>CM050164.1:408995677-410406457 GCA_027410445.1 Discoglossus pictus | reverse complement strand
ATGAATTGTTGTAACTCTTGTGCTGTACCTGACCATACCATCAATATATCATCGATATAGCGCAAGTATAAGTCTATTTTTTTAGTGTAAAATTAATCTTCTTCTGAGAAGACTACTTCTTTCTCCCAATTTCCGAGATATAAAGTAGCATAGTTAGGGGCACATGGCGTCCCCATTGCCATGCCCCTAACTGGCATATATATATGTTCATTGAATGTAAAATAGTTGTTTTCCAGGACAAATGATAACATGTAATCTGCTCTTTGTGTCAAGATACATTTGCACAGCTGTTATGCCCTCTTGGTGGTATACAATGACTCAATGCCCACTCTAAATAGTAGGAAGTGTTGAATGTCGATGCTATGGAGTTTCAGACTCTGATTCTCCTACGTGTACGCGTAATGTAGGTTGTGAGCACACGTTACAGCTAAAGAGTAAGAGCATAACCCCCAGGGTGTGTGTCAGAAAGTCGAACAGAACTTTTTTGTGTGGGAGACCTTGCTTGTAAGAATTCCCATAGCTATGTATGAGCATTGCGGAAGATCTTATGGGGGGCATGTAATCGAGCCCTAAGCCATTTGAAACTAAGAGTAAGCCTACTTAGGTCTCAAATCCAATAATAATAATAATAATAATAATAATAATTTCCATAATAATTGATCTTGCTCTAAATTGCAGCCCTCTTCCCATGTGTCTGAACATTAGTGAATGCAGATGACATCTATCAAAAGTTCTCAAAGGCTCCGTCTGTCCTGAAGCAAAATATTATCCACAGTCTCTTCAAGAAGTATTGGTACATCACTGAAGGAATCAAAGAGTATGCAGTAATGTACAATACACATTGTAATAAAAAACCTAAACCTTCCACCAAAAAGTATGAACCACTTGACTATTCTAAACTACTCCCGGACAAGAAATGTAATGTTTAATTTTAACATGTCATTTCCCCAGATATTAATGTTATAAAGAGCAATTGTGTTAAATAGTGCAGAATTTATAGATGGAATGAAATTTTAAATATGGAAATTAAGTTTAATCATATTTTCTTTAATAATACAATATAACATGTATATGAATTATGCATTTACTCCTCTTATGAATGGTTTTAATGGCTTCTGTAATGCATTTGTTAGATACATTTATTGAATTAACAACTATAAAAAGTTCAACAAAGGATGCAATGAGCCTGAGAAACTAATGCTGAACTTTGCAAAGATTGATTTACTACGCTTTAAAATTATGATCTTTTTTCAATTTCAGAACATGCCAAAGGGACCAAGTGAAATACTTTGTTCTTCTTTGGGACTGAAAATCAATTGAATTTCCTGGTAACAGTCATAAACAGCATTATTATAATAGTGAATTTTCTTATTAATGTTTCTTTACAAGTGAAGTCAAGTGACAAATACTTTTTTCTACAATTATTCCATAATGTATTGAAGCCATTAGATGCTCAGCTTAGCTTATTCATGACTAGTTAATGACCCATACTTCATGTGGGAATGTGGACTGCACCTGTGGATCACCACTTCTTTGAGGTGGATTGCTGCTGCTAGAGTGAGTACAGGACCTTTTATTGCTAAGAGAGCATCTGTGAATGCCTCCAGAAGGGAAAAAAAAGAAAGCTTTTAGGAGTGATCTGGGACATCTGCTGAGGTTTTCCAATGCCTTTGGAGCTACTGTAATTATGATGTCTGGACTATTAGCACAATAAATCCACTGGTCTACACCTGAATCTTTCTGAAAACTCATGTCTGCTTAATAGGCCTGACTAAAATGGGTTCCCTGGTGGTCCAGTGGTCAGGATCTGATGCTTTCAAAGCTGGGTGCAACCTAGGTTTTATTCAAGTCAGAGAACTAAGAGGTCATACACCACTGAAACCATGCAGAGTTGGACCTAGTCAGTACCTAGGAATACCCGGTGCTGTATGCTGTGGACCACTGGAGAAGGAACTGGTATCCCACTCTAGTGTCTCTGCCATAAAAACCAAGTGGATCTGCATGGTATGTTTCGGTCCATGAGGTCACGGAGAATGGAAACAACTGAATGACACAAACACAATATTACATTAATTTATTTATATATTGCTTTTCTCCCAGAAGGGACTGAAATCCAGTGGCAGAGCTACTGCCAGTGCTGCAGGTGCAAAGCACTGGGGCCCACAGCAGGGTAGGAGCCCTGTGCTACCTGTAATCCTAATACTTCATAGCTATTTTTATAGAAAGGTGATCTGACCACCCTATGGGTGATCTGACCAACCTCTAGGCTTTTTTATTGACTCCCGTGGGCTATATAAAGACATACAAAAGGGATCCCCAAATTATTTTACACCAGGCCCACCACTTCTCAAAGCACTATGGAGAGAGTTGTAACTTATTAGAAAGTCTGGGAGAACAACATCATCTTCAGTCTGTTTTTGAAAATGTCCAAACTAACGGCCACTCTGAGCATGGTAGAGCATTCCGAAATATTGGTGCTGCATACAAAAAAATTAGGAATCTGAGGTTTACTTAGAGATTCTGAGGATGGTTAATAGATTTTCAGTTGCAGATCTCAAAGCATGCGTTGGAACATAAGGTAACTTTAGTCTTCATTATTTAGAGCTTATTATGTCAGCAGGCCAAATTTAAAATATATGGGTTATTGTGCACAGGTTTTATGAGGTTGGTTTGTTAATAACCTTTCAGCAACATTCTGTACCAACTGCAAGTGATGTAGCTCTTTATTTGACATGTTGTAAGTGGGGTTCCTCAGGGTTCAGTATTAGGTCCTCTCCTTTTTAACATATTAATTAATGACTTAGAAGTAGGACTGGAAAGCATTGTCTCCATATTTGCTAATGACACAAAGTTGTGCAATTATGTACTTTCCCTCCAAAGGGATTTGCATAAATTAGAAAAATGGTCAACTAAATGGCAGTTGAGACTTAATACGAATACATGTAAAGTTATGCATCTGGGAAGGAAAAATAGCCATGTAATTTATAATCTTAATGGAGCAAATCTAGGGGTATCAGATATTGATAGGCATTTGGGAGTGCTTGTGGACAACCAGCTATGTAACATTGCCGAATGCTAAGCAACATTTACTACAATATTAGCATGTATTAAAAAAAAGCATAGATGGAAGGAAAGCAAATATAATTCTGCCACTATAGAAAACCCTAGTACGCCCTAATTGGGAATATGGAGTACAATTTTGAGCACCACTTCATAAAAAAGACATTTTCTAGCTAGAAAAAGTACGAATGGCAACAAAACTAGTAAGGGGGAATGGAGGGGCTGAGTTATGAAAAAATACTAATTAAATTAAACTTATTTTCTCTAGAATCAGCAATAAGCAGCTGATAGAACAGATCTGCTTAAACATATGTTTAAGTTTCCTGGATTATGAGTGCATCTGAAAGATGAGAATTAATAGTGTATGAAAAACATTTTTTGCATGAAAGTCAGCAAAATGTGACAGTTGAAAATGATGTTCAACACTCCCCTCCAAACACAGGCTAAATAAGCATAATTTGTTTTGGCAAATCAGGTTAGCTGAAATATTTGAATTAATCTTGGGTTCCTGTTTGTGCTGCAAATCAGCCTTGGATATGTAGTGTGGTCCATGTGACAGCAGCATAGCACAGCACAGATTGGAAGAGTCATATTCCAGCAGTGACTTGTGGACTGACATCACTGCTCTCCTATTGGCTTAGGAATAAAAAGCCAATGAATAATGGGTTAAAATGACTCCCAAAATGCTGCATGCTTATTGGGTGGGGATCAGAGGCCTTTGTAGACACCTCTGGAAATACTGGGCAAACTCACTGCATTTTGGGGAATTATAATGGAATTATAATGTCATTTTTTCAAAGCAGTTTGATACTTCATCCCTTTCTTTTTCATTGCTTCATGGTATTATCAGACTAGGCCCTGTGATTGCCAGTTCATAGTTTTGCTGCCCTGTTTTCTACTTGTACCTCTGTCTGATTATGTTTGAGTTAGATCATTCCTGTTATTGATCGTAACCTGCTGATGTGTTTTGAGAATATGGTTTAGAAAATACAGAGAGGTTCACTTATCTACAGGATTTAGGCATCATTACTTCTAATAATGTACATAGACAAATGATGAATTACAAAGAACCAACCTGCGAAGTGTAATTAAAACAATTTATTGAAACACTTTGAAACAGAATATTTTTAAACTATCCAGACATAGACAAGTAGGAGACATGTATCAATCAGTGTGTTCCATAGCAACAAAGGACAGTTTCCCAGAATATGTCAAGCAATGATTACAAAAATGCTTAAAATTGTGTTAAAAAAAATAGATTTTTTTTTTGCCTGGCTGGTTGCTTGGAGATTCAAAGCGATCACACGGTTCACAGTGCTATGTTTCCTAGTAATTTCTCATGGTCTCATAAGGGTTCACCATGAGTCATGTTTTATGATATCCAACGTAGCCATCAGAAGGGTCTGTTTCCATTAATATAACTGATATTTATATATTCACCATGTATTTTAATAAATATGTTCAGCAAATGCATGGTAATGTTTAGCTGCATTATTTATATTATAACAGAAATCCTATTATTAAAAATATCTTGCATTAGTTAGTGATATATAGTAAAATACCATGCATTTGTTGTACATTTGTATCCATATACACAATTAATATAAACGTTTGATGAACAAATTAAATATATTATGAGCTGCACCAACATGTTAGAAATGACACCTCATCAACGTCCACAGCGAAATGCAACTGCAAACACTGCAAAAGTGATGAAATTAGAAAGTGGGTGAGAACTGATTATAATAAGTTAATTTAAAGCTATCTGCCACGATCTATTGCAGCAATACAGATATGCAGCCTTATTAAATTGCGATTCGGCCAATTGAATAGGGCTCTATTTAAGCACAAAGCATATTTTTTACAGAAGTTTTTAGTTAGTGAAGACCTTGCTTTTGGATATAAGATCACTAACTAAAAACTTCTGTAAAAAAAAATATGCTATAGGCCTCATTCAATTGCAATTTGGCCAATTGAATAGGGCTCTATATAAGCACAGGGCATGTTTTTTTACAGAAGTTTTTAGTTAGTGAAGACCTGGCTTTTGGATAGAAGACCACTAACTAAAAACTTCTGTAAAAAAATATGCTCTGTGCTTATATAGAGCCCTATTCAATTGACCAAATTGCATTTGAATAAGGCCCTATGTTCTTATATAGAGCCCTATTCAATTGGCTGAATTGCAATTTAATGTGGCTACTAGTTAGCAAATCTACCCAATTTCTGCTTATTTCACTGTATTACTGGATACATGGGCCCTCATTCAATTGCGATTTGGCCAATTGAATAGGGCTCTAAATAAGCACTTAACATATATTTTTTAAATAAGTTTTTAGTTAGTAAGCATCTATCCAAAAGCAACATTTTTACTAACTAAAAACTTCTTTAAAAAAAATATGCTATGTGCTTATTTAAAGCCCTATTCAATTGGCCAAATCCCAATTGAATGAGGGCCATGGGAATTAAAAACTTCTTTAAAAAAATATGCTGGGTGCTTCTTTAGAGCCCTATTCAATTGGCCAAATTGCCATTGAATGAGGCCCATGGATGTCAGTGAGTCATTATGTTAAGCAGAGTGAACAACATGGGAAGGTAACTGTCCGTGCCACTAGCCCTGTTACTGTACAGAAATATACAAGACTCATTGTTATAATTATTACTGCATGTCTTCATTAAATTTGGGTAAATTGTCTTTTTAGTTAAATCTTTCTCCTTAGCTTTTAACATAGCGACCTTTTATTTACCATCCCTCACTCTGAGTAAGCCCTCTTGTTAGTAGCTCAATTTTCTCTGAGCCATTCCTCCTCTCCTCTATTCAATGCTTTTAATAAAAACACATAATAAGTTCAATAGTATGCTCAGGGTTTGGCCCTCTTCTCCGCTTGTATCTGAATGTTTAAATCTGTATAGTATATTTTATGGTTTTAATCTGTGGCCCACTGGAAAAGGAACTGGAAACCCACACCAGTATCTACACCATGAAAATCAAGTGGACCAACACGACCATGGACATAAAGATGAGCCTGGTGTGTTACGGTCCATGAGGTCACAGAGAGTCAGAAACGTCTGAACGACGCACAAAAAATAAATACAACATTTAGTGATTATTAAAATGTCAAAATAACTTGTGAACCCTTCAATGCTGTCATAAACCTTCAAACTAAATTATCATAAACAATCTAATAGTTGAAATAACTGGATAAAATGGATCTAACTGAATAAATGAAAAAAAGGGTATATATTCAGGTCTCAGATAGTGGTTCTGATTTAAAAAAAAATGTTGCTGCAATCTTCTAGAGCTCTGTACCAATATGTTTAGCTTTCACATGTGATGTAAATTTGATAGATGAAAGTATTTATTGATCCTGTGTCACAGGCTAATACATTTTGATGGTGGTGGTATTATATAATATTAGCATCTTTCCTGTCGCACTGAATAAAACAGTAAGATCTCTGCATTGTGGAAGCTGCAGGTGACTCATTGGAGTAATCAAACCGAAGCCAAAAAGAACATTGCATGCAACATAAACCTGCAGAAATGGTAGTATTTACACGTAGTATCAATTGAATAGGAAGGATTGGAGATAGCATAGTTTTATTAAATATTATATTGGCATAACCCTTTTCAGAAAAAAAAAACATAGCAAAATAAGCTCATAATCAGGCCTGAAGCATTTGAAGTATGTGTACTGTCAGAGAAAGGAGTCATGATGTGATTTAACAAAACCAAGCACCCAACATCAATAGAAAGCTTATTGAGTTTGAGACTCAAGACTGGAGGGGGAATTAATGTAGGAAATAAGAATGGAGATGAGGGATTAGGATGATTTCTCAATCAGAAGTGGAGATTAGAAAGTCATAAATTTAAAGTATCCTCTTTTGTAGATGTGCTTATAGTTAAAATGTTTTTAGAATGTAAAAAAAAAAGAGTAAAGCCTCTAAATTATTAACTGTTTTTGCAATTTTACTTTTGTGGAATCTATAATTTTAATTCCCAGTGATCTACGTCCTGGTAGGAGACTTGAAATCCACTGGAAGTCTCTATCTTCACAATGAGAATGAACCATCTGCAATTGCCAGTACATTCATTAAGTCTAATGGAAAGATCATTTGTTTACAAGGGCAGAAACTGCAAAAAAGCAGGCTTCAAGAAAATGGAAGTTAAAAATGTGAAGGCTGTGCTTATTCTTTTTTTTCTAAAATAATTTTGCACATTATGAACTTTTGTTATTCAAAAAAACATTAAAAAAAAATCTGACCACAAATTATTTTTTTTTTTTTAATGATGTGGTATAAACATAAAAGTGATAATTGTTCAATAATTTCATATTTTGAGGTCATCAGATTAATGCATGTGGACATCAACACTTCAGCTCTTTTACAAGCTATTTTGACATTTTAATAATCACTAAATTTCTGACTCTGTGACCTCATGGACCGTAACACAACTGGCACATCTTTATGTCCATGGTCATGCTGATCCACTTGATTTTATGGCAGAGATACTGGTTTGGGTTTCCAGTTCATTCTCCAGTAGGCCACAGATTAAAATCATTATAAGATCATTATTAAGGTATAATTAAATATAATTTCAACTGGAATGGTGTTGAAGATTGCATGGTTGTATTTAGGTTTTATGCTGCCCTAGGCCTTTCAGACTCATGGTCCCCTCACCCCCCACTTTCAGCTCCTCATTTACACTTTTTAAAAGCTCAAATCATACGTTTATGTATATATATATACATATTGTTTGTCAGAAAGTGTCAAGTAAACCTATAGACAGAATTATTAATGCACCAAGACATTTCTGTGTATATACAAAAATATTTGAATGTACTACACTGTATCTTCAGGCAGCCTGTGTCTGGGCCTTGTGGTCATAGGCAAAGACACACAAAATCTACAGATAATAAATGTAATGTTAGTGCAAGAGTTTATGAAATGCAAATGTTCTTTTCACTTCCTCCCACTTCCAACATTTCACTCAAAAATAGAAACTACAGTTGGTTGTGGGATGGTGCTGTGTCATTAGAAACAATAGGCCACACTTAATCATATTTATCTTATACTCTTTTGAAAAACTTCACTTAGTAATGTGCAAAATGTTTTATAAAATGTAAATTAAATACAGCCTTTACTTTTTTAAACTATTGTATTTAGTTTTGTCTTTGTTTCGTTTAGGCTTTTAGAACATGGGACGAGTGGGATATCTATTTCATATAGCACATTTGACAAATTAATTAATTAAAGAGAAGACCCCCATATGATAACTCTACCCCTCAAGCTAGAGGCAGTCTCGCAGTATAAGTTGGGAATCCCTAATATCCAAGCAGAGTCAGATACGTTTTTCTATATTTTTTTATGAACCTAGTTTACATCACTAGTAATGCTGATAATTTGTTACCTACTTCATAAGTATGTGACAATTTTACTAATCTAGCATAGTTCTTTAATTCTCAGTGTATACCAGACATTCACTGATTACTCTGTCTCCTTATGTATGAAGGTGAAGGGCAGGGGAGGTGTGTGAAGTGAAGATATTTGTCTAAAATATCTGCATTTTATATAAACTTTGCACTGAAATATCTAAATTACATATTAACAAGCCTTTTGTATTATAAGTGTTGCTGGTTGTGAAGCTCATTTAGACCAGAATTATTGATTAAGGATGTCCTTCAACAATTATATTTCCCTTACCTTACAATTCAATGGATAAGACCAGTGTGTTTGGGCGAGCAGTTAGAATCCTATGTATTATAGCAATAACTTTTTTCATATAAACCCCCCACTTAGTCATAAATCCAGGAGTATTTTCTAAATTCCTTTAAAATAATCCAATCATTACATATTTCTAATAACCCTCTCTCTTCCATCTGCCTGACTAGCACTTGCTATTCCTGTGCTGGTGGAGGGTTCTTGAGTGTTTCTGTAATGGCAAGTCATATCACACTGTGATGTAGGTCAGTTCTTCTCCAGTTTGGTCTTGTTTTCATCACAGATCTAGTAAACGTTGACATCCACATGTCCATTACACATATGCTATTCACCTCTTGCAATGTATTCTTATAGTGACATTTATATATATAAATATATAAAATCATTACTATATAAAAAGGTCATAGGCTTATGAATTTTCTCTATGATGATGGAGTGTTTTAAGGAATTCAAAATTACTTAATCAAAATTTAATGACCTAGGTTTTGCTGTATTTACTTGTAATATAAGCCTGGGTGTGTCCCTGATGTCTCCAGTGAGAATCCTACCCCAATCAATAAACTTTTATTATTTTTAAATAATCATATCAACAAATATAATAAAAAGGAATACAGCACAGATACCATGCAAACAACTATAGGGATGAGTGAGGCTGCCCATGCAAACAACTATAAGGATGAGTGAGGCTGCCCATGCAAACAACTATAAGGATGAGTGAGGCTGCCCATGCGAACAACTATAATAAGGACTAGCGAATTGCCCGTCAAAAAATGACGGCAATGAAATTGTAAGTGAGCTTAGGGTGTTTGGTGTATATAATGTGGCTGATGTAGCGTCGTTCGTTTTCTATGTCGTGCAAGTTTTTCAAAATATCTGTAGCTGTTTGGTGGGCTTTTTCGGAATATCCGTACCTGTTTTGTGGTGTTTTGCGTGTTTCTGGTAGTGTTTTGCGTGTTTAGGGACCTTTAGCCTCGTTTTCATTTTGTTCGGCGGGCATTTTTTCTCTCGCTTAGGTGATTTTCGGGTCTCTAAACTCAGAAATTTGGAGAAAATGGAGGTGTAACTTCACTTGCAGAGGTTGTGTGTATTCGTTGTATTTTTCATGTTTTGATGTGCGTGAGTTGCGTCCGATTTTTGCAAGGTTGTAATGGGTCGTAACGTGTCTCGTATTTTGTTTGCGTTACAAGGTAAATTTTGCTCCTTGCCAGCAACTGCGACCCTCGTAAAGTCTTCCAAAAACAATGGGAATGATGGAAAACAAATTTGTAAATCTCTGTGTATAAAAGTAATTTGGAATCCAAATCAATTTGGGAGAGGTGATGCTCTTATTCAAATCAATAGAAGAACCCCAAGATATTTAACAAGTGCCGCTGATTCACAAAGGACCATTCAATTCTTGCACAGACATTCATTTAAAATCCTTTAGAAATATCAACTGAAGCAAAGAGTCAGATAAGGGATTGTTGCCTAGCAACCCTCCACGCCAATAAGACCCCAGACCAAAATGATGGTAATATGACAATCAGTCTTCTAATGGACTGTAAGAAAATGGAAGGGTGTTTTCCTTCTGGGGGCAGGTGTATCTGAGGCTGGAAATGTTTAATGGGAATTCAATCACATGTGGCCATCAATGTATATAAACTGCTGCACATCTATGTGTTAGGTATTGGCAAGGCTTCAGATAACAGAATATACAATGTTCTATCTAGAAATAATGTCTAATATTGTAAGCTATTTCAAATTGTATTTTTATATCTACAGTTTTGTATATTTACAGCCTTATTAAATTGCGATTCAGTCAATTGAATACGGCTCTATATAAGCACATAGCATATCTTGACAGAAGTTTTTAGTTAGTTAACTCCTATCCAAAAGCAAGGTCTTCACTAACTAAAAACTTATGTAAATAAAATATGCTACTGGCTTATATAGAGCCCTATTCAACTGGCCGAATCGCAATTTAATAAGGCTGTTTATCTTTTGTGGTTTGTTAGCGGTTCTTAACATTTTCATTTATTTTAGACAGCCGTGACTTATATTAAAATGTGCTTGAGACCCCATCATTGTAACAAACAATAAATGAAATAAATGAATGAAAAATCCATAAGCCTAAAATTGAACTAAACAAGAAGTATATTTACTACAGTATTACTTAAACACATACAGCCTTATTAAATTGTGATTTGGTGAATTTAAAAGGGCTCTATTTAAGCACACAGCATATTTTTTTAAAGGAGTTTTTAGTTAGTGAAGACCTTGCTTTTGGATAGAAGTTCACTAACTAAAAACTTCTGTAAATAAAATATGCTGTGTGCTTATATAGAGCCCTTTTAAATGTACTGAATCACAATTTAATAAGGCTGTTAATGATTACTATTGTGCTTCTCCGAGTTCATCATCCTAAACACATCATCCATTATCTCCTTCATCACTCATACATCCACTCAGTTTATATTCCTTATGACACAGCCACTTGGGGTTTTGACACACTAGTATATGTAGCCATATTCAGTTAGGGTTAATCAGTAATATTGTCATAAATAATGTCATAGTTTTACAGCTTGAATGGCTTTCACTAAGGGATTTGGGTTTTATTTTCTGCTCACATCACAGTAATTGTTGCAACATTTTGTCATAATATGTGAAAAACAGCACTCCTGACTAACTGTAAAATATTCAGAATATTACATTGATATTTCTTTCCTTTGTGTACCTTTCCAGTAAGAGATTTTACAAATGTACTCAGATTATTCCAACCAGTAAATTGTTGAATGGTCACGTTGGTCCTGTATTTAAAACATAGTTTTTTGAGGAAACTGCCTGAATAATGAGCCAAAAAATTAAGACAAATGTAAAAAAAATATACCTTATAAATGTAATTATTAAAGCTACTATTTTTCTTGATCTCCTTCTCTAGAAAACTTCCATTATAAGGATATATAAGTTAATTATTTTGTTTAGTTACTAATAGTATTTTATTCATTATCAAGTTTTTTTAAGTGCAAAATGTATATTTGTGACTGAAGTGGTTCATTAAAGAAAAATGGAACCCAAAATAATTATATTGTACATATTTAAGAGCATTGCAAAGTAATTTTGTGCAGAAGACATTACATAAAGTATGATTCATCTTGAAGCTTGTAAGGAATGTTTGTGAAGATATCATAAGACCATTT
Source organism: Discoglossus pictus (assembly GCA_027410445.1). Classification (NCBI taxonomy): domain Eukaryota; kingdom Metazoa; phylum Chordata; class Amphibia; order Anura; family Alytidae; genus Discoglossus; species Discoglossus pictus. Next base: position 410,394,506 of record CM050164.1, on the reverse strand, counting down.
GTATCTGAGAGACATACAGTTACCGCTGACATAAAGAAATAGAAACATTATATACATCACTCATTTATTGAATAAAAGTATATATAATCCAGGCAGTCACAGAGAACTGCAGAAGTGAAATGTTAATGGTAGTCTTCCCTGCTATCATTAAAAACATGATCATACTGAAAAACAAAGCAAATCATTCAAAATATGGAGCAGCTGTCCCATTTATTGCATTATTCTATCAAATTGTTTATTCATTTCTCTGGTGGACTCATTATATGGTAAACGTTAGCTTCTTATATTGTATTTAGCATTGTCTAATATATCAAGGGGCTGTTTAGAAATGTCCGTATTTTATTATCTTGTGTGGATTATTCTTCACTCTCCATATTTTGGTTAAAAGGACACGGAGGGTTGCTGGATTTCCCTTGGAATATAATATACCAGTACCTATGTATCTATTTACTGTTGTGTACTTTATATTGTTAAAACATGTTTAAAAGAAGCATAAAATCTTACAAAGCGTTTCTCATTGGTATCTCCGTTCTGCAGCTCATAAAGACAGTGTACTTCTAAGGGCCTCATTCAATTGCGATTTCCCCAATTGAATAGGGCTCTATATAAGCACATAGCATATTTATTTACAGAAGTTTTTAGTTAGTGAACTTATATCCAAAAGCAAGGTCTTCACTAACTAAAAACCTTTGTAAAAAAAATATGCTATGTGCTTATATAGAGCCCTATTTAATTGGACAAATCGCATTTGAATGAGGCCCATAGTAACCAATCAGTGGCAACTTTCTGTAACACGCTGCTTGAGAGAGGTCACTGATTTGCTAATTTGAAACACTGCATTTCACAAGCTGCATATTCATGAGCTGCATGCAAAAAACAGAGCTTTTACGCACCTCTGAATTAAATTAAAGTATTTCAGTATTATTATTATTATTATTATTATCGTTTATTTGTAACGCGCCAACATATTCCGTAGCGCTATACATAAGTTAAGTTACAGGCAATGACAAGTTAAAGATACATACATTGCAAAGAGTGGGTGGCCCTGTCTTTGAGCTTGGAATCCGGTGTCCATAGCACTTTCCCTAAAGCAACTTTCAGGATTGAAACTCGCAGACTTACAATCTAAAGGTTGAAGTGTGTATGTGGTACAGTAGGGAGAGAGTAGTGCTGAGCATGTTAGGGAGGAAGGTTATAGGCTTCTTTAAAGAGGTGCGTTTTTATTGATGTTTTGAAGGATTTAAGGCAGGAGGATAGTCTGGTGAAGCGAGGCAGGGAGTTCCAGAGAATAGGGGCAGCGCGGGAAAAGTCCTGGAGGCGGGAGTGAGAGGAGGTTACAAGAGTGGTAGAAAGAAGAAGGTCATTAGCAGAACGAAGAGGGTGTGTGGGGGAGTATTTGGAGATGAGAGCAGAGATGTATGGGGGTGTGCTGTTGTTGAGGGCTTTATAAGTTAGGGTCAAGATTTTAAACTTTATTCTGGAGGCTAAGGGAAGCCAGTGAAGTGATTGACAAAGAGGAGCTGCCGACACTGAACAATGTGTACTGAAGATGAGTCTGGCGGAGGCATTTATTATGGATTGAAGTGGGGAGAGGCGAGTGATGGGCAGGCCAACAAGGAGCGAGTTGCAATAGTCAAGACGAGAAATGATGAGAGAGTGTATTAGAATCTTAGTAGTGTCTTGTGTAAGGTAATGGCGTATTTTGGATATGTTTTTTAGATGGAAAAGACAGGATTTGGTTAGAGACTGTATGTGTGGGATGAAAGAGAGGGCAGGGTCCAGTAGAACCCCAAGACAACGGGCTTGGGAGGTGGGAGTGATGATGGCGTTGTTGACAGAGAGAGAGAGGTGAGGAATTGAAGCTGTAGTAGAGGGTGGGAAGATTAGGAGTTCAGTCTTAGACATGTTGAGTTTCAGATGGTGGGCGGACATCCAAGAGGATATACTAGAGAGGCAGTCGGAGACGTGTGCTAGAAGAGAGGGGGAGAGATCTGGTGCTGAGAGATAGATTTGGGTGTCATCTGCATAGAGATGGTACTGGAACCCAAAAGAGTTTATTAGGGTGCCGAGTGAGGATGTGTAGATGGAGAAGAGGAGGAGGCCTAGGACTGATCCTTGGGGTACGCCAATAGACAGGGGGTGAGGAGAAGAAGATGTGCCGGAGAAGGAGACGCTAAATGATCGTTCTTGGAGGTATGATGAGAACCACAAGAGAGCAGTGTCTCGAATGCCGAGGGAGGAGAGAGTGTGGAGTAGAATTGAATGGTCAACTGTGTCGAAGGCGGCAGAGAGATCCAGAAGAAGCAAAATAGAAAAGTGGCCTTTAGACTTCGCAGTGAGCAGGTCATTGGTGACTTTCATGAGGGCTGTCTCAGCGGAGTGTTGGGGCCGAAAGCCGGATTGGAAAGTGTCCAGGAGAGAGTTAGAGGAGATGAAACTGGTAAGGCGGTTATAGACAAACCGCTCCAGCAATTTGAAAGCCAAGGGGAGTAGAGAGATAGGGCGATAGTTAGATGCAACGTCAGAATCGGATGAGGGTTTCTTGAGAGTGGGTGTAATTATGGCATGTTTTAGAGATGATGGAAATGTGCCAGTGTTAAGGGAAAGGTTGAAGATATGTGTGAGAGCTGGGATTAGTGTAATAGAGAGGGGAGGGATGAGCTGAGAAGGAATCTCAGGAGTATCTACTGCTTATGTTTTAAGGATGGTGTGCAAAGGTGCACATTACACTAGATATCACAATTTGAATTTTGGATTGCTGATAGGGAGATGTCTGAGACAAATAGTGCCTTATTTTATTATTATTATTATTATTACATTTTATTTGTGGGATGCCTTGGGATTCTGTAGCACGGATGTGACTTTTATAGTATGAACTGTTTGTGCATGTGCAATAGGCCAGTCTTTCCTATTATTTTAATAATCATCATACATCATTCATATTTTCATTACTGCTCACTGGCAGTTTATTCAGTAATATTCAAATCCTGTGTTTCAACTGAAGAAAGATGTGCTTTCCATGTCCTTAAAAATGTTGAAATGAAAACTTCTTCAAAACATGGGTGGTATCTCGAAGAATTGCAGGAAAATGGGAAAATAACTGCTCTGATATGCAGCCTCTCTAACAACAATACATCTCAGGCAAAGTAATATATTTAAATTTGTGTCATAAAACATATTTTATGCATGATTTATCTCTTTTTTATTCCCTTAATCCAGTATTTTCTAATGACTGTTCAGTTTTAATATAAGTTTTATCTTGCACCAAATCATTAGCTAAAATTTTTTATTATAGATTCAATCTCATGTAAGCCAATCATGTAGATCAGTCTGTAAGCCATTTGATATTGTGCCAAAGACCAAAAGAGAAATACTCTTCTTGGGAAAGCCACAAAACTAGTAAAAATGGAATATCAATACAGTATGATATAACGCAAGTCAAAACTTCAGTGAATTGTACTGATTATAGACTGGATTCATAAACTTGTTCCCAAGAATAGTCTGCAAGGTATGTGTTTGAAGTCTCATTTGTGAATTATGACTTACTGACATTTATATTTCTTAGTAAGCAAGTTCCCATGAAGTGGCCACTGTAGATTAGGAATAACTTTGCATATTTGTGAAGTTTGTAACAAGCTAAGATTATTAGAAGGTGTGTAATGCTTAAGTATAAAATAATAATAGAGAAAAAAATCATTTTCTATCTGCCATCAGGACGGAAGCAGTCACTTCTGCAAGAGGCTCTGCAAATACCACTGGGCCTCATCCTAACCACTCAGCAGAATCTCACTCTCCAACGGCCATTTTGCCTTTTCTATCTACCATCAAGACGGAAGCAGTCACTTCTGCAAGAGGCTCTGCAAATACCACTAGGCCTCATCCCATCCACTCAGCAGAATCTCACTCTCCAACAGCCATTTTGCCTTTTCTATCTACCATCAAGACGGAAGCAGTCACTTCTGCAAGAGGCTCTGCAAATACCACTGGGCCTCATCCCATCCACTGAGCAGAATCTCACTCTCCAATTGCCATTTTGCCTTTTCTATCTGCCATCAGGTCTGAAGCAGTCACTTCTGCAAGAGGCTCTGCAAATACCACTGGGCCTCATCCCATCCACTCAGCAGAATCTCACTCTCCAATTGCCATTTTGCCTTTTCTATCTACCATCAAGACGGAAGCAGTCACTTCTGCAAGAGGCTCTGCAAATACCACTGGGCCTCATCCCATCCACTGAGCAGAATCTCACTCTCCAATTGCCATTTTGCCTTTTCTATCTGCCATCAGGTCTGAAGCAGTCACTTCTGCAAGAGGCTCTGCAAATACCACTGGGCCTCATCCCATCCACTCAGCAGAATCTCACTCTCCAATTGCCATTTTGCCTTTTCTATCTACCATCAAGACGGAAGCAGTCACTTCTGCAAGAGGCTCTGCAAATACCACTGGGCCTCATCCCATCCACTGAGCAGAATCTCACTCTCCAATTGCCATTTTGCCTTTTCTATCTGCCATCAGGACTGAAGCAGTCACTTTTACAAGACGCTCCTCACATGCCACCACTCTTCTGTCCTGAACTCATATAACATGCCCTCCCACCTATGATTTATAGTGCAAGTTTAGCGCTATCACTTCCATTGTACACAGCTGATAAACCCACAAACGTAATCACTAATTAACCCTCTACTCTCTTTTCAATTACTTGCCAAGTCCTTGTCTCTTCCTTTTAATTACTCCCTCGTTTGTTTTATTAATCGCTTTATATTGTGCATTTGCGAGATTTCAATCTTGTATGGTGTTTAGAAAAAAGACAATGTATGTAGATTTTAAACTCAGAAACAGGGCCCTCTACTTTTTGTTATGTGTTTAATATTGTAAAGCAACAGAATATGTTGGCACTTTAAAATAAAAAAACTTTAATTATAATAAGAATGTTTAAAGACTCTGCTAGTGCATAGAATAAGCAATGACTAATCATTTCTGTTCAGACCATGAGACGTGGGTGCAAGATAGGACAAGCAGGGATTGAAGATTCCCTTGAGACTGCTTCTGAACAAGTGTAGGGAGGCATGAAGTATCATATGATAAAAGCTTCTCTGAATTATCCAATGGTCAAGAAATGCAACTCCTGTCCTCTTCCCTTCACTATTTATTAGACAGAAAAGCAGAAAAGCAGAAAAGCCTCAAGGTTCACAGCCAGCAGGAAATATATAAGTTAACCAACATGGAAGTCCTTAGGCACAAGTAGAATTTGCAAAGATTGAGATTTCAATAGAAAATGCTTTTATTCTTCTAAGTTACATAGTTGCTTATATCTTAAGGTTTTAAAATACTTTACAAACATATGATGTTTTTCAAACTGTACTTCAACTTTACAAGCTTCTTTACTTTGTGTCAGATGTGTATTTAATGTAAAACACTAGCAGAATCCTCTGAATTACATTGAGTCATTCTATACACATACATATTTATTTTATTTAAAATTAAAACTTGCTTTCCACACCCCCAGAGCTGCTTACACGGGCACCTGATACCTACCAATAGAAACACTGCATACAAATATGGATTTTAACACTTTACTAACCTTCAGGCAAGCAGCAGCTCAATGCAGCGATCTACAGACCAGTGTCTTACTCTTCCTGCTTCCTTCTACAGGGGAACTAAACATCCCATGATTCCTTCCTGCACAAACTGTCATCATTGATTGTCACATTGTATTAAAAAGTATAGCTAGCCTGTGATTGGCCAAAACAAATTATGAATTTTATGCTAATTGTAGCAGGGATTTTCAGGGATATTAACTCACAAAAGCTACTGCTTGCAAACTCAAAGGGCCTCATTCAATTGCGATCTGGCCAAGTGAATAGGGCTGTATATAAGCACATAGCATATTTTTTGTACAGAAGTTTTTAGTGAAGACCTTGATTTAGGATAGAAGTTCACTAAATAAAAACTTCTGTAAAAGAAATATGCTAGGTGCTTATACATAGCCCTATTCAATTGGCCAAATCAAAATTGAATGAGGCCCAAAATATTTAGCAAACCTGAGTGGAGTTTGTTAATATTTATTTTGGTACATTTTTCATGCAAAAAAATGTTTTTATACACTACTGATTCTCCTCTATCAGCTGCATTCATAATCCAGGAAACTTAGATATGCCTTTAACAGTATTCTTGGAGATCACCACAAAACTTGCAATACGACTTCATCATGATCATGACAACCATGATGCTATTTCTAGAATTAATATAATGCTAATAGTAGACTATATTGTCCTTGTACAAATCATCCACAACTGCATATTACCTAATTAGATAAACCCAGTAACTTCTATTCTTATAGAAAGTGAGATATTACGGAATATGATGGCGCGTCACAAATAAATGATAATAATAATATTAGAGAATTCGCTGCTAAGAACTAAGAAAATTGTTGCGTTGGATAAAACTTCCGAGCTTTTTCTTAAATTGATTTGAATAACATAATAATAGTGAATACAGTGATGGCGGCGCTGCAAATATATCCCTTTGTGTTACAATAAGCAGAATTCCAATTGCATTTTTTTCATACATAAACAGATTAAATTGCATAGAGAATGAAGCCACAACTAATGCATTGGATAGCAGCTTTAGAGCATGAAAAAATCTGGATGTTCCTCTAAATTGACAGGCTACAACTAAAATAATCTGAGCAATCTGTTGACATTTTTACTGGGTTTCATAAATTATATAAATATTAGATTGTAAACACACTCTCAGATTATTAGCATAAATCAGGAATATGCGGGCAAGCTGGTGGTGTGTCATTGATAAATAAAAATGTTCTATATATATATATATATATATATATATATATATATATATATATATATATTTGTGGGCACATTTGCATGTCCCTGCTCAGTTTCCCAGAATGCAGGGTAATAACTGTTTTTCTCGGAATTCTGAGCTGGAAAAAGGTGATTTAACTTGTTTTAGACATTTAAATGTGAACACAGATGTACTATTTATTTACTATATATATATATATATATATATATATATATACATACAGTTGACTCTCAGTTAACCAGAACTCAATCAATCAAAACTCTAAAGCAACCAGAAAATAAATGAAATGCTGTACTTTAACTAAAAATTTCAATTTACAGGGCGCAACATATGCCAAGAGCCAGGTTTTCATGCCACAAAATGCTTACAGGCACCTCGATTGCATCCACTGTATGTCTCTGCAATTCAGTTTTACATGGAAGCAGAAAAGGCATGAATGACTGAGCCAGGGAAGTGTTGGCGTTACATTCACCGGGGTCAGCAGCGCACCCACCAGTCAAACCTGTGTGTAAGTGAGGAGTGAAAGCTGCTGCTGCTAGAACAGCCCGCCCTAACAAATATACTTAGAAGAGCATCCTATGTGCAGCTAAATTAGGTCTCCTTTAATAGTAACTCTCAAGCAACCAGAAACTACATTTATCCGGCATCTACCAATCCCCATGAGTGATGTATAACTAAGAGTCTACTGTGTATATATGTATATATATATATATATATATATATATATATATATATATATATATATATATATATATATATAAAACTAGATACCAAGATGTGATAGTGTGGTATCTAGTCTGTAGCAGTAGAGAACTAACGTCTGCTTCTTATATACAACATTCTAAAATCATGTCAATGTATCCAAGTACTGCTATTTATATTTGCTGAATTGTTAGTACATAATGTAAATTTTAGAAATTATATAAAACTTGCTTTTTATTAGTCACACTGTGTAGACATCCTCTATCGATTAGTATGTCATTTTATATGGATGAACAAACCCTTCAATAGTTTTTAACTAGCATATAAACCCTAATTATCTGACCATAATCTAAAAGTACTGTGCAAAATGTTACAAGGATATAGCAATTTTTCAAGTTTTTACCTGCATTAATAGCAGTTATATTGCCATTAGAGTATTCAATAATTTGTTAATGAATTGTGGTTATCTACTTGTTAAAAGGAAATATCTAATTCATTGATTTTTTTGAAGGCCGCTTTAATTTACTCAATTTATTTATCATTAAACAGGAGCATTTTGAGAATTTATGCTAGTGAGTGTCTGTTTGCTAATGGATTTGTAATTAACTTCCAGGCCTGAACTTAATTTACTGTTATTGCTTTAAAATAATATGAATGCCTTCACTGATACAATTGTTGCATTTTATGGCGCACACTAAACAAGTTTCTTATGTATTATACTGTTTCTTATAGTTTTCTTAGATGTCAAGCCGAATACTTGTCTCTTAAATATTTCCATTGCATCAACAAAATTAAAAACAAGCAAACAACTGTAGGTGAACCGCCAATGGCGACAGAATTATATATATCCATCTATATAACTCATTCAATGGTAACTCTTCCCAGTATTTCATAAATCAACTCTGACTAAAACACATCCATAGACCCTACATAAAGTACTTTCTCTGGCTGGCTTGCTGTGATGCTGCCAAAATAAAGCAAAATATATTTTTATATATTGGGAGAAAAAAATTAAATGTTTTGCAACATCATACAATGAATATGCTATTTTGTTCTTACAAATGATTAGGTAAACATGTTGTTAGAGAGGGTCCATTTTGGATTTGACTTTGTGTACCAAAATTGACCCAATTAAAGTGAAACTCAAATGAATGGAAGGTTATTTACTGATGCAGAATATCACTCTCTCAGTAAGAAATACAGCTTAGGTGGGATTATAAGGTAACAATACTATGTTATTATACTCTACCTAAGACAATAAAAGACATAGATACATCTTCTCCTTACATTGTAAATCCAAAATAAGCTATGTATTATATGAGGATTCTCCCCACTCTTCCAAGTATAAACTGTTTGTGAGTACTTGCTGCCCTTTGAAACCTCTGTTTGTCTTCCTGACATGGCAATCACCATCGATTTAGTATTAAACCAGTAAACATAACATCTGCTGTTCAGTTACAAATGTGCAATTTATTTTGACAGTGTCATCTATAGAGGAGCAATTACACAAATCTGTATAATACCAAATATTTTTATGCAAACACAAAAGTGGCATTAAATAAATGAAGAAATGATCTTGTGCAACACTGTTTCTAACACTAAAAAAAGCAATTAATGTGCCACTCACCAGGCGGCTGCATGCTGTTCACAGTTGGCTATTACATAATACATGTTCTAGTTCATGTTGTATAGTAATAGTGACTACTAAATATGCATTATGGTGATTTCATCTATTTACGCATATTATTGTGACTGAAATTGTGCATGTTGCCAGCTTTGCCATTTTAAAATATAAATATGTATTAGTCACAACAATTTAAATTGAATTGGAAAAAAAATATCAGCTAGCTCCTATATGTTCACAGTTGTAAAAGAAAACTTAAGGATTTTACAAATTTGCCTGAAAACTATTCTTTTCCTCTATTATTCGTTTTCCATCCATCTTTTCCTGCAGGTGTCAGACTTCTCCAGCAATAAGATCAAAGAGGCTAAGGCTTATTATCTCTGCAGCTCGGTGCAATATACAGAACCTAATATTCATGTTACCTAAAAGCAGCCTATTATAAAAAAAAGCTACTGCAACTCAAAGTGCATGATGTCTGCAAGAGGATACTTCAGTTGCAATAAGGCAAAACAGTATATAATATGTGAATTCAAACTTACTTGGTGTAAAAGAAATGGGATATCCACAAGTGAATCTGTTCTAGTTGCAGATATGATGGTTTGTAAGCAGTCCTGGCTATATTATTCCATCTGTGCATATAAAACTTCCATGGTGCGTAATTGGGTTGAGTACCATTTGCAGCATCAACAAAATCCTTCAGCAGCAGAGTTGATTTAAAATTATTTTCAATGAAGCCTCATGTATTAGGGAATCCCAGACTGGCTGCAATAGCCAGTTTCTTCTTACTGTACTTAATGAAGATCCAAGGATAAGTACCTGTATATGCCTTGCCAGCAGCTGCTTTGCATTGACTTATATGGAGTCTGGTATTCTCTCAGCTGTGAAGTATACGCCTCTCTTTGGAGAAATCCCCTTGGATATCCCTTGATGCTGTTTTGATCTTTCTTCTTTCCCACACGATGATCTCCTTCTCCCTCTCCCTGAGTAGCTCTCTTCCTCCCACTCTCCCACTTTAAGCTTTTCTCTCTCCTGTAGCTCCCAATTGGTCACTGATCACTGGCTGCTGATTTGCCAGCTTTATTTCTCTGCCCAGTTTGCTTTCTCTAACTGTCACTCAGTGTAGAATCTGCTGAGCAATAAGACAGGTTGGGACAGATGAAAGGGAGTTTTATCAGGTCAGACTCATGTTATTTACTTCTCACAGAATATCAAGAAAAAAAACCCACTTTAAACAGTACTTGTAAAAAGTAACCAGTGGGAATGCTTTTTTTATTCTAGAAAAACAAATATTGTATGTGTATAAAGTGTAATATTGTATCACACACTGATGTTGATGAGTAATCTACTTTTATTTTATTTTAAGCAAAGCTATTTTACCTCCTGTTTTACCTGTATTTTGTTATTCAGTCATCTGCCTACACTATTTTGAAATTGACAGCTTCTCTGTACATGCTGAAATCAGCTGGGATTTGTCTATGTGCAACTGCAAACAGAAATGGTACTGAACAATAGAATAACACTGTTAGATATCCTATGGGGATTGCAAACACATCATTTCTACAACTGTTTTGAGGAATTTTATATTTTGGATAACTGTGTATATGCCCCCCCCCACCCCCTGTTTAGTGACTGTTTCCTACCAGACATACAGTAGTTTCCTGCATATATACACAGTTATATATATATATGTGTGTGTGTGTGTGTGTGAAGAGTGAGGTAGCCCTGATTGTCCAGTAATCTAGTTGAATAATCAGAGTATTGCAGTATATGGTGATATCTGTTTTATTGGACAAACATATTGAGCAAGACCTGATAAAAAATAAGTTAATTCTCGAAAGCTTGTCATAATAAAGGAATACATTTGTCCAATAAAAAAGGTATCACCATATGCTGCAATACTCTGATTATTAAAAAAAATAAAAAAACAAAAAAATAATATATATATATATATATATATATATATATATATATATATATATAAGCATTCGACCAACTTTCAAGTGACAAGCTCTCCCTATTAAGTCAGAAGCTAAAATATGTGTCCAATAAATAAGGGTACCAAATCTCTGAAACACTCTAATTATTCATCTGGGATACTGGACTCATTGCTACTAAATATATATATATACTTTCATATGTTTAACTGTATACACACGCATCTATCTATCTATAAATCTTATTCTCTCTCTCTCATATATATGTACATTTTTTATTGTGCATTTTTATATAGTGATGCACCTTTCTTTTTAAATCAAAAGCAAAACTGATTAGATGTTGCACATTATGCCTTTTTTATTTATTTTATTAGTTATTTTATTTATTATTTTTTGTTCAAGGTTACATTTACAGTATATGATAGGGGGAATTTACTATTTACTAAGGGGATGTGCGATGTACCCAATCTACTGTGGCTCATGTGCATTAACATAAATCAGGACTTCGTTTTATTTACTAAATAATGTTTTTTTTAATGTAGTGTAACTGACCATGAAAAGCATGGGATTATTTCATCAAAGGGTGGGAAAATATTGTCAGTTACATTTTTTTATATATAATTATTTTATTTGGATTTTTTTTATTTTTTATGTAACTCTTTTTTTTTTATCTCATTTTTTAATGTATATATATTTTTATTTTATGATTTAATGTATTTAATAGGGGGGTTGTGTTTGGGACTATGGGGATTGTTCTGGACCCCCATGGGGGATATGGCACATAGGGGTCCATAAAGTCCAATATAGTAGATGTTAGGATGCCATGGGAGTCCATAGGATGCCCAATGTAGTGGGCCAGTGTTAGGTACCATGGGAATCTATAGGGATCACCATGGTAATAGTTTTGTACACCCCATGGGATAGGGGTTAGTATTAGGAACTATGTGGCAATTGTGACATGTTGTGTTATGTTATTCCTTATATAAATTAAAAAAACCATGCCAAAAAAGGGTAACATACATTCAGAGAACATTCAGAATATCCTAAAATGTTATCAAAAAAATCATGAAAGTACTAACAGACAACAAGCCCAAAAAGGTAAAAAAGCATAAATCCTATTTGGTTAAAATATTTCATGTTTTCATTTATCTTTACTGAAGGGCAAACTCTTTTTTTGTGGACAGATTTTCAGTGAACAGATGCAAATAGAAAAGAGTTGGAGCCAGGAGCAAGATGTACAGTAGGGATGTAGGATTATGCCTTGCAGCAAACAAGCCAACTGCTCTTGGGTCATTCCTAGAAGCTGTCTCCTTCAACTGACCTTTAAACTACACGCTAATATCTACAGAGAAATTCACAATGTTGGTTTTGTGCAGTAGATATTTGCCTTTTAAACCCAAATCCACATTATATAATTGTTTTTTTAATACACTTTTTTGCTCTGGAACAGTATTATTCGTCTATTCCCAATTCTGCTAAAACATTTTTTTTTAATAAAGAACAACATTCTTTATTCCGGGAGAATTGTTTTACTACCTCCTGCTTTTCATATATTTGCAAACATTTAGCAGGTTGGATTTGATGAAAAACAACTTTTTACTGCTGATATATTTCTCTATTGCCAGTATCATTAAATAAAATAACATCCCACATCCCTTTCACATAAGTGTGTGTTATTCTTTTTCTCATTTAGTTTCATAAATAATTTTACATTTATTTGACTATGGAAATTTGAAAGTTTGCACAGTGCTTTTTAATTAAATAAGGGTTCCATATTTGAATAATAAACTCTGCTAGGGCTTCCCCCATCAACTAATAAGTCGTGATATAGTTGTATGAGGTTGTCCCTATCTGCCGAGATTATTAAAGAGTCTGGTATCACTGAAAGCTTCTTGACTGATTTTTCTATGTTTTGCCTTTTAATTGGCTTTAAGGACCCTAACCCTACCTTAGCATATAATCTATTCCTGATAAATTCTTTTAGCCTACATATACACCGCACCTGTACCTTCCAGCAATATTGCTAAAATTATTGGTCACAATAGCGCACTGTCCTCCTCTTGGCACCATTACTCAGATTGTTCCTTTCCCTTGTAAATACCCTAAAATGTAAAAATGTCACACACCGTTAGGACACGGTTGCTAAAATGGTTTAGTGAGCAGTTGTAACTTTATAAATTAACTTTCTAAACAGATATTTACAGCCTTATTAAATTGCGATTCAGCCAATTGAATTGGGCTCTATATAAGCACATAGCATATTGTTTTTACAGAAGTTTTTAGTTAGTGAAGACCTTGCTTTCAGATAGAAGTTCACTAGCTAGAAACTTAGAGCCCTATTCAATTTTCCAAATTGCAATTTAATAAGGCTGACTTATTTAAGCCAATGTTTATATTGACTTCACCATTTTATTATACTACTGTTCAGTTTCCTGTAAGATCCTAACTTGCTGAAGCAATGCATTTCTGCTTTATATTGTGTGGGATATAGTTTCATTGCCTATCATAGTGTTGCTTTGAAGTGTTTTCTGTGTAGTGAGCTATATAGATTTATACACTGCATCTTTTGGTCTTATATTGTCCTTTATGAAGTATGCATACTTTTTTATTTTACCAGTTATTACATGTATGTTAGGCTTTCAGCTTTAATAATCAATATGTAAAGTCAATGTTCATTTCCACCACACTACACTGTAAATACTTGGCTTTCTGCTTCCATATCTGAGCAATCTCATTGGTTATTGGAATGAAGAGAACAATCAATAACTATTATTTGCAAATTGACTTTAGACCCGTAAAGATTTTTGCAGTTTAAATATAGAGATGGATGTAAACATTGTAGAACTATGCTACTAATATTATTATACTTTATTTGTAATGCGCCAACATATACAGGGGTTAAGTACATGTCTAAAACAATTTTAACGCATTACAAAATATTGGAGGGCCCTGTCTGAGTTTAAAATCAAATGTACACAGTGCTTTCCTTTAGGCACCTAGCAAAATTGAAAACAATCGAAAAGGATGTTACAGTGTAATATATAAATTAAATTATGTATATTACTTTCCAGGTGGCAAATGAAAATAGTGATAAAAAGTGAAAATGGAATAAGTGTTCAGTAAACTTGAGTTGTGCATTGAAGATATTGTTTTAGATATAATCTTCAGTGGCCTTTTTTTTACTAAGGATTATGCAGATCTGTACCAGTAATCTCTACTAAATACTTTTTCCAATAAGTTCAAACATTTCAACAGACAATAGTTTATTTTCAAAATGGAATAAAGAAGTGGAAAGTTGTGTCATATATATATATATATATATATATATATATATATATATATATATATATATATATACATATTTCATTAGAATAACCTGTGAAGGTGTTTTTAGTAGATGATCTTTACATTGACTCTCTTTTAGAGTTGGAGGAGGAAGTGGAAATGTGTTATTATTTGTTATTTGTTATTATTACTATATTTTATAGTGTCATAACTTTTTTATTCTATATTCTATATAATCAGAACTGATACAGAGGTCTAGATAATTGTTTTGGATACAGTGCCACATGGAAGACTATTGTGCAAACTAAGGGATATACATAGATTGCAGTAAATATCTGTTCATGGATTGAGAGCTGGCTAAAAGAAAGACAGGAAGCAAAGGGTTGGATTAAAGTGGAAGTGGGGTTCCTCAGGGATCAGTATTAGGTCCTCTCCTTTTTAACATATTTATTATTGACTTAGAAGTAGGACTGTAAAGTATTGTCTCCATTTTTGATAAAGTTGTGCAAGGTAATTAAATCAGAAAAGTACTTTCCCTCCAAAGGGATTTTCATACATTAGAGAAATGGGCAACTAAGTGGCAGATGAGATATAATACAAAAAAAAAGAAAAGTTATGCATTTAAGAAGGAAAAATAGTCATTCAGTGTATAATCTTAATGGAGCATACCTAGGGGTATAAGTTATTGAAAGGAATTTGGGAGTACTTGTGGACAACCACCGAGGTAACAATGCTCAATGCCTAGCAGCAGCTGCAAAGGCAAATGAAATAGTAGCATGTATTAAGAAGGGTATAGAAGCAGAGAAGGACAACAAAACTAATAAGGGGAATGGGTAAGTTATGAATAAAACTAATCAAATTAAACCTATTTGCTCTAGAAAAAAGACAAATAAGAGGGGATATGATTACCTTATATAAATACACCCAGGATCAATATAAGGCTTTCTCAAGTAAACTTTTTGTGTGTTTTCAACTGACAAGAGGACATCCTTTGAGGACATCATTTTTACTATGTAACTATGCAACTATGATGATAACAATAGAAGTTTTTTTTTTTCTATATATGAAACTCTGACTCAGTGTTGTCCACTTGCTGCCTGTTTTGTGTCTTGTATAGAGAAGACATGCAGATCAATATTGGTTTGTTTTACTTCTGAGGTCTATGTACATATGATACATTTCCAAAAGTTAACTTATAGCTTTAAATATACTCTGTTTGAGCTGTATGTACAGTTTGATATAGGATAAAGGAGCAAAAGGTCCTGAAATGTTTAATATTCTGTGCTCTTTTTTGTTTTGTTTTCCCCTGATGGGTAAATAGAGAGTTACCTTCCTCACTATGCAACTTTTGTGTCTGGAGTGATTCTCTACCCTTAAACAAGCATATTTAAGGCAGACTGGAGGTGCAGACTCATTGCTGATAAACAAGGTTATTTATATCTTTGAGGACTGACTTATTTTTATTATGGGACTTTTAAAATTAGAAAAAATCGCTGATACTTCAGTGAGTTAAAATTACTGAAATTATAAGCTGCAAAGGGGACTATAACATCTACTTATCTCGCATTATAGGACTTATGGCTACCCTGATGCTGCCTGCTGATTGGGGGGGATCAGATGCCTGTATAGACACTCCCTGGTGGTGTCAACATAATCATTAGATGGATCCATTAAACTTTTATATCCCTTTAAGTCACATTAAAAATGTATACAGTAGTCCCCGAAGATAGACAACAAAGACAAAACATCCAATATTTATCAGACTTCTGCTGGTCTTTATTCAATACATTACTGCAATATACTTGCTGTTTCATTCGTAAAAAGGGGTTGCCAGTGACTCAGTACATTCCTTAGTCCTTCCTCTCCTCCAGTATCCCGACGGCTACCGTTTCGCCCTTATACAAGGCTTAGTAACTGCCACTGATTTTGGGCACATATTTATGCTCCTGGCACTTCCGGGTTTGCGTCAATTACGTCAATACATGATGTAATGACGTCACAGCGTCTGTTGAATCAACAAACTTTGGGTGTATTAAACAGCCGTCACTTCCGGGTTTGCGTCAGTCACGTCAGCACGTGACGCGATGACGTAACTACGTATATTGAAACATCTAACTTTATTACATTGGGGCAACAAACTTTATTTAGGCATATTTAGGCATTTGGCACTTTTGGGTTTGCGTCAATCGCGTCAGCACGTGACGCGATGACATCACTACATATGTTAAAATATCAAACTTTATTAAATGGCACATTAGAGACACTTCAGTTTGTTTCAATTGAAATAAAATATCACTATAAAAATAATGGTTTAATATCTTGTCAACTTACAATCAAAACGTATTACTTAATTGAATAACGCTAGGTAAGCTATTAGTACTCTTCTGTAGGGCTGCCTAGTTGACAAACGTAAGTAGATATGGTGAATAGGTAACAAAATTAATATTAGCACTAGTGATGTCCCAAACAGTTCGCCAGAGAACTATTCACGGCGATTTTTGCATGTTCGCGAACGGCGAACACATGCGCTTTTCGGTCCGCCCCCTATTCTTTATCATTGAGGAAACTTTGACCCTGCACCTTACAGTCAGCAGACGCATTCCAGCCAATCAGCAGCATACAATCCCTTCCAGGGCCTTCCATCTGAAGGACAGCCTCCATTTTAGAATCATTCTGAAGCTACATTCGTTGAGAGAGGACATATATTCTAGCTGCTGCTGATTTAATAGGGAAATAGATAGCCAGGCTGTGTATTTAGCTTTCACTACACACCTGAAGGACTCATCTGATATCTGCTGCAAGGACAGCAACCCAAAAAGCCCTTTTTAGGGCTAGAACATCATTTATTTTATTTTATTATTTTTTTCTGTGTAATCTAATTGCATATGCCTGCCTGCTAGCGTGTGTGTGAGGCCTATTGCATCTACTCTGCCAACTTTTGCCAGTGCACAGTGACACTCATATCTGGTGCAACCTAGTGTACAGTGAAATAAAAGAACCCTTTTTTTTCTGTAATCGATTGAATATCAGTTGCCTGCCTACAGGCGTGTGTGTGAGGCCTATTGCATCTACTCTGCCAACTTTTGCCAGTGCACAGTGACACTCATATCTGGTGCAACCTAGTGTACAGTGACATTTAAGAACCCTTTTTTGACTGTAATTGATTAAATATTAGTTGCCTGCCTACAGGCGTGTGTGTGAGGCCTAATGCATCTACTCTGCCAACTTTTGCCAGTGCACAGTGACACTCATATCTGGTGCAACCTAGTGTACAGTGAAATAAAATAACCCTTTTTTTCTGTAATCGATTGAATATCAGTTGCCTGCCTACAGGCGTGTGTGTGAGGCCTATTGCATCTACTCTGCCAACTTTTGCCAGTGCACAGTGACACTCATATCTGGTGTCACAGTAGCTTGCACACATAGTACCACTAATCGGAAAAAAAATGACAAGCAGAGGCAGGCCACCCCGCAGGGGCCGTCGTGGTCGTGGTGCTGTGATTCCCTTTGGTCCTAGATTAATGCCCAGTTTTCAGAGGCAACGTACCCTGAACTTGAAAAGTTCTGAGGACATGGTTGACTGGCTAACACAGGACACCCAATCTTCTACAGCTTCCGCTCGGAACCTAGACGCACCATCCTCCTGCAGCTTAGCTTCGGGCACCTCTTCAGTTACCACTCGCCCGCCTGCCGCCACCACCAACATTAGCACCACAGCCTCTTCACTTAATCCGTCAGCAGAGTTATTTACACATCCGTTGGAAGAAATGAGTAATGCACAAACATTAGTGCCAGAGGATGTAGATAACAGGGATATGTCCCAGTCAGGCAGCATTATACACATGGACGTACGGTCTGATGATAATGATGATGTTGTACCCGGTGCTGCTTCCTTTGTTGAGTTGTCAGATACAAGTGAAGTGGTTGATGATGACCATGCGTCCGTGGATGTCATGTGGGTGCCCGCTATAAGAGAAGAAGAACAGGAGGAAAGTTCAGATGGGGAGACAGAGAGGAGGAGGAGACGAGTTGGAAACAGCGGGAGGTCGTCGAAAGTAGCTAGTTGCACAGTCAGACAGCATGCATCGGCACCCGGGGTCAGCCAGACAGCACGCCAGTCAACGCATGCTTTTGCCACCACCAGAATGCCATCATTGCAGAGCTCAGCAGTGTGGCAATTTTTTGTGTGTCTGCCTGTGACAACAGTGATGCCATTTGCAATCTGTGCGAAAAGAAACTGAGTCGTGGGAAGTCCAACACCCACCTAGGTACAACTTCTTTGCGAAGGCACATGATGTCACATCACAAACGCCTATGGGATCAACACATGAGTACAAGCAGCACACAAACTCAAAGCCGTCATCCTCCTCCTGGTCCAGCATCTTCAGCCATGTCAACCACTGCTGCCCTGCTTGCCCCTCTCAACCATCCGCCACTCCGTGTCTCGCCCTGAGCAGTCCCTGCTCATCTGCCCACAGTCAGTGCATGGCACATGTGTGTAATCTGATTGTACAACGCTTTGTGCATAAGCACCCAAGCTTACAGGACGTCCTGAAGCAGGCCAGGAAGGTGTGTGCCCATTTCAGGCATTCCTACACGGCCATGGCACACTTTACAGATATCCAGCTGTGAAACAACATGCCAGCGAGGCGCTTGATTTTAGACAGCCCGACACGTTGGAATTCAACACTCCTAATGTTCGACTGCCTGCTCTAACAAGAAAAGGCCGTTAACGAGTATTTGTATGACCGGGGTGCTAAGACAGCCTCTACGGAGCTGGGGATTATTTTGCCACGTTACTGGACGCTCATGCGCAATGCCTGTAGGCTTATGCATCCTTTTGAGGAGGTGACAAACCTGGTCAGTCGCACCCAGGGCACCATCAGCGACATAATACCATTTGTTTTCTTCCTGGAGCGTGCCCTGCGAAGAGTGCTGGATCAGGCCGTAGATGAGCGTGAAGAGGAAGAGGAAGAGTTTTGGTCACCATCACCACCAGAAACAGCCTTATCAGCATCGCTTGCTGGACCTGCGGCAACGCTGGAAGAGGATTGTGATGAAGAGGAGTCAGAGGAGGAATGTGGCTTTGAGGAGGAGGAGAAGGACCAACCACAACAGGCATCCCAGGGTGCTTGTTGTCACGTATCTGGTACCCGTGGTGTGGTACGTGGCTGGGGGGAAGAACATACCTTCAGTGAGATCACTGAGGACGAGGAACGAGACATGACTAGCTTGGCATCCAACCTTCTGCAAATGGGGTCTTGAATGCTGTCATGCCTGTTGAGGGACCCTTGTATAAAAAGGATGAAGGAGAACGACCTGTACTGGGTGTCCACGCTACTAGACCCCCGGTATAAGCAGAAAGTGCCTGAAATGTTACTGAATTACCACAAGTTGGAAAGGATGCAGTACTTCCAAAATAAATTGAAAAGTATTCTTTACACAGCGTTTAAGGGTGATGTCACAGCACAACGGCAATCTAACAGCGGAAGAGGTGAACATAATCCTCCTCCTCCCACGACCACGCCGGCAAGGAGAGGACGCTTTACAGACGTGTTGTTGATGGAGGACATGCAGAGCTTTTTAAGTCCTATGCATCGCCACAGCCCTTCGGGGTCCACCCTCAGAGAACTACTCGACCGGTAGGTAACAGACTACCTCGCCATAACTACAGATATCGACACTATGAGGAGCGATGAACCCCTTGACTACTGGGTGTGCATTCTTGCCCTGTGGCCTGAGCTATCCCAATTTGCCATAGAACTTCTGTCCTCCCCCGCTTCAAGTGTCCTGTCAGAAAGGACCTTCAGTGCAGCAGGAGGTTTTGTCACTGGTAAGAGAAGTCGCCTAGGTCAAAAAAGTCTAGATTACCTCACCTTTATTAAGATGAATGAGAGATGGATCCCGAAGGGACTGAATGTGCGCGATACATTAGATTAAAAAAGGCCTGATAAATGAGCTGCCTTGAGCTAATAATGGTCCACACGCTGCTGTATTTTATCCCTGAATGCCGGATGACTTGCGTGACTTATCCACCACCAACTAGGGTTCAAGACGCAATGTTTTAGGGCACTTTCTGCCTGGCAAACTAACATCAATTTTTCTGGCCGTGGCAACAATACCTAATTTTTGCATTTAAATTATTTTATTGTCAGAAGCCGTACAGCATGTAATGAAAAATAAAGCATTTTTGAACATGCGGTCTTAAGAACTCTGAGGGGTGGAGATTTGGATAAATATCTTCTTCAACAAGAGAGTAGATTGATTTTTTCGTTAAATGCACAAAGTCCTGAAGGGCTAAATGAGGGATTCTCTTATTTATCATTTATTTAACAACTTTTTCTTCAGCACTATTTACTACCTCATCACTCTCAATTACACAAATTTTATACCATTAATACTATATTGGTCCTTTACACTTTTCATTCATCTTTAGTGTTTATATTACAATCATAAATACTCATGCAGTCCTTTTTTTAAATTAGACATTCACATATTTTATGCTTAAGTCATTTTTTGTATGTTTCCTCACTTACCAGGTCCACTTTCATGTTATTCAATATATTCTTTTATATTTTTATTTTCTTCAAACACACTTTTATCACAATGATCCACGTTGATTTATCACAAAAACATTTTATTCTAGTTTCTTTATAATCAACATGCATACTTTAGTTTCACTTCATTTTATTTATTTATTTATTTATTTATTTATCTTTTTACAAATTAGCTCTTTAGTTGCTAATATTAATTTTGTTACCTATTCACCATATCTACTTACGTTTCTCAACTATGCAGCCCTACAGAAGAGTACTAATAGGTGACCTAGTGTTATTCAATTAAGTAATACGTTTTGATTGTAAGTTGACAAGATATTATACCATTATTATTATAGTCATATGTTATTTCCATTGAAACAAACTGAAGTGTCTCTAATGTGCCATTTAATAAAGTTTGATATTTTTACTTTAATATTATGGACGCAAACCCAAAAGTGCTGAATGTCTAAATATGCCTAAATAAAGTTTGTTGCCCCAATGTAATAAAGTTAGATGTTTCAATATATGTAGTGACGACTTCATCGCGTACTGTTCTGAAGTTTGTTGATTCAACAGACGCTGTGGCGTAAACGCAAACCCGGAAGTGCAGGGAGCTTAAATATGTGCCCAAAATCAGTGGCAGTTACCCCATGACTAAGCCCTGTGTAAGGGCAAAACGGTAGCAGTTGGGATGCTGGAGGAGAGGAAGGACTAATGAATGTACTGAGTCACTGGCAACCCCTTTTTACGAAGGAAACAGCAAGTATATTGCAGCAATGTATTGAATACAGACCAGCAGAAGTCTAATAAATATTGGGTGTGCCTTTACTGATTTATCTATCATACGGCATATTGCACTGTGGATCTGCCTGTACAGTAATTAGCCATCTATTGCATTAGTTTCCTTCTTCCTTAAATCTCTCCTACCATCTTTGTTTTTTAAAATTATTTCACCACTTTTTTGTTTATACATTTTTTTTTTTGAAGTTCTGTTTTCGGATATTTACGTGGATTATTTAACCTGCTAACCATATTATCCTATGACTAGCAGTTTCTGCATATATGAGGATTATCTTTAAAATTTGATCATAGTGTCTGCAAATGCGACATACTAAAAATCTGGATTATATTCCATAATAGGGTAATTAATTAATAATTAAGTGTTATGCACTAGGGATTCTAGGAAGTCTATCTTTGTTGTCTATCTTGGGGGACTACTGTATACATTTTTAATGTGACTTAAAGGGATATAAGAGTTTAATGTATCCATCTAATGATTATGTTGACACCTCCAGGAAGTGTCTACACAGGCATCTGATCCCCTCCAATCAGCAGGCAACAACAGGGGAGCAATATTAACCCACTATTTATCCGCTGTTGCTTGCTCAGTGAATCTCCTTGCAGCTTCCTGTCTGTATGTCAGCAGCAATACATAGCACATGTCATTGATACACTACATATCCCAGGCTGCTTTGCAACACAAACAGGAATCCCAGCGTTTATTCAAAAGTTTCAGCTAACCTGACTGGCCAAAACAAATCATTTTAAATTTGATGCTAATTTAGCCTTGGTCAGAAACTACAAGAGATGTTGCAGACTTCAATGTAATTGTTTAAATGTTTATAATAGTACTTTGTCATGCAAAACATGTTTGCATACACTACTAAGTCTCCTCTATTGGATGCATTCATAATCCACCAAACTTCCCTTTAACATATCCCTTTAATGCTCTCCACCGGCTGAATGTTTTCATATCATGTAGTGTTTTAAAACATTTTCAAATCAAAGGTTGGAGGCAAATGGAGGCAGGATAGATAGATGTCCTCCTAGATGGTGTCCTGGCATCTAACAATAAACATCTCTAAGACAGATCTGTTACTTTATTTCCACTTCCCCCTCCAACTCTAAATGTGAAATCTGTTATACCATAGACAAGACAAAACCCCCCTCCCACGTCTCAAGTTAGATGTCTTGGTGTCACACTTGACTCTCACCTCTATTTCATCCCCCACAATCTATTACTCACCAAATCCTGCCATCGCCAGCTCCAGAACATCTCCAAAATGTGCCTCTTCCTTATCCAAGAGACTATTAAAATTCTAATTTACACATATCCTCTGTCACGCTTTGACTATTGTAACTCCGTTCTAACTGGCCTTCCACAAAATCCAGTCTATCTTCCAGTCTCATCCATCTTCTGCCCCATCTGCCAGGCATCATCTTCTGCCCCCTCTGCCAGCCCCTACACGGCTCCCCAGTTCCTCAAGAATTATATTCAAAATCCTAAACCTCACTTACAAAGCCCTCAACACCAAACATCCCTTTATCTCAATTATTGTCTCCAGATACACTCCAAACAACTCTCACCACTCTACCCAAGATTTACATCTCTTGTCCTCTACATATGCCTCCTCGCCAACAGAACTTCTTATTATCAACCCCATTCTTCACAATTCCCTATATGAGTGCTCTATAAGTCTCTCACATAGTCTTTAAATATTCAAACAGAGAAGCAGCATCACTAAATAAATTATTGTTACTACTTGCAGAATGTAGCAATATCACTATGAACTGCAGCAACATACCTCTAGAGAATATGACAACTTCCTTCTACAGAATAAAAGTCACTCATTAAAATGTGGCATTGTCACTATATAGAATACAGCAGATTCATAAGGTAGAATATAGCAGTAGTCACTCCATAGAATAAAGCAAGATCACTCTATAGATTGCTGTAAGGTGACTAAAAAATGCAGCAGCGTCATTCCTGTATGAATATAGTAGTCCCACTATATATAATACAGAAGTGTGACTTTATAGAATGCAGCAGTATCGCTATAGAATACAGCAGTGCTTAAATGAAATTGCTACTAAAATATTTTGATATAATTTGATTTAATATATATCCCACTAGCGACTTGCCCCTCAAAAATGACGGCAATAAAAAGTGAAGCCTGGCAATGCTGTTTGCCACACAATGGGAGCCTCTCCCGCTCTACTTTACTGGCTTCGCAATGAGCACCTTTGGAGCTCATTGCGAGTCTCTCCCCCTGTCTACTTCCTCCCTTGTGTCTCATTTCCCCCTCCTCTCCCTCCCTTGCGTCTCCCTCCCCCTCTTCTCCCTCCCTTGTATCTCCCCCCCTGTGTTTTTACCCCCTCTCCCTCCCGTGACTCTAACCCCTCCCCTGTGTCTCTTTCCCTCCTCTGCCTCTCATGCGTCTCTTTCTCCCTCCCCTGTTTCTCTTTCCCCCTCCCCTGTGTCTCTTTCCCCCCTCTCCCTTCCCTGTGTCTGTTCCCCCCTCCCTTGTGTCTCTTTCCCCCAGTCCCCCCTCCCCCTGTGACTGTACCACCCCCTCATGTTTCTCCCCCCATTTCCCTCCCCTGTTTATCTTCCCCCCTCCTCTCCACCTCCCTGTGTCTCTTTCTACCTCCCCTGTGTCTCTTTCCCCCCTCTTCCCGTGTCTCTTTCCCCCCTGCGTCTCTTTCCCCCTCTCCCCCTTTGTCTATTTCCCCCTCTCTCCCCTGTGTCTCTTCCCTGTGTCTCTTTCCCCTCTCTCCCCATGTCTCTTCCCCCCTCTCCCCCTTGTCTCTTCCCCCCTCTCTTTGTGTCTCTTCTTCCCTCTCCGTCTGTGTTTCTTTCCCCCTTCCCCTCTGTGTCTTTTCCCCCCTCTTCCTCTGTGTCTCTTCCCTCTCTCCCTCTGTGTCTCTCCCCTCCCTCTGTGTCTTTTCCCCCTCTCCATCTGTGTTGCTTCCCCCTCTCCCTGTGTGTCTCTTTTCCCCCTCTCCCTCTGTGTCTCTTCCCCCCCTCTCCCTCTGTGTCTCTTTCCTCCCTCTCCCTCTGTGTCTCTTTCCCCCCTCTTCCTCTGTGTTTCTTTCCTCCCTCTCCCTCTATGTCTCTTCCCCCCTATCCCTTTGTATCTCGTTCCCCCTCTCCCTCTGTGTCTCTTTCCCCCCTCTTTCTCTGTGTTTCTTTCCCCCCTCTCCGTCTGTGTCTCTTCCCCCCTCTCCCTTTATATCTCATTCCCCCTCTCCCTCTGTGTCTCTTTCCCCCTGACCCCCTCTGTGTCTCTTTTCCTCCTCTCCCTCTGTGTCTCTTTCCCCCTGTCTCCCGCTGTTTACCTTCCCCCCTCTCCCTCTGTCTCTCCCCCCCTCCCTCTGTGTCTCTTTCCCCCCTCTCCCTCTATGTCTGTTCCCCCTCCTAAGGCGCTGCGCATGCGTAACGACGAATCACAGTTTGACAATTATAATATGTGATTATATGACTGGATAGTACGCTAGCAGCTTTATTAAATTGCTATTCAGCCAATTGAAAAGGGCTCTATAGAAACGCATAGCATATATTTTTTATAGAAGTTTTTAGTTAGTGAAGACCTTGCTTTTGGATAGAAGTTCACTAACTAAACACTTCTGTAAAAAAAATATGCTCTGTGTTTATATAGAGCCCTATTCAATTGGCCGAATCGCAATTTAATAAGGCTGTAGTTTATAAATAAAACCATTCTTCAGATTAAAGGAAAGAGTTAAAACTAACATTTTAATTAATTCCTGCTGGATGCATAACCATGAAATCCAAAATAATGCGGTTTGTAGTAGCTTTCTTTCTGTAGTCTCATAGGGGCTTATTATTGGTAACCTCTTCTATAACCTTACATTCTAAATTGGAGTACTTACATTTCAATTTAACAAAATGCCTCCTAATAGCACCTTTATTAAAGTTTCTAATGGAATTATGGTGTTTGTGAAGTTTCTCCTCTATACTCACTAACTGAGAGATATTACAAAGTGTTCTCTCAGGAAATTGCCAGGGCAGCCTGACACAAGCACCCTGCGACCCCCTGCAAAGCTCAGATGGGTCTGCTTGTATTGTCAGTAACAAATCACATAAACATTTAAGCATCACATTTTTACTTTTACATATATGAAACAAATTAATTTAAATTTCTGTTCCTTTAGTGGCATGATGAACAACAGCTATGATGATTGAACTGCAATTTTGGCAGTTTAAGCAAAGAAATCTCCCCTGCTTTCTGGTAGATAAATATATCTGTAAAATATCTCTGTAAGCATAAAACGATTCCTTCCTTTATAAGAAAACATCAAAACGGTCAAAAGTTGGATCAATGCTAAATGTTCCAGTTATAGGATCAGATATTTTATCTAGAATGATATGATGAAACAAAAGGAATTATTTCATGAAATAATTTAAAAGAAAAAAATAATAAACATTCATTTTGCACAGTTGCCTTTATGCAGCCAGTAAGTCTGCAGGCTTAAAATTTGCAACAGTTACAGAGCGATTAAATTGAAAAAGCCCGCACTACATGGCCGAAATCCAAAACCATAAACTATGCTTCCATATGTAGCATTTCAGGGCATGATCATGATCAATTAAGCAAGCCCATAACTACTGATTTAGAAACAGCCAATAGTAAATGAGACCATCATCATGACATCAGTAAAACATGGAGGTTAAAAGTAAATCAATTAGCGTTTAGACGCTTGATAAGGGATCAGACTGACAATCCGGCAATGTACAAAATAATAAAAATGAATGAAGCAAATGTTATAGTCCATGTAGGTGGCCTGATATGTATTAACGCCTTGATTCCCGAGATTGATATAACACGGAAATATAACCTGGAAATAATAATTTTTGTTTGCAGATTTGCGAGCTTGTGCATTAATTCTATTGGCTTACATCGCTTTCCTTGTATTTTAAAGTGCAGTATTGAGTTTTTATTGGCTTTTATAGTGTTAAGAACAGTTTTTAAACCCCTTGCAAGTCCTCTCTAGTACTCATAGGATTTTTGGCTACATTTGCCATTTACGGGGGTGAAAGCATTTGCGGGCTTGAGGAATTGTTGCAATTTAATAGTGATTTGCGATATTAGCGATTGTATGTTTTGCAGGCTTGAAAGATCAAAGGCTTAGCTGAGCTACGAATTTGACAACCGAAGTTGCTTTTCAGCCTGTAACCCGCAGATCGATAGCGGGTAGATAAAAGAGTCCAATTTAATACCAGTAACTTTTGCGGGCTATGGTACAGGCTTCAGTAATTAAATATTTGACAATTTAATGAGGCCCTTTATTTGTATTTTTAAATAATATTAAGCTTTGTTATTTCTATAAACCATATGATTGATGATTTTTAATTTGTGCTACTTTAAGTATGAGTCCTGTTGATGTCATTTGCGAGTTATATTTGGCTACATATGTTATATTTTAATGGATAAATATAGGTAATATAATTTTATGAAGATATTAAATATGCTGCTATTGTGGGTTGAAAGAAGTGATATGTCTGTTGTAGAGGTTCTGATGCAATGTCAAATTTAATCATTTCAATGTTTAAATAGGAAAGCTAGGAGTATATTTGAAAAGATGAATCGAAAGTAGGGTCTCTGCATAACATTCCAAAGTTTTAGGGTTAGATATTTTATCTAGAATTATATGGTGAAACAAATTGTTCTGTATTTTTATTTAGAGTTCATTTCAATCCATGTTAGCAATTTTAGTTATAGTTCTTATTAAATTATTTTAACAATAATTCTTTGAAAATCATTCTTTAATTACCCGGTATTTACATTTCATATATTTTCTGTACCTTGTTCTTATTAGTTGACTTTTAGGTAAGCTTTTCATTAAAAGAGAATGAATAAATGGATTATCTCTGTCTGTACTTTTTTTATTTAATTCTCTTATCCTTTATGTGTAACTAACTTTACTTGTAATCCAAACAGTTTATATGCTTTTATCATGTTACACAATGAACCCAAATTGTACATTATTTTGACTCACATCTACATGTGATCTACTAAGTCTCATGTATTATACAGGGTCGAGTCACATTAATATGACCTCTGCCTATTTTTTACATTAGCAGTGCATAGCCAATGAAATATGGCACGTATTATGAGCTGGATTGGTGGTTACATCAACCATCACTGTCATGGGTAAAATGTGAGATTTTTGAAAAGGGGATCATCATTGGCTTTTGGCAAAGGGTGGCAGTATTTCTGAAAATTTGTGAACTGTTCATGTGCTGCTGTGGTTAAAGTGTACGGTGACTGGACAGACCATTGTGAATAAACGTTGTGAAAACTCCTGGCTTCTAAATTCCCCGGACTTGAATTCCATTGAGTACCTGTGTTACCACCTCCATTGCTATGTTCACCATATGGATCCTCCACAATGCACTCTTCAGCAGTTGTAGGATGCACTGCAGTCTGTATGGCCGTGTATGTAACATTTCACTATCCGACATTGGCTTCCCTACATTTAAATGCGACCATATTCAATCAGTATCACCCATACTCCTACAATCTAAGCATATTAGACCACATCTTCTTAATATAATATATGAATTCACTAAGGGCCCACTTCAATTATAAAAATAAATATATACATAATCAGTTAGGGTCCCCTACATTGAAATAAGTATACACATATTCAGCCATGGTCCTATGCAATCGAAATAAATATATACATATTTACATATTTATGCCCCTTTAATATTATATATGTACACATATTCAGCCAGGGTCTCCTATAATCATTTGTTGTTGTTTACTAGTTCAGTCATCCGACTCTCAATGACAGCATGCCAGGCACATCTTGTGGCTGGTTGTGCTTATCCATAAGGTTTTCTTGGCAAAGATACTGGAGTAGGTAATCAGTTCCTTCTCCAGTGGACCACAATTTGTCTGACATCTCTACTATCATATGAATGTATAAATATTCAGCAATGTTCACCTATAATTATAAACACATACATATTTAATAATTGAAATTCCTCCAGGGTCCCCTATTTTTATTTTCTAAATATTGATTAAGCCAGGGCTCTCTAAAATCATATACGTTTACATATATTCACACAGAGTCAACCAGAGTTATCCCCCGGTAATTGAAACAGTCTGACTCTTCTCCCTTGAAGATGATTGCATCATGAAGGTCCTATGGAAGTTTGCCTGAATCTTTGCCTACTCTAGCACTGAAGTCACAGAGGATGATAACCTTGTTGTCTGTAGGGACCTTCTGTACAAGATTACTCAGGTAAAACGTGTCCTTTTCCCTGCAGGATCGGCTTGAAGAGTTGGGGCATAGACAGTGAAAAGTGTGGCATTCTGCTTCTACTGAAGTGAGAGATACATGAAGATAATGCGATCAGAGTGACCCTTTGGCAGGTTATCAACTTTGGAGGCAATAGGGTTCCTGACAATGAAGTCGATGCACAGTGTTTCTTGGGTTTTTGGCTTGCCTGATTAGTAGAGGTTGTAGCCTGCACCATGTTCCTGAAAGTTGCCTTCCTCTGGGAGGCAGAATACACTGAGGGTAGCGATGTTGGTAGTCAGCCTTGAGAGTTTGTGGGCTACTAGAGCCGAGCTGGGTGACCACTGTCTGCTACGTCAATCATAGTTCCGATGTTCCAGTCCATTCAAGTTTCAGTCGAAGCACACCTTGTGAGGCCAGTGTAATTATTTTCTTCTTTGCTGAGTTTCGACCACATTTGCTGATGTCCGTTGACCCCAGCTAGCCAACTGAGTGAAGCAGATACAAGCTTTCTGTAGGCCACTTTTTCTAGGCCCCTCTCTGTGTGGAGTAAACATTGCTGTTCCTAGAGAAGGTTGCTTGGTTATTCAGGGTGCTGCTGAATGATGCCGTTGTTTCAGGAGTCAGCATTAGGCGATCCATATACCTGAACCGCCTTCATGCAGGATTGAAACTGTAGCTTTCAGTGTCATCTTCCACATGCTTTTTCACCCCTTTCCCATTGTTACATGGCTTGAAGATGTTGTTTGCCTTGAAGTAGACATGCCTCTTAGTCTGCAGAATCAAGGTTTTAGGTGAGATGCAGTGTGCAATGTACTGGTCTCACTCAGAGTTCATCTGTCATGGCCTAGCAAGCTGAGACAGTGACCGTGAGGTTGTAGGTGTTATATTGGAGTGTACTTCTACTAGATGGATGGCTGGATGGGACTAGCATGCTGCATCTGCCCTGGTTTAGAATCAGTTTTCCTTCTCCTAGGCTGACTTCCAACCAAGCCTTACAAGCCCGACCTACCCATCTAGTTAGACCAGAAGACACTCAGGCTTGCCATAACGAAGCAAGCTCTGTGAAAACAGGGGACACCAACGAGAAGTTGTTGCTATGGATGCAGTATTATAGGAGAGACCATATGCAATGGCCTCCTAACTTACGAGCCAGACAGTGGTCATGTAACAATACTACACCTGGAAAGGAGAGGTGATGTATTACGCATAAACTTTCCCTGGATGAGTTTTATGTAATTGAAACTCCCAAGCACTGCATTGAGCATACATATATGTTTAGATATCATTGTTAGACAGGTATGACTCATATTATGACACATCTATGACACGTCTATATTACTGTTCATTAGTTGACATAATTTGAAAAAAGAATACACACAATGGTGCTGTCACAACCCACTCCTTGTTAGGCTTGAAAAGGCCAAGAAGACCAGTCCTACCGGCAGGTTGTATAGTTTCCTTATCACCACACACAGGCTAGCTTAAGTGGAGACTAGGACAAGTTGCTGATTTTCCAGACCAAGTTGCAGTTCCAGGTCTAAGTTGCAAAGTTTCAGGACAAGTTACTGAGTGACGGAACAATTTGCAGAAATTAATTTCTGATTAAAAAAATAAATGGTTTCTACCTAATGAAACACACCATGGATATGGTATGTAAGCATAAACTTTATTTTGCTAAACACCTTTTCACCAAAGTTTTTCACCAATCACCAATGGGCCACTTCCACTGATAAACACAAGCTTGACACATTTTGCCCCCTTTGCACTACCCCATGTGGGTCACCTCTGTCACCAATGAATTGATCCCAGCCTGACTCCTTCCACATCTACTGTAGGTGCCGAAGGGTCTATGGACCCAACTATAAGCTACCTCCGCTCCGAATTCAAGCACAGTAGGGGTTGATTACATAGTGTAACTACTAGAGTTAGAGTGTCTGAGTGATGGGTTAGGGTCTATCCCAATTGGGGAATGGTAGATCTGGGGTGGGTTCCTCTGAAATTGTTATCTGCTAATTGGGGGACCCAGCAAAGGGTAGCAAGGTTTCTTTTGCTGTGTCAGAGGGCCTCTTGAGCGGGTAGGGAACAGGGGAAAGGCACAGTGAGTTTAAATGACTATGTGGTTGAATCAATCTTCTCCCTAGCCTACCTCCCCTCAGATAGAGATACCTTTATTGAGTCAGAGGATAATCAGCTAGGGGGGCCTAGGTGGCTCTGGTGTTTATCCACTTTTTGTGGTTGATGAAAGTTCCATAAAAATTTTAGAAATGTTGGCTCCCTACATTGCGCGGATCACAAACAATGACTAAGGTCAAGTACTTAATTTGTGGTTAACCACAAGACAAAGGATCAAAGGGGTATAGAGCCTAATCTACAGCTTAAAGTAGCTATCATGGCTACTTTAAGTGCCCTTAAAACTAACCCCAAAATATTTTTATTAGCACAGGGTAATAGTTTCCTCCAAAAGACACTATTCATGTAAAATACCTGTTCCCAAAATGAAAAATTTACCCAGGATCAAATTACCTGGTAGACAGTAGTCCTAAGAGCCCAAGACAGGTAACCAGGGCTTTGGGGAAAATATTGTGCAATATACAAGTCAGCATCGTTTTTTTAAATGCCAATGGCCATTATAATAGCCCTTGGGTCAGGTACCCACATGGCTGGTGTCCATTAAAGTCCAGTTACTATTTCAAAAAAGTCCATGAACCCAAGGGGTCATATCAGGTATATTTTTCAAATAGCTAAAAAAGGGAAGGATTTGGTGGCTCTAGGTGTAGCTTTTTATAATGAACTGTTCATAGGGTGCCACTAATGGTAGAAAATATATATTGGATAGCTTATAGAGACAGAAAGTACCCTTTCATAGTGCACACCTATTAATCCCAATTTTTTATTATATAGACTTAAATATTGAATAAAACTTAACTTTTAATAACTAGATTTTTCAAATACCCTCTTTCTTATGCAACAAAGAAAAACTGATTTCTATGTCCCTTTAATGCTGCTCTAAATTTTGATGTAATTATACGTTCTAACAACTTTGCTTCAAATAACTCATTCTGCTGTTTAAACTTTGCTCTAGAGTCCATCAAATGTTTCAGTGATTCTCATTTTCCACTTGTTAACATCTTCTTTTATATAATCACAGTCCATCATTACCTCCCTCCACCTTTATCAGCTTCTCTCAAGCAGAATCACCTTTTCCTTTTCTGTCTTCAACCTCTCCCTTCTTTTCACAAAATCTTTTCACATCTTGTATTATCAGCTTTTTAAAATTTTGAATCAAGTAGTTATTTATTGGTGGAACAAAATGGCATTTTCTGTGCAACTTTCCTTTACATTTCAACCACATGTTTAATCTAAAAAAAGTACACTTCATTTAAAATATAAAAAAAAGTCTAATCACTGTTGTGCGAAGACCATGCCCTGCTACATTGCAATTGTCGCAGCAGCCTAATAAGAAACGATAAAGACTATGCAACTTCATTGTGACAAAGGCATTCTGAGGTACAGAAGAGTTATAGAGGGCAGATATGTCTGCATCAGGATGAATAGATCAGTTTGTCCAGTTCAGTCCTGAGGGAGTTAACTGAACTAAACCAATTATCTGCACCTGAGGCTGCAGCAAGACTTTTTAAACCTCAGGAATACCCGTCCTGTGGGAGAGCCTCAGTTTGAGAGAGGATGTGAACACAGGAAGTGTTGGTGTTGAGAGACACCAGTCCAGAGAGACGCTGTATTTAGACTATGCACCAGTACTCTTTGCACAAGGAAGTTCAACTCCAGAGTTGCCTTAAAGGAACGTATGGACTAAAAAGCCAGAGAGACATCCTTACTGCAACCGGGAACCTTCACAGAGTTCTACAGCCTGCTAAAGATAACGTACCGAAACCTAGGACTGTATAATGAAGCTTATATCTCTTATTTTAGTATAAACATTGCTTATCAAGGGTCCCTGGGGGAGAGAGCACTTGGAGAGACAGGAGGACCAGTGCTTTACCCACGGTATTGTGTGGTGACAGTGGAACAGTGTCCTGAAAAAAACAAGGACTGAAACAGTGTATGACAAGAATATACTTCCTTATTATTTTTTCAGATTTTTTTCTCCTGAGACAGACAAGCTGGCTGCCCAGGCATAGAGAAGACTTTCCTGCAAATGAGTAAGAATGTAAATGTAGAAGTTTATTTTCATCAATTGTTTTGGTTACTTTTTTTGCTTTTCTTGGCACAATAAATACTGTCTCCTGCACTTCACCATTGCTACCTCTGGGTGGTTATTTAAAAGCTGGAAACAGCTTTTGTACAGCCATCTTTGCCGCAATATATATATATATATATATATATATATATATATATATATATATATTTATTTTTTTATATATATATTTATATATATATATATATATATATATATATATATATACTTATGGATGTCAAACATAGTATTTAAAACAAGTATTTCTATGTTATACTACACCAGTATTTACATATAATTTTGGAATGCTGGCTTTATGTATAGTATATTGTTCTGTTAGTATTATCTGATGGCATTAAAGTACAATTCTATTTATTATGTTTCTGCTAAATTGAATATATAACTTAACCCCTCTATTTCAAGTAAATGGATGACTGTCATTGACCAAGGGGGTTAAACTTAATATTTAAACTAATTTGGCAAGTAGGCCATTAAGACAACAAAACTATTGTATAAAAATCAATGTTTGCTCCTAAATGTCAAAAATAAACATGTGTAGATAGCAGTGATGGCTGGCAAACTTTCAAAAACTGGTGGGGTGGAAGACTCTGATATGGCCCCTCCACTTTCATCCATACAGATATGTAAACTGACCCCAATTGAAATCCCAAGCTAGGCCTGCAGTGCCTAGTACGACACACTGCTAGAGCCACGGAGCCTAGGGCGACCTCCATGGTATCACTAAAATGAGCCCCCATACACAGGGATCTATATGGACCCCATAATTTTACTAAATTAACCACTATACCATGTGAATCCATAAGGATGTATATATATAGTACCCACATATTCTTATATTACAAAAAAAGTAAAAAATGACTACAAAAAATGAACTAAACCTAAAGGGGTGGGAATATATATTACCCATCCCTTTAACCCTTTAACCCTTTCAGCCATAATCACAAAAGCTTGGTTCTCAATCTTTAGCCCTGGATAAGCGGGCACTTTCATCTTCTTTCTTGATTGAAGCCTTGTTTCACTCTTTAGCCTGCTGAAATGGGCCTCCGCATAAAAAAAAACCTGCTGCTGTATAAAATAAATTAATCAGAGCTCCAAATAGGATGAGCTCCCCCTGCCAAATAACACCTTAT
This sequence comes from Discoglossus pictus, assembly GCA_027410445.1. NCBI lineage: Eukaryota > Metazoa > Chordata > Amphibia > Anura > Alytidae > Discoglossus > Discoglossus pictus. Next base: position 410,360,199 of record CM050164.1, on the reverse strand, counting down.
AAAAAAATGTACTGCTTCTGACAAATTCAAGGGCGGCTGGTGCATAGGGGCAAATGGACAACCGCCCCCCAAAAATGATCAATCACTTTAATATTGTAATTTAAATTTATATAAAGAATACACTTTAATTATATCTGTATTTCAGCTTTCATGTCTTCTTTCATCTGATTTTGTTAAAAATATGCATCTATCACTTTAAATTAACCATTTGTGTGTGTCCCCCTTGCCTGGTGACTTTTCCTAGTGCTGCATTGCTGCTATAGAGGAGAATTTTAAAAGAGAGCGTTGTAATGCTGTCTTGTTCAGCCTGGCTAAGCCTACATTCACGTTGCTAGGATTTGTAGCAATGTTCCTGTCTGTCAGCTGCAGCATCAACCAATCAGAATCAAGCAGCTGTATAATGTTATTTGGACGTTCACTCTGAACGTCCCCAAGCCACTTAGGACTGCAGTGGGAGCTCCCACAGCCATAAGTCGGTCTCTCCCTTCCTCCTGTTTATTCTCTCTCTACCTTCCATCCTTATTTTTCCCTCTAACCCTCTCAGGGACTCACCACCGGGGTCCTGCAGTCTCTTTTTACCCTCTCTCACCCCGGTGTGTCTTTCCCCCCTCTCCCTCCCCTGTGTTGCTTTCCTCCACTCCACCTTCCCTGTGTCTCTTTGCCCCCTCTCCCTCCCCTCTGTCTCTTTCCCACTCTCCCACCCCTGTGTCTCTTCCCCCTCTCTTAATCTCCACATCTTGGCCCAACCTCTGGCCTTCTCATCAGGGCCTTACTGTGGCCCTCTTCAGCTGGGCCCACCCATGGGCCTCTTCAACTGGGACCTCCTGCTGCCCTCTTCAGCTGGGCACACCCGCAAAGATAGGGAAAGAGATAGGGAGGGAGGGAGAGATAGGGAGGGAGGGAGAGACAGGGGGGAGAGAGACTGGGAGGGAGGGAGAGATAGGGAGGGAGGGAGAGATAGGGAGGGAGAGATAGAGAGGGAGGGAGAGATAGAGATTGAGGGGGAGAGATAGGGAGGGAGGGGAAGATAGGGATGGAGGTAGAGATATAGGGAGGGAGGTAGAGATATAGGGAGGGAGGGGAGAGACAGGGAGGGATGGAGAGAGATAGAGAGGGAGAGAGATTGGTAGGGAGGGAGGGAGGTAGGAAGGAAGCAAGATAGGGACGGAGGGAGATAGCGAGGGGGAGAAAGATAGTGAGGGATAGAGGGATAGAGAGAGAGGGATAGGGAGGGAGAGAGAGAAGGAGAGAGAGAGAGAGGGGGAGAGGGATAGGGAGGAAGAAAGAGAGGGGAGGGGGAGAGAGAGAGAGATAGAGGAAGGGGAGGGAGAGAAGAAGGGGAGGGAGAGAGATAGAGGAAGGGAAGGGAAAAAAATTTGGAGGAAGGGGAGGGAGAGAGATAGAGGAAGGGGAGGGAGATAGATAGGGAGTAAGCAAAATTGGGAGGAAGGGAGATAGGGAGTGTGACGAGATCAGTCTCGTCACTGCGAATTGGAGAAGCTTGGTTGCCCACATTCTGCCGTTTGACTTCGGCCCATGTTGACTTTCCCCCTACAAAGACATGGAAGCCATGCTTCATTTGGTCAGAAAGGACTATGATCTAACTTTTGAACCACTGGACCAATTTGTATCATTTTGACACATGTTTGTATTTGGAGTATGCTGATTCTGAAAATGTGTAGAAATGTGTTACAGATTCTGACCACCCCCATCTATGAGTGACTAAGGCCAGATGGTTATGAACAAAGGTTATCTACATGCACACCAGGGGAGATAGCAGAACAAGATAAACCTCACAGGGTGTGGTCAGGACTTGAACAAAGAGCCAGTATGGGGTTTCCCCAGGGGCATAGTCCAGGAGGAAAAACAGGAAGTGTCCACGGGGACAGTCTGGGTGAGAATGAGCATAGTAGCCACGCCTGGGGTTGGCCCATGGGAGGAGTCTCATGGTTCCCACATAGGGACCCTGTCTGATTGGCCAGAGGTAATTAGGGGTTGACCAAAGGTAGTCACTGCCCCTACTGTGTATGTGGAAATGGTTTTTAATATGTCTTTGTTTTAATAAAGAAGAGAGTTCACTGCTTGACCCTCAAACACAGAGCTTATGTCTCGTTCTTGGGGGTATTCCTGGGATGCTGTTACAGACTGATTGCCAGGAGTGTAAGCATCTTGGGGTGCTTTTCCTGTTCAGCTGCTAGCGGCTATTCGTGAGGTTCCAGTTCAAGGCTTGCAGTATATTCCCCTTGGATCCAGTTTGGGGGATTGGGTGTCTTGCAGTAGCTGTCCCTATATCACTGGACGGGCGGATCGGCTAAAACGGCCTTGGCGCCCCCTTCTATGTGTGGGGGTACCGTTACAGGGAGGGGGAGAAAGATAGCAAGGGAGAGAGGGATAGAGAGAGAGAGGGATAGGGAGGGAGAGAGAGAGAGGGGTAGAGAGGGATAGGGAGGGGTAGAGATAGGGATGGGATGGAGAGAGATAGGGATGGGGAGGGAGAGAGAGATAGAGATGGGGAGGGAGAGAGATATAGGGATGGGAGGGGGAGAGATATAGGGGGGAGATAGGGAGGGGGAGGGAGGGAGAGGGATAGGGAGTGATAGATAGGGAGGGGGGGAGATAGGAAGAGAGATAGGGAGGGGGAGAGATAGGGAGGGAGAGACATAGGGAGGTGGAGAGATAGGAAGGGAGGGAGAAATGGGGAAGGAGGGAGAGAGATAGGGAGGGAGGTAGGAAGTAAGCAAGATAGGGAGGAAGGGAGATAGGGAGGGGGATAAAGATAGTGAGGGATAGAGAGAGAGGGATAGGGAGGGAGAGAGAGAGGGGGAGAGAGGGATAGGGAGGGAGAGAGAGAGGAGGGGAGAGAGATAGCGGAGCGGGAGGGAGAGAGATAGCAGAGGGGGCGGGAGAGAGATAGCAGAGGGGGTGGGAGAGAGAGAGAGATAGGAAGTGAGAGAGAGATAGGGAGGGGGAGGGAGATAGAGATAGGAAGAGGGATAGAGGTAGGGAGAGAGAAAGATAGGAAGGGCGAGGATAGGGAGGGGGAGATAGGGATGGGGAGGGAGAGAGATAGGTATGGGGAGGGAGAGAGAGATAGGGATGGGGAGGGAGAGAGAGATAGGGAGAGATATAGGGGGGAGATAGGGAGGGTCAAAGATAGGACGGGGGCATCGCTCAATGGACATTTAGGAAACGTATGTGTACTATTGAGAATGTATTTGATTATATGCTGTGTTTATTTATTTATTAATTTGAATGTTTCTTTTTTTCCTAGCGGTGCCGGACCTGTGGACATTTAGGAAGGGCCCTTTCCTAGGGACGAAGCACAGAAGACCATCGTCACTGGCATTTGGGCAAGGTAAGTGACCTTATTTACCCTATTCTAGGTTTTAGGTGTAATTAGAGGGTTTTTAGTGTATGTAATGTATGTTTTTATTAAACTGTAATATAGTCTTTTTAATTTGATGTTATGTCTTTTTTAATTTTATTATTAAATCTCATCTGCCATTTAGTAGCCCTTTTCTCTAATTTATGACATCCAAGCCCGTAGCTCGTTATTCAAGCCCGTGCGGGCTTGGAGAGGGATTGATCTCCAAGCCTATGGGACTTGCATTTTAGTAGAGCACAAAGATTGAACATGAAATTACATTTCTTTATTTGCAGATTTGAGAGTAGGGGAATGTTGAGCTATTCTGTCGAAGACCAAACATCACTTTCACTTTTATAAAAGTACAGGATGACTTTTCTATTTGCTTAATTAGTGCTACGATTTGTAAGTAAGCCCTTTGCGACACCTCTGTGGCCCAAGTAACCTGTCGGTCTATTTTACCCATTTACAGACTTGATGGAGGCAAATCCCGCAGCCGTTGCGGGTCTGATGTGCTCCAAGCCTGTGAGACTCCGGACACGGAAATTGAACATGAATTACAAGAAAATGATTTGCAGATTTGAGTGTAGGAGAATGTTGTGCTATGAATTCTAACACCTACAATCACTTTCAGGTCTCATCAGAGTACAGGATGGCTTTTTTATGTGCTTAATTGGTGCTACAATTGGTAAGTAAGAGCCTTGCGGGACCTTTTTGGTGTAAGTAAGATGCGGATCTGTTTTAGCGAATTACGGCCTTGACGGAAGGGTTCGCGTAGCATTTGAATAGGCTTTCCCTGCGGTGGGGGTGGCCGCAAAGGATAACAGTGCGCCGGCCACATGCCGGCCGGAGACCTTGGGCACAAGGGAATGGAATAGGTAAGTAGCTGGTGACCATCCCTTGCGATCGCGTATCTTCTAGGGCCCTTAATAGAATGAGGCACGAAAACCATGATCCTGTACGGAACATTTCAGGGCATGATCCCGATCATCAGTAGGACTGGAAAGTAGGATCTCCATTTTTGCTGATGACACTAAGTTGTACAAGGTAATTAAATCAGAAATGTATGTATATTCTCTCCAAACGGATTTGCATAAATTAGAGAAACGGGCGACTAAATGGCAGATGAGATTTAATATGAATACATGTAAATTATGTATATAGGAAGGAAAAATAGCCATGCTTAAAAATAACTTATGGAGTAAATCTTGGGTTATCGGATATTGAAATGGATTTGGGAGTGCTTGTGGACAATCACCTAGGTAACAGTGCTTAATGCCAAGCAGCAGCTGCAGAGGCAAATAAATTATTAGCATAGAAGCCAGGGAAGCAAATATAATTCTGCCATTATACAAATCCCTAGTACGCCCTCATTTGGAATCTGGAGTACAATTTTGGGCACCACTTCATAAAAAGGGCATTTTAGGGAACGGAGGGGCTTATGAAAAAAGCCTAATTAAATGAAACGTATTTTCTATAGAAAAAGGTGGGATTTAATTACCTTATATAAATATATCCAGGGTCAATATAAGGCTTTGTCAAGTTACCTTTTTGTGCCAAGAGGTTTTTAACTGACAAGAGGACATCCTTTGAGGTCAGAGGAAAAAAGATTTCACCTTAAAGAAAGAAAAGGGTTCTTCACAGTAAGGGTGGTTAAACTGTGGAATTCTCTATCAAAGAAGTTGGTGACAGCGGATTCGATAGATAGCTTTATTATTATTATTATTAAAAATATTATTAACTAAGATGTGTTTAGAAGGAGATTTAGGTAAATTATGTAGGCCATACATGGTGGAAGGGTGGATGAGGATGGGTATAGCAAGCAGGAAACAGAAAACACATATTTAGAGGTTTGAAATATAGGCAGAAATAATTCTATTAGCAGTGAGGCCTGTGTGTAAAAGAAAATGGTAACATGGAGTGAGGGACAGATGGAACAGGGAGAGAGGGGTGAGAAAGTAAGAGAGAGAGATATTAAGAGGCAGGACATGTGAGTAGGAGGAGGTTTAGGTAAATTATACAGGCCATAAATGGTGAAAGGGTGGGGATAGCAAGAAGGAAACAGGAAAAAAAATGGTTGAGTTTGAAATATAGGCAGAAATATTTCTATCTCCTCAAATATAATAAGCAAATTCCATAGTCTTCTCCATAGTGAGGGTGATGCTCTCAGGCTTTCAGGATTTCACAGAATTAGCAGTAAGGCCTGATGGTGTGGGTGATGCTCTTAGGCTTTCAGGATGTCACTTACAAAAGGGATTGGATATATTTGTAAATAAAAGGGGCATTCAGGGTTATCCTGGTTAATTGAATTGGAATATTGATCCAGGGAAGAGTCCAATCACCAGTATCTGGGGTCAGGAAGAAATTATTTTTTTCCCTTTTGAGACAATAGGCTAATGTTTCAATGCTTTTTTTTCTGTTTGCCTTCCTCTGGATCAATTAACATTTAATAATTAATCTGAATACTGCAGATTAGATGAGATCTTAAAGGTTGAACTTGATGGACTAAAAGTATTTTTTAAACCTTAATCATTATGTAAATATACACTTAAGCAAGCCCATAAGTTACAATTTAGACAGAGCCAATAGTTAATGAAACCGCCATCATGACGTCAGTAAAACAAGGAGTTTAAACTACAATCAATTATTGTTTAGAAGTCCAATCTGCAATCCGACTCGTAATCCAGAAACTTAAAAATCATCAAAAATCAATAAATAAACTGGTCTAGTCCATGTGGGTGGCCTGATATGTAAAAACTCCTGGATTCCTGGGATCAATATAACATGGATATAAAACCTATTGCAGGTTTGGGAGCTTGAGACTGTTTTCCAACTAATTTTAATGCCTTTCATTGCTTTCCCAGTATTTTTTTGTACAGTAGTGTGTTTTTATTTGCTTTTACAGTGTTACGAACAGGTGTCTAACCCACTTGCGGGTCCTAGCTAGTACTCATAGAATTTTTTTATACATTTGCCATTCACGGGTTTGAAGGCAATTGTGCACTTGTTGAATTGTTGCAATTGAATATGGATTTTGCCTTTTTAGCACTGGTAACATTTACGGCTTGAAACATCAAAGGAGGAGATGGAACGGAGTTAAGTTTTTGAGCCTGTAACTCGCAAATCAATTGGGGGTAGCTAGAAGAGGCCAATTCATTATAATACATTTTACGGGCTACATTACGGGCTCCAGTAATTACTGGAATTGAATTCATTGAATTGGGGGCCTTTGAGTTGTAAACAAAGCACGCAAGATCATTTCTTTGAAAATAGAGTTACTATTTGCATATTCATTTTGAATACTACACAAATATTTTGAACCCTTTATACACAGATGTAGAGAATCTTCATTATAAACTGCAGCCTCTTACATATTTTCATATGCAAATATGAAAATACTGTTTAATCTGTAATATTTATATTTTCTCAACTACAGCTACATTAAAATCCATTAATACAGTAAAACTGCATAGTTTTAAGGAATTGTAAATAAAACACTGTATGAATCTTTTTATTACTGAATTATACTGGCTATTCTTGTTTTTATAGAATCTGCAAGCTATAAATAATTTTAACCATTTTATTACAACTGAATTCTGTCAGTGAATGATTAATACAATTAAATAATAAATGTAATTATTATATAATTATAATATAAAATATTTAATCAACTTGAAGACACAGAAATAACATTAAAAACGGGATGCTCAACAATCCTAACAGAGGCACGCCAATACTTATGAGGAAACAAACAGAACAATGGAAAGGACTGCAACAAAATTAATATTAATTGATAGTGATTATAAGTTAAAAAATAGAACATTGATACTGGAAAACTGATAAATTGCATCCTTTAATAAAACTAATAGACTGTAATAGTGCTTCTATTGCACTTATTTTGCAAACAAAGTACTTGCGGTTCCATATCATAATATGTGGAAATAATTCAGATTTACCACTTACACCAATTAAATAAAAATATATTTAATCAAATAGCTCTATAATGAAGTGTAACAGCTTTAAGCAACCTTTTAAAGACAGAATTTACATCCGTAAAATATATGCTGTAATGTTCTCCCTATTATACTATTAAATAGTGAATTAACTCAAAATTAAAAAGCACTAGTGCTCAAATCTATATAGTGCACATATTTTTCTTAAAACAACATTACTTATTTTACAATCTTTCCATTTGATATCTGTGATAAAAATGTCGTAAAAAAGATTTTTTCATACAAAAATGTAATGGGACATGACGAGTAATTGCTCTTTTCTTATTTTCACATTCCAATGTTGTGCATTTAAAAAAAAGGACAAAATAGTGGAGACTGCTTCTTATAAGTCTCTTTCCTTTAAAACTTAAATAGGTTCAACACAACTTTGCTCTTTGAGATTAAAGCATAATCAATATCCACCCACGATAGATTTACATGTCCCTATAGTTATCTTGATGGAAAGGAAGAACATAAATAGAAACACCATCAACCTCAAGGTGTCCATCAGGGCAGAAACAAAGATAATTCATTACTAGGTACAAATGTTATCTTCACTGTTGTTTTAATACACTAGCAGCCCTATTAAATCCCCCAACGTGTAAAATTGGAGCGTGCAAGACTTACAGCTATTAAATTGGCCTCTTAAAGCTACCTGCAAACGATCTGGGGATACGGGCTGTAAAACCCTACGGGATGTCAAAATCTGAACTCCGTTGCCGCAAATCCTTTGATCTGTCAAGCCTGTAACTATTACGTTCGAAAATCGCTATTAAATTTATAGGATTCCCCAAAGACAAACTGGCGTTCAAGCCTGTAATCCTCAAATGGTGGCAAAAATATGAAGGCCTTTAAATAGGACCTGGAAAGGGTTCACAGACATGTTCTCTCTTTGTGACCCTATGGACTGCAGCACATTCAGCTATGTCTCTTTCTGTGCTCTTCCACAAGGTTTGCATTCCTTCTCCAGTGGACTGCCATTTGTCTGACCTCTTTGCTATGATCTGCCCAGCTAGAATGACCCTACATCAGGGGTCACCAAACTTGGTCCTGGAGGGCCGACCCAGGCCTGGATTTGTGGATATCCTTGCTGCAAACAGGTGAGTCAATCAGGATGGCTGAAGAAACAAGATTCTCACCTGTTTGCAGCAAGGATATCCACAAATCCAGGCCTGGGTCGGCCCTCCAGGACCGAGTTTGGTGACCCCTGCCCTACATGGTATAGCTCACATCTTTATTGAAATACACAAGCCCCTTCACCACCACAAGGTAGCCACCCAGAAGGTGAACAGGGGAATATGCACCACACTAATCTACTCTAACCCATCAGGAAGGGTCTCAAACACACATGGAGGCGTTGCAGAGGCACGTGGAGCAACAGCCAACTCACCTCCATCAGGGATAATCTTCGCTACACCCATCCTGGAAAGTCCCACGTCATTGATGATGGCCATGTGCCAAGATGTATACCCATTATCATTTGGTGAAATCCCATCAAGTGTTTTGATATCAATCAATTTACATTATCACCCATCATATTCTTATCAGCCCTTCTGGGGAATGTTGATACGCCACAGTATCACAATTGACCTGTCATGTGTATTAACCCCATATTATTAAATAAATAAATAAATATATATATATATATATATATATATATATATATATATATATTATATGAGATATTATTGTATAAGTATTATTATCATCAGTATAATAAATATTAATCTATTGCATAGTAACTAGGGCTCATTAGTTTACATATATAGCAATGTGACATAAATGTGATGTATGTGGATGTCCCAAAACCCCAACCATTGAAAACACACTGACACAGTGAGAAGAGTATAACAAAGCTTTATTTTATACAAAGAGCAAACTCAGAAATGTACAAGATTATGCATTAAAATAATGGGTGTGGTTTATAGTACCTACCAGGGTCTCATGTGCTCACTACAACAATGTAACCGGAATCTGATGAATAAAAGGATCATCAGACATCACTCCATTTCATTGAAGATATCAGAAATGTGCATAGCACTTATAACTTGTCTATATCTACTCAATGAAACAGATGCTTAAACCTCTGGACTGTGTAATCCAATACAGTTCCATACACACAGTGTGGTGGCAAAACACATATATGAAAAGGGGAATGCAAAAAAGAAAAATATGCATGTACAGTACATTGATAAATACTGTAACTGTAACAATATACCGACACACCTGATTCCCATCTGCAAACATTACTAACCATTAGCTAGTTCTCAGGATATCACTGGCCATGACATTAATAATGATCTCACAATAAATGCTTAGATGAGACCAGCATCAGTGGTCAACGTGTACTATCACTGTCGCAATATGATCTTGTTCATCAACATTGATATCACATCTATCAACTATACAGCTGTTAGCACATGCTAAAGGATACTCATGATATCAGCAATACAGGAAAATACCCATTAATAAAAGGTCAACACCCAGATTCAATGTTACTTACATCAGACAAAAGGATCTGTTCTCAGATTGATATTGAGGTCAGGTTCACATGCTTCACTAGTGCATATATTAATGCTGGCTGTCATTAACATGCCATTGTGAGGATTTGCAAGTCCACTGCCATAGCGGTATTAGTCTACATTTAAGCTAACAACGATCTTGCCTAACATATCTGGATATATGATAGCTTTAATATTGTGGGGACTACATGTTAAGGGGGGGCTGTCATTGAAGGAATGTCCACCTGAGTGGCACTGGGAAACTCTTACACTTAATACATTTCCTTCACAATGCTTGCAGATGCAGAAGATACCTTCATGGACCTGGATTGTGCCTAAACAAAAAAGGAAGTTAAACATAAGGCCTTAAAAAGGATAGCGACTGCAGCATCTCTTCTTAACAGCATTCCCCAGTGACAATTTATTAGTGAAATGTTCAGCCGAATCCTATGTGTCCACAGAGATGGAAATCATGGACCATGTGATGGGAGGTAGCCATCTGCATACAAAATATCATCATCACATAGGCCAAGATCCAAGACTCTGTAGCCAGGCTAAATTAGGTTAACATTCGGACCAATAGATTGTCACTAGGGAGTGCTGTTGAGAATACACAAAAAAATACACAGCCCCTACATCCTCCTCCACCTAGCATCAGGGCCCCATTTTCCTGTGGACAGCCGCCATCTCACAGGTGCTGTGGGGCAGGTGGAGGCATCCCCCAGTGAGGCAACGGCATAAGCAGTGGCGGTGCTGGTGGTGGAGGCATGGTGGGAGGAGAGATGGAACAGGGCTGCTGGTATGCTGGATATGCCTCCAGGGTGGATGACGCGGGACTGGGGACCAGAGAGTGGCAAACTACATCCGCTCTGGCACATCCCCATCCTGAGCAGCCAGGCAAGGTATGACTCATGAGATGGTGGATCCTCTCCTCCCTATCGCACCTGGCCAGGCTGCTCATAAGTTTCCAGTGATTGGAGGAGATACTGGCCTGGATGCCCTGCAGACAGTCCCGGATCTACCTCAACACGGCTAGTATCTCCTCATGAGCAGCCTGGTTTGGTGGTGGGGATGGAGGTATGGCTGCAGGACCCATTGGAGGTCTGGCTGCAGGGACCATTGGTGGTTGTGGAGAAGGTGGTAGTGGTGGCCCGTGGGTAAGGGCTGTGGCCCTGCCGGTGCCTGGCTCCATTCTGGTGGTGGAGGTGGTGGACCTGGTGATGGGAGACAAGTCAGTGATCAACAGGGGGAGGAGAAGGTGGCGGCATGCAGCTGCAGCTGCTGCTGGAGTGGGGTCAAAGGCCACAGAGGTGGCACACGGTTCTGCAAGTGTCCCCACTGCCCAGGTGAAGTCCTTCTCGCCAGGACACGGGGCTTGTGTTGGTCCCTCCTCCCCCTGCGCCGGAAACTGGTGGGCAGGGGCTTACTTCATGTCCTCCTGCTTTGATGGAGCTGAAGCCCCCACCTCTGGTTTACCAGTGGACCCAGACCTCCATGAAGCTGAAAAAGAGAAACGAGAAAAGAAAGGGATATGTGTAAATGATATTGAAGAAAACTTTGGTTCCTGTTCCTTCCTAACTATGTGGCATCTAGGCTTGAACCTGGATGAATCACTTACAGGGCCATTATAGACCTCATTATCAGTGCTCTTCATTGTGTGACAGAACATAAGATTCCATGTTAATTGAATGTTTAACTGGTGGCTGATTACATTCCTGTAAGAGTTGAACCATAATATGTGAAACGTTTGTTGAGGCAAAGGCTGTTAATCAGCACTGTGTCTGTAGACAAACCTTAGACTGCATATGTTTAACTGTTGATATTGAAATTACAATAAAGCAATAGATCATTTTAACATAGAATATTGTGCTCTTTCACACAATGAATCTAACCTATAGTGAGGTAACTGTCCCTTTGAGTGCAACTCTGAGTAGCTATCAATTGCTAGAAGTGATCCTTGTTGGGTTCTTGATCTTGATTGTTCTTGGCTCCTAATTCTTTCTTGATTCTGGCTGCGGTCTGTGACTGCATACTCTTCAGTGGGCACACCCATACATGGACTGTCTATTGGTTGATTAATGTTGTTGTGCCCACTGAAGAAAGTGATTTGTCAGCAACATGGATTTAATGACTCATGACTGATCTATCTATCCCTTGTAAATTCCAGGGAGCTGACATGTCAGTCTCCTTGTTGGTCCTCCTGTACATGTGTAGTATGTGTGATGTACATGTGGTGGCATATTTACCTGATGGGGATCCTGCTTGGGCCACCAGGCCTGAAGCTTTACTCTGAGGCCTGTGTCGCACTCCATAATAACTGGATTGGATTGTAACTGCGGACTGCAGCTATTCCAGCCCCCAAAAGCTTGAGGGCACGAGAAGGGTGTACGGGTTTGCGACTTTGGCCCTTTGGTTGCGACCTTGATCAATTTAATCGCTCTTTAACTCCAGAGTTAATTTAACTGCTGGAGTTAATTAGCGATTAAATTGAACAAGGCCGAATCCAAGGGGCCATAGCCACAAGCCGGTATGCCGTTCCCACGCCAGCAAGCTTTTGGAATTTAATAGTGCCCTTGGTATTTTTAGTATTTTGCTAATCACTTATGTTTTACTTTAATATTGATTATTTCGTTTATGTACAATATTTGTATCTGCATTGTTTTATTTTTGTTAATGTAATGATATTTTTATATTTTTTACATTAGATTAGGCTTTGGGTGTGGGGTTGTTAGAGATCATGGGGGCCCATAAAGACCCCCATGGTAGAAGGTTTAGTTTAGGAGGTAGATGTGGAGAGCACACTCCCTTAAAGGGGTTAACCCTTCACTACAGTAATCGAGTTGGAGAAGGATTGTTTAATTAGGGGGGACCCCTTGCCTCTAATAGAGTGTGTGGAGGATCCCCCTCATTATTAATGAATACTTATTAAATGTTAACCTCAATTGCAGCAGGTAAGGGACATGTAGGTGTAAGAATACACTTTAATTTATTTTTAATAGGTAGATTTCTTTCAATATATTATCATGTTTTTTAATTTACCCTTAATGTAGATTGTGCTTGCAATTCAGTTGTAACCACTGTAGGGCTTAGAGTAGGGTATTCTAGGTGTGCCAATGTAGATAGCAGTTAAAACTAACCAGTTTTTCACAATTACAGCAATACTCCGTTTAGCACAAGATCATTTTCACATAGGGTTGATAGGTATAGGGGGACTAAAAATAGACACAAAACCAATAGAATTTAAAATTTGTGTGTGATGTAAAAAAATAGACACAAAACCAATAATATTTTCAATTTTTTTAACTATATGAACTTCGAAGAAACATAACAATAAGAGAAAAATAATATTACATTAAAATAAACAGTCCACTTTAAGTGCTAGATATGGAAGTTGCGCCTGCAGAAGCACTGATGGACAGAAATGTTTTCTGAAACAGTTCTCAAAGATATCCAAGGTGATCCAGGCTTTCCTGTTGAATTGCCAAATGACCGGCAAAGCGGATTCTGGTATACTCTTCATAGCTTTAGGTGTTTTTGAGTGGTAGAACAGCAATGGCCTGATCTTAAAGTCGACATGGTGTTCCCACCCAGAAGGGTAAGCTGGTCTTTGGCCGTTTCGAACCCCGGTGCTCTTGAGATATGAAGGTGTGGCTTAGCATTCACTTCCAGAACAAGCCGGTCACGTTGACATTAAACACCAGTTCTGGAGGATAATTGCCTCTTTCCTAAAATGCCTTTAAAAGTGTCTGGAAAGGCAGTAGCAGCTTGCTTCTTCTCCCATGATCTTTATGTTGTAGAGGTAGAGGCTGTCCTCTTTTTAAAGTGGTTGAACCAACCTCTGCTAGTTAAAAAGCTTTCCATCACATCTGATGTTTGGCTCTGGATATGGCCGTATATGCTTCTAGCCTTCTCCATTATGATGGCCTGGCTGAGAGGCATGTTACGGTCCAGGTCATTGTCAATCCAAATGGAAAACCACTTCTCCATCTCCTCTAGTGCATAGCACCTGGAGTGGGTAATCTTCGTCTCTGAGATGCAGTGCTAGTGGTTGCTGAAGACTTGATCTTTTCCTTGTTCTTCAGGATGTTGCTGATTGTTGAGGTTGGAAACTTCAAATCTGCTCCAATGTCCACTTGGAGCTCCCCTTACACCAAAAACATTTAATATTTTATACAAAATTATTCTTTACTGCAGGCACCCATTTGTTTTTTTTTTCCAGCTGATTTTATCTGATACTGTTTCTCTTGAGAATGTCCTTGTAAATGAATGAACTTTACAATACTACTACTGAAATTTGCAAATGCCACGTTCATATTGTATAAATTTCATATTCTTGTGCAATCAAATTCCCCATTCAGTACATCCCTCAGCAGTATAATTGCAAATATATAGACTGTATTTTTCTATTTTCTATTCTAAAACATTTATTATATTTTTATATGTAATTCTTCAAAACAGTATATCTTAAATATATGTTCACAGTGGTCCATTTGATATAGTCAAACCTTTCACATCAGTGCAGACTCACTAATGTTTTCAGTGGTTGGAAATTGTTTCTCCATGGTTGAAAAAGTGAAAACATCTTAGTGAATCTGATTGAGTGAAGCAATGTATAGTCTTTTGCTGAGGCAGTTTTAATTACTATACTTTATGCATCTTTCACCAGTTTACACAAATTAGCTTTAAGGGGCTTTAACAATATGTTTATAATGAATATAAAACTGATGGCATTTTAAAAAGTTATTCAGATTATACTGACCTTGGAATAAACCCACTGATTTTTATTTCACATGTAGAAAAACAAATAACCTGCCCCAAAAAATGGCAGTAACATTTCTCTCTTTATCAACATTGCTATGCTGTGTGCCACGAACATACCTGTAATTTGTTATTTTTTTGCAATATAGTTATTATAGTTGAATAAAGTTGTCTACAACAATAGCAAACAAAATACAGTAAAACAAATATAAAGTAATCCATCCATGTTGTCCTCAGTCCAGACCAGCTTCTCAGTCACTGCTGATGGCATTTGCATAACTTTATGGTACCACAGCCATGCTTCACCACGTAACACTATGTGCATAGTGTTTTACACTTAGGCCAACAAGTAAAATTTTGGTCCCATCTGCTGTTTCTCCAAAATGTGTACTGACAAACCCCAAGCAAAATTTCATATGCTTTTCTCAATAATGGCTACCTTCTCACTACACTTCCATAAAGCCCAACTTTGTAGAGCTTCTGTTCTATAGTTGGATTCAACAGTGCTCTGGATGAATGTTCAAACATTGGGATAACTCAAGCCCTAACTGGTGCGCCTCAGGACTTTATCCTGGACTTGTTTTGATGGCTCTTTTGGTTTATTATTATTATTATCGTTATTTATATTGCGCCAACATGTTCCGTAGTGCTGTACAGGGTTTAAGTACATAGCAAAAACAAATTTAACACCTTGTAAAGAATGGAGGGCCCTATTTTTGAGCATAAAATCAAATGTACATAGAGCTTGTTTCCAAGGCACTGACAGAAGATTGAAAACTTGCAAACTTACAATCTAAGGGTTGGTTTGTGATGCTGTTTGTTTATATATACACTCTAACAAACTCTGGTGCCTTCTAGAAATAGGTGTATTTATGTTGAGATCATGTGACACTTTTTGGCACACAGGTAGAGTCAAAATGTCTCTGTTTTTTATTTGTAAAAATTAATAGAAAATATATAGTTAGGCCACTTGAAAAATATTGGGTATTTACTGACTGTAACATTCAAAAAATGTAAAAATGTAAAACCGTAGTTTGTCACATATACATATGGAGGCCATACATCAAACCTGACTAGTTAGTGAATCTAATAACATCTCACTGTATAACTACAGTATTAGAAACATGTACAATTAAATCACATAAATTAATTATATATACAAATATAAAAACATTTAAATAGATCTGTTCAGGTACTTCATACTTGTTGGTCAATCACCAACTTAGGCATTGTATTTAGTTGTATGTGTTTTCAAGACTATAACTAGAGTAACTTGTGAACTACAGGGTTTAGACAAACCAGACAGACAGTGGAGAGAATACTCTGTATGAGTGACAGCAACACTTGATTGTTTATTGTTTATTACTCTACTCTTAGCATGGTGCTCACAAATTGAGCAAACAGAGGATGTAGGTAAATTTGCTGCTATGGAAACTTCAGAATTTTGTCATATTGTCAGTTTTGCTGCGTGCATATATAGATTGTATCTCTGGTGTGAAAAAAACATATATTGTAATAAATATATATAAAATATTCTGATTCAATTGTACAACTTCCCTCTGTATGTTCCAATTATATGTCTAGTTCACATTATTTATGTATAGTTTGGCACACCTTTGCTTGAGAAAGAAAGAACATTCACATTTATAAAACAAAAATTACAAAAAACTATACAAAAAGAAAAATCGATAAACCAACAACTAACCATTGTTTTATATATATATATATATATATATATATATATATATATATATATATATATATATATTTGTGGTCGGCCGCCCTCTCCTCCCTTGGGGACTGGGACACTTCTTTACATATTTGGAAGAAATTTCCTAACATGAGAGACAAATTTTACTCCTTTGCAAGCATCTATCATTTTTCAAAGTATTATAAGAGAAGAGTCAGCTATTGCTAGCATCTTACTGTTTAAATGTACTCTGATGGCATATCTAATAAATGGTGAAGTCCAGGAGAACTCTTTGGAGATATGAAATCTTTGTACATTTACCCCATAGTGTAACATATGAATGGAGAGGTTCTCTGTCACAACCGCCTGACTTGGGGGACCACGCTCACCCCAAATCTCTCTCTCTCTCTACGGGTCACAACTTTTTGTTCAGATCTCGACACCAGCAGACACTTCAGATGACAGCATAATTACTGCAGAGACAGGCACCATCAGACCCCTTTTCTTAGGATCTAAGAATCACACACCATGTACCTTTGATCAGTACAAGCAGATTCTGACACAACCTTTCTTTAGTGTGTCCAAAGTCAGACTGGCCACTTCTTTATTGTTACAGAGATATATAAAAACACAGAAAAATTACACAAAACACCAAAAACCTTCCCCCAATTCCAGCCAATCCTCCTAGACCAACAGCTTGATACCCCCTCACTCACATGGCTTTCTTCTCATTACACATTTTCTCTCCTCTTTCAGAGCCATAAAACTAGCTTTATGAATAAAGCCAGAACCTTCCCACGTGGCCGATCGCAGGGCCATAACAATTCTTTAGAATTATTTAACCATTTGTATACCCCAGATATGACTGTTAAGCAAGTTGTTAGTACCTTCTAACCACACATATAATAAGCGATAAACCCCAAACAGTCCAGTGGGCCCTTCTGTTCATGACATTCTCCAACAGGTCTCCACCTAACCCTTTAGAAATTCTAGCCCCATGTTTCAGTTTCTCTTGCTATCGAATATGGATAAAATGTGTCTAATAGAATTTTTGCACTAAAAAGCATAGGCAAGAATATTGTAAAAGAATATTGAAGATTGTAAAAAATGTGGCTGCAATATATTTTCTTCCCACCTCCAGACTAGTTTATAGATTGCCCTAAAATATATTAAAAAAAACGAATTATTTATTTAGTCAGAATTATACAATGGAATCTGTCTTTTCAATATATTATAATTTATTACCAAAGTTTTGCTTTACAGATAATCTCAAAAGAGTTGAGCAAGACCTATTCCTACAATTGTTCATAAACTATTATAGTGGGGAATAGTAACATTATTCTCTGTAGTGATTCATTGTTGAAAACCATTTTCTACATAACTGAGGTATTTGCCGAAAGTGGAAGCTGACAATTTGAAAAAGTATTTTCATTTTCATACATATCAGTAATATCAACATTATTTGAGTCAGAGTGTATAGAATTCCACCCTTAGTCATTAAATTCGTATTTTCAGTGCTCTACTTGCTCATCAAGAGAAGTCGATTTTTAGCAGAAAGATTACACTATGTTCCTCAGTTATAGTTTTGCATTCTTTTGGATATCAGGTTGTCTGCCAAGTGGGATTTCCAGAAGATGGAAACAGTTTGATTTATTACTTGGATATCATGTTTGAATTACTATTCCATTCAAGGTAATATGTCCTTTGTCATTGAAACCCTCCTTTAAAATAAATGGGTTTCTAATAATAAGTAATCTGTTCAAAAGATTGCCTCAAAAAGCAACTTGACAGTGCTATACTCTAGTGATGAGTTTAAAGTTTTAGCTTGGACACAGTTTGTACATGGCAAAAGCTCAGAGGCTAAACAATATTA
This sequence comes from Discoglossus pictus, assembly GCA_027410445.1. NCBI lineage: Eukaryota > Metazoa > Chordata > Amphibia > Anura > Alytidae > Discoglossus > Discoglossus pictus. The sequence goes on along the minus strand of CM050164.1, from coordinate 410,342,021 downwards.
ATCAAAGATGACGTATAATAGTTACTGCATTCTGAGAATGTTGTTGCTACTAAAGTAATATTAAAGTAAAACTCTATATGAAATGCAAAAGGATTATAAAGATTAACTGTGAGTGTAACCACTATATTAGTGTTGCTAGTATCATCTAGTTGAGTAGAGAAGCTCTGCATCAATGAAAAATTATGTAAATAATAAAGCTGTACACATTGTAATAAAAAAAATCAGTTTTTTAAGTATTCTACCATTTAATGTTTTGTATTTAAATATAGTCAGAGATCATACTAGTTGGGGTCTGAGAACAAAATATATGCAAGGATGAAGTGTCAGAGATGTCTTAGAGATGTCAGATGTTTGTAAATATTCCCCAAAGGATAACAAAGAAATGTAGAGTTTCTCCGACAGTCCTCTAAACTGTCAGCCTTTAGTAAGCATGGCAATTAGTGATTGTTGTCGATCAATCATATCCAACTCTCCATGACACTATGGATGGCAGCACACCAAGCACATCTGTCAGCCCATGACTCTCCGAACTCCCTCAAGATCATGTTCCTTGCTTCAATGACCTCATATATTTATCTTAACCTCTGCCGTTCCCTTCTTCGTGTGCCTTTATTATTTCCCAGCATCAGTGTCTTTTCTAGGGTATTCTGTCTTCTCATGATATGTCCAAAATGTCAGGGCTTTAGCCTCATCATCAAACTTTCCAGTGAAAAGTTTGTCTTGATTTCCTGAAAGAATTGATTGACTGGATCTTCTTCAGTCCAATGACTCTAAGCAGTTTTCTCTAGCACCACAATTCAAAGTCATCAATTCTACAGAGCTCAGGCTTTCTTGGGGTCCAGCTCCCACATCTGTATGCTACTACTGGGAATACAGTAGTACAAACTATGTGGACCTGTGTTTAATATGTAATATCAGCACTATGGAATATGTTGACACATTACAAATAAATCATAATAATATCTTTACTTTTTAATAGTTACACAGACTTGCCACAGCTTTCCTCCACTTCTTCCCATCTATTTGCCAGGAACTGAGATTGCAGTTTGCCATGATCTTCACATTGGGCACCAGCCCCGTTTTTGCCCTTTCTTATTTTCAATTGGCCCTTTAGTTCCTCCTCCCTTTCAGCCATCAGAGTAGCATCATCCGCGTAACTGAGGTTGTTAATATTTCTCCCAGTAATTTTGCTTTCTGCTTTGGATTTGTCCAGTTCGGCCTTACGCGTATAAGTAAAAAAAACAAGGTTACTGTAACGGAACCCATCACTGTTTTACCCTGTTTTATGATTATTTAATTCTTGGTTAAAATATGATCACATTGCTGTACTGTAGATATGTTGTTTTATGTTCTACAGAATATATTGGCTCAGAATATTAGCCAGACTTTTGCAGACCTAGGCTAATAGATAATCCTGTTACAGAGATTCAAGACATAAGAAAGTTGTAAAGGATCCTTGCATTTTCCAAAGTGTTTTCATTCTCTGATAAGAACAAAGAAGAATGATCTAATTAATGTCTGATTGTATCCAAGTTGCCAGGGAGGTGTGACTCACCTATTGTCCTATATGTGTATTGTGTGGGGGATATGTGCAATGTCTGTGTGTTATGTGTAAAAACATACTTTTACTAACTTTTGAACCCCTGGTCTGATTCATGCCATTTTTGTATATGTTGTTCCCCTGGGTGAGAGATATTGAATGGTGCGGGACTTAAAGGTGTACCCCCTGTATTTGGGGTACATCCAGAATGTGGTTAAAATTGTGTCTGTTTTAATTGTGTTACCTGTTATCTGAGGGGAGGAGACGTGGGGGTTGAACCATGTAGATAATTGGCTGTTGTGATAATTATGTGGGTGTAGCCCTTCAGAGGGCACCCTTGCATAAAAGGAGATTCCCTGTCATTAAAATAGAGTTCTACTTGACCCTTCAAAACGTAGCCTTGTCTCGTTATTGGAGGGGATCTATATCATACTGGGGATTGCTATGCTTTTGCATACTCCCTTGAGCTGTAACTACTGAACGCTTGTTCCTGTCGTACTATCCTTGGAGTCTGTGGTGGTTTTGGTGTCCGGTGCAGTGCTTGTAGGCCTCGACGCAAGCTAGGACGCATCCATCAACGGAGGTACCCGGTCGGGGTGCCAGTAGATCCGTTACATTGGCTGGCAGTGGTGGGATGGCGTCCTAGTAAGAGGAAAAGCAGCACGGAGACACCGGTAACGTTTGGAGTTACAAATTGAGGGCAACGCTAGTATCCGTACAGCGCCCCTGGCTACAGCAGGATGGAACCGGCTAGTTTTCAGACAGCGTTTCATGATGAGGAGGAGGAGGCGGCCGCGGACTACAGGGATGCAGACAGAAAGGAACTCTGGTATGATGCCCTGGAAGATGCCCAATGGCGGCGAGGTGAGAGTCTCCACAGTGATGAGCAGCGGCTACAGAAGCGTGTGGCGATGCGGATGTATCTATTGGGAGAGCAGCCCCTGGATGAGTGGGTGACAAGACTAGAGACCCTGGTATGGCGAGAGCTCTGGCTAGACAACGCATACCAGGCCCTCTGGTGTCATACCGTTCGACTTACCCCCTGGACGGCTGAACACGACTTACCGGAGGGGGATAATTATGATGGCCCGGGTTTATTATGGGATGCCTTGGAGGACGATATTGATCTTGGCAGCACGGAGGGGTCTAGGTTTTGGGACATCTACGACTACCGGATGGGCATGTATGTCTGGGATGACGAAGGCGAGGTGAGCAAAGACATGACCCACCTGGTAACGAGAGAGTGGGAGCTGGAGCAGGACTACCAACACCTGCTCAGCCTTGTGCAGCCCCAACCTACTCGACAAGCAGAACCAGACTTCATTGACTGGTCCTGGGATGACCTCCAGATGGCAGGTAGAGATGGGACCGAGGTCTCTCTACCGGCCCTACAGAGGGCAGAAGGTGTCGTCCTTCCCCCCCAGCGGCAGTGTGAACCCCAGGGGGCAGAAGGTGTCGTCCTTCCCCTCCAGCGGCAGTGTGAACCACAGGGGGCAGAAGGTGTCATCCTTCCCCCCCAGCGGCAGTGTGAACCCCAGGGGGCAGGAGGTGTCGTCCTTCCCCCCCAGCGGCAGTGTGAACCCCAGGGGGCAGAAGGTGTTGTCCTTCCCCCCAGCGGCAGTGTGAATCCCAGGGGGCAGAAGGTGTCGTCCTTACCCCCCAGCGGCAGTGTGAACCCCAGGGGGCAGAAGGTGTCGTCCTTCCCCCCCAGCGGCAGTATGAACCCCAGGGGAAGGAAGGTGTCGTCCTTCCTCCCCAGCGACAGTGTGTACCCCAGGGAGCTGAAGGTGTCGTCCTTTCTCCCCAGCGACAGTGTGTACCCCAGGGAGCTGAAGGTGTCGTCCTTCCTCCCCAGCAGCAGTGTGTACCCCAGTAGGCCGAAGGTGTCGCCCCCCCCCCCAGCGGCAGTGTGTTCCCCAGGGAGCCGAAGGTGTCGTCCTTCCTCCCCAGCGGCAGTGTGTACCCCAGGGAGCTGAAGGTGTCGTCCTTCCTCCCCAGCGGCAGTGTGTACCCCAGGGAGCTGAAGGTGTCGTCCTTCCTCCCCAGCGGCAGTGTGTACCCCAGGGAGCTGAAGGTGTCGTCCTTCCTCCCCAGCGACAGTGTGTACCCCAGGGGGCCAAAGGTGTCGTCCTTCCCCCCCAGCGGCAGTGTGTACCCCAGGGAGCAGAAGGGGCCGTCCTTCCTCCCCAGCGGCAGTGTGAACCCCAGGGGGCAGAAGGTGTCGTCCTTTCCCCCCAGCGGCAGTGTGAACCCCAGGGGGCAGAAGGTGTCGTCCTTCCCCCCGAGCGGCAGTGTGAACCCCAGGGGGCAGAAGGTGTCGTCCTTTCCCCCCAGCGGCAGTGTGTACCCCAGGGGGCAGAAGGTGTCGTCCTTCCCCCTCAGCGGCAGTGTGAACCCCAGGGGGCAGAAGGTGTCGTCCTTCCCCCCCAGCGGCAGTGTGTACCCCAGGGAGCAGAAGGTGTCGACCTTCCTCCACAGCGGCAGTGGGTACCCCAGGGGGCCAAAGGTGTCGTCCTTCCCCCCCAGCGACAGTTTACCCTGATAAGGGGAGACATCAATCTCCCAGACGGCGCAGATGGGACCGTGGTCTCTGCGCCCACAGCCTGTCCAGATCCCCAACTACCCTCACTGGGACAACCGGAGGAGGGGGTAAGTACAAATTCCCCTCCCCAGCTAACTTCTAATGTGGCCCCAGGGTTAACAGAGGAAATGTTAACCCCCACTGACTGCCACGTTTCCCTGGCTACTGAGCCGGAATATGTCCCAAGTACCCCAGCAGAAGAGCTGGCATCAGGGCAGAGTGCCGCTGGCCTCTGCCCCTCAAGTCCCCTCAGCGTGTTGCCCCATCACCACAGCGAAATATCCAGTTGCAGTAACGGTTTGTTGTGGGTGGGCTGCTCTTGCACTTTGTTGTTGTGGGGGGGCTGCTCTAGCCCTGGTTTATTGTGGGTTGGTGGATCGTCTAACGGAGGCACGGACCGGCAGAAGGTCAGGTGCCCGGTTAGACTTCCCCCCAAAGGGGAGATGTGTGACGAAGTGCCCTTCGCCACTTTAGCTTGGAGAGGACTGTTTGCCAGCCTCCTGCCCTGCGACTATGGCCCAGGGACATATTGCCCTTCAAACACAGTATTCGGCCATACCAGAGTGTATGTCACTCATTCTGGCCCTTTACATACAGGGGGGTCATTCGGTACTTGCCCTGTGGGAGCGGTGATACCCCAGATAACTATGCAATGGAGCCCATTCATATGATGAAAGACTATGGGAAAGACTTTAGCTACATGGCAATTGAACTGTGTGAAGATGATCTGAGCGCTATTCTGTAGTTTTCTGCGCTCAGATCCCAGCTATCTGGGTATATGTGAAATGTGAGTCAATGTGAATTGCAGTAATGCTGATGGGTTGTCAAACTAGAGAATTGACCAACAAATACTTTTGTCCGGACATCCCCAGGCCGATCCGTTGGGATCAGACCGTGTATGCCGGCTTATGGTAACGGGGGAGGTGTGTAACGGAACCCATCACTGTTTTACCCTGTTTTATGATTATTTAATTCTTGGTTAAAATATGATCACATTGCTGTACTGTAGATATGTTGTTTTATGTTCTACAGAATATATTGGCTCAGAATATTAGCCAGACTTTTGCAGACCTAGGCTAATAGATAATCCTGTTACAGAGATTCAAGAGATAAGAAAGTTGTAAAGGATCCTTGCATTTTCCAAAGTGTTTTCATTCTCTGATAAGAACAAAGAAGAATGATCTAATTAATGTCTGATTGTGTCCAAGTTGCCAGGGAGGTGTGACTCACCTATTGTCCTATATGTGTATTGTGTGGGGGATATGTGCAATGTCTGTGTGTTATGTGTAAAAACATACTTTTACTAACTTTTGAACCCCTGGTCTGATTCATGCCATTTTTGTATATGTTGTTCCCCTGGGTGAGAGATATTGAATGGTGCAGGACTTAAAGGTGTACCCCCTGTATTTGGGGTACATCCAGAATGTGGTTAAAATTGTGTCTGTTTTAATTGTGTTACCTGTTATCTGAGGGGAGGAGACGTGGGGGTTGAACCATGTAGATAATTGGCTGTTGTGATAATTATGTGGGTGTAGCCCTTCAGAGGGCACCCTTGCATAAAAGGAGATTCCCTGTCATTAAAATAGAGTTCTACTTGACCCTTCAAAACGTAGCCTTGTCTCGTTATTGGAGGGGATCTATATCATACTGGGGATTGCTATGCTTTTGCATACTCCCTTGAGCTGTAACTACTGAACGCTTGTTCCTGTCGTACTATCCTTGGAGTCTGTGGTGGTTTTGGTGTCCGGTGCAGTGCTTGTAGGCCTCGACGCAAGCTAGGACGCATCCATCAACGGAGGTACCCGGTCGGGGTGCCAGTAGATCCGTTACAGTTACAATATACAAACTTGTGGTAGTTAAATCTATTATTTTTCAAATTTTCAACATTAAGTTTATCCTCTCACTTATTGATCATATCCATTGTTAGAATTCAATTTGCTGTATGTCTTGTCTATTTGTTCTTTAGAAATAAGGGAATATGTGGCTGCAGAGGTAATCTGGGAGCTGTGCTAATTACACATAGCATAAGAGGTATGATCATTGCACCTGGGAAAGTCTAGAATGAGGGTTCTTGGCAATTTTATTTTGAAAGTGAAGCAGGGTTGTTTATTAATTAAGAGACCAGATTTCTGAATCTTTCATTTAATAATAACTAAGCAGTGTAGTGCAAAGAAAGTCTGTGTTTTGGTGCTTTCTTATGGTGGTTGCTTTGTTTGGTGTGGTACAAAAAGCCATCGCTTTGGCTCTCACTAGAGATCTTCTACTCATGCTAAGCATGCAATCAAGTTAAGCGTTCATAGCATCATGGTTTATAACTACATCACTGTATGTAAAAGAGAGGGTAGGACTGACATGCTGTGACTAAAATATATCAAGAAGATGGGAAAGTTGAACTCTGCATGAATCCTGGAAAGGGTTCTGATAATGTGATGGTTCATTTGTTTTTCATACGTAGTTGACAAGTACAAACTTGTTTAGGGGACATACCTTTAAAATATTCTGTAATATTGTATAATTATCAAAATTCTCCTAACATTGTCACCTTGAGAAATCATACTTGTTTTAGTGAGTTATTTAATAAATACAGAAAGTAAAAGTAATTTTAATGTATGAGAGAAATAATTAATATAAAATTGATTTTGTTGTACACTTATCACTGTAACAGTATGTTTAGGCTTCTACATTTAATCACATTTTAGCTAATAATGTTTTGCACTTTGGGATTTGTATTATATGCTATATTCTAATTTTTAATAAACCAGGATAATCCAAAATTTTAACAAGTACTGTCTCTGTAATCCAGTTGAACCTGGCTTTCCCAATAGTCTTTTATTACATACAAATATAAAATAGAAGTTTTATAGAAAAAAAAGAAATATATATATATATATATATATATATATATATATATATATATATATATATATATATATATATATATATGTGTGTGTGTTTTGGGCATTTAGTTTAGAAATATTAGAAATATCTAGGATAACCTTTCTCAACAGTAAGACCTTTAAATTGTTTTATCTTATAGAATTGTCAGTGGTGGTAAAAGGGAAGTTTTTAATCATTTAATAGGCGCAATGTCAGAAGAAAAACTATATTGCATTGTCAGGTACCCATTCATACTGGAAATCTTTAAAGCACTCCACAAAAATGTCTATTTTTAAGTAATAATCTTACATTATCAGGTGTGCTTTTCATGCATAACTCCTGTTGTATGATTCTCACAAGAAGGCCAGGTGTTAAGTTATTGTAATTAATCTATTTTAAGAGTTTCACATATTAAAACAAAATAAACATTGAAATACTTGCTTTCCAAGAAACTGCTTCCCATAAACATACTACTGGATTGTTAAAGGCTGCATATGAAGCAATTACAAGAGGGTACTTCATCATGTTGGACTCCTGGCACAAAAATAGAGAGATTACAGAGTTAGATAACTGGAATGTGCACTTAAAATTAATCACACACAAACATCAAAGAAAGCTAATGATCAGGTCCCATGGTGCTTTTCAACATAGATCACAGTCAATACTGAGAAATGTTATTTAGAAGCTAATAAGAAGAACCCAATGTCAGCTATCAAAATTAGTAAAAATCCCCAGTATAATATACGTGCTTTACACATTTATTAACTAACATCTCGACATAATTATAGAATATCTATAGTGATCTACAGAAGCAAAAAATATATAACTGTATAATTAAGATTACAACATACTTTAAATTGCTCCTTGCATCTACTTTTATGGACTTCAACTTTTACCAGACCTGTGAGTAGAACAAGGAATATATTAATACAATTATTGAATGGAAATAACATTTTAATTTATTGGCAAATACAAATCCATAAACTTAGTTAATATTATCATCATTATTCTTTCTACCTCTGAAGCTCAGGCTTAACTATTCCTTATTCTTTATATCCAAAGCATTGTTGATGTCCTTGTATTTGTCTCTATCATTCCTGCTTGAAGTCATATGTTTCCATATGTTTCATCAACTTTCTGTCCTTGATATTGGCTAGTACACAGCTGCTTGAAAGCAATATATATTTCAAACTAACATATGTCAAAAAAGGTTAGCATTTGCCTGTGACCGGAATTCTCAGGCATGCTTTATTTTTAGTTTATATATTTATATCTTGATATCGCTTATTACAGGGTGGACAGTTCATGCATGAGGTCCCACACAGTTCATTGCCTCTATTAAAAATGTCCATAGATTCTGAATGACATGTCAATTCTTTCTGACAAGCTGCCAAATAGTTTATACAATAGAGTTGACCAAATTTGTCAATCAGGAATTCATTTCCCTGATGATGAAATCTGATTTAAAGTGAAATGTTTGTTTTATTGTGATTGTTTTGTCTCAATCTAGTTTTTAAAACACTGCATATAGGTCTTTCTATGGTCATGACAGATACATTGTCCTGCTTCTTGGTCCATGGTTCTCATTATTCATGTAACATTGCACACATGTATCTCAGCTACTCTTTCTTCTTTGTATGATATAAACGTTTTCTGAAACGTTAAATTATAAAATTAAACAAGATATCAAGACGAAAACTTTCAAACAATAAAACTATATTCCATTCAATGCCCTGGAAAGAAGGAAAGCTTAAGGTAGTGGAAACAGGAACATATTTGTCCAACTGAATGCAAAATTCCAGAGCATAGAAAAAAGAGACAAGGATACATTTTATAATGAGCAGCGTAAAGAGATAACAAGAATGGGAAAGTGAAGAGATCTCTTCATGAAAATTGGGAATCTCGTGCCCCAATGGAAGTGATAAGACAAAATGATGGGGACTTAACAGAAGCAGATCAGATAAAGAAGAGGTGGCAGGAAATGGTAAATATATATATACAGGAAGGATCTTAACAGCAGTGATGACCTCAATAGTTTGTCCAAGGGGCTGGAACCAGACATCTTGGAGAGTGAAGTGAGATGGGCCTGAGGATGTCTTGCTGATAACAAGGCTGCAGGAGTTGATTGAATCCTAGCTAAACTATTCAAAATCCTGCAAGAAAATGCTGTGAAAGTGATGCTTGCCCTATGCCAACAACAATAACTAATATGTGACAGTTTTAAACATGTATAATATAAGTAGCTATAAGATTAAAATTAGTAATGGTCCTTGTCAGGTTTGTCTGTTGTCTCCAATTTTATTTGCTATGATCATGGAAACTTTTGCTAATAGGTTGAAGAACAAAAAAAAACAAAATACTATAAAAAACAAAATACTCCAACAGTATATGGACCCAAAACTACCAGATGTGTAAGCTGGGTTCTGCAGAGGAGGAGACACAAGAGATCAAATTGCCAATGGCAGATTTTATTTTTCTTAGATCCAAAATCTCTTCAGATTGGGACTTTAGCCATGAAGTATAGAAAACCTTTGCTTCTGGGGAAGAAAGGTAGGGCATGTCTGTACAAGCTAGTAAAAAGTAAAGATATTACACTGGACCCCATAGTTAAAAATATGGTATTCCCAGTAGTAACATATGGATAGGAGAGCTAGACCATAAAGAAGTCTGAGCAACATAAAATGGATGACTTTGAATTGTGGTGTTGGAGAAAACTGATTAGAGTCCTTGGACTGCAAGAAGATCCAACAAATCAATACTTCCGGAAATCAAGTCAAACTGTTCACTTGAAGGTATGATCATGAGACTGTTGTTCAAATATTTTGGCCATATTATGAGAAGACACGAGTCCTAAGAAAAGACTCTGATGCTGGGAAAGATTGAAGGCACACAAAAAAGGGGACGAAGAAGATGGATAGATGAGGTCACTGAAGCAATGAACATAATCTTGATGGAACTCAGAGTGGCTGACAGATGTTCATGGCGTGCAGTATTCCATAAGGTCATGGAGAGTCAGGCACAGCTGAATGACAACAAATATTAATTTGACTGTGACAGTTTTAACAATTCCTAGTAGACGTAGTTATAAGATTAAAATTAGTAATGGTCCTTGTCAAGTTTGTCTGTTGTCCACAATTTGATTAGCTATGATCATGAAAACTCTTGCAAATAGGTTGAGGAACAAAAAAATATTAAAGGGATACAGGACAGAAAGTTAGAGATTAGTTCAGATGCCTGCCAATGATCTTGTTCCATACTCACGTCCACTTGTTTCAGTCCCAAACAATATTAATCAAATATGACTTATAACAGTTAAGCTTAGAATTTCTTCACTGATTGGCTCTTTCAATATCCGATCAGAGAAGGGTTACTTTACTATTAAGCTATATTCTGATTGACTAACAATTCAGTTAATGGCAAAATAGAGCACTCTAATTGTTTGGTTAAAATCAGAAATGGGTCAGTAGCTTTCTTTGATTGATTACTGAAAAACAAATCAGATTTGTTATATTCAAATACCCAATTCCGATTGGTTGAAAGATAATTGACATATATTTGAGCCAATGAGAAGCCATACAATTTAGGATATTAGGCAATAAACTTATTAGTCTTCAGGGGAGCTCTTCAGAGGAAGAGCTCTGCTAGATTAGGAGATTTTTATTTTGAGTGGCAGGATGTTTTAGGTGTATGTACTTACGGTGGGCCAAAGAGAAAGGTGAGGTCTTCAAGCAAGAAAGAAGAGGAGGGATTTTTACTTGCCACATGGATGTGCCTATTTATCCAGGGACAAAGACTGAGGAACAGGGTGTCGGGCATCATTGCTGGAGGATCGTCCAAGGAAAGTAAGTATAATGTCTCTCCTAACAGGTATATATTTTTTTATTTACTGTAAGTTATCTTTTTTATTTTAATAATTTTTATTATTTTAATTGTAATTCTTTTTTTTTCCCTGTTTTTTTTTATTTTATTTTTTATTTAAATTTATATTTTTATATATTTATTTAATTTTGGGGATATCGGCAGGGACTAAAGGGTTCCATAGGGACACCAATGGTATGAGATTATTATTCAGTATCCCTGGATTCTATAGGGACCCCTGTGATTATACATTAGTTCACCATGGGGCATGCATGCCCATCACTGACTGCACAGTGATACAACCTGTCTGATGCCTGCACAGACTTTACAGACAGGTTGTTAAATATTATAGATGATAATGTTTAATTTGTTTCTGCTCTATTATGGGATGGTATTGCTTTACTGTGTTTAGTACAATTAGCCATACCTTGGCTTTTACTAGATATATTTTACTCAATCATAGGTTTTTATAACTACGTGAAAGTTTTCATAGTATGTTAAGGACTATGTTGGGCTTATATGATCAAAATAAATCAGTTTCCTTTAGAAACTGTTTAAGAAATATACTTCAAAACAAATGTAATGTTACATAATATTCCATCAAAACGCTATCATATGTCATAAAGAGTAAGAGTTAATATTACCAGAGTAGCATAGGCCTCCATTCTATTAGTCCAGTAAAAACTGCCAAAACCCTTACTCAGAACTCAGTGTTGAAAACCTAAGCACCAGAGTTATTCCTTGGCTCATGGAAAAAAGAAGGCTACAAAACGAACTGACTCACACTCAGGAGGGTTTTCCCAGAGATCTTTAGCCTTGATGTGTGCTCCCAGCCTGCTTGCAAGAAATTCATTACTACTCTCTACATGAAAACACTACATCAGGCCATATCCCATCTATATATATTGTGTTGTACAACCCCTGGTGGATGGTGAAAAGTCACACAGTAGGGAGGAAATCTGCTCCAGGTAACTTGGAGTTAATCCCCTGGCGCTGGACTAATTGAAGCTGATGGTGTTAAATGCCTTTTTAAAAGACACACAGAGAGATGAAGGGCTGCTGATTAGGCTCTGGCCTAAGGGCTATGAGCAGTGTGTGGGGCTGCAGTCTGTTTGGAGAAGTTGAGAGAGAGAACCTTAGACAGCTCAACTGCTGTTGGATCCTGAGAGCTGGGATAAGCTCTGAAGTAAGGCAGTAAGGGAGACTGCTTTTAATACCAATTGAAATATGCAGAGACACTGACACGTGAGTAAGGATTGCCTGGACTTTACAGCCAGTATCAGAACAAGAAACACTGAGTGCTTCAGCGTGACTTGGGAGGAGAAAGAGACAGAGCTCCTGAACAGGACCTGGCAGGACTTACAAGTGGGTGCTAGAGTCTGTGTGACTGCAACAAGATCTACTAGAGAGACTGTTTGCTCTAAGAGGAGAGGACCTGCAGATGATCCATTGTAGCTGAGAAGCTGGGAGAGAGAGACTAGACTTAAAGGGACCACCCACCTGTGGGAAAAGGTATGGTTTTACCTGCAGAACGAGAAGCGGACTCATGGCTAGTCAGGGTGTTCCTGCAAATAAGCAAGCCCATTTGTGTAGATGTTTCTTTTATGCTGAAATTAAGCAATTGTTTGTTTTGTATACTTTATTAAAAGCAAAGATAAAGTATATGGTGACTCAGTGGTTTATGTGGAAATCACAGGAGCAACTGGTAGCCAAAGGCCAGCCCTGTCACAGCCTACACAGCTCCAGTTTCCATCCCTCCCACACCAAACAAGCCATCATCTATAAACAAGCTTTTAGATACCATCGGATTTGCTCAAGCATTGGAGACCGTGATAAAGTTTTCAAAACACTGTCTGAATCTTTTAAATAAAAGGGTTACAAACCCTATATTATTACCCAAATAATAAGCACTGCCATCAAAATACCCGGTGAACACCTATTAAAGTACAAAACAAAAGAAACTACTTCACGTATACCTCTAGTGACCACATACCAATTTTAGAGAAAATTCGGAAAATAATCAAAGATTTACAACCATTACTAGTTGAAGATACTGAATTAAAATATATATTCCCAAAACCTCCCATCCTTGCATTTAAACAACCACCAAACCTGAAACAAACAATTGTCAGCAGAAAATTGGCCAATGAACAACTAAATACAAAAAATTGAACTAAACCTTGTAACAAACGTGCCTGTAAATGATGCCAACACATTTGTAATGATGATACAGCCACACATAACAACAAAACATATAACATCAAAGGATCATATTCATGTACATTGTCTAATATGGTTTATATAATACAATGTACTTTATGTGACACAGGCTGTTACATTGGAGAAACCAGCCAAAAAATGCATTTAAGGATGAATTTACACAGGCATTCAATAAGAAAGCATAATGAAGGCAGTTAATGTAGCCCAGTAGGACACCATTTTAGCCAGTATGATCACTCCATCCAAAACTTAAAAGTCAAAATAGAGGAAAATTTACAAACATACAAGAGAGAAAATCATTTGAAATAAAGATCACATTCTTCAACACTAAAAACCCAGGACTTAATATAGACTTGGGTTTTCTAACACATTATCAGAATTTCATGTGATTTTTCTTATACCATAACAGACTTGGCACTCTTAGTGAGGTGTTTGTCCAACGGGAAAGATATCACTGTGGACTACAGTGTTCTGCTTTTTATGTATATATTGATGTATATGTGTATATAATATGTGTATATGTTTCCTTTGCTATGTTCTGTTTATTCCCCATATATGTATTTACCTGATGAGGTCAGATGCTGTTTCCACTCTCTGCATCTGCTGTTATTATTCAAACTGAGTGTTCCATCTCACGTTAATATTGCTTGAGACTTGATAAAGAGAGGTGAAACCTCTCAAAAGTTCGTCATTATAAATAAGACTTTTGTCCAATACAAAAGGTATCAAATTATATTGCAATACTCATTATTAATCTATATATATATATATAGATTAATAATTACTAAATTACTATATATATACACACATATATATATATATATATATATATATATATATATATATACCTCTTCCTATGGGAAATAGTTATATAATAATTTATCACCTTTAAACCCTAATATACATATCACATCTATTATCCTTCTGTACCTCTCTCATACCCTTTAGAAGTCTGTGAGATTTCAATTTCAATCTTGATATGTGTTTTAGTGAAAGCACTGAGTATGTTTGATTTTAAGCTCAAAGACAGGGCCCTACATTATTATTTTTTTCTCTCTCTTCATTAGGTTAATATTGACGTGAACTTACCCCTGTATAGCACTATGGAATATGTTGCCGCATTACAAATAAAGGAAATAATAATAATAATACAAACTAATGAATGGGGTTTATGACCCCTCCACTTTGGACCTGCAGGATTCCTCCTTCCTACCCATTATGAGCCTGGGGATGCCCCTTCCTATCTGCTGAGCCATGGGTTCCCCCAGATTCCTCTTTCATAAAAGCAGGCCCATTTGAGCCAGGGGATCCCCCATCTTAAGTATAACCATGGGTTCCTTATAGACCTCAATTGTACCAAATATGAACCCATTACTATGGGGGCCCCAATAGATTCCCATGGTAATCTAAAGTATAATCATGGTAGCCTATGGACACCCATGAAACATAATATTAACCCTATAGCATGGGGGGCTCAACTATAACCACAGGAGTCCTCATGGTCCCTCATAGCACCTATCATTATCAACTATACTATGGGTGTCTCCACAGAACCTCATGACATACTTTACTATAACAATGGGTGTCATCTGGAACCCCCACATCGCATAACATTAACCCAATACCATGGGAGTCTTCATGGCAACTAACATTAACCCCTTTTTCATAGGGATCCTTAACAGACCCCCATAGCACCATCCTACCAACACAGGGGACCATATTGGACCCTCATGATGGTCCTTGCTAGATACAAAAAATAAAAAAAGTACTATAAAAAATAAAAAAGAAGTACGCCTATAAGGGGGCAAAACATACATTACCTATCCTTTGACACCCTCCAGGGACAATCATCAGAGCCCTCATCTCAAATTCTTCAGCTCTGGATAAGCAGGCAGATCCATGTTAATAGAAAAATCGGTCCTCTTCTGTCTTGATTAAAGCTCTCTGACCCTCATCTTCTGCTCGTGGAAAAGGGCCTACACCTAAAAAAACGTGTTGGCTTGTGCATATTGACAAATTTGAAGCATCATTTCTTCTTATAGATGTAGGTATTTTTTGTCTTTATGGGGAGTTGCAAGTACCTGCAGGCTTTTTCAAATTTGAGGCAATTGGAATGATATCTGAGTTAACAGTTATAGGCCCTATAAAAGTTATAGGCCAGGCACTCAGGGATTACGATTTTAAGGACATTTTGAGCATTTAGAAGGTTAGATTTAGGTGTGTGATGTGAAGCTTGTGGTGAGTTACGTGTGTACTTCACTAGGCTCAATACCAAGGGAACAATGGAATGAAGGCCATAGTAATTGGGGTTAAAAAAACACTCTTAGTCAATCCAGTTTAACCTTTTTAGATATCTTCTGATTCATTGTATTTATTCATTAATCCAAAAGAAAGCACAGAAAACACCCAGTTGAAACACGACCATGGTCTCATAAATGGAAAAAACGTTCCTGGCCCAAAAATTCAGGCAATTGGATTACTCACTGGATCAATACCCCTCCTTCTCTAGTTATTCAACACAATCCTGTATGCCAGTTTAAAAACAAACATATCCATCCTCTTTTTAAAGTTATCTGTTTAATTTGTTAATTTGGTGTCCCACTCTCAATTGGTAGAGCGTTCCAAAGTTTGACTGCCCCTACTAAAAGAAAGAGATATCTTCTTGTCATCTTGACAAAAAGTTATTATCAAAGTCTTATATTGACCATGGACGTATTCATGTAAGGTCATCATATCCCCTCTAAAAAACCTTTTTTCTAGAGAAAATACATTTTATTTGGTTAGTCTTTCTTCATAGCTTAGTCCCTCAGTTCCCCAATTGCCCTTACTCATTTTGTAACCTTTGTTTGTATCTCTGTCCTTTTTTGAAGTAGTACTCAAAATTGTACTTTATATTCCAACGGGGGGTGTACTAGAGATTTATATTTAGTGCCAGAATTATATTTTTCCTTCACTTTTATACCCTTATTAATGCATGCTAATATTTTACTTGCCTTTAGAGATGATGCTTGACATTGACCACTTTCTATCCATTTCTAACTCTGATGCCCTAGAACTGTTCCATTTATAAATTGCATGCTTATTTTTCCTTCCCAAATTCATAAAGTTACATTTATTTGTATTATATCTCATCTGCCATTTAGCCATCAATTCTTCAGTCTTATATAATATAAAAAATTCACTTTGTTGAAAGTATATAATTTCCTGATTGAATTACCTTGCACATTAATATCCACTTGTACTAAATCTAAATCATTAATAAATGTTAAAAAAGAGAGGACCTAATATTGAACTCCGAGGAATCCAACTTACCACATTAATCACATATGAGTATGTTCCATTTACAACAACCCTTTGTTTCCTGTCTTTGATCCAATTTTCAATAACGTTTTTAATTACAGTACAATTTGCTTTAAACAATAGCCTACCATGTGGCACTGTATACAAATATACAAAAAACTTGCCATGGTTCAAGTTCCTATTTAACTCCTTACAGAAACAAATTAGATTTATTTGATATCCCTTATAAATATTTGTTGAATCCTATTATTACCTTATTTACATGGATATATCCCTCTATATTATCCATTAGTAACCTTTCTAAGAGCTTCCTTTCTACAGAGGTGATCTACAGGTCTGTAGTTCCCTGGATTTGCTTTTGCTTGCTTCTTAAATAAAGGTAGGGACACACACGTTGCGTTCTCTGCATTCTGTGCAGTCATCTAAATGCAATTATTTATAAAGCTGTGATCTCAACAGCAAAACACATCTGATTCTTTTATTTTTTTTTTTTTTTTTTATGTACACTTTTATGAAGGTTACATTTACATAAAAGTGTACATATGTGCTTTTTTATATAAAAATGATGTACAAAATATGCAAGCTTTGAATACCTCAAGGTGATAGAAGGGAAAGATCTGACCTGCATCAGTCTACGAAAGAAATATAAATAGGAATATACTCACACACAATGAGGTAACCAGATTATTTTAGTGTACTTATAGTTTTCTGACATTGCATATGGGGAAAATAAGAAGAGAATTATTGATCAATATTGGGAAGAAAGTACCCTAGGAGTTTAAATAACGCTTAAGTTCTTAGGTTGTCTGTTATTATTGGTAATTCTGGACCTATGAATGTCTATGTCTGGAAGGATGTAATTTTAACAATTTTATATTTTGACCATGGTCCTCAACGAAGCAGCATCGAAACGCGCGTGTCGGCCACCGTAGACACATCCTTACTTCCTGGTTTGCATGACTACAGCAGGGGAGCGCAATCAGCTGGGCTCGGCTCATCTCAATCCATTGCCATCTGGACTCTGCTTACACTTTACCTAGATAAGAATACTATATATCTTTTACTTAAAGACTTAATATTCTAAAAAGTGTTATATTGTGTCCTAATTCCATTCTAAGTATACAGTATGAAGTAAATACAGAGAAGTGTGATTTCAAAAATCCTTTCCTGAGCATTTATATATGCTCTGTGTATCTATATACTGTATGTATGTTATTCCTTGTTATCCTGTGGGGGTGTGATACGCTATAATCAGGGTAGTTAATATATTATTCTTAGTGTAAGGGGTAAATGGTGGGCCCCAAGCACTACCACATAGATAGCACCAATCACTAGTATAGCACAGTTAGCAGCACTTTTCAGCAGTGGATAAGTGGCAGGTCCCCAGCTCCACCATAACAGATAGTCAGGGACCATCCCCTTTCTTAATCTTATTCAATTTTTTAACCATTTAATGTATTATATGTCTTATTGATCCAGCCTATCACTAATGTATTTGCACTGACTCTTCACATATACTACTGTATATGCGGTATATTAAAAGATATTAAATAATAGTAAGGACACAGAGAATTATATTTAAGTTAGTGACTATAAGAATAATAAGTATAAGACAGACTGTCTTAAATTGATAATAAGGAAGAAGTTTAGTATGTGTCGAATTTGTCTTAAATATGTTTTAATTACTTTTTTAAAAAAAATATCAATAAAAATTAGAAATTTTAAATTATGAGATTTGTTTACTTCTTTATTTTATATGGGTTTTTCTCTGGATACAAAAGGGTGTTTCTTCTTTTCTTTTCTCATAGAAAATAAGAAGAGGAAATACAGAAGTACTGGGATAGAAGTATCCAAAACTGGGGAAGTGATTTCACATGTTATGAGGGATCAATATGTGAGTGTTCAATTGATCCTCTTTTATTATTAATATCCTGTGTTACTACTATCTACATTGATTAAATTGACACTTTGCAGACAGTGCCTAATAAAAAAGCAGCAATTTTCCATCTGCAAAAAAAAATCATTGAATCCTGTTATGTATAGAGAAATCTGGGGAACAGTGATGATACTCTAGAGACAGAATAACATTAACAAGGCATTGTGCATTCGTATAAGATCCTGCATCTTATCGCTACAGTAACATCTATCAAACTAAGTGGATCCATTGACAATACATATTGTAGTGCATGTGAGAGGAAGAATTGATATAAAAATATTTTTTTAGGATGCAATCAATATAATATTATTATAATCCCAGTTCAGCTTAAACTCTTTTACACTGCCATATAGGATGACAGTTTTATAATTTTTGTTTGGTTACGTCATATGTTCAGATTTTGGATAAACCAGGTTAACACAAATATTTAAAAACTTTCTCTGTAATCTAGCTGAACCTAGTTTTCCAAATACAATGCTATACTCAAATATGTAAACCAGAAGTATATGAAAATGTTTTCTTGATTTTTATTTATAAAGTGGGACATGATCTTATAATTTTTAGTTAGTAAGACTTAAAGTGATTTGGTAGCAGCAACATTTATTTATAATTTGGAAGTGGTAGTGAAAGGTTTATTTGTAACCACCTTTACTGCAAATCATAACAGTGCTTTTCAAAATATGTCACGCTGTCAGGTGTGCTGTTCATATCTCCAGTTTTATGATTCTCAACAAAAAGTCAGGTTGTTAAGTTAATTAATCTATTTTCAGAGTTTCACATTTCAAAAATGAAACATATACATACTTTCATCGAAGGAAAAAGTTGCCCAAAGTTGGACACTTCATCATGTTGCATTCCTGGCACAAAGAAGAGAGACAGGACAGTCTAAGAAAAAGTCTTATAAGAAAGCTAATGATTAAATCCCATGAGCCATTTCAACATAGAACCTAGTCAATAATGAGAAATCTACAAGACATTATTCAGTTGCCCCATTCAGTTGAGCAATTGTTGGTTTCTGGAGCCCGTAATATAGGCCGTAAACGAGTTTGCTGTTCAATTGGTGTTTTTTAGCGAGCAGCAAAAAACCTGCGGTTGCCAAAATAGTAACTACGACCCAGCTAAGCCTCTGATCTTTCAATCCTGCAAATGTTACAATTGCTAAAATCGCAAATCGCTATTCAATTGCTACAATTCCCCAAGGACGCAATTGTCTTCAAAGCCGCAAACAGCAAATGTAGCCAAATATATTACGGGTTCCAAAAAGGACCCGCAAAGGGTTTGCAGACTAGTTTGTAAAACTGCAAAAGACAATTAAAACACACCAATGGACTTTCAAATATGGGGAAAGCAATGGAAGGCATTATAAGTCATTGCAAAACAATTACCAAGGAACAAATAGGCCTTAAAAAAAACAATTGATTAAATTGCAACACAAAACATGAAACTGCCATAGTATCCCTTTCTCACTCCCAGAGCCTCTATGTAGACCATAAAAATACAAAGATAATCCTATATACATCTCATTTATCAGATTACTACATTGGGAAAACAAATAGTGGCCAAATTACACCGCCACATGACATATATCAAGTACCAGGGGAACATTTTATTTTTTGTTGTTAAGACCTTCAGTCATGTTCGACTCTCTGTTACCCTCTGGACTGCAGCACACTTATCTATGTCTCTGTCTGTGCTTATCCACAAGGTTGTCTTGGCAAAGATACTGGAGTGGGTTGCCAGTTCCTTCTCCAGTGGACTGCAATTTGTCTGTCCTCTCTGCTATGACTTGCCCATCTAAAGTGACCCTACATAGTATAGCTCACAGCTTCATTGAAGTACACAAGCCCCTTCACCACAACAAGGTAGCGATCCAGCAGGGGACCAGGTTAACATACACCACACTAATCTACTGTAACCCAATAGGAAGGGCCGCAAACACACATGGAGACTATGCAGAAGCACATGGAGCAACAGCCAACACACCTCCATCTCTGCTATGCCCAGCCTGGAAAGTCCTACGCCCATGCTGGTGGCCATGTGCCAAGATGTATACCATTATCATTTGGTGAAATCCCAACAAGTGTTTTGCTATCAATCAAGTCACATTATCACCTGTCATGTTATCAGGCCTTCAGGGAAATGCTGATACTCCACAGTATCACTAATTGGACTTGTCATGTGTATTAACCTAATATTAATATATTAGTATTATTATTATATTTATTAATCTCGTGCACAGTAACGTGATGTATGTGGATGTCCCAAAACCACAACCATTGAAAACACACTGACATGGTGATAATGGTATAACAAAGCTTTATTTCATACACAAAGCACACAATATCATGGGTGTGGTGTGGACGGATCCAGGAAGAGCAAGAGGCGTTTGGGTAAAAAAGGGGATACCTACAGGGGGTAATGTCATAGTCTAAAATAGGCATGATGCATAGCACCTACCAGGGTCACATGTGGTCTCTGCACCACTTCAACCGGAATCTAATGAAAAAAAGGATCATCAGAAATCACTCCATTTAATCGAAGTAACCAGTAATGCGCATGGCACTTACGTTTGGATATCATCTGCTCAATTAAACAGATGCATAAATATCTGGACTATCTCATCCAAACCAGTTTCACAGTGTGTTCCTAAAACAAAAATCTGGTCTAAAAAAAAAAGGAAGAGGAGGATAAAACCCCCCCACAAACAATGCATGTACAGTACAGTGATAAATACTGTAACTGTAACAATATACCAACTCATCTGATTCCCATCTGCAAGCATTACCAACTATTAGCTAGTTCTCAGGATAACTCACTGGCCATGACCATTAATAATCATGTGTCATCTCACAATAAATACTTAGCTGTGACCAGTGTCAGTGGTCAAAGTGTACTACCACCTTCTGCATCTGATATTGTTAATCAACATTGATATCACATTCATCAGCTATACAGGTGTTAGCACATGTTAAAGGATATGCATGATATCAGCAATAGGGGAAAATACCAGTTAATAAGGAGAGGACACAAAGATCAACAGCAAGATTCAATGTTACTTACATCAGACACAAAGATATGTTCTCATACTGATATTGAGGAGAGGATCACATGCTTCACTAGTGCATATATTAATGCCTGCTTTCACTAACATGCCATTGTGAGATTTTGCAAGTCCACCGCCATAGTGGTATTAGCCTACATTTGTGCTAACAACAATCATGTCTTAGATATCTGACTATTAGAGATGTCGCAAATAGTTCGCCGGTGGACTGTTCCCGGGCAACATAGCATGTTCGCGTTCGTGGCGAACTGCGAACATATGCGATGTTCGATCCGCCCCCAATACTTTATCATTGAGCAAACTTTGACCCTGCAACTCACAGTCAGCAGACACATTCCAGCCAATCAGCAGCATACACTCCCTTCCAGAACCTTCTACCTCATGGACAGCAGCCATTTTGGAATCATAACTAACTTGCAGTCTTACTGAGAGGAGGCTGAGTGTAGGTGATACTGCATCAATAGGGAAAACCATAGCTAGGCTACTGTACACAGTGTGCAATACAGTCCTGAAGAACTCTTTTCATCTCTGCTGCAAGGACACCCCCGTGTCTCTTCCCCCCCTTATCATCATCCTCCCCTCACCTTAGCACCCAACCCTAACACCCCTCACACTTATCCATAACACCCATCAACCTAACACCTAACCCTAACACCCCTCACACTTATCCCTAAGACCTAACACCCCTCACACTTATTCCTAACATGCCTCACCCTAACACCCCTTACACTTATTCTTAACACCCCTCACCTTAACACCTAACCCTAATACCCCCTTACACTTATCCCTAATAGCCCTCACCCTAACACCTAACCTTAATACCCCCTTACACTTATCCCTAACAGCCCTCACCCTAACACCCCCCACACTTATCCCTAACACCCCTCACCCTAACACCTAACCCTAACACCCAACACACTTATCCCTAACAGCCCTCACCCTAACACCTAACCCTAACACCCCTCACACTTATCCCTAACACCCCTCACCCTAACACCTAACTCTAACACCCCTCACACTTATCCCTAACACCCCTTACCCTAACCCTAACACCCCTCACACTTATCCCTAACACCTAACCCTAACATCCATCACCCTAACACCCCCACACTTATCCCTAACACCCCTCACCCTAACACCTAACTCTAACACCCCTCACACTTATCCCTAACACCCCTCACCCTAACCCTAACACCCCTCACACTTATCCCTAACACCTAACCCTAACATCCCTCACCCTAACCCCCCCCCCCACACTTATCCCTAACACCCCTCATCCTAACACCTAACCCTAACACCCCTCACACTTATCCCTAACACCCCTCACCCTAACCCTAACACCCCTCACTCTTATCCCTAACACCTAACCCTAACATCCCTCACCCTAACACCCCCCACACTTATCCCTAAAACCCCTCACCCTAACAATTAACCCTAACACCCCTCACACTTATCCCTAACACCCCTTACACTAACACCCCTCACACTTATCCCTAACACCCCTCACCCTAACACCTAACCCTAATACCCCCTCACACTTATCCCTAACAGCCCTTACCCTAACACCTAACCCTAACATCCCTTACCCTAACACCCATCACACTTATCCCTAACATCCCTCACCCTAACACCTAACCCTAACACCCCTCACACTTATCCCTAACACCCCTCACCCTAACCCTAACACCCCTCACACTTATGCCTAACACCTAACCCTAACATCCCTCACCCTAACACCCCCCACACTTATCCCTAACACCCCTCACCCTAACACCTAACCTTAATACCCCTCACACTTATCCCTGTGTCTCTTCCCCCCCTTATCATCAAGGGAGGGGGGAGGATGATGAGGGAGGGGGGAAGAGACACAGGGGAGGATGATGAGGGAGGGGGTAAAGAGATACAGGGGAGGATGATGATGGAGGGGGATGTTAGGTTATTTATGCCCTTTATGGATTAAAACCAGACTCTGCATCAACTATGTAATTTTCCGTTGGAGTTTTGACATAAATCCCCCTCCGGCATGCCATAGTCCAGATGTTAGTCTTAAAACAACTTTTCCATCACTATTGTGGCCAGAAAGAGTCCCCGTGGGTTTTAAAATCCACCTGCCCAATGAAGTCTATGGCGGTTCGCCGGGTTCGCCAGTTCCTGAACCGAAAATTTTATGTTCGCGACATCACTACTGACTATATGATAGCTTTAAGATTGTGGGAGCTACATGTTAAGGGGGACTGCCATTAAAGGAATGTATTCCTGAGAGGCACTGGAAATATCTTACAATTACTTAATTTCTTTGACAATGCTTGCAGATGCAGAGGAGGTAGCAGCAACTGCTGTGGTTCTGGTGGCGGCGGCGGAGGTATGGGGGGAGGAGAGGAGCTGCAGGCTGCGGGGCAGAGGCGGCAGGGCTGGGGACCAGCAGGGCTGAATTGTGCTCTAGTTCGCCCCCATCCTGAGCAATCTGGCAAGCTACGACTTTGTCACGAGGTGGTGCCTCCTCTCCTCCCTATTTTGCCTGGTCAGGCTGCTCATGACCTCAGCATGATTGGCGGAGATGCTGGCCTGGATCCCCTACAGAAACTCCAGATTCTGACGCATGATGGCCAGCATCTCCCCTTGAGCAGCCTGGCCTGGTGGTGGTGGGAATGGAGGTCCTTGTGGGGGTGGGGGGGTTGCTGGGTGAGGAGGTGGCAGTGGTGGTGGACCTGTGGGGTGGGGCTGGCTCCATAGCGGTGGTGGGCCTGGAGCTGGTGGGAGCCCGTCAGTTGCATTGCTGGGGGGGGGGGGTCAAGCCCTGGTTGTCTCTCCAGTATGAGGGTCCTGGTGAGAAACTCATTGGAGGAGGGGGACAGTACTACAGGACCCAGACCACCTGGAAGATGGAAAAGAGAAAAGAAAGGTATATGTGTCAAGATGAATAATACATTGGTTTGTGTTCAATTTTAACTATCTGACATCAGACATCATCAAACCAGTGCTTCACGGATCTCACATCTCTTTCCGCTGTGTCCACTACTATTACTGTGGCCACTACCTCCTTCCAGGCCTCGGCCCTAAGCCCGGGCTTATCTTCCCTCCCTCGGATAACACAGAGGAGGATCACATTATCTTGTGTTTGTAGTGTGGGGCACTTTGCCTGCCCCCAGTCTCTTGCCCTTCCGACTGTGGATGGGGATCCTTCACTCACTTGTCTGCCGCTGAGGCCTGTCCATCCACCGAACTACTACCACCCTAGGATAAGTCCCCTCCCTCTCTGACCCTGAACTTGGAGTGCCTATTACTATGGACACCTGGTCACCATCCACCCCCTCTCCTTCACTCTCCTACTCCTCCACTCTCTACCCTCTCTTCCTCCTTCAATCCACTCTCCTCCTCTCCTCCATCTCCTTCTCCTCTACTCTTCGTCCTCCTCTCCTTTACCACTCCTCTCCTCCTCTCCACCACCACTTCTCACGTCCTCCTCTGTTTCACCACTCCTAACCTCCTCCTCTTCTCCTCCACTATTCCTCACCTCCTCCTCCTCCTCTCAACCGCCCCCTCTTCAACACCTCTCCAGTCCTCTCCCCTTCTCTCTCTTCCCTCCATGTTAATTCCAAACAGAAAATAAGGCTAAATCAAAATAAGTATTTCTGTATATATATATATATGTGAGGTAAAAAAAAGTGTGTTTTATTTAAATTAATAACTGGTGGGGGATGGGGTGTGGGTTATAGGATGGGGGTGTGTGTATAGAGTTACCTAGCTCTAGGTGTATCTATGTGGGTTATTTAATATATGTGTATTTGTATTATGTGTAATTAGTAAATACAGTATGTGTAATTAAAGTTTAAGTGTAAAATAGTTGTAGGAATAATATAAATTAATAAAACTTCCTGCTAAATAAAACTTCCTGCTAAATCGCCTGCTCTCTCTCTCTCTCTCAATAACCAACCACCAACTCCGGGACCAGCGTGCTACTTCGTGAGAATCTACAACCAGTCAAAGCATGGGCGTATGGAACGTAACATAATCTCCCCGTCAGTCATTTTCAGCTAGCCCGCTATCTATTGGCTCAGAGACCTGTGTCACACTTTATAATTATGAGATTGGATTGTAACAGAGGACCGCTTCTATTCCAGCCCACTAACACACTAACAGCTTGCAGGTGCGGGAAGGGTTTACGGTCTTGAGGCTTCGGACCTTAAGTTGCAGCCTTGTTAAATTGAATCGCTCTGTAACTGTAGCAAAATTTAAGCCTGCAGACTTATGGCTCATATGAAGGAAACTGCGGCCTTGCGGTTAAATGAGGCTCAATGTTATTTAAAGGTTAATAAGAAGAACACAAACCATAGGTAACAAAATAAGTAAATGATCTCACTATAATATACCTATTTTTTATTGAACTGATATGGGATTTCTATAATGATTTCAAAATTTATATAATTGTATATCTTGATCCCAACTTCAACAAGTGACTTTGCATCTGCTTTAATGGTCTTCCACTTTTATCGGACCTTTGAGTAGAACAAGGAATGCAATGATAATATTATTATTATTATTATCCTTTATTTGTAACCTGACAATGTATTCTGTAGTGTTATACAGGGATTATTATTGCGTATAAATAAAAAATATATATATTTTTTGAAGTTACAAACCAATAAACCTAGCGAACCTAGCCATTCTTATATTTACCTCTAATGCTCAGGCTTAACTATCCCTGGTGCCTAGAGGACATGGGGTGGGAGAGGGCTTCCCATAAAAAAAAACCACAAATAACTAAACATAAAATAGCTATAGATAAAATAGTGCCGCCCTGGGCGACAGCCCATTTAGCCTATATATAAATAAGGCCGTGGCTACGTATAGGACTTTAACCCCCTTTGTGGGTCTTCTCTGGTACCGTTGGCTTTTTGGCTCCTTTTGCAGGTTACAGGTTTGAACGGCAGTTAATTTGTTGCAATTTAATAGAGTGTTTGGATTGTAACATTTAT
Organism: Discoglossus pictus; assembly: GCA_027410445.1. NCBI lineage: Eukaryota > Metazoa > Chordata > Amphibia > Anura > Alytidae > Discoglossus > Discoglossus pictus. Next base: position 410,315,672 of record CM050164.1, on the reverse strand, counting down.
GGGCTTGACATATCAAAGGATTTGCAGCCGCGGATTTCAAATTTTGACATCCCGTAGGGATTTTTCGCCCTTACCCCATCAGGTTGCTTTACGGTGCCAATTTAATAGCCGTAAGTCTTGCAGGCTACGCTATGGGCCATGGTATTACACGTTGAGGGATTTAATAGGGCTATTAGTGCTCCATTCCATGGCTCCCATAAGAACTGAACCAAGTGAATCACTATCGAGCTATCAAATCACACACATAAATCTGACTTCTGAGAAATTCCATCAGTGTTCAAAATGTCACTAATATTTTAAGCCTGGAATACCTGTCCCCTAACTATTTAAAAATCACTATTACATGCCTCAAGTAGCTATATCAGAAGTTCACTCTGAGCCTTTCAGAGTACACATAATTGTAAAAAATCCCCTATGGTTACTTTCAACCCTCATAAAGTTAGAAAAAATTGTTCAAATCTGTCGCTATGAAGAAGCTAACACCTTAATTGTCTCAGATTTGTGGCTTAATTGCTCAAACCCAACACAATTAAGTGGTTAATATTACTGCCTTCTGTGAGCCAAGAGATCCCCCTAGGATTCCCCCTTCATAGCCGCTACCCCTAATGAGACAGGGACCTACGGAATATACCTCAATACCTGCTAAGCCTATGAGCCAGGGGATGCCCAAGACCCCCCTCAATTCCTGCTATTCCAATGAGCTGCATGATCTCCTAATCATGGAGGTCCTTTTTGGCCCCCTATGGCCTCAGATATAAATCTGTTACCATGGGGATCCTTATGAATGTCAATGGAACCCCTAAGCTATGACAATGGGGGTCCTTATGGTTCTCCATGGCACCTAGAGGTAACCCTTATACCATAGAGGTACTCAAGGAGTCCCATGGCACCCTTTTCTACCACCAAATGGTCCATATGGGACCCCCAAGGACTCTATCCCCAAGTGTCCATAAAGAGTCCTCTAGTCTCTAACACTAAATACTACAGAAAATAAAGGAATTAAACTTTTAAGGGAGTATCAATTACATTACCTATCCTGTTGATGCCCTACATTAATGTTTATGGAAGCCCTTGTCCTCCTTCTTCAGCCCTGGATAAGTGGGCACTTCCATGTTAACTGAAGAATCCATCATCTTCTTTCTTATCTTCTTTCCTCATCTTCGGGTCTTGTAACTGGGCCTCCACCTAAAAAATCATTCATTCTGTAGAAAATCTGTACCTCAGAGGAGGAGCTCCAGCGCTGACTAAAAGTTTTTTGAGCGTTCCATTTAACATATATACAAATTTGCGGTTCCCGATTGTCTGAAATATGGGAACTCTGAATGCACAGGTTGAAATCTATGCAATTTGATTGGTTAGACTTTTAACACATATTACAGTGAATGAAAATCATCAAAATAGTATATAAGATGAAGGCACTAAACAAAATTTTAGTTGGAGGTGGAACTCTGTTAGATGCAGGGTTTTCAAAGAGTGAGTTTTGCCTATTTCCATGGGCTGAAGAGGAGTAACAATGGTTTCAATCACAAAAGAAGAAGACGGATTCTTCAAGGCTTACTTATACAAGGCTGCAGATAGAGGACAATGGTTTCGATGATCTTGACTAGAGGACATCACCAAGATAGTTAATGTATATTTTCACCTATTAAAAGTTTATTTTTTATTTTTTTTGTATTTTTTATGTTCTTAGTGACAGGATCTATATACTGTATGTAATTTGGAGAGTACCCAATGGTATAGGGGTTAATTTTAGGTGCCATGGAGGTCCATAAGAAACTATTGCTCATAGCTTAGTATTGTATGAGAGGTCTACTGACACTCCTATGGTATAGTGGTTAATATTTGGTGCCATGTGATCCATAAAGACCCCCATGGTTATACTTTAGTTGGGGGATACACAGACTCATAGGGATTATTAGGTATCAAGGGAGAAACCCGAGGCATTGCAGGCTCATAGTGGGTATTGAGGGAAGATCCCAGGGATGCCTGTCTCATAGGGGTAACAGGAATTGAGGAGAAATCACAGGGATATCCTGTCTCATAGAGGGTAGCTGACCTTACATAGGCATTCCGGCAGATGCCTGGGCTCACTGGGGTAACAGGCCATAGGTGAAGGGGGTCATATATACAAATAATTTGTTTTTATTTGTATTAATCTCCTTACTTCCTATACGAAGAAGTATATATAGATAGAACAGAATATGGCAGAACGTTAGAGCTAGTGTGTTCAAAAGAAGATGTGGCAGGAATACACTGAAGATCTATACAGGAAGGATCTCAATAGCAGTGATGACCTCAATAATGTGTCCAATGAGCTGGAGCCAGACATGTTGGAGAGCAAAGTGAGATGGGCCCTAGGATGTCTTGCTGATAATAAGGCTGCAGTAGGTGATGGAATCCCAATTGATCTATTCAAAATTCTACAGGATGATGCTGTGAAAGTGTTACTTGCCTTAAGCCAACACATTTGGAAAACTCAACAATGGCCAACAGACTGGAAAAGGTCAGTCATCCGAATCCCCAAAAAAGGCAGTGCCAAAGAGTGCTCCAATTAACGAACAATTGCAGTCATTTCACATGCCAGCAAGGTAATGCTTATGATTCTACAAGCTCAACTCCAACAATATATGAACCAGGAATTACCAGATGTGCAAGCTGGGTTCCGCTGAGGAAGAGGCACAAGAGATCAAATTGCCAATAAAAACATTTACTTCTGCTTCATAGACTATTCTAAAGTCTTTGATTGTGTGGATCACAACATAATTTGGTATATCCTTATCCTGGGAGTTCCAGATCATCTCATCCTCCTCCTAAAGAATCTGTATGTCGAACAAGAAGCCACAGTCAGAACCGAACATGGGACAACAGGGTGGTTCAAGATCGGAAAAGCAGTGGGACAAGGTTGTATATTGTCACCTTATTTATTCAACTTATATGCAGAGTACATCATGCGTAAAGTTGGACTGGATAAATCCAAAAGCAAGAATCAACATTGCTGGAAGGAATATCATTAGATACGCCGATGATACCACTGAAAGTGAGGAGGAACTAAAGGACTTGATGAGGGTAAAAGAAAAGAGTGCAAAAGTTGGCCTGCTGCTACAGAAGAAGATCCAATAAATCAATACTTCAGGAAATCAATACAAACTGTTCACTAGCAGGTATGATCATGAGGCTGAAGCTAAAATATTTTTGCCATATCATGAGACAGCAGAATTCTCTAGAAAAGACTTTGGTGCTGGGAAATATTGAAGGCACAAGAAGAAGGGGACGACAGAGGCGGAGATGGATAGATGAGATCACTGAAGCAATGAGCATGAACTTGATGGAGGTCAGAGGGGCAGTGACTGAGAGATGCACCTGGGGTGTTGTGGTCCATAGAGTCACAGAGAGTTGAACGCAACTGAACAACTAAACAACAACAAGTGTGTTCAAGTTAGTGGGTTCAATTTTGTCGCATTAGTATGTAGAATACTGGGATTCAGACTATAACAGCCTTATTAAATTGTGATTCAGTAAATTTAAATGGGCTCTATATAAGCACAGAGCATATTTTATTTACAGAAGAAACTTCTGTAAATATAATATGCTGTGTGCTTAAATAGAGCCCTTTTAAATTTACCAAATCACAATTTAATAAGGCTGTAAGTCTCCTGCAAGCACTTGTTAGAGCTAGAGAGCTCTGAGCAATCACACCTGGGTGCATGTCAGTAAGTTTAGCAGGATTTCTTTTTTTGTGGGAGCCAAATAATAGTTGCGGTTATTAGCTTTTCAAAACTCCTGCAGCTAGAAATCAGCCTTTCTGATTATTCTTATGGTAGCCATGGTATAGGGGCCTTAGATGACAATTCTATGCCTCCCCTAAATTAAGATTACAAACCTGCTTGGAATTCCAGAAACATATATCTGTATTATTTAAGCATGTATTCTATGTGCCTTATATCTACTGTGTAAAAATGAGAAATACTAAAAAAATGCATAGAACCATACCATTTACAGTCTATATAAGTCTAAATATGTTTCCTTCTAAAATGTTGACCGTGCCATGCCTTTTGAGCTAACACACCAGTGCCCGGTAAGGTGGTTAATGATTTTACGAGAGGGAGTTAAGGAGAGAGATAAAGAGAGTAGGAGTACCTTTTTATATATTGTATCTTTTACATATATTCTTCTACTACATATATACACGTAAATATATATATATATATATATATATATATATATATATATATATATATACTGTATACACATCATCACATGCAACGCATTGCTCTGTGGCTGGTCTTCATCTGAAATCGGAAACTCTCTTGGTGGAGGTAAGATGGACCTTATCAGAGGGGGAAAGTTGGCAACACATAGGGATTCACACCGACAGTTTGGCTATGGGTAGTACAGACTATGTAGTATTAACACATAATGTTAAAGGATTCAACACCCCTTTTAAGCTTTGCAAAACTTTTCTAGCTTATAGAGAGTTCAGACCCTTTGTGGTATTCCTCCAGGAGACTCATTTCCAGATTAACAATGCTCCCAAATTTCTACATAAAAGCTTTACTACCTTCCACTTTACTTGCAACCCTAAAAAAAAGAAGGGGCAGTGATACTGCTTCATAATAACTTCCCCTTCACATTAGAAGCTAAATGGGTGAATTCTAAGAATCAATAAGAAGTCAATTTTAAACATAAATCAAAAGGAGGGTTATCACTCCCCGATTTATGAAAATATTACAGGGCTGCCCAACTTTCTTTTATACCCATTGTCCATTCATTTCAGCCAGCGTGGGCATTTATGGAGGATCACTTGCTGGCCCCGTTCACTTGGGACACCCTTATTTGGCTAGATAAGATTCCTGATTGGGTATATAAAATGAGACACCCAGTAATACACCATACATTACAGTTCTTGAAATGGGCGGATGGTCATACATCCTTGTTCTCAGGTCCTTCTTATTTGGCCCCTATTATTAATTATCCTCAAGCTCCCAAAGGTCTTAGTAGAGATTCAGTTTTTTTGGTGGAAGTCGAAGGGGTTGGATAGGTTGGGGACAGGGATAAAAGATGGTAAATTGTTGAGCAATAAGGTGATCATTGACACATTTAACCTGCCTTTACATGAACACTATACCCTGTGTAGACTTAGACACCTTATTGACTCTCTGTTTGGAGCCCAGGGTATTCCCAGGAGGACCTGATTATCTCAGATTTGTCACAAAAACTCCAATAGGTGGCATATATGATCTTTATAACTCTTCAGAATCATCAAATAAAGATAGCTACATACAAGTGCGGGAGGAGGACTTGGCTGAGAGTAGGGACATGGAAAATTGGGAAGTCTCCCGAGGGAGTATATATAGAGGTTCTCTTAACCATAACATTCTTGAAACAGCGGTGAAGGTGCTGCATCGTACTTACCTTACCCTGGAAAGAATAGCAAAATGGAAGCGCTTGGCGAATCCAAACTGCTTTAGGGGTTATAGCTCCATGCGTTCCTTTATCCACGTGTGGCGGGGGTGTCCTAGAGTTAGAAAAATATGGGAGGAGATTTCTCTATTGGCCACCAATCTGTTTGGTACTCCAGTACAGGAGTCTATTGAGGCTTGCTTCTTGGGTATTCCAGTGATTTCGTTTTCACCCAATGAAAATAGACTTTTACAATTTATGTACATTGCTACTAAAAACCATATAGCTAAACAGTGGAAGCAGAATAAAAAAAAAATAAAAAAAAATATATATATATATATATATATATATATATATATAACTGATTTTCAATAGGCCTCCTCCAATCTTTAGCTACCTATCCTATGCCATATACCCTACAACATCACCAGATTGTATACAACATAACACATACACAAAACTGCCTAATCCATTACCCTTACATCCTACACATTTAGATAACAAGTATTAATACACATGGCACATTCATATTTTATTTCAAAATATCTATATAAAACCTATTTTTTATACACATGAGTGGCTGGTCATTGCGTGTGTATCTGTGAGTATGTGTGTCTATTAGTGAGCGTTTCAAGAAATAGAGGGGACCCTAAAGAGAGGCGGAGTGAGAGGTAGAGCAGGAGAAAGAGGGAGAAGGAAAGAGTGTTGGCAGAAGAGTGAGAAATAGATATAGGATTTTACGCTGACAATGAGGATGTAGACTTTGCTGATGATTTCCAATGTATTGCCCAACATGATGACATATCCTATTATCTTAGTTGAGGAATGCACATTAAATCACTGAAATATGTGCAAACATCTTAATAGTACAGGAATATACAATGGAATACAGAAAAGGAGATGAACATGCATACTGCCATGACTGGTCAAGTAACTCAAGAAACAGGATTGTTCAAGGGCCAGTGCGTGCTGCATAATAGCGATACAGCACAACAATATAAAACAGAAACAATAATAAATGCAAAGAACAGTAACAGTAGGATAGGACATATATAAGTAAAATAAACAAAGTTACCACAATGGATGGCTTTGGTCCATTAGAATCTTTGGATGGCTGACCATTCACAACCCCCCGCCCCCCCCCTGCTATCTATTGGAGGCACCTTTGAGAATCTTTGTGGTCATTATGAGTTTACTAGACATTGCCCGTGCTAGCAATAAGTGATGTTCTCCTGTCAAAGACCTGACACAGGTCTGAAAATGTTTAACTATTTATAGTGGACTGCCTATCAGACTCTTTATCTCTTAATTCTAATACTGTTACATGCCTATTGTTATTTTTCTCTCTGGTGAGAGCATGCTTATTCAAGTACAGTACTGAATTTTTAACTGCTGCTGCAGCTATCAGAAATGATTTGCTGCTACTGCTGTTTGGTAAATTTTCCTTCTGAAATTTGATATCTTTACAAGTTACCAGTCATCAGTAATTTGAGCAGAGGATCAAATATTGCCCCCCCCCCCAACTGTATCTGTCTCCATCTCTAAAATATTTTTGTTTGGTTGAGTTGGTTTTGGGGTACAACTTCCTTTTTCAGCCATGTGTATTTTGGCTGGATGTATCCTGTGACAGTTAAAGGCAAATTCAATTGTGATTATTTGAAATTCTAGGAATATGTGAATATTGATAATTTGTTCATGTTTGGCAATTAGCATAATGTTTTAGCTATTTTAACTTTCAAGAATATTTTGTTACTGTTGAATAAGCTAATAATTTAATGTTCTTGTGGTATCTGTCACTATAATTTATGCTTTGCATTATATGTATATATATATATATATATATATATATATATATATAAAACTATATATATATATATATATATATATATATATATATATATATATACTGCTAGTATATAAGTATTTGAATAAAGGTGCATGCTTGGAAAGATATGGAGAGGCAAAGAAATGTAGAGGTTTGTATATAAGGGTTAGGAATGTGAAAAGGGAGTGATAGCAAATAGGAAGGGACTGAAGTTGAGTAAGGAGAGTGGAGGTGTGGATTGTGCGGGGAACGTTGTTGAGCAGAGGAATTTTGGATTTACTGGAATATGGTAACAAATAAATGTCAATAATAATAATATTAGAGCCATATATAGATCAAAAATACAATTAAGACAAACAATTGAAAAAATATTTTTTTTGAAGTCAAGAGGTTTTGATTTATATAACAAGTCTTTTAATACACATTTAGCCTTATGAAAGCACATTGATCATTCAGATGTTATTGTTCTCTCTGGTGAGAGCATTTGCTGTGGTTTCCATAGAAGGTTGAGAAATTTCACACAACCATGTTGGGAAATGTTGGTTTGGTTAAATATTCTGCATTTATTAAATCTGGAAATAATTACGGAAATAATAATTGTTATTTTTTATAATTAAAACATTGGTTTTGCTAAAGCAATATATAAAAAATCTCAAACACTTGGTTTTTCCTTACAACAATTCAATATGTCTCCCTGAAGGTAAAGTAAAAATAATACAAAACATGATCCACATTCTGCCATGAAAAAAAAACTATGGAAGAGATGATATAATGAAAATTTAAAATATGTATAATTGCTATAATTACTGCTAAATACATGTCCTTGTTTTACACAACAAGTCCAATTTTCATATTTCTAGAAATGTATGTTTTATATATTTGATTAAGCGTTAATCCATTTAAAAGTAATATGTGGTTGATGTAAATAAACTTGTCCAAAATACTCTCAAATACATAAAAGTGAGCAGATAAATTGTACTTACATAAGAGAAAGTGGATTGGCTGGATTTCAAGGGTGCCTGGGATATGCATAATATCATCCTGAGGAGTAATAAAGCCTAATTTTTTTTAAGGTAAATAGATTCTTAACTATTTATGTACCCATCTGTAGACCTTAGAACCTCAGATACTGCAACTATATTTCAATCATTCATATTCATTAATGTGACAGTATTCTTCATATCTTATTTACACTTTAAAAATACTTTCTATTGCAGGCTTGTTTAATCTTAGTATTCTGATCCAGGCCACATTTTCAGAATATAATGTTTGCGTACAGGTGGATCACTCAGTGTCTCAGTGTCAGGACAGTACTGGACAAATATGTAATCTATAGCAATTTCATCCACAAAAAAAATTAAAGAAGATGATTTATTATGTAGACATTGTGCTTTAACTTTACATAAGGATGGCAGGGCATTACATTTTTTATTGATACAATAAATTAATAAAATGATTATAATCACCTCTGTGATGGCAGTTTTGCTGAGACTGTGAATGAAAAAATGGACATGAAAAAATAGACATAGACAAAGTGTCTCTCACTCTGGATTGCTGCTGTTACATTCTTTTTGCTGTTCTTACAAATGTACAACAGCCTTCTGAGTCCTATAATCTTAAAGTGAAAAATACTGTTTTCAAAGGAAATTCTCTTCCTTACTTCTGATGCGAGCATGGAGTGTTCATCAGCTTCCAGCTTTATTCCATATTTTTTATGACTGCATTTGGCTGCTAGTATCAACAGGATTAGTGTGACTATCACAAATTACCATTGAAAATAAACTATATGGCGTATTACAGATGGATGGAGTATGTACATACTGTAGGACTATACATATGATAAAGCTGAATGTGTCTTCTTTGGAATAACTATACCATTATTATACAGTGCACACAATTGAATTCCAGTTTGTGTATAGACAATCCCACTACATATTACTTTTTTTAAAATTCAACATCTGTATCACCATATCTGATATCTGCATCACCAACATTTTTAGCAATTTACAGCTTAAAGTTTATATACATTTTATTATCAGTGTTCAAAAAATCATATTTTTTAATTCAAATTACTGTATTGTTTATTCTGACAATTACAGGCACATTTAAGGGGCTAGTATTTTGGTATAAGAGTGGAACTGCTATTTACCAATTATTAATAGTAGAAAATACCAGAAACTAGTTTTAGTTCAATGTATGTATTTTGTAGCTTTTGTAGTCCCTTGTTTTTAACAATGCACTTAATCCATGCACAGTTTGTTTAGCTTACCCATATTGCACGACATTCTTTTTTAGAAGGTGTACTGGCAATATCACACACATTTTTGTAACAACTAAATTACAAAGTAAAATGTCACCAAGCATAAAGTTTATTGATTGATTGATCCTGTTTTCTGTGTCAGAAGAATGGTAGTTGCATTCAATGTATTAACAAACAAAATGATGAATCACATTTTACTGCAAATATACTTGACTGAACATATTTACAGAGTTAGACCTCCATTCCATGGCTCCCATAAGAAAAGAACTGAATTTCACTCATTAATCACTACTGAGCTATCACATCACACACGTAAATCTGACCTCTGAGAAATGCCATCCGGGTCCTTGAAATGTCTCTAATATCTGAAGCCCCGAGTAACTTTCCAATAGCAGTTTTAAAAATCTATTTCACTTGCCTGCCATAACGATATCTGATCTTGTTAAAGTGTAATGGTGCCTGAAAGTTTATAAAAGCCTTCTTTGCACCCCACATAAGGTATAAGAAAAATGCCTCTGAGAAGACTCGATGCCTCAAAATCATCACTATGAAGAAAATTACACCGTAATTGTATCAGATTTAAGGTTTGCTTGCTATAATTCAACACATTTAAAAGGTTAATACCATTACCTACTTTTGAGTCAGGGGATCTGAGGGATCCCCATCAATAACTGCAGCTATGAGCCCAGGTATCCCCCAGGATTCCCCCTTAATATACATTACCCCTATGAGCTAGGTATCCCCGGAATTCCTTGTTAATACCAGCTACCCACTATGAGCTGGATGTCCCCAAACTAAAATATAACCATGGAGATCCTTATGAACCCCTGTGGCACCAAATATTAACCCATTATCATGGGGATCTCTAGGGTGTGCTAAATTAGGACCATGGTGGTTCTCATGGCACACACAATTAACCCCTATACCACTGGAGTCCCATATACCATGGGGATTCCAACATTATTAACCATATATTTTAAGCCATACAATAACATAAAGGACCCCCTGGTATACAAAGCTATGACCATGATGGTCCTTATGGAGTTAAGTTAACCTCTATACCATGGGGGGTTCTCAAGGACCCCCATGGCACCCTTCCTACCACCACAGGGGTATTGGTCCCCATTGTTCCTAATACAATTTATTTTTTTTAAATATTTATACCTATCGTATTTGCGCTTCTAACACATGAGATCAGGCGTCTGACGTCAGCTCTGGGAAAATACTGTATATATCCAGATACTGTGTATATTAGAAAAATCTCAAGGAAAAGAGTGACATGTCCAATATCAAGAATATGATTTAAGATACTATGTAAAATCACAGGTCCATTAGACAGCTATTTAGGGTAACAATTATTATCGTAGAGAAGCTGGATAACATATAAATTTTTGAGGAAAAGGTTATTTCCACATAGAAATACTAAGGTTTAGTAAAACACTCTGGACCTATCTTTATATTATTAAAGGATAACCTATAGTTCTTATGATATAACTTTTTATGAAAACGATGTAAAGTCTGCTTTTGTTTGATTATTATATTGGAACATATATAGGAACAAATAGGGTAAAATTTAATAAAGAGACGGTGGTACTCCAACAAATCACTGATTAAAGGTGATTACTCTAAGACAGATTACAGTGAAAAATAACAAAGGGTGATTCAGTTTTTTAACTTCCTATTAGTTTGATAAATTTGCTCCATTATGTATACAAAACATCCTTTGTTTGCCCACCTGTTTTGGCAAATTGGGAAAAAACTAAATATGTCCAGTGTTACTGCTAAAAGGGATACTTGCTAGGCAACGGAGCAGTGCATGGTGCCTCACACTGATTAGATGTACTCTTATTTCCAATGGTGTAAGTTTCTATCAAAGCAATTCATACCTGATCTTAGCCTCTGCAGTAGTTTAGTAAATATCCCCTTGAGCAATTTCTACAGTTCCCTTCAACTTGTTAAAAGGAATTACGAAGCAAAAGGTGCATGCTTGGAAAGATATGGAGGAGCAATATATATTAATAATTCATATATAAAATATATTTTTAAACTTTCTAAACATATCACTGCCATTAGCTATCCTAGTTTGAATATTGTAAATATGGTACTTCAGCCACCTCTATTTATCTGCATTATAGAGATTAATTTCAGTGAAACCATTTCTGTTGATAAATGTATAAAATCTTAACTTCTATATGTGGTATTAACCTTAATAAGGTTTAGCTGCATCAAGCACATTATCAAATATATTGCTTACGTTATGCCCTAATAGACCATGAAAATGAACTGAAAAATGTATCACAATATTTAAGCAAGAACAGCAATTTGAAAGTTCATGTAATATAAGTATCACACCCCCGTGCAAAATAAAAACTCCAGTATGAATTTGGAATTTTAAAGGAAAAGAAAAGATGTGTAAAATATAAATGTTTCAAGCTGACTTGGAAGAATTACATTATGCTATTAAGCTAAGTTTATAATGTAGCCCTTCAAATATTTTTTTAGTTGCATGTGTAGCCACCCATAAGACATCTGTAAAAAGTATTGCATTTGGGCAGCACATTGAATTGTTAAACAGATTATTTAATTGTCTTTGCTATCCATACTAATGTATGCATAGGCCCCTATTAAATTGTCCAAACAGTATTTACTGTAGCCCGTAATGTAGCCTGCAAAAGTTACTGCTATTAAAATGGCCTCTTTTAGCTACCTGCAATCGATCTGCAGATTACAGGCTCAAAATTCCTATGGTTGGCAAAATCGGAACTCCGACCCAGCTAAGCATTTGCAGCCTTATTAAATTGCGATTCAGCAAATTTAAAAGGACTCTAATTAAGCACACAGCATATTTTTTACAGAAGTTTTTAGTTAGTGAACTTCTATCCAAAAGCAAGGTCTTCACTAACTAAAAACGTCTGTAAATAAAATATGCTGTGTGCTTAAATAGAGCCCTTTTAAATTTACCAAATCGCAATTTAATAAGGCTGTTGGTCTGTCAAGCCAGCAACCGCAAGTCGCTATTAGATTTCGACAATTCCTTAAGCGCTCAATTGTTTTCACCCCCTTAAATGGCAAATCCTACAAGTACTAGAGATGATTCACAATGAGTTTAAACACCTGTTCGTAAGACTGTAACAGCAAATAATAAATCAATACTGCACTTTAAAAGACGGGGAAAGCAATGAAAGACATTAGAATTAATTGCACAACAGTCTCATGTTGTAAATCTGCTATAAACATTTTTTTTATTATAATTTTTTGTAATGTCTATGTTATATTGATCCCGGCAATCAATGGGTTAATACATATCATTGAACTTGCATGCACTAGAATAGTAGATTTATAGATTTTTTTAGATTAGAAATCGGACTTCTAAACACTAATTGATTGTAGTTTAACCTCTATGTTTTACTGATGTCATGATGACGGTCTCATTTACTATTGGCTGTTTCTCAATCGGTAGTTACGAGCTTGCTTAATTGATCATGATCATGCCCTGAAACAATACTTACGGGTGCATGGTTTATGGTTTTGGCTTTCGGCCAGGTTGTTGCAGACTTGTTCAATTTAATTGGTTCGCTCTGTAACTGTTGCAAATTTCAAGCCCGCAGACTTACGGGCTGTATGAAGGCAACTGCAGACTTGGAATTTAATAATGGCCATAATGTTTCTAATTACTTATTTACATTTTAAGGTGGTCCAACGAGCATTTGAATCTGAATTCAATTTTGTGTTCCTGTAAAACATTAAAACATATTGCATCAATGTTTTTGAGGGGATTTACCAAAGATAAATTATTAATATACTCCCCGAGAAGAGACTCAATATAGTAGTAGGTTACCATTTGCAAATATGCCATCATTCCTCTACATTCACTGACTGTATAGGAGCATACAAAATAATTAAGTTGTAAATAAAATATTAATGTACAAGAAGAAAAGTAAATGCTGGTGTATCATATGGCGGGTGATAGTTATTATAATATCATTTTAGGTCCCCAAGCATAATTATACCATTGGGGTCTTGTTTTAATTTTATTTATGCTTTTATTTTTCTCACATCAGGTGGAAAATAGCATTAATGTAGCCTAATTAGATCCAGATATTTATTTAGAAAACCAGATAATCTAAAGCCCAACCTGTGATTTCAACCTGCACTAACACATTCTACATATGACCAGGGAGGAATTTATTAAAATGAATCATGATCTACCTCCGCTCATCGCCCATTAGCTTATGGATCCAAAAGTACCCAAAATTTACCTCATTACTTCTTGCTAATCTGATTATTAGTATTATCCTTTATTTTAAACGGGCCAACATATGCTGTAGTGCTATATAGGGGTTAAATACAACTTAAAAACAATTTTAACACATTGAAAAAGAATGGAGAACCCTGTTATTGAGCTTAAAATCAAACTTTACAGTTTAAAGGGTTTGGGTATGGTGCTGGATAGATGCATTGTGGATATTAAGGCTGAAGGTGATAAGCTTCTTTAAACAGATCAATTTTTAGTGATGTTTTGACAGATTTGAGGCAGCACATGAAAAGGGGGGATTGAGAGGAAGTAATAAGAGAAATAGATAGAAGAATCAGAGCGAGGAAGACAGTTGGGAGAGTGTCTTGTGATGAAAGCAGAGATATAAGAGGGTGTGTTATTTGTGAGATCTTTATATGTTAGGGTCATGATTTTACATTTTATGCTGGAGACAATGGGAAGCCAGCTGAGTGAATGACAGTGAGGTGCTGCAGGCTTTTAGCATTAAATATGGCATATTGAGTTTAGCAGATGCTTCTAATATGGATTGGAGTCCACTGGTGATGGAGAGGCCAGCAAGGAGAGAGCAGCAGTAGTCCATGAGAGACATGATGAGAAAGTTACATATTTTGGATATATTTTTTAGGTGAAAATTATAGGATTTTGTGATTGATTGTATGTGAGGAATGAAAGAGAGGGCAGGATCCAGTAGAACTGAAAGACAATGGGCCTAGGAGGTGTATTGTCAATAGTGAGATATATATGAGGAGTGGAAGATGTTTGTAAGTAAGGAGCTCAGTCTTTGACATGCTGAGTTTGAGTTGAGTATATCCAGGAGATTATATTAGAGAGGCAATTGTTCAACTTGTGCTAGAATAGAGGGTACATATCTGGTGCTGAGAGGTAGATTTGAGTGTTAACTACATATAGAGGATACTGAAATCCAAAAGTTTTTATTATGGTAGGGACGATGCAGACGAGGAGGGGCCTAGACTAAACCTTGTGGTTCACCAACAATCAGAGGGTGAGACGAAGAAGACATGCCAGAGGAGGAGACATCAACATTTCAATCTTCCAGGTATGATATGAACAATGAGATGGTGCTAAGAAAGAGGAGAATTTGGATAAGAAGACGAGGGTAGTCAACTGTGTCAAAGACAGCAGAGAGATCCAGGAGAATTAGAATAGAAAAATGTTCCTGTGACTTAGAGGTGAGCAAGTCATGAGTCACTTTTGAGAGAGCTGGCTCCGTGGAGTGTTGGGGTGAAGCCAGACCGGAAGGGGTCAAGGAGGGAGTTGAAGGAAATAAATTGGGAAAGGCGATTGTAAACAATGTGCTCAAGCAGTTTAGTACAGATAGAGGATATTTCTTCCAGTGAAGGGCACAAGCGGAAAAAAGAGGATACTCTCAGAGTGGATGACGATATTCATAGAACTACCTATTAAGTATAGTTTGTTCTCTGCCTGAGCACCTTTATTGTTGGTATTATTATTTATTATTTACTGTGAGCTAATATTGCCACCCCTAACCTCCTTGTTTTACCTGCTTTCTCAGCAAGGTGGATCCATTAATGAATGAGATATACTTTACATTTAAGTTGTTTTAATTATTAATATTGTAATGCAGAATTGTGAAATTATTCATGTTAGCTTTTGCTAAGGAAAATGCTTTAATGAAAATACAGCATAATTTTACAGAAATTAATAATTAGCAATTAAATTGATTAAAGTTTTATATTCAGTGACTACACTTAATGGCATTTTCAACTACTTTTTTATTTTCACTTCTGTAAATTATAAAATAATAATTATGTCCGAGAATGTTAACATTATACATAAATTAAGATTCATGCACCAACCAATTTCCCAGACGTAATGAAAGCGTGCATTTTAACAAAGGAAATAGCCATTAACAATGGTTGAAATAACGGAAAATGGAACTACATAATAACCAAGGAAAATTTTAAAAAAAGCAATTACAGTAAATAAAGTAAGTCCATAACAGAAATGAGAATCACAGGGGAAATACTGTACATGCATGGAAATAATAAACACTACTTTGGTTTTGCAGTAGCCGTTTTATTTTAGTTGTAAAATTATCTCTTAGATTTTTTTTTTTAAGTGCAATACTCGATAATATTTCTGAATAGCATTAAAATGTGGCATACGTACACTGGAGTATATTTATCAAGATGGAATAAATATACCCCCTATATTTTCTAAAGGAACTATCTAACACAGAAAACATGGAAAGTGAAGGTATTTTATGTTTTAACTATATTTTATGTTTAAAATTGTAAGCCTGATAATGCTGTTTGCCACACAATGCGAGGCTATGGGCCCTCTGCACACCTTTGGCGCTCATCGCGAGCGCAACTCATTGCAAACCTCTCCCCCTGTGTATTTTATAGGCCTTGCGCTTAAGTGTTAGTGCCTTTGGTTGTGTTCGTGCCTTGGGTTAAGTGTTACTGGGTTGGGTTAAGTGTTACTACCTTGAGTTAAATGTTAGTGGCTTGGATGAAGTGTTACTGGCTTTCGTTAAGTGTTACTTACTGGTTAGGGCTTGTTTTTACGGGCTAGTTTTCTGTCCTTTGGCCTCGTTTTCATCAATTTGCGTTTTTTCGACAGCCAATTTTTCTTCTAATGCCTTTCCATGCTTTCCCAGTATTTTAAAGTACAGTAGTGTGTTTTTGTTTGCTGCTACAGCTATATAACCAGGTGTTTAACCCACTTGCTAGTCCTATCTAGTACTAGTATCATTTTGTGATACATTTGCCATTCACTGGTTTGAAGACAATTGTGGGCTTGTTGAATTCTTGTAATTGAGTATCCATTTTGCATCTTTAGTAACATTTGTGGGCTCAAAAAATCAATGGAGGAGATATGACAGAGCTAAATGTAGTCAATTGAATATCAGTAATATTTACAAGCTACATTACGGGTTAAAGTAATTGAGATTTGGCCAATTGAATACGGCTCATAATACTGTATAAGACCAGCACAGTCTACCTCTGAAATGCAGCTATTCAGGACAGCATATCCCCAACATTGACACAAACCCAACAAACCCCATACTACAGTGAATCTGGCACCATCCCAGCATTATCACCTACTTCATTCCTACAACTTCACTGGCTATCATAAATCATTCTAGTTTTATGCCACAAGCCCACAACTACATGGTCAAAAGCTTAAACCGTAAACCATGTCCCCTTAAGTAGCATTTTAGAGCATGATCATGATCAATTAAGCAAGGCCGTAACTACTAATTTTGAAACCGCCAAATATAAATGAGACTGTCATCATGACGTCAGTAAAACATGAAGGTTAAACGTACAAAATATGGGTGGCTTGATATGTATTAACTCTTTGATTACTGAGATTGATACAACATGGAAATGAAGCATTAAAAAAATATTTTTTTATTGCAGGTTTGCTTGAGACTGTTGTGCAATTAATTCTAATGGCTTTCAGTACTTTCCACGTCTTTTAATGTGTAGTATTGATTTTTTTTTATTTCTCAATCTTTTTTTTTTTAAATATAGTAAAATACAACAATATACATTTTATAATATAACATACAATATAATATAAGTTTTTCTTTCTTCTTTTTTCTTACTCCTCCTCCTTTATAAAAGTTTATACAATATATTACATTATTTATTAATTTTTTGTTAGGTTATATTAGAATTTTTTGTTTAAATTGTGCCGTTCTCAAACTATACTGAACTTTATATTTCTAAAGATGTAAAAACTAGTAGAAAATATACATGACTACATAGATAACAGAATCTATAGATTTTTAAACCAAATACAACAATTATAAGAATGTACTTGTCTTTACAGAATCAGTTAATAGTACACTTAGTAGATTAACTGTTTTCAGATTGTAATTTGTAGATTCTGAGCCATGCCTAATGTCAGGTCTGTTCCTAAATATAAAATATTTTGAAGATATTTATTAAAACAGAATATTACAATGCAAGGTGAATTAAGATTAAAGGTACATAAACATTGGTCCCACCTGGTTGTCAGTTAATAAAACTGACAAAAAATTCTTCTTGTTATAGGCTTTCTATTTCATTGTAAAATATATGCACTAAATTATGAAAATCGCTAGACCAGTCTGTATATGCTCAGAAATCTACAATCATATTTCCAATAATAATTATTTGTGGGCACATGTGCACGTCCCAGCTCAGCTTCCCAGAATGCAGTGTAATGACTGTTTTTCTCGGAACTCTGAGCTAGAAGCAGGTTTTTTAACTTGCTTTAGACATTAAAATCTGAACACAGGAATCCTACACATCTCTTGGTGCAAAATGTACAAATCAGCATGTAATAATGGATACCTTAATTTACCAGTGTTCTAAATGATAACATTTTATAAATCCTAATACTTCCTAGGGCACATATCCATGTATTTATAAAAACAAATGGATAGATTGTAAAACTTGACACAAATGGTTTTCCTAGTCATTTTGGAAAAGGTGTAGCTACAATATCACTGTATTGTAATGAATGATTTTATTTTCCAACAGTCTATTGGTGACATTACACTTAATAATGTGATAAACCCTGATGCTCTGTCTTTTTTATTTTTTTTATTTAAATGTTGACTTTGAGAAATAAACTCTCAGATGATGATTCTCTCCAATGTTGTAGTTGTGAAGGTCAATCAATGTTTGGATAGCTTATTCCACTGTAGATATTTGAAGGAGAGCTATCTTATGATCGGGGAAAAACTTAAATATTTTCACATTGCCTTTGGTGTGTATAATAAATGTATGCAATTCTTTTTAGTTTTGGATTGTGGGATAATGGACAAGTGAGGAGTTGTAGATGGGGGGAAAATATTCTGAAAGACTTTGAAATTTGGATTCTTGAAACGAGTGGTGAATACCCAAATCTTTTGTGATAATCTTCCCATATATTTTCTGTCCATTAAGATGGTTTATTGCAAGCTGTGACTGGTTTCCATCAGTCATTTGAATAATTATGCTGTCTTTCTAATAGAATCTTCACACGTTGCATGTCTTTATAAATAATTTCTTAATTTAAATTGCTTATAAGAAGCACTGTGTTGCCACTGGAAGAGACTCCATGCATACCAACATGACCAGATGCTGGCGCGGCTGCAGTAGCAGCAGCATTGGGAAGTCCCAGAGGGCTCAATGCAACAAGAATAGCTAAGAGAGATGTGTCCTTGGCAAATGCTGCAGTAATAGTTGGACCTAGTGCTGGTTTTCCATTTCCAGAAGGAAGTTCTGGACGAGTATAGTCACGGTTTTTGTCATTGTTGTGTTTAACATTTAGATTCACCAATATACAAAAATCAATCCAAGGGGTACAGCAGGCGTTGTAAATATGTTGACCATCTAGAGCTAGTTTTGTTTATTGCACATTTACGGGGTCTCCATACTGCATCAGAGTTGAAACTGATTGTTTTTTGCAAATGTGATTGTCTTCAACACTGTGCCAAACTTTGAAAATATCTGGTGAAGGACATCAAGTGTTACAGGATATAACATATTAACTATAATTATTCTGAGTACTGGACTTTGAGATGAATATTTAATGCGCTGAGTGTCTTAAGTTCTTTATGGTTGGTATACTGATTATAGATTAGTTATTGTAGTATAATACGTAACTATGGTGGAGGTTGCATCTTCAGTTGGTAAATTCAAAAATGTTTGAATTTTCCCTTTCAGCATAAGAATCATCAAAACATCCTTTGTTTGCCCACCTGTTTTGGCAAAAAGGGAAAAAACAAAATATGTCCAGTGTTACAGCTGAAAGGGATACTTGCTAGGCAAAGGAGCGGTGCATTGTGCTTCACACTGATTAGTTGTACTCTTATTTCCCATGGTGTAAGTTTCTATTAAAGCAATTCATACCTGATCTTAGCCTCTGCAGTAGTTTAGTAAATATCCCCTTGAGCAATTTCTACAGTTCCCTTCAACTTGTTAATAAGTATTACCAAGCAGACCAAGAACATTTACATTTTAAAGATAATAATAGATCTGCATGTTCTAAGTAATTAAATTAAAATATATTTTTAAACTTTCTAAAAATATCACTGCCATTAACTATCCTAGTTTGAATATTGTAAATATGGTACTTCAGCCACCTCTATTTATCTGCATTTTAGAGATTACTTGCAGTGAAACCATTTCTGTTGATAAATGTATAATATTTGCAACTTATTTTACTGATGTCATGATGACGGTCTCATTTACTATTGGCTGTTTCTCAATTAGTAGCTATGGGCTTGCTTAATTGATCATGATCATGCCCTAAAATGCTACTTACGGGTGCATGGTTTTCGGTTTTGGCTTTCGGACAGGTAGTTGCAGGCTTGTTCAATTTAATCGCTCTGTAACTGTTGCAAATTTCAAGCCCGCAGAATTACGGGCTGTATGAAGGCAACTGCAGTCTTGGAATTTAATAAGGGCCATAATATTTCTAATTACTTATTTACATTTTAAGTTGGTCCAACGAGCATGTGAACCTGAATTCGATTTTGTGTTCCTGTAAAACATTAAAACATATTGCATAAATGTTTCTAAAGGGGATTTACCAAAGATAAATTAAGAAGAAGAGACTCAATATAGTAGTAGGTTACCATTTGCAAATATGCCATCATTCCTCTTCATTCTCTAACTATATAGGAACATACAAAATAATTAAGTTGTAAATAAAATACTAATATACAAGAAGAAAAGTAAATGCTGGTGTGGCGGGTAATGGTTATTATAATATCATTTTAGGTCCCCAAGCATAATTATACCATTGGGGCTTGTTTACATTTTATTTATGCTTTTGTTTTTCTCACATCAGGTGGTGAATAGCAGCAATGTAGCCTATTTAGATCCAGATATTTATTTAGAAAATCGGATTATCTAAAGCCCAACCTGGGATTTAAACCAGCACTAATACATGACCAGGGAGGGATTTATTAGGATGAATCATGATCTACCTCTGCCCATAGCACATTAGCTTATGGATACACAGGTACCCAAAATCTACCTCATTACTTCTTGCTAATCTGATTATTAGTATTATCCTTTATTTTAAAAGGCCAACATATGCCGTAGCGCTATATAGGGGTTAAGTACAACTCAAAAACAATTTTAACACATTGCAAAAGAATGGAGAACCCTGTTATTGAGTTTAAAATCAAACATATAAAGTGCTTTCCCTAAAGTACCTAACAAGATTGAAAACTCACAAATTTACAGTTTAAAGGGTTTGGATATGGTGCTGGATAGATGCATTGTGGATATTAAGCTGTGATGGAATAGGATCAAAGATAGAAGGTAGATAGAAGGCTAGAGACTTCCTCCTCAGTTACAGGGTTAAAGGTTTTCAGAATGGGGAAAGGTGAAGAGGCAGAGGGTTAGTAAGGGCCACACTGAGAGGAGCATCATTTTACAGAAATTAATCATTAGCAATTATATTGATTAAAGTTTTATATTCAGTGACTACACTTAATGGCATTTTCAACTACTTTTTTATTTTCCACTTCTTTAAATTATAAAATAATAATTATGTCCGAGAATTTTTACAATTTACATAAATTAAGATTCATGCACCAACTTACACATTTTCTCAGACATAATGAAAGCGTGCATTTTAACAAAGGAAATTGCCATTAACAATGGTTGAAATAATGGAAAATGGAACTACATAATAACCAAGGAAAATTTTAAAGAAAGCAATTACAGTAAATAAAGTAAGTCCATTACAGAAATGAGAATCACAGGGGAAATACTGTACATGCATGGAAAAAATAAACACTACTTTGGTTTTGCAGTAGCCGTTTTATTTTAGTTGTAAAATTATCTCTTGATTTTTTTTTTTTTAAGTACAATACTTCTATTACCCCATAATATTTCTAAATAGCATTAAAATGTGCCATACGTACATTGGAGTATATTTATCAAGATTGAATGAATATACCCCCTATTTTTTCTAAAGCAACTTTCTAAAACAGAAAACATGGAAAGTGAAGGTGTTTTATGTTTTAACTATATTTTATGTTTAAAATTGTAAGCTTGGTAATGCTGTTTGCCACACAACGCGAGGCTATGGGCCCTTTGGTGCTCATAGCGCGCTGCAACTTTCCTGCATTGCAATGATCACCTTCAGCGCTCATTCCTGCATTGCAATGATCACCTTCGAAGCTCATTGCAAGCTTTTCCCCTGTGTATTTTATAGGCCTTGCACTTAAGTGTTGGTGTCTTTGGTTGTATTAGTGCCTTGTGTTAAGTGTTACTGGGTTGGGTTAAGTGTTACTACCTTGTGTTAAATGTCAGTGGCTTAGATGAAATGTTACTGACTTTCGTTAAGTGTTACTGGTTAGGGCTAATTTTTACGTTCTTTGGGGTAGTTTTACGTCCGTCTGGCTACTTTTCTATCCTTCAGCCTCGTTTTCGTCGTGTTGCATTTTTCCGGAAGCCACTTTTTTCCTTGCTTAGGCGAATTTCGATTGTGAAAAAATGACAAATATGGCTCATATTAACTTGCAACCTCACTCACAGGGTTCCTGGCTCTCCCACTGTGCTGTATGTGAGTGTGTTAGTGTATTTGAGGCATTTTTTTTTAGATCTTTCCAGTTCTGTCGATCAGCCATTAAAGTCAGATTTTTGCGAGGCGCACAGTGTATGTGCCAGGTTTTGGTCATAAGTCCTACGGGTCATAAATCCTGTATGCTTCAACGAGGCTCGCAGTGCAATGAGCGCCTTTGTCGCTCATTGGAGCCTAAGTCCTGCGTGCTTCAACTGTTCTCCTCACTTCATGAGGCTCGCAGTGCAATGAGCACCTTTGTCGCTCATTACAGCTTAAGTCCCTCATGCTTCAACTGCTCGCCTTGCTTTGCGAGGCCCGCAGTGCAAGCAGCACCTCCACAGAAACTTCAAAGGCAGTACATTCCTGGGTTATCTCTTTATACACAGACTATGAGCCTCATTCAATTGCAAGCTGGCAATTACCTCTGAACTGAGGTTTTGTCAGGAAGCTGCTGCAAAAGGATCAGCCTGCTGAGTCTTATATAAAATATACAGGTGCATTGAAAAAGTTGCAAAAACTAACAGAAATGCCCAATATAACAAGGTCATTTTTTCTAAACATTTAGATGTATTCAATTGTCTCTAACCTGTAATTACAGGCTCATAACCTGCAAACGCAAACCATGTACTCGTAGCATTTCAGGGAGCATGATCATGTGATCTGGCAATAATTAAGCAAGACAGTAGTAATTGAGCCAGTAATTGAGCCAGTCAGTAAAACGTGGAGATTACACTTAACCTGCAATTGTAGGCTAATCATTAATACACACCAATAGGTAATGTTTTCTGATTGGGTTGCACTCAAGCAATCTTGAAATACATTAAAGAATCTGTTTAAGTCCATGTGGGTGGCCTGATATGCATTAACCCCTTGATTACCGTAATTTATATAAAAGGGAAATAAAAGTTACAAATAATTATTTTTTATTGCAGATTTGCAAGCCTGAGACTCTTGTGAAATTAATTCTAATGCTTTTCAATGCATTCCCAGTATTCTAAAGTACAGTAGTGTGTGTTTATTTGCTGCTACAGCTATACAAACAGGTGTTTAACACACTTGCTGGTCCTATCTAGTACTAGTATCAGTTTTTTATACATTTGCTATTTACGAGTTTTGAAGGCAATTGTTGAATTTTTGTAATTGAATATAAATTTTACATCTGTAGCACTGGTAACATTTGTGGGCTTGAAAAATCAATGGAGGAGATAGGACAGAGCTAATTTTTTGACAAGCCAACAGTGCTTTTGAGCCTGTAACTCGCCATTGGAATGCAAGTTGCTAAATGTAGCCAATTATATATCAGCTACATTATGGGTTAAAGTAATTGCAATTTGGGCAATAGAATAGGGCACATAATCCTGTATAAGACCGACACAGTCTACCTCTGAAATGCAGTTCACCCTATCTTTGCAATTCACTTCCATGCACCATAAGTCTCTGTCCAATGCTCCAAACCTTTTAAAACACCCTATTCAGGACAGCATATCCCCAACATTGACACCGACCCAACAAACCCCATGCTACAGTGAATCTGGCACCATCCAGCATTATCACCTACAACTACAACTACACTAAAGCCTAAGCTGTAAATTATGCACCCATAAGTAGCATTTCAGAGCATGATCATGATCAACTAAGCAAGGCCGTAACTACCGATTTAGAAACAGCCAATAGTAAATGAGACCGTCATCATGACGTCAGTAAAAAATGAAGGTTAAACATCAATTAATTAGCATTTATAAGTTTGACAAGCCCACAATCCAGCAGTGTACAAAACATGGGTGCCCTGATATGTACTAACGCTTTGATTACCGAGATTGATACAACACGGAAACTTTTTTTTTTTCTTCTACATTTGCCATTTACGGGTGTGAAAACAATTGCGTGCTTGAGGAATTGCAGCATTGAATAGTGATTTGCAATTGTAACATTTTGGGCATGAAAGATGAAAGGCTTAGCTGGGTTGGAGTTACGATTTTGCGAACTGCCGGGATTTTCAGCCGTAACCCGCAAATCGTTTGTGGGTAGCAATAAGACGCCAGTTCAATAGCAAATTATTTTACTGGCTACATTAGAAACTCCAGCAACTAGAATTTGCTCAATTTAATGAGGATCCTAGTGACCTTGCTCAAATACCAGACACTCTGCCAGTGAAAATAGCCAGTAGGCTCAACCACTCAACTCTCTTTTCTTACTTACCCAAACATCTTCTAAAAGACTATTAACTAAAGGAGCCTGGACATTTCCTTCAACAATATATATATACCAGCGACTTGCCCCTCAAAAAAGGACGGTCAATAGAATTTTAAAGCTGTAAATGCTGTTTGTGACACAATGTGATTCTCTAACACTCTGAATCTTTTTCTTATCTACAAAGAAGTAAAAAAATGTTTTTTTTTTTTTTTTTTACAATGTACTGTTGATATTATATTCAACTTATATTGTAAACAGTGTGTGATGTTTTTTTTTTTAACAATACTAACATGAAATTGTTGAACTTTTTGTAAATGAGTCTCTTCAACCATGACAAAATGCTTTTTAACATACAAACTTGTATTTAAACGCCTGTTAAAACACATAGGTATTGAATTCAGAGGAAGGCAAACAGTAAAAAAAAACATTTCAACTTAGCCAATGGTCTCAAATGGGGAAAAAATTAATTCCTTCCTGACCCCATTAAATGGCGATCGGTTTACTCCATGCATGAATACTTTCTATTTAATTATACATTGAATTTTGTTAACAAATGTTTCTGCTGCAACTGACATAAATCTTTTTTAACATTCAATAAATGCATTTTGCAAACTTTTTAACATACAATGCTAACAATGCAAACCTTAACATAAGATAATAACATTTAACCTTAATTTATTTTAATCTATATTGAGCTTGAATATTGAATCCAGAGGAAGGCAAATTTCAATAAATGTAATTTCAACTTTGTAAATATGTTGAAAGTGTTGTCCAAAAATAATTCCTTCCTGACTCCATTAACTGGCAATCGGATTCGTCCCAGGATCAATTATCGATATATCATGCACCATTTTAATTTTTCCACAAATGATGATGCTGCTACTAACATTAAACCTTAATTACAAAGAATGCATCAACTCATCAGTCCTTTTCAAGCATATGTTGAAGCTTACAAACCTGAAAGAAACATATTCAATTTTAAACAGTAAAATTACTAAAATGGAAACTAACTGTTTTGTGGAGCCAATCATGTCTAAACTGACTTCCAAGACATTCTATTTTTTTTATTTTTCCTTGAAACTATTTTCCTTTCAAAGAGCACAGCAGCCTTTTATTTCTGTATATGTGATGTTAGGGCTTTTTTTCCTTTTCTTTTTTTCCTTTTTTTGTTGGTTATTACTGTATTTTTCTGAAATTGTTGACATATTTTTGTAACTGAAATAGTGTTCCACTAAGAAGAGGCCAATTGACCTTCAATTTCTTCCATCAAATGAAACCACTATTATCTGTGATTACAAAACCTTGTAGTACACAATATTTTTTGTAAAAATACGGCCATCATGTAGTAGATCACCCTGATTTGGGTCGTCTTCAACTGAAACTTTAATGTCATCTGGATTTGTGCACCTTGAAAAAGCAACATAGAGTTGTGCACGTGCAAAAACAGGTTCTTGTAAAAAAAATACCCACCGACTTAAAAGTTTGTCCTTTGAATTTATTGATGGTCATGGCAAAAGCCATAATAACTGGAAATTGTCTTCTTTGAGGACAAAACGCAAACCACTCTCACTTGGAGATAAATCAATTCTTGGTATAAAAACTCATTCACCTTTATGGGTCCCAGTCATAATTCCTGCATGTATAAAATTGTCTTTTAACTTGTGCACAATTAATCTGGTCCCATTACAAAGTTCTTTTTTTGGATTCATATTTCTCTATAGCATGACAACTGCACTTTTTTTCAATTGCAAACGATGTGGTGGCATTGCAGACGGGGTTAAAGAATGAATAAATTTGATACTAAAATTTGATTCACTGTCTTTATCATCAGCCAGAACTGAATCTGCACTGTAATAATTATTGTGTGGTGCATTGATGAATTTGAAAATGTTGTTATTTAGATTCAAGGCAACTATATTTTTTGATGTTAATATCACTTTGTTTGCAATGTCTGAGTAAATGTCGTTATTTAGAGTGTTTAGAAAGATTGCTGATAGTGATTCCTTGCAAACCATTGTTGATGGAATTCCAATGGTATCATTGGGTAAATCATGTATTTGTGGATGTTTTCCTTCTCCAATTTGCATGACCCAATCGTTGAATAAATTTTGGCCTTCAGATCTCATATTTAATTCTAATTTGAGATGTGTAAATAATTTCCACAGTGATACATGTTTCAATGATATCGGTTCAATTTCCATGTGGCACAACAGGTAATGTTTGCCTAAAATCTCCTCCTAACAGCATCACCTTTCCACCAAACAGCAAATTACTATCCATCACTTCTTTTAAGAATCTATCAATACATTGCAAAGCATGACATGACATCATTGTTGCCTCGTCTATGATAATTAATTTACTTTGTTTAAATTTTTTGGCTTGTAAAGAATTCAGTTGAATATCTGACACTAATGTTTCCAAAATGGGAACTGGCAGTTTAAATCCACTATGCACAGTTCTACCACCGTCTAATAAAAGTACTGCAATTCCAGTTGTTGCAAATGGCATTGCTATCTGACCCTGTGCTCGAATGTAACTTATCAAACAATTGTACAGATAAGTTTTTCCTGATCCACCTGGTCCATCTAGATAGAAATACCGGTCTTTGACCATTTCATCATCTGTAGCATTTGTGATGGCATTAAATGCTAAATTGTAAAGTATTTAAAGTTGCCAGTTTTTCTTCAGTTTTTTTTTTTGTAGCTCAGTGTCATAATCATCAAAGTTGATGTCATCTATAAGTCCTGAAATAGGCAAATTAAAACTTGCACAATTTAATCCATGAGCAAGAGATATTTCTTGAATTTCCATTAAAGTTTTTAATAGTGCTATTGGCTCATTGCAAGAAGTCTTCAGACATATTTAATTTAAATATTTCCCACAAAGTAAATGCATCAGGTACATTGCAAAAGATGCAAAAGAACGCAAATTGTTCTCTCATTTGCTTTGGCATTTGAAATAGTGCTGCTTCTTCCCGACACCTCTCCCATTCTGTATCATCAGATATGAAGTTTTGATGTTTTGCTGCTAATTAGCTAATAGCTAATCATAAACTATGTCATTCACTGTGCGTAAATGTTAAAAACTTTGTGCACCGGGAACATGTAAAAGAAGTAATCTTAAACTGAAACCGTCAATGTCTCTTGGACTGACGGTATAAATTTGTGGTATATTTTATGTGTATCTCTTCTTTGTTGTCGCCATAGACCATTTACAAATACATAGTGATATGGAATCTCAATGGATAAAAGCTGTCTGGCCTGCGTATCCTGGCAGTTTAATTTAAACCATGCAGTAAGTGTTGTATCACGGTGTTCACTTTGAGCGAAGGCAGTTCTTTCATTGCCTGCCGTAAAGCAAACAAACTGACTTTGTGGCAAATGTACAGCAAAATGATACACAGCATGTGACCAATTATGCATCTCAAATTTCAGAAGCCACCACATTGCTTTAGGAGCACTGACATAGCGAGCATCTAAATAATTTGAAAGTCCCGTCATATAAAACTGGATTTTCCTTTTCATTTGCTGCACCTTGCACAACAGTTGCTGCATCATATCCTTTGTATATATATCTATACACATATTTGATGGATTTAATAGAAGTGCAAGCTTCCACATTTATGTGTGCATTGTACTTCATGAGCAAATGTGCATTGTATGGGACGACAAATCTATTATCAACCATTTGTCCACAGATAATAGCTGTTTGTCCTTGTCTTCTTTCATACAAAGGGTATCCATCACAATTAGCATACACTTGCATTTGAAATTGTTTAGGAAATTCTTTTGTACATTTTTTATTTTCCATTAGGATTCATATCTCCACATGGCCCATGAATCATTCTGTGTGTAACAATTTAAAAACGTTTTGAATATTTTTCTGGATCTGGCCATTCAGCAGTAATGACTGAATCCACTCTGTCTGCAGTATTCATTGTATCTTTTTCCTGCAGGATTAGAAGTATGTAAGCATGTGGCAGTCCTCTTTTTTGAAATTCAATGGTGTAAACAAAAGCCACACATTTTCCAAATAACTGTGCTTTAGTTATATCATGTATTAATGAATTGATTTTAAATACTCTGCCACTATATCTGGTCGGTCAGAAGTAGTTTGTCCCAGATTCAAATGTTCCTCGATCTCTGGCCATTGTGGATTATATGTGAATGTAATGAATAAATCTGGTTTTCCAAATTTAGTGACAATAGCCATGGCATCATTGTATCTTTCTCGCATATTGTGAGGAGATCCTTGGAAAGAGGATGGCAAAATCATTGCTTGTCCAGCAGGAATGTCTCTGTTTGCAGCCAATTCAGCGACATAATCCATCAATCCACAATACTGTTCTACTTGAAGCTTATTTTCTTGAAATTTTATAACATTTAGATGATTTGCTTTGATTCGTAGATAGGACTCAATAATCCATTGTTGTGTGAGTTTGAAATAGGATTAAAAGAATGCCGAATAGCAGATTGTGCCACTTTATATTCCACCATAGAAATATTGCATCTAACACAAACTTTACTATTGGTACAACTTTTCAATTGTAATTTTGGTTCCCATCCAGGTTCACCATTTGGAAAGAAAATAGGATATGTCATTGGATCTAAATTACTACTTAATATATTTATGTTTATAAAAGGTTGTTCTTCAATGCGTGGATATATTCTAATATCCCGCTGGAATGGTGGTTCACCATCTTCATTTTTAAAGACCATGGCAACCTCATTGACCCGTTGGTAAATTATACCTTCTTTGATCAGTGTTGCAATCTCTTTTTAACACCATATTTACTCTTGGCATTGCCAATTGATGTCTTTGAGCATGTTCATGTTGTTCCTTTTCAAGCTGTGCTAATTGTTTGTATGCTTGAGTGTATGGGTTGTTCGCCATAGTTTTATCAAACTGTTCAAAGACTATGCGCAAACACTGTTTATTTTCTTTATTATTATTTTTATTGTCTTTGGGGAAGTCTTACCTTTCCTTTCTGACAGCAACGAATGAAATCTCCGTCAGTTGGTCTTTCCTTTAGAAAATGATAGTCCCCACAAACTGACAAACAACATAAAGTAATCCACAATAATGAGTGTCTACTTATTGCTCTAATAAACACATTCTCATACACTTCCTCAACATAGATATCACTACAACTTTCTATATGTACATTGGTGTCATGTGTATGAACATTGGTGTCAATAGGCAATATAGTATCATTGGGCAATGGTTAACAGACATGTTTTAGTTTACTTTTTGATTTCTTTGAATCCCCAGCACACTCACTTTGCGCTTTCTAACTTATTTTTCTTTTATTTAAAAGTCTCTGTCGGTCTTCTTCTCTTAAGCTATGGGAAGTTTCAGGTGACTGTGCATCTCTCCACCTTTGCTTCCTTTCCCTTGCCAATCTTCTTTTGCGTTCAATGTTGTCTTCTCCATTATCTGCCATTGTAATCTCTAATTGTAAATAGAGGTTTAAGTTTTTTGTTTTTTGGGGGTTTCTGTACACATTTTAAATGATGACTAATTATTAATTAATTGAAATATTATTATACATTGATTAATCAATAACTGTTATCCATTTTAGCAACATTTAATGTAGCCTGTTTTGTTCCCAAACTCCATAATTAAATTATATACCTGTCAAGCTGATCTTTATGGTGTTCAAAGGCTGCAAACGTCACTCTCTGTGTTGAGTCAGCTGCAGATCCGACGAAACTGTGAAATAAGATTGAAATCATTTGTAATATTTTGCTTCATCCCTATCAGTCAATCACCAGCAACACAGATATATTGGCATAGATGGAAAACATTCTCAAGGTATTGTTAAATCAAACCTTTTTTTTGTAATCATTACTAATTATTAATTAATTAATATATTAATATACGTTAATTAATCAATAAGTGTTATCAATTCCAAATAAATAAAAAATGTTTTTTTTTTGCTCTACGAACATAATTTAATTATATACCTGTCAAGATAAGGATATTATGCTGTTGAATGCCTGCAAACGTCATTCTATGTGTTCAGTCAGCTGCAGGTACACTGAAACTGTCAAATAAGATAAAAAAATTGTAATATGTTGCTTCATCCCTATCAGTCAATCAGCAGCAACACAGATATATTAGCATAGATGGAAAACATAAAAGCAATACTCATCAATGTATTGTTAAACAAAAACATTTTCTTGGTCCTGATTACTAATTATTAATTAATAATATATTAATATATGTTAATTAATTAATAACTGTCATCAATTCCAACTAAGAAGACTTACATCCTTTTTTTTGCCAAGAACATAATTTAATGATATACCTGTAAAGGTGTTGTTTATGTTGTTGAAAGGCTGCAAACTTCACTCTCTGTGTTGATTCAGCTGCATCGTCACTGAAACTGTCAAAAAAAATTGAACGAATTTGTAATAGTTGAATTAATCCCTATTAGGCAATCACGGATATGTCAGTGCATCTTAAAATATAAATTTTGTTTTTGGTCTTTTTTATCCCCCTTTTTTAATCTTACTAATTACAAATGAATAAATAAATGTACATTAATAATATATTAATCACTGACTAAATATATTCTAAAGATGTAAGCATTAATATATTCCTAAAGTAAAGGCATTGTAAAAAATGTTTTGTTTTATAATGATTACCAATAATTAATTAATGAAATAATGTACATTAATAATTAATGAATCAATGTGTAAATGTCCGTGCAATTTTTTGCATTAATCATGTATTAATAAACGTTAACCTTTTTTGTCTTAATGTTTACGAATTAATAATTAATCAATTAAAGTACATTATTAATTAATTATTCAATGAATTAATATCATACAAAGGGGTAAGCATGAAGGTATTACTAAACTAAATCAAGCGTTATTCTTGTTTCCTCAATTTTTTAAAATAATCTTTTTTTTATTTATAATCAATGAATTAGTTATTTATTAATGATTATTAATATACTGTACCTTTTTGAATTTAATATTCATCAATCAGTATCCTGAAGAGCTAACAATCTCTTTTGATTTTCCATCAGCAGAAAATGTCCAGTCAGACTGTCATCACCTGAGGAGAAAGTGTCAGTTCTTTGTCAAGTGCGCGAGACAAAACCGTTGTTTTAGGCGGGAAATCCACCATTTCACAATGTTAATGTATAAATGTGTAAGTTAGTGTTGTAAAATGGCGCCGTTAGTCTATGCTTTACGCGTTCCTCGGTTATTTTCCCTCCTTCCTATTAGTATTTTTCTACCACATACGTGGCTGGCTGTGTTTTATGTGGTTAGGGGTCATTTAGCCTCCTTTTCATTTGTTTCGGCAACCATTTTATTCCACGCTTAGCAGATTTTTGAGTGGCGAAAATCGTCTAAACGAGTTTAATTCACGTTTTACTTCACTCACAGACGTCCTGGCGGTTGCCCCATGCTGTCTGTGATGTTTTTGTAATTTTTTGGGGTGTAGTTAGTGTGTTTTGGGGGTTTATGGTTCGGCCGCTAATCTCGTAACTTTTTGTGTCTCATATTTTTTTTTCTAAGTCCCGATAAGTGCTCCTTCGGGCGCTCATTGCCTAAGTGCTCCGAGTTTAACGGCTCGCCTCACTATGCGAGGCTCGCCGGCAATGAGCACCTGCAACGCTCATCGCTAAGTCGTGACGACGTCTCGTAGTTGGACAATTATAATATGGGATATATACAGTGGATATAAAAAGTCTACACACCCCTGGTAAAATGTCAGGTTTCTGTGCTGTAAAAAAAAAGAGACAAAGATAATTAATTTCTGAACCTTTTCCACCTTTAATGTAACCAATAAACTGTACAACTCAATTGAAAAACAAACTGAAATCTTTTAGGTAGAGGGAAGAAAAAATATAAAAGTAAAATAATATGGTTGCATAAGTATGCACACCCTTAAACTAATACTTTGTTGAAGCACCTTTTGATTTTATTACAGCACTGGGTATGAGTCTATCAGCATGGCACATTTTGAATTGTCAAGATTTGCCCACTCTTCTTTGCAAAAACACTCCAAATCTGTCAGATTGGGAGGGCATCTCCTGTGCACAGCCCTCTTCAGATCACCCCACAGATTTTCAATTGGATTCAGGTCTGGGCTCTGGCTGGGCCATTCCAAAACTTCAATCTTCTTCTGGTGAAGCCAATCCTTTGTTGATTTGAATGTATGCTTTG
This sequence comes from Discoglossus pictus, assembly GCA_027410445.1. Lineage (NCBI taxonomy): Eukaryota > Metazoa > Chordata > Amphibia > Anura > Alytidae > Discoglossus > Discoglossus pictus. The sequence goes on along the minus strand of CM050164.1, from coordinate 410,282,985 downwards.
GGTCGTTGTCATGCTGAAAGATTAAATTCCTCTTCATGTTCAGCTTTGTAGCAGAAACCTGAAGGTTTTGTGCCAATATTGACTGGTATTTGGAACTGTTCATAATTCCCTCTATCTTAACTAAGACCCCAGTTCCAGCTGAAGAAAAACAGCCCAAAGCATGATGCTGCCACCACCATGCTTTACTGTGGGTATGGTGTTCATTTGGTGATGTGCAGTGTTTTTGCACCAAACATATCTTTTGGAATGATGGCCAAAAAGTTCAACCTTGGTTTCATCAGACCATAACACCTTTTCCCACATGCTTTTGGGAGACTTCAGATGTGTTTTTGCAAAATGTAGCCTGGCTTGGATGTTTTTCTTTGAAAAAAAAAAGCCTTTCATCTTGCCACTCTACCCCATAGCCCAGACATATGAAGAATACGGGAGATTGTTGTCACATGTACCACACAGCCAGTACTTGCCAGATATTCCTGCAGCTCCTTTAATGTTGCTGTAGGCCTCTTGATAGCCTCCCAGACCAGTTGTCTTCTCGTCTTGTCATCAATTTTGGAGGGAGCTCCAGTTCTTGGTAATGTCACTGTTGTGCCATATTTTCTCCACTTGATGATGACTGTCTTCACTGTGTCCCATGGTATATCTAATGCCTTGTAAATTATTTTGTACCCTTCTCCTGGCTGATACCTTTTGACAATGAGATCCCTCTGATGCTTTGGAAGCTCTCTGTGGACCATGGCTTTTGCTGTGGGATGCGAGTAAGACAAATTTCAGGAAAGACCAACTAGAGCAGCTGAACTTTATTTGGGGTTAATCAGAGGCACTTTAAATGATGGCAGGTGTATGCTGACTCCTATTTAACACAATTTGGAATGTGATTGCTTAATTCTGAATACAGCTACATCCCCAGTTATAAGAGGGTGTGCAGTCTTATGCAACCACATTATTTTTATTTTATTTTTTTCTTCCCTCCACCTAAAAGATTTCAGTTTGGTTTTCAATTGAGTTGTACAGTTTATAGGTCACATTAAAGGTAGAAAAAGTTCTGAACTGATTTATCTTTTTCTCATTTTTTTAATGTAATTTACTTCAATTTATTTATAGTGCATTGGAAAATATATGTACTATTTAACTAAATCACAATAACATATAAAGTACACCTGTCATAATTTACCATTTATATATCTTATTATACAAAATTAAGCTGTTTTTTCCTATTAGCTGCATGTATGATTAATGCATATAATAACTGTCAGATAAAAAACTAGCTAAAATATAAGTATTAAAAAAACCTCTGAAATTCTGATTTGATTCAAATATTTTCCTCATGAACTGCTACATCCAGGCTCTTTGAGCAGCTGTCATTAATTGCCTTGGGTTTAGTCTAAGTCTTTTCATACATCTCAGTGTTTTGCAAAAGGCTATAAAAGCTTTCTTTAAGTAGTCATCCCTATGGTTTTATGACCACTCTTGTCTGAGGCAAGATCTGTATTTCCATTAGCTGTTTAAGAGCTTCTTGTTTCCTCAGGGAGACATTCTTTTGTGATTTTTGTTCCTTTCTGTAATTCCCAATTAACTACTTGGGAAGGAATTGCAATTAACACGTGAAAGCTGGAAACATGCTCAGCATCACCCCTCCACACAGCACAGCCACTAAGATATTGTACATAAGTGCTGCAGATATGCACTATCATCAAGTGGTGATTTTATCTGTATTTGCATTTATAAATGTCTGCAAAAACAGGAAAAATGCTGCTATGCACATTATTCAACTGCTATCAAAATCCACACATTCACAGATTAGAAATAGTAGTTTCACCAATTCTGTGTTTCAGCAATGGATTCTGTAGTCATCAAAGAGTAATCAAAAATCTGAGCAGGGAATGTCTAAAATGCACATTTGTGCAGGTTACACTAAATTACTCATACAGAAAGTATGGCCAAAACTCCTCACCTTCAGATTAACTGATATCAAAAATGGCATCACTACTTTACCCACAATGCATTTCCATTATTATAATGTATGCTCTTTACTAGAGCAATTACCAATGACAATTCTCACATCCTAAGCAGACGTGTGATTACTAATATCTGTGATTGTTTAGTTTGACGCTTTGTGACCCGGCAGCACACAAGGCACATCTATCGTTATGTCTCTGGTTGTGCTTGTTCATAAGGTTTTTGTGGCGAAGATACTGGAGTGGGTTGCCAGTTCCTTTTCCAGTGGACCACAATTTGTCTGAACTCTCTGCTATGACCTGACCATCTTGGGTGACCCTATATGCTTTGCTCACAGCTTCACTGACGTACATAAGCCCCTTCACCATGACAAGGTAGCGATCCAGAAGGAGACTACTATCTGTGCTAATCAGGAAAATGTAAAAAATGATTACATAGCCCATATATTTGGCAGACAAATGAAATAGGAATCGTCTATATAATACATAAAAACCGTAATAATTACTAAAATATTCTCTCTCCCTTCATCTACCATTAAAACCAACTCTACCCTCTTATATTAAACACTATTAGAACACAATCTCTGACTCAGCTCACTGGCGGATGGTTTAGAAACACTGATAGAAAGCACTCAGTAACTCAGGCACTGGTGAATGGTATATCAGCACCAATAGGAGGCATTCAGCAACTCAGGCACTGGTGAATGGTATATCAGCACCAATAGGAGGCACTCAGCAACTCAGGCACTGGTGAATGGTATATCAGCACCAATAGGAGGTACTCAGCAACTCAGGCACTGGTGAATGGAATATCAGCACCAATAGGAGGCACTCAGTAAATCAGGCACTGGTGAATGGTAAATCAGCACAGATAAGAGGCACTTAGTAACTTTGGCACTGGTGAATGATATATCAGCACTAATAGGAGCCACTCAGTAACTCTGGCACTGGTGAATGGTATATCAGCACTAGTGATGTCGCGAACATCAAATTTGCTGTTCGCGAACAGCGGACGCAGACTTCCATCAAATGTTCGCGAACGGGCGAACCGCCATAGACTTCAATGGGCAGGCGAATTTCAAAACCCACAGGGACTCTTTCTGGCCACAATAGTGATGGGAAAGTTGTTTCAAGGGGACTAACACCTGGACTGTGGCATGCCTGAGTGGGATCCATGGCAAAACTCCCACGGAAAATTACATAGTTGATGCAGAGTCTGGTTTTAAGCCACAAAAAGGGCATAAATCACCTAACATTCCTAAATTGTTTGGAAAAACATGCTTTAAAACATCAGGTATGATGTTGTATCGATCAGGTAGTGTAAGGGTTACACCCGCTTCACAGTAACAGACCAAGCTCCCAGTTTAATGCACCGCAAACAACCGCAAACAGTCCCTTTGCACAACCGCAAACTCCCCATTTGCACAAGGTTGGATACCAAGCTAGCCATGTCCCGTTCCTTGTCCTCACTGGTGTCATTGAAGGTCTCTTCCTCCACCCAGCCACCAAGGGTCCCCGAAAGGTGACAACAAGCCCCCTGGGACGCCTGCTGTGTTTGGTCTTCCACCTCCTCAAAGCCACCTTCCTCCTGTGACTCCTCTTCTTCAGACTCCTCTCTCTGCGTTGCCTCTGTCTGCGTTATTATAAGGTGTTTACTGTTAAGTAGTACTATTCCTATCGGTTTAATCCCTGTTATGTCCACTATTAGGGGACGTGTATATGGCATTGATTTTTGGAACAGGGAGATGGAAATAGATACTTGGTCGGACCTCCTACTTCGAATATGGGGGAACTGCACGTGCAATGTAATGTGCCACCAGATAGGAGTGGTGTATTAAGTTGTACTATTTATTTCTATCAGTTTGGTACCTGTTACGTCACCTATCAGGGGACGTGTAAATGGCATGGAATTTTGGAACAGGGAGATGGAAAAAGATGCTTGGTCGGACCTCCTACTTCAAATTTGGGGCACTGCGCGTGCAATCTAAGGTGCCTCCAGATATGAGTGTCACTGTGCACTAGCAAAAGTTGGCAGAGTAAGCACTGTAGGCCTCACACACACGCCTGTAGGCAGGCAACTGATATTCAATCGATTACAGTAAAAAAAAGTGTTGTTTTATGTCACTGTACACTACGGTTGTACCAGATATGACGTATCACTGTGCACTGGCAAAAGTTGGCAGAGTAGATGCAATAGGCTTCACACACACACCTGTAGGCAGGCAATTGCTATTCAATCTATCACTGAGCACAATATAAGCTGTTAGGTGTTAGCCTGTCACACACACACGCTGGCAGGCAGTCATATGCAATTAGATTACACAGAAAAAAATTATAAAATAAAATAAATGATGTTCTAGCCCTAAAATGGGCTTTTTGGGTTGCTGTCCTTGCAGCAGATATCAGATGAGTTCTTCAGGTCTGTAGTGGAAGCTAAATTCACAGCCTGGCTATCTATTTCCCTATTAAATCTCCAGCAGCTACACTATCTGTCCTCTCAACGAATGCAGCTTCAGAATGATTCTAAAATGTATGCTGTCCTTCAGATGGAAGGCCCTGGAAGGGAGTGTATGCTGCTGATTGGCTGGAATGTGTCTGCTGACTGTGAGGTTTCGAGTTTAAAGTTTCCTCAATGATAAAGAATAGGGGGCGAACCCAAAAGCGCATGTGTTCGCCGTCCCCTGCGAACGCGAATATGCCAAAATCGCTGCATATAGTCCGCGGGCAAAATGTTCACGACATCTCTATTCAGCACCAATAGGAGGCACTCATCAACTCCGGCACTGGTGAATGGTATATCAGCCCCAATAGGAGGCACTCAGCTACTCTGGCACTGGTGAATGGTATATCAGCACCAATAGAAGGCACTCAGCAACTCTGGCACTGGTGAATGGTACATTAGCACCGATAGGAGGCACTCAGGAACTCTGGCACTGGTGAATGGTATATCAGCACCGATAGAAGGCACTCAGTAACTCTGGGATTGGTGAATGGTATATCAGCCCCAATAGGAGGCACTCAGCTACTCTGGCACTGGCGAATGGTATATCAGCAACAATAGGAAGCACTCAGCAACTCTGGCACTGGTGAATGGTATATCAGCACCAATAGGAGGCACTCAGTAACTCTGGCACTGGTGAATGGTATATCAGCACCAATAGGAGGCACTCAGTAACTCTAGCACTGATGAATGGTATATCAGCACCAATAGGAGGCACTCAGCAACCCGGGCACTGGTGAATGGCATATCAGCACAGTTAGGAGGCACTTAGTAACATTGGCACTGGTGAATGGTATATCAGCACCAATAGGAGGCACTCAGTAACTCTGGCACTGGTGAATGGTATATCAGCACCGATAGGAGGCACTCAGCTACTCTGGCACTGGTGAATGGTATATCAGCACTAATAGGAGGAACTCAGCAACTTCGGCACTGTTGAATGGTATATCAGCCCCAATAGGAGGCACTCAGCAACTCCGGCACTGGTGAATGGTACATCAGCACCAATCGGAAGCACTCAGGAACTCTGGCACTGGTGAATGGTATATCAGCACAGATAGGAGGCACTCAGTAAATCTGGGATTGATAAATGGTATATCAGCACCAATAAGAGGCACTTAGCTACTCTGGCACTGGTGAATGGTATATGAGCACCAATAGGAGGCACTCAGTAACTCTGGGATTTTTGAATGGTATATCAGCACCAATAGGAGGCACTCAGTAACTCTGGCACTGGTGAATGGTATATCAGCACCAATAGGAAGCACTCAGCATCTCCGGCACTGGTGGATGGTATATCAGCACCAATAGGAGGCACTCAGCTACTCTGGCACTGGTGAATGGTATATCAGCCCCAATAGGAGGCACTCAGCAACTCCGGCACTGGTGAATGGTACATCAGCACCAATCGGAAGCACTCAGGAACTCTGGCACTGGTGAATGGTATATCAGCACAGATAGGAGGCACTCAGTAAATCTGGGATTGATAAATGGTATATCAGCACCAATAAGAGGCACTTAGCTACTCTGGCACTGGTGAATGGTATATGAGCACCAATAGGAGGCACTCAGTAACTCTGGGATTTTTGAATGGTATATCAGCACCAATAGGAGGCACTCAGTAACTCTGGCACTGGTTAATGGTATATCAGCACCAATAGGAAGCACTCAGCATCTCCGGCACTGGTGGATGGTATATCAGCACCAATAGGAGGCACTCAGCTACTCTGGCACTGGTGAATGGTATATCAGCACCAATAGGAAGCACTCAGCAACTCCGACACTGGTGAATGGTATATCAGCACCAATAGGAGGCAGTCAGTAACTCAGGCACTGTAGGATGCTATAATGGCACTGGGTGACTTAGGCAAAAGCTGGTGGGGAAAAAAAGCACAGACAAGGGTCCTTGGTAGTCATAAATCTGGAATATGTGAATCATATACGGGATGGAGTGGAGTGGATGTGTATATAAAACTTGTATTCAAGGTTCCATTCTGGTCATATCAAATTCAAAATGAAAAACAAAAACTATAGATTGCTGCCAACTATCCAATGACTGCTTTATTAAAGGATCAGTGTTAGTGTTTTTCATTATTTATAGCTTATAAAGACAGTCCAGTCAATATTATCTTATTTGAAATAAGATGATATTGATTGGGCTGTCTTAGTGGTGCTCAGGACAGTGAGAGAGGTGGATAGGGGCACAGCACGGACCATTAATGAGGTAAATAGTTTTTAAGTTATATGTTCCAGCTAAAGTTTTGATTTGCTGCTGTTTGCACATTTATTTTTAATGTTAATTAATGGTGAACTAAAATAAATAGGTTTAACATGAAAAGTGGATACACTGGCATTTTAAAGCTATGATTCTACATCTTTATGACTGTAGGTAAAATTCAGGCAGTGGTATATTTCTGCCTAGGCTGATAAGGCTCAGGCCTAAGTCAGTATTTTCACAAGGGCAGTGGGCTGCCTTAAATAGCCAATGTAGTTATATAGTGTATTAATAATAATATTATTATTATTAGTTTTACTGTATATATACATACACAAACAAACATATAACTTATACTTCTATAGAGATGTGAGTATGGTAATCGTGGGATGGAGGCAACCAAAAGAAAAATAGAGAGTACTAACTTTGGATTAGGAGGCAAACAAATCTGAATGGTACGGTGGCAGCATAAAACCTAACTACATCCTTGTGTTCAGGTTAGGTTTTTCTTTGGTTTTCCAGGTTGATGCACTTAATTTTTACCTACATTTTATAGTTTATAATTGAGTTGCTGGCATAAACTGTCTTGCAATTAAGCTTTAATGTTTTGTTTTCAGTCAAATTGAAATCCTGCATTGTCCATTATCTGTTAGGACATTTTTGTTTCCTGAGGGAGAGTATCTTTTGTTATAGTTCTAGTTCATTTCAGTTTGTTTTAGTTCTTCTCTCTATTAACCCATTAACTATTGATGTAGAAAACGCATCTAAGAAGTATCAGCTATGACACTCTTGCAATGTGTCAATTTGGTTTTACCGTGTACTTAATGCTTGTTCAGCGCTACGGAATATGTCGACTAATATGACACAATCAATATCCCCTCAATACACCAAAATCATCTTATTACATATCCAGCATGGTTGCTTGAGACATGTATGTATGTATGTATTATTATTATTATTATTATTATTAATAATAATAATAATATAATAATAATATTGTTATTATTCTCTACTAAAGCACTGTCATATTTTGTAGAGCTAAGTACAGGAGATACAGTGAATACATAAGACAAACATGACATGCTGGTATATGTATGAATATATTCTTCCAATAAAAGTAATGTTGGATGTATTTGAATATAGAATAATGGAACAACATTTTGACTTTGTTGCATGACATCAGTTTTTAATTAGTATTTAATAAAATGAGACAGTGTGACAACACTGAACAAAGCTACATTATAATAAGAGCTACATTGTATAAAAGTAAAAGGAATAAATTACATCCAGCATGGCTTAACAATGATTTAAAGATCAAGGTACGGAGTAAAAAACAGGCATTTAAATTATACAAACAAGAGGGGACAGAGACTGCTTAACGGGATTACAAGGAAATCAACAAGACTTGCAAAAGGGCTATTAAACTGGCTAAAATAGAAAATTAGTTGCAAAAGAGAGTTAGTCTTACAGTAAAATATTTTTTAAATATATTAATGGGAAGAAGGCGAGTAAGGAAGCTATAGGAACATTACAATGTGACACAGGCGTCTGATAATTAGTGACCAGGAAAAGGCAGATGAGCTAAATAGGTGGTTGAGACACTGCAACATAATGGGGCTACACTACCTTTGCCAAATAATTGGTTAACGCAGGAAGTAATCCAAAAGAGTTTGGAAAAAATAAATGTTAATTAAGCACCAGGTCCTGATGGAATACATCCATGGGTACTGAGGGAACTGGGTTCTGTAATACCCAAACCATTATATTTATTTTTTCAAGATTCACTCAACACAGGGTCTCTACCAGATGACTGACGAAAAGCAGAGGTGATACATATATTTAAGAAGGGGGCAAAAGCAAATTCGGGGAATTATAGACTAGTGAGCCTCACTTCTGTAGAGGGAAAGCTTTTAGAAGGGTTAATAAGGGATACCATACAAGAATATGTCTATCTGAACAGGATTCTAAGTAGGAGTCAGCATTAATTTATGAGGGATAGGTCATGTCAAACAAATCTAATTCGTTTTTATGAGGAGGTTAGTAATAACCTGGATCAAGGCAACAGTGGATGTAGTTTTTTGGGGGGTTTGCAAAGTCTATTGATACAGAGCCACATGGAAGACTATTGTGCAAACTAAGGGATACAGGAATTGCAGTAAATATCTGATCATGGATAGAGAGCTGGCTAAAAGATAGGAAGCAAAGAGTTGGTAAATGGAACATACTTAGATTGGACTAATGTGGTAAGTGGGGTTCCTCAGGGTTAGGTATTAGATCCTCTCATTATTAACATATTTATCAATGACTTAGAAGTTGCGCAAGGAAATTAAATTGGATAATGATGTTCTTTCCCTCCAAAGGGATTTACATAAATTAGAGGAAGGGGCATCTAAATGGCAGATGAGATTTAATACAAATAAATGTAAAGTTATGCATCTGGGAAAGAAAAATAGCCATGCAATTTATAATCTTAATGGAGCAAATCTAGGGGTATCTGATATTGAAAGGGATTTGGGAGTGCTTGTGGATAAGCACCTAGGTAACAGTGCTCAAAGCCAAGCAGCAGCTGCAAAGGCAAATACAATATTAGCATATATTAAGAAGGGTATAGAAGCAAGGGAAGCAAATATAATTCTTCCACTATACAAATTCCAAGGACTGGATGTATTTTTAATTAAAAAGGTTATTCAGGGTTATTGATCCAGGGAGGAGTTTCACTTGGGTTTTTCTTTCCATTTGCCTTGCTCTGGTTCAATTAACAACTAATCTGCATATTGCAGATCAGAGGAGATCTTAAAAGATTGAACTTGAGGGACTAAAAGTATTTTTCAAGCTGAATAACTATGTAACTATGTAAAGGACCACTGTGTAAGCTATGGGCAAAAAATAAACAAACAGTTTAGGGGGCCCCATTGGTTATACTTTACCTAGGGGTTGCCTGGGTCATTTTGGCACACTTTTTCTGCATGGAAGTTGATAAGACAGCAAAACTTACCTTTCAAGGTATGAAAAGCTGTTATGGAGCAGGGTTCGTAAGCTGCCTTCTATTTAGTATACAGAGGAGGGGGATATATCAGATGTCCATGAATTCCATTCCCCCAAGCCTGAATACACAAATAAAAGAGCAAAATCACATCCACCCAATCTACAAGCCTGCATCGCTTTAGTTAATAAACACTCATTCGCTGAAAATGACAAGCTAAATTACTTGTACAGAAACTGTATTTTCCACAGGTTCCAAATATGTTTAAACCGTTTTTTTTATAAATATGCAAATAGAAAAGCATGACAGAAATTAATTACTAGGAGTATTATGACAATATGAGTATTATCACATTATGTCACTTACTCTAACCTTCCAAGGTTAGAAGGACAACAAGAAATAGTTATGGTTACCAAGCTGTAAAAAGAAAAGAATAGCTCACAAATAATAACAAAAACAATATCTGTAATAAGAATGGTTTTGAGAACCAAGCCTTGTTTTATATTTTAATGAGTTTGTTGAACATATTAAGATATTACACACATATTAAATACACATTAAATATAACTGAAAGAAAATCCAGTATTGTAACTAAATCGAGATGCTAATTGTAGAATAGTCTTTAAATAGGCTATATAATATTGTAATCAGTTACCTAGTTCAGGAAAAACCAAACTCACAATTAATTGATTCCAAAACTGTGAGCGTAAGCTGAAAACAGAGCAAGTTAAGCAATGTGTAAATAAAATATAACTATTGACATTTACCATTGAATCATTCATGTCTGTGATCCTGCAGATCATGATGGTCATTACTTGGCACATTTTCACTGCTTGTATATATCATAATGTATTTACTGTGACACAGTTTGTACCAAAAGGATAAAAAAAATGGTGAGAACAATGCAGCCGTCTGTCTGTCAGCTAAGTGTCAATGGAATGCCATTTACTATGTAGTTATATTATTTGAGATATATACTATACTAATGGATCTGTGAATAAATCTGTGTAAGTCATGGATCAAAACACTTCAAAACAACAGGAAAGGAGGAAATGCATACCCTTGCAAAGTAAGTTCTAGAACACAATAGTAATTCTTTATATGTTATTACTAGAAAAAAAATAAACATGCAGTAATAATTTGTTAAGAAGAGCCTTTTAAAATTCCGTACAGGACCTCAATGGCATCTAATATAAACCAATATACCATGGCACCTGCTGTTAACCCCTATGCCACGAAGATCTGTAAGGACATCCAGGGCATCTAAATGTAACCCCCATTCGTGGGGGTCCTGTAAGTAATACAATTGTTAATTGTTTTCTGGCTAAGAAAATTCAATACAGAACTTCCATGAAAGCTAATATAAATGAATATGCCATGGAAATTTTGGAAGGTCCTCCATGGCACCTTCTTTTAATCCACATCTGTCGTCTCTAAATTTAACCCCCATTCATGGGGGTCCTGTAAGGACCTTCATGGCGCCTAATAAGTCTAATAAGCCACAGAGATCCTCAAAGGACTGCAGTGGCTCCTATGATTTAGTCTTGCCAGGAAGGTCTTAAGGACCCCCATGATAATAAAAGTTAACTCCTAGTACTTTGCAGGTACATAAAAGACACCATGGTATACTAAAGTTAACCTTTAATAACATGTGGGATCATAAATGACCCCCATCATGCTTACAAAAATTGACTTTTATAATGCCAGGCTATATAGACCCACATGGTATCCTAAAGTTACCCCTAATGCCATGGGGCTCCTTAAAGGATCACCATGGTATGCTTCCATTAACCCCCTATGTGCCATTGGGGTACTCCAGTACCCCCATGGTACCCTAATGAAAATAAATTAACCCTACAGTTAAGAAAAAAGAAAAACACTAGTATATAAAAAATACAACTACATTAAGTTGCAAAAAAAAAAAATCGTAGAAAATAAAATTAATCAAAATTACCAAAAAAATGACATGAAAATAAGAAACACAGAAAAAAATAATATAACAGTTAAAAAATAAATACAATTAATAGAAGAAAATGATAAACAAAGTGAAATAAATAAAATTAGATAAACCCTTACAAAAATCCACACTTTTGTATACTTAATGAGTATCCAGTGATGAGCAGCTATGCCTTTGTCCTCAATCTTCTGCCCTGGATGAAATGAGCTATCCAAGTTGCTTGAAGAATCCTGTCGGGTAGTGGGCCCTTTCCAAGGACAAGCAGATTGAGGATCGCTGGCTTCAAGCAAGATAGAAGAGGACAGGTTTCTTCAAGCAACTTGGATAGGCCTTTTGAGCCAAGGCAGAAGATTGAAGACTAGGGCATTTCTGATCATCTCTGTATGGGCATTAAGGGTAGGTAAGTATACATTTTGTGTAATTGTTTATTTTATTTTATGTATTATACTTTATTTGAATGTATTTATTTTTATTTTTATTTTTATTGCAATGTACTGTATTTTCTGTTATTGTTTTGTAATTTAGTTAGTTTAGTTGTGTGCTGTTATTTAATAATATAGTGGTTGTTATTTATATTACTTTAGGCCTATTTTTTATTTATTAAAGTGGTGGGTTAACTTTGGGTATCCGGGGGAGTCTATATAGACCCCTATTGTATTATGGGATCATTTTAGATACCATGGGGGTATTTTATGGACCCACTTGGTAATTAGGGTTAATGTTAAGTAACATGGTGATTATTTAAGGCCCACCATATTGTTAAGAGTTTACTTTTAGGATACAATTTGGGTAATTTGGGGACCCCCATGGAACTAGGGGTTACATTTTAAGTACTATGGTATGGGGTGACATTTTAGTTGTCAAAAATTATTAGTCACTGAGGGAGCTCCTTAGAGGAGCCCCATTAGTAGTAGATATTTTTTTAGAGTGGAAGGTTTGTAGGTGGAAGGTAATTTCAAAGGGCCGTTGATGAGGATCGTTGCCTTAATTTGAGAATGAGAAGAACAGATGCTTCAATCAACATGGATGGCCCGCTTATCCAGGACAGAGAAGTGAAGACACCCATGGTTATAGCTATGTTTACCATGGGGAGTAAGGTTCCATGGAGGTCCAATATGGGAGCTTTGGTTGTAAGAAGGGTGGCATAGGGGTCTTTGAGGGCGCCCAAGGCACATGGGTTAAAGTTAGGTGCCATGGGCTTCCATGAGGATCCCCATCACACTGATGTTAATGTCGGGTGCCCTGGAGGTCTATGAAGAAGTCCATGGCCCATTGATTTATGTTAGTGCTAGGAGGGTTTATGAGAACTCCATGATTATAGTTAGTTTTACCATGGGGGTCCGTTATGTGTTTATTATTTGATGCCACTTGGCTTTGATGCAGGCACTAGTAATATGGGGGTTAATGTTAGATGACACAGGGCTCTAATGTGAAATCCCGTAGTATAGGGGTTAATGTTAGATGCCGTGGGAGTCTATAGGAACCCACATGTTTATAATTTACAATGGGGATCCCAAAGGTCAAAGGGACTGGCATGTTGGAAGGGGGAATCCCAGGGGATCCTCTCGCTCACAGCATGTGGGCTCCAACTCATGGAAGTAGTACTATTAACCCATTAATTGTGTTAGATATGAGGAATCAAGTCTTAATCAAGGCTGATTATTCTGCACATATAAGCTTCTCAGAGGCATTTTTTAGGAAATATCAATTGGAGAGGTACTCATGGTTATGCTTTTAGGTACTTTACAAGCATTCAAAGGGCATTTCTCATTTTTTTAGGGTGTGTGAAGTGATTGCTGGTAGCTGATTACACATTTTCTAACTTGTGAAATGTAATAGAGACCTTATTCTGAAATGACTGTAAACATTGTATTGACAATTTCTGTGTTCAGTAGAAGTGCTATGAATATTAGATGATTACATTTGTGTTCTTTTTAGATTCTATTTGCACCAAAGTTAACAAATAACCTGTTATGTCTTGTGTTTATAGTTATAAGCTGTCATGGTGATTATCATTTTGATAAATTGATTAGGGACTTTGTTCAGCTGTCCATTAATTAGGATTTTTTTAACTTCTAATCCATTGGTAATTTACCAGATTACATTTAAACACATAAAAATAAATCTTTTTTATTCTGAAGAATAACACTTGCATTTCCTGATATAAACAGCTTGTTTCTGGTCCTGTGAGGGAGAGGATTTTAGTGTCAGCTGCAGTCAATACAGTCTTCTAATAAACTCTCCCCATGATGACGGCATTTTCAACAGTGAGAGATATGCGAGGAGTGCAAGCTGTGGAAGAGGGTGGGAAGATTAGGAGCTCCGTCTTTGATATATTGAGTTGACGGGCAGACATCCAGGATGATATGCTAGAGAGGCAGTTGGCAACATGAGCTAGAAGACAAGAGGGGGGTTCTGACACAGAGAAGTAGATTTGGGTGTCATCTGCATTTAGATGGTATTGAAATCTAACATAATTTGTAAGGGTACCAAGCGAGGAAGTATAGATGAAGGGGACCTAGGAGGTACGCCAACAGTCAGAGGGCGAGGCGAAGAAGAGGAGCCAGAGAAGGAGACACTAAATGTTCAATTTTCTAGATATGATGTGAACCAAGAGAGAGAAGTATCACAGATGCCAAGAGAGTGGAAGATAGGGTGTTCAACTGTTTTAAAGGCAGAGGATATATCCAGGAGAATAAGAATAGAGAAGTGATCCTTTGACCTGGAGGTGAGCAAGTCATTAGTGACTTAGATGAGAGCTGTCTCTGTGGAGTTTTAAGACCGGAAGCCGGATTGGATGGAGTCAAGGAGCGAGTTGGATGAAATAAATTGGGAGAGACGATTGGAGATGATACGTTTAAGTAATTTAGAAACCAGTGGAAGCAGAGAGATTGGGTGGTAATTAGATGGAGAAGCTGAATCAGATAAGGGTTTCTTAAGAACGGGTGCAATAATGGCGTGTTTTAAAGGTGATGGAAACATGCCATTTTTTAGGGAAAGTTTGAATGGAATAGGATTATGTGGAAAAATTGTAAGACAAGAGTTTGATAAAAGACTAGAGACTCCATCCTGAGCTACAGGGTTAACTTTGCTCTAATTTAGTTCAAATAATAAGATGGAATAACTAAATATAAACACAATTTTGCTAATTATCAATACATTTTTTCACACTATGCATTTCTTCTTTCGACTCCATCTAATTAGAATATCTACATTTATATATATAGACTTGCCAATATAAATATAGCATATAAAGCACAGAAAGCAAACAAATATCTCATCCACACACATAAAACAAATTTCACTTTCTGTTTTGTTTTTATAAATTATTCTGTGTGTATTTGTGATGTATAATTTTCCTTTATGTATTTGTATAATATTACTTTGTGTGTATAAATAATTGTTAATGGTTAGTAAGTTCCAAAATAAATAAATAAATAAATAAATAAATAATTTAGGATTGGTGTAGGTACCTGAGAGTTTAATTGCCGTCCCCTTCTAGCACAGAATGATGAGAAGAGCCTAACACATAAAATATACACTACAATTGTTTAAAGTTCTAGATAGGTAACTGATGAGTATATATGTATTTAAAATATACCCTAGTGCAAAACGAGATAAAAATGTAATGTGTCACATATAGAATAAGTTGCAAAGCTACTACTGGTACAGTAGATGGAAAGCACCAGGGCACACAAATGAGATCTGAAATAGAGTGGTGTCTTAATTTATTGGAGAAGAGGGTGATCTAGGGGTAATCTGATAATTTACATATATGTTTGGCTTTTATTGATGCCTATAGATATATACCGTGTATAGAGAATTTGAAAGGGGGGCTTCCAAATTATTTTGCACTGGAGCCTTCCACTTGCTACGCCACTGTGTGCTTTCACTCTGATAACATTTTTCTAAATCGGTGGCCAGGGTGGGGCGGTCCCTACACTACACTACAGAAATATATATACATTTATTGTGGAACACAACTACACATGAGGCTTCAATATGTTCTTAAATGTTACTGAATCTTCAGCCAGTGTCACAAGAAAAAAGAAAACAAAAGAAAACAATGAAAATAAGAGACTTAGCTCCATATTTATTAGAGCCAGTTCCCTCAATATCCAGGCCCACACCCAGCTTACCAAACAAAACAAACAGAACCAAAAAACGTTACAGTCACTGACCGGTATTTTTCATTAGTAAAGACTCTCTCTCTTCCTCTTTGGTCTGCTTACCAGCTCTACGATATAGTCTCTCTGTAACTTTTCAGCAGTATATCAAAGCAATTCTCGTTCTGGTAAACTCCACTCATACTCAGCTTCACTGGCTGTCTGTTTGTAGTTTCTCTGCCTGTAGTTTATCTGTCTGTCTTAGTCCATCACTCTCCCTCTCTGCTTTTCTCTTTGACTGCAGCCCTGCAGTCCAAAAATGGCCCACTTATCTGTTTGGCTCTGTTTTTTTAAAGTCTGTGATCAAGCATCTCTTGATTAAACTGCTCCAGGAACTAACCCCCTGGAGAAAAAAAAACCTCTATAATGTTGTGGTTCACACCAATCTTTGGGGCACTCTGCCTCAATATGTCTCTCTCAATATCCACCCAAACACAGCACCCAAGCCTCTTAGCATCCATACATACTATGTACCCAGTCCTTGTCAGCAGCCATCCCCACACAGCACCCAACCTCTCTCAGCACACACTTTACATTGCACCCATCCCCTCCCTTGCTTCACCTTAAAAAAAACAAAAAACATTCACCCTGTACTTTGCTGTCACTTTACAGCCACTGCTGTCTTATCTGCTTTTCTGATATACATCCCCAGTGTGCTGAACTGCTCCACACTGTCACAGCTCTTGGATCTCTAGCACTCATATGATTTTCTCCTACATTTGCCATTTACGTGTGTTTGCTGGCTTGGGGAATTGTAGCAATTGAATAGCGATTTTAGCAATCGTAACTCTTGTGGACGGGACAGATCAAAGGCTTCGGGAGGCTGTAAGTTCCTGTAAGATTTCAAGCATGTAACCCGTAAACCGTTTGGAGCCTGCAAATAGTCGCCATTTGAATAGCAAATTAACATACGGCCTCACTTACGACCTCCAGTAACTTACGATTGCTCAATTGAATTGGGCTCCAGATCTTCTGATTGCATGACTGCCAGAAAGCCAAGGACATCTAAACCACATCCATGTTCATATTTAAACCAGGACAACATGTAATGATTGTTTATCTCACAAATGTATGAGGACTCGTAGGGATATAAGAATCTGGATTCCCTCTAGATTCCCATCCAGGACAGTAAACGCAAACACAAGTCAGATTTCTGCAAACTCTCCCATATAGAAGGTTGGAATGAGGCAAATCAGCTTTTTTCCTATGTGTCCAAAAAAATATACAGCCAGCAATTATATCATCATATTTGTGTTTCAGTTAGTTTTTGAGAAGAAAGTTTAATAATCCATGATACAAAAACAATGCACATATAATGTTAAATCTGAAATCATTATAAATATAGGCCAGGATTTGGAAGGCTAATCAAATATTCATGTCAATCCATGATACCTGTGCATCTTCTTTAACCTAAAAAAAAAAGCAAAAATCCAGCATTGGAGGTTGTCAAGGAAATATTCATGACATTTTTTTGTTTTAGTAGTTTTGATTCAAGACGTTAATTCAAGGTTTCTGCTTTAAAAAAAAAAGTATTTACTTTTGCATGAGGATCGTCTTTCATAGGCAGTGCTTTAGCTCCATGCTTTCATAGTATTTCTAGAGATCTCTTTCAGAGGCAGAGTCCAGAATCTCCAATGATTTTTTTTTTTAAATAAATATTTTATATAGATTACACTATATTTTCCAGTATTGCACTGAAGTAAGTAAAGAGATATGTTGCCAATTGTTAAGGCGTAACATTGTCATTATTTGCTGTGAAAGGAATTATAAAATGAGCAAAATTAATATTTACACATTGGGAAAAAAGATCTTCAATGTAAATATATTCATGTGTTACAATATTGCTGTAACATATGGCATTCGTATAGTGATATAGAAAGAGTGAAAAAAAAAAACAAGATACAATACAAGAAAATAATACAAAATATTACAAATAATATTCAGAGTGGAATGGGAGTATTAAAGATAAATTCTCATAAATCATTAATAAACTAAGGCATAGCTCAGACAGTTATGAATTATTAAATGTGATTATATGTGGATTTTTGCATGCAACAGTCAAAACCAATTAACATTTAAAATATATCTTCTCAATAAGTATTAATAGCCCTATTAAATTCGGGCAACGTTTAAAAACGTAGCTCGCATTGTAGAAAGTAAGGCCTACGGCTATTAAATTAGCCCCGTAATGTAGGCCGTTGCTGATCTGTGGGTTACCTGCAAAAAAAGCCTACGTTCTGAGCAATGTGGCCGCAAATCCTTTGTTCCGTCAAGCCCGTAACCACTGCAATTCCAATCATGCTATTAAATTTCAAGAAGTCACTCGCAAGCCCGTAACATGCAAATGTAGCCCAAAGCGCTATGAGGGCTGGGGAGGACTCGCAAAGTCCTATACGTAGTACTTGTACTGTGCATAAAAACACCGTACTGTACAATTATTAAAAGTGATGCTAGGTCTTAGAATTAATAGCATAACATTCTGAAGCCCACAAATCGTCCCAATAAAATACTTAATTTCATGTATATTTTATGTGTTACATTGATCCCGGCAATCAATGTGCTAATTCATATAATGTATCCCGCATGTAATCGAATATAATATTTGCGGCATCCCGCATGTAATCGAATATAATATTTGCGGCTTTATTAATATTGCATTATGAATGGAATGTGGGTCCGATCGTAACTTTTAATTGAAGCCCGTAGGACTTTGAAATCCAACCTCCATTTTTCTGTAACGCAATGATGATAATCTCTGTTTCCATTGGCTCCATCTAAACCCGTACCTACGGGTTTGCTTAATTGATCACCAGCAAAAATGCAAGTCCGACAGCCGACAACTGGTTTACGGGTTTGCGTCTCAAACTCGCCGCCCGATCTTAATTTAATAGCACAGTAACAGGGGGGAATTTGAAGCCCGCAGACGCTGCGATCTTCACGTTGCACTTACAGGGATGGAATTTAATAGGGCCCTAAGAGTCCTTAAAATAGAAACATGCATTGTTCACAGGCACTTAAAATTAGAATTTCATTTATGTAAAAGAAAATGTATCAGTAACTTCGGGCCCTATTATATTCCAACCTCGTAAGTCCAACGTAGCACGTTAGGGCTGCGTGCGTTGAATCTGACAGTTAGGTTGCTATTAAAAAGGGGCTGCGAGATGCAAACGAGAGGCTATCTCGCAAACCAGTCTCATGCACGTTGGATGTGCGATCGTGCTAAGATCAATTAAGCAAGCACATAGCAATGGGTTCGAATTAGCCAATGGCAAAACAGATTGCCATCAGGGCTAATGAAAGCCTGCATGATCATATGCAGGCTCCTGACACCCCCGCGGCAGGTAAAAACACAAACCCTGCCGCCGGTGGTACTCCAAGTACCCCCCAGCATCAAAAATAAATCCCCTATGCTGGGGGGTCCCCATCGGGACCCCCGCAGTGTCCCCATATCAACCCATCCAGCGGGGGTCCCGATCAGGTCCTGATCAGGACCCCCGCTGCATTTAAAAATTCAAATCTGCCGCGGGTCCTTAAAGGGCGCACGGCACACTATTGTGCAATCCCTGTAAGTTCCACTGTGGCACCAAAAAATAACCTCTGCAGTGTCCCTACATTAACCTTTTCTATGGAGGTACTTCAAGCACCCCCGCTGCACCTAAAATTAACCCCCCTATGCTGGGGGTCTCCATTGGGACCCCCGCAGTGTCCCTACATTAACCCTTGCAGTGTAGGTCCCGATAGTGACCACCGCTGCATTTAAAATTTTAAAGGTCCTTAAAGGACCCACGATAACTAAAAAATTAACCACTGCCGAGGGGGTACTACAAGTTAACCCCAACACTTATGGGGGTCGACCATTATGAGATTAAAAGGTCTATAGAGATCCTTATGGGACACTGATTAACCCCCATTAATCCCACAAGGGTCTATGTAGAGCCTTATGGGACACTGATTAACCCTGATTAGTCCCATAAGGGTCTATACAGATAACACCATCAGTGCCACAAGGGTCCTCCAGGACCTCATGACACAAAGTATAAGCACTAAACTACACTATTAACCCTAACTAAACTCCATTAACCCTAACTGTACCCAATAAACCTCTACCCTATTAACCCCTACCTTACATTATTAACCCCTATCCTGCCCTATACCTTTCCATTAACCCCCTCTAACTAATTAACACTATTTAACCCTCACCATACCTAATTAACTCTATCACTAACCACTTAACCCTATTGAGACCTATTTAACCCTATTTAGTCCTATGTAATCCCATCTAGTCCTATGTAATCCCATCTAGTCCTATGTAACCCCATCTAGTCCTATGTAACCCCATCTAGTCCTATGTAACCCCATCTAGTCCTATGTAACCCCATCTAGTCCTATGTAACCCCATCTAGTCCTATGTAACCCCATCTAGACCTATTTAATCCCATCTAGGCTTATTTAACCCCATCTAGGCTTATTTAACCCCATCTAGGCCTATGTAACCATATTTAATCCTATGTAACCCTATCTAGTCCTATTTAACCCTAACTGGGCCTATTTAACCCCAAATGTACCCACTAAACCCCATCCCATAAACTCCCTCCTACCCTACCCTAATTACTCCTACACTACCTACACAACTCCTAATCTACACTATTAATCGCCTCTACCCTGTTAACCCTTACACAACTCACCTAATACCCTAACAAAATCCTGATTACCCCACTATTGACACACAAAAAAACTATAATTACGCAAAATAAAAAAGGACATTACAAAAAATAAAAAAGAACATTATCAAAAATTTAAAAGAACATTACCACAAAGAAACAAAAACCTAAGTTACATAAAATTAAAAAAGCAGCATACATTACATAAAATAAAACATACATTACATCCAATATAACCCCTCAATACATACAATTAAACCCCTAAATACATACAATTAAACCCCTAAATACATACAATTAAACCCCTAAATACATACATTAATACCCCTAACTACATACAATTAAACCCCTAAATACATACATAAATACCCCTAACTACAGACAATTATACCCCTAACTACATACAATAAAAAAACCTAAATCTCACCTAAAACAACCCCCCTTACTAATCCTAGAATAGGGTAAATAAGACCACTTACCTTGTCGAAATGCCCCTCCAGCGACGAAGGTTTTCTTGCCTTAGTCCCTAGCATAAGGGCCCTTCCTAGATGTCCACAGGTCCGGCACCCCTAGATAAAAAAAAAACATTACAATTAATAAAGAAATAAGCACATATTATAAAGAAATAAAAACATATAAAACAATACAGTATAAACAGAACACTTACCTATACGCGATGCCCCTTGTCCTACATGTAGTCTTCGCCAGCAGGGCCCATCCAAAAAAAACTTGACAGGTAAAAAAAATCTAAATCGTGGAGGAGCTCCCCGTGGAAAATGAGACTTCTTGTGCATGCTCCGGTAAAAAAATCAAAATGTCGCCTTCTGATTTATTTCCCTCATTGACCTGCAAATCAATTTACAACTTTCTTGACATGTATTTTTCTTGTTTGTTTTTTTTTTTTGTTATTCTGTCTCTCACTGTTAAAATAGTGGACAAACGTTCAAAATCAGCATGGGATCAAATACTTTTCCCCCCACTGTAAGCACATAGCATATTATAGAATATAAGAAGCTTTTTTCTGCAAAAATGGGAAGCTGCATTTAGCACAACAGATACAGTACCAAGGCAATTAATGTTATTTTTGAAAAATTTAAGAATTGTTTGTGACCAGTAAAATCCCACAAACATATCTTAAGAGTGAGTACTTAGCTAGTTTATATAAAAAAAAAAATATATATATATATTTATTTATTTACACAAATGTATATTTTAATATATATATGTAAATATATACATTTGTGTAAATATATATAAATAAATATATATATACATATATATATATATATATATATATATATATATATATGTTAGACAATACCTTAAAAGCAATATTTAATGTTTTCATACTCGCACTTTATTCTAAGAAATAAAGCTATACAATAATGGAAATATTTGAGATCTAAACAAATAAAAATAAATGTCTAAAAAATGTCTTCCCTTTTCAACTTACATTCCTTTGATGTAAAATTCATAAAATCTATACTTATTTGCTTCCACGAGATTAAGCTGGATGTTCCATATTCCTTTATTGTATCTTGGTCTTACCTTTATCTTCTTTTACCTGCAGAAATAGGGTCATAATAATAATAATATAGACAGAAGAAAATAAAATAGTGCAGCAAACCTCAAAATGATCAAAGAGCAACACATAGTATTAAGCAGATTTGCTAATGTGATTATTATTCATTAATTATACCAACAATTTGAGCTAAGTATTCAAGTAGAGAAATATATTTTATCATGTGCACTCTGTTTAAAAACATATATATTCCAGAACAGACTCAATATATATTGTGACCAGGATGGCCGTGTAGAGCTGTGCTTTCTTGAGTTAGAAACGGATACCTTCTGGTGAGGCAGCAAACATGTTTATTTTGAAATAACAAAAACAAACAGGAGCAGTAAATAACGAAAATAAACATCTACATATACGGACTGACTGTGACACAGAAACGCCCTGACTATGCCTGTGCAGCTTACCTGCAACAGGGACAAAAAAAAGACTACACCCCGGTGTCTTCAGGACGGAGCTCCCACTCCGTTGTGCTCGGGAAGGAGTAATTTCGTAGGAATAGCGCCACCTAGTGGTAAAGACAAAGACAGTCTTTTAATCCTTATAATTTGTCACCTTGTGGCCAGGTAAATTATTGCATATGTACCGGTCAAACACTCAGCAACTTCCCTGGGGCATAATCAGTCTGGTACCTTCAAACAGGGCCTCTGTCAGTTCCACACTCAGCAACTTCCCTGGGGCATAATCGGTCTGGTACCTTCAAACAGGGCCTCTGTCAGTTCCACACTCAGCAACTTCCCTGAGGCATAATCAGTCTGGTACCTTTCAGCTCCAAGAAACCGCAGGATCTCACTCACCACATTGCTTCTCCAAACGATTCACCTTGGTCATCCCCGCAGTAATTCAGGCAGCTGTCAGTCCTCTCAACTAGCTGTACTTTACAGGCTCCTTCCAGCTTGTCTCCTAGGCAAGGCCCCAGCTTCTGGCTTCAGCTTCCAAACTACTCAGGACAGAGCCTAATCAGCAGCACACCCCTCCCCTTCATTGGGGCTTCCAGTGTTTTTTATAGTGAAGCACTGGACCAGGTGAATTTAAGTGTTTTAACTCCCTGAGGGCTGAATACAAGGAGCAGTTCAGCCTATGGCTTACATAATGGCCCTCAATAATCTGTCCCCGGCTCTTTACATTCTCACAATATGTATATATATATATATATATATATATATATATATATATATATATATATATATATATATATATATATACAGTATATGTATGTATTATTTATATATATGATGCATAATATATATTATATATAAATATATATTTATATATCATGTATTAGAAATATATATATATATATATATATATATATATATATACGGTATATATATATTTATATATATACACTAAATTATATAAATATTGGGCCCACCACCTTTGTCACTTCCAATCCCCTATATAAATATACTAGCAACTTGCCCATCAAAAATGACGACAATAATATTTGAAACCTGGCAATGGTGTTTGCTACACAATGCATCTCCCCCTCTAACCTGCTTGACTCTGCTTTACTGGCCTCGCGATGAGTGCCTTTGGTGCTCATCACGGGCCTCGTAATGCTCACCATTGCGAGCCTCTCCCCCCTCTACTTTACTGGCCTTGCGATGATCGCCTCCGGCGCTCATCACGGGCCTCACAATGAGCACCCTTGGCGCTCATTGGGGGGCATCTCCCCCTCTACCTCTCCCATCCTCTACTTGACGGGAGGCGCTCATTGCGAGCCTCTCCCCACCTCTACTCTACTGGTCTTGTGATGAGCGCCTTTGGAGCTCATCACGGGCCTCACAATGAGCGCCCTCTGTGCTCATTGAGAGCCTCTCCCCCCCCTACCTCTCCCACACTCTACTTGATTAAAGGCGCTCATTGCGAGCTTCTCCCCCCTCTACTTCCTCTCCCTCCCCTGTGTCTCTTTCTCCCTGCCTTTGGCGCTTATCACAGGCTTGGAAATGATCGCCTTTGGCACTCATTGCAAACCTCTCCTACCCACTACCTCTCCCCCCTCTAGTTGACGGGAGACGCTCATTGCAAGCCTCTCCCCTCCACTATTTATTCAACTGTGAATAATTTATTCTCCTTATTCTCCTCTGAAATAATTAATTCCAGAGCCCAAATTTTTCACTTTACTAGTTTGAACTGACGGTCTTGTTTTTTGATACAGAACCTTAAAACTAAACAGACATAAATAAAAAATAATAATTACGTTCAATAACATAGAATTTTACTTCACTTTAACTATACTGTAATAAAAAATTGTGCCAACCTGCGGCTTGTTATAAATGAAAAGAGGCTGCACATAATAGGTATTGGAACTTGGTTGTATCGTTTTTTTAAATTTTCTCTTATTCATGGAAAGACAGCTCAGTGCGAGAACAATGGACTGTAGTAAAGTGGGCCCTGGTCCCTCTAATTTTTTTATTATTTTTATTGCATTAAGAAAGAAAAGTAATTAAAGATTACAGGAATAACATCTTTATAGAGTGAATAACACTAGTAATACATGTGTTTTATCGTTTAGGGCAAGAAAATAACAACATTTTCTATTTCTTTTTAATGTGGACTGCGACTATATGTTGAAACTAGTGATGTCTCGAACAGTTCGCCGGAGAACTATTTGCGGCGATTTTTTCATGTTTGCGTCCACCGCGAACGGCGAACACATGCGTTTTTGGGTTCGCCCCCTATACTTTATCATTGAGGAAACTTTGAACATCATTTATTTTATTTTATATTTTTTTGTGTGTAATCTATGCCTGCCTGCCAGCGTGTGTGTGTGACAGGCTAACACCTAACAGCTTATATTGTGCTTATTTTCACTACTCATACCTGGTGGTGTAACATACATTGAAAACAACCATTTTTTTCCTGTAATCTAATTTCAGTTGCCTGCCTGTGTCAGGCTCACAGTTTATATTGTTCTCAGTGACATAAAACAACACTTTTTTGACTGTAATAGATTGAATAGCAATTGCCTGCCTACAGGCGTATGTGTGAAGCCTATTGCATCTACTCTGCCAACTTTTGCCAGTGCACAGTGACACTCATATCTGGTGGGACCTTATATTGCACGCGCAGTGCTTCCAAAAATCCATGACATATACACGTCCCCTGTTATTGGACGTAACAGGGATTAAACCGATAGGAATAGTACTACTTAACAGTACACACCTTATAATAACGCAGACAGAGGCAACGCGTATAATCTTCCATGCTGTGCAGTGGAAGCCCCCAGACTCTGACCTGTGTATAATCTTTCATGCTGGGCAGTGGAAGCCCCAGACTCTGACCTGTGTATAATCTTCCATGCTGTGCAGTGGAAGCCCCCAGACTCTGACATGTGTATAATCGTCCATACTGTGCAGTGGAAGCCCCCAGACTCTGACCTGTGTATAATATTCCATGCTGGGCAGTGGAAGCCCCCAGACTCTGGGAGTCTGAAGAAGAGGAGTCATGGGAGGAAGGTAGCTTTGAGGAGGTGGAAGACCAAACACAGCAGGCGTCCCAGGGGGCTTGTTGTCACCTTTCGGGGACCCTTGGTGGCTGGGTGGAGGAAGAGACCTTCAATGTCATCAGTGAGGACAAGGAACAGGACATGGCTAGCTTGGTATCCAACTTTGTGCAAAGGGACTGTTTGCGGTTGTTTGCGGTGCATTAAACGGGGAGATTGGTCTGTTACTGTAAAGCGGGTGTAACCCTTACACTACCTGATCGATACAACATCATACCTGATGTTTTAAAGCATGTTATTCCAAACAATTTAGGAATGTTAGGTGATTTATGCCCTTTACGGCTTAAAACCAGACTCTGCATCAACTATGTAATTTTCCGTGGAGTTTTGCCATGGATCCCCCTCCAGCATGCCACAGTCCAGGTGTTAGTCCCCTTGAAACAACTTTCCCATCACTATTGTGGCCAGAAAGAGTCCCTGTGGGTTTTGAAATTCGCCTGCCCATTGAAGTCTTTGGTGGTTCGTCGGGTTCGCCCGTTCGCGAACATTTGATGGAAGCTCGGGTCCGCTGTTCGCGAACCAGAAATTTGATGTTCGCGACATTACTAGTTGAAACTAATTAAAAGCTATATAAAATCAATGTACATGAAAACCCTTTGTATAGTTTTAACAGGGCTAATTACCAGAAATATGAATGGCCCGGAAAAGGTGCAATTTATAGCACCCCAAGTCTCCTTTTCCCCTATTGTCAGTATAATGGTGGTACTTTTAACGTTACTTGGTTAGCAGAGAATATTTACACTTTGAAACAAACACTATTTATTTGTACTATTTGAGACTTTTAAAAGCTTCACATTTAAATGAATAATACTTGCTGAAATTCAGTATTATATACAAATTTATCTAATAATGTTTAGCATATAAAAGTTGACTGGCTATAATTTTATGATACATTTCACTTTCTTAATAACATAGGGCCATATTCTATTAGAAGCCCATAAGTGACTTTAACCAGTAATTTTGGCTGTTGGTGTTTTTTTTTTTCATTCCCATGCTTTTAAAGTACAGTAGTGTGTGTTTAATTTATGCTACAGCTATGATAAGTGTTTGAAAAAGCCTTGGCGAGTCCTATTTATTACCCGTAACATTTTTGACAGAAGCTTGATACTTTTTCTAGTTGTGGGTCAGAATGAATTTGCGAGCTGGACCTATGGGTCTAATAGCATATCAATTTTGTGTAACTTTAATTATTTAGCACTCGTAATTTCCAAGCTGTGCAAAAATTAATGGAGATGAAAGCTTCAAGTTGTGTCTTTGGCTGGCCTGTAGTGATTGTGGGTGGGTAACTAATTTTAAATTACTTACTTACATTTTTAAAATCGATCAAGAATTGACTTAGATGTTGTCATTTTAGTTTAGCCCTGTCCCACATGAACCTGCATAAATAATGAGGTTGGGGTCTGTAACTGTTGCACATTACTTTATATTAAGGATTTTCACTATATTTATAAGTGAAGTATGGTGTTACAGTGGTAAGCATTCAGTTTTTTTAATTGGTAATCATGGGTTCGAACACCTGCCTTCCACTTGTTTTTTATTACAAAATGTACTTATTCATGTAAATAAATATATATATATATATATATATATATATATATATATATATATATATATATATATATTAATGGTTATAAGATATATTAATGGTTATTGGATTATTAAGAGTGAGCCTACATTCTGGTCTCATTTGCATGTCCTTGCCCAGTTTTCCCAGAGTGCAGTGCATCAACTGTATTTCTGAGAAATGTGATCAGGAAATAAGTTTATTAAGTTATTTTTTAGACATTCAAATGGAATCACTAATGTACTATTCATTGACTATTCACTGCTTTTGTTACCCTGTATCTAATGGTGCATAGCACATATAGGTGACTTTTGTGACCCTTTAAGTACTTTCTTTGTTTCAATTGGGATTTTTTCCAGAAATTCTATTTCCTGAATTGGGTTCCTGGAAGGCAAAATAATTGAAACTGAAATCTGGCTGATCCCTGTTAGTTTTGTGTGTAACATATAGCAGAAATCTGCAAATCCCTTGGTACTAAGAAATAAATATTGTACCAAAAAAGGTCTCAAAGATATTTTGCTCGAGATATATTGCCACTTCACAACCTACCATAAGGTTTTTAACTTTAAGCATACATACTGAATACATTTGTAAGTTTGTGATACCAAGTATCAGTATCACAGCCTGAATTGTAGAAAGTATGCTTGTTGCAAATGATCTCCTGCTCTTGGTGTCTGGCATCAGACGATAATCCTTAGTCCTGACACGTGTTTTTCCACCCACTACAGCTTTGTTAAAGGGAGGAGCAAGCCTATTGCAGATGTCAGATATCAGCTAAACAGTTTACAGTGTAGAATCCTTGAAGTCAGCACAAGTGAAAGTGTATGTATCTAAGGAACTGCTCCCTGAACAAAAGGAAAATGTTAGACACTAGGTCACACTTCCTCTATTTACCATGATCTTAACAAAAATCAGGAATAAGGGTAAGGGTAAGAATTAAACCCTATCTTATACCAAAGGCTAGAAGATATAAAAGTTAAAAAAAATGGAAGTTAAAAAAAATGTTGAAACTTGAAATTATTGAAGAATCTCACACTGAGTGGTGTGGTCCCATTGTTATGGTTCCAAAATCTGTTAAATTCTGCAATATTCCTAACAAAAAGATATTGGCAGATACCCTTGATGCAAGCAGCAAAAGAAAACAATCTGCTTTTCCCACTCCAGTCTATTTCAATACACAGTCCTGCCATTCGGACTACATGAAGCCCCTGCAACTTTCCAGTGACTAATGGATAAACTGTTATGTTGTCAATGTGAGTATGCAGTAGCTTACTTAGATGTTATTGTTATCCATACCCCTGATTGGGAAACACATCATTTAAAACAGGAAGCAGTATTGGGGATCTTGAGAAAGAAAAATCTTACTGTAAACCATGTAAAATGTGCCATAGGACTGAGTGAAGCTACAGTCAGGTCCATAAATATTGGGACATCGACACAATTCTAAACTTTTTGGCTCTATACACCACCACAATGGATTTGAAATGAAACTAACAAGATGTGCTTTAACTGCAGACTACTTTCAGCTTTAATTTGAGGGTATTTACATCCAAATCAGATGAACGGTGTAGGAATTACAACAGTTTGTATATGTGCCTCTCACTTTTTAAGGGACCAAAAGTAATGGGACAATTGGCTGCTCAGCTGTTCCATGGCCAGGTGTGTGTTATTCCCTCATTATCCCATTTACAAAGAGCAGATACAAGCTCCAGTGTTCATTTCAAGTGTGCTATTTGCATTTGTTGCTGTTAACTCTCAATATGAGATCCAAAGAGCTGTCACTATCAGTGAAGCAAGCCATCATTAGGCTGAAAAAACAAAACAAACCCATCAGAGAGATAGCAAAAACATTAGGTGTGGCCAAATCAACTGTTTGGAACATACTTAAAAAGAAAGAACGCACCGGTGAGCTCAGCAACACCAAAAGACCAGGAAGACCACGGAAAACAACTTTGGTGGATGACCGAAGAATTATTTCCCTGGTGAAGAAAACACCCTTCACAACAGTTGGCCAGATCAAGAACACTCTCCAGGAGGTAGGTGTATGTGTGTCAAAGTCAACAATCAAGAGAAGACTTCACCAGAGTAAATACAGAGGGTTCACCACAAGACGTAAACCATTGGTGAGCCTCAAAAACAGGAAGGCCAGATTAGAGTTTTCCAAACAACACCTAAAAAAGCCTTCCCAGTTCTGGAACAACATCCTATGGACAGATTAGACTAAGATCAACGTGTACCAGAGTGATGGGAAGAGAAGAGTATGGAGACAGAAAGGAACTGCTTATGATCCAAAGCATACCACCTCATCAGTGAAGCATGGTGGTGGTAGTGTCATGGCGTGGGCATGTATGGCTGCCAATGGAACTGGTTCTCTTGTATTTATTGATGATGTGACTGCTGAAAAAAGCAGCAGGATGAATTCTGAAGTGTTTCGGGCAATATTATCTGCTCATATTCAGCCAAATGCTTCAGAACTCATTGGATGGCGCTTCACAATGCAGATGGACAATGACCCGAAGCATACTGCAAAAGCAACCAAAGAGTTTTTTAAGGGAAAGAAGTGGAATGTTATACAATGGCCAAGTCAATCACCTGATCTGAATCCGATTGAGCATGCATTTCACTTGCTGAAGACAAGACTGAAGGGAAAATGCCCCAAGAACAAGCAGGAACTGAAGACAGTTGCAATAGAGGTCCTGCAAAGCATCACCAGGGATGAAACTCAGCGTCTGATGATGTCTATGCGTTCCAGACTTCAGACTGTAATTGACTGCAAAGGATTTGCAACCAAGTATTAAAAAGAGAAAGCTTGTTTTATGACTGTTAATCTGTCCCATTACTTTTGGTCCCTTAAAAAGTGGGAGGCACATATACAAACTGTTGTAATTCCTACACCGTTCACCTGATTTGGATGTAAATACCCTCAAATTAAAGCTAAAAGTCTGCAGTTAAAGCACATCTTGTTCGTTTCATTTCAAATTCATTGTGGTGGTGTATAGAGCCAAAAAGATTAGAATTATGTCGATGTCCGAATATTTATGGACCTGACTGTACATCTCTGGGTTATATTGTAGGAACAGGGTTGGTTAAACAACAGTTCAAGTGGAGGCAATACAGAAATTGCCACAATCCCTCAGGAGAAAGAAAGGGGGTGCCTTTTTGAGCATTGTGAGATATTACTGAAGGTTTATTCCCCATTTTTCCACAAGAGCCACCCATTGACAGCTCTCATGAAAAACAGCATTTTGCCAAGATACAATTGCCCTAGATTTTGGAAATGATCATGATGCTTTTGGAGTGGGCCTGGGAGCTGTATTATTACATATGGTGTAAAATTAAGAACATCCCAACCTTTTTCTCAGCAGATAATTGATGCCTTGGGAGCAGAGATACTCAGTGGTGGAGAAAGAATGTCTGACTATAAAATTGGTAACTGAGGCTCTCTGATATTACTTTTTAGGGATAAAATGTATGCTGTATCTGATTATGCCCCACTGAAGTGGATGCAGTTCAGTAAGGAGAAGAACAGCAGAGTTACAAGCTGGTTGCTGTCCCTTTAACCTGTCAGTGTCTAAGTCCACCACACAGTTGGCAGTGAGCATGCACTGCCTCACAGCATTATTCACTCAACTGAATAGTGTTGAGCTGGGGAAGGGGATGTGTGGCAGAGTTATACACAGGGTTGATGTGAGTTACAGACTCTGCAAATATCCTTTTCCCCAAGAGGACAGAAAGAGGTAACTCCTGCAGAACTTGATTGGCCCAGCTGAGTTCGGCTTTTAAAAGACTTTTAAAAGACTGCTAATTGTCTAAGCTTATATTCAGTCTGTGCTGGAGAGAGAGACAGAAAGGTGTTCCTGAAGCTTGAAAAGAGACACAGCAATGTAGACTTGAGGAGCAGTAGAATAAAAATGCTGGACTTCTCAATGATACAGGCCGTTGTTTTCAAACTACTTATTGAGCTGTTTATGTTTTGGGTTTGCTCCTTCCAGGTTTAGCTGGATAGAAACTCTGTTAGTAAGGGACCTATCTAACAGTGGAGTTAGTGCTCTGATGAGAGCTATGCTTGTCAATGTTATTGTTTTATTTTGTTGTAAATAGTTAATCACTGGCAAATATATATAAAACTATGGAAAAGCATTAAAGCCTCCTATAATTGTATTCTTCCAAAAAAAGTGCTGGAAACCAGGGCACAAACCCAGTAAAGACTTAGGGCCTCATTAAATTCCAGCCTCGTAAATAAGAGGCTTCTACTTAAGCCCTACGTACTGCAAAGTTTCTCCAACTTACAATGCTATTAAATTAGCCCTGCTGCGAGCAACGTATGAGCTACGCAGCAGGCCCGTACGTATCTACACTGCGTAAATGTACATGAGGAGTGACAGCCTGCGAGATGATATCGCAGGCTCCCACTCCTCATCAAGTGCTGCGGGGGTCCTAAAAGGGACCTCCGCGGCAGTCCCCCACATAAGCCCTGCCGTGGGGGGTACTCCAAACCCCCCCTAGGCACCTAAAATGAACCCCCCCTCAATGCGGGGGTCCCTAACCCCCGAAGTGTCCTCACATGAACACCTTGCTGCAGGGGTCCATAGGAACCCCCGCAGCCCCCACACATTAACCCCTTGCAGCGGGGGTCCCCGATCGGCACCGATCAGGCCCCCGCTGCATTTAAAACTTTTAAATTCCCCGCCGCGGCTCCTTAAAGGGACCGCGGCACACTATTACCCAATCCCGGCCGCGGCACTTAAAATTAACCCCCCTCTATGCTGGGGGTCCCCATCGGGACCCCCGAAGTGTCCCCACATAAACCCATTGCAGGGGGGGTCCCCGATCTGCATAGATCAGGCCCTCCGCTGCATTTAAAACTTTTAAATTCCCCGCCGCGGCTCCTTAAAGGGACCACGGCACACTATTACCCAATCCCGGCCGCGGCACTTAAAATTAACCCCCCTCTATGCTGGGGGTCCCCATCGGGACCCCCGAAGTGTTCCCATATAAACCCCCTGCTGCGGGGGGCCCCGATCGGCACCGATCGTGACCCTGCTGCAATTCAATTTTAAATTTCCCGCCTCACGGGTCCTCAAAGGACCGTAAAGGTCCTGAAAGGACTCGCACTAAAAATATTAACCCCAGGCAACTATAATTACCCCATTAACTCATGATGGTCAATCCAGACCACCATAAGGCCTAAATTAACCCATTAACTCATGGTGGTCAATACAGACCACCATAAGGCTCTAATTACCCCATTAACTCATGATGGTCAATCCAGACCACCATAAGGCCTAAATTAACCCATTAACTCATGGTGGTCAATACAGACCACCATAAGGCTCTAATTAACCCATTAACTCATGGTGGTCAATCCAGACCACCATAAGGCCTAAATTAACCCATTAACTCATGGTGGTCAATACAGACCACCATAAGGCTCTAATTAACCCATTAACTCATGGTGGTCAATACAGACCACCATAAGGCTCTAATTACCCCATTAACTCATGATGGTCAATCCAGACCACCATAAGGCCTAAATTAACCCATTAACTCATGGTGGTCAATACAGACCACCATAAGGCTCTAATTACCCCATTAACTCATGATGGTCAATCCAGACCACCATAAGGCCTAAATTAACCCATTAACTCATGGTGGTCAATACAGACCACCATAAGGCTCTAATTACCCCATTAACTCATGGTGGTCAATCCAGACCACCATAAGGCCTAAATTAACCCATTAACTCATGGTGGTCAATACAGACCACCATAAGGCTCTAATTAACCCATTAACTCATGGTGGTCAATACAGACCACCATAAGGCTCTAATTAACCCATTAACTCATGGTGGTCAATACAGACCACCATAAGGCTCTAATTAACCCATTAACTCATGGTGGTCAATACAGACCACCATAAGGCATAAATTAACCCATTAACTCATGGTGGTCAATACAGACCACCATAAGGCTCTAATTAACCCATTAACTCATGGTGGTCAATACAGACCACCATAAGGCTCTAATTAACCCATTAACTCATGGTGGTCAATACAGACCACCATAAGGCTCTAATTAACCCATTAACTCATGGTGGTCAATACAGACCACCATAAGGCTCTAATTAACCCCATCAGTCCCATAAGGGTATATTATTACCATTATGGGCCTGTTACAACCCAACATTAACCACATAAGTGCCATGATGGTCCTCAAGGACCATCATGACACTAACTACAAACACTACACTATAACCCCCAATAAACCATTTAATCTAAACTAACCCCCCTCTACACTAATCTATTAACACTTACACTACCTACCTACACTACCTACCCCCTAATAAACCTTCCCACCACTCTAATTACAAAAAATAAAAAACCTACAGCACAGAAAACAAAAAACCTACAGTACAAAAAACAAAAAAACCTACAGTACAGAAAACAAAAAACAATTACAACCCCACCCCCCACTACAGAAAAAAAAAATACATTACAACCCCACCCCCCACTACAGAAAATAAAAAAATTACACACCTGAAAAGGAAAGACAGATAAACACAATACAATACATACATATAATACATTACATACATTACATACAATACATGACATTACATATAATATATTACATATAATATATTACATATAATACATTACATACATTACATACAATACATGACATTACATACATTAAATATAATATATTACATATAATATATTACATATAATATATTACATACATTACATACAATACATGACATTACATACATTAAATATAATATATTACATATAATATATTACATATAATATATTACATACATTACATACAATACATGACATTACATATAATATATTACATATAATATATTACATATAATACATTACATACATTACATACAATACATGACATTACATACATTAAATATAATATATTACATATAATATATTACATATAATATATTACATACATTACATACAATACATGACATTACATACATTAAATATAATATATTACATATAATATATTACATATAATATATTACATATAATACATTACATACATTACATACAATACATGACATTACATACATTACATATAATATATTAAATATAATATATTACATATAATATATTACATATAATATATTACATATAGTCCTAATCAAATACCCCCTATCTATCTAACATACAATCTATTTAATTTAAAAAAAATCCTAACTATATCAAATACATCTCCCTATCTATCTAATATACAACAAATCCTAACTACATACACAGACCCTAATTTTAAAATAAAATAAAATAATTACAGTCCTAACTACATACACAGACCCTTATTCTAAAATAAAATAAAATAATTACAGTCCTAACTACACAGACCCTAATTCTAAGCTAAAATCAATAAATTAAGACCACTTACCTTTAAGATGTTGCTTCAGATCACTAACCTATGGGTCAAACAAAAAATAAAAATTAGTACAAAACATTAACATCAAATAAATAAACATTATATACATTCTACATATTCAACTCACCTTTACAGCATGTCCAGTCACTGTTTAGCTCTTCCGCGCTCTAAAAAAAAAAAAAAAAAAAAACTAACGGGAGGAAATTGGCATTGTCGGCTTGTGATTGGCTGAAAAAGCTGTCAGCCAATCAAAAGTCGTCAATGTAGGAGCCAATCAGGATGCGCAGATGTCTTCTACCAATCACTCCGTGGGGGTGTATCCCATAGTGATTGGCTGAAGGCATCTGAGCGTTGTGATTGGTTCCCAGAAAGATAGACAAGTGTTTAAGCCAATCAGGGTGGGATATTGGGGTGTATCCCATCCTGATTGGCTCACACATTGACGACTTTTGATTGGCTGAAATTGATAGACAGCTTTTTCAGCCAATCACAAGCCGCCAATGCCAATTTCCTCCCGGAAACGACTCTGGGAGGTTCAGTAGCGTCGGGGAGGTCTGCCAGTGCAGACCTCCGGTAGTTTTTTTTCTTTTTTTTTTTTAGAGCGCGAATGGTTCCGCGGCCCACCCGGGGCGGAAGGAGAGAAGGCCGGGGACATCGCGGGTAGGTAAGTGAAATGTATATTTAGATGTTTATTTGTGTATTTTATTTATTGTTTATATATTGTATTCATGTATTCATGTATTGTGTTTTTTTTTTAACAGGGCCGCGCCGGAAGAGCTAAACAGTGACTGGACATGCTGTAAAGGTGAGTTGAATATTTAGAATGTATAGAATGTTTATTTATTTGATGTTAATGTTTTGTACTAATTTTTATTTTTTGTTTGACCCATAGGTTAGTGATCTGAAGCAACATCTTAAAGGTAAGTGGTCTTAATTTATTGATTTTAGCTTAGAATTAGGGTCTGTGTATGTAGTTAGGACTGTAATTATTTTATTTTACTTTAGAATAATGGTCTGTGTATGTAGTTAGGATTTTTTGTATATTAGATAGATAGGGGGATGTATTTGATATAGTTAGGATTTATTTTAAATTAAATAGATTGTATGTTAGATAGATAGGGGGTATTTGATTAGGACTATATGTAATATATTATATGTAATATATTATATGTAATATATTATATTTAATATATTATATGTAATGTATGTAATGTCATGTATTGTATGTAATGTATGTAATGTATTATATGTAATATATTATATGTAATATATTATATTTAATATATTATATGTAATGTATGTAATGTCATGTATTGTATGTAATGTATGTAATGTATTATATGTAATATATTATATGTAATATATTATATTTAATATATTATATGTAATGTCATGTATTGTATGTAATGTATGTAATGTATTATATGTATGTATTGTATTGTGTTTATCTGTCTTTCCTTTTCAGGTGTGTAATTTTTTTATTTTCTGTAGTGGGTGGTGGGGTTGTAATGTATTTTTTTGTTTTCTGTAGTGGGGGGTGGGGTTGTAATTGTTTTTTGTTTTCTGTACTGTAGGTTTTTTGTTTTTTGTACTGTAGGTTTTTTGTTTTCTGTGCTGTAGGTTTTTTATTTTTTGTAATTAGAGTGGTGGGAAGGTTTATTAGGGGGTAGGTAGTGTAGGTAGGTAGTGTAAGTGTTAATAGATTAGTGTAGAGGGGGGTTAGTTTAGATTAAATGGTTTATTGGGGGTTATAGTGTAGTGTTTGTAGTTAGTGTCATGATGGTCCTTGAGGACCATCATGGCACTTATGTGGTTAATGTTGGGTTGTAACAGGCCCATAATGGTAATAATATACCCTTATGGGACTGATGGGGTTAAATAGAGCCTTATGGTGGTCTGGATTGACCATCATGAGTTAATGGGTTAATTTAGGCCTTATGGTGGTCTGTATTGACCACCATGAGTTAATGGGTTAAATAGAGCCTTATGGTGGTCTGGATTGACCATCATGAGTTAATGGGTTAATTTAGGCATTATGGTGGTCTGTATTGACCACCATGAGTTAATGGGTTAAATAGAGCCTTATGGTGGTCTGGATTGACCATCATGAGTTAATGGGTTAATTTAGGCCTTATGGTGGTCTGTATTGACCACCATGAGTTAATGGGTTAAATAGAGCCTTATGGTGGTCTGTATTGACCATCATGAGTTAATGGGTTAATTAGAGCCTTATGGTGGTCTGGATTGACCACCATGAGTTAATGGGTTAAATAGAGCCTTATGGTGGTCTGGATTGACCATCATGAGTTAATGGGTTAATTTAGGCCTTATGGTGGTCTGTATTGACCACCATGAGTTAATGGGTTAAATAGAGCCTTATGGTGGTCTGTATTGACCATCATGAGTTAATGGGTTAATTAGAGCCTTATGGTGGTCTGGATTGACCACCATGAGTTAATGGGTTAAATAGAGCCTTATGGTGGTTTGGATTGACCATCATGAGTTAATGGGTTAATTAGAGCCTTATGGTGGTCTGGATTGACCACCATGAGTTAATGGGGTAATTATAGTTGCCTGGGGTTAATATTTTTAGTGCGAGTCCTTTCAGGACCTTTACGGTCCTTTGAGGACCCGCGAGGCGGGAAATTTAAAATTGAATTGCAGCAGGGTCACGATCGGTGCCGATCGGGGCCCCCCGCTGCAGGGGGTTTATGTGGGGACACTTCGGGGGTCCCGATGGGGACCCCCAGCATAGAGGGGGGTTAATTTTAAGTGCCGCGGCCGTGATTGGGTAATAGTGTGCCGCGGTCCCTTTAAGGAGCCGCGGCGGGGAATTTAAAAGTTTTAAATGCAGCGGGGGGCCTGATCTATGCAGATCGGGGCCCCCCCCTGCAATGGGTTTATGTGGGGACACTTCGGGGGTCCCGATGGGGACCCCCAGCATAGAGGGGGGTTAATTTTAAGTGCCGCGGCCGGGATTGGGTAATAGTGTGCCGCGGTCCCTTTAAGGAGCCGCGGCGGGGAATTTAAAAGTTTTAAATGCAGCGGGGGGCCTGATCTATGCAGATCGGGGACCCCCGCTGCAAGGGGTTAATGTGGGGGTGCTGCAGGGGTCCTGATAGAGACCCCTGCAGCATGGGGATGTGTATAGGGTGCAGGGGGGAGCCTCACACTGCTGTCTCGGGCTGTTCCGAGGCAGCACGTAGAGGCTTTCGGATCCCTTGCGTGGACTTTTTGTCCACGTAGGGATTCTTACGATATGCGAGACTCGTGCATAGATTTAAGGCTACGTAGCTCTCTCGGAGCCTATTCTCGGCCATTTTCTCGCAGTCATATCGTAAAGCCGGCTGCGAGAGATTCGGTTCTCGCAAACAGCAGGAAAACTGCCTTTTGCGAGCACCGAGAGAACTACGAGGGAGAATTTAATAGGGCCCTTAGCTTTTCACAATATATTTATAAAAAATATAATTTGTATTATGGTTTAATATTTCCCTAAACTGGAAAGAAATATATGCTACTTTTAGCATGAGCTGTGTTGAAGGAATTTGCCAGTTACATTTAGCTGCATATGTTCTATGTTAATGGCTGAATATTGGTAATGTCATTTTCTGTAACTATAAAATATACTGCTATTACAGGACTTAATTATGTGGCGTATTTAGGTTTCATGATGTCCTGCGTCCATTCAGGTATGTGTGCCCCACCAACAACCCAGTTACTACTACTCCTTTCCAGTGGCGGCTGATGACTTTCCAACTTGGTGGGGTGAAAAACAGAGACCTGGCCCATTGGATCCACCCAACAGTATAAACCCCTCCCCTTCACAACATGTTACCACTAAATGTATAGACCCTGTTCAGTGACACAGTCTCCACTAACAAAAGTGACCCCATAGAGAAAGACAGGGATAGAGATAGAGAAGGGGGTTAGTGAGGAGGTGGATAGAGAGTTAAAGAGATAGATAGTAAGAGATGGAGGGATATAGAGAGATAGAGGGATAGAGAGAGAGAGGAAGGGAAAGAGAGAGAGGAATGGATACAGAGAGGAAGGGATAGAGAGGGATAGAGAGAGAGAGGGATGAGAGAGAGAGAGGGATAGATAGAGAAGGACAGAGAGAGGGATAGAGAGAGAGGAAGAGATAGAGAGAGAGAGGGAGATAAAAAGTTAGAGAGATAGATTATATGCCTTTTCTATCCCTCTCTCCCTCTCTCTCCATCTCTCCTTCTACCCTTCTCCTCCCTCCCTCAATACCCCTCCCCCCCATCTCCATACCTCTCTATATATCATTCTGAGCCTAGGTCAGGTATTTTACAACTGAGCCAATAATTATACAAGCAGATACTATGATATCAGTAAATATGCTGGGAAAGAGTAAAACTGCATAAATAAATAATTTGTTAAATAAGCAAATAGATTAATTAAACAAATCTTGCACTTACAGAAGAACAGGCTGTTAATTTACCAACAACAGACCAGATCAAGAAAGTTGGTTCTGCATGACTCATTACTGTTTTGTTTCTCCCTCCATTTTAAACATTATTATCTTTAAAAAATACATTTGACTAAATCTATGTGTTTGTAAAAAATATTTTACAAAATATTTATTTAGTATATAGGCTGACTTTACATAATTAATATTAAGTTGCAAAAAGCAAATTTGAATGGTTAATTAGCATATATTACTAATTCTGCTCCTTCACACACACACACACACATATAGAGTAATTGAGGTTGAAAAAAGACTTTTAACCCATCAAGTTCAACCTTTTAAGATCTCCTCTGATCTGCAATATGCGCATTAGTTGTTAATTGATCCAGAAGAAAGCAAACAGAAAAAAAGCAAGTGAAACTTTGCCAATTGTCTCAAAAGGGAAAACAATTAATTCCTTCCTGACTCCAGATACTGGTGATCGGATTCCTTCCTGGATCAATACTCCCTCTCTAATTAACCAGGATAACCCTGAATATCCTTTTCATTAAAAACATATACCCAATCCCTTTTTAAAGTTATTGATTGAATCCGCTGTCACCTACTCCCTTGGTAGAGAATTCCACAGATTAACCACCCTTACTGTGAAGAACCCTTTTCTTTCTTTAAGGTGAAATCTTTTTACTTCTAGTCTCAAAGGATGTCCCCTTGTCAGTTGAAAACCTCTTGGCACAAAAAGCTCCCTTGACAAAGCTTTATACTGCCCCTGGATGTATTTATATGGGGTAATCATATCCCCTCTTAGATGCTTTTTTTTCTAAAGAAAATAGGTTTAATGTGGTTAGTCTTTCTTCATAACTTAGCCTCTCCATCCCCCTTATTAGTTTTGTAGTCTTTCTCTGTACTTTTCCCAGTTCTTTAGCTTTATACTGCTCCTGGATGTATTTATATAGGGTAATCATATCCCCTCTTAGATGCCTTTTTTTCTAAAGAAAATAGGTTTAATGTGGTTATTCTTTCTTCATAACTTAGCCTCTCCATCCCCCTTATTAGTTTTGTAGTCTTTCTCTGTACTTTTCCCAGTTCTAAAATGTCCTTTTTATGAAGTGGTGCCCAAAACTGTACTCCAGATTCCAAGTGAGGGCGTACTAGAGATTTGTATAGTGGCAGAATTATATTTGCTTCCCTTGCTTCTATAATCTTCTTAATGCATGCTAATAGTTTATTTGCTTTTGCAGCTGCTGTTTGGCATTGAGAACTGTTGCATTGAGAAAAATTGAATGGTTATTTTTCCTTCCCAGAAAGGCTAATATTTTATCTAATTTATGCAAATTCCTTTGGAGGGAAAGTACATAATTTTCTGATTTAATTACCTTGCACAACTTCGTGTCATCAGCAAAAATGGAGACAATACTTTCCAGTACTACTTCTAAGTCTTTAATAAATATGTTAAAAAGGAGAGGGCCCAATACTGAGCCCTGAGGAACCCCACTTACTACATTAGTGCAATCTAAGTATTTTCCATTTACAACAACCCTCTTTTAGCCAGCTCTCAATCCATGTGCATGTATCCCTTAGTTTGCACAATAGTCTCCCATGTGTCACTGTATCAAAAGCCTTTGCAAAATCTAAATAGATTACATCCACTGAGTTGCCTTGATCCAAGTTCCTACTAACCTCCTCATAGAAACTAATTAGATTTGTTTGACATGACCTCATACATCCATGTTGGCTCCTACTTAAAATCCTGGTTGAATAGACATATTCTTGTATATTATCCCTTATTAACCCTTCTAAGAGCTTCCCCACTACAGAAATTAGGCTTACTGGTCTATAATTCCCCAGATTTGCTCTTGCTCCCTTCTTAAATATTGGTATCACATCTTCTTTTCTCCAGTCATCTGGTAGCGACCCTGTGTTGAGTAAAACTTGAAAAAATAGATATAATGGTTTGGCTGTTACAGAACCCAGTTCCTCCAGTACCCTTGGATGTATTCCATCAGGACCCGGGCCTTTATTATACATTAATTTTTTCCAACCTCTTGGATTTCTTCCTGCATTAAACAATTATTTAGTGATGGTAGTGTAGCCCCATTATGTTCCAGTGCCCCACTGGTACCTCCCTTGTATACAGTATACCAAAGAAAATAACCTCTTTAGCTCATCTGCCTTTTCCTTTCATTAATTATCAGACGGCCTGTTTCACATTGTAATGTTTCTAAAGCTTCCTTCCTGGCCTTCTTTCCATTTATATGCTTAAAAAATATTTTAGGGTTAGTCTTACTCTCCTTTGCAACTAATATTTCATTTTCTATTTTAGCCAGTCTAATAATCCTTTTGCAAGCATTATTGATTTCCTTGTATTCACATAAAGCAGCCTTTGTCCCCGTTTGTATAATTTAAATGCCTGTTTTTTACTCTGTATCTTGATCTTTAAATCATTGTTAAGCCATGTTGAATGTAATTTACCCCTTTTACTTTTATCCCCACATGGTATATGCCGATGTGTATGTATATTTAGTATGGATTTAAATGTTGTCCATTTATGTTCAGTATTTTTACACGTCAGTTCAATGTCCCAGTCTATACGTTGTATCTCTGGCCTTAGGTTATTAAAATCTGCCCTTTTAAAATTGAGAGCTTTTGTTGGCCCCTTACAGTTTTTTTTTTATTCAATCTCAAATGAGACTGTGTTGTGATCACTGTTTCCCAAAGGTTGCCCTATTTCAACATTTGATACCATATCAATATTATTTGTGATGACTAAATCCAAGATTACTTCATTTTTAATAGGCTCTTGTATAACCTGGGCTAGTTAATGATCCCTGAGTGTACTCAAGAACCTGCTCCCTTTACCCATACTTCTGGTTTCACTCATCCAGTTTATTTCAGGGTAGTTAAAATCTCCCATTATTAGAACTTGACCATGCTTAGCTGAATTCCGATCTATAATAATAATTGCATTTCCTCACTTTCAATTATATTTGGGGGTTTATAGCATACTCCTACCAATATTCTATTGGAATTTGCTGCTCTACTATTCAACTCTACCCACAAACATTCAATATTATTACTTGTTTAAGCATAAATATATTCTCTGAATATAGGCTTAAATTCATGCTTAACATACAGACAAATCCATCCTCCCCTTTTACCATTGCCCCTATATTTCCTAAATAGGTTATAACCATCCAGATTAACAGTCCAGTCATGAGAGTCATCCCACCATGTTTCAGTAATGCATATTAAATCCCATTTCTCATTCACTGCTAATCATTCTAACTCTCCCATTTTTCCTGGCAAGCTTCTGGCATTAGCAATCATACACCTTATGTTATGAGTCTGTATTTCTGGAGTGCCAGCCACTATACTTGAGTTACTTAGCAGTACCTCCCTGTTGACTATACTAACCCTCCCCCATCTCCTCCCACATGACTAGTTAATTCATTCCTTACCCCCTCTACACTTCCTACCCCATTACTTCTATCTAGTCCCCGCCCCACCTATTAGTTTAAAAAGCCATTCTACCATCCTTTCCCCTAGCACAGCAGCTTCCTCATCATTAAGTTGCAATCCATCCCTACTATAGAGATTGTACCCAAGTGAGAAGTCAGCCCAGTGCTCTAAAATCCCAAACCCCTTCTTAATGCACCACTTTTTTAGCCGTGCATTAACCTCCCTAAGCTCCTTCTGCCTCCCTGGGCTAGCACGTGGCACTGGTAGTATCTCAGAAAATACAACCTTGGAGGTCCTTCCCTTAACCTTATTCCCTATTTTTTTTAAATCATTCTTGAGGACACTCCATCTTCCACTAACTTTGTTACTGGTACCAATATGTACCAAGACAACCGGTTCATTTCCATCCCCTCCCAATAATTTATCTACCAGATGCCGAACCCAAGCTGTTCGATTGCTGGGATCTGGGTGACAAATCACCCTTCCTACCTTCCTAATAATAAAGTCCCCTTCCACCAAAACATGTCTGTTTCTCTGCCTATTCTGCCTTCCCACTCCTCCAGTAGAACTATTCTCACGGCTGTTATCTATTGCCATACCTGAATGGACATCCCCAACAGTTTCACTCACTCTGGCAAATCTGTTGGGGCCTCATTCTATTAGCGGCCGCAGCCGTTGCGGGGCCGCAAGGACCGGCCGCAAGCTATTCGGCTATTCTATTCCCTTACGGCCGGGGATTCCGGCAGGCTTGCGGCCGGTGCCTTGCTATCTCTTGCGGCCGCTCGCGCCAGAGGAAAGCCTTTGATCTAAAATGGCCGCAAGAGTTTCGGCCGTAAGAAATTCCTATTTGCAATTCAATTGCTCCGGGAAACCTCTCTGCAAGGCTAAAAGCGAGCCGCAGCTTACTTGCAGGAAAAAGGTCCCGCTAGCACCAATTAAGCACATAAAATAGCTCAAATAAAGCCATCCTGCACTTTGAGAAGACTATAAAGGGATTTTAGGTGTTAGAAAAAATAGCACATAATTATCCTATACTCAAATCCGTAAACTATTTTATTTTTAATATCCGTAAAATATCCATGTAAAAAGTCCAGAGTGCTTGGAGCACTTCAGACCCGCCCACGCCGCAGCCGGAAAATAAACAGTTAATTTGAACTCGGGTTTGGGCTGATGTGCAAGCTTGAGAGTGGGTTACTTTTAATCCTCATGTCCCCCAATATGATCCCTGGCATTTACAGAGCTGTACAGTGCAGGCTTGAATTTATTTTTGCGTTTTTAGATTTCACAGCTTACGGCCGGTTTCAAGATATGCGGCCGGCCGTAAGAGGAGATCCTTGCGGGGCCGTATAATAGAATCGCGAGTTAACAGAACACCCGCAAGGAATCGCAGCCTTACGGCCGATTTACGGCCGGTAATAGAATGAGGCCCTTGGTATTTGACAACTCAATATTGGCCTGCCTCCTGCTCCTGTTTCTCCTGCTTCCCCTTCTAACCGTAACCCAGCTACCTCCCTGGACATCCTCACTATTCCCAGCTCCACCCTCCCTGCTAGGCCCAGCTAAACTCTGCTCAGTGAGCACCAACTCTCTTTCCATTGGAGCAATATCACTAAGAGCTGCAATTCTCCTCTCCAGTTCTTTAATCTGAGCTTCCAGAAAGGCAACATGCTCACACCTCTCACATATACACACATATATATATATATATATATATATATATATATATATAGAGAGAGAGAGAGAGAGAGAGAGAGAGAGAGAGAGAGAGAAGTCATACAAAAAGCAGTCCACTGGAGTAGCAACTGGCAACCAACTCCAGTATCTTTGCAATGAAAAGCATATGGATAAGCACGACCAGAAGCACAGACATATGTGGTCACTGAGAGTCAGACACAACTAAAGGACAGAAGGAATAACAACAGCAAGACACAGAGAGGGATATGGACTCACCTGAGCTCTGCAGCTGCTTCTGTCTGGTATAGGCCGGGGTGGTGACCCTTGGTGTGTGGAGCACTGAAGTTTTATACGCAGCTCCCTCTATCTGCATGCACTGTGAGCTGGGAGCTTTATTGAGATTGCAACAATGTATACACATCTGGGGGGACTGTGAGAGGGGCAGTCCCTGTATGGACTTTTCCCCCTGGGTATTCTAATTGGGTGATACTGCATTTGACAGACAGG
Source organism: Discoglossus pictus (assembly GCA_027410445.1). NCBI lineage: Eukaryota > Metazoa > Chordata > Amphibia > Anura > Alytidae > Discoglossus > Discoglossus pictus. The sequence goes on along the minus strand of CM050164.1, from coordinate 410,238,425 downwards.
CTCAGCTCTATCACTTAGAGCACAGTTTGGGAATAGACAGCATTGTGACTTTTTTTTAATTTTTTAATTCTCACATGTACATTGATCTGTATTACTAGGCAAGTCACCAGCAGGGGGCTAGATGTGATAAGTCAGTGTGTTTAACTGCAGCACAGAGGGTTTTGAAATTTAAGTGAAAGCAGCAGCTATTAAAAAAACTGAATATTGAACATGATAAAACATTTTTTATTTTTTTTTACATTATACAATTAAGTAAGTGATGGGTGATTAAGTCAGTGCATTCATTTTTGGAGGGTGGTTGTCCATTTGCCCCTATGCACCAGTCACCCCTGCTCCTTTCCTTCTTGCTGTATTCTAAACATGCGTTTCCCATACACATATAGAGAAATCACCATGTGTATATGTGCCTATGTAAACATACAAAAAATCCGAAAGTGCAGGTTAGACTTACAAAAACTATATTTTCTGTATACAGATATTCTGTGTATATTCTATGCATGGCATCAGGCCACCTCCTGCTCTCTGAAAATGTGCTGGCCTAGGCCTGAGCTTTGTGGGCCTACGCTGAAACACACCCATGATCATGATTTGATTGACAAGGTTAGCAGAATAGTAACGTTGATGTGAGATATTAATAGGTTAATCAGACCTGCAAAGTCCCTCCCCATAAATAGCCCTTACCACCAACTTCCGGTACTGACTTCAGAGGAAGCGTGTTGACGTGGAACGTGCGCGTCAAGTCATGTGATCAGTGCCATCGCTATCCGATGACATCAGAAGCCACTACGACCATGCGATGAAGCTAATCGCATAATACTGATAGATACAGGGAAGTGTATATACAGTACATACTTTTACCTACCATTTCCCTATATGTATGGTGCAATATTGACAAATAAATAAGGAATAATTTCTGTTTTATGCTAAAACACTATTAATGGTTTGAGTACGCATTGGGGCATATTATTATTTTTGGATAGTCAATATACTGTATTAGGATATATTACAGGATCCCATATCGTGGGACTAAAATTGGGTAGATTCTTACTGCTTTTTTTGTGCACTATAAATGTATTTATACATTTGTTGATAATATTTGTTGTCTAAATTCAATTACTATTAGTATTTTTTCTTTTTCACATTTTGGTAGGAAAGTAGTATACTCACTCCCCTTTCTTTTGTGTTTTGTTGTCACTAGGGGGGTAAGTGGCGGATCCCCATTTGCCACATCTTTATATATAGAGAGTCGGTTTTATTAGTTAGGGCACTGTAGTTCGTTCCCCTTGGAGTTTGTGGCCGGCTCCAGTAGTGTCACATTAATTTTTGTAAGGACATCAGTACTCAACTTATCTCTCTATATATAATCCGTGTGATATATGCTGCACTTTGTATTTCTATGCACTTTATCCTTTAGGGTATGAAATAGATCTTATGAAATTTACATTCATATGCACTTTTTTTAACTTGTCACTTTATTGTCATTCTCAGATCACTTATATTTGTATGTACTTTTTTGTACTTGTCACTTTATTGTTACTACCAAGCACTTGTCATTTTAAAAGCCAATATTATATATCTACAGTATGTATTTGTTATTTATTTTCATCTGAGACTGTCCAATTGCCCTATAAACTACATAATAGTAGATTAATAGATTCAATTGTTATCAGATTCCTACCAAAGATATATTTTATAGAGTTTTTAAGTATGTTTTATTTTTGTAGTTTTATTTTCTGTGTGGAATAAAAGTTATATTTTAAATATTAACAGTTTTGATTTCAGATTGGATTCTTTCTACCATGTTGGAGAGAATTTAAGATGACTATTATGGGTGTCTTTCTTTGTCCCTTTTTTCTCTAAAATATTATTTCCCACTCATCATCTATTTGCCCTCTAAGATATATAATACACAATTTATATATACAATATTATTATTATAGTGTCTAGAAATAGAGTTATCAAAAAAGATTTCATTTAATAACTTGAATACACAACTGAAAACTGATATCACCTGGAAAATGTGGGATGTATTCAGTTGATTTAAAGATCGATATGTATTGATGGAAAATCAGTATGTATGTTTATGTTTTTCATGATTTTATATATTTATTTGTGAGTTTTATGTAAATTGCAATAAAAAAAAAAGAAAAAGAAAGACTAACCAAATTAAATGTATTTTCTCTAGAAGAAAAGGCGTCTAAAAGGGCATATGATTACCTTATATAAATACATCCAGGATCAATACAAGACTTTGTCAAATTAACTTTGTGTACCAAGAGGTTTTCAACTGACAAGAAAAAATCCTTTGAGGTTAGAAGTAAAAAGATTCTACCTTAAAGAAAGAAAAGGGTTCTTCACAGTAAGGGTGATTAAACTGTGGAATTCTCTACCAAAGGAGGTGGTGACAGTAGATCTGAGAGAGAGATCTGAGTGATAACTTTAAAAATGGGGTTTAATATATTTTTGAATGAAAAGGGCATTTAGGGTTATCCTGGATAATTAGAGAGGGAGTATTGATCCAGGGAAAGTCTGATCGCTACTGTTTTTGAACCGAAAAAAATAATAGTCATTTATTAATTTATTACCGTAGCTTTACATGTAATTTTGATGCAGTGAAATCTACAATGTTTGCTTCGGTTAATCTTCTTCCACAAATGGGAGGAAACTGAATGCTGATTAAATGTATCAGCTAAAATGCCAGTGCTTTCATAAACACTACATAGTTACATAGTTACATAGGGCCTCATTCTATTATCGGCCGGAAATCGGCGCGTAAGGCTGCGATTCCTTGCGGGGGTTCTGTTAACTCGCGATTCTATTATACGGCCCCGCAAGGATCTCCTCCTACGGCCGGCCGTAAATCTTGCAACCGGCCGTAAGCTCTGAAATCTAAAAACTCAAAAATAAATTCAAGCCTGCACTGTACAGCTCTGTAAATGCTAGGGATCATATTGGGGGACATGAGGATTAAAAAGTAACCCACTCTCAAGCTTGCACATTAGCCCAAACCCAAGGTCAAATTAACTGTTTATTTTCCGGCTGCGGCGTGGGCGTGTCTGAGGTGCTCCAAGCCCTCTGGACTTTTTACATGTATAGTTTAAGTATATTAAAAAAAAATTATTTTACGGATTTGAGTATAGGGTAATTATGTGCTATTTTTGCTAACACCGAATATCACTTTATAGACTCCGCAAAGTGCAGGATGGCTTTATTTGAGCTATATTTCGTGCTTAATTGGTGCTAGCGGGACCTGTTTGCTGCAAGTAAGCTGCGGCTCGTTTTTAGCCTTGCAGAGAGGGTTCCCGGAGCAATAGAATAGCAACCGGGGCTTTCTTGCGGCCGAAACTCTTGCGGCCGTTTTAGATCAAAGGCTTTCCTCCGGCGCGAGCGGCCGCAAGAGATAGCAAGGCACCTGCCGCAAGCCTGCCGGAAGCCCCAGCCGGAAGGGAATAGAATAGCCGGAAAGCTTGCGGACGGTCCTTGCGGCCCCGCAGCGGCTGCGGACGATAATAGAATGAGGCCCATAGTAATTAAGGTTGAAAAAAGACTTTCAGTCCATCAAGTTCAAACTGTTAAGATCTCCTCTGATCTGCAATATGCGAAATAGTTATTAATTAAATTATTGACTAAATAATTATTAATAGTATAGTATTGGAGGATGAATAAAGAGTTAGTCCATCAAGTTCAACCTTTTTAGATCTCTATTGATCTTTTTAATGTGGACTATTTATTATTATTTGTTAATTGTTATTTGATCCAGAGGAAGGTAAACAGAAAAAAAAAAAACATTGAAACTTTGCCAATTTTCTCATAAGGGAAAAAAAAAGGAAAATTCCTTCCTGACCCCAGAAACTGGCGATCAAATTTCTCCCTGGATCAATATTCCTTGCTAGTTATCTAGGATTGCCTTGAATGCCCTCTTTATTCAAAAATATATCTAACCCCTTTTTGAAGTTGTCTATCGAATTCGCTGTCACCACCTCCTTTGGTAGAGAATTCCACAGTTTAACCACCCTAACTGTGAAGAACCCTTTTCTTTGTTTAAGGTTAAATCTTTTTTCCTCTGACCTCAAAGGGTGTCCTCTTGTCAGTTGAAAATCTCTTGCTACAAAAAGTTCACTTGACAAAGCCTTATATTGAACTAGGATGTATTTATATAACGTAATCATATCTCCTCTTAGACGCCTTTTTTCTAGCGAAAATAAGTTTAATTTTGTTAGTCTTTCTTCATAACTTAGCCCCTCCATTCCCCTTATTAGTTTTGTAGCCCTTCTCTGTACTTTTTCCAGCTCTAAAATGTTTTTTTTATGAGGTGGTACCCAAAATTGTACTCCATATTCCAAATGAGGATGTACTAGAGATTTGTATAGTGGCAGAATTATATCTTCTTCCCTGGCTTCTATACCCTTCCTAATACATGCTAATATTTTATTTGCCTTTGCAGCCGCTGCTTGGCTTTGAGCGCTGTTACCTAGGTGGTTGTCCACTAGTACTCCCAAATCCCTTTCAATATCTGATACCCCTAGATTTGCTCCATTAAGATTATAGATTGCTTGGCTATTGTTCCTTCCCAAATGCATAACCTTACATTTATTTGTATTAAATCTCATCTGCCATTTAGCCGCCATTTCTTATGCAAATCCTTTTGTAGGGAAAGTACATCATTATCTGATTTTATTACCTCGCACAACTTAGTGTCATCAGCAAAAATGGAGACACTACATTCGAGTCCTACTTCAATGCCATTAATAAATATGTTAAAAAGGAGAGGACCTAACACTGAACCTTGAGGAACCCCACTTATCACATTAGACCAATCGGAGTATGTTCCATTCACAACAACCCTTTGCTTCCTGTCTTTTAGCCAGCTCTCGATCCATGAGCAGATATTTACTGCAATTCCTGTATCCCTTTTTTTGCTCACTATTCTTCCATGTATCAAATGCCTTTGAAAAATCTAAAAAGACTACATCCACTGAGTTGCCCTGATCAATGGACCTACTAACCTCCTCATAAAAACTAATTAGATTGGTCTGACACGACCTATCCTTCATAAATCTGTGTTGACTGCTACCTATGATCCTGTTCAAATAGACATATTCTTGTATTCTGTCCCTTATTAACCCTTCTAAAAGCTTCCCAACTACAGATGTGAGGCTCACTGGTCTATAATTCCCCGGATTTGCTCTAGATCCCTTCTTAAATATAGGTATCACCTCAGCTTTTCTCCAGTCATCTGGTAGAGACCCTGTAGTGAGTGAGTCTTGAAAGATTAGATATAATGGTTTGGCTATTACTAATAAAAAGCTTTTTAGTTTACAAAGATATAGGAGAAAGAAAAAGCTCATCAAAAGAAAATGAAATGCAATTGAAAGTGTTGTTATCCTGTTTGTTTTCTAAAAAGGTTTTGCCTGTTATTGTTTAGTTACACAAAAGATCATGCAGAAAACACTATGTTGTACCTTTGATTCTTTCTAAATTAAACTATATTCAACATGACAATATTATTGTTAGAATTAGTGATATTTACATTAATAGAACAATATCAAATAGATTATTATCACATATAATAGTCGTCAAACAATGTTAAAAATGACGCCCTTGTGCATGCACAATGAGGCGCTCATTGCACTCCTCGCACGACTATGGCTGCAATGAGCGCCGAAGGCACTCAACGCGAGGTCCATGGGATTTAGAGGCTGCATTGAGCGCTGAAGGCGCTCATTGCAGGGCTTGCTCACAGGACTTTACAAATGACAGGATCTGCAATGAGCTGTGAAGGCATTCATTGCGGGGCACGCGAGGAGCACCAAAGGCGCTCATTGTGTACCCCGCAAGTCTTTAAAACACCGTACACATGGTCACAAAAAGTGCTTATGTCAATGGCTGCGATCACTGACGAAACGCGTAGCACTTTCCCGCTGATCGCGAAGTGCGCAACAGTTTACGATTTTAACGGCCAGAAATGTCTCAACTGTGTAACTCAAAAGACCCCCCAAAACAGCCAAAGAATTAAAAAAAAAATACTAACACACTTACACACAGCACAGGGGAAGAGCCAGGAAGCCTGTGAGTGAGGTTGCAAGCTAATTTGAGCCATATTGGGTGTTTTTTGAAAATCGTCTTAGAAAAAAATGGTGGCCGAAAAAACGTAAAAATTCTCAAACAGGATCAAAACAAAGCCGAAGCCAGTAACACTTACCCACCAACGCGAGGCACGCAAGACTTAGAAAATACACAACAGCGAAGCAAGTAACACTTATACGAACAATGCAGGACTTCGAAAATAAAACCAACGGCAGGCAGAGCGCGACACTCAAAAAATCAGCAGAGACACAGAGGAGAAAGACACAGGGAAGGGACAGGGGGAGTTGGCGGAAAGAGACACTTGCATTCCCAAGCACAAAACTTACAGGTTGCTTTCAGCGCTCATCGTGATGCCCGTAAAGTAGACGGGAGGAGAGGCTCGCAATGAGTGCCCCATTGTGTGGCAAACAGCATTGCCATGCTCCAAATTTTATTGCCATCATTTTTCATGGGCAATTTCCTAGTTTATTTATAATATATGATCAGTGAATAGAAAAAGCCCCATGGAACAGGGAACAGATTCCTAATCATATGAATTAGATTTTTTTGTATTCTCATGTAGTGATGTTGTGTTCCGAATGTGTCATGCTCCATTAAAATGTACTCCATTCATTACTTAGTCTGCTGTTCTACTTCTCTGCAGCTCCAGGGAGATATATTGTATGACATTTTGGTTTAGAGAGATTTCTCAGTGTAGATGTGTAATATGTTACCATTTAAAAGCTTCTTTTTTTTTTTTTGCAAATGCCATATTTACATTACAGAATTACTGTAATTGTATTGTTCTTGCTTAATGTTCTCATGGGAAAAATAAAGGAAGCATTCCTTAAGTATCATCTAAGCACATAATGTGTAAGTCAATACAAAACCACCTCTATTGTATTTCTTGCACGCTGTGCTATAAACTATTCTAAGTGTGTAAGTGGATATTATTGGTTGCAGACATACTTTAGAGGAAATCTGCTGGGAATTCCCGTAGAAGGGGAATTAACTAAACACTTTCTCATCTGACATTAATTGAAAAGAGCTGAGATAATGTGAGAAGGGCTGTTTTCCTCCATCAGGAATAGCACGTAGTAAATCAAGAGATAACGTGAGAACCTCTTGAGATGCTTGTGTGTGTGTGTTTGTGTTGCTTAGTCGTGTCCGACTCTCTGTGACCTCATAGACCACAACACACCATGCTGATCCACTTGGTATTTATGGCAGAGATACTGCAGTGGGTTGCCAGTTCAATCTTCAACAGGCTCCTGGTATTCCTAGATGGTCTCCCATCCAAGTACTTACCAGGCCCGACCCTGCATAGCCTCAGGGTGGTGTGACCTCTTGGATACCTAAAAGGAATCAAACTCAGGTTGCAGCGGTGAAAGCACCGAATCCTTACCAATGGATCACCAGGGAACCCTTGAGTTACTTAGGCCCTCATTTAATTGCAATTTGGCCAATTGAATAAAGCCCTAAATAAGCACATAACATATTTTTTTTAAAGAAGTTTTTAGTTAGTAAGTATCTATCCAAAAGCAAGGTTTCACGAACTAAAAACTTATTTAAAAAATATATGCTATGTGCTTATTTAGGGCCCTATTCAATAGTTCTATTTAACTTATACTATAAACGAGAGGTATAAATGAACCTGCCAGATTATGCATGTATCAACCTTTTGACAAACAAATCAATAGAAGGAGATTTTTTTATGCATAGTAAGATTCAGACATGTTAAAACAAATTAAATAGGCAACACCAAATCAGTCATGTAGTTTTTAGTGTCGAAGGGGATCAGGTCTGTAGATAAAAAAGAAGTTGAATTTTAAAATCAATATAAGTAGGGAAATGTAAATCCCTGGTAGCGCTAAAAAACTAGTATGGAATATTTAACATCCACTTTACATTCAAAATAATCTATTTGCATATCATGTATACCTAAAAGCAACTGTAAGAGTAATACATTTAATAAATGGCCAATGTCATAATAATGTATGTTATACATGTTATTCATTTCAATATTAAAAAAAATAAAAGGTAAAAAAAAAGGCGGTTTCCAGTATTAAACCTCAACTAGAATCTGTGAGAAAAAAAATACTGTTATGCATTGAAAATAGACGGATGCCCCTGAAATAGCTGACAAACAAATTATGAGAAAACTTCACATTATTGAAGGTCAATAAGATGATTTTCTTTTATTTATTTTTTTACATAGAAAACTAACAAAATGATGATTTTCAGTAAAAGTAGTATTCTGATAAATGACTTACGAAAAATGTAATTTGTATACATATGATTAGATTTCCCTGGTGGTCCAGTAGTTAGGATTTGGTATTTTCACTACTGCAACCTGGATTTTATTCCAGTCATGGAAATAAGAGGTCACACCACCGTGAAGGCAAAAAGGGCTGGTTTTGGTCAGTACTTGGATAGGAGACACCTAAGAATACCAGGAGCAGTATGCTATGGTCCACTAGCAAAGAAACTGACAACCTATACACTCAGTATCTCTGCCATGACAACCAGAATGACCATGGATATAAAGATGTGCTTGGTGTGTAATGGTCCATGAGGTCACAGAGTTGGACACAACTGAACAACATAAACTACAACAATGCATGATTACAAGTATTTTAGTTGTCCTTAATATATTTTTTAATATATGAAAGAAATCATGGATTCAGATAAGATAGATGCTATGACTGATTTATTAACATCATTTAGAAGTCATTAAATATGTGCACTAATAAGAATCCCAGGAACGCCCTCTACCCATTCCATGAAGGGAATCCATGGGCATCCACTTCCCCACTCACACCCAATCCCTAATACATATAACAATGCAGGGTCTATTAAGACCCCATGGCACCTTAAAAATAACCCCTGTGCCACGGAAGATCTGAAAGGACCCCCTTGGCACCTAAACGTTAACCTAACTTGCAGGACCTTCATGGCATATAAAAGTCTAAGAAAGATCAGATTGTAGATTAAAGTTAACCCATAAAGTGCAATCAAGGTCCTCAATGTTATTTCAGGACCTCTGAGGCATGGGATTTATTTTTAGGTGTCATGGTTATATGTATAAGGGATTGAGTGTGAGGGAGGAGGAAATTTCCCGCACGGGGGGAGGGATAATGTTAAAACAGATGACAGTATAAAAGCACCTAAGAGATGCAGATTTAATTCAACAATATATGCTCGTCAAATTTTAGAAAAATATTATGATGAAGATCTGTGAGCTGAGACGATGAGGCTGGAGATGCAAATTTGATGTTGTTTTGACTGAAGAAAGAATTTCTATAGTGCAGACTATCTGAAATATCACCAATTAATCTACCCTCCAATGGTTGAATGTACGTGAGGAGAAAGTGAGCGGGGAATATAAGTACCCCCAGCCCCCAATTTCTCACTTGCTCAGCTCCTTAAATATTTCCCCCACACCTCTACCTAGTTATTTTCTTTTTAAGGACTGTTATTTCTCAGCCACTTCTTGAATTCAAAAATGTGGGAGGAAACACAAAAATGCAGTGTTGAGCAAGGAAAAAAAATGGAGAAAAAAAGAAGGCAGCAAATGAAGAAGTGGCTAAAGTGAATATCAGTACATTTTCATACCTGGAATAGGCCTAGAAAAGCAAAAAAAAAAAACAAAAAAAAATGTGTCATTTGGGAAATACTATATTAAACCTTTATGTGGGTAGTTTCTCCCCTACAATACCTGAATATCATAATGTCCAATCTGGGGTCAGGGCAACTGCCCTTCCTATATACCTATTATTATTCCTCATTTCTGCTTTTTTTTAACTATACTCTATCCTGCCTTGAATTTAAACATAACCGTATTTCAATCATTGTGACGTGTTAAAACCCCAGTAACTCTGATTTTAACTCAATACATTTAGATAATCTTTGTTAACCCATTGTTTCCATTAGGGAGATTAATATTAGTCTGCACATTAACATTAGTATGAACATTAACTCAATTCTTGTTGATAAAAATAGGACTTTAATATTATTATTATTATAGTTTATTTAACATATATTCCGTGGCGCTGTACATAAATTAAGTTCAGACAAAGATAAATACAGATTAACATTTGGCAAAGGAAGGAGAGCCCTGTCTTTGAGCTAGGAATCCAATGTCCATGGTGCATTCCCAAAGTACTTAGGATAGAAACTCGCAGACTTAAAATCTAAGGTAATAGAGTCATTCATTACAATAGAGTACAAATGTATATGTGGTATTCATTTTTGTAACTCTAAACTTGTGAACAGAGAGACTCCATTAAATGTATACTTTATTGTACAATATAATAATAATAATAATAATACAAATAATAATATCATAATAATAATAATATTAGAAAAATGTTGAGAATATTGGTTAAACAGAAGGGGGTTTAAATGTTTTTCATCAGTGAGGAGAGAAGGATAAATTGAATAATAATCAGTGGATATACCATGTTACTCAATATATGTTTACTAGCAAATTGCCCTGTCAAAAAATGACGGCAATGAAATTGTAAGTGAGCTAATGGTGTTTGGTGTATAATAATCAAATAAATAATACATTACTAAAGTAATATACTTTACCTATTCAATTCAAGTAATATATGCAGGAAGTATTCTGTTGAAGAGCTGGCAATCTGTTTTGATGTTGCTGCAGCATTAGTGGTGTGGAGCTGCTGTGTAAGCGTGATGAATGTGTGCAGTGTAATAGTGTGCATGAGACCAAATCGTTAGTCTAGCTGTGTACTTCCGCATTGTATAAGTTATTGTTCTAAAATGGCGGCTAATGTGTGGTACGCGGCTGTAGCGGAATATCCGTAGCTGTTTTGTGGTGTTTTGCCTGTTTCTGGTGGTGTTTTGCGTGTTTAGAGTGCTGTAGTCTCGTTTTCGTTTTGTTCGGTGGCCATTTTTTCTCTCGCTTAGAGAATTCTTTAGTGTGTAAACTCTTTTATTTTGAGTTAAATTAAGGTGTAACTTAATTTTTTGAGGTCCTGGATGCTCCCTCTTGCTGTAGGCAAGCTTTTTATGTATGTGTTGTGTGTATTTATTGTGTTTTTTATTTTTTGATGTCCGCGGGTTGCGGACGATTTTTGCGAGGTCGTAATGGGTGGTAACGTGTCTCGTATGTTGTTTGCGTTACAAGGTAAAGTTTGCAAGGGCCGCAGTTGCTGGCAAGGAGCGCCTTCAAGGGCCACAGGCTCGCTATGCAAGCCCGCAAGCGTGAGCAATGGCTCGTATGCTCACAACTATATATGTGATATTCAAAACTGTATAGCAGGTTTTTATATATTCTTTTGGTTAGCATCATTACACTGACACAGATATCTCTAAGTGCAATAAATCAGATTTACAGATATAGCAATAGATAATACATATTAAAGTGCATATATAGTGGTTATAAGGACAGCACGACTTTAGCACAACTCAAAAATGAGCTGACAAATGAGCGCTGGCACATCCGCAACTACACTAAACCACGCTTGACTACAGCACTCATCCAAAACATGCACTCGTGCACCCGACACATGCGTGCGCTCACCCAACACCTGACGCATCCTGTCTGCTCTGTGTGTCCCCCCCTGTGTGATATCCATTGTGTTCCCCCTGTGTGTCATGCAGTAAGAGGTAACCACACACCTGGAGTGCAGGATGTGTGTGTGTGAGCTGAGCTGGTGATGAGGCAGCCAGACACTGAGCACCATGCAGAGCCCTGCCAGCCTCACCCTGCTCACCTTGGTCTGCATGCTCAGCCTGCTGAAGCCCTGCAAGTTAAGGGCACCCTGACTGCTGGATGGGAGCCCTTGGGGTGGGGGTGTCTTCAGAATACAGTGTGTGTGTCTAGCACTGGGGATGGTGCAGATCATTCTCTCCTACCCCCTCTCTACGCCTCTCCTTCTCTCTCTCCCCCCCTCTCTCCCTCCCTCCTCTTTCCCCCTTCTCTCTCCAATCTTTCCCCCTCTCCTTCTCTCTAACACACTCCTTCTCTCTACACCCTCTCCTTCTCTCTCTACACCCTCTCCTTCTCTCCCCCCTTCTCTCTCCCCCCTTCTCTCCTGTCCCTCTCTCCTGTCCCTCTCTCATTCTCTCTCCCCTCCTTCCCACTCCCCCTTTCCTTCTCTCTCTCCCCCTCCTCTTTCCCCCTTCTCTCCACCCCTCTCCTTCTCTCCCCCTCTCCCTCTCTTTCCCCCCTCTCCCTCTCTCTCCCCCTCTTTCCCCCCTCTCCCTCTCTCTCCCCCTCTCCCCTATCTCCCCCTCTCCTTCTCTCTCTACACCCTCTCCTTCTCTCTCTCCCCCTCTCCCCCATTTTCTCTCTCACCTCTCCTTCTCTCTCTCCCTCTACTTCTCTCTCCCCCTCCTTCTCTCTCCCCCTCTCCCCCTCTTTCCCCCCTCTCCCTCTCTCTCCCCCCTCTCCCCTATCTCCCCCTCTCCTTCTCTCTCTACACCCTCTCCTTCTCTCTCTCCCCCTCTCATTCTCTCCCCCATTTTCTCTCTCCCCCTCTCCCTCTCTCTCTCCCTCTCCTTCTCTCTCCCCCTCCTTCTCTCTCCCCCTCTCCTTATCTCTCCCCCTCCTTCTCTCCCCCTTCTCCTCTCTCTCTATCTCCTCCTCTTTCCCCCTCCTATTTCCCCATTCTCTCCACCTCCCTCTCCTTCTCTCTAACACTCTCCTTCTCTCTCCCCCCTCTTCTTCTCTCTGCCCCCTCCATCTATCACTTACCTGCATGCTCCATTCCCCGATGCCTGCAGCTGAGCCTCACTTGGAGCCTGGCTCCTCCCCCAAGGGTCCTGATTGCACTGTAGAAGACAGGCAATCCGGACCTGCTCTATTGTATTGTCAAGTAAAATAACTTTATGTCTGCTTTTTAGGTTTTACTTCAATCAGTCTACCTGTAGAAGCATTTAACCCATGTAGTGTTGTAAAAACGTATAAAAAAATAGTATTTTTCCCCATTACTTTTGTTTTGTTCAGTCATGTCCATCTCTCTGTGACCCTATGGATCACAGCACATCAGGCACATCTGTCAGCCACGAACCCTCTGAGCGTCCTCAAGTTCATGTTCATTGCTTAAATAACCTCATCTATCAATCTCCTCCTCTGTCATCCCCTTATTCATATGCCTTCATTTTTTTCCACCATCAGGGTCTTCTCTCGGAAATCTTGTCTTCTATGCTGAATTGTTCTTTACTGCTTCCTTATCGATACCTCTCTCTCGATCCCTGTCTCTCTATGTGATCATTTTTGTCTGTTTCTAAGAGCTGTCTCAGCTATACATCCTGATCTAACATGTTTTATATGTGTTCTATTTAATTATTGCATGTCATCAAGAAAATGCAGGCACTTTCACTCATAAGAATAGTGAGCAGAACCAGCACCACCTTACCCTCATCAAGATAATACATACATAAAGTGACAGGGAAAAAAAAAATCAAGTAAGTGGGTAGAGTATGTGTCAGTGGGCAGGGCCTACAGAGGTAACATGTTGTGAAGGGGAGGGGTTTCTACTTTTGGGCAGAGTCAATTTAAGGGGAGGGGCCAGGTCTCTGCCTCTCCGCCCCACCAACTTGAAAAGTCACCAGCCGCCACTGAGTTTAACAATAAAATATCATCCAATAAATAGACGTATATAGAAATAAGAAGGCTTTATTTATAATTTGCTTCATTTATATTAAATGCTCCAACTTCCAAAGTACTAATTTATTAAAAAAGTACCATAAAAATGTCAAACTCTTGTACTCCATGTAGCAGGGTGAAAAACATTTATGAAATTTAAGCCTGCGTGAGATAATGCTATGCTCAGAGTAAATTAACCAGGGCAAATACCAGATGGACATTTTAATTATTACATGCAGTTAAATGTATTTGTCTATGTAAAACAAAGTACATATATTCATTAGACAGCAGTCACCATCAATTAATTTTGTAGAAAAAAAACAAGTTTAATTAAACAACACATTTCAATTGTATAACAATGCATATTATGTAATACATATACTGATACAACACTGCTATTTGTTACATTTAAATATTTTTGATAGCCAAATTATGCTTTGCATAAATAACTAGATTTTCTTAAAACCACCAAATATACTGTTGTTGTATGTACAAAGCTATGCCTGTGTTTTTACAGACCATATATAGGACATTGAAATGTATTGGTTTATATATGTATGTTAATATATCAATTCTTTAGGAAATGTAAAAGCAGTTTTGTATTTTAGTTGGACTTTAAATAAGAAAAAATAGATTGACGAATATTAGTTGAATAATATATTACAAGTAAAGAAAATCAAGTCAGTTAATTAAAAAAGATTGAATTATAATGAAACACTATTCAGAAACACTAGAATTTTTGGACAAAAACTTCATAAACGTATAGAAAAGGTTAAGCTCCCCTTGCAAAGAGTTTTTTGTATGACATTCATTACATCATCATCATTCAGAAGCGTTATTAAGGGATAATATACAAGAATATGTCTATTTGAACAGGATTATAAGTAGGAGTCAACGCAAATTTATGAGGGATAGGTCATGTCAAACAAATCTAATGAGGTTTGTAGGAAATTGGATCAAGGCAACTCACTGTATGTAGCCTTTTTGGATTTTGCAAAGGCTTTTGATACAGTGCCACATGGAAGACTGGTATCTGGTATTGAAAGGGATTTAGGAGTACTTGTGGACAACCACCTCGGTATCAGGTAATATATTTGCATATATTAAGAAGGGTATAGAAGCCAGGGAAGCAAATAATTCTGCCACTACGCAAATCCCTAGTACACCTTCATTTGGAATATGGAGTACAATTTTGGGCACCACTTCATAAAAAGGACATTTAAGAGCTGAAAAAGAGAATGGCAACAAAACTAATAAGGGGAATGAAGGGGATTATGTAGAAAGACTAACCAAATTAAATGTATATTGTCTAGAAAAAAGGCATCTAAGAGGGGATATAATTACCTTACATTACATCCAAGGTCAATAGGAAGCTATGTCAAGTGAACTTTTTGTGCCAAGAGGTTTTCAGCAGACAAGAGGACATACTTTAAGGTTAGAAGTAAAAAGATTCCACCTTAAAGAATGAAAACGGTTTCATTCAAAACAGGTGCATATTTAGGTTTTCTGCTGCCCTAAGCTATTCAGATTTGTGCACCCCTGTAATGAACAATTGGGGAAAAGACATAGGTACCCAGTGGGACACCCTGGATTGGGAAAAAAACATTTTTACATTTAATTAAAGGTCCTTAGAATTATAGTCTACAGGAAACATCTATGAAAAACTCTTCATAGAGCCTCATATACCCCAGTTAAACTGAACAAAATGAACCCCCAAATCTCACCTCTTTATTATAGGCATTGTTTAAACCCAGGCACGTTTTTGCCACTTGTAGTGGGAATGTACAGTAGTCTAGTCGTTATGGACTGAAGTCCTAGAGCTAGCCTCAAGAGTCCTACAAATCACTATACCCCCCACAATCTAAACATACCTTCTAGTCAAAATCAATCCCTTGATATCTAGAAAACAAAACAAATGGCTACAAAACCTAATGATATCAACAAAAAGCCACATAGCCCAAAAATGGAAGTCTTCTACTTTAAACATTCAAGAAGTAATCAATAAGTTAAATACCATAACGATTCATTACAGACTGTCGCATTCTTTAGCAAACACATACTCTCAATTTTTAGAAATATAGAACCCATGGCTCTCCTCAACCCAAACTATAGACATTACTTAAGCAGATAATTACATTTTACCTATATAAGCCTGTCTAAACTCCCCTCAAAAATAAACCCAGATCCCCTTTCGTCGACCCCAGGACCCGGATGAACTCATAGTACAGGCTGGATGAGTGACTAGTTGGCGGTCATTTCCTAGTCGAACCAGGTACGATATTTGGATTATATATGAAGATTCCAATTTGCTTATAGGACACGTATCAATTTAAGTTCAAGTTATTGTATTGTTTGTTTGATCAAACCTTTTTTTTTTATCATAATTTTTTCCTTTCTTTACATTTCCTTTTCATTTTTATAATATGTTATGTGAAACATTTATATTTTAAATCTAAACTTGTGTTGTTATGTGCAACATAAGATCTCAACCAGCATTGTTTATTGTATCAAGATTGTTATAGACCTTCTTACAACCTTTCAATTTAGAAAATAGAAAATGTTGAAATGTGTTCTATTGGTGTTAAACAAATAATATACCGTGCATAACAAACAAATTCCTTCTTAAACATTGTAAAACTTTATTAAGCAAAATGTTTGTAACAACACTGGCTTTGTGTTACAATAAAACATATTGAAACAGATTTGTGCACCCCTAATTACTCAGTTACTACTACTCCTTTCCTCTTGCTTTATCCCAATCATATGTTTACCACACACATATTTAAACACTGTAAAAGCATATGAGTTTATGTAAGTATGCGATAAGTCAGAAATGATCAGGTAAAAACATTTATGTGCATTGTATCAGAAACCTTTGGTAGTCCGCTACCCTCTGTAAAAATGCTGTCCTAGGCCTGGGCCTTGTGGGCATAGGCTGATACACACCAGTGCTTCCAAATGATGTAAGAAACTCTTACCGTATTGGTCCGAATATAAGCCGCACCTTTTTTCCGATTTTTGAGCTTGCGAGTTACGGGTGCGGCTTATATTCGCAACCGTCAAAAAATCATTGCCGATTTGCAAACTTTGCTTGTAACGCGTGCGACTTCTATTCGCAAATGCAAAATTACTGCCGATTTGCCCGATTGCGAGTTAAGGGTGCAGATTTTCGTGCTTTAGACTGCGGTATTATATAGCGATTTACGGTTTTAGTGATTCTAACATCCTGTAAAGCCTGTAACCTGCAAAAAAAAGCTACAGTGCTAATTAGAAAGCCTGTTTCTTGCAATGGCGGTCACTTTAAGAGTCTTTTTCTCTCCAATTTTACGGGTGCTGCTTATATTTGAGTACTATCTTTTTTCTATTTTTTCACCTTGAACTTTACGGGTGCTGCTTATACGCGGGTGCGGCTTATATTCGGACCAATACGGTATTTACTTTACATTATTTCTAACAAAGGGGATATCACATGTTACTCTATCACTTTTTTTCAACCAAGGCTTCTGAATATAATAAAATATTGCAAAGTAAAATTAGTGTTTGTTATTTGCACATGAGTTTAATTGTATCTACTGTTAGGACTAAATATCTCTTAATATCTATCTATATATCCATTTAAAATCCTAAGAGGTAGGCACCCTCTTTTTCAAATCACTCCACATAGACATGTGCAGTTATCACTTGTTATTATATATACTCAATGATAGTATTGATATTACTAAAGTATCCATTTTGTAAAATACAAAGTACAGAGTGAATAAATAAAATTTGTATTAACTAAAGATGGTTAAAAGCAAATTGTTTTTCAAACAGCATAAAACATTACTTTAATTTGTATCTACATTTCCACTGCATTATTAAATGTACTTGTTTTATTTACAGTATATATACCTCCTAAAATTTCCAGTTAAATACCTCTATGAGAGTGTTCTTAAATGTAAATATCTATTCTATACCCTTCTGACATTAGAAGAAAAAAGATTTCACCTTAAAGAAAGAAAATAGTTCTTCACAGTAAGGGTGGTTAAAATGTGGAATTGTCTACCAAAGGGGGTGGTGACAGCGGATTCGATAGATAACTTTAAAAAGGAGTTGCATATATTTTTTAATAAAAAGAGCTTTCCGGCTTATCCTGGATAACTAGAGGAGTATTGAGGCATAATTGACAACCCCTGCACTAACCACCTCTCATGTGTGCTTATCATACTTTCTTTACAGGACACAGTACCTGACCAGGCACTCACTCCAAATCTCCCTGAAGATACATTTTTTATCTCTTTCCCTGATAGGTCCTGGATCACTTTATCCTGCCACCATGCCTTGCCATTGATCCCAATGACAGCTCACAGAACACATCACCTTATTACGATGCCCCACCATTGACCCTTTGCCATAATCTGGCATGTCCACGTTCTAGTTGCACCACTTCAACAACTAACTACAGTTTCATTTTGTTCTCTGCTAGTTTCTGAAAACTGTTCTGCTTTACCATTTTTTATGTTTTTGTAACTTTGTAGTTCTTTGGTCAAAGCCTAACATAAATGTGTAAATGAACAATAATTTATAATTAGCTTTTAAAATGAGTTAAAAGGAACTTAGCTTGTTTTTTTTACTGAAAATTGATTTTAGGTTCACCATTATTGAGAATACACGAGGTACTTTAAAAAAATAATAAAAATAAACAATAGTTTAGTTATACATTCTTGATCAATAACTAATTAAAATGCATTTCAACCATAATTTTAAATGATTTAACATATGCAGCTGCCATGCTTTCTACATTCTTAATATCTACCATCTTTACAGTTTTAGCTGTCTACTAAATGCTGGCAGGAATGTTTTTTCAGATTGTGAACTCATATAATGGGATTAGTCATTGATTTAACACAAATCATCGCTTGCTAATGGTGTGGCTTGGCTACTGTAGATAGAGAAAAATAATTACACTGTAGATGGTGGAATATCTTATGCTGTATCCTGTAGTCTCATTAAAAGGCTTTTTTTTTCAATTTGGATAAAATGCACATAAATGTAATCACTGTTACTAGAACTATTTGATTTACCTTTATCATTAATTCTGAGGTTGCTGAATGCACATTTTTTTATTTCAGTGTAAATTAACATAATGTCCCAAAAAGAATATTATCCATTTCTAAATGATGCTTCTCTCTTTTTATTTCCCTTTACTTAAAGAAAGATAACATGATTAAAAGAACCACTATACAGTGAAAGAAATATATATTTGAAAACTAAATTTGATTCTAACAACATAATTAGAGAAGAAAAAAGTCCTAAAATTAGTTTAAGAGAAACATTGATGATGGATTTATCCTTGATATCATGGTAAATGTTGCATTTATAAGTTCTGTAGAAGTAGAACTTGCATCTATCCTTACATGCTGCCTGCTTCTCGCATGTTACTATACCCCATAAGTGAGGCCGCAAGTTAATTTGCTATTCAATTGGCATCTTTTGGCGGGCTACACACGGGTAACTTACAACCTCCAGAAGCCTTTGATCTCTCACTTTTGCAAGGCTAAAATTGCAAATCATTATTCAATTGCTCAATTTCCCCAAGCCCGCAAATGTTTTCATACCCGTAAATGGCAAAAGAAGGAGAAAATGCTACGAGTGCTAGAGAGGACACGCAAGGGGGTTGAACACCTATTCGTAGCACAGTAAATGCAAATAAAAAATCAATACTGCACTGTAAATAACAGGGAAAGCGAGGATAGACATTAGCTTTAATTGCACAACAGTCTCAAGCTCGCAAATCAGCAGGAAATAACATTTATTTTTATGTTTCCTTTCGGGGTTAAATCGATCTTGGGTATCAATGAGTTATTACATAACAGGCCACCCATATGGACTAGAATAGTATTGGCATTCATTTTCATAATTCTTTATTTTGCGGGTTTCCGAATCTGATCGCATATCGGACCCCCAAACCTAACTGATTGACATGTAACCTCCATGTTTTACTGCCGTAATTATGACAGGCTCATTTTCTATTGGCTGATTCGAAATGGGCCAGTAACTTGTGGCCTTGAGCAATTGAAAAGCTCTGGATTCGGGGACGAATGGGATCGCGTAACAAACCTGCAGACATACGGCCTACTACGATCGAGTTGAGGGCTTGCAATTGAATCGAGTCTTCAAAAATCAAGAATTTCTCTAACAGAGCTTTTATGGTCATGGCTTTCAAAACTGCTAGTGCTGTTTGTGTGTCATAAACTCTACACATGTGAAGTTTTTGCTACCCTACAATTGAGCCTTTAATTAGGGCTGGGTGAGCATGCCAGTTGGACACCTTTTCCCTGTTCTGGATGGGGTCTAAAATAGGCAAGTGCATATTTGTTGCTGTTCAGTCATTTTGTCGTGTCTGACACTCCGTGACCCTATAGATTGTAGCTCGCCAGGTACATTTCATAGTCTCTCTTCATCTGAGCTCTATCAAGTTTATGTTCATTGCTTCAGTAACCTCATCTATCCATCTCCTCTTGTTGTCCCCTTCTTCTTGTGCCTTCAATCTTTCCCAGCATCAAAGTATTCTCTAAGGAATCCTGCAGTCTCATGATATGGCCAAAATATTTGAGATTCAGCCTCATGATCACACCTTCTAGTGAACAGTTTGTTGTGATTTTCTGAAGTACAGGATCTTCTTGCAGTCCAAGGGACTCTAAGTAGTTTTCGCAATCACCCCAATTCAAAGGGATCAATTAAACGTGTCTCACACTTCTTTATGGTCCAGCTCTCACATTCGTATGTTACTACTGGGAATACCGTAGATCTAACTATGAGGACCTTTGTTGATTTAAAGTTTAATATCTTTACTTTTAACGAGCTTGTCCAAGCTTGCCATAGCTTTCTTCCCCAGAAGCAATCGTCTTTTAATTTCATGACTACAGTCACCATCTGCAGAAATCTTGGATCACAGGAAAATAAAATCTGTCACTGCCTCCACTTCTTCCCTGTTTATTTGCCAGCAACTGAGATTGCTGTTTGCCAGGATCTTCATCTTTTCTAACACTGAGCAGCAGGCCTTGGTCCATATATTGTTGGAGTTGAGCTTGTAGAATCTTAAGCCTTGCTGGCATGGGAAATGAGTAGAATTGTTCGATAATTGGAGCACTCTTTGGCACTGCCTTGTTTTGGGATTGGGCTGTAGACTGATCTTTTCCAGTTTATTGGACATTGTTGAGGTTTCAAAATGTTTTGGCCTAAAGCAAGCAACACTTTCATAGCATCACTTTGCAGAATTGTGAATAGTTCAATTGGGATTCAATCACATCCAGCAAGTCATCCGAGGGCCAATCTCACTCGGCTCTTCAAGGTGTCTGGCTCCAGCTCATTGGACAATCTATTGAGGTTATCACCGCTATTAAGATCCTTCCTGTATAGATCTTCTTCTGATCTTCTTTTGTCAAGTCAATACCAGTTTTGTCTTTTATCATGACCACTTTGGCATTAAAGGTGCCTTTGAGATTCCTAATTTTCTTGAAGAGATTTCTTGATTCACCTGTTATCTTCTTCAATCTCTTTACATCACACATAGAAAAAGGCCTCCTTGTCTCTTCTTACTATGCTCTGGAATTCTGCATTCAGTTGGAAAAATCTTTTAATTTCTCTTCTACCTTTTGCTTTCCTTCTTTCCTGGGCTAATTTCAAAGATTCATCAGATTTTCCTTCATACTTTTCACTCTTTTAGGGATATTCTTTGTTGCTGTTTCCTTCATAATGTTGCAAACCTTCAGTCCAAAGTTCTTCCATGTTTTTTCCCTTAAATCAATTCTTTACTCCCATTGCATATTCGCAAGGGATATTATTTATTTTGTATCTACTTGGACTGATAATTTTCCCTCTTTTCAGTTTAATTTTGAACTTTGTAATAAGAAACTCATGGTCTGACCTGCAATCAGCTCCAGGTTGTTTTTGCTGTTTATATAGAGCTCCTCCATCTGTGGCTGCACAGTATATAGTCGAATCATCTGGTGATGTCCATGTGTAGAGTTGTCTAGGAGGCTGTTGGAAGAGGGTGTTTGCTCCAACCAGATAATTATCTTGACAGAATTTTACTAATCTCTGACCTGCTTCATTCTGTACTCCAAACTTGACAGTTGTTCCAGGTGCCTTTTGGTTCCCTACTTTAGCATTCCAATCTCCTATTATGATAGTAACACATTTTCTTGGTGTTATATCTATGATGTTGAATATCTTCATAGAACTAGACAACTTCAGCCTCTTCAGCAACCCTGGTTGGAGTATAGACTTGGATCACTGTGATTTTAAATTACTTTCCTTGAATTCAAATTTAAATCATTCTGTAATTTATTGGGTTGTAACCGAGCACTGCTTTGGCCACACTTTGATTGACTATGAGGGCTACTCCATTTCTTCTGCTAGATTCTGGACCACAGTAGAATATCTGGTGTGAAATGTCCCATTCCAGTACATTAAAAGTTCACTATTTCCCAGAATATCAATGTTTAACGTCGTCTCATTCTTGACCAGATCCAGTTTACCTTGGTTCATATTTCTAACATTCCAGGTTCCTATGCTGGATTGTTCTTTGCAGCAGCAGACTTCATTTCCCCTCCAGACACATCCACATCTGAGTGTCTTTTCAGCTTTGGCCCAATCGCTTCATTAGATCTGGTGCTAATTGTACTTGCCCTCTGCTCTTCCTGAGGGGCTCATCTTCCGGTGCCATATCTTTAAGTCTCTGGTTGTGCCTGTCCATAAAGTTATCTTTTCAACTTTACTGGAGTGGGTTGCAGTTTCCTTCTCCAGTGGACCATAAATTGTCTGTCCTCTCTGCCATGACCTGGCCATCTTGGCTGATCCTACATGGTATTGCTCACAGCTTCATTAAAGTACTCAAGCCCCTTCACCTTGACACGTTAGCGAGCCAGAAGGGGTAGTGCATATTTACTAGATTGTAATACTTCAATACCTCGGTGCCTTATATATACCGTATATTAATGTATGACTAATTTTGTTATTTTGTAACTGTAATGCATAGCAACCCTATTGAGCTATTGAAAATATTGTTGCTTTATAAAATAATAATAAAAATAATAATAATAATAATACAGTATTAATACATGGTACAGTGAGCACATTTATGCAGTTACAGGCTTTGGTTCAACATCCAAATTTATGAAGCTATTTTTTCTTGTCGTACATCTGAGCTTTGTAAAATATACAGAGCAATTTTTACTACCATTTTACTACCGCCTGCTTTAAAAAATAGCTGTGATAAATAAATTCCAAATTGCCATAAACTGTACAGTAAGAACACAGACATATGTAGCTGGTGATACGTGGTCGTATTCTACAATTCTACAAATGATTAAAATTTTTGTATATTTAGTTCAGTTCTTATTCATAAATATAATCCATTCCATTAGTACCAAATGTTTTAAAATATATGCTGTTTGTATGTAAGGTATACATAACATATAATAGTTGTCAAACTACGAAACTTTGTCGCGCTTTGCGAGCTCGCACTAACCCCCACCAACCGCACAAACACAACACTAAAAACACACAAAAAAAAACTATAATGACAAAAAAACACTCACCCACAGCACGGGGGGACAGCCAGGACAACTGGAAGTGAGGTTACACGTAAATTTAACCCCAAATTCCACCATTTCGGCACTCGAAAAATGGCTAAGCAAGGAAAAAATGGCCCCAAAAAAGTGAAAACCAGGCTCAACGACCCTGAACTGCGCAGCCACGTACAACTTACCCTTGAAGGGATCCGAGATAAGCTTGGAAACCTGCATAAACCCCACATTAACCCTCGCAGTGGGGCAATCAAAATGCAAAATTCCCGCATTACGGGTCCTTAAAGGACCGTAAAGGTCCTTAAAGGATTCGTAATCATTTTTTAACCACATACGTGCCATGACGGTCCTCGAGGACCCTCTTGACACGAAGTACAAACACTACACTGCACTATACCCCCAATAAATCATTAAATCTAAACTAATACTCCTCTACACTAACCTATTAACACCTACACTACCTATCTACACTACCAACCTACCCCCTAATAACCCCCCACCACTCTAATTACAGAAAATAAAAAAACCTAATACATTTAAAAAAATCTACATAACAGAAAAAAAAAAAAATAAGTCACAAAAAATAAAAAAGGAACATTACAAAAACTACATTACAACCCCCACTACAGAAAAAAAATGACACACCTGAAAAGGAGATACATATAGAATACATACAATACAAAACAAATAAAATAAAATACAATACCCCCTATCTATCTAACATACAATCAATCCTATCTATCTAAAATACATCCCCCAATCTATTTAATATACAATAAATTGACAGGTGCATTAGCCAATCAGAGAGGGATTTTGGGGTGTTTCCCATTCTGATTGGCTCACACATTGGCGCATTCTGATTGGCTGCATTTGATAGACAGCATTTTCAGCCAATCAGAAGCCGCCATTGACAATTTTCTTCTGGAAAACTCTGTAGGAAGCTCATTAGCGTCGGGGAGATCCGCGAGTGCGGCTCTCCATTATTTTTTTTAGATTTTTAGAGCGCAGATTGTTCCAGGGCCCAGCCGGGGCAGAAGAGGAGGAGGCCGGGGACATTGCATGTAGGTAAGTACAATGTATATTATGTTTATTTTATTTTGTTTTATGTTTATATGTATGTTGTACTAATGTAATGGTTTTTTTTTAACAGGGGCCGCGCCGGAGAAGAAGAAAAGAAGGACGGGGCATGCTGGAAAGGTGAGTAGAATATTTAGAATGTTTATAATGTTTATTTATTGTACGTAAATGTGTTGTACTAATTTTTTATTTTTCCCCCTAGGTTGGTGATCTGAAGGGACATCTGCAAAGGTAAGTGGTAATAATTATTCTATTTTAGGTTAGAATTATGGTTTCTGTATGAAGATAGTATTTATTGTATGTTAGATAGGGGGGTATGTGCGTATGTATTCACCTTCTTTGTTAGGAAGCCCATAAAAAGCTCTGGTGCAACTAATTACCTTCAGAAGTCATATAATTAGTGAAATGATGTCCACCTGTGTTCAATCTAAGGTCACATGATCTGTCATTACATATACACACCTTTTTTGAAAAGCCCAAGAGGCTGCAACACCTGAGCATCAGGCACCACTAACCAAACACTGCCAAGAAGACCAAGGAACTTTCCAAACAAGTAAGGGACAATATTGTTGAGAAGTCAGGGATAAGTTATAAAAAAATATCCAAATCTTAGATGATTCCCAGGAGCACTATCAAATCTATCATAACCAAATGGAAAGAACATGGCACAACAGCAAACCTGCCAAGAAACGGCCGCCCAACAAAACTCATGGACCGGGCAAGGAGGGCATTAATCAGAGAGGCAGCACAGAGGCCTAAGGGAACCCTGGAGGAGCTGCAGAGTTCCACAGCAGAGACTGGAGTATCTGTACATAGGACGACAATAAGCCGTATGCTCCATAGAGTTGGGCTTTATGGCAGAGTGGCCAGAAGAAAACCATTACTTTCAGCAAAAAACAAAATGGCACATTTTGAGTTTGCGAAATGTGGTAGACTCCCAAAATGTATAGAGGAAGGTGCTCTGGACTGATGAGACTAAAATTGAACTTTTCAAGCGATCAAAGGAAACGCTATGTCTGGTGCAAACCCAACATATCACATCACCCAAAGAACACCATCCTCACAGTGAAACATGGTGGTGGCAGCATCATGCTGTGGGGGTGTTTTTCAGCAGCCGGGACTGGGAAACTGGTCAGAGTTGAGGGAAAGATGCATGGTGCTAAATACAGGGATATTCTTGAGCAAAACCTGTACCACTCTGTGCGTGATTTGAGGCTAGGACGGAGGTTCACCTTCCAGCAGGACAATGACCGCAAACACACTGCTAAAGCAACACTTGAGTGGTTTAAGGGGAAACATGTAAATGTGTTGGAATGGCCTAGTCAAAGCCCAGACCTCAATCCAATAGAAAATCTGCGGTCAGACTTAAAGATTGCTGTTCACAAGTGCAAACCATCCAACTTGAAGGAGCTGGAGCAGTTTTGCAAAGAGGAATGGGCAAAAATCCCAGTGGTAAGATGTGGCAAGGTCATAGAGACTCATCCAAAGCGACTTGGAGCTGTGATTGCCGCAAAAAGTGGCTCTACAAAGTACTGACTTTAGGGGGGTGAATAGTTATGCACATTGACTTTTTCTGTTATTTTGTCCTATTTGTTGTTTGCTTCACAATATACAAAAAAAAAACCATCTTCAAAGTTGTGGGCATGTTCTGTAAATTAAATGATGCAAATCCTCAAACAAGCCATGTTAATTCCGGGTTGTGAGGCAACAAAACACGAAAAATGCCAAGGGGGATGAATACTTTTGGAAGGCACTGTATGATGTGAACCGTAATGCCAGGGCTTTCAATAAGACTAATGAAAGTCTCAGTTGTTTATAAGGACACACCCTTCTGAGGAAGGCAAAATCAGCTCACAAAAGAATAAGGTACCATGCAGTAAAAACAAATTCCAATGTAAAGTTGTGTTGATAATTTACAATATGAATAAAAGTTTCCACACACATTTTTCATTGGACAGTGGTCCTTTAATTAAATAAGTAATTCAGTTTAAACCAGATGTAAGCATAGAGTAGTTGATGAATTCTGGCCCAAAAAAGCATATTTTATATGCTCTGAAGCCTCTGGTAATTTTACTAGATATCATAACACCGGCAGCTTTGGAACATGCACAATATGTCCCTAAAGACACAATTCATTACAGTCCAATGAAATTTAAAAAAAATATATTATCTATAGAGATTACAAAATTTTGCACAGCTCTCATTTCACAACGCAGCAGGCTGTTTTCTAGCAAGCAATAATTCAGCACCACATTTGGTAAAATTTGTTGAAAATGAAAAACATTTAAAAAATGCATATAGCATTCAATCTGAATATTTAACACTGATATAGAGCAGGGTTGTTCAACCCCAGTACTCCAGGGTCAGAGTCAGACCAGATTTTTAGAATATATTACTGCATGAGTAAAGGTACAAATGGGAATCAAGGGGGGATCAAAGTTTATATAAATAATATAAATGAAGTTAAAAGATAAAACACCTCAATTTCCTATAATTTCTATAGGAGCTATTTATAAAGCTCATATAAATTTTATCACTGTTTGATAAATAGCTCCTATAGAAAACAACCCCTTCTGGATTGCTACCTTGTCTTGTTGAAGGAGCTTGTGAGCTATACCATGTAGGGTCACGCAAGTTTTGCAGGTAATAGCAGAGTGTCAGACAAATTGTGGTTTACTGGCCACCCATTCCAGTTTCTTTGCCAAGAAAACCATATGGATAAGCATAATCAGAGATAAAGACAAATGTGCCTGGGTGCTGCTGTCTATATGGTCACCATGAAACGGACACGATTGAAGCCACAACAACAATAACAGAAAACATTGGAAATTTGGATATATAGCTCAATGTTTTATATTCATTTTTATCGCACCTTGATAAATATAAATTATTAACCTACCTGATTTTAAACAAGATATGCTGAAAATGGGACTTGACAAAGATCTTTAGTGCCTGTACATGGAATAGTTTTGCTAGGAAAAATATTTTCTTGTATTAAAAATAACAGTTATTAATTCCTAAAGAGATATTTCACATATTTTTATTGTTTTTCTTTCTTTCTTCAGTAAAAACTCTAGCTAAATATTTTCTAAACATTTCTATAGTTATCAAATTATAAACATAATGCTGAAATTACATGATTTCTGTCTCAGCAAAAGTAAACATTTAATTGCAAACCTGTAATTACCTTCAAACTGAACTTTTGGCTGCGGGTTCCAAATTTGTTACATATATACAGTAGATGTATTTAATTGACTCAAGCCCGTAATTAAAAGCTCATAACTTCAACACACAAATCAGGAACCCGTATGTAGCATTTCAGGCCATGATCATGATCAATTATGGAAGATTTTAAGTTACATTTTAGACAGAGCCAAAAGAAAATGAGACAGTCCTCATGATGTCAGTAAAACATGGAGTTTAAACTACAATCAGTTAAGGTTGAGAAGTCTGATTTGCAATCGGACTCGCAATCCAGATATGTAGAAATCACAAAAAATCAATTAATCAACTATTCTAGTCCACGCAGGTTCCATAATATGTATTAACACTTTGATTTCGGGGGATTGATATAACACAGAATTATTTTTTTTTTGCACATTTTCAAGCTTGAGACTGTTGTGCAATTCATTCTATTGCCACTGGTAACATTTACGGGCTTGAAACATCACAGAAGGAAATGGAACAGAGTTAAGTTTTTGACAACCGCAGTGCTTTTGAGCATGTAACTCGCAATTGGAATGCAAGGGACGCGGCACTTAGAAAATACACAACGCTGAAGACACTAACACTTACACCAACAACGCCAGGCGTGCGGGACTTTGAAAATAAAACAAATGGCAGACAGCGCCCTCCATACAAACATTCAGCAGATACACAGAAGAGAAACACACAGGGAAGGGACAGGGGGAGATGGTGGTAAGACACACATGGCATTCCCAAGCACAAAACTTGCAGGTTAATGAACACTGCAATGAGTGGCCCTTACAGTAGGTTCACAACGAGTGCCAAAGGTGCTCAGAGAAGCAAAAGCAGAGAAGCACATTGTGTGGCAAACAGCATTGCCTGGTTTACAATTTTATGCCCGTAATTTTTTGACGGGCAATTCGCTAGTAAGTAATATTTGCAGAATATGTAGCAATATTAAGAGTGATTTTAAGTGTACATATATTTACGAATTGGGAAGTAGAATAGGGCCCGAAGTCTGTAGTGTGTGAAGGATAGTTATTCTATTGGGGCATTGCTCTACCACTGAGTTCTATTGTGATGCCTGCTATTTAGAGAGTACATTTCAACAGTACTCAACAGAGATCTTATCTGTATCCAGAGTCCCTCCCACTCCTCGTACATATCTAATCCTTTTAGGAATAAAGACAAAATGTTATTCATCATTAACAAAAAAATAATATAATAGTTAAAATTAATATCAACATTGCGAACATTTTGAACATTGTGTTCAAACTCTTCAATGAAGATTACTATAAATATTAGACTTCAGTGGTATTTAAGTTTACATTTAAATTACCCATAAAAAAATATATATTTTATATATTTTATTCACTGGTGTGAATGTGATTAATTCAAGCTTGAACCCTTACCTATTTAAGTCTTACCTGAGACTGAAAATTTCTGTTTTCATTAAAATTTTATAGAATAAACAAACCAAAACACTTATATATTCCCTGAATAATGCATGGACTGTAATGGATGTAGATTCCCAATGCCATTTACATCTGCTTTCACTGTGTTCAATTATATTTGCAATAGTGTAATTAACCTGATGTAATAGAAATTGCTGCTTTGGGTCAGTGGCAACTCACATTTGTAGATCTAAGAGAATTGCAAATGAGATAATGTCAGAGAACTTTTGTTTAGGCTGAAATCGTAGTAATCCAATGTAGATTGATATGATAATACTAACTTCTCTTTTCAGGATTACCTGGTAAAAATGGCAAGGCAGCAAGAAAACATAATATGTGCTAACATTCTTGGTAAATAACATAGTCCCTGCCTCTTGGTTGTACATACTATTATTACACTATTCAATACTCTGCGTCTTCTTATGTTTCACTTTTTATTTTTCTCTATACTCCAGCTTCTCTCTGTTCTCGTCAGAAATATGTACTCATGATCCCATATAGGTCTGAAACTCTTTCTCTCAAATAAAACATTTCTTACCACGTCAAAGGCTCAACTAAATACTAATCTCTTCAAAAGATGCTGACAAACAGCTACCTTTGTTTATGCCCTTTCTGGCACTTACTTTTTCCCTTTGTTCCCTATGCACTTACCATTTTATGTTAATGTGCCTTTGTATGAGTTTCTCTATTTCCTTTACTGAGTTGCTTGTTTCACCTGTTCATTCAGGGAGCAGTATCCTCATAAACTTATGAAATTCCCATTTGTTCCATTGAAAGTACTAGCAGTTTTTGTTAGTCATTATGCAGATCAAACGTAATCTGCATGCAAAGCCTCTTTCCAACTGCATAAGTGGATAGTAAGAAAACAAAATGGTAAATCCCACTGCAGCTCAACTGCATAGAAATGGTAATAAAATAAAGGCAGGTCCATTAATGTATAATAGTGGCAATCTCTGGGAATCTGTTAACTTCTTAAACACTTGTTGAAGTAGGATATATCTTATAATAACTGAAATAAAATCCAATCTGTAATCATAATTATTTTCCTTACATGTCATTGTAAAGCAGAACTATAAGGTATAAAGGAGACAGGATATAAATCATATATAGAAGCATTTATTGTATTCTATGTACACATACTGTATGAGCAATTTATTGTATTCTATATATGTATTCTATATAATCAGACAATTTATTTTTGATAATTGTGATTTCACAATACAGGTATACCCTGCTTATCGTACTGATTAGCTATAGTTCTGTTTTCCCTGTAATTCCCTGCTTTGCACTAAACCCCACTATAGTGCTGTTTTTTGACCGCTGATCCCATTTGAATGCCCTTCCTTCCTGTAATGCTGTTTTTCCCTTGCAGGACCCGTGTAATGTTCAGAACAGCGTCACAGTGTTAACGGAGACAGCAGAAGAGAGAGAGAGCAACCTTCAAGGCCTATTATCTCTGACACACAGTCCACCAGACAACAAGGACAAACAATCCATGATGGATATCTGGAAAAAGTATACCATCATGCAGCCCATAACGAACATCAATTTGTCCTGGAAGTAGGTGACAGAGCAACGTCTCAAAGCTGTGTGGAGAAAGATATGCCCAGAGCTGTGTGCAGATGTTCAACCAGAACAGCCCATCATAGCAGAGATAGTAGATCTGGTCAATTCCAGCTGGACTGGAAGATGCAAATACCCAGGACATTAAGGACTTGGTACAAGCTTCAGGTGCGAGCCTGATTAACGAGGACCTCCAGCAACTGGTGGAACAGTGCATTGAGGAAGCCCAAGGAAGCAGGAACAATAATAACTTTTTATTATCGTTAGTATCATTCATTTGTAACAAACCAACATATGACCAAGTTCCTCACCAAGACTTTGCTCTCCATCCATGACCTTATGGGTTATTTTGTGGCACATGACCGGAACATTGTGAGGAGCAGAAATGTGACACACCGCGTTTTTGGGGCAATGTCTAGCTACCAGCCTCTACTAGTTGGGCGCAGAAAGCAGACAGATATCCTTGGACCAGTTTGTCTAAAAAAAGCCAGAATGGAGGATGAGCTTGAATCTTCCACATATGGTAGTTAAAGTGGACTGTTTAGTGTTTGTGTGCTGTTTCTTTAACTTTTAGTTAAAAAAGGTTATTTTTATGTCATTGTTTGCAGTTTCTTAAAAATGTATATAAAGTAAAGTAATATAAAGGTTTTATGTTTTGTTTTTTGTCATAATTTCCACTACCCCTATCTGCCCTATGTTAAAATTACCCCATTTAGCATTGTTTTGCTTAAAGGGATAAC
Source organism: Discoglossus pictus (assembly GCA_027410445.1). Taxonomy (NCBI): domain Eukaryota; kingdom Metazoa; phylum Chordata; class Amphibia; order Anura; family Alytidae; genus Discoglossus; species Discoglossus pictus. The sequence continues at coordinate 410,207,149 of CM050164.1, read as the reverse complement.
TACGTTTCCCGGATTATGAATGCATCTGATGGAGGAGAATCAGAAGTGTATGAAAAAAAAAAAATGTTTGCATGAAAAAATACCAAAATAAACATTTAAACACTTACCTTGAAGTTAGCAAAATATACTGTAATTTCTGACAGTTTGACATCAAGGTTAACACCCCCTCAAATTTGTTTTGGCCAATCTGGTAAGAGAAATATTTCAGACATAGCACTGTTAGTTGCTATGGCAACACCACACAGCATAGCCAGGAAGCAGGGATGAGTCATATACCATCAGTGACAACACTGCTTTCCTATTGGCTGTGGTGCAAAGCAGCATCGGATATGTAGGCAAAGGAGCCTGGGAAATGTAGTGTATCACTGAAATGTGACAGGAAGCTGCAAGGAGGAAGCTGTAAGTAGATTGGCTGAGCAAGCAACAGCAGATAAATAGTGGGTTATTGCTCCACAGGTGCTGCATGCTGATTAGGGGGGTTCCAGGAAGTTGTGTAGACACCCCCTGGGGGTGCCAACATAATCATTAGAGGGATTTTTAGATATTAATAAAAATAAAAAAAAATCTGAGATGTGCTGCATACACATAGGCTGCTTTTTGCCTACAGAGTGCAGAAATGTATTAATCCAGCTCACGTATGATATCCCTTTAACATTCCAATTGCCTATCTACAGCGCTAAATGGGGTACTTCGCTACTTGGAGCAGAAGCTCTTTCTCAGTAAATACATTTTCACTTCTGTCTGGACATTAGTCAATTTGTCCCAAAGGAGACAATTTTCCCAACCAGATTTATGGATAACCCCTGAGGGATATTTAGTAAGCTGTTATGCTGTGATGGCAAATTTCCTCATAGGAAATAGAGAATAATAGTGATGTTATGCATCAGACAGAAGATAGTATAGAGCAGGCACGTACAACTTCAAGTAGGCTGTGATCTACAATCCAGTATCAGAACTGTCACTGATCTAACCCACACACACACAAAGATATTTCCTTCTCTCTCACTCCTTTTCTCGCTCTCCCTCATTCACACTCATTCTCTCACCTTCATGCTCTCTCTACCACCTTCATTCTCTCTCCTTCACGCTCTCTCTATCACCTTCCTGCTCCCTCCTTCAATCTCTCTCTCTTCTTTTCTCTCTTCCTCCTTCTCTCGTTCTCTCTTTTACTATTTCCTTCTCTCTCTCTCTCTCTCCCTCATTCTCTCTCTCATTCGCATTCTCTGTCGCTCTCTCTCTCATACTCTCATTCTCTCTCCTCCTTCTTTCTCTTTCCTCCTCTCTCTCTCCCTTCTTCACTCTCTACTTTTTTAACCCTCCCTCCTTCTCTCTCTCAGTCACACACTACTTCACTCTCTCTTTCTCTCTGCCTCCTTCACTCACGCTCTCTTTTACTCTTTCCTCTATCTGTTTGTCTTTATCTCATTCACTTCTATCTCTCTCATTCACACTCTCCTTTTCTTTCTCCCATTCCCATTCTCCTTCTCTCTGTCCTTTTCTTTCTCTCTCTCTCCTCCTCTCTCCTTCCTTCACTCTCTCTACTTCTCTCTCTCCTCTCCCTCCTTCTCTTTCTTATTCAATCACTCTTCTTCCTTCCCTCTGTCTCTCCTTCAATCTTTTTCCTTTTCTGTTTCTCTTTCCCTTCTTCCCTCTCTCCTTTACTCCCCCTCCCTCATTCTCTCTCTCATTCACCCTGTCCATTTTTCTCCCTCCTTTCTCACCCCTTCGCGCTCTCTGTCCCTCCTTCACTTTCTCTCCTTTTTTCCATCTCTCTCCTTCACTCATTCCTTCTCTCTCCTCTTTCTCTCCCCTTCATTCTCTTTCTCCTTCTCTCTCATTCACACTCTCCTCTCTCTCTCTCTCATTTTCTCCCTCTCATTTTCTCCCTCTCCTTTGCTCTCTCCTTTCCTTCCACTCCTTCTCTCTCTCTCTCTCCTTTTCTTTCTCTCCTTCTCTCTCTCCTTCTCTCTCTCCCAATCTCTCTCCTTTTCTCTCTCCCTCTCCTTCTCTCCCTCTCCTCTTCTCCCTCTCATTTTCTCACTCTCCTCTCTCCTTTTCTCTCTCTCCTTCTCTCTCTCCTGTTCTCCATCTCCTTGTCTCTCTCTTTCTCCCTCTCCTTCTCTCCCCCTAACCCTCTCCCTTTCTCCCTCTCCTTTTCTCCTTCTCCTTCTCTCTCTCCTTTTCTCCCTCCCCTTTACTCTCTCCCCCCCCCACACGCACACTCCCTCTCTCCTCCACACATACCCCCTCTCTCCTCCACACACACAAACACACACCCTTCCTCCACACTCATACTCTTTCTCTCTTTCACACTCTCTCTCTCTCACACACACACACACACACTCTCTTTCACACACACACACACACACACTCTCTCTCTCTTTCACACACACACACTTTTACTTACTTTATCTTAGAATTTGTTCATACCTTTGTAATTTGCTAACTGGACCCACTGTACTTTACTCTACTATGTTATCAGTGCTCTAGAAAATTGTCGGCTTTATAAATAAAGAGTAATAATAATAATACTAATATTTTTAGGATGGAAACAACTGCACATTGGGAACGTAGTATCTACACCTACCAGTGCATCCATTAGGTCTAATAGAATTCCATATGTTTATAAAAACTCCTCCTAAGAAAGGGTCAGCGGAAAAAAGAAAATGAAAGCCTTGCAGCATACAATAATTGGGAATAGAAGATAACATTTAAAGGCTGTGATTATTTTCTTTATTTTTTTAACCTTTTTGCCCATTAGGAAATGTAGTTATTCAAAGACCCACTTAGGAAATAATTAACATAATTGTCATTTAAGACTTGATGTAGTTATAAAACACGCAGATATACCGCATGTAAAGTTCAGCTTTCTCAACAAATTATACAAGTAATCGTTATAGTACATAACGTACAAGCATAGCTTGGCCAGGGCTAAAGACATGTGTGTGATAGAATAATGAAGCTTGCAGATATTTGACATTTGAAAAACATCTTAAAATGGACAGGCAGGGAAAAATGCATACATTGAAGAACAATATTTATAATGACGTAATATAAAATCTACTGATCTGGTACTTATCCACCACCAATGGAAGCAGTGATCTGAGGCAATACAGATTCTCCCTCAATTCTAATTGTACCAGTCCTAGGACCCTATTCAATTGAGCAATTGTAAGTTACAGGCTGAAAATCTCTGTCGTTGTCAAAATCGTAACTCGGACCCAGCTAAGCCTTTGATCTTTAAAGCCTGTAAATGTTACAATCGCAAATCTCTTTTGAATTGCTACAATTCCTCAAGCCCGCAAATGTTTTCACACCGTAAATGGTAAATATAGAGGTAAATCCTACAAGTACCAGATAAGACTCGCAAGGGGGTTAAACACCTGGGGCCTCATTCAATTGAGAAATTGTAATTTACTGGAGCCCGTAATGTAGGCCGTACACTAATTTGCTATTCAATTGACGTCTTTTTGCGAGCCACAAATGGTTTACGAGTTATTCGCTGATAATCCCTGCATTTGTTACAACTGTAACTTACACCCCATCTAAGCCTTTGATCTTTCACGTCAGCAAATCGCAAATCGCTATTCAATTGCTACAATTCCGCAAGCCCACAAATGTTTTCACACCCATAAATGGCAAATGTAGAAGAAAATCGTATGACCCGCAAAGGGGTTAAAGACATGTCTGTAGCACTGTAAATACAAATGAAAAATCAATACTACACTGTAAATAACGGGGAAAGCGTTGAAAGACATTAGAATTGATTGCACAACAGTCACAACCTCGCAAATCGGTAATAAAAAATAATTATTTTTATGTTTTATTTCGGGGTTATATCGATCTCGGGAATCAATGAGTTAATACAAATCAGGCCACACTTATGTACTAGAACAGTATTGGCATTCATTTTTATTATTTTGTTTTTTGTAGGTTTGCGAGTCGATTGCATATTGGACCCCTAAACCCTAATTGGTTGAGATGTAACCTCCATTTGCTATTGGCTGTTTCTAAATAGGTAGTTACGGCTTTGCTTAATTGATCATGTTCACGCTCTGAAATGCTACATACGATTGCATGGTTTACGGTTTCAGCTTTCTGCCCATAACTTGCGAGCTTGTTCAATTGGATTGCTCCATAATTGTAGCAGAGTTCAAGCCCGCAGACATACAGCCTGTATACTGCGAGTTGCAGCCTTGAAATTGAATGAGGCTCTTGATTGTAGAACTGTAAATGCAAATATAAAGTCAATACTGCACTTTAAAAGACAGGGAAAGCGATGAAAGACATTAGAATTAATTGCACAACAGTCTAAACTTTGCAAATCTACAATTAAAAATAATTATTTTATGATTAATTTCCATGTTATATCAATCTCGGGAATCAATTAGTTAATACATATCAGGCCACACACATGGGCTAGAACATTTTCTTCATTCATTTTTATTATTTTGTACATTGCTGGATTGAGATTCTGATCGTATATCGAACAATTGATTGACGTTTAACCTCCATGTTTTACTGGTGTCATGATGATGGTCTCATTTATTATTGGATGTTTCTAAATCGGTAGATGATCATGCTCTGAAATGGTTTACGTTTTAAGCTTTCGGCCAGGCTTGTTTAATTGAATCGCTCTGTAACTGTTGCAAATTTCAATTGAATAGGGGCCCAAGTCTAGTATGGATGAATGATGAGCTCCTATCCTGAAGATTCTAAAAAGACATCCCTGCAAAGTAAATCAGCTCGATGAAAGAGAGTTTGGAGAAGAGGAAAAAAAACCATAAAAAAATATATGGTGAAGTAAGTTTGGATTATTATAATACATGCATAAATATTGTACTTACAAAACAACAATCTATGTAATACTAACAACAATTATTTGGCATAAAAAATATGTAGAACCACCATTTAGATTGTAAGTTTGCAAGTTTTCAATCTTGTGAGGTGCTTTAGGGAAAGCACTGTGTATATCTGATTAACAGTTCAATAACAGGGTCTTCCACCATTTTCATTGTGGGGAAATTGTTTGTTCTTGTACCTAACCTCTGTATTGCGATACAGAATATGTTGGCTCGTTACAGATAAAGGATAATAATAATAGAACCTCTTTTTTAATGTATGTATTATGGCAGATAATTGACTTTTTTAGTATGATGTAAAACATCTTTGTTGCTATAATGTCTGTTTATCTTTTGTATATACTGTCAGAGATTGTGGATGTCTTCCTACAGTTTTTATGTTTTTAAGTACAATCTTTCATGTGTGTATTAAAATAACCTAAACTTACTTCATCTCATACACTGTTGGTGTACCAAAAGGTTCAGTCCTAGGCCCCATCTTTTTCTTGTAACATTTCCCTCCTTACTATCATATCACTGTATAACACAGGCTTCCTCCCACCTCACTGTCATATCACTGCATAACACAGGCTTCCTCCCTCCTCAGGTCCCTCTAATTTTAATTGCTAGATGAATCTTTACCAGGGGAAAATAGTGTTTGTGAGGTTAGGTGCGATATGGGTGATGATGGAAAAGAAGGGGAAGGGAACAGGAATTAGTGAAGAGCAAGAAGCAGAAGGCAGAATTAGTGAAGAGCAAAAAGCAGAAGGCAGATAGAGGAGGTAGAAACGAGACAGGGAAAAATTTGCATTGGAAAAAAACAGAATAAACAGTAGAAGTGAGTTGGAAATCAACGGAATATATTACATGAGCAAAAAATAAATAAATACAAAGTTCAGGTGTTCAGGCGCAAAAATACATGAAAAAGTATACTAGACATGTTTTAATTCTAATGTTGTATATACCTTTGTGTAATTACTCTTTCTGCTGCTCTTGCCAGGTAGCCTGAGTCCTGTATGTCTATTGCATCCTCAAGGCTTTCCTGTGAGAGACATACTGTTCTCGTGGCAAACTCTGGTAATGCATAATTAAGTTTAATTTCAGCATTTTGTGTGTCCTCTATTCATATAGTCTGAGGGGGGAGGGGGTCTCCTCCACAATAGATTTTGAGGAAAAGCAATTACGAGTGCCGTAGAAGCACAGAAATTTCTACCTAGCTATGTTAATTCCCATCCCTAAAACATTGCGACAGAACTGCTAGAAGTCATTATAGCACACTTTGCAATTGATGTTTGACACTGACTATAGATTACGAGTTACTCCTTTAGACACCTTTAAACCCTATGCTAATAAGATTTTATGGATCATTTGCAAATCAGGGCGATACCGTAACAAACAAATTAAGAAATTATTATGGGTACCAAAGACCACAGGGGGACTGCCGCAGGACATTTTAAAGGGACAGGAAAACAATAGAAAACCATGCTAAAATATCACAAATTAGGATTTACACTGCTATTGGCACATATGCACAATTTAAAACGATTTAATTGCAAATGTGACTTATTAAGAAACAGGAAATATCTGCTCACAGCTGGAAAAATCTCTTAGAGACAGCACAATCATAAATAGCCTCAGGAATCAGAGAACTCAATTACAAATAATATATTACAGTCACAGAGACACAAATGTGAAAATATTAAATCATATATACATCAATATGTTTAACCTCAATATGTTTGCCTACACCTGTCCTAGAAAGTCAAACGCCATTGCTGGTGTGCAAGTAGCAACATGTATACCAATAATGAGCATGTGGCTAATAGTGATAGTCTTAATGTATAAATTAATCATTAATTATGCATGCCAGATGGTTGACAACCCTTCAGTGGCATGGTGAGGTCCATCAGTATCACAAAGTATCAAAGTATTAACTCATGATAATCAATAATGATATTCTTCACCCATGCTTTACAAAATAGGGATAATAACATTTAAATAACTATGTAAACACATATTGGATATACAGTATTAAGACATGTGATCAATTGTAACTCAAGCTTGTGTCACTGGAATGTTCTGGAATCATACAATGCATGAAGAGATGCCTATACAGGATAATGACCAATATCCTTAAACATAATAGTGACTTAATTGTTATTTATGTTGATGTCACTCGTCTATTAGCTTGAGAAACACACAGAAACATGGATAATGTTATAACAATATCATCATTTATTGAATACACAGATCACAGTCATAAATATATCCGATTGTGCATTATTATCCTGGGTGTGTGTGTGGGGTGAGGCACACAGCATATACTAGGGTCACATGTGGTCAGTATACCACAGTAAACAGAATCAGGTGAAGAAAAACATCATCATTAAAACCTCCATATAACAAAAGTAACCACTAATGGGCACCGCACATACATCATGTCTTCATCTGCTACATTACACAGATGTTGAAAATCATGGATTATGTAATCTAATTCAATTACCCACATACAGTATGTTCAGAAAATTAAAAATGAAAAAAAAAGTTGTTCATAAGCTAAATAATGCAGAAGAGGAGAAAAAATCTGTATGTACAGTACAGTTGGAAATTCTGTAACTGTAACAATAAACCAACTTACATGTATTTCATCCACAAGCAGTGCAAACAAATCTCTATTTACCATTGAAATCACTTGCCATCACCATAACTAATGATGTGGCATCTCACAAGGATTACTTAGTTGTGACCACAATCAGGGGGCCAGAATACTATCAACATGTCTCTAGGAGATTTGCTGGCATGCTGGATTGAAATATTTGGCCAGTTTTGGACTTTGATAGTCCCACACCAGATCTGCACTGGTAGGAGGAGTTGAGCTTAAAAACTATGTGTCAATGAATATGATATATGATTAAATAATGTCATTAGACCATTTTGCTGGGGGGATGGTATTGATGGAATGGCTATTTGATAGCCTTTGTGTATATATGTCACTAACATTATTTGATAGAACTGCTTGTGGATGAAGAAGATGCCTTCATGGACCTTAATTGTGCCTACAAATAACCACAAAAAAAAAATGATTCCTATGGGAAAAACAAAAGTAAGAATAGCACCATCTCTTCTCAACAGTATTCCTCAGTGACCCAGTGACCATCAATTGGTGAAATGTTAACATAACCCTTTGTGTCCACAGAGAAGAGGATCGTGGACCATGTGATGGGGATATCCATATGCTTACAAAATATCACATCACATAGGCCATGATCCTCTGCTCTGTAGCAAGGCTAGATTATGGCAACACTTGGACCAATAGATGGTCACTGAGGAATGATGATGTTGAGAAGATCAAATCCTAGGTGTAGCCCAAATCTCCTCTTCCACCTTGACACAGGGCCCCAACCCGTGTCATGGCGCCCAGTCCCTACTGTAGGGGGAGTTGCAGGGGGAGGTATTGAGGGAGGCAAGGAGTTGCCAGGCTGTGAGTGTGGGGGGGGGGGGCTTTGTGGTGGAGGAGGAGATGCTGGGAACCAGAGCATACTCGGCGATATCCATGTTCAGCTGGTGCACTCTGATTCTGCACCGCCTGGAGAACCCTGGCCATATAGGACTCCACCTGCTGGTGGTATCTCCTCACCTCCCTGTGGAGCTCCATGAGTTTGAGGCCCACAGGGCCTGGTGGGAGGAGACACTGACCTTGACTCCCCCCACCCAACTTAGTGTCCCTACAGTCTCTCATCAGGACCAGCATCTGCCTCAGTTGGTAAGGCATGGCTGTGGGAGGAGGTGGTGGTGACCAAGTGGGGAGGTGCTAAGGAGCATATGCATCCAATGGTGGTGGTGGGCCTGTTAGTGGTGGGTGCCACACTGTACCGCTGGTGGGAGGAGCTGATGGTTGCATACCCGGCAACTGTCCAGTATCAGGGTCCGGATGAGGAATCAATTTGTGGGAGGAGGGGGCCAGTGGGGTCAAATGCCACTGGAATGGCTAGGCCCTGTGATCCTCTCATGGGCTCTTCTTCCTGACACAGCCCCTGGTGTGTGTGTCACTGTAGCTTTAATGAGAGAAGAATGGCATATGGTTACCAACATTGTATGATCTTTTTCTTGATGTTTATTCCTATCTATCTGACATGGATTGTTCACTTATTAGTTAATGTTTGCAGCTATCCTTTGCTGGATGTTATAATTTCTTTATATTATGAGCTTGTTTGTTATTGGCTCATAAAATATCTTGAATCTTACTGAGGTGTGGCCTCTGTAGAACAAGCAAAATCTGTAAAATTGACCATGGTGATTATAAACCATAAAAAAAACATTGAGCAAAAAATGGGTTCCAGTGAGGGATATGGTAGGTAGGTGTGAACATAGTTACACTTTACTACTATAATTTAGCTCCACTACATAGTAAAATGTACTGCTTATACAATATAATCAGCACTTGACAACAATATGTCATTAATTAAGGAGCATGTAAATGTAATTCGCTCATGGTGGGACAGGATATGATATTGAAAAAGTATATGATTCGCAATTTTTGTAAAAGTGTCTTGCAGTAATTGAAATGTTAGGTCATAATATCTCACACTAATATCAAACAGCCAAGGCCATCAAGCCACAGGCATTATATTTCAGTAACCACAAAGGCAGATATATTTACTATACTGATTAGATATTAAATATAATGTCAATATTGTATGGCGGTTCAAAGTTGCATAGTACTAAATTAGTAAGTTTATAAAATATCTTCAGTAAATATGAATAAATCCATTAGCTGAATAAATAAAATATCCTTAATAAACATAGCTCCAGTAAATGAATAAATTACTAGGCCCTCATTCAATTGTGATTTGGCCAATTGAATAGGACCCTAAATAAGCACATAGCATATTTTTTTTTAAATAAGTTTTTAGTTAGTGAAAACATTGCTTTTGGATAGATGCTTACTAACTAAAAACTTATTTAAAAAATATATGTTATGTGCTTATTTAGGGCCCTATTCAATTGGCCAAATTGCAATTGAATGAGGGCCCTAGTCTGCATCTTCAAAAAAGTTAACAAATACAATTTCTAGTCCCACCAACTCACACTGCTGATGAGTGTTTCACATTAGGCTTTTACAGGGGTCTTCAGGACCCCATGATATAGGGTTAATCTTTTATTTTACATAACCTCTGTGGAAAGTATTAATTATCTGAGCCATGAAGGTCCTTTAAGGACCTCTGTTGCATAGTATATGTAATAGGAGCAATGGGAGTCCTTACAGGACCCTCATAGATGGGGGATAATTTTAGATGCCAACAAGATCCTTACAGCACCTCAGGTGCATAGTGGGTATACTTCAGCCAATCAAAATTGTTTTTCAAATGTCACCCTGCTCATTGTTATTGTGAAATTGAATTGGACCAATCAGATTGAAAATTAGGTCCATCAATCTGAGCAATCTGGTTGGTCCAATTAAATTTACCAGACAAAAATGAGCAGGGTGGCAGCTCAAAAAACAGTCTGATTGGGTGAAATATGATGAACATCTATTTCAGCCAATCGGAATGTGGTGTGGGGGGAGGGGGGGTACTGTTTTTTTTTTTTTTAAATTGAGTTCCCTTGTCAGGCCCAGAAGATGAGAAAAAAGGAAGGTCTTCAATCAAAATTTGCTCAAAATGGATTGGACAATTAGCCCAAGGCAGAAAATTGAGGAGAAGAACGTTGTTGATCATCGCCCAAGGATCATTTAGATAGCTAAGTATTATTCATTTTATTTTTTTACAGGTTTAATTTATTTTTTATTTTTATGTAATAAAATAATTTATTTTAATAGTATTTTTCTATTTTATATGTAATTTTTTTCATTTTCATGTGATTTTCTATTATTTTTTGTTATTGAGTTTTTTATTTTATGTAGTTTATGGGCTTTATGTTTTTTTTATTATATGTGAATAGTAAGGATTTTTAATGTATGTGTATTTTTGTGTTATATTAGTGTATGTGTTTGAGGACTATGAGGACCCCAATGGCACATCAATGATTAATTGTAGGGTACCATGGGGGTCTATATAGACCCCATGCTTGGTAAGGGTACATTTAGATACCATGGGTGTGTATTTACCCTCCATGTTATATAGAGGGTTAATCAATATACTATGGGGGTCTATAAAGGACCTCTATGGCATTGGTGGTTGATGTTAGGGTATGATAGGTGCCATAGAGGTCCTTGTACAACCTCAGTGGCATGTATCACATATTACTATATACCATGGAGGCTCTTGGTGCTTTGCACCTGCTGCACCATCAATAGCTATGGCACTGGTATTAACAGGAATTTTTAATCAAAATAAACAACAGAATTACTATTTACACTTTATACTGATCTGCTCAAGCTAGAGGTGCTTTCACACTTTAACCATATTTGATAAATGATTTCCCTATGATCACAAACTGCAATCAAATGTATTAGAAGACTTATTTTGTGTTTTCATATTTCACCCAAAAACATTGTGTGTCTGTTTACAGGTATTATAGAGTTTGAAACAGAGGCTTAATTAACAGATATGTTTAATTCATTGCTTTATCTCTTCTGTTTCACTATCACATACTTGCAGCTTGAATGCCAGAGTTGCCTTACAGGCATCCAGGGTCTCGCTTTGGACAATATCAGTTACCTCACAGACCAAACAAATGTCAATGTTTTCATTAATCAAGTTGAAAAATGGTGGACGATCAAGGAATAATATGCAGAGTACTGCTTTACAGAAATACATTTACATAACATCTCTATGTTTTTGTAAGTGAACAGATACTACTTATATTTGAGAGGGCTGGTTGCCTAAGTGTGTCATCCCTTGTTTCACCTCAATGGGGAGCTTTATCAAGACTGAGTGGAAATATAGACGAGAATGGCATTCATTGGAACCAACATGTATAATTTTGAATTTTATAGCATACTACCTTTGTCCCTGATTGGCTAGTATGAGACACAGCACACCCTGTACTACAGATTCTGTGTCTTCATGAGCTGCGGACGGCAGACACAAGCAGGTTCTATTTGCTTGATTTTAGACAGTAAAAACAGAGTTTATAAGCACTTGTTAATAAAATAAAATGCATAGGTATATTATATAGCTAGTAAAATCCAGAAATCACCCAAGTCCATTTAATAACCAAAAAATCAAGGCTGTCTGAATCATAAAAACTTCTAACAATTGTTATGATTGTGACTGATTGTTATTTAGAAGTTATCAGTGTGCGTAATAGGTATATTATATAGCTATTAAAATCCAGAAAACATCCATGTCACCTTAAAAGCCATAAAATCAAGGATGCCTGGATTAAAACAACTGCTATAATTTGTTATGAACATGAGTGATCATCGTCGTTTAGAGCAACAGGTATATTATATAGCTAGTAAAATCCAGAAACGTTTTAGGTTGCAGACTTTTTAGGTTCAACAACAATATGATGGCCTTTCAATACAACTGAATAGTGATCTTACCAACATGTAAGGTCACTTACAGGTGTTCAAGCCATAGTATAATCACATATATAGTTGTGAGCAGGCGAGCCAGCCAGAGCCGCTGCTCACGCTTGCGGGCTCAAGCAGCGAGCGAGGGCATCAGTTCCTGGCATGGAGCGCCGAACAACCGGACACACCAACTACGACCCTCGCAAACTTTACCTTGCAACGCAAAAACCATACGAGACACGTTACCACACATTACGACCTCGCAAAAATCGGCCGCAACTCGCGAACATGACAAAATTAAAAACACAATAAATACACACAGCACATACATAAAAAGCTTACCTACAGGAAGAGGAAGCATGCAGGACCTCCAAAAACCAACTTACAACTTCATTTAACTAAAAATAAAAGAGTTTAGACACTAAAAAATTCGCTAAGCGACAGAAAAAATGGCCGCCGAACAAAACGAAAATGAGGCTACAGCACTCTAAAAACGCAAAACACCACAAGAAACTCGCAAAACACCACAAACGACGTATGGATATTCCGCTAAGACGCATACCACACATTACCGCCATTTTACGCAAATGCGAAACTACACAACTACGCTAACGGTTTGGTCTCGCGCACGCACACTATTACACTGCACACAATCATTACGCTTACACAGCAGCTCCACACCACTAATGCTGCAGCAACATCAAAACACATTGCAGCTCTTCAACACAATGCTTCAAAATACGTAAAGTATATTCATTTATTAATTGTATTATATATTTCAGTACTATACACAAAACACCATTAGTTACCTTACAATTTCATTGCCGTAATTTTTTGATTAGCAATTCGCTAGTAATGTAATAATTAATATATTCTATTCATGCTTAATTCTCTAATATAAACAATTTTCTCACACTTTATTGACCTTTCTGAATGGACCTTACTGGGGGACATCACTGAGGATGATGAGAATGTCACAATAAATATTTTAATAATTTCTTAATCAAACATAGGTTAAAAAAACATGTTAAGGTCCCCTATGATATTCGTGATATTCGTGATGTACAGTCAAGTAAGGAAGACTTTTGGCTGTGAAATTATTTAATTGATCTATAGGGAACGGTGTGAGTATTAAACCTAGAGCATGATTCACACATATTTGTAGAGAGGCTAATTTTATCACTACTGTAAAATCACAACATCTGTAATGGTATATGTCGAGAATATTCTGTCTTTTTAACTTAACTTGGTTGGTGAGGGAATGTAGCACACAATTTTTATGACACTATTCTCTATCATAGTTTTGTGTTCTGCTATATTTTAATATTTTACCAAAGTACCTATTCTTGCCAAGTCTGATAAACTGGCCCACCCTTGTTTTAATTTTTTGTTTGGCTGCATGGGCACACACATTATACATAGGACACATAAAAACACATAGTACATATATAATTTACTAAACAGCATACCTAATGCACTGGACTGAGCACACATGCTCACACACACTGATCCAAGCACACACTCTTTAGATAGACAGTGGACTGGACAGAGCACACACTGGACACTTCAAGAGACACATTGTACCAGGGGACAAATGTATTGTTTAGGAAGCTGTTCCCTGAAAACCATCATCCCAGGCAAGGGTTTTTTAATCCTACTCCATCAATTCACTATATAAATCAACCATACATGCTTAGTTTCAAATGCAGGTTTTATACAACTTGCCAATACTTTTAAAACAGAAAAACACCAAATACACAGCTGTACACAGTAAACTCAGTCCCCATAAAATGTAACTTTAACATTATATTATAAAAACATTATTTAGTATCATTAAAATATGTTTACATTCACAAAAAGAACTTAATGACAAAATGGTAATACATTACCTGAAGTGTTTCACGCATGTCTGCTCCTATTCATGGTCGGTAAAAATGGCTCCATGTTTGTCTTTTTTACTGGTAAATAGTTTCTAATAGTTTAGATACATGCAATGAGCATGTATCTCTCTCAACTGCCTCACTCTCTCTCTCTACTGCCTCTCTTTCTCCTGTCTCTCTCTTTCTCCTGTCTCTCTCCTCTCTCTCCCTCTCTCTCTCCCTCTCTCTCTGCCCTTTGTCTGTCTCTTTCTCTCTCTCTCTCCTTTCTCTCTCTCTCATTCTCTCTCCTCTCTCTCTGTCCCTCCTATCGCTCTCTCCTGTCTCTCTTTCCTGTCTCTCTCCCTCTCTCCCTGTCCTGTCTCTCTCTCTCTCTGTCCTCTCTCTTTCTCTCTCTCTTTCCTGTCTCTCTATCACATGTCTCACTCTCTCTCTCCTGCACAAGTCTAAGCCATCTTGGCTTGTGTTCTGGATCTTTCATCTTGAACTGCTAGTTTATACGTGCCCTTATGGAAAGGGTTATGTTTTTAGGACTTCTCTACTATTATGTCCAATTCTTGAGTGGCTGTTATTACTGTTAGTTTAATTAACACATCTGTATCATGGTGTAATCAGAACAAAAGGTTCTAATTATAAAAGCAAATGTCTTCTGCCATCAAATAGTTAAAGGACTGTAGACAATACTTTAATAGTTATCATTGATATAATATAACTAGCGAATTGCCCGTCAAAAAATGACGGCAATGGAATTGTAAGGTAGCTAATGTTGTTTTGTGTGTACTACTGAAATATATAATACAAATTAATAAATGAATATACTTAACCTATTTTGAAGCATTGTGTTGAAGAGCTGCAATCTGTTTTGATGCTGCTGCAGCATTAGTGGTGTGGAGCTGCTGTGTAAGCGTGGTGAATTTGTGCAGGGTAATAGTGTGCGTGCGCAAGACGAAACCGTTAGCGTAGTTGTGTAGTTCCGCATTGTTGTAAAATGGCGGCTATTGTGTGGTGTGCGTCTGTAGTGGAATATCCGTAGGTGTTTTGTGGTGTTTTGCGTGTTTAGAGTGCTGTAGCCTCGTTTTCGTTTTGTTCGGCGGCCATTTTTTCTCTCGCTTAGCAAATTTTTTAGTGTCTAAACTCTTTTATTATGAGTTAAATGAAGGTGTAACTTCATTTTTTGAGGTCCTGGATGCTCCCTCTTGCTGTAGGTAAGCTTTTTATGTATGTGTTGTGTGTATTTATTGTGTTTTTAATTTTTTCATGTCCGCGGGTTGCGGGCGATTTTTGCGAGTCCGTAATGTGTGTTAACGTGTCTCTTATGTTGTTTGCGTTGCAACGTAAAGTTTGCGAGGGTTGCAGTTGCTTCGCGAGGGCCGCAGTTGATACACACACAATATACACACACATTATATATACACAAATAATACATACACACAATCTACAATATATATAGAGCTGGAAAGCCAAGAGATTATTGGATATTTATTTTTGTAAATAAAAAGCGCATGTAAGAAAATACCAATGTAATGTATCACATTATGGCCCCAGTGATGGCTGGAGATGTGACATCTCAGGGCCCAGCCTGGCACGCCTCACCTGCTCCTGCAGTGCGAGGCCTTTTCCCCTGTGAGGTCCCCACAAACCAGCCCAGGACTCCCTTCTATCTCACAACCCTCCCCCAGCTCCACTCACCGCTTCCACCCCAGTTTTAATCTTGATGTGCCTGACGCGTGGGTCTGCCATGGTCCTGAAGCTTCACAATAGAGCGACGTCAGTGGCGGGAACAGATGCGCACTGACACAGACGCACAGGGGCTGCAGGCAAGGGCATTGCGAGGGCTGCGGGCAAGGGCAGCAGGCAAGGGCATTGCGAGGGCTGCGGGCAAGTGCATTGCGAGGGTTGCGGGCAAGGGCTGTGGTTCTGCCATGGTCCTGGAGCTTCACAATAGAGCGACGTCAGTGGCGGTTACAGATGCGCACTGACACAGACGCACAGGGGCTGCAGGCAAGGGCATTGCGAGGGCTGCGGGCAGCAGGCAAGGGCATTGCGAGGGCTGCGGGCAAGTGCATTGCGAGGGTTGCGGGCAAGGGCTGCTGGCAAGGGCCTCAGTTGCTGGGATGGAGCGCCTTCGGCGCTCCATCCCAGCAACTGAGGCCCTTGCCCGCAGCCCTCAAGCGTGAGCAACAGGCCGTACGCTGCGGGCAAGGGCCTCAGTTGCTGGGATGGAGCGCCTTCGTCGCTCCATCCCAGCAACTGAGGCCCTTGCCCGCAGCCCTCGCTTCCCAGCAACTGAGGCCCTTGCCCGCAGCCCTCGCTTTGCGAGGGCCGCGGGCTCGCTATGCGAGCCCGCAAGCGTGAGCAATGGCCCGTACGCTCACAATTATATATGTGATCATTTTTCTCATTTATATCATATTGGACCTTAGCGTGATTACATATTTCATATCATCAGTAATGCTTATTTTTGTTTGTTTGTTTTTTAAAAATGAATCAAAAGTTGTAGTTAATTAAGCCACACCAGAAAGACTCCTTATTCATAAAATACTATATTCCTTCTATGTCCTGTTATAAAGCTGTTTTTGAGAATATGTATAATCTTTTTATATTCAGTAGACTCTCGGTTAACTGGAACTCAAGCAACCAGATCTCTCAAGCAACCAAAAAATCTTTTTAATACTGTACTTTTTTTTTCAAATTACAGGACTCAACAAATGCCAGGAGCCAGGTTGTCATGCCACGAAATGCTTACTGGCACCTAGATTTCGTCCACTGTATGTTTCTGCAATTCAATGTTACCTGGAAGCAGACAGGCATAAGTGACTGGGCCAGGGAAGTTTTAGTGTTACATTGCTCGCGTTCAGCACCGCACCCTCCAGCCGAATGTACCTGTCTTTAAGGGAGGAGTGAAAGCTGCTGCTGCTACAACAGCGCTCACTGACAAATATACTTATCAGAGCCTATATGCAGCTAATCTAGGCCTCTTTTATATGTAACACTCGAGCAACCAGAAATTACTTTAACCAGCATCTACCAATCCCCATGGGTGCCGGTTAAATGAGAGTCTACTGTATATATAATTAGCTTAACAATCCTTCAGCAATTTAAAAATAAGGGTACCACTTACACCTGATACATTACTGATATAAACTGCAAAAATTTAGTATGGACGACAACAAAGGTAGACCACAATATCGGTGGACCATAATATAAAGTTTACCCTGGTCACACTGTACTTTAGTTTTACTTTTGCTTAACAGTCTGTGCTCATAGACCAAAACTGATTCGGCTATTTGAAAGATTCACTTTAGAATAATTTTTTATAAATAGTTCAAAATAACCTACAGTGTACAACACACATCCTTTGCATAAATATTAGCCAAAAATTCAGCTCAAAGAACAATATGTTTAAAAAACATTAGTCCTCAAATGTGAAGGTTACCTCAAGGTTAAATGCTGTTACTGACTATGACCCTCATTCAACTGAGCCGTTTTGGAGATCCAGGTTCACAAGTGGAGGTCGCAAGTTATTTTGCTATTCAATTGGCAACTTCTTGAAGGCTCTGATCGAGTTACTGGCACCGAGCTGCGATTCCTAGGGATATTTTATATCACAAGTCACTGCCCTCCAGGCCTTTGATCTTTCACTGTCACAAGGCTAAAATCGCAAATCACTTTTCAATTGCTCAGATTCCCCTCGCTAACCACTCTGTCAAGCTTGCAAATGGCAAATATCTAACCACAAATTAATGGTACCAAGGAGGTCTCGCAAAGGGCTAACCTACAAATTGGAGCACTTTAAAAGCAAATAAAAATGCAATACTGTACTTTTATTAAGAGTAAAAGTGATGTTAGGTCTTAGAATTAATAGCACAACATTCTCCAATAATTTATTTAATGTTCAACTTTCATGTTATATCGATCATGGCAATCAATGTGAAGTCCTACAGGCTTCAAACTCCAAGCCCGTAGGACTTTGCAGGCTTGAACATGATGGTGGATGCAAGCCCGTAACTTGTGGTTCAAGCCCGCATGACTTTGAAATCCAATCTCTATTTTTCATTGAAGCTACGGGCTTGAACATAATCTCTGATGCAAGGCCGTATAACTCGTGGTTAAAGCCTGTATGACTTCAATGAAATATGGAGGTTGGATTTCAAAGTCATACAGGCTTGAACCACGAGTTATGGGCTTGCGTCCGCCATCATGTTCAAGCCTGCAAATGCTACTGTCATTAGCATGGTTTCTGAACAGCATCCCTTTCTCATAGGGATAAATGTAAACTGAAATAATCTATTCTGAGACCCTGAAATTTCACATTTTAGTTTGAACTGATGGTGTTATTTCTTGATAAAAAGCCTTAAAACTAAACAGACATAAATAAAAAACAATATTTAGAACAAATAAAATAGAATTTAACTTCACTTTAACTGCACTGAGAGGACACACTTGCACAGGGGATCTTTCTCTCTTCTGTCTCTTAACACCACTGAACTCTGCTGGAGACTCTGATGTAGGGAGATTCACTAGAAATCTATCAAGGAACTTGTTTCTGCCTTCATTTTAAAATGTTTCAGTAGTGAGACATCGTTTGATTGTTAATCAAGTCCACATTTTGGTTTTCTTGAGTTTTGGCAGGGTAATACTTTTCCACAAAATGTTGTAATTCAACCCATTTAGCACACATTTCCTCCCTTCTCTCCTCTTCACCTGAAGACATTTCCTCAGCCACTATCTGTCACTGCTCCCTTTGAAGTTCCTGCAGCTATTGTCTGTGCTCCTCCACTAATTCTTCAAAGTCTTCATTGCTCATCTCCAGGCCCATGGACTTACCCAGAGACACAATGTCCTCCACTATTAGGCTAGGTTCCACCTGGAAGTTACAGCTTCTGGCCACAATTTCCTCATGTCACAGTTCATGGTATTGTAAG
Organism: Discoglossus pictus; assembly: GCA_027410445.1. Lineage (NCBI taxonomy): Eukaryota > Metazoa > Chordata > Amphibia > Anura > Alytidae > Discoglossus > Discoglossus pictus. The sequence continues at coordinate 410,188,047 of CM050164.1, read as the reverse complement.
AGACTGCACGCCTTATCTTATCGCCTTATCTATCAGAGACAGTGGAGAATATCAAAATGGTCCTTCCAGAACTCTCTCTGTGAAAACTCAGTATGCAATGATACATCAAAGCATCTCTGTAAGCAGGCCTTGGTATACCGTTTCTTAAAGTTTGAGAGGACCTGCTGGTCCATGGGTTGGATCAGAGAGGGCAAGAACTTTACAGCTATAAAAGTCCTACAGCAAGTTGTCCTCCAAGCCTGGAGGGTGAGCAGGAGCAATAACTATTATTAATAGAGAGCCCTCAGAGGCAGTTCTTTCTCCTGCAAATATTTTTTATAGTGGGGCCAAACATTTCGTTCATCCATTTCATGAAGAACTGCCTGGTTACCCAGTCTTTGCTGCTGGCCCTCTCCTTCATTAGCTTGTGCCCTGGCAATGTCTTCTTTTCTTGAGTGATGCAGGTTATGTTCTTCCAAAATAAACCAGTCACAGTCACAGTTGAAGACTTGTTGGGGAATAAATGGTAACTGTGTACTTCAAAATAATTTCAGCTGACATACTGGAACACACAGAAGTACAGATTTGTTTGATCGTTGAATAAGGTTGGGCACTGTTTATTTCAAATATTTCCAATATATACTTATGTTTTCTTTGTGCAGTTGTACTTTAAATATAGCAACAATTAAAATAAATGAAACAATATATTATTTTTCTCATTTGAGGTTTCAATATATATTTCTGAAATATATTCACTAATCCTTCATGTGATAAAAAATGTCCAATGCAGCCCCATTTTTTAAAAGGTTACCAAGCCACATTTAATTCATCTCAACAGTTTTAAATGTGTTCCCAAATAATTTCCACTAGCTTTAGAAATGTTCTACATCAAATAATGATCATGTTTCTGCATCCATGTCATGGCGATATCTAAGCCAGAATTTGTTTGATGTAAGATTTTTTTGTACTAACCACAAAATGAATAACTCATTTGAATCCTAAATACATAGTAAAAGCTTTTTCAACTGAAAGTCCATTATATTAGCAATCTACATTGATTATGTTTTCTATGAGGTAATACATCAATCTTACATACATCCTTATCCTTTAATGGGTAGCAATGTTTGTAATGCGTAACAAAATGAAACTAGGTTTAACTCCACATTGTAGCCACTGGTAATCATATGTTTTTTTACAAACACACTTATAAACTCCTTTTTAAAAGCTTGCAAACTTTCTGAAATTTGGGATTTCTAAGAGGGTTGGGTATCAGGACATATTTCGGAAATGTTGCTAAATCAGTTGGTCAACTTTTCTTGTTCAATACAGAAACCCCAAATAATGATACCGTTACAACATGCATGAATTTTTATATTTACTGTGAAAATTTTGATTTGCCTTCTTCCTAAACATTTCTATGCAATAAAAACTCTTGGTTCAATCATTTTCAACAAATGGTATCTAGAATGTAGAGCAGTAGTTGAGGCAGGGAATGGACAATCTGCAAGGGTAGTAATGACACAAGCAGGCTTAGCTGCTGCTTAGCTCTGCCAAACACAGAGACAAAAGGAAAGGAAAGAAAACACCAGCAGCAGTAGATGATGCAGGGAAAAGACAATCTGCAGGGGTGGTAATGACACAAGTTGGCTCAGCTACTGCTTAGCTCTGCCAAACAGAGAGAGGAAGGAAAAAAAACACCAGCAGCAGAGGTTGATGCAGTGAATGGACAATCTACAAGAGTGGTAATGAAGTGAGAATTTTCTGCACAGAGAGAATCTTATAGGAAAAGACATACCTCCTTCTAACATGGTGCCACACTTCATATGCCAGGCTACTTTGCAGCCCAGCCTGAAACCCAGACTTTGATAGAACTGTTTCAAGTGCCTGAGCTTCCTCCTGATTGGCCAAAACAAATTAGGATTGTTATGCTGGGTTTCAAGGAGCTGTTTACTCTAATTTTCAACTGTGAGAAATTACAAGACATTTTGCTAACTTCAATGTAAACTAATTAATGTTTATTTTGGTATTTCTTCATGAAAAAAATAAAAAAAAATGTTTTCATACACTGCTGATTCTCCTTTATCATAATCCAGGAAACTTAAATATGCCTTTTATATAATTCTAAATTTCCCACCATACTCACTTTAGATAGAATAATACAATAATAATACTGCTAGAAGCTGTAACAAATTATCAACAGTTTATATGTTCTGCAATTTATCTAGTGCTTATCCATTGTCACCACTTAAGGTAAAATGCGTAATGCCTAGTTTAAAAAAAAAAAGAAAATATTATAAACTGCCATTAACTAGCAACCTTGCTATAAATAATATTGAGTTGCATTTTGTCAGTTAATGGTAGTTTCAATGCAGAAATTAAATGAACAGCAGTGGAGGGAACTGCTTCTCCAAACAAGGTAACTGAGAAAGAGTCAGCTTTTTTAGTGAATCGTTATTAGCACGATTGCAGTTTCCAACCGCAGATGACTTTCTCCTCTTTCAGATAACATTCTTGAGAGTCTATTAGCCTTCACTAAATGGCCATTTTATAAACAAATTTAATAATATATCAGGATATTCCTGCAACTTCCTGCACTATGCTTTGTAATTGCCCTTTGTATTTCAACATTTCTTATTACATTTTTATTATTAATGAAACATTATAAGGTCACATTAGATTAGTCATAGAGGTATTTGCTATGGGCCTTCTGACTCATTAAAGTATGATTTTACTAACAAAATTGATTGTATTTTTATATTTTTTAGAACAAACAATATTGCAAATTTATCTATCGCGTTAGTTTTTCCGATTATTATTATTATAGTTAATTTATAACTCGTCGACATATTCCATAGCGCTGTACATAGGTTAAGTTCAGACAAAGATAAATACAAATTAACATATAACAAAGCAAGGAGGGCCCTGTCTTTGAGCTAGGAATCCAATGTCCATGGTGAGTTCCCAAAGCACTTAGGAAAGAAACTCGCAGACTTACAAACGAAGGTATAGTGAGTGCTAAAATGGGAGAGAGAGGTGATAAGTATGTTAGGGTGGAATGTGATACGCTTCTTTAAAAATATGCGTTTTAAGTGAGGTTTTAAATATTTTGAGGCAACAGGATAATCTGGTGGAGTGAGGCAATGAGTTCCAGAGACATGGGGCAGCACGAGAAAAGTCCTGGAGGCGGTAGTTAGAGGAGGTGACAAGAGTTGTAGAAAGACGAAGGTCATTGGCAGAACGAAGAGGGCGGGTGGGGGAGTATTTGGAGATGAGAGCATAGATGTAAGGGGGAGCGTTATTGTTGAGGGCTTTGTAAGTTAGGGTGATTTTAAATGTTATTCTTGAGGCTAAGGGAAGCCAGTGGAGTGATTGACAGACAGGTGATGCCGACACTGAACGTTGTGTACGAAAGATGAGTCTAGCAGAGGCATTCATAATGGATTGAAGTGGAGATAGTTGGGTGGTAGGTAGGCCAACAAGAAGCGAGTCGCAGTAGTCTAGTCGAGAGATGATGAGAGAGTGTATAAGGATTTTAGTTGTGTCTTGTGTAATAGTGAAAAGATGTTTTTTTTAGATGGAGAAGACAAGATTTAGTTAGTAATTGTATGTGAGGGATGAAAGACAGAGCGGGGTCCAGTAGAACTCCAAGACAACGGGCTTGGGAGGTGGGGTTGATGATGTCATTGTTGGCAGTGAGAGAGATGTGAGGAATTGACGCTGTGGGAGAAGGAGAGAAGATTAGGAGTTCAGTTTTAGACATGTTGAGTTTGAGATGGTGAGTGGACATCCAAGAAGATATACTAGAGAGGCAGTTAGAGACGTGTGTTAGAAGAGAGGGTGATAGATCTGGTGCCTAGAGGTAGATTTGGGTGTCATCTGCATAGAGATGATAATGAAGCCCAAAAGAGTTTATGAGGGTACCAAGTGAGGAAGTATAGATGGAGAAGAGGAGGGGGCCTAGGAAATATGAGAGAGCAGTGTCTTGAATACCAAGGGAGAAGAGGATATGGATTAGAAGTGGATGGTCGACAGTGTCAAAGGCAGCAGAGAGATCTAGAAGAAGAAGAATTGAAAAGTGACCTTTTGACTTGGTGGTAAGCAAGTTATTGGTGACTTTAGTGAGAGCTGTCTCAGTGGAGTGTTGGGGCCAAAAGCCGGATTGAAATGTGTCAAGAAGGGAGTTAGAGGAAATAAAGCTAGTAAGGCGATTATAGAGGAGCCGCTCCAGCAGTTTGGAAGCCAGGGGAAGAGATAGGGAGGTAGTTAGATGCAACGTCAGAGTCAGATGAGGGTTTTTTGAGGGTGGATATAACTATAGCATGTTTTACAGAAGATGGAAACATGCCAGCAGTTAGGGAGAGGTTGAAAAAATGCATGAGAGCTAAAAATAAGTGTGGTAGAGAGGAGAGAGATGAGCTGAGATGGAATAGGATCCTGAGGACAGGTAGTGAGGCGAGTGGATGATAGCAGTTTGGAGACTTCATCCTCTGTAGCCGGATCAAAGCAGTTCAAAGTGGCTTTAGTATTGGAGAAGGGAAAAGACTGGGTGTTGTTGGTTTGTTTAGAGGGTGGAGTGTGAGAGCCACTATGAGATAAGAGTTCATTGCGGATATTTTGAATGTTATGAATAAAATGGTTGGCGAAGTCTTCAGCTGTGAGAGAGGAAGGGATGGGAGGAGGTGGTGGGCGGAGGAGAGTATTGAAATTGATAAACAGACGCTTGGGTTAGAGGACAGAGTTGATATTAGTGATGTAAAGTAATGCTGTTTGGCAAGGTTGAGGGCAGAGGAATAGGAGTGTCAAATACATTTGTAGTGGAGTAAATCTGCTTGAAGCGTGATTTCCACTATATTCATTCAGCAGTGCGGGAGCACCTCCGGTTGTATCTTTTTTTTGTAGTGTGCCATGGTTGTGGATGGGAGCGAAAGCATCTGCGTGTGGTTATGGGGGCCAGAGTGTCAAGGGTGGAAGAGAGAGAAGAGTTTTAGATTGTAAGTGGCGAGTGTCTAATCTTGTGGGGTGCTTTTAGTAAAAAAAGCATTTCTTACAAGTCATGCAGCTCAAAACAGGGCCCTCCATTTTCAGCTTGTTGTCATTAATGTATATTTCCTTGTTCTTCTCCCCTGTACAGCACTACGGAATATGTTGGCGCGATACAAATAAAAGTTAATAATAATAATAATAGAGCGAGGTGGCAGTGTCAGGGCAGTTGAGGTTGGTGATGGGGCTGAGAAGGATAGCTGAGCAGGGTCAAGTGCTCGCAGGTTTCTGTTCGTGATGGTGGCAGGGTTGGAGAGGGGTGGTGAGAGGAAGATGTGGTGAGTTTGAAGTTTAGGAAGTGGTGGTCAGATAGAGGGAGTGGACGGATTACTGGCAGGAGGTTGTGCTGAGATTGGTGAAAATAAGGTCAAGAGAATGTCAAGCACGATGAGTAGAAGAATCTGTTAGTTGTGAGAGGTCAAGGGAAGAGGTGAGTTCAAGCAGTTTGGCTGCTGCTGGGGAGGTAGGAGTGTCAACAGCAATGTTAAAATCTCCAAGTACCAGTGAAGAAAAATTGGAGGAGAGAAAGTGATGGAGCCAGGCAGAAAAGTGATCAAGAAATTGAGAGGGAGTGCCTGGGGGGCGATAGATCACAGCTACACATAGAGAGATAGATAGATAGAAGTGAGAAGAGGCGGATTGTATGAACTTCAGAGGATGAGAATTGGAGGCATGGGACAGGGGTTATGAGGTGAAATGTACAGTGAGTGGAAAGAAAAATACCCACACCACCACCTTGTTTTCTCCCAGGTCTAGGTGTGTGGCTGAGATGAAAACTCTGTGAGAGTGCTGCAGGAGCAGCATTGTCTGAGGATGAGAGCCAGGTTTCAGTGAGAGCCAGTAGATTGAGGGTGTTGGTAGTGAATAGGTCATGAGTGAATGTGAGTTTATTGCAGATAGATTGTGCGTTCCAGAAGGCGCAGGAGAAAGGTAGAGTTGAAGGTTTGTGACATGATGGATATCAGATTCTGGGTGTTACAGTGTTTGCTGGCCTTGAACCAGAGCGTGGCTGACAGCAAGTGGAGATGAGTGAGGGGCCTGGGTTAGGGATATATCTCCCGCAGCCAGGAGAAGGAGGAGTGAAAGGGAGAGAAGATGGGACTGGGACTTACAGTGCTGTTTCTGCTTGTGAGTGTTAGGCAGGGGATGATATTGTGACTGGAGGAGGGAGAGTAGCTCATGGGAGCAGAGAAGAGGAGAGGACAGGAGAGCAAGGAAGGTGAGATGGTAATATTGTTGGGGACGTGATATGGAGATACTGCAAAGGAAAGTCTGAGAGAGAGGCAGTAGGTTATAAGAAAGAGGAAAGAATGAGAGAGCATTGTGACAGTGTGTAAGATTAGAAAAAATAGGTTAGAAGATTGTGGGGGAAGAATTATTATCCTGAGATATGGTAGTAGAAGTAATATATTGTAGATTCAGGAGCAGGGAAAAGAGTGTGATAAGGTTTATCAGAACGGCTGTGGTAGGTGAGTGGTGTTGACTGAGCAGCTGCAAGTCATATTAGTTTCTATAAATTAAGGGAATGGGCGGGTGGGTGTGGGGCATGGAGGGAGGGCAGATAGAGCAGTTGCAAGTTGCAAGCTTCAGGGAAGGGAATTGTTTAAGAGATTAAGAGATTACTTTAGAAAACTGAAGATCACTGTGTAAGATATTGGAAATATAATTATTACCTCAACTGATAAACTATACACTTGTTCTGATCTTAACAAGTGCCTAAGTCAAACATTTTTATTCACCTGTGTGTTGTAGCGTGTTTGTATTTTTATTAATAATGACAAAAATGTTAATAGTTGAAAGTTTCTTGAAATAAATAACACATTATGTGATCCATTTTATGTGATCCATCTGGTGTTCAGCTCCGAGACAAGCACTTAGCACTCTTGAAGGTCGGATGATACTATATTTTCAGTACTTTGTAACAAATATCAAGTAGCTTTCTGACTTGTGTTAATGCATTTATCTTGTATGTTGCTTAACGAAATGAAACAGATTAGCAAGTGATTTTTTTCACTTTACACCTAGTATTTGATGTAATGTCAGAAGGTTATAGGTAGTAATGGGTGAGATAATCAATACAATTCTGTAACTGAAAGAAGATGCTCTTGTGTATCTTGGTATGACCTGACTGAGCCAATGATCATTATTCATTATTCAAAACAGACAAACATTTTCTTATTATACATTTTATTATACATTTAGGAAGTGATTTTATTCACAAAGCTCCAAGTTAAAGGAAGAATGAAGTGTCATTTTTATAATATGCTGGAATTGAAAAAATGGTCAACATGTTTTTGGAAACAAAAACAAAATTGTATTTGTATTTGTTTTATTCAATTTAATTTAAAGGACAGCAGCCATTTTTTCTTTGATCCTAAGAGTATACAACTGGGAGTAATGTAAGGAACCATGCATTCATATATGATTTCAATAATAACTCAATAAAAGAATAAGCCCCCAATAGGCTACTGCCCTCAAGCAATACAACAGCCCTGCAATCCAGTTTTTTTCCCCAAACTAGAGTGGCCCATTGAATATTTAAATACTTCTAATATATCTTATATTATGGTGAACATTGTAACTACAAATTACCATTTTCATTTGTGGTAGAGTGTGTAGTACAGCTCCCTGCAGTCATGACTGGATTTATAACTAGAAGTATGAGGCAGCTGCCTACGGGCAAGTCCATGGGAGGAGTGCCACATTTTCATAATAATACATTTACATTTCAATTTGTTTCATTTTTCTAGAAAAGTGCAATGAGTATGTTTGTTTGTGGGAGAGGAGGTGGATGTGGCATGGTGTCAGGGAGCGCCAGCGTGAGCCTTCTTCCCTTATTTGCCTTTCAGCATATGCTGCAGTTAAGAGACAGGTGGACCTATGCAAGCTAGATTCTTACATTTTCAGCACACCTATTAGCAGCCAGTTGTGCATTCACTCTGACTTCTATAATAACCATTTCAGAGAGTTAGCCAGTACCTCAGTGCTTGTTGTTCGGAATCCTAGTATGAGTCCTGCAATGTATGTTTCCAGCTTATTCCTGCAGCCGTTCCTTTTGCTCACTTCTCCCGTGTTCCTAATCACTGATTTCACTAGTTTCTTGCTCCAATCCTCAGTTACTGTCAGTACCAGTGAAACCTATTTGTGTACAAATCCAGTTCCTGCTCACTACAGTCTTCAGATCCTATCAGTACTAGGGCCTCATTCAATTGCGATTTGGCCAATTGAATAGGGCTCTATATAAGCACAGAGCATATATTTTTTACAGATGTTTTTAGTTAGTGAACTTCTATCCTAAAGCAAGATCTTCACTAACTAAAAACTTCTGTACAAAAATATGCTGTGTGCTTATATGGAGCCCTATTCAATTGGCCAAATCACATTTAAATGAGGCCCTAAATGTTCCCATTATCCATTTTCCAGCCCACTCTTTCTTTTTCCATCAGAGAGAGGGCAGATTTAGGGAGTTCTTTACATATGTAACTTACTAAAATCTTTTCACAACTTCAACAAAAATATTTTGTAAAACAAGATTGTTTTAATTAATCGATAAAGCTCTTAACATAATTATTTTAATAAATTGATAAGGCTCTTAAAAATAATTTTATATAATTGCTTGTACCAAAAGCATGCTAACTTTACTCTAGCCACCACTATGAGGCAATTCATTTGAATTTAATCAATACATTATAAATTAAATTTTATTATGAAAAGTTATTATGACAAGTTTCCTGTGTGTGGATAATATATGCGTGATGTGTGCCAAAGAATAAAGTAATTACATATATACACACACACAAATATATATCTACACAAACAAAGAGTGATGTAGCTGTGAGTGTCCATTAATCTAGATGTATTGCATCAGAGTATTGTATTGTTTATTGTATTGCATCAGAGTATTGCACCATGAAGTGATACCTTTTACATTGGACAAACATATTCATTGGAACAATGAACTTTCAAGAAATGTACCTCTCCTTATCAAGTCAAAAGCAATACTCTTGGAACAACGAGCTTGTCATTCCAATGAATATGTCTATGCAATATAAAAGGCATCACTCTATACTGCAATATTCCTATTATTTATATATATTCAAATGGGAAAAAAATATGTCAGAAGGTTAATAGCACGTTTATTTTTTCTGTATTTTATGAGTCATTTTTCTATCATTGGTTATGGGCAGCTAATGAGTTGAGCATTTTTTTATTAACTAGTCTTTTAATTGATATGTAAGTCAAATTACTCTAGTTTAATACTGAAGATAATTTTTAATAGCTGACATAGTTAGCTATTAATATGTACCAATTCCATCAAATTGATTTATTTTGTTCCATGGCTAACACAGGACAGCTTGTTAAGTCAAAACACTATTATATTTATTTTAAACTTTCTTTTCAGTCATGTACATTGTAACTAGGTTCAATTATCAATGTTTTCATTAATTTATGCTCCATAAATTAAAGATAATTTGTGCATATAGTGTTACCATAAATTGACATCATAGGGATCTAGTGTGATGTTATCAGTAATATCATGGATATATATATATATCTATATATATATATATATATATATATATATATATATATATATATATGTGACAAGTCGCAAATCTTCCTGGGTTTTTGCCCGTGACCATGGCACTTTGATGGAGACGGGAGGCTATAATTCTTTTCCAACTTTTACTAAAACTTTAGCCAGTGGTACAACAATGATAAATCAAGACAAATCCAAGAAAATAACAGGAATAGCTTCCACCTAAGCACTACATTTATTGATAAACAGTTCCCTCACTATCTACCTTCTATCCAGCTAAAACAGAGTTGAGCAAAAACAAAACAAACAGTTCAATGGTTTGTTCATAATCACTGGCCTGTATTCTTCACAAATCCAGGTATCTGCTGCAGAACGTTCATCAGTTGGAAGCTGCTGTCTCACTATCTGTGTCATTTTTCAGCTTCAAACACCTGCAGAAACATTTCTATCTGTGTTTCACTTTTCCCAACTCAGACCTGATGCACACACTTCTGTATGTGTGCCTTTTCTTCCAGCTTTTGACAAACTGTGCACTCGGTTTGTGTCTCTTTTCTCAAATCAGACCAACTGCACGCACTTCTGTGTGTGTGTCTTTCTTCCAGCTTCAGGCAAAATACTTCTCTGTTTTCTCTCTTCAGTCACAAAGCCTTTATATGACCGTGTCACACATCCGCCTCAAGTGCCGTGAAGCAGTGTATGCAGGACAATGCATCAGCTTTACCATGTTGACATCTTTGTGAATGCTTACTTTCTCTTCTGCGCTGGTGAGATTATCTTGTAGCTGCTGAAGCTTCAACTCTTCCTGCTCTTTCACTACCTTCTTCATTCTTTCTAAAGTTATGGTAGCAGAGTTATGATTGTAGTTCCATGTAAACATACTGCTGTTCACTTTCCAGTAACTTCTGTCAAAAGTTTGCTTAGGTAGAGCCATAATCTTACAGCTCTCGTCATAGACCATCTGTAACATGTGTTGTAAATGTCCATTCTCAATTGAGGAATTAGCCTTCTGCTTTTCCATGTGCCACAAGTCCTCTGGGCTGTCCAGTGCAGACTGTCCCATGTACCTCTCATTAACCATGGAGCTTTTCTAGTATTCACTGGAAACATAATAAATGGTGAAGCCCCTCTATTCACATGCTCATGCTTGTTCCTGGCTATTTCAGCTGTGAAGCTTTTGGCTAGAGCATTCTGGTCAGAGGTTAGAGGGTTTCATCTGCAGTGTTAGACTAATGATTGTGGCTTCCTGGATTCATTTGCACTCTGCTTTCAATCTCTACTCTGCCTCACACTGATGGGGAAATCCCCCATCCTATGAAGTGTGACTTCTCTCTCCCTTGCCCCTCTCACATCACTCAGTTGCTACTTCAACGCAACCAGGTGTGGGTTGGTGTCTGGATCAGATAGTAGCTGACTCTCTTGGTCAAACTCAGTGACACTTGGAGCTTGTTGTACTGACTTTCTTAGCTTTTCCTGCAGGTTCTCCACCTCTCCCAAGCTGGTCCAGACTTCCCTGGCTATCACTGACTTTGTACTTGTTGTGTACCAGATGTTAGGCTCATTTTGCAATTCCTCAAACGCATCATGAAACCTCTCTACCTCCTCCTCTTTAGGTTCATCATCAATATGATGTGTGATAGCAACTTCCTAGGACTACCTCTTCCAACTCTTCATCACTGTCTACTTCATAGTCGAGCAAACTTTCCCGAGCCCTTGGTTTTCAGGTACAGATGATCTGGCTCTTTCTGTTCCAGATGCCACAATAGGCTGAGCGATAATACTCACACTGCTTCATACGCCCAACCTGTTTCTGCTCTGGTACATTATCATTCAAAGGCTCCACAAGCATGACGACTGCCATGGCTGCTTCTCACTCTTCTAGGATATGAACCTCCTCTTCGTTACTTTTCACAATAGGCACCCTTGGTACCACTGTGCTTCCCATCCTGTGAGGTTCATCTATCTCTGCTAGAAAAGACCTCTCAGAATTTTGGTTGCAGCACAAACTCAACGGGACACAGAGGTGCTATAGCCATGTTCTTCTTAATCTAAAATGGACAGACTTCTCACAGAAGCTAGCAATGGTCTTAGGAGCCAATGAGTTTTAGGTTTTCGAAAAAAACCTTCAGCTTTCATTTCTTGGCTTTCACACACTTGTGTTCCTCTTTTAACTGCTTCATATTTTTTCCATTTTTTCCTTAATTTCCGTCCAGCTTCCAGCTTTTCAATTTTCTTCTCCTCTTTGTCTTGCTGCATATCCAGTTCACTCTGCTTGTACTGGATCCCTTGCTGTTTGTTCAGCAGAAGAATCTCCTTTGTCTTATTCATTAGGTCCTACCTGATTAACTCGTGCTGCTCAACTAGACTTTCTTCCTTACATTCTCTCTCATGTACAAGCAGCTTTCTGAAGACCAGGTCTGCACTCAGCGTAGCACATGGGGTACACAGTTGCTGGAGCTCTGTGATTGTCTCTTCTGCATAAGCATCCGTCTGAGCTAACTGTGCCTCTATAAAAGAGATTTTGTCCACCCTCTGCTTTTGTAGAGTATGTAACATAAGCTCCTTTTCTATCAGAGCTGCTTTCCTCTGCTGCAGGGAATAATTTGGCTCTTGTAGCTGTGAGGAGGTACTAGTGAACTCTGTTTCTCTATGAGACAAACAATTGATGAGGAGATCCCGCTTGTCCTCTCTTGGCCACTGTGCTGCAGCTGCTGCACAACTTGCTCTTTCAGCTTATAAATGGGACAGCTGTTTCTCTGCTCCAGGATTGTCATCTATGTATTCTTAATATAAGATACCTTGTTGCCCCAAACACATACTTCTCCACTCAGGAATGTAATTTGTTATCATCCCGATACCTCACATATTAGCAGCAATTTGCCAACCTTCATTGTCAGGTAGAAGGTCCACCCAGTGCTTGTTCAGTCACATTGGGATGAAGTATATCTCTGCTTCTCACTTGTTTGATCTCTCTCCTCTACTTAGCCACTTCACTCTGCATCCTTAGCACCTGAGACATAGAGCCATCATAATTCTTCACAATTTTAATGGGACACATGTCCATGCTCTGATTTGTATGTCCTCTCAGGGGTGGTAGTTCCTCTTCTACCAGCTCAAGCTCCAGGTCTTCATCTTCCTCATCAAATGAGAACATTCTTCATTTGAACATTGAACATTGGCTGTAATTATCTGTTAGATCTCCTCTTTCTTTGGGTCAGAGGTCAAGTGTTTCCATTCTGAAATATCATCTTTCCAGAGGTTTGGTTTGGGTTTGTTTCTTATGAAGGACTCTTCGTTGCTTTCACCCATTAGGTTCCTGTGTCAGCTTGGGTTCAAATATTCCCCAGTGTCTTGATCAAGATCTTTCAAACTGAGGCTGGTTTTGCACACAGTGAACAACAACACCTTGCCCTTAACTCTTTAACCTTTGCTCACAACATAAGTCACCTTTGCACCGCATTGTTCTGCATCAGGTTCCTTCTTCAATCCCTTGGCAGGGGAGCTGTGCAGATATACAATTGCTGTATTTTTTATGCAGAATACAGGAAGGTTGCTGGCTAGAATTCAGAAACTCCTTTATGTCCTGTAGCTCTCCTTGGAATAACAATGCAGGTTCTTACTGTCAAAAAACTGCCATGGATGTAATCTCTGTGCTCTGGTACCTCTCATAACTCCAATTCTGTCAAGGATCTCTGCTTTCAGATCTGCATCCAGGACAATGTAGGCTTCTGAGCTTCATCACATAAGTACTGGGCAACGATAATGTCCCAGTGACTTTGGTGCCAAGCTTCCATATTGTAAATTCTTTTAAAGGTCATCTTTACTAGTCATTTTATGTAGGACATGAAAGGCTATAATTCTTGCCAAATGTTCTCTTGTTCCTGAAAGTTTTTCCATGACAGCTTGATTCTACTCCACTTGGGTAACCAGTAACTACTGTTGTTGTCGGTTGTTCTCTTGTTGCTGTATGCTACTCTCCTACAGAGCTGCTGTAGCCATCATTAAGGACTGTACCATCTCCTCCATGTTAAGATGTGGGCGGTCTTCTTACCCAAGACCATGTAATCCCTCTTCAGACACCAGTATGACAAGTTGCCAGTCTCCCTTTGGGTTTTTGCCCGTGTTTCCAGCACTATGATGGAGGTATAACATAAGTGTCTTGCATTTTGTTTGCAGCTCAAAAACTTGTGGTTGATGTGTTATTAATATTTTTAGGAATTTCTGTTGTGTTTATACATTTCATTTTGATGACCGTACATTATATTTTAGATGTATTAAAATACAATTTAATGAGTTATGTCTCTGTGCTGTCAAACCCTTACAAAGCTCTCTTTGCATTTCTGTCTGAATCATCTGAATTGTTTGGCTTACACAGGTTTTACGACTGGCTACATAGGACAATCCCCTTCTGCATCGCTACCTTGTTGTGGTGAAGGGGCTTATGTACTTCAGTGAAGCTGGTAGCTAAACCAAGAGACCTATTAAATTAGCGAAATCGCAGTTACAGAAGCCCATAAAGGAGCCTGCAAAAGTTACGGCTTTTAAATTGGACTCTTTTAGCTACCCGCAAATGGTCTGGTTACAGGCAGAAAGTCCCTCTGAACTTCGACCCAGCTAAGGCTTTGATCTTTCAATCCCGTAAATGTTACAGTCGCAAATCGCTATTAAATTGCTACAAGTCCTCAACCCACAACTGTTTTCACAACCGTAAATGGCAAATGTAGAAAAAAATCCTACGGGTACTAGGGGGGTTAAACTCCTGTCTGTAGCTCTGTAAAAGCAAATATAAACACAATACTGTATTTTAAATTATAGGGAAAGCGATGAAAGGTATTAAAATTATTAGCACAACATTCGCAAGCTTGCAAATCAGCAATAAAAAATATTTTCTTTTATGTTAAATTTTTTGTGTTATATCGTTCCAGGCAATCAATGTGTTAATACATATAATAGAACTCACATGGACAAGAATATTATATTTATTGATTTTTTCATATTGCTTTATTTCTGGAATGCGGGTCCGATCGCAACTCAGACTTTAAAACTAAGTGATTGACATTTAACCATCATGTTTTAGTGATGTAATGATGACGGTCTCTTTTACTATTGGCTCCATCTAAACCCATAACTACGGGTTTGAAGAATTTGCTACGTGCCGAAGCATGGTTTACGGATGTGGGCTTTTCTAAGTTAGGGCCATATTAATTTCCAGCCTTGTAAGTCCAACGTGTAGCATGTATGGGCTGTTTTACGTCGCTATTAAATTAGAATTCTCGGCCGTCAGAGTTGCGTGCTCGAACATAAACAATTAAGCAAGCGCGTAGTTACGGTTTAGATGGAGCCAATGGAAAAAGAGATTGTTAGTGTTACGTTACTGAAAAAGGGGAGGGTAGATTTCGAAGTCCTACGTACCGCATTGGTCCGAATATAAGCCGCACCCGCAAATAAGCCGCACCCATAAAGTTCAAGGGGAAAAAATAGAAAAAAGATAGTACTCAAATATAAGCCACACCCGTAAAATTGGAGAGAAAAAGACTCTCAAAGTGATCAGCCATTGCAAGAAACAGGCTTTCTAATTAGCACTGTAGCTTTTTTTGCAGGTTACAGGCCTTACAGGATGTTAGAATCTCTAAAACCGTAAATTGCTATTCAATCCAGCAGCCTAAAGCACGAAAATCGGCACCCTTAACTTGCAATCGCGCAAATCGGCAGTAATTTTGCGTTTGCGAGTAGAAGACGCACACGTAACAAGCAAAGTTTGCAAATCGGCAATGATTTTTTTATTTTTTAATGTACAGTAGAGTGCTGTTATTAGCATTACAAGTGCTATGTATTGGACTTTACAACCCTTGCATGTGCTCTCGAGCACACGTTGGCCTTTGGGCTCCATTCGCGTGTTACGTGCGAGTGACTATGTTGCAATTTAATAGCTAAATTGAACAAGTAATGGTTACGGGCTTCTAGGATCAAAGGACTTACGTGCGTGAAGTTCGAAGTTGTTTAGCACATTCTATTCTCGGCCGTCGTGCGTGTTAACATACGAAGCCCGCTGCAAGGAATGTTACAGGCCTAATATAATACCCGTAAATTTGGAGTTACGGGCTACGTTTTAAAACATAGCCCCAATTTAATAATGCTGCAAATCACTCTGTAACTCCAGCAAATGTCAAGCCCGCAGACATACGGACGGGCTATACAGCGGCAACTGTAGGCTTGGAATTTAATAGGGGCCCATGTATGGTCACCTAGGATGGCCAGTTCATAGCAGAGAGGTGAGAAAAATCACGGCCCACTGGAGAAGAAACTGGTAATCCACTCCAGTATTTTTGCCAAGAAAACCTTATGGATGAGCACAACCTACAAAAGATGTGCCAGGTGTGCTGAGGTCCATAAGGTCATGGAGAGCTGGACATGACTGAATGACTAAACTAAACACATAGGACAATAATACTTAAGGTTCATGCAGATAAAATATCCTTATATTAAGCTATGAGTAACAGTAACTAAAATATGATATTCTATTTCAAATGTGGTGTTTCCTAGATAAAATTGGAACTGAAATAGTGAATCTGTGAATAAAATACCTCAAAACATTTCAGAAAAAGTTCATATTAACATAATTTCTTTGATATAGTATTAGAATGTGAATGAGACACATGTCAGTTTGGGAAATGTAAATCTGTATTGTTCCACATTCAATACAAAGTCAGCAATACAAGTGGAGTGGCTTAAAATTGGATTTGTATCCATGACTTATTGTAATGCTTTACAGAAACACATTAATTTTTAAACTAGGTGGTCAAAATATGTCTCAAAGAGCAGCAAAGATATTTGTATAATAAGCTTATCTCCTACATACATTGGTTTATCTCTGTCTAAGCAGAATTATATTATGTCGACAAGTATCTAAGTCAATTCTTAATTCTATTGAATGTATATGTTGTATTATTTATGTTTTATTTATATGTTTATGTTTTACTGTTTAACCAACACAAGTGGTGTAATCTCTGTGGATTACAATGTCTCTTTACAACAAAAGTCCTACATCATTTAAAAGACCAGATACCGTAGTTAGTATAAAAAGTACAGATTCAGACTTCAGCAGATATGTTTGTCTTTGACTCTTCTTATAAGCTGTTCCTAGGGTGACACAGCATCTTCCCAGGAGGCTGTCCTAGTCAGAAGTTTTTATCTGGCTCCTTACTTACAGTGGCCATGCAGAGAAGCCTACACCAGAACAAAATGTAGGACAGTGTCCTGGGCAGATACTGTACCACACCCCGGAGACCTACCAGGGCTAGAGAGAAGCAGCTCTGCTGGTCCCTGATGCATCGAGTTTCAAATGTAGGTTTTAAAAATATACACAAAACTTATTTTCTTCAAATACTGAATACACTGCTAATTAGTTTAAGCATTTGAAATAAATTAAACCTGATTGGATGACCAGTGGTAGAGATAGTGAATGGAGGGCCCCAATGCAAAAAAATATTTGTGCCGTCTACCCGGCACCACTTGCAATTGACCCCTTCCTAAAGCAGCTTTCCAAGCCCCCCCACTCCAGCCAATGGCCCCTATTAATCCCTGTTCCTTCAGGGGATCCCCACTGGGTCCACACAGAGCATCAATATCCCAAGGGATCCCCAATAGCCTGGGGGGAGCATCCAGGTCAGTGGAGACTCCACTAAGTCCATTGATAGCAATTGGGCCTGCAGGACCCATAGATAACCCTGGGGATCAGTACTAGGCTTGATCCATTGGGCCCCAGAGAGATCCTGAACAAGGCCTGTGGAGCCCATGGAGACACCTAGTAAGGCCAGTGGGCCATGAGAGATCCCCAGTAATACTTGTAGGGCCCAGGAAGCTCCAAAGCCTTGATAAAAATATGGGGCCTATTAAGACTATGGGCATCTCTGGTCTCCTATGGGATAACGAATGCAAACCATGGGATCTCTGTGGACCCCCACGCTAACTAAGTTTAACCACTACACAATTTATGACCATGTATAAGAACCTCCATGATATCACTAAAATTAACCCCTCTACCATGCGGGACTTTTGAAATGGGGAAATGGGCTCCTGCTAACTGGTTGAAGAGAGGAACCATGGCTTTAATCAAGGAGGAAGATGATGGATTCTTCTAGTAACATGGTAGTGCCCATTTTTCCAGGAATAAAGACTGAGGACTAGCCCATCTGTGATCATCACAGATGTACATCAAAGAGATAGGTCATGTATATATTCCCCCTACTAGTTACTAGACCGCCTTTCCTGTTGTTATATCCAAACATTTTTTACCACAAGTTTACCATACACCTATATAAAAAATATATATGTATATGTGTCTAGGTAAGTATGCAGTAAGTCAGAAAGTGTCAGGTACAGTTACAGACATAATATTTCCTTCATATACACATTTATGTACGTATTCCATGGCATTGCATCAGCACCTTCTGGGAGCTGCGCTCGTCCTGGGCCTAGTAGAAGAAATATATCCATGGATGATTGTAGCTGAGCCAATCGGTATAAAAGTGAGCCAGTAATGTGTTGCAAGAAGCGTTCTCTGAGATATATATGTTTTTAAAAATAAGGAGATATATTATAAGGAAGGTGAGAAAATGTGAGTTTATTTACTTCAAACATTTTTACCTTGTTGAGAAAGTCTTCTTTGAGTAGAAGATGGCTACTGGAATCTAGAATACAGGGTTTCTATGATCTGTAAACTTGAACTAATTATTGAGTATATGAGGATAACTATCACCACTGTGATCATATTTTTAAGCTTATTGTTTTGAAGAATTACACTCATAATTATGCAATATGTGTTTATAATGTAAACAGATAACACAGCATTTAATTAAACATGTTTTATATACAATAATGCTGCTGTGAACTCTGTCATAATGCTTTTAGCAAATTACTTTCTGAGGTGGCAAGAGACTTTTAGCCTTATTCTTTTAACTACTGTACTTACAAATGCCTTGAACTCATAAACTTGGCTTCGGTGATTTTTTTAAAATAAATGTTTATATGGATTCTATTGACTTAAGAATTCATTAGTGCCAATAAGTAATATTTGCTGAATATGTAGCAATATTAAGAGTGATTTTAAGTGTGTATACACTTACAAATTGGGCAATAGAATAGGGCCCTTTGAATATACAGGACGTTTGTATCTGCACTGTCGGAATATGACAGTAAGAACTGCCAATAAACTCAGCAGGACTATAGAGAAACTCACTAGTTTAGAAGCACACACCCACCTCTTGAAGTAGCAGGCAGCAGAAGAAAGGAAGTTGCTTGATGCAAAACAAGCAGAAAAGGCTGTAAAACTAACATATTCTGTTTAATTTTTTGATTTCTTGTAAATTTTTGCATTATGACATTTTTAATTAAACAAAAGACCACATAGAAAACCACTGACCAAAGTAGTATTTTAAGGGAGAGTTCTAATGTGATATGTGTCTGAAATTGAATTTGAGCATGTTATATTACTTTCAGTAAGCTGTTGGAAACATGGAGGTATTTTCAAGGTGCGGCTCTGCAGTCAGAATGCCGGGGTCTCCTTGATATGTAAGCTTCAGAAATCTGCTGAGGATATAACTGTGATAGGTTGTATTAGGGACGTTGGGAAAAAAGATAGAGTATTTTGGCAAAACTGTAAGTCTTTTATGTATGTCACACTGTTTTATGGTTTTAAATTGATAGAAACATTTACTATATTCTATATAAAAAAATGTTTCTAAATTTACACAGGTTTGTATGTATAAGTCATTCTGTAAAATGTATTGAATGCCACCAAGGTCAATGCCATAAGCTTTCCACTTGCATTTCCACTAAATTTATAGATCAAAAGAATGGTAAAGCAGGACTTGTCTTCGTAAACCTTTGCAAGTTCACCCTGAAGCATCCGCTGCAAGTTAATGAGGGCATAGGTCTTTTGGAGAAGAAGTGATTTCTGCAAGAAACACCGTGTGGCATTTTCCCAGGGAAGATCTTAGTTGGAGCTCAAGATTGTTCAAAACCATGATACACAGAGTCAATATGCTCTTTTTCGCAGCAACATATTTAACATAAAGTAAGATACTGTACCTAGGAAACTGACTGCTATATTTTGGACTAGAGACATCAATAAAAGGTAGCTACGTAGACAGTTATCTTGTGCAAAAAAATGAAAATGATTTGAATTACTTCCCCTGCTTATATTATGCTTTTTAGCATAACTTGATCATATGTTTCATTATATTATATAGTGTTTCAGGTGACTTCTCTGTTTTCTGTTTTTTAAGATCCTATACATTTTGTATTTTCTAAGAAACAACTATGGCATTCAAAATAGCACAGGATAACAGTATCCCTTTTATGAAGTGTAAGCTTATAAATTATGCAGGTATACTTTCAGCTGTAGGTACATGTAATGTATACCTTTATTTATTGTATATTGTTTTACATTTAGGCAACTTTAAGCTTTTTTTAACATAATTTGTTCATGTGTGTGTTTTCCTGTGCATAGGAGCATAGCCTTGTAGTGCACAGGGGTAATCCTTAGGTGTCTCCTCATCAGTTGTTATTTTTGTGTTTTTCTGTTCATAGGGTCTCAACAGATTGAGTTTTATTGTGGAACTTTATGGAGGATAACCAGCCTCCAAGAGAAATTATGTTATGTCTGAAGGCACGTGAAAACTTGAGTGAACAGAAAAAAGGGCACTAAAAAGTGTAACATAAACATGATTGTATTGCACACACTCACTAAACATACCTACAAGAGTGAGAGAGACAGGTCAGGCAGGTTATGTTTGTGCTTCAGATCATTGTAACTGTGGACTTTCAGAACAATCATATATTAAGACATTTGCAGCTCGTACAAACTCTAAGGACTAACGATGGAGTCTGGACCTGCTTCACCAGTTTACATTGAAGAGGAAGAATATTACCTATATTAATTTTAGTTTTTCTTGAGGGAACATTTTGCATTTTACCTACCCCCATTAGTCACCTGGCTGCAGATCATCAGCCTTATTAAATTGCGGACAATTGAATAGGGCTCTATTTAAGCACATAGCGTATTGTTTTTACAGAAGTATTTAGTTAGTTAGAAGACCTTGATTTTGGATAGAAGTTCACTAACTAAAAACTTCTGTATAACATGCTATGTGCTTATATAGAGCCCTATTCAATTGGCCGATTTGCAATTTAATAAGGCTGTATATTTCCATTCAGTTGTATTCAAAGACTCTACATAATAAAGTCACATTCTTCAAGAAGACATACACAATTATGGAATTCAGTGGTCTTCTAAGTATTCCATGTTATAGTACCATTCATGATATAAAATATTTTAAGTCCTTGTATCCTTGCTTTAGTATTTATAATATCCATCCATAATAAATAAACAGTACTCTTTCTTAGCTTAGGCTGACAGTACAGTATTTCATAAGATATGTCAACAGTTACTTATCCCATAAAATAATTGCTAAACCCATTGAGTACTAACTAGGGGTGGTGCCATTTTGGGGATGTGAAAATGACCCCCTCTTTACCTGTAACATTCTACTTCCCTCCTTTCCTCTTCATAACTATACATTGTATATTTTGTACCAAGGCAATAGGGAAATTCAGAGGTGCTGCTGTGTCTTTATTTTTTCTCTCAGTAGCCGGTGTACTGCTCTGCTGTGGGCACTCAGCTCCATTGTCTAGGACTGTACAGAAGGGAAAAAGAGACTGGTAGGTCTGTGATCCTACAGCTTCCCTCTTATTTTTTCTGTATTTCCCCTTGCCCTCTTTGTCTGGCTCTCGGATCTGTCTCTTTTTCTCCCTGATATATTTCTCTCCATCGCTGATCTCTCTCTTTCTCTCCCTCTAATCTGTTTTGCTTCCCCTGATGTTTCTCCCTGTCTCTGATCTGTTTCTCTCTCCCTGATCTGATTATTTCTGTTTGTCTTTCTTTCCCTGGTCTGTTTCTTTCTCGCAGATCTGTTTCTTCCACTCTCTGTCCATGATCTATCTCTATCTCTTTGATCTATTACTTTCTCTTTCTGACCTGTTTCTTTATCTTCCGGATGTGTCTTCAAATCCCTGATCAGTTTTTTCTATCTCTCACTCATCCTGATCTGTCTATCTCGCTCTGATCTATCTCTCTCTCTCCCGTTACCCTCTAAACCTCCCTTCTCTCATCCATCTTTTTCCCTTACTGCATTTCATTTATTCATCTCCACCCTGTTTTCTTCTTCGTGCTTGCCTTTCTTCTCTCATTTGATCCCACCTTGTCCATCTGCCTGTTACATATTCTCACTCCTTCCTCTTTCCTATCCTCCTCTCTTCCTGCTTTTCCTCTTTCTACCTTCCCATCTTTCTGTCGTTCATCTCCAAACTCTCTTTCATCACCTCCCGCTTTCATTTCTACCTCTTCCTGCTTTTCTTCTCATCCAACCTTGGTTCTAAGCTCTCCTTCTTCTCTTTCATACCACTTGCCTTTGCTCTCCTCCTGCTCTTTTCATTTTTTTGTTCCTCTCCTGCCTTTCTTTTATCCCCTCCCTCATCCTTAACTCATCTTTTATAGTTGTGAGAGATTTTAAATGGTATGATTATGAATAGGCCAAGTTGAAAGTTAGGTATGGGGGAACACAAATGTGAATGTTCTCGGACAGCATAAAATGCCCATGCATGAGGCACTATTTACCTTCATGAACATTACTCATCAAAGATAATATTTTAAAAATACTTGTATCTTTCATTTGTAAATGTGTATATGGCTTCATGTGTTAAGGAGAGAGTATTAAGTGGAGAATGAGAGAAGAATAAAGCGAAAGAAAGAAGAGATGTGAGGGGATGAGAGAAAAAAAGGTAAGAGAGAGTATATGAGGAAAAGAAAGAGAGGAAGAAGAGATAGTGATGATAAATAAATATATATATATATATATATATATATATATATATATATATATATATATATATATATTGGCTTCCCGAAAACATCCTGAGAAGAAATCTACCTGGCTCCTACATAATATATATTTATATATATACTAGCAACTTGCTCCCCTCCTCTGTGTCTCTCCCCCCTCTCATTCCCCTGTGTCTCTCCCCCCTCCTCTGTGACTCTCCCCCTCTTCTGTGTGTCTACCCCCCTCCTTTCCTACCCCTCCGTGTCTTCCCCCTCCCCTGTGTCTCTTTTCTCCTCCTCTCCCTGCCCTGTGTTTGTCCCCACTCCTCTCCCTGCCCTGTGTCTCTCCCCCTCTCCTCTGTCTTCCCTCCTTCCCTGTGTGCCTGCGCGGCCTGTTGCGCAATGCGCATGTGCGGTTAATGCCGCACTATGTGCATGCGTGGGGCCAGTGCCCAATGCGCATGCGCAGCCCGTTGCACAATGGTCAGTTGTCAAACTGCGATTTGTCACAAGCATGATGACGAATCGCAGTTTGACAACTATGATATGTGATATATATTGAGCTGAAGAATTAGTGAATCTTAATAAACTTGGCCCAATTAACTAGACATATCATTAACGGAGAGCTGATGGAAAATACTAATAAACGTAATAAATATTTTATTTTATTGCAAATAAAAGAGGGTATTTAATAACCTATTGCAGTGAGCTTTCTTTTTTAATTATGCTCTCAAAGCAGAAAACCTGATTTCAGTGTTTATCTGATCTGCCAACTTTTGAGCGGTAGATGTGAGTCATACTTGTCTGCCAGTGAAATATACAGACATACATATGCTCTGTGTACTTCCTATCACTTCCAATGAAGTGTAAAAGATTTTTCCCGCAAAACATAACTTTGGTAATGTTTAAAGCTTGCTCTTTTAAATTTGTGATAAAAAATGAATGATGTCCCTTTAAATCTGAATCATAGGTCAACAAAAGCCTAGATTGAAAAAGGGACTTGGGGTCAAATTTCATTCCTACATAGCTGTACCTTCAAATTTGATCAATCTTTAAATCATCTATCTCAAATGTCTAGATGCCCTTTTATTATATACAGTATATGATAGAGACTCTTTCTGACTAAGAATCACCACCACTGTTAGTATTTTTTTTCTTTTTGCAAGATTCCTTGAAAAACTAAACTGAGGCAAAATGTTTTTATAAAGCAAACAAAATAAAATAAAAAATAAACACAACGTTTACTTTTGTATCTTTTATACCCAAGTAAGTTATGAAGATTAAATGTATTTACTCTAGAAAAAAGGCATCTAAGAGGGGATATGATTACCTTATATAAATATATCCAGGGTCAATACAAGGCTTTGTCAAGTGAGCTTTTTGTGCCAAGAGGTTTTCAACTGACAAGGGGACATCCTTTGAGACTAGAAGTAAAAAGATTTCGCCTTAAAGAAAGAAAAGGGTTCTTCACAGTAAGGGTGGTTAAACTGTGGAATTCTCTACCAGAGGAGGTGGTGACAGCGGATTCGATAAATAACTTTAAAAAGGTATTGGATATATTTTTTTAATAAAAAGGGCATTAAGGGCTATCCTGGATAAATAGAGAGGGAGTATTGATCCAGGGATGAATCCAATCACCAGTATCTGGGGTCAAGAAGCAATGTTATATTTTTTTCCCTGTTGAGACAATTGGCAAAGTTTCACTGTTTTTTTTTCTTTTCTGTTTGCCTTCCTCTGGATCAATTAACAATAAATCTGCGTATTGCAGATCAGAGGAGATCTAAAAAGGTTGAACTTGATGGGCTAAAGTATTTTTTCAAACTAAATTACTATTTAACTATGTAAGTTTGCTTTATTATGGGAACCATTTTTTAACAGCTGCTTGTGACCTAATGAAAGCAGTAGCAGTTGTAGATGTCACCTTCCCATTGTGCAGATAGAGACATCAGGTGTATTCCAAGTCTAATTCCAGTAGAGGAAGTTGATCAACAGAAACTAAAATAGTAGATCCCACAGCAGAATAATTGCATATAAAAGATTATATGTAGAGGCTGTATTATTTTATTAGAGTAATTGTTCAAAATATTATATATTGAAAATATATTGAAAACATAACCATAGTACCAGCTAGGCAATATGAAGTTTACTAAAGCCAGGACAATGCACATCCTATACCTCCACATTTTGTCTACTTCCACAATTATAACTGAATTACAGAGCACCCATTCCTTAAAAATTAATTTATAACACACCTTTTTTTTACAGATTCCTTACATAGTCATATTCTATATTCCTATTAAGTAAAAAATCCAAACTAGCAACTTTTATGTTAAAGAAACACTTTACATGTGTCAATTCTGGATCGCTACCTTGTCGTGGTGAAGGGGCTTGTGTACCTCAATGAAACTGTGAGCTATACCATGTAGGGTCACCGAAGATGGGCAGGTCATAGCAAAGAGGTCAGACAAATTGCGCTCCACTGGAGAAGGGACAGGCAACCCACTCCAGTATCTTTGCCCTAGTGCTGCAGTCCGCAGGGAATTTACTAAGCATTTGTTTGTTTTTCTCCAAAGCAAATAGTGTATAGTAAATCAAGGCATGATGTGAGAAGCTTAGTAAATTCCCCCTTTTTGTCAGACTGAATGAGGAGCTTGAGCTGCATGTCCTCTATAATAGAGTAACAAGTCATTTCAGGTTACTTTAATAACATTTAAGACATGATTATTTGCACATTAGTCATTTTGTCATGTCTGTGATAGATTATGTGAAATTATTACTAATGACAAATAAAATCTAATAAGATATAATAAGCAGCAGTGTCTTAGTAGAAATGGCTTTAGTTAAACATAAGTGCTTTTTAAAATGAAAATATTGGTTTCCATGACAACAGAAACCATGTGCAATTTCCTATTACAGCTCCACCTACACTCAGGTTCCCATAGCAACAAGTTGATTATAGTTTGCATGAAGTCAGAATTAGAATATTGTTTACAAACATTAAATTACAATCAAATACAATTATTTTCCTATCAGTCACAGATCACCGATATCTAGTGAAATTTAGCCTGGATCAGCAAAAACATTTTAAATACTGAAAAATAGCAATCTGATTTCTTAAACAAGCAATGAATATATTATGAATGCAAATATGAAATATGCAGCATTTTAAACTCAATATGGCCAGGGATTTTAAATATATATCATAATATCTTTTGATTTCAAATTTATCATTTTGTTTGAACATATTGTAAACTTTACAGAATGTTTCACATAGAATAGCAAATGCACATTGTCTCCGGTACACAGGGAATTATAACAAGTGAAGAGCTTCCCAAATAGTATAATAATATGCGCAGACTTGGAAACAAGTTTAAAAAATAGAAACGGACTGTTTTAAATATACTGATACAAAAATGAGTGAATTGTAGCCAGCAAAAGCTGGTAGCCAGTGATCAGAAACTGCACCTTTATAATGTCAGCTTCAGGAAACCAGTACTAGCTCACATCCCTACACCAGCTGCATTCATGAATATGCTAATGCTGTCTCCATGCAGAGGGAGCAGTTGTGTCCTTAGTAATAATGCTGACAATTATGTAGAACAGTTTCTCGATATACCTCTTTACTTGTCAAAATTGTCTCCAGAATTTCTAGTAGCGTGAGTTCACATGACCCAGTGGTGTCACTATCCCTGACCGTATGCTTATAAAGATTGCTTGAAAACTACTACTACTATTAACTTTAAGCCACATTCAAGTGCAAGCCCGCAACTCGATCGTAGTAGGTAGAATGTCTGCGGGTCAGTTGCTGGCTCCCGTTCGTCTCTGATTGCGATGCTATTCAGTGCTCAAGCCCACAATTTACGGGCCCAAAGACGAAACCGTAAACCATGCACTATTTCAAAGCAGTTCAGGGCAGGAACATGATCAATTAAGCAAGCCGGTAACCACCCATTTCGAATCAGCCAAAAGAAAATGAGACTGTTATTATATACAGCATTAAAACATGGAGGTTACATGTTAATCGATTAGGTTCTGGGGTCCGATATGCGATTAGACTCGCAAACCCTCAAAATAAAGAATTATGAAAATGAATGCCAATACTGTTCTAGTCCATATGGGTGGCCTTATATGTATTAACTTTTTGATATCGGAGATCGATTTAACCCCGAAATGAAAAATAAATGTAATTTCCTGCTGATTTCCGAGCTTGAGACTGTTGTGCAATTAATTCTAATGTTTTTCATCACTTTCCTGTTATTTACAGTGCAGTATTGCTTTTTTATTTGCACTTACAGTGCTACGAATAGGTGTTTCACCCCCTTGCGAGTCCTCTCTATCACTCGTACGAATTTCTCCTTTTATTGCCATTTACGGGTGTGAAAACATTTGCGGGCTTGGGGAATCAATTGAATTGCAATTTGCGATTTTAGCCATCATAACTCTTGCGAAAGTGAAAGATTAAAGGCTTTTGGCGGCTGTAAGATACGGGTTTGACATCACAATATTTTTAAGGCCGTAACTCGTAACCTGTTTGGAGCCCGCAAAAATAGAAAATTGACTTGCAACCTCACTTACGGGCTACCAGATCGCACAAAACCTCAATTGAATGGGAGCCTTAGTATTTGTGCAGGCATTCTTGTTTGGTGAATAAAGGGCCACTTAATTCAGCACGATTTGGACCACATCACTGTGAAGAAAGTTGAACGACTTTTTGAATTTTTAAAATACGTGCATTTTTCACTGAGGAATCAAATAGATTCAAATCTGTTTTTTTTTATGAGTAAATGACTGCCCACATCCTACTGCAATACTACAACAAATCAGGAGGGGACAGATTGTATTTTTCCATGCCAGCAGAAAATGCAGGTTTCTGCTCTCTTACTTCTCTGGAATTTGAGCAATGCAAGGGGGTCACAGCTCTGTGATCCATGCTATGTGGTTGCTCCTGTAGCTCCTTGCTGTGATTCTAGCAAACAAAAATGTAACCCTTTCCACATCTATCTGTGCAGTTGGTTATGGTTAACTTGTCAGTTAACTTGTCAGTGCTGTCCTGAGTCCAGGAAAAAAACTTTTATCAATCACTGTCTTCACTGCGTGCTCCGGCTATCTGTTATTACTCACGCAACAGCCAGTAATCAGGATACACTTTGTATGTAAACAAAGGCTTACATTTGTATTTTTTATCTGTTATTAGTGTAATTAAAAAAAAATCTATAATTATAACATAAAATGTTCTCTTTCACACCATGAAGAGCACTTACAGTGAGGTAAATGGCCCTTTAGCTTTTTGTACTGGAAAGACTTACTGTAGCAACCTATAGAAGGGTTGACATATGTGCCACTTGAAATACTATGGGGGAATTTACTAAGCACTCTTTCACATGATTTGAGGCGAGAAGGGCTGTTTTTCCCCATGGAAAATGGTGCATAGTAAATCAAGAGATAACAAGAGATAACATGAAATTAACTTGAGATGCTTAGTACATTTTCCCCTATATCTTGTGTATTGCTGATAAATATTTTGTGTTTTTATTAACTGTGTCAAAGATATTCCCCTTACCTGACAAATAAATTAAATCACTTAACTCAATGGACTAACTACTTGATTAAAGCCTATTTATTTTAAAGGACTCGTTGTGATGAAGAGTGAAGGTTAAGACTTTCGATGTGTTTCATTTAATGTGAATTTGCATAGAGACCCAATTTTGCCCAATGGAGTCCTTACAAATACTCTTATAGTATTGGAAAAAAACAATAGCTGAAAATATGGTGGGATACTAAAGAGTTGCCTACATTACCTGTAAAAAGTTATTAAGATATTGACTGGGCTTGATTCCCAAACTGCAGGTGTGTTTTGACAATTAGTCTTCCCCTATTTAGGTCACTCCCAACATTTTATAAAGATTCAATATATTTTGGGGTATGTACTGTAATTCTATTAATTTGGTAACATGTCTTCTCTCATTTATTTTTATTCCCAGATTTTATTATTCCAACATATGGAGATTTTCTTTGATTGATTTATACACTTTCAAGTATTTTCCATTAACTAAGAAATCAAATAAAGCATTTGAAAATGACTTTGTAATTATTGTAACTTGAATAAACAAATTACATACAAACAGGAGCTGATATTTTATAAGTGGGAAATTGTGCAACACTAATTTAAAAAACAAATATTAGTCACAATTACATGTAAACAGGAAACATTTGTTTGAGTACAAAATTATAAGGCTTGAATGTAATAAACAAGATTATTAATTATTAACAAAAACTTTAGATAATGCAAATGACGCTTGTTTTCGTAACTAGGATTCCATTTATTCAGGGAAGCCTTCTAACTTGTCCCCAAATATTAATTACCCAACTAAAACAGTAAACAACTATATATTGATCCTGCTGCTTAATCGGACAACTAACAAGAATTTTTTCCCCATTTTTGGCTTTATTACCCTTATCCCATTTAGACTGTAAGTTTTTACAAGAGCAGGGTCCTTTACATCTTCTGTACCAGTATGTATACTTCTGTCATGTTCCACTACTGCTTACTCTGGGCCTCATTCTATTAACGGCCTTAGGAGATGCGGGCCGCAAGGACCGGCCGCAAGCTATTCGGCTATTCTATTCCCCTCAGGCCGGGGATTCCGGCAGGCTTGCGGCCGGCGCCTTGCTATCCCTTGCGGCCACTCGCGCCGGAGGAAAGCCTTTGATCTAAAACGGCCGCAAGAGTTTCGGACGCAAGAAAAGCCCGGTTGCTATTCTATTACTCCGGGAACCCTCTCTGCAAGGCTAAAAGCGAGCCGCAGCTTACTTGCAGGAAAAAGGTCCCACTAGCACCAATTAAGCACATTATAAAGCAAAAATAAAGCCATCCTGCACTCTGAGGAGACTATAAAGTGATTGTAGGTGTTAGCAAAAATAGCACAACATTCCCCTGCACTCAAATCCGTAAAAAAAATATTTTTTAATTTATGTCAAAAATCCATGTAAAAAGTCCCGAGGGCTTGGAGCACCTCAGACCAGCCCACACTGCGGCCGTAAAATAAACAGTTAATGTAAACTCGGGTTTGGGCTGATGTGCAAGCTTGAGAGGGGGTTGCTATTAATCATCATGCCCCCCAATATGATCCATAGCATTTACAGAGCTGTACAGTGCCGTCTTGAATTTATTTTTGCGTTTTAAGTTTTCTGAGCTTACGGCCGGTTGCAAGATATGCGGCCGGCCGTAAGGGGAGATCCTTGCGGGGCCGTATAATAGAATCGCGAGTTAACAGAACCCCCGCAAGGAATCGCAGCCTTGCGGCCGTTTTACGTTTTACGAAAAAGTTGGTGCTTTTGTAAATAAATAATAATAATATATTACCTATGATCTTTTTAATTCTTATGTTTATGTATGTTTATCCTTCTTGGTTAATAAAAAGTTATGCTTAGTACATTAACACAGGAACAGTAGAAAACTATGGTATGCCTAAATTTCATGATTCACATATAGCTCTTTGTGTGTTGACTGAATTAATGTTTGGTATATGTCATTTTCATGATTGGTGTATTGTTCCAGATTATTTAAATTAAAGTTTTGCTAATCATGTTTTTTAAATGAGCCAAGTATGCTCTGCAACATTATCTTTATTATGTTGGTGTTAATGTTATAATGCAATATTTGATTATTTTATTTTTGTGTGCAAATTATGTCACAATGTAAATTGGAACATTTTGCACATTTTCTTAGGGCTGTAAAATTTAGATTAGTGATTGGCAACAACTGTATGTGGCTCTCAAAAGGACTTCACACTTTTCTCTGGAGTTTCTAAATTATACCATTTTTCCATTATTCAACTACCCTACTTTTTTTTTACACATCCACACATCCCAACTGCCCCTCTTTTACTCATGGGAATTCCCCCTCTAGATCTTGTTGTTTTGATGGAAATTCACATGTTTTGAAGAATATTGTAATAGGTACAGTGAATATTATGGTGTCCACGTATGCTTTAACAATTATTAGCATTTTTCAATACTCTGATTATTTTGATTCTGTTTCGGTATCTGGATTGGATTACACTGACAACTTTTTTGTTTAAAAGACATTGGATCTTGTGCTCTCTGACCCCAGACCAACTGACTATAATATTGTCTTTGGCTCTCTTATTGCTTCTTGATTAAGCTTTAATATAAATTTATTCATATGTCTACAGACAGTATCATCCCACCTATTGATGTTTTACCTCTCCACATGATTTCATTTGATTTTCTTCTATTCTACACCTTGCACTTGAATCTCATGCCTTTATTTATTTTAGCTCCATGATATTTTTTTTCTAAATACAATTAATACATGAACATAATGTCCAGATATTTATTGTTATATTAAAATGAGTTAAAAGAAATTGTTTAAAAGTGGCCTTAAATGCTATTTAACCACCACATACCCTGTTTCCACAAAAATAGGACCCATCCTGAAAATAAGCCCTAGCACGATTTTTCAGGATACACATAATATAAGCCCTCCCCCAAAAATAAGCCTTAGTTCCGATCGCCAGCCAGACATCCGCTAAATCATAATATGAATTATTAAGACAAGATGAGTGCAAAATGAAAGAGCTATTCTGTTGAGTTCAAGAAAGGAATAGTGGAGGACTTCGTGGGCAAGAATCTTACAGCTTTCTGCAAAGAAAAGAACTTGGATCTCCGTATGGTCTGCAAAGCAGAGTATGATAACCTCAGGCAACAGGTGGATGAGGGAAATGTTAAGAAGCGCAAGTGGGGATCAGGTCGGCATCCATTATATCCTGAGCTGGAAGACATCATCTGTCAATGGATTGCTGATAGGAGAGCAAAAGCTTTAGTTGTGAGCAGGGCTGATATTCAAGCATTTGCCCTTGCAATGGCACCACAGCAGGAAACATCCCCAGAAGAATCCAGAGCACAACACTGGCTGAATGGCTTCCTTCAACAATATGAATGGTCTCTAAGAAGATCTACAACACTGTTCAAGCTGGAAGATACTGAAAAATGCCACCGCAGCCGGAAGCATTATTAAATGTGCACTTGCAAGTCCTTTGTTGATGGCATTGACGTTTCTAAATACCAACTCTCCAACATGATTGCTATGGATGAGACTGCAGTGTTTATGGGCCAATGATCTTAAACCACAATTGATCAGAGGGGTGCCTCGTCAATCTACATTCTCTCTACTAGTTACGAAAGTACACGTGACAACTGTATTTTGGCAATTCGTCTGGATGTAAAGAAAAACCCCCACTAATCATCACTAAAGTCAAGAAAGATAAGATTAAACGTGTTTAAGGCATTTATTTTCTTGAAACCAGAAAAGCCTGGTGCACACAAGTAGTTATAAGGAAGTGGGTCGGTTTAATCCTGTCACTTGTTTTGCGAGGGAGGTAGCCAAAGAGGTCTGCTAGTCTGGCATTCAGCCAGCACTCACCCCGCTAAAGACATGAAGGACTTCCTTGCAGAGAGAAGAATAGATCAAATGATGATTACCGCAGGAATGACTGCCTATCTCCAGACTCTTGATTTTGCAATAAACAAGCCATTCAAGGACCATTTGCGCATGGAAATCAATGACTATATTGAAAATAGAATGGAGAGAAATCAGCGTGGAAACTTTGTGAAGCTTAGCCTGCAAGAGGTTGTGACTTGGGTGAAGAATTCATGGGATAAAATCCCCGACAGCTGTGTTGCCAATACACTATGAGCAGGCTACATGGACAAGAATTGCTCATTTAAGGAGAGCGCTATTGCTGGACATGAGAGATTGGGGCCAATGGTTCAAAGGAATTGGAGATAGAATATTCAAGATATTCAGGCTGGAATTCAGGGTTTGGAGAATTATGATGATGTTCCAGAAGAAGATGACATGATTGTATTTGAATACATTTGTGTACATGAATTAATGTTGTACATTAAAAAATAAGACATCCCCTGAAAATAAGCCCTATTGTATTTTTTGGAGCTGAAATTAATATAAGACCCGGTCTTATTTTTTGGGAAACACGGTATACAAATCTGAATTTTATCAGAAAATGTAAAGATTAAAGAGTACTGTTCTCAACAGCGTTTAATAACCACTGAAACACTGCTCATTTTACTTTAAGTGTAACTGAATTTTCAAACTTTGTTTTTAGCAAGTTACAAAAATGAATTTGAAACACCATCTGTTTTATTTAAAATAAACAAAGTAAAGATAACACTTTCAATAGTATCTGGAAGACTGAAGCAGGTCAGAATTATTGAGGGCACAGTGGGATTCTAAGGATTCAAGGTAACTGCATGCAAATAATACTCAGTGTACCATTCTAGCTTCTATCCACATGTATCCCTTAGGCATTTGTATCCTGTATCAAAAAGCTTTTGAAGCTCATCTCGGGTTAAAAGTTCAGCACCAGAAAACACACTCTTAAAAAGCTATTTCATCCTTACCTGTAGTGAATACACTATATATTAAAGGATATTATGGTGCAGAAAATATCGGTACTGTATGTATAATAGTAATGTTTAATTCTTTGCTACATACCTACCTACAGTAATTGACTTCTACATTAGGTATGCAGATAACCACTCAACTAATTGTTTTATACTTATTTGGCACTTTATTGCTCTTTTCCATTTTTGAACATGGTCTATTTAGAACTATATAAATGAATATAATATTATTGTTATCGCTATTATTGTTAATATTAGCTATTACATATAATCACATATAATAGTTGTCAAACTGCGAGACGTCATCACACTTTGCAAGCTCGCTTTGCGAGCTTGCAAGAACTGTGTCCCTCGCAAAGCGAGAGACGCAGTTCTGGCCGCATTTGAGGAGGTGGAGGCTCCAACATTGGCTGTAATGAGCTGGAGGCTTATTGCAGGCCGCAAATGTGGACTCTCGCAAAGCGAGGGGCCGCATTTGTGGAAGGAGACATAAACTGCAATGAGTTGAAGGCTCATTTTGCAAAGGCCCGCATTTGCGGAGATGGAGGCTCTAAGGCACCTCACTCTGTAACAAAACCCCCCACAAAAGCGGGACTTTGAGAGGTAAGCCTTTAACTCGCAGCATTTAGTTCTCTCCCTCCCCTGTGTCGGTTTCCCTCCTCCTCTCCTTACTGTGTGGCTCTCTTACCCTCCTCCTCTCCTTACCCCGTGTCTCAGTTCCCCTCCTCCTCTCCCTCCCCTGTATCTCTCTTCCCCTACTCCTCTCCTTACCCTGTGTCTCTCTTCCCCTTCTCCTCTTCTTACCCTGTGTCTCTCTTCCCCTCCTCCTCTCCCTCCCCTGTGTCTCTCTAACCCTCCTCCTCTCCTTACCCTGTGTCTCTCTTCCCCTCCTCCTCTTCTTACCCTGTGTCTCTCTTCCCCTACTCCTCCCCTTACCCTGTGTCTCTCTTCCCCTCCTCCTCTCCCTCCCCTGTGTCTCTCTAACCCTCCTCCTCTCCTTACCCTGTGTCTCTCTTCCCCTCCTCCTCTTCTTACCTTGTGTCTCTCTTCCCCTCCTCCTCTCCTTACCCTGTGTCTCTCTTCCCCTCCTTCTCTCCCTCCCCTGTGTCTCTCTTCCTCTACTCCTCTCTTTCATTGCCTGCGAGCCAACATTTCGAGCCGCAGAGGAAAAAAAATACCTGAGGTCTCAAATCAACGCACAAACCCCCCGAACCGCACAAACTTCAAAACACGAAAAAAACACTGATAAACACAATAATAATAATAAAAAAAACAATCCCCCACAGCACGGGGGGACAGCCAGGTCATCTGGAAATGAGGTTACACACAAATTTAACCCGAAATTTCCCAGTTTCGGCACTCGAAAATCAGCTAAGTGAGAAAAAAATTGTGTCTGAATAAAAATGAAATGAGGCTACACGAACCCGGGCCGAGCAAAACATTGCCAGCCAAGTACAACTTTACCAACCCCCCACATTAAGAGATCCGAGATAAGCTCAGAATCCCACATTAACCCCTTGCTGCGGGGGTCCGATCGGACCCCCGATGTGTGCCCGCATTAAGCCCATGCTGGGAGTCCCCATTAAGACCAGCAGGGGGGGAACTTTAAGTACCTTGACCGGCATCTAAAATTAACCCCCCAGCATGCTGGGGGTCCCCACATTAACTCTTGCAGTGGTGTTCCACGATCGCAGCTGATTGGGGACCCCCGCTGCATCAAAAATTTGAATTTCCCGCCTTGAGGGTCCTTAAAGGACCGTAAAGGTCCTTAAAGGACCAGCAATAAAAAAAATTAACCCTATGACTCATGGGGCTCTATACAGACCCCATAATCCCTTAATTAACCCTGGAACTCATAGGGGTCAATACAGACCCCCATAATCCCTTCATGAACCCTGTCACTCATGAGGGTCAATACAATCCCCCATAATCCCTTAATTAACCCTGACACTCATGGAGGTCAATACAGACCCCCATAAACCATTTAATAACCCTGTCACTCATGGGGGTCAATACAGACCCCCTTAATCCCTTAATGAACCCTGTCACTCATGGGGGTCAATACAGGCCCCCATAAGCCCTTCAATAGCCCTGTCACTCATGGGGGTCAATGAAGACCCCCAAAACCTCTTAATTAACCCAGTCACTAATGGGGGTCAATACAGACCTTCATAGGCCACTATTTAACCCCATCAGTTCAATAGGGGTCTATATGGACCCCTATAGGACACTAATTAACCAATGTAATAACACTATAAGTGCCATGAGGGTATTCCAGGACCCTCACAACACAAAGTGTAAGCACTACACTATTAACCCTAACGATACCCCATTAACCTAACCTTGGCCATTTTTAATGTTAACACTACACATGTAACCCTAACAGTACCTATCTAACCCTAACTTGCCCTATTTATCCCCATCTAAGCCTATATATCCCAGTCTCTTATGGGGATCTATACAGACCCTCATAAGCCTCTATTTAACCCCATCAGTTCCATAAGGGTATATAAAGACCCTCAAGGGGCATTTAGAACCCTAACATTAACCCCATAAGTGCCATGAGGGTCCTCAAGAACCCTCATGACACTAAGTACAAACACTACACTGAACTATACCCCCAATAAACCATTACATCTAAACAAACCCCCCTCTACACTAACCTATTAACACCTACACTTCCTACCTACACTATCTACCTACCTCATAATAAACCCGCCCCACCCCACTAATTACAGAAAATAATAAAACCTAAGTCACACAAATTAAAAAACCTACATTACAGGGAAAAAAAGCTACATTACAACCCCCCCACCCCCACTACAGAAAATAAAAACAAAATTACACACCTGAAAAGGAAATACATACAAAATATATAAATTACATTACAATACAATACAAAAAAATACAATACCCCTATCTTAAATACATACATAACAACCTTCAGCCAATAACCCAGTGGGGGTGTATCCGATTCTGTAATGTCGTTTTTTTATTTTCTGTGACTTAGGTTTTATTATTTTTGGTGAGTTAGGTTTTCTTATTTTCTGTAATTAGTGGGGTGGGGAGGTTTATTAGCGGGTAGGTAGGTAGTGTAGGTAGGTAGTGTAGGTGTTAATAGGTTAGTGTAGAGGCGGTTTAGATTTAATGGTTTATTGGGGGGTATAGTACAGTGTAGTGTTTGTACTTAGTGTTATGAGGGTCCTGGAGGATCCTCCTAGCACTTATATGGTTAATGTTAGGCTTCTAACTTTATATACCCTTATGGGACTAATGGGGTTAAATAGAGGCTTATGAAAGTCTGTATAAACATCCATAGGAGACCGAGTTAAAAAAGTGTAGTGCTTACACTTTGTGTCATGAGGATCCTGGATGACCCTCATGGCACTTATAGTGTTATTACATGCGTTCATTAGTGTGTTAGAGGTGTCTATATAGTTGAGGCACCCAGTACACTCACATTGTGTGACAAACAGCATTTCAACACTTTTTTATTGCCCCGTCATTTTTGATGGGCAAGTCGCTAGTAATAATAATAATAATAATAATAATTATTATTATTATTATTATTTATAGTAGTAACAGTATGTTTTGATTGTTTGTGGGAATTGAATCAATTCGTACAAATCTGAAAATATAATACTGGATATGTAATATTTCATGTTCAAAATTACTTATGTAATTTACACAAGGGGCTTACAGTAGGGCTTAACACACTGACTAATTTATCACCTGGTCCAACAGAATGTTGTATTGAGGTCAAATGATGTTTTCCATTTTTTGGTAGAGAGATTTTAAACGGCACATGAAATACTATTCACAAGGGCTCAAGTAACATTGAAAACATGTTATCCAAAAGTTTTTGGCAAGATTTAATAATACAAAAATGTGAAATAATATATTCAGTATGAAAGTAAGCCAAACAAGAGCATGATGCCCAACATTTACAGAAACCCAGAACACACATTATATAAAAAGGCATAAGGGATTTTAGTACACAGCTGAAGCTTTCGAAACAGTTCAGGACTGAACCACGACTGAAACAGAGAGAAAGGTCAGCCTAGCATCACAAAGGTTGTGCTCATTCTGATTTTCTCCAATCTCCCACATTTTAAGAAATACACAAAAAATTATATATGTTCAAGTTAGAATATCTCCCTATCTTACCTGGACCCTATGCTTTTCATCAATAGTACTAGTCAAGCCCATTTTTGCATTTTCTCCACCCTTCATAACTTCAAAAAAAGGAAAACTTACCTTTAAACAATGGTCTAAAGATAAGACAGTCATCTTTATTCCAGTCTTTCACCATTTTCTCTGACTTAGTTGTTTTGTTTATGCAAATTACCTTTAGGGTTTTGTCTCCCTAAGGGTAATCCAGACATGGACCCTTTGCTCACTCCCAATAGGGAGTCCAGATGCACCTCACTGACGAGGCCCATAAAGGCCGAAACGCATCTGGGGTTTGCTGTTTCTCCTGTTCATGGTAGAATTGCCTGGTATTTTGGGGCTGGGTCACTCTTTTGAGTGGGACCAGACTGATATACTACAGGATATTTCTCCCTGTGAAGGGCACAAGTGAGCTAAAAGAGGTTGCTCTCAGAGTGGCTTATCATGGCCATAGAACTAACTTATTAAGGTTGGTTCGTTCTTTGATTAGCACCTCTGACTTAGTTGTTTTGACCATTTTTATCTGGCCAAACATATTGACTATTAGCTATAATTATATAGTCTTTAATATGTTTGTCTTTTTACCATAAATAAATTATGTAATACCCTAAAAGCAAATTATCTGCATCTCTTTAAAGAAGCGTATCACCTTCCACCCTAACACGCTTATCACCTCTCTCTCCCTATTTTACCTCTCACTATATCTTAGATTGTAAGTCTGCGAGTTTCTATCCTAAGTACTTTGGGAATGCACCATGGACATTGGATTCCTAGCTCAAAGACAGGGCCCTCCTTCCTTTGCTAAATGTTAATCTGTATTTATCTTTGTCTGAACTTAATTCATGTACAGAGCTTTGGAATATGTTGTCGCGTTATAAATAAACTATAATAATAATATTGAATTGGTCTTAAGGGCAAGAAGTCTTTTAATTCCTATCCAGTTATCTTTTTACATGTAATACAACAGATTATTTGTTTTTTTCCTACATTTTCTACGTGGCAGAATTTATTAATACAGAACTTAAAAGTTAAATATATAAAGCAATATAAACCAGTCATGAAGGAATGATGCCACCATAGCTTTGTGAAAGTACAGCAAACAAAGATAAAGCTGTGCACACTGTACATGTGAGAAACTCAATGTGTAGTACTAAAATATCATTAAATACATAAAATATGTCACTTCCGTACTGAACACTAAAATTGATTAAATCACATTAAATGCCTAAAACATGGACCTTGACTGATGTTATTCTTCTGCATTATCCTAAAATACTCAAGTGAAAGAATTAAGCTGTTTTGTTATTACTCGGGTAGACAAATTCTGTGCCATCTGCATGTGGAGCAGTTACATGGCTTTGCTTCTTTATAGTAATACTTCTGCTTCTTTTACATGTAATATATTGCAAATTATTAGACAAAGAAAGAAAGAAACAGAGTGTTGTAAATGTATTCAGTGTTTATATAAAACTATACAGGAATAAGAAATTGTAGCAGATAATCCAGGCCAGCAAATTTACTGTGACAGAGGAGGCTGGTAGATAATTTTCTGGAAATCCATATAATGGCAGATCATTATATGGAGATCCATTGCATCGGACCTTAAACTCCACAGATAATGTCCCCCTGCTGGGCGATTTTTTTCTCCAAATGATTTTGACCCATTCCGTCAGGTAGCTCATTCATCAAAGCCCAATAGTGTTCATTTGCGCTTGCCCATCCTAACAGTGTGGATCTGACCAATATCACAAGGTGAGATAGTAGTGTGGACAAACAGAACAGTGTGAGCCATCTAACCTCAGTATTTGTGTTTACCTATCTTGAGGGTGAGGAATCTCAGTAATACTGTGGGCCCTAAGGAGGATTTTTATATCTGATGCAGTAAAATGTATGGGGAACCTTGGTCAATGCAGTTCTGCTTCCCTGCAGTGATGAATGGCAATGCCACATCAGCTGATTATTGTGGTGTTATACCCACTCAGAGATCCAGAGACTCTGGGACCACAATTAATAAGGCCTAGTGCTATATTTCACACAAAGCAACGGATACCCAACAATCTATAGCCACCAGCTACTTGCCCGTCAAAAATGCCGGGAATAAATTAAGCCTGGGAATGCTGTACCTTCGGCACTCATCGCGAGCTTCCCAATAAAAGGGCTTTTACATACTAAAATCCAGATGTATAAAGATCCCCTGGAAATACACCTACTAGCCAATTATCAAGTACAGAAGCCCTCATTAGGGACTCCAAACATAAGATATCATTCATTATTCTGTTTTGGATTGATTACTTCTTGGTTATTTTATCTGGTGTGAACGATGTACCTGATCATTTTCATTGGCTGGTTGATTAATTAATGAAGGGTTTTCATGATTTTGCATGCACCTATGTATATCATATGGTCATCTTCATCTGGACCTGTGTTCAAATGAATAGACATAGTGAGACTCACAGTTAGACCAGATAAATAACAGTGGGGTAATTTGTTCTTCATTAAAGTCTCTTATACCCAATAAGAAAAATCACCCCACCTAATCAGCTGGTCTACTGAGTGTCAAGAAGCCAAACTCTATCTCAAGGATGCCCTCAGCTCTGGTTCTATAGTAGCGGAACCTCCACTTAATTATAGTGCACACAAATGCACTGCATCATTGTAGAGATATTATGTCAAATTGACATCCAAGGTTATGGGCATCTAGTGACTATCTTAGTCAGAAGCTCCAAATTAAGAAGTGAGGTGCAAGGATCTTGAGAAAGAATGTTTGACTATAGCATGGAGTCTAAAAATCCTCAGCCATATCTATATTGATGGGAGTCTACAGAAATGCCCTAATTTTTGCTATGGAGTTTGTCCTTACCTACCTATAATTCTCTATTTACTTGCAGTCCTTTTAAAAATTGTGTATTGTTTTTGGTTATCTTGTTTCATATTTTTAAGTGATAAGTGGCCTAGCTGAAAAAAATAATCTCACGACACGGTCCCGGTTCTTAGAGTTACGACTTCAGCGGTGTGCTTGTGTAAAAAGTACTTTACTCTTCTTCAGTATTATGTAAATTGCAAATCAGTTACCACTAACATTTCCAAAGTTTTGTTTGTTTCTCAGAAATATTATCAGCTGACAGATGTATGATTAGCATTTACTTGTGTGCATATGTTTTTTTTACTGAAGATCACAGTTTATATCTAGAAACTCTTATTATGTATTGAACAATGACACCTATTCATTGAACAATGTGTAATTTTGTATTTCTTTGGAAGAGGATTATATGAGTAATAATAATAGTAATAATATAAGTAATGGCCTCCTATTCTCTCAACATTGTGCTATGTGCTTTCTCAGCAACAAATATTTATTTTTTTGTTTCAATTTCTTAGCTATGTTAAGAAATACAGTTGATGTATGTTGTTGATTACTACTGGTCAAGTATTTTAAATAGAAGGAAATAATCACATGAAACAATTTTTTGGCATATTTTATTATTTAACTGAAATTCAAAAACAGCCAAAAGAAATTCAAACTCACTAACAGAAATATTGTTTTTCTTACTGCATGCAAAAATGAGAATTTCATCTTGAAAGAACTAAACTACCTATAGTAATAATGTATTTAAATTGTGACCTGCAAGTTATGTCACATCATATTTAACTGTGTTTAGAATTAGGTAATCCCTTGAGGCCACTTGTAACCCTTTGACAAAGCAGTGCGGTTGTCAAAAACTTTACTCCGTCCTATCTCCTCCTTTGATGTTTTAAGCCTGTAAATGTTACCAGTGCTAAAAACGCAAAATCCATATTTAATTACAATTCAATAAGCCCGCAATTGTCTTCAAACCCGTAAATGGCAAACCGTACTGTAAAATACTGGGAAAGCAATTATCTAAGCAAGGGAAGCAAATATAATTCTGCCACTATACAAATCTCTAGTACGCCCTCATTTGGAATATGGAGTAAAATTTTGGGCACCACTTCATAAAAAGGACATTTTAGAGCTGGAAGAGGTACAGAGAAGGGCAACAAAACTAATAAGTGGAATGGAGGGGCTAAGTTATGAAGAACGACTAAACAAATTAAACTTATTTTCTCGAGAAAAAATGCGTCTAAGAGGAGATATGATTACCTTATATAAATGCATCCAGGGTCAGTATAAAGATTTGTCAAGTGAGCTCTTTGTGCCAAGAGGTCATCTTTTGAGGTTAGAAGTAAAAAGATTCCACCTTAAAGAAAGAAAAGGGTTCTTCACAGTAAGGGTGGTTAATCTGTGGAATTCTCTACTAAAGGAGGTGGTGACAGCGGATTCGATAGATAACTTTAAAAGGGGACTGGGTTTATTTCTAATCAAAAAGGGCATTCAGAGTTATGCTGGATAATTAGAGAGAGAGAGTATTGATCCAGGGTGGAATACGATCACCAGCATCTGGGGTCAGGAAGGAATTAATTTGTTTTCCCTCTGGATTCAATTAATTAGCAACTAATCTACATATTGCAGATCAGAGGAGATCTTAAAAGGTTGAACTTGATGGACTGATAGTCTTTTTTAAACCTCAATTACTAGGTAACTATTTACCAAGTAACAATTAATTGCACAACAGTCTTAAGCTCACAAACCTGCAATAAAATACTTTTTTTTTTAAGTTTTATTTACATTATATCGTTTCTGGGAATCAAGGAGTTAATACTTATAATGGAACCCGCATGGACTAGAACAGTTAATTTATTGATTTTTATTGATCCCTACATATTTGTATTGTGAGTCCGATTGCAAATTGGACTTCTAAACACTAACTGATTGTAGTTTAAAATCCATTTTTACTGGCATCATGATGACGGTCTCATTTACTATTGGCTCTGTCTAAAATGTAACTTACAGGCTTGCTTAATTGATTATGATCATGCCTGAATTCCTACTTACCCACAGCCAAAAGTTCAGTTTAAAGGTTATTATGGGCTTGCAATTAAATAGGGGCCAAGGTCTTTTTGTGTGTGCTTGACTATTTTTCACACCGTAAATATGAAAGAAATTCTTTTTCAATTGATGGAAAGAGATTATTTGATCTAGAAAGCTTATAATCCAACTCAGTTTACTCAAGAGGTAACATAGGCTTTTTTTACATTGTATTGTAATAAGCAAACATAGATATAAGTATTAAAAGTACTTTATTTAAAAAAAAAAAATATTTAAATAATTTATTTAAATATTTTGTTCAATATCTTTTTCACCTCTATGGGTGTCCGATTTCATGTGACTCTTCTTTGTGTTCTCTTCTCCCTCCCTGCAGCTTCATCTTCGTGGGCATTTGTTTACAAAAGAGGGCTGGCCTACCTGCAAACAGCAAACACAAATGATTCTGCTCACTAAGAGCTTCCTGCGCTCTGTCTCTCACTCTGAGCACTAAGAAGCCTAGTGAGCAGAATCATTTTTGCTTGCTGTTTGCTGGCAGCTCATTCCCACATACATTACCCTGCAGGGAGCAAGGTGAGAACACACACAAGAGTCCTATAAAATGAGATGCTCCTAAAAGTAAAAAAATAAAATAAATTAAAATATTAAAATATTTGTTTTTATAAATACTTTTTATTGTTCATATGCACGAGTGGTTATTACAATATAGTGTAAAGTAGCCTATTAGAGAGTGTCTCTTTAAGCCTTAATTACCTTACCATAGCTATTTTTTTACCTGTGAAAAGCACACATCACATATAATAGTTGTCAAACTATGAAACGTCGTCACGCTTTGCGAGCCCACAAGAACTGCGTCACTCGCGAAGCGAGGGGCCGCACTTGCAGAGGTGGAGGATCTTCGCCGCCTCACAAGCGGTTACAAACACCCACAGAAGCGGGACTTTGAAAAAATACATCTAACACGCAAGGGCTAAATATGGACTTACACAAAAAAATACTTCGAACGAAAAAATTACGGACTTACACAAAAAAAATACGAGCCGCGGGACTCGCTAAAATACGACTATAATGGCAGAACCGCGCGCAGCTGAAAACATTAAAAAACAATAAATACACACAAAAATGACATAAAAACCTTACCCACAGCAGGGGGGGGGGGGCACCCAGGACCTCTGCAAGTGAAGTAAATTTAAGTCCAATTTACCGAGTTTAGACACACGAAAATCCCCTAAGCGAGAAAAAAAATGGTCGCTGAAAAAAAACAAAAACGGGGCTACACGACCCTCAACACCAACAAGCACATACGGCTTTTCCAAAAAGCCGTACGAGGTACAAGATACACTTTTAGCAAGGACGCTAAATCATCGACACCCGCGTACCACATACACATTCGCCGCCATTTTACAACACTAACTTACACAATGCGGAAGTACACAGCTACACTAATGGCTTCCCCTCGCACACGCAGCCTATTTACACTACACACTGCACA
The DNA here is from genome assembly GCA_027410445.1 of Discoglossus pictus. Taxonomy (NCBI): domain Eukaryota; kingdom Metazoa; phylum Chordata; class Amphibia; order Anura; family Alytidae; genus Discoglossus; species Discoglossus pictus. The sequence continues at coordinate 410,144,600 of CM050164.1, read as the reverse complement.
CATTGCTGACACTTACACAGCAGCTCCACAACAGTGAAAACCAACATTGTATGCTGCAGCAACATGAAAACAGATTGTTAGCTCTTCAGCACAATGCTTCCTGCATATATTACTTACAAATAGGTAAAGTATATTAATTTATTAATTTATTACTTATTTAATTAGCATACAAAAATACATATACACAAAAAAAAACACTTTTATAATAAACGCAAAAGCCATTCACTGTGCGCCTCACAACGAGCGCCAACGCTGCTCATTGCACACAAACTACACCAGGGGACAGCCTTGCAATAAGCACAAAAAGCCGATCAGCGCAGACCTTACAATGACAGCAAAAGCGCCTCTGATAAAAAATATACAACAACCAAGAGGCTTGCAATGAGCGTCAAAGGCACTCATTGCGAGCCACGCGATAATCGCCAAAGGTGCTCAGCGCAAGGCTCGCAATGAGCGCCAAAGGATCTCAGACCACCAAAAAAATTAATGTCTGTGGCAAACAGCATTACCTGTTTTACTATTTTATTGCCCCGTAATTTATGACGGGCAAGTCGCTAGTTATAAATATCTGAGCAATAACATTCTACATGAATCTGCATTGGTAACTTTTTAGGATATAATTGTTAATCTTTGCCCCTTCTTATAATTGAATGCTCTTAGGTTCTCAGGAAAGAAGTCAAAATGTGAATGCATAAAGTGGATTTTTAAAGACATCCTGTAGGCAAGATGTTTGTAGTTCCTGATAAAATCCTGAATGAGCCGACGGAGTTTTCCTCTTTATGGTTCCTCAGAAAAACCTTGAACACAGACGGGGATGATTTACATGCAGAGCGATCCTTTAGCTTCAGTTTTTCTTCAAAATGTTCTTTAGTATGATTCAGTGGCAGATCAACAAAGATAACTTCTCTAAATTTCATGTCACTCAGGTTGAGAAATGTTTGTACCCTTGACCAGAACATTACACTCTTGAATTATTGACCCTAAAAGCTCAGTTTGTTGTTTTGAGAGGCTCAGATCTCATACAATATCATTACGTTAATTTAGTTATCAGGTAAAGCCCACTTACAGGAACAATTTCAGATGCTGTGTCTGTCTCAGTATCTGTCTCTGATGATGAAGAATCTATGTCTTCATAGTTTTCTGTAGGCATGCAAAGACCTTCACCATGAGAAACTGGCCTTATAGCCAATGGTACATTTGGATAGTCGATACTGCACTTTTTATTTTTTGAAAAGCCTACAGTTTTAGTCAAATAAAAATAGCAACCATTTATGTGAAGGGTTAGCTCACTCCAATCCGTGGGAAATGTAAAGGGCATGGATTTCTTCTTCTTTTCGCCAATTCAGTCTGGTTAACATAGCATGTAATGCAGCAAACATGACATATGACTTTTTTGTCCGGATCACCAACAATAGTGTACAAATGCAAATATTAGGCTTACTTTATTTTTATTATTATTCTTTATTTGTAACGCACCAACATATTCCGCAGCGCTATACAGGGGTTAGGTACAAGTATAAACAATTTCCCCACAATGGAAATAATGGTAGACCCTGTTATTGAGATTTCAATCAGATATACACAGTGCTATCCCTAAAGCACCTCACAAGACAAGACACAGTCTTTGTTAAGGAACAACTCAGAATTTATAATATACGGTGCACACACGTAAAACTACAATGATGGCCATTTCCATTTTAGCAGGAGAGTAAGCAGTGTAACGTATCCCTACAGAAACTAATTGCTTATTATTGAAATAAAAATGACCTAAAATGTGTGACATGCTGTCCTTTTAAAGCCAAGATCTGAAATCAGCACACCCTAGATAATAAAAGAGCATGCCTTAAACATTACCAAAGTTGTGTTTTGCATGAGAAAATATTAAGTAAACTGTTTAAACATCATTGAAACTAACCGAAAATGCACAAATCCTATGTACATCTGTAGATTTAATTGGCTGACAAATATAACTCATACATACAGTATTACTGTTCATTGGCCGACTGGGGCAATCGCTCATATCACTTAAGCATTCAAATCAGTTTTTTTCTTCTTCAGGAGTTTCATTTGAGAAAAAGACAACACACAGTATTACATTATCAAATACCATGCAATATTCAACAAAGAAAAACATACTTTCAGTGCCCCTTTAGGAAACCATTTGTACACATTAAGGGAGCTTGGAAGGTTTCTGGATTTAACTAGAAATATAATATACCTATGTATCTATTTACTTTTATGTACTTGTGACGAAGTGCCCTTCGCCACTTTGTCTTGGAGAGGACTGTTTGCCAGCCACCTGCCCTGCGACTATGGCCCTGGTACATATTGCCCATCAAACACAGTATTCGGCCATACCAGAGTGTATGTCACTCATTCTGGCCCTTTACATACAGGGGGGTCATTCGGTACTTGCCCTGTGTGAACCATGATACCACGGATAGCTATGCCATGGAGCCCATTCATATAATGAAAGACTATGGGAAAGACTTTAGCAACATGGCAATTGAACTGTGTGAAGATGATCTGAGCGCTATTCAGTAGTTTTGTGCGCTCAGATCCCAGCTGTAACGGAACCCATCACTGTTTTACCCTGTTTATGGTTATTTAATTCTTGGTTAAAATATGATCCTAGTAATATACTGTATGTATGTTGGTTTATGCTCTGCAGAATATTGGCCCCAGGCTAGTGCAGACCTTGGCAGGAGAGAAGATCCTGTTACAGATACGGAAGTCTATTCATTCTCAAACATAAGAACAAAGACGGCTGATTTAATCATTGTCTGATTATATCAAGGAGCCTCAGGGAGGGGTGACCACACCTATTGTTCTCTTTATGTGTATTGTGTGGCCAACTATGGGGGATGTGGATTGCCATGCTGCAAGTAAGATACTTTTACTAACTTTTGAACCCCTGGTCTGATTCATGCCATTTTTTAATATGTTGTTCCCCTGGGTGAGAGCTATTGAACGGTGCTGGACTTAAAGGTGTACCCCCTGTTTTTGGGGTACATCCAGAATGTGGTTAAAATTGTGTCTGTTTTAATTGTGTTACCTGTTATCTGAGGGGAGGAGACGTGGGGGTTAAACCATGTATATAATTGGCTGTGATAATTATGTGGGTGTAGCCCTTCAGAGGGCACCATTGCATAAAAGGAGATCCCCTGTCATTAAAGTTATAGTTCTTCTTGACCCTTCAAAACGTAGCCTCGTCTCGTTATTGGAGGGGATGGCTCTATCATACTGGGGATTGCTATTTGCATACTCCCTTGAGCTGTAACTACTGAACGCTTGTTCCTGATGTGTCCTCCTTGGAGGAGAGGTCTTCCCCATACGGTCCTGGATGCTGGAGATTCATACAGGGTGGAAGGAAGACGGCGCGGCTCCAGCTAAACTACGGCGGTTGTGGAGTCTGTGGTGGGTGAGGTGTCCGGTGCGGTGCTTGTAGGTCTCGGCGCAAACTAGGACGCGTCTATCAACGGAGGTACCCGGTAGGGGTGCCAGTAGATCCGTTACAGTACTTTACTTTATTAAGATGTGCTTAGGAGCAATGTTTTTCCAGACTTACTTTGAATAACTTTTCTGTTGCAGTAAAAAAAAAATATTTTTGCACCTTCAAAGTATTAAGCATGTTATGTAACTCACTAAAATCCTTATTAAATACATTTTAATTCTAGAAGGTAACATTACAAGATCTTGAAAAGTTAATATGTATGCAAGGTACTCTATATTGGATATATATATATATATATATATATACTAGCTACTTGCCCGTCAAAAATGCCAGGAGTAAAATGTTAAGGGGGGCAATGCTGTTTGCCAACCGATGTTAGCACCTTCGGCGCTCATCGCGTGTCTCTCCCACAGTCTACTTCCTCCCTTGTGTCTCATTTACCCCCTCCTCTCCCTCCCTTGTGTCTCCTTTCCCCCTACCCTGTGTCTCTTTCCACCCTTTCTCTCCCCTCTGTCTCTTTCCCCCCTCTCCCCGTGTCTCTTCCCCCAAACTCCCCTTTGTCTATTCCTCCTCCCTTCCCTTGTGTCTCTTCCCCTGCTCTCCCCCGCTCTTCCCCCGCTCTCCCTGTGTTTCTTCCCCCCTGTGTCTCTTTCCCCCCTCTCCACCTGTTTCTCTTCCCCATCACCTGTGTCTCTTCCCCCTGTTCTCCCTCCCCTGTGTCTCTTTCCCCCCTCTCCCTCTCCTGTGTCTCTTCCCCTCTCCCATGCCTCTCTTTCCCCCTCTCTGCTTTGTCTCTTTTTACCCCACTCCCACCCCTGTGTTTCCCCCCTCTCCATTCCCCTGTGACTCTCCCCCTCTGTCTCCTTCCCCCGATCCCTTCCCTGTTTCTCTTTTTAGCCCTCTCACTCCCATATATCTCTTTCCTCCTCTCTCTCTCCCATGTGTCTCTTCCCCCTCTCCCTCCCCCTTTCCCCCCTTGTCCTCCTCCCTCCTTTCCATCCTCCTCCCTCCTTCCCCTCATCCTCCCTCCTTCCCCTCCTCCTCCCTTTCCCTCATTCTCCTCCTCACACCTTCCACCTTCTCCTTTTCCTTCTCCTCCCTTTCCCCTCTCACCTTACTATCAGGTGAGAAGCTTCTGCTGCTCTCTCCTCCCTGCAGCGCGGCTCCTGGCTGTGTCCGAACCGGCATATGCTAATGACGTGAAGTCACAGGCGTGTCACGTTATAAGGATATGCAGGTTGGCACACAGCCAGAAGCAGGGATGGTAGAGCAGCAGGAGCTGCTCTCCTGATAGTAATGTGAGAGCGGAAAAGCGAGGAGGAGAAGGAGAAGGGGGAAGGAGGAAGATGAGGTAAAGTGAGGAGGAGGGGAAGGAGGGAGGAGGGGGAAGGAGGGAGGAGACACACCACTGGCAGGAACCAGGTATTGTGGAATGATGCAAGGGCGGGGGGCCTCATCGCGACCCCCTACTGGCCACAACCAGACACCCTGTGATGGCGCCGCTGGCTGCACCTCTGCTGTGTGGCTGCTTCGCCTCGCTTCACAAGGCTTGCATTTCAGCAAGGTTGAGCGCCACGCCAAGTGAGGCGCGCAAGCATGACGACAAATCGCAGTTTGACAACTATTATATGTGATGAAGATGTTTACAAAGTTTATACAGCAGTGGTCCTGGCCAGCTACAGGAAAACATACCTTCAGTATGTTCCACAGAGCTTCTTACATTCTTTAGGAAACCCAAATATATGAAATATTTAAACCTTTAAATATACTTTTTACAGTTATCTTACAGTTATACACAATGTTTTGTCAATTTAATTTGTATATATTTGTTAAATTTATATATATATTTGTTTATTACTTATACTACCCCTTAGCTGAAGTAAATGCGCTCCTGTGACAGGAGATAACAAAGTAACTATTTCTGTATTTAGAGGAAATGTTTGCAGAAACTTTTTTTAAAGATGTCCAGGACCAGAGAAGAGGTGAGGCAGTCATGATGATATTAAGACATGAATCAGGGCAAGAAGGACTTATGTGTTTATCTGGTGTTTATCTTTAAAAAAAAATGAAAATATCAAGACTGACCCCAGGTTTTCTCAGTGGAGCTGCTGTGTACTTGGACATTGGAAGGAAACAATTTGAGCAGCAATGAAAGCGTTCTGAAATTCCTGCTGTGGTCTTTGGTTAAACGATCTAAAAGGAATAGAGACGCATGTGTAACTGTCACTGGTTCAGATAACCATCTTAGGCAAATCTTTTGAATTTCATTATAAGTAAAGGCATTTTATGTTCTAGCCATCATTTTCTATCCAGCTCAGTTCAACCATTTTCTATTTTGGAAATAAGACATGCTAAAAGTGCAAAAGCAATGATGGCTAATTGCAGTTACCATAGTGCATTCTGCAGCATTGTGTTCAGGATGTTCAGGATGCATGTGAGTGCCAGGGCTCAGTATTAAGTGTCAAAAGTAAGTAATGGCAGAAAAGCAGAGAAACACAAGACAGTAAAATGTTCATGGATGTACTACTGCCGCATAAGACAACAGGAATCAGTCCAAGGACCACCAATTTCAAGGGAGCAGTAAGTTGACAATAGCATGCAACAGTATTTACACAGAGAAATATCTATATCCAGTGAAATATACAGTATCTCAGGCTGCAAGTGAATGATACATAAGCTATGGAGTATTTAAGTATAAAGCTGCTATATACAGGAGATTCAATGGTAAACTTTTCCATTTGAAGCATTGATTCCGGACCACAAAGGACCTCTTGTATCTGCATTTGCAAACAATATTTGATTACACCTCCATACAACAGGTCACACAGTTCGAATTATAACTCAACTATTTATAAAACAATGCAGCCATGTTTAACATGAATCAAACCACTATAGTAAGCTGTTACCACAAATATAATGCACCTAGTGCATTACAGTGCAGTAAAATATCCACCTCTATCTTACAGTAAATATACCCAAAGCTAAACATAGTACAAGTACAGTGAATCAGCCTAGCTGCCCGTGCCAATAAATACTTCACACAACCGTGTTGTTGGCAACAGATATTTATATATGAAACATTATTTAAACATTCATGCAGCATATCACCTCAGAAGATAGGTTCTTTTATATATAATACCCCCTTAGATTGTAAAACTTTAACACTTTCTATACCAGTTTGTATAGTTTTATCATGTATTGTTATGTATTTACTATATCCCTTGTACATAGTGGAATATATTGTCACTTCATAAATAATTGATACTAATAGGTCAAAAATATAATGATTGCGGAGTCTATTCTGCATATGAGAACCAAACATATGTTTCCACCTCTCAGCTCTCCTGTGGGTTCTGACATGATATACAAAATTTCTTTATGGTAACAGCACAATTTGTGAGCTAAAACCTGAAAGAACTCAAGCCTTATATACCATTATGTATCCACAAAATAACAATTAGCTCATGTTTATCTCCTACTGATAATTGGAATTAAATCAATATGTGTGCAGAACTTTTAATCTATATGTATTTGTACTTAATATGGATATGACTGATGTAGTTATCCAGTACCTTTTAATGCAAATACAATTAATAGATTTATTCTACTTTTGCATTTTACTCTTATGAAAAGAGTATATTTTGGATTTTGAGTACATGTTGAATAAATTGTAGCAAATGTGTACAGCAGAGGTTCTCCAACAGATCTCCAACTGTCCCAGTGCGTTAAAATGAGCTGGGTTAATGCATTTGGCATCTATGTTCTTTCAAAATGGATAAGCAAAACAAGAACACGCCAAGCTTTAAATGTAGATATTTATTATAACTGCCATTTCAAACTAAGTTATTGCTGGACAACAGGGAATAAAAGACAATTTATAATACATCCCTTTTACAACCCACACTTCATTTCAGATAACATATTCAGCATTTTTAGATAGCAGTCATCAATTCAGTTGATAGCTGCCAGTGTTTGAAAGCCATATGCATTGTATTTTCCTACCATTGCCTGCCAAAATATTGACCTGGATTTTCACTGATGGCCTTCTGAATAAAATACCAAACATAATGCAGCAATTTGCTATTGTTGCTTATTGAACTACCATAAATATTACACATTATTTATTTAAATTAAGTTAATAAAGGATTAATTTATTTACCCCAGAGTAATACTTTTTATATGCCTCACAAATAATACCTGTTATATACTCTATAGATGTTAACAAAGTAATTTTTTTGTGCTCTCGAGACTAAAATCTGTCTAGTGTTAAGTTAAACTCTGAAAAAAATAATTTGTAAATAAAGTAAATAAATAATAGTAATTTGTCCTAAGTGGCAAATGCAGGAATATTAAAAAAGCTCTATTTAAGCAAACAGCATATTTTTTTACAGAAGTTTTTAGTTAGTGAACTTCTATCCAAAAGCAAGGTCTTCACTAACTAAAAACTTATGTAAAAAAATATATACTGTGTGCTTAAATAGAGCCCTTTTAAATGTACCAAATTGCATACTTAAGCAGGGCAACCAGGGTTGGATTAACCATTAAAGCAAAATAAGCACTTGCATGGGGCATCTCGGGAAGGGGAGCCCCATAGACATTTTCCATTGCCGGACATACAAGACCATATAGTGCAAGCCTACAAATGGTGATGCTGGACCAGGTTCCATAAAAAGGGGCTCTGACAAAAAATCTATATACAATAATAAAAATAGTAATACAATAGTAATAAAAGAGGTTAATGATATACATTGTAATGGTTTATTATTGTTTATATTTTGAATTAGATATATGTGGAGGCACCTAAATCTTTTAAGTGCTTAGGGCCTCTAAGGGTCTTACTCTGGCACTGAGGGAAACAGTTATAAAGTTAGTGTTTTATTAGAACAAAAACATACGTTGTGATGCCTCTGTTGGTCCTGGGGACACTCATCATACTCTGGTGAAGGTTGGGTGTCTGAGAGGGCTGTTAACATTTCTGGAAGATTAGGGTTTAAATTTATTGTTGCAAGCTTCTTTTATGTGCAGTAGCAGGAAGTAGTGGTAATATTCAATAAAAAAAAACAAATCCTCCTTACTTTTCACTCTTTTACCTACCCACACGTCCACCCTGGATAAAAAAAAAATCCCTGTTCAGGCATAAGCAACCAGCAAATGATAAAACCCGACAAAAAGTCCCAAAATCGTAATTATGGTCTAAACCTGTCAGCTTACTAGCAGGTGTAGCTACACAAATTGTGTTCTATGCCTTTCTGCTTTACAGGAATTGAAGAATTAAAGACCCCTGCAGTAAGAGAGACTATTATATGAATTTTGTTGCAATAAACTGTAAAATATCAGACTACAGAGAACAGGAAGCCAATATGCCAATATGTTTATGAAATTGGTCTAGATCTCTGTTTACATTTTTTTTTTCATATTCCAAAATTCTGTTGGCTACAGTAACAAAAACAATGAAGAAACCCATTGCAATAAGGACACGTAACCAAAGCAGTCAGGAGGCTTATGATCTATATTTGGTTTGGTAATCGTCCTATTCATGTTTAAAATTCCCTCTCTAATCTTAATATCCTGTTGGCTATAGTAACAAAAGTGATGACGTAGCCTGTCAAAAGACAATGCATTTAAAAAAATGGAACACTGTCTATACTTCCAAATGTTCGTCAACGAAATTAGATTTCCTACAAGTACAGTGTAATATATCTGAAGGGCCATTGGATCTGAGTCTGAGTTCTTTTTATTTTCACTTATTTTATTTTATATTCATTTCACAATTTCCCATTGGCATTATTTTAATTGTATTATTATTCAAAATACATATTAACTATTTTATTATTTAGAAAGTGGGATAAAGTTGGTTCCTAATTATCCACAAAATGCACACCAGTAATAAGCCACAAACTGGGTTCCTCTGTCAGACACTATGATCCAGGGTACCTTGGCGAGGTGAAAGCTTTCCAAGATAAACAAGTCTTCGAATTAAGGGGGCCTAGGCACATTTCTTCTATGGAATCAGTTGACCCTGTTTGTAAACATGATCAATCACAACTCAGATGGTGGTAATTGCTTTTGGATTTGGGTAGATGTAACGTAGAATCAATGCCGATTGACCCAGTAGAATTAAGGCACAAACATTGGCAGGAGTAGTCTAGAAGGCTTTTGTTGTGCACACATTTCTTAACATATTTGGGTTGTTCTTGAAACTCTATTAAATTGGCCTATTTATAGTTCGCGAAGCCCGTAAAGGAGCCCGCAAAAGTTACGGCTATTAAATTGGCCTCTTTAAGCTACCCACAAAGGATCTGCAGGTTACAGGCTGAAAAACACAGCGTTTGCCAAAATAGGAACTGTGGCCCAGCTAAGCTTTTCATTTTTCAAGCCAGTAAATGTTACAATCGCAAATTGCTATTAAATTGCTACTATTCACGAAAGATGCACTGGCGTTCAAACGCGTAAACGGCAAATGTCGCCAAAAATATTATGGGCTCCAAAAAGGACCTGCAAAGGGTTTACAGACAAGTTATTAACACTTTAAAAGACAATACATACACAGTACTAGACTTTAAAATATGGGGAAAGCAATGAAAAGCAATCAATCAACAATCCTCAAATATAAAATAGGCATTTAAATAAAATGTTATTTTATCATATGTTGGAATGGTCCTGCATATGCCAATATGAAAAGCCTTGCTGCAACATACAGTAAGCAATTAAAGACACGCTACTTGATTAAATTGCAACACAAAAAACATGAAACTGCCTACCATATTATACCATTCTCACTCATAGAGGCTCTACCTTGGACCCTAAAATATAAATATAATTACATATACATCTCAAATTACACCGCCACATGACATATATCAAGTACCAGGGGAACATTTTATATTTGGTTTTTCAGTCCTTCAGTCGTATCCAACTCTCTGTGACCCAATGGACTGCAGCACATTTAGCTATGTCTCTGTCTGTGATTTTCCACAAGGTTTGCATGACATAGATACTGGAGTTGGTTGCCAGTTCCTTCACCAGTGAACAGCGATTTTTCTGACCTTTCTGCTATGACCTGAACACTTAGAGTGACCCTACATGGTATAACTCCCTCCTCCCTTGCACCGGATCCTGCTTGGTCCATGTCCTCCTGCTACAATGGAGCAAATGCCCCCGCCTCTGGCTCACCAGTGGACCCTGACCTCTGTGACGCTGAAAAAGATAAACAAGAAATTAAAGGGATATGTGTTAATGATGTTGAAGAAAACATTGGTTTAGTTCCTTCCTAACTATCTGACATCTAGGCTCGAACCTGGATGATTCACTTACAGGGCCATTGACCTCATTATCAGTGCTCTTCATTGTGTGTCAGAACAGAAGATTACATGTTAATTGAGTGTTTAACTACTGGCTGATTACATTCCTGTAAGCAGTTAAACCATGATAAGTGAAACTTTCGTTGAAGCAGAGGCTGTTAATCAGCATTGTGTCTCTGTAGACAAACCTCAGACTGCATATATTTAACGGTTCTTTTTGAAATTACAATAAAGCAATAGATCACTTTATCATAGAATCTTGTGCACTTTCACACAATGAATATCACCTATAGTGAGGTAACTGACCCTTTGAGTGCAACTCTTAGTAGCTATCATTTGCTAGATGTGATCTTTTTTTGGTTCTTGCAGTCTGTGACTGCATACGCTGCAGTGGGTGGACTGTCTATTGGTTAATTAATGTTGTTGTGCCCACTGAAGACAGTGATTTGTCAGCCTCATGGATTTAATGACGTATGACTGATACATCTATCCCTTGTAAATTTCATGGAGCTGACATGTCAGTGTCCTTGTTGGTCATCCTGTACATGTTGGTGTATGTGATATTCAACTGACGTGGAGGCTGGATCCTGCTGGGCCACCAGGCTTGAAGCTCCAGCGGCCGGCACCTGGCTCAGTAGGTGCTTGAGGTCCCTCTCCCACTCATTGTAAGTGACGGTCACTTTGGGGCCAACACTTGTTGCTGAAGCTGCATCCATCTCCTTGGCCATCTTCCTCCTCACCAGGACCCTGACGTCATCAAATCTTTGCTTTTTAGGCCTTGCATCCATTTCCGCTGTGCCCACTGCTGTTACTGCAGCCACTACCTCCTGCCCGGGCCTAACTTCCCTACCCCCTTGAATGGATAGTGGGCCGCTCACCTATGGCACGCAAGAGTACCATCATGTCCTGGGGAGTAATTTGGGGCCAACTACTTCCCATCTCCTCTCCCACGCTCTCACTCTCCTCCTCTCCAATACTCTCTACCTACTCCTCCACTTCTCCTCCCCTCATTTCCTCCACCTCCTCTTCCACTCACCTCCTCCACCTCATCCTACATCTCCTCCTCCATGTCCTCCTCCACTCACCTACTCCTCCTCTCCTCCTCCACTCCTGCTCTACTCATCTCCTCCACCTCCTCTTCCACTCACCTTCTCTACCTCGTCCTACATCTCCTCCTCCTCTCATCCTCCACTCACCTCCACCTCCTCTCCTCCACCACTCACCTCCTCCTCCTCTCCTCCACCCCCCATCTCCTCCCTCCACCCACCATCTCATTCTCTCCTCCACCCACCATCTCCTCCTCTCCATCACTCTCCATGGCCACCTCTCTCGCCCCCTCCTCTCCTCTCCCTTCCTCTCTCCTACCTCCATATCAATCCTGAAAATAAAATAAGGTTAAAGGAAAAAAGTATGTTTGTATATATTTGTGATGTATACAAAAATGTATGTTTTATGTGTAATTTCTAACTATTGGGGGATAGAGGGGGGTATAGGGGTGTGTGTATGTGGTGACTTACCTCTATGTGTATCTATGCGTGTTACTTACTCTATGTGTATTTGTACTAAGTGTAATCAGTATATACGTGTAATCAAAATGTAGGTGAAAAATAGTTATGCTTATAATAGAAATTAATTGAAGTGCAAGAACCTGCTCTCCAATATCACCTACTCTCTCTTACTCTATCTATCCACCAACTCCAGGACCTGCGTGCTACTTTGGAAGAACCTACAACACAGTCCATTCATGGGCGTGTGGAACGCAGCATTATTATCTCCCCCTGTCAATCATTTTCCGGGAGCACTCTTTTGATTGGTTCTGATGCCTGTCTTGTAACTGTGGACAGCATCTATTCCAGTTCAATGTCAGCTTGCGGGCGCGGGAAGGGTTTACGGGTTTGCGCCTTCAGCCCTTTGGTTGCGGCCTTGTTCAATTTAATCGCTCTGTAACTCCTGTAAATTTCAAGCCTGCACATTTACGGGCTATACAAAGACCATTTAATAGTGGCCTTGGTCAAAAAAAACTTTAGACAAAGGTTCCTTCTTTTTACTAAGATAACGAGCTAGACCAGAATCATGGTACCATTGTATCCGCATCATGATATAGCCACACAGGAGGTTTTTCAGAAGCCACTTTAACATCTAGAAGGTCTTTATCTGCAGCATCATAGTTTTGTCCATTTGGGGTAAATTTCCATAATATTCCACTTTTACCCTAATGCACCCATTTCATCCATGATTAATTATGTTGACGAGTACCATTTTTAAAACATAGGGTATGTTGAATACATTTAAAGGGGAATTTTTTTGAACAGTTTGCCAGTTGTACTAATGTGACAGGTCATGGAGAACTCTTATTTAATCTGCCCAGATCTTCAAGCTTTACTACTGTCCCAGTGAATTAAAAGGGGCTTGGTTAATCCATTCGGTAGCTGAGATTTTCAAAATGGATAAGCAAGGCAGAAACAAGCCAAGCTTAAAATGTTTGGTTATTTAGTATCACTGCCAATTCAAACTGAATTATTATATATTATTAAATCCCTCTTATTAAATCACTCTTACAAACCACACTTCACTTTCAAACAACATATTCAGCATTTTTAGTTACCAATCAAGTTCAATTCATTTGATTGCTGCCCGTGTCTGAACTCCATATGCATTATATTCTGCTTCTATCGCCTGCCAAGATTTTAACCTGTGCTTTTACTGATGGCCTTTTGAAAACTTAACAAAACGTAGAGCAGTGATTTGTTGTTGGTCCTATTTGGAATACCGTAAATATCATATGTGATTTACTTAAATTAAATGTTTAAAATATAAATTTCTTAAATCCAGAGTAATTCTTTTTAAAAGTGTCTCAGTAATAGTGCTTCTGATACATCCATAGATGTAAGCAAAGTTATTTCACTCTTTCTTCAATCTAAAATTAGTCTGTAGAATTTAACAATATGTGTAAAATAAACTGAAAATAAAATCCAGAGAAACTGTGGCAAATTGAGGGATAATTGGATGTTTTTTTTATGGTTTAGCAAAAATCCCGTAGATACCTATTGTTTTCAATATGTTCATAACTTTTAAAAGAAAAACCTATACACAATGAAAAAATATATATGTTTGAAAACTTTGGGACCTATTAAATTCCAAGCCTGCAGCGGCCGTGATACAGCCCGTATGTCTGTGGGTTTGAAATCTGCTGGAGTTACAGAGCGATTAAATTGAACAAGGCCACAACCAAAGGGACGGAGACGTAAGCCTGTAAACCCTTCCCACACCTGCAAGCTGTTAGTGGGCTGGAATACATGTGGTCCGCTGTTATAATCCCATAATTACTGAGTGCAACACAGGCCTCAGATCCAATGAAAAGCAGGATCCAGGAAAATTATAATAAAGCTGCGTTGACTGTGTTGTAGATTCTTCCGAAGTAGCACGCAGGTCCTGGAGTTGGTGGTTGGTTCTAGAGAGTGAGAGAGTAGGTGAATTTGCAAAACAAGATCTTACCGTTTTATTTTCATTATTCTAAATATTATTTTACACTTTCATTTTGATTACACATATATACTGATTACACGTAACAGAAATATACATAGAGTAAATAACACACATAGATACACTTAGAGACAGATCAACACATACACCTCCACCCTATTCCCCCACACTATACACCAACAAGTAGCAATGATACAATAAACATACATTATTTTGACATCACAAATATATACACAAATACTTTTTACTGTTATCCTTATTTTACTTTTGGGATTGAAAAGGAGAGGAGGAGAGAGAGGTGGCCAGGGGGAGTGTTGGAGAGGAGGCAGTGGAGGAAGTTAAGGTGGTTGGGAAGGTGTCCATATTGATAGGGACATCGTCCTCAGGGTAAGAGGGGGGGGGGGGTCTGGATCCCAGGGGGTTGGTAGCGGCGATGAGGGACAGGCCCAGGGACCGTAGGGAGGGCAAGAGGCTGGAGGCAGGCACATGGACCCAAATTACTCCACCCCATGAGATGGCGGTACTCCTGTGTGCCATCCGTGAGCGGCCCGCTATCCTGTCAGAGGGTAGGGAAGTAAGGCCTGGAAGAAGGAAGTGGCTGCAGTAACATCATTGGGCACGGCGGAAAGGGATGTTAGGTCTGTGAAGCACAGGTTCAATAACGTCAGGGTCTGGTGAGGAGGAAGATGGCCAAGGAGTTGAATGTAAAACACAGCAGTTAAACACTCAGTTAACATGGAATCTTCTGTTCTGTCACACAATGAAGAGCACTGAGGTCAATGGCCCTGTAAGTGATTCATTCATTTTCAAACCTAGATGTCAGATAGTTATGAAGGAACTCAATAAAATGTTTTTAACATCATTAACACTTATCGCTTTCTTTTCTCGTTTCTCTTTTTCAGCTTCTCGGAGGTTTGGGTCCACTGGTGAGCCAGAGGCAGGGGCATCTGCTCCATCGGAGCAGGAGGACACGGAGCTAGTCCCATCTAGCAGCATCCGGCGCAGGGGGAGGAGGGACCAGCACAAGCCCTGTGCTCTGGTGAAGAGGAGGAGAAGAACTTCATCTGAGCAGTGGGGCCACTGGCAGTACCGTATGCCACCCCTGTGACCTTCGACCCAACTGTCCCCCTCCTCCCGCAGCTGCAACCATAACCAGGGCACACATATTGGAGGGATGACAGGGGCATGCCCCCACCTTCTCCCCCCCCCCCCCTGCATTTTGTCGACCTGGCTCCCACCACCAGGTCCACCACCAGTTTGGAGCCAGGCACCGGCCAGGCAACAGCTCCTCCCCACCGGGCCACCACCACCTCCGCCACCTCCTCCACAACCACCAATGGGCCCTGTAGCTAGACCGCCATCCCCACCACCACCAAGCCAGGCTGCTCAGGAGGAGAGGCTGGCCGTGTCGAGACAGATCATGGACTGTCTGCAGGGGATCCAGGCCAGTATTTCCTCCAATCACCGAGAGCTTATGAGCAGCCTGGCTAGGAGCAATATGGAGCAGAGGAGGCACCATCTCATGACTGAGTCCTACCTTGCCGGCTGCTTAGTATGGGGCCGAGCCACAGCAGGTGATGATGGATGTGGTTTGCTGCGATCTGGTCCCCAGTCCACCTCATCCACCCCGGAGGAGACCCCCGTGCACCAGTAGCCCAGCCCCTCCTCTCCTCCCCCATGCCTCCACCACTGCCACCAGAACTATCACTGCTTATGCCGCTGCCTCACGGGGGGATGCCTCCCCCTGCCCCCCCTCCCCCCAGCACCTGGGAAACGGCGGACGCCCACAGTGGATTGGGGCCCTGATGCTAGGTGGAGGAGGTGTAGGGGCTGCACATATTTTTGCGCCTTTTCAACAGCTCTCCTCAGTGACAATCTGTTGGTCCCAATGTAAAGCTAATCTAGCCTGGCTGCAGAGTCTTGGATCTTGGCCTATGTGATGGTGCTGTTTTGTACGCAGATGGCTACCCTTTCATCACTTGGTCTATGATCCCCTTCTCTGTGGACATGCAGGGTTCTGTTGAACATGTCACCAATTGATGGTCACCGAGAAATGCTGTTGAGAAGAGATGCTGCAGTCCCTATCTTTTTTAAGGCCTTATTTTGTAGCTGTCATGTTTTTGTTTTGTTTTGTTTTATGTATAATTCAGGTCCATGAAGGCATCTTCTGCATATGCAAGCATTGTGAAGGAAATGTATGAGGTTTAAGGTTTTCCCAGTGACGCTCAGGTAGATATTCCTTCAATGACAGGCCCCTTAACATGTAGCTCCCACAATTTTAAATCTATCATACAGCCAGATATGTAAGACATGATTGTTGTTAGCTTAAATGTAGACTAATACCAATATGGCGGTAGACTTGCAGAGTCTCACAATGACATGTTAATGACAGCCAGCATTAATATATGCACTAGTGAAGCATGTGATCCTGACCTCAATATCAGAGAACAGATCCTTGGGTCTAATGTAAGTTACATTAAATCTGGCAGCTGACCTTTGTGTCCTCTCTGTATAAATTGGTATTTTTCCCTATTGCTGATATCATGAGTATCCTTTAACATGTGCTAACACCAGTACAGTGCCTTGCAAAAGTATTCACCCCCTTGGCATTTTTCGTATTTTGTTGCCTCACAACCTGGAATTAACATGGATTGTTTGAGAATTTGCATCATTTAATTTACAGAACATGCCCACGACTTTGAAGATGTTTTTTTTTATTGTAAAGCAAACAACAAACAGGACAAAATAACAGAAATAACTTTGTAGAGCCACCTTTTGCAGCAATCACAGCTCCAAGTCACTTTGGATAAGTATCTATGAGCTAGACACATCTTACCACTGGGATTTTTGCCCATTCCTCCTTGCAAAACTGCTCCAGCTCCTTCGATTTGCATGGTTTGCGCTTGTGAACAGCAATCTTTAAGTCTGACCAGAGATTTTCTATTGGATTTAGGTCAGGATTTTGACTAGGCCATTCCAACACAATTAAATGTTTCCCCTTAAACTACTCAAGTGTTGCTTTAGCTGTGTGTTTGGGGTCATTGTCCTGCTGGAAGGTGAACCTCCATTTTAGCCTAAAATCACGCACAAAGTGGTACAGGTTTTGTTTAAGAATATCCCTGTATTTAGCACCATCCATCTTTCCCTTAACTCTGACCAGTTTCCCAGTCCCGGCTGATGGTGTTCTTTGGGTGATGTGATGTGTTGGGTTTGCGCCAGAAATAGTGTTTTCTTTGATGGCTGAAAAGTCAATTTTAGTCTCATCAGACAGAGCACTTTCCTCCATACATTTTGGGAGTCTCCCACGTGCCTTTTCGCAAACTCAAAACGTGCCATTTTGCTTTTTGCTGAAAGTAATGGCTTTCTTCTGGCCACTCTGCCATAAAGCCCAACTCTATTTCACTTCACCAACTTAGACTATTGTGTTGTGATGCATCACATAAAATTCAGATTAACAAAACATTGAACTTAAGGCTGTAATGTAACAAAATAGGTAAAAAGTCAAGGGGGTGAATAATTTTGCAATGCACTGTATAGCTGATGGATGTTATATCAATGTTGATGAACAATATCATATTGCTGGGGTGATAGTACACCTTGACCACTGAGGCTGGTCACAGCTATGCATATATTGTGAGATGAAACCTCATTATTAAAGGTCATGGCCAGTGAGTTATCCTGAGAACTAGCTAACAGTTAGTAATGTTTGCAGATAGGAATCAGGTGAGTTGGTATAATGTTACAGTATTTAGTATTGTACTGTACCTGCATATTTTTGATTTTTGTATTCTTCTCTGCCTTTTGCTTTTTGACCACTTTTTTTTCAGATTTTTGTTTTGTCAACACACTGTATGTGTGAAGCTGGATTGGTTTATACAGTGCAGAGGGTTAAGCATCTGTTTCATTGAGCAGATATAAGTTGTAAGTGCTATGCACATTAATGGTTTCTTCAATTAAATGGAGTGATTTCTGATGATCCTTTTATTCATCAGAATCCGGTTGCAGGGGTGTAGTGACCACATGTGACCGTGGTAGGTGCTTGGCATCATGATTATTCTAGACTATGACATTACCCCCTGTAGGTATCCCCTTTTTCCCCAAAAGCCTCTTGCATTCCCAGGATCCGCCCACACCACACCCATGATATTAATGCACAGTCTTGTCAATTTCTGATTGTGATCCATGTATCTAATAAAGCTGTGTTATACCATTCTCATTGTGTCAGTGTGTTTTCAATGATTGGTGTTTTGAGACATCCACATACATCACATACATCACATTTGTGTCACATTCCTATATCAGGAATGAGCCCTAGTTACTATACAATAGGTTAATACATATAACAATAATAATAATAGTAATAATATCATAAGATATCATATTATAATATATCTCATTTATAATAATAAAGGGTTAATACACATGCAAAGTCCAATTGGAAATACAGTCTAGTATCAACATTCCCCTGAAGGTCTGATAGGAATATGACAGATGATAATGTGAATTGATTTATAGCAACACACTTAATGGGATGTCAACAGATGATAATGGGTATACATCTTGGCACATGGCCACCAGCAATGGCGTGAGACTTTCCAGGATAGATGTAGCGGAGATTATCCCTGATGGAGGTGAGTTGGCTGTTGGTCCACGTGCCTCTGCACAGTCTCCATGTGTGTTTGTACCCCTTTCTGATGGCTTAGAGTAGATTAGTATGGTGTATGTTCGCCATTCCCCTTCTGAATTACTGCCTTGTGGTGACGAAGGGGCTTATGTACTTCAATGAAGCTGAGAGCTATATCATGTAGGGTCACTCTAGGTGGGCAGATCATAGCAAAGAGGTCAAACAAATGGCAGTCCACTGGAGAAGGAACTGTCAACCCACTCCAGTATCTTTAGCATGCAAACCTTGTGGAACAGCACAGACAGAGAACTAGCTAAATGTGCTGTAGCCCATAATGTCTCAGAGAGTCCGACACGGCTGAGAGACTGAACAACAAATAATAAAATGTTCCCCTGGTACTTGATATATGTGATGTGGCGGTGTAATTTGGCCACTATTTATTTACCCAATGTAAATGTGATGAGCGAGATGTATATGCAATTATATTTATATTTCTGGGTCCACATTAGAGCCTCTGTATAGTGAGAAAGGGTTCATATGGCAGGCAGTTTCATGATTTTGTGTTGCAATTTAATCAGGTATGTGTCTTTAATTGCTTTATGCATGTAGCTGCATGGCTTTTCATATTGGCATATGCATGATCATTCCAACATATGATGATATAAAAAATGTTTTAAATGCCTATTTTTTTTTGGGGGGGGGGAGGTTATTATGCAAGTACTTGGCATATTTTAAAGTTCAGTGCTGTGTTTGTATTGTGTTTAACATTATTAAGAACTTGTCTAAAGCCTTTGCAGGTCCTTTAAGGAGCACATAATATTTTTGGCTCCATTTGCCGTTTATGGGTTTGTACGCCAGTGAGTCTTTGGAGATTTGTAGCAATTTAATAGCGATTCGTAATTGTAACATTTATGGGCTTGGCAGATCAAAGGCTTAGCTGGGACTGAATTCAGATATTTCTGCCTGTAACCCGCAGATATTTGCAGGTAGCTGAAAGAGGCCACTTTAATAGCTGTAACTCTTGCGGGCTCCTTTACGGGCTACGATTCCTAAAATAGGAGCAATTTAATGAGGCTCATTGAGTTTAAGAGCAAAGTACTTAAATACATGGCTCCCATAAGAATTCCCGTAAGAACTCCCATAAGCTATTACATGGTCACATGCTGTATAATGTAGTAACCTACGTACTAATAGCCAGGGAGTTTGTAAGATAGTGAATTTAGCTTACAAGTCTCATAAAGGTCCTTACGTGTAAAAGTAAGCAAGTATATAGCAGGAAGTCAGAGCCAATAATCACAGTAGTCCCCACAGCAACCCCAACTCTACAGAGATATAAAGGTGAAGTTAGAGAACAGACCTGGACAGGAGAGAAGGAAAGAAATGAATAGAAATGGAGAGAAGAGAAGATGTGAAGTGAATGAAGGGAGAAGACTACATGGAGAGAAAGGATGGAGAGAGGGAGTGAGAAGAGCTGTGAGGAGAAGAGGTGAGGGGTGAATCTCTTAGGGGGAAAGGTGAGGTGAGGAGAGGGGAAGAGTAGTGGAAAGGGGGAGGAGGGAGGATTTAATTTTAGGGGACATGAATAGTGGAGGCGCACCAGCATCAGGGACAATGGGGGAAGTATTTGAGCCCCAGGCCTCAGGAGAAGAGCTTGGATGGCCTGATTCCCAAGCATTTAGGGGTCAAAAGGTTGACAAGAATAACAGTGCCCCTAAGTACTTCATGGAGGGGTAATATACATCACATATAAACAATAAATATCTTGAAAAGTAGAATTAAACATCACTCAATACGCCATCCATAGAAGTATCTGGCAAGAGGATAAGATATTTCTACAAAATTACCAATACTTATAATCGTCTAATAGATCAATAGTATGAAAGAAATGTCTTATATTATTTACTTGTTAAAATAATTCCTATTGTTATAAAAAAGAGACTTAGAAACTAAAAATGTATAGTTATTTTTATGGGGTAATTTATTTCACCATAGAAACAACATAAATGTCTACAAATACAAACTAACATAGGACTCAGCACTCAATATGCATAACGAATTTAAGAATTTTGACAATGAATTAAAATGCAGAATCTCTACTTCATGTGACAATAATAAACAAGCTAGGGGATCTAAATGTATGTGTTTGTAAAACAGAGTGTGTCACTAATTATCACATCAATGCAGCTAATTTGCCTTACATTTGCATAATGATGCAAAGAAAACATTCAGCTAGTGTGACCATTTAAAGAATGGAGTAACCTTACTATTTGTTTTCAAAGCTGTAAATAAACCACAACCATCTAGATTCCTCCAACAATGGCATCATGTCAGTAAAACATATTTTTTTCAATTCAGTTAAACCTACCTAATCTCTTGTGTCTGTTATTATTATTATTATTATTATTATTATTATTATTATTAATAACATTCATTAGTAACTTGCCATCATATTCCATAGTGCTAAACAGGGTAGATACAATTCAAAAACAATTTTAACAAATTATAAAAGAATGGAGGCCCCTGTTATTGAGTTTAAAATCAAGCAACGTGCTTTCTCTAAAGCACCCAATAAGATTAAAAACTCGTAAAATTACAGTCTAGAGGGTATGGGTGAGGTATATGTCATGAATCAGCCAGTGGCCATATTGGATTTGGGTGTGAACTATGCTGGGGCCATTTTGTGACTGGCAGCGGTGGCCATTTTGGGCTGGGTGGTCTTCCACATGCTGTTAGGGGCTCCCAGACACCCTGTTATACTGTTATACGGTTATACTGTTATATTATTATGATTATTGTCTAAGGAAATGAGCAGGGTTCCCATCACCATCAATAAAAGTCATCATAATGCATGAGATGGATTGATGTGGAAACCCTGCCCCAATCCCATATACTATGAGGACATTAGGTGGTTTTATGTGGGGTGCGCTTTTACGCTTGTACTTAAATAGACTGACAGTGTGTGGAATATGTACACATATGTATATGATAGTATGGGGTAGTCATGCTGGATACATTGCCACATACATCTTGCAACAGGAGAAGGACCCCAGCTGGCCACCAAGGTTAATCCTTTAAGTACACATACTTAAGTCAGGAACAATGGGGTCTATACAGACATTGAGGCACCATAACCCCAGGGGGTCTACAGGTATTCTCACTCAGAGAGTCAGGGCAAAGTCCAGAGGACAGGGAGATGTTTCTCCTTTGAGAGCCAGGCAGCAAATGACTCTGTTAGCCACACCTAGTGGGCGGCCCAGGGGAGGGGTCTGGAAGTTCCCAGAGCTTACCTCTAGTCCATTGGCTAGAGGTAATCAAATTACTCTGGAGATTACCCCATTGGCCAAGAGGAAGATAAGGGTTGGACAAAGGGGTAGCCACTCCCTGTACTGTTTTTGTGAGGTGTTTAAATACTTGTGTAAAAATAAAGAAGTTGTTCATAATTTTCATCAAGACTTTGTGTGCAGGTGTATTATTGACCCAAGGGCATATGCTGGCAGAGGAGATCGTTTCTGACTCCATGCCAGGTTTTTCCCAGGCACACTACCAAAAGCTGGGACTTATGCTCTTGCATCCGCAAGGAAGGTCCATTGGTCTGAGTCACCCAAATCTTAGGTCTAAAACCTACAGGAGATAAGAGAACTAGGATTCTCTATACTCCATCATCATTGTAGGTTGTGACAATTGTTGGCAGTGGTGGGAGACTCTACAGAAAGACCAAGAATGGAACAGACGGATATCACCAAAGAAGCAACAAGACGGTTTAAAGCAGCCAGGCACTTATACCCCAGTAAGATGACCGCACAAGAGGTGTACAACGTACTAGACCAGTATTGCCAGAGGATCTGGCAGGAGCGCAATGGAGCGAGAACTCCAGCTCAGCAAAGACTTGGCTACAGAGAGACATTGCGTCTAGAGAAATGGATGGCGATTCTGAATCTGTGGCAGGACGATGAGCTAATGGGCTGGCTGGAAGTACTAGTAAGAAAAGAGGTTGCCTTGGAGAACCAATATCACGTTTTTCACGCCAGAATAGTTGGTGGCCTTGGAGAGGAGTTTGATTTCCGCTTGGAGATAGATTCTGGCCTCCAAGACATTGTGTATGGTGATCCTGAAGGGGGCATAGGAACCTTTAAAAGGCACAACAACTTGTTTGTGGAACGCTGTCGTGGTCTGGGACTGGAACCGTGGTCCATGGAGGCTAATTTTATGGTACACCTGATTGAGCAGGAACTGCAGCTGGAGGAGGAGTATTTTGAGTTGTGGGACGAGATCTATGGGGATACATTTTGCCCATCAAGAGGGGAACAACCCAGTCAAGAGGACTGGTCGCCAGATCTTTACAACACAGATGGTATGTACCGAAGTGATTGTGTGCAAGGGGTCTGGGGAGAACATAGTGATGGAGAATGCGTTCCTTTAAAAAATATAGAGACTGTGTCAGAGCCTAGAAGGGATGGTAAAGTCAGCTTGGGACCAAATCACCAGCTCCAAGAGCCAGAGACCCAGGGGAATGTTCCCTGGGTGGGGTCAGATAACCCATGTTTGTCCCCTGATACCCCAAGAGACTTAATCCCAGAGGAAATGCTAGCAGAGCACAGTTTCTCCAAACAGGTCTCACCTGAGGACTACCTTCCAGCACAAATCCTGGCAGAAACCCCAGTAACTGCTCAACAGGTAGGGCCAGATGAACTAAGTCTGCCCTCAGAAGTTCTAGGCAATGTGTATGGGCCAGAACTGCTAATGGAGCCAGGGGCTCAGGATAGCCACCCAAGAGACTGTGGGGAGGGCTATGTAATGCACTCTGGGGAGAAGGCCGTAGAGGTCAGGTTGGGTGGGAAGGATAAGATTCCCCAGCCTACAACAGATAACCAAAATCTGTACTCTGACACCCCAGGGGAGTTGCTAAAATAGGTGCTAGTGAAGCACAGAGCCCAGGAGGGCTATGTAATGGACTGTGGGGAGGGCAAGGAACTGGTTCTTAGCTACAGGGAACCAGGCCTCACACAGCAAGAGTGCCAGGGGCACCAAGAGAGTGCCAGGGGCACCAAGAGCCCGACAGGGGCAGCAAGCTTGTCAGCCTTGGCAAAGGAGCCGTGGGTGCAGTGTGGCACCATAGTAGAGGGTGAACCAAGTGGGGAGATACCCTGGATAACCAATGTCCAGAGGCCCACTGGAACAGACACCGCTCCAAAGGCCATAGAAGAAGAGGGTCAGCTGAGGGCCCCAAAGAACCAGCTGGGTGGGAATTGCGAGACTCCCCAGCCTACATCAGAGAGCCAAAGCACAGTCATTCAACCAAAGGCAAAAGAAGAGGGTCAGCTGAGGGCCCCAAAGCACAGCCTGGGTGGGAACAGCGTAGTTCTCCAGGCTGCAACACAGACAGACCCAGGGGAAGAAAACCAGGAGGGTCTGTCCAAAGATACAGATCTCCAGGAGCCAGAGCAAAGGGAGCATCCAAGTCCGGACTCCATCAGGGACGCTGGAGTCAAGCGCAGACCGGTATGTACTTTACTGCAGTTATGGTGTTATTGGGCTCCCAACAATAATAATTTTGCTGAGGGAAGTACTGGACTGCCCCCTTGCAATCCCATAGGCCCAGAGACTTTTTTAGAGACCCCAGCCCAGCTGTGGGGACTGGCTGGAGGGAAAGGGGTTGCTATGGGACAGGGGTTGTTTTATGGGGCTCCCAAAAATACGGTTTTGCCTCAGAAGAATGTATGGGTGCATCCCACTGTGTCCCCAGAGACTTCCATGCTGCTGCCAAAAACAGAGAGCTGGGATCCTGGACTGTTTTGGGTGGGGGTGCAGGGCAAGAGCAATTTGCTCTATACAGTGGGAGCAAGGCCAAGGGCTGGGGGAGGTCTTTACTCTGCACCTTGGGACTGTGTGCGCACTGACATGAACTTGCCTAGCATGCAGCGGGCCTGGCCAAACCAGCAGATTCATGACTATCAGCGTAGCTGAGAAAATCTTGGATGTTCTCCGCCCGCTTGGGGAAGGATTGTCATGAATCAGCCAGTGGCCATATTGGATTTGGGTGTGAACTATGCTGGGGCCATTTTGTGACTGGCAGCGGTGGCCATTTTGGGCTGGGTGGTCTTCCACATGCTGTTAGGGGCTCCCAGACACCCTGTTATACTGTTATACGGTTATACTGTTATATTATTATGATTATTGTCTAAGGAAATGAGCAGGGTTCCCATCACCATCAATAAAAGTCATCATAATGCATGAGATGGATTGATGTGGAAACCCTGCCCTAATCCCATATACTATGAGGACATTAGGTGGTTTTATGTGGGGTGCGCTTTTACGCTTGTACTTAAATAGACTGACAGTGTGTGGAATATGTACACATATGTATATGATAGTATGGGGTAGTCATGCTGGATACATTGCCACATACATCTTGCAACAGGAGAAGGACCCCAGCTGGCCACCAAGGTTAATCCTTTAAGTACACATACTTAAGTCAGGAACAATGGGGTCTATACAGACATTGAGGCACCATAACCCCAGGGGGTCTACAGGTATTCTCACTCAGAGAGTCAGGGCAAAGTCCAGAGGACAGGGAGATGTTTCTCCTTTGAGAGCCAGGCAGCAAATGACTCTGTTAGCCACACCTAGAAGGGCGGCCCAGGGGAGGGGTCTGGAAGTTCCCAGAGCTTACCTCTAGTCCATTGGCTAGAGGTAATCAAATTACTCTGGAGATTACCCCATTGGCCAAGAGGAAGATAAGGGTTGGACAAAGGGGTAGCCACTCCCTGTACTGTTTTTGTGAGGTGTTTAAATACTTGTGTAAAAATAAAGAAGTTGTTCATAATTTTCATCAAGACTTTGTGTGCAGGTGTATTATTGACCCAAGGGCATATGCTGGCAGAGGAGATCGTTTCTGACTCCATGCCAGGTTTTTCCCAGGCACACTACCAAAAGCTGGGACTTATGCTCTTGCATCCGCAAGGAAGGTCCATTGGTCTGAGTCACCCAAATCTTAGGTCTAAAACCTACAGGAGATAAGAGAACTAGGATTCTCTATACTCCATCATCATTGTAGGTTGTGACAGTATAGAAAGGTGAGGTGCAATATATTTCACATATTAAGGCTGAAGGTAATACAGTTCTTTAAATGAATGAGTTCTTAGTGAGGTCTTGAAAGATTTGAAGCACAAGGATAGTCTCGTCGAGCGAGGCAAGGAGTTTCCAAGAATAGGAGCTGCACAAGAAAAGTCCTTAGGGTGGGAATGAGAGGAGGTAAGAAGAGGAGGAAAGTAGAAGATCATTAGCAGAGCAAAGAGGATGGTTGAGAGAGTATTTAGAGACAATAGCAGAGTTAAAAGAGGGTGCATTATTAAGAGCTTTATAAGTTAGGGTCAAGATTTAAAATTTTATTCTGAAGGCTATGGTAAGCCAATGGAGTGTATGACGGAGAGGTGCTGCAGACACAGTGCAATGAGTATGGTAGATGAGTCTAGTGGAGGCATTCATTATGGACTGAAGTTGAGAGAGACGGGTGATGTGGAGGCCGGCAAGGAGAAAGCTGCAGTAGTCAAGGTGGGATACTATGTTAATCCAGGCCATCCCCAATAGCCCAACAATCCCCAAGAGTTCAGTGAACCCCTCTGAACATGACAACTGCTCTGTATCTGATAAACTTAATGGTTAACAACTTTTCAATTTAATTTGTTGGTCAACTAAGGATTACCATCACCCAATAAATACACAGACACAAGTACAGTATATTTTTGATAATTAGGCCACCACTCGTTTATTACCGTTAACCTTAAATATTATGTTATAACAAGGAAACCAGTGGTGCTTTCCCCTCCCCTAGAGATGGGTACCTCAATGGGACCCCATGCCTCAAGAGGATTACCACAATCTCCACAAGTCCGCCTAACGCGTGCTCTCTGCTACCATCCAAAAGAGCTATCCCCTCTCCTCCAAATTAAATAACCTTAACGACAGTTCATTGAGGACAACCCATCCCTTAAAAAAGAAACCAGAGACTCAGTTCCCTCCAGGTCCATGTGCCTAATGGAAACCCCCTAACCTCATTACAGATGTAACCATAGAGTTGTTTATTTTCATGTTGGATTTATTATGCGTGGGTGTATCTGAGAAGGCCACTTCAAACAAGGTTCCATCTCTGATTATGCTAACACCATCCCCGGGAATAACTCTAACATGCGGCCTCAGGTCCCCACTCATAATTCTTATGATTTACTTTACCAGTAGGAAACCTAGGTCATTCTCACCTGAGTGAAGTAAGAGAGAGGACAATTTGTAAAAATTGGATCACATTCAACTTTAGGGCCCTTATATTTATCCAACTCAATTTAAATCTTATCTGTAAAAATCTGAGCCATAGCCCTTCATCGCACACTGCCACCATCCTCATTGCTCAATAAATGTAGGACTGTCCCATGATCCATACAAGTAAAAGGGGTCCGTAAATTAAAACAAATTACACAGGAAATACATATGGCCCAGGATGAACATATAGTTTAAAACTAGGTATCCCTGCTCCCAATCTTTTGGACCCATTTCTTCCCTAGACTGAACATGCAGTCTCTGTTGCTGCCCCAATAAGGAAAGAGTTCTAAAACCCTCCACTTTCAATCCCATCTTTCTTAGAGATAACTTGAACAATGCCATAAATTGGTATTTACATAAAGGGGTGCCATCAGCATCTATCAGTAGAAAACCCTCCTTCTCTGGCCTAACTGCTAAATAATCCCTAAAATAATTATGGGAACATCATTACTCTAACTTCCACCCTTGACACTCTTGACCCCATAACCACAGGCAGACACCCTCGCTCTCATCTACAACCATGGCAAACAACACAAACACTCCCACACTGCTGAATAATTATGGAGGAAATTCTTCCTCCAGTATAAGTTTATTTTGCAATTCATTATTCTGCCTTCAATATTGCCAAACAGCATTCTCATCATTAATATCAAATACGTCTTCCTGCTACAAAGGCCTCCTCACGTAAACCATGAACCAGTACAGAGCATTTCAGGGCACGATCATGATCAATTAAGCAAGCGTTGAGGTTACAATTTAGACATTGCCATTTGTAAATGAGACCGTCATCATGATGTCATGTTTATACTACAATTAAATAGTGTTTAGAAGTCAGATTTATGATCAGACTCGCAATCCAGAAATGTAGAAATTCATAATAATTAATAAAACATCTGTTCTAGTCCATGTGGGTGGCCTGATATGTATTAACTCCTGTTGTACAGAAGTGTGTTTATATTTGCTTTTACAGTGTTTAACCCAAAATCCTAGTACTCGTAGGGTTTTATTATTATTATTATTATTATTATTATTATTATTATTAATATTATCGTTTATATGTAACATGCCAACATATTCTGTAGCGTTATACATAAGTTGTGATCAAGGCAAAACAATATTAACACATTACAAAGATGGATGGCAATGTCAACTTTCTTTGATACACAGAGCAAACTAAGAAATGTATAGGGAATGTATATGTGCATTAACATCATAGGTGTGGTGTGGGTGGATCTTGGAAGGGCAAGAGGCTCTTTAGGAAAATAGGGATACCTAAAGGGGATATGTAATACTGCATAATGATGATGATGCATAGCATCTACTAGGGTCACATGTGGTCACTACACCACAGTAACCATAATCTGCTGAAAAAAGGGATCATCATAAATAACTCCATCTAATCGAAGTAACCAGTAATGTACATTTCACTTACAACTGGTCTTCATCTGCTCAACGAAACAGATGCATAAACTCTTGGACTATGTCTTCCAATCCAGTTACACATATACAGTGTGTTCCCAAAACAAAAATCTGAAAAAAGTTGGTCCAATACAAAAAAGGGGGAGAAGGATGAAAAACTTAAACAACCTGCATGTGAAGTACAGTGCTAAATACTGTAACTGTAACAATATACCTATTTACCTGATCATCATCTGCAAGCATTACTGATAATTAGGTAGTTGTCATGATATATCACTAGCCATGACCATTAATAACGACGTGTCATCTTCAAATAACTGCTTAGTTGTAACTACAGTCAGTGGTCCAGGTGTAGTATCAGCTTCACCATCTGATATTGTTTAGCAACATTGATATCACATTCATCTGTTATACATGTGTTAGCACATTTTAAAGGATAAGTTCGGCAAAATTAAGCATTAATACGGAGAGGACACCAAGGTCAGCAGCCATATGCAGTGTTACTTACATCAGACACAAGTATCTGTTTTCAGAATGATATTGCAGAAAGAATGACATCCTTCACTAGTGCATGTATTAATTTTGGTTTTGATTATTATGCTATTGTGAGACTTAGCAGATCCACAGCCATAGCTGTATTTGTGTAAATATAAGCTAACAACAATATTGTCTTATAAATTGGTATATATGATTGGATTAATATAGTCTGAGCATGTTTAGGAGGGGCTGTCATTAAAGGAATTCCTATCTCAGAACTACTGGGAGTATATTACATATTACTTCATATTTAGAACTATGCTTGCAAATGGAGATGATGTCTCCATGGACCCGAATTGTGCCTAGAAATCAAATTAAAACATAAATTTACAACAGAATAAGGGCTTAAAAAAAGATTGGGACTGCAGCATCTCTTCTCAACAGCATTCCTCGGTGACCATCAATTGGTGAAATATTAAACAGAGCCCTACGTGTCCACAGAGAAGATGATTATGGACCATGTGATGGGAGGTAGCCATCTGTGTACAATATTTCACCATCACATAGGCCATGGTCCAATACTCTGTAGCCAGGCAAAATTAGGTTAACATTTAGACCAATAGATTTTCACTGAGGAGTGCTGTTGAGAAGGTCCATTATATGTGCAGCCTCTACATCCTCCTCTGCCTTAGCACAGGGCACAAACCCCCTGTGGGAGCCTGGCTTCTCCCTAGTAGAGGGGGGGTATCCCCCAAGAATGAAGCGGCACCAGAGGCGTCAGAGGTCTTGCGGGAGATGAGGAGTGGCCAGTCTGTGGATGGGTGGGGGAGGCCTCTTGGGTAAAGGAGGCAGTGCTTGGAACCAGATCACGCCAATAAGCATCAATGTTCATCTGGAATAGCGCTCTCTGGTTCACCAAGTTCTCAGGATTCCATCATAAATTGGTGCCAACTCCCTATTGTGCCTCCACAGGAATCCCACCATCTACCCATTGTTGGAGGAGATACTGCCTGGATCCCCCTATTTACTGCTAACAGTTCACACATTAGGGCCAGCATCTCCACCTTGTATGCCTCCAGTGGAGGAGGTGAAAATCCACATACATCGGTCCAATAGGAGGGCCCGAGGGGGGCAGTGGGGGTCAAATGCCACAGGTGTAACTGACGGTCCAGTAGGTGACCCCACTGCCCAGATGATTGGGTCCTCCTCCTCGGATCCCACGCCCTCGGCTCCTCTTGTTGCCTCCTCCACTTGTGCTGACTCTTGCTCACCACTAGACCCAGTCCTCCTGTCAGCTGAAATAGAGAAAAAAATGGAATATGTGTTGATTATGTTGAATGATACATTAGCTTCTGTTTATTCCTAACTATCCTAGTTCATTCTATCCTTCTGTTCATTCCTGTCTGACCTCTTATCTTGTACCTGGATGTTTCACTACTTTTCTACTATGAGTAGCTATATTTTCCTAAATGTGATCTATTCTTTGGTTCATGAGCTGAATTGTTAGTGGCTCATTACGTTATCTTGATCATGGGTGTGGCCTGTAGCTGCATACGCTGCAGTGGGCACACCCATAGATGGACTCCCTATTTGATGATTCCTCGTGTTGTGTCTACTGATGACAGCAATTTGTCAGCTTCAGGGATTTAATGACACATGACTGATCCAAATATCCTTGTTAAATGCAGGGAACTGCATGTCAGTGTCCTTGTTGGTCAACTGTTACATGAGTTGTGTGTTTTATATGTGTGTGATGTACATGTGGTGGCATGTTGGTATATCGGATATTCACCTGACATGGAGGCTGGATCCTGTTGGCCCACCAGGCCTGGAGCTCCAGTGGCTTGCACCTGGCTCAGCAACTCCTTGCACACCCTCTCCCACTCGTGGTATCTCACAGTCACTTAGGGGCCACTGCTTGGTGCTGAGGCTGCACTTGCCTCCTTGGCCATTATCCTTCTCACCTTGGCCCTGACATCATCAAAGCGGTGCTTCATGGACCTCACATCCATTTCTGCTGAGCCCACTGCTATGACTGCCGCCACTACCTCCTTCCAGGCCTGGGCCCTGTGTCTGGGACTTGCTTCCCTCCCCCCAAAAGGATAGCGGGGCAGTCACGGATGGCACAGAGGAGAACCACATTCTCTTTATATGTGTAGTTCAGGGTCCTGCATTTGCCTTGAACCGCTTGACCTCTTGACTGTGGACGGGGATCATGATCTCCCTCCTCTGACCCTGAGGCCTGTCCCTCCTCTGCGCTACCACCTCCACTGGGATCAGGCCCCTCCCCCTCTGTCACTATGGGCAACTGCACAGCCCCATCTCCCTCTCCTCCACTCCTCTCGCCTCTACTCTCCACTCTTCA
Source organism: Discoglossus pictus (assembly GCA_027410445.1). NCBI lineage: Eukaryota > Metazoa > Chordata > Amphibia > Anura > Alytidae > Discoglossus > Discoglossus pictus. The sequence continues at coordinate 410,113,164 of CM050164.1, read as the reverse complement.
CTCCTCCACTCCTCTCACCTCCACTACTCTCATCCACACTCCTCTTGCCTCCATTCCCCAGGGCCACCCCCTCTCTCCTCTCTCTCCTTCTCTACACTCCTCCTCATCTCCTCTCCACTGCTTCCCTCCTCCTCTCTCCACTTTCCAATATTATCCCAAAAATAATATAAGGATCAACAAAGGTGTATGTGTATATATTTATGAGGGAAAAAATATGTATGTTTTATGTGTAATTATAATAGTTGGGGTATTGGGCGGAGTGTATATCTGTGTATCTATTTGTGATATTTACTCTATGTGTATTTATATTATGTGTTATCAGCTGATATGTGTTATCAAGGATTAAGTGTAAAATAGGTATTTAAGAAATATAAATTAATAAAGCCGTTAGAACCTGCTCTCAATCAACTCCTACTCTCTCTCTCAATGCTCCAACCACCAAATTATCCGTTCCTATCAATCATAATCCGTTAGCCCACTTTCTATTGGCTCACACTGTAATTATGGGATTGTAACTGTGTACCCGATGTGTTCCAGCCTACTAACAACTTGCGGTGTTGGGAACTGTTTACGGTTTTAGACTTTAGCCCTGTAAATGCGGGCTTGAGTAAACTGGATACAGCCGGAATTGTAACAAATTTATAACCTGCAGACATGTGGCCTGTATGAAGGTATTTACGGGCTTGCAATTGGATGTAGGCCAATGTTTTTAAATATCTATCATACAAGTAATATTAATTAAGCAAGCTAATATGAAAATAACAGAAATGTTCTAACCATTAAAAAGAAACAGAGAAACATCTCTAATTATGATTGATAGCTAGGAATATTTAATCTGCCGTACACCCACATATCTTGCTCAGTCTATTAGAGAGAACAGACTACAGTGACATATCAGTAATGCTATTCAGGCAGAAGAAGATTGATTTGAAAGTTATAGGATTGGAAAATGAATAGTATGTTTGCAGTTCGTCTCTTGTCACCCTTATGGACATATAGTTTTGTAATCTCTCTAAAGCAGTGCTTATATACATCTGAATATGGTAGATCACACTAAAATTTGACTAAATTGGATAGTTACTCTTATAAGAAGAAAGAAACAATGAGAACACAAGTAAGATCCATGAAACTTGTCTATGTTAGCCTTTTATTAAACAAGACAGTATACGGCTTAGAGATGGCAATATATGCGAGTTGTAGAGAAAATAATTAGGCAAAATGACACTGATTTGAAATCATATTATCTCAAAAGACAGTAAGTAAGCTTGGTTTTGGTTGTTATCGAGATTGGGGGAGATTCACTCCTTGTTTAGGTTCTATATGTTCTACTCTGTTGCTGATTAGACATGTCAACTCACTGATTTACAGCATCTTAGTCATGATTGAAGTGGATTAATATTTGGATTAATATTTTCTGATATGTATTCTGTCAATAATAAATGTGGACTTCTCTGTAAATCCACCCTCTCTTGTATATGTTAGTAACATTTTAAGTTTGTCAAGCATAGTCTTACTTATCATAGTAGAAATGGGTGAGAACTTACTTTCCATATTTTGTGAGTTTTTTACTAGGGTCTTTTCTCATTTCCATTTCCATTCAAATCAATGGAGCTACATGTTAAATTTAAATATTATAATGCAGAAAACACAGATAGTAATTTTAACTCATCTTGATTTTATCTTAAAAATCAGGACAAGATGTAGAGCAAGACCCTTATATTTACCATAAAGAGAAATCTAAAACTATCCTGTGAGCTCATTTGACTTAATAACCTTGCTCTAGTTGATTCAAGTTTTTTCCACCTATGATATTTTTTCTATTTTAATTATTAAGTTATCAAAAGCTAAACTGTATGTGATTTTCAAATTAGTCAGTTCTTTTTTGTATTTTTTGCATTAACAGTATTTTATGAAGCTTTATCGAATATAGTTGCTTTGAATTCAAAGCAGACACAAAATATGTTGTACAGATCCAAAAACATGAAATATGAACAAATATATTAAAAATAAATGTTACCATGGTATAATATGATTTAAAAAATGTGAATAAAATTATACATCTATATTTTGCAATATAATAAAAAAACGTATTTGGTCGTTTACAGTGTAAATGTATGTAATACTATTTCAACAAAATAATAAGAAATGCATTTAAAATCTGTCTCAAACTCAGTCACTAGATCAGTACTGTCCAACTTCTTTAGTGTGGAAGCCAGATTTTGATTTACCAGTGAGCTGGTGGGCCACATTTATACTGGATTATACTGAGCTGACCTTTATTTGTAAAACGCCAACATATCTGTATGATATAGACAGGATAAGTACAAGCCAAAAACAATTGTAACACATTGCAAAATAATGGAGGGCCCTGTGTTTGAGCTTAAAACCAAACTTATATAGTGCTTGTTCCCTGAGCACATTACAAGATTGAAAAATCTCAAACTTACAATCTAAAGGAACTATAAAATATATAAAATGATACATATGAAATAACTAAAGATTTGTGAATCACTTATATAGTTTCCGTTGTGTGTAACGCTGTTCTAGCTCATGCGCACAACGGAAACTACAGTCAGCGATGAGCATGCACGTGGCATTAGAAGCGTGCATTGTGCTGCCACAAGTGGTATTGCGTGCTGGGGGATGAGGGGGAGGAGTGGGAGAGACACATGGTGGGCGAGACATGGGGGGAAGAGACACAGGAGAGAGTGGGCGAGACACAGAGGAGGGAGGGGGGAAGAGACAGCATTTCAGAGCGTGAACATGATCAATTAAGCAAAGCCGTAACTACCCATTTAGAAACAGCCAATTAAAAATGAGACCGTCATTATTACAGCAGTATAAGATGGAGGTTACATGTCAATCAAATAGTGTTTAGAGGTCCAATATGCAATCAGACTCACAATCCCGCAAAATACAAAATAAAATAAATGAATGCCAATACTGTTCTAGTCCATGTGGGTGGCCTGATATGTATTAACACACTGAGTCCCAAGATCAATATAACCCTGAAATTAAATATAAAAATAAATGATTTTCTATTGGTGATTTGTGAGCTTGAGACTGTTGTGCAATTAATTCTAATGTCTTTCATCCCTTCCCTAGTCATTTACATTGCAGTATTGATTTTTTAGTTGCATTGACAGTGCTACATACATGTCTTTAACCCCTTTGCCGGTCCCATCTGGTACCCGTAGGATTTTCTTCTACATTTACGGGTGTGAAAACATTTCCGTGCTTGCGGAATTGTAGCAATTGAATATCGATTTGTGATTTTAGCAATCGTAACTCTTGCGGGCATGAAAGATCAAAGGCTTAGATATGGCGTAAGTTATGGTTGTAACAACTGCAGGGATTTTCAGTCAGTAACCCGCAGCTCGTTTGCGTCTCGCAAAACTACGCCAATTGAATAGCAAATTAGTTTACAGGCTACACCTCTGTGCCAAATGAGCTTTTTTTGTGTAATGGGTATTTTGGATTGACCTATTTCTAAGGGTCAAAGATAAGGACACTAAAAAATCATTTAACAAAGCTGGGATGTGGAAGGTAAGGTTAATTTTTCCACACTACTTTTTAAGTTTTATTTACACTGCCATACGCTTCACCCAAACTCATTTTAGAAGGGTTTTGAGAGGTAAGGTAGGTGTGGTATGGTATACTAGTCATTACATGTCTTAGTGAGGCTAGGTAGGTTCCCTTCTAGCAAAATATAAAAGTAGGGGCTAAAGGAGGTATATGACACTAGCAAAGTGGGGATATTTCCTTTTTCATTTATATATATTTACTAGCGACTTGCCTGTCAAAAAATGACGGCATTATGATTGTAAGGCAGGTAATATTGTTTGCGTGCGAAATTAATTTTGTTGGTGTTTTAAGATCCTTCGCCACTCATTGCGACGCTCTTGGTTGTTTGTGTCTTATGAGCAGAGTTGTTTTTTTTTTTTTTGGTATGGCAATGAATAATTAATAAAATAAGAAATTAATATACTTTACCTACAGGGAGTGCAGAATTATTAGGCAAATGAGTATTTTGACCACATCATACTCTTTATGCATGTTGTCTTACTCCAAGCTGTATAGGCTTGAAAGCCTACTACCAATTAAGCATATTAGGTGATGTGCATCTCTGTAATGAGAAGTGGTGTGGTCTAATGACATCAACACCCTATATCAGGTGTGCATAATTATTAGGCAACTTCCTTTCCTTTGGCAAAATGGGGCAAAAGAAGGACTTGACAGGCTCAGAAAAGTAAAAAATAGTGAGATATCTTGCAGAGGGATGCAGCACTCTTAAAATTGCAAAGCTTCTGAAGCCTGATCATCGAACAATCAAGCGTTTCATTCAAAATAGTCAACAGGGTCGCAAGAAGCGTGTGGAAAAACCAAGGCACAAAATAACTGCCCATGAACTCAGAAAAGTCAAGCGTGCAGCTGCCACGATGCCACTTGTCACCAGTTTGGCCATATTTCAGAGCTGCAACATCACTGGAGTGCCCAAAAGCACAAGGTGTGCAATACTCAGAGACATGGCCAAGGTAAGAAAGGCTGAAAGACGACCATTACTGAACAAGACACACAAGCTGAAACGTCAAGACTGGGCCAAGAAATATCTCAAGACTGATTTTTCTAAGGTTTTATGGACTGATGAAATGAGAGTGAGTCTTGATGGGCCAGATGGATGGGCCCGTGGCGGGATTGGTAAAGGGCAGAGAGCTCCAGTCCGACTCAGACGCCAGCAAGGTGGAGGTGGAGTACTGGTTTGAGCTGGTATCATCAAAGATGAGCTTGTGGGGCCTTTTCGGGTTGAGGATGGAGTCAAGCTCAACTCCCAGTCCTACTGCCAGTTCCTGGAAGACACCGTCTTCAAGCAGTGGTACAGGAAGAAGTCTGCATCCTTCAAGAAAAACATGATTTTCATGCAGGACAATGCTCCATCACACGCGTCCAAGTACTCCACAGCGTGGCTGGCAAGAAAGGGTATAAAAGAAGAAAATCTAATGACATGGCCTCCTTGTTCACCTGATCTGAACCCCATTGAGAACCTGTGGTCCATCATCAAATGTGAGATTTACAAGGAGGGAAAACAGTACACCTCTCTGAACAGTGTCTGGGAGGCTGTGGTTGCTGCTGCACGCAATGTTGATGGTGAACAGATCAAAACACTGACAGAATCCATGGATGGCAGGCTTTTGAGTGTCCTTGCAAAGAAAGGTGGCTATATTGGTCACTGATTTGTTTTTGTTTTGTTTTTGAATGTCAGAAATGTATATTTGTGAATGTTGAGATGTTATATTGGTTTCACTGGTAAAAATAAATAATTGAAATTGGTATATATTTGTTTTTTGTTAAGTTGCCTAATAATTATGCACAGTAATAGTCACCTGCACACACAGATATCCCCCTAAAATAGCTAAAACTAAAAACAAACTAAAAACTACTTCCAAAAATATTCAGCTTTGATATTAATGAGTTTTTTGGGTTCATTGAGAACATGGTTGTTGTTCAATAATAAAATTAATCCTCAAAGATACAACTTGCCTAATAATTCTGCACTCCCTGTATTGTGAAGTAATATATGCAGGAAGCATTGTGTTGAAGAGCTGGCAATCTGTTTTCATGTTGCTGCATCATCAGTGCTGTGGAGCTGCTGTGTAAGCGTCATGAATGTTTACAATGTAAAAGTGTGCGTGCGGATTGTATAAGTTATTGTTCTAAAATGGCACCTAATGTGTGGTTTAGAGTCCTTCGTTTCGGATGTCGTCTGACTTTTTCGGAATATCCGTAGCTGTTTGGTGGTGTTTTGCGTGTTTAGGGGCCTTTAGCCTCGTTTTCGTTTTGTTCGGTGGCCATTTGTTTCGTAGGCTTAGGTGATTTTCGGGTGTCTAAACTCTGAAATTTTGAGTTAAATGGAGGTGTAACTTCAATTGCAGAGGTCCTGGGTGCACCCCCTTGCTGTGGGTAACCTTTTTATGTGTTAGTTGTGTGAATTTATTGTGTTTGTAATGTTTTTGGGGTCGTGCGGGTTGCGTCCTTGTTTTCGGATCTCGTACATCTTTTTCGGGAAATCCGTAGGAGTTTGGGGGTGTTTTGCGTATTTAGACTGCTGTAGCCTCGTTTTCGTTTTTTTCGGCAGCCTTTTTTCTCTCGCTTAGGGGATTTTGAGTGTCTAAACTCTTTTATTTGCAGTTAAATTGAAGTGTAACTTCAGTTTTAGAGGTCCTGGGTGCCCCCCCCCCCCCTTGCTGTAGGTAAGCTTTTTATTTATTTGTTGTGTGTATTTATTGTGTTTTTCATGTTTTTATGTGCACGGGTTTCGGACGATTTTTGCAAGGTCGTAATTTTGCTATTTTGCTTTCGTAACTACGGAAATTTGGTGAGGTCCGCAGTTGCTGGCAAGGAGCACCTTCGCGTAGCGAGCCCGCAAGCGTTAGCAACAGCTCACATGCTCACGACTATATATATGATTTATTTCCCATGCCCTACAAGCCCACTGGGGGTGATAATGGCAGGGACAGAGATGATGTAATTAGTTAAAGAAGGGGTATTCTTCCTAGTGCTAGCATTTCTGCTACTTTTTTTAGTAGCTTGGTTGTGTTTGAGGTAGGCACAAAGTTTTAGCAAGTATTTTGTAGAAAAGTTACCAATAACAATGATGTACCTCTCTAATTTCTATATTTTCATACAGGGATTTTTAGCTGGGGACTGGTTGAGACACCTCATGCTAAGATGGATATTATCTAGCTAAGGGAAAATTGTATTTATTGTTTTGTGTTTTTTCTTGTTCTCTTTGATTTACTCATATCACAGAAGACTCTTGTTTTCTTTACAGGAAAATAGTGGGAAAGACTGTTAAAACCACGCTGTAAAGTCATACAACATATAATTACTCAGGGAATGTCCTTTTTTTATGCCCAATCACCATGCAAAACAATGCCTCTATACAACTTCCATTCAAGAAATGGGATAGTGAGGAGAGCATGCCCCTGAGCTCGGTGGGTCCTACTGGCTGGAATGCTCACAAGCTGAAGCCCCAAATCTGGCTAATAGTTATATCCAATAAATATCAGGGGGGGGGGGAATAGTCCTGTGGGAGGAGCCTAAGAAATAACTAAACCTCTCAACTCTTAACACATAGTGATATCAATACTTGGTTATAGAGGACAGAAATAAGGCAGGTATTATCTAGAAGGAATAATCCACTTCTATCTTGTTTTCTTATGGTATATACTGTCCCAGTTTAAAAACAATAGATAAAACCCCCTCTAGTGAGTAACTGATGTTCCATTTGGTATATTATTATAAGCTATAGGCTGTAACATCTTTCCACAAATCAATTGATATAATATATGCCTTGGATATGGAATATCATAGCTACAATCCACACATTTTAAAGGATCAATTAATAACTCTAGAAACTGCCTGATGAATGTTTTGCCAAATATGAATTTTACTCATAGGCTTGAAATTATAATCTGACCCATGAGATCTTTAGGGTTCCTAAAAAAGTAATCATGGGATAATGGTTGCCAAACAAACATTAAACAAACATTAGTAGGAATCTGAAAAGATACAATTAACATCTATTACTAAAACCAACATTGAGTTGAAACTTTATGAGGCAATAAATATTGGCATAGTAGGGATCTCTATGATTAGATGTATAAAATCAATTTGACATGTATTCATTAATTGGTAAATAACCTGATGTAAATAGGAAGGTACACATTGACCTAATCAGGACGTGATATAATGATGTAAACAGGAAGTTACACATCGACCTATTCAGGAAGTGATTTGCTATATACAAAATGGGAAAATTATGTCAAAAATTATTTTAAATCAATATATATATCAAAACGGCGAAGATAAAAACTAATTAAAAATCCCTGGATTAACACACAAGTTAAAAGAGGACTAGATTGTGTGGGAAAACTGAATACCTAATAAAAAATGAGTTACTTATAAATTAAAATAAATTACATATTTCCTTACGAACTGTATAAAACAAATGCTCTTTATTTAAGAACAATAACCTTTTCTTTCTCAGCGAAATGCAGTCATTATCTATGCTGAAGTATAAATTGTTAAAAATATTTAAGTTCCATTTAAGTTTCATGTGATGAGTTTATATCCCTTTGAAACCATAGTAGGATAGCAGGTCTGTCTGATTCAGGATAACATAGTTTTGTGTACTGCTGACATAGCCATCAATGGGTGGACCTAAAGGACACTCTCTGATGAGTCAGCAATGGAGGAAGTCTTGGAATGTGTAGCTTACTATAGCTGTAGGCCTTGAATTACATTGCTCCCGAAGGATCTGCCACAAGGCTGACTCATATCTAAGGGAGATCGTACAAGATAATTTAAGTAGCTCTTACATGGATCACAAAGGCTAGAACTTTTTGATATGTAGATTGGGTCATTGTCATGTCAGGGAAATAGATTACAAGACTCAAAAGGGACTTTATGAGTGCACTTAAGCAGATGAAAGAGTGAAGTTGAGAATCAGAGACCAGAAACCATTAAATCCCATAGCAACCCAAGTACAGTTAAAATATATTGAACTAAAGCTCATTGTTTCCTACTGAAACATTGATATGGTTTATTATTCTTGCACAAGAACATTGCAGTTTAGACACATCTTCTTGAGGCTAACCCATTATATGGTGTTAAAGGCAGGGGATAAAGTACACAGGTGGGTGGCAGTTGAGTGGGCATGAATCCCTGGGGCTCTGTATTAACCAGGTGTGCCTTAGCATTAGTTGGGTATCTGTGTTTAATTGACTGTGATTTAGTAGACAGATCTTTAGTACTGTTGTATAGGGCTGGGTTGACAACTAAAAAGTATTCTTTTGTGGTTTAGGATGTGTAGTTTTCAATTTTATGTTATTAATGTTCTGAAAAATCTTCTTTAGGCTATTTTATTTTTTCTCTACTGAACACTTGTGGCTTCTTAAGTGTTGCATAAGTGTTCTCCTAAGGGATTTATCTGCTCCTGTGGTAGGTTGAGTTTACATGTAAGGATTTGCCTCAGTACCAGCATTCACAGTCTTACGAGAACATATAGGGCCCTATTCAATTGGCCAAATAGCAAATGAGCACATCATGCAGCCAGTAAATGTTACTTATATCAAAAATGTAACTCCGTCCTATCTCCTCCTTTGATGTTTCAAGCCCGTAAATGTTACCAATGCTAAACACACAAAATCGATATTCAATTACAAAAATGCAACAAGTCCGCAATTCCCTTCAAACCTGTAAATGGCAAATGTATTAAAATAATGATCTTAGTACTAGATAAGACCCGAAAGTGGGTTAAACACCTCTTCTTATAACTGCAGCAGCAAATAAACAAACACTACTGTACTTTAAGTATAGTCTCATTTACTATTGGCTCTGTCTAAAATGTATCTTACTGGCTTGCTTGATTATTGCCAGATCACATGATCATGCCCCTGAAATACTACTTATGAGTTCATGGTTTGCGTGTACAGGCTGTGAGCCTGTAATTGTGAGTTAGAGACAATGGAATATATCTAAATGTTTAGAAAATGTTTTACCCACAGCCAAAAGTTCCGTTTGGAGGTAATTACGGACTTGCAATTGAATGATGCTCATTGCATCGTAAGTAAGTTTAACAGAAGCCAGGTAATAGCACCGAAGGTAAAATCTCTTCTAAATGCAGGATTTCTTACGGGAACCATATAATTGAGCCCTAGTAACTAGAACTGAAGTTCCTCTGAATTGCTGTGTATGTTGCATGCCTCATTGGGCTCAGAATGAGAGGAAGGTTGCTTTAAACTTGTTGTGAATGCACTTCATAGCGATCAGGACTGATGAATATCATTGTTACTGGTGCACCCTTGTGTCTATGGTGCCACATCTGTATCATATGTCAAATGCATTTAGGTATTTTAACTATAATTCATATATATCTTCATTGCAGCTACAGTTGTGTTTGTTATGACTATATTTCCTGTGAGATGCAATAGTGCCACTTATGCTTTCATTGTGTGCATTTTTAATGTTATTATTTTTTTATTAAACTGTACAGTTTATGTGCCAAGACTAGATTCAAATATTTACTCATCTGTGTTTCCAGGAGACTTGAGTTTCGAGGACTGTCTGTGTTGCTGTTTCTCTAATGGGATTTATTTTCTTCTGCTTCTTACAGAAAACAATTACAGATAATGTAATCATATTCATGGGTTTGTAATTGTGCTAACCTTTATTCTATTTCACTATAAAGCACATTTATAATCTTGTATTTCCTTGGAGACATTAATTTATTTACTAATTTAGCCCACTTATACAGACAACGAGAAGCTGGATTACAATATATTTAGATGTACTTTTTTAGTTATGTATTTATGAAAGCAGAATATTTACCAAATATAAAAACATGTACCCATGTATTAGAGAGCATACAGCACAGTTTTCCATATGAAAATATAGAATACCAATATCAATATAGTGGTTATTATGTGAGTAAAAAAAATAAAGGGCCACCAAAGTCCTATATTTAAAAAGAACTATTGTGCAATTACATTGTTGTGTAAATTACTATTTCGGTTTCTTCACATCTAAAATGGCCAGTGATTCTTACAGTATAAGAGTTATGGAAAGCACATTAGTTTAGAATGACACACACTCCAGAGAAAGTTACAGAAAATGGATTCCTACAATAAACCTAACTACATTACCTTAAAGGGATATGGAAGATTTCTGGATTTCACCCCCTGTGTCTCTCTAACTCCCCTGTGTCTCTCCAACCCCTCCCCCCTGTGTCTCTCTAAGCCCCCAGTGTCTCTCTAACCCCTGTATCTCTTTCCCTCCCCCTCGTCATCCTCAACCCCCCTCCTCATTCTAGACCCCCCTCCTTATTCTAGTCTTGACCCGGCCAATGCTAATGACGTGGCGCGCATGTGAAGTCACGTCATTAGCATATACCGGGTGCCGACGTCCACTCATCCTCTCCCTCCCCTCTCCCTCCACTCATCCTCTCCCTCTCCCTCTTCTCCCCCTCCCCTCATCCTCTCCCTCTCCTCTCCTTCCCTCATCCTCTCCTTCCCCTCTCCCTCCCCTCCCCTGAGGTTTGAGGAGGGAGGTTGAGGAGGGGGTTGAGGATGACGATGGGGGGGTTGAGGTTGAGGAGGGAGGTTGAGCAGGGGGTTGAGGATGAGGAGGGGGGTTGAGGATGAGGAGGGAGGTTGAGGAGGGGGTTGTCGATGAGGGGGTTGAGAATAAGGATGGGGGGTTGAGGTTGAGGAGGGAGGTTGAGGAGGGGATTGAGGATGAGGAGGGGGGTTGTGGATGAGGAGGGGTGGTGAGGAGAGAGGTTGAGGAGGAGGTTGAGGAGGGGGTTGAGGATGAGGATGGGGGGTTGAGGCTGAGGAGGGAGGTTGAGGAGGGGGTTGAGGAGGGAGGATGAGGAGGGAGGTTTAGGAGGGTGATAAGGGAGAGGGGGAAGTGACACAGGGAAGTGAGAGGGGTGAAGAGACACAGGGGAGGGAGAGGGGAGAAGAGACACAGGGGAGAGAGAGGGGGGACACAAGAAAAGGGCACAGAAGAGGGGGACACAGAGGACACAGAGGGACATAGGGGGGCATCACATTTCCTACCCTCGGCTTATACTCGTGTCACTCATTTTTCCCTGTATTTTGTGGTAAAATAGGTGCCTCGGCTTATACTCGGGTCGGCTTATACTCGAGTATATACGGTACCTAAGCATCTCTTTTCTTTTGTGTACTTAATATTATTAATACTTACAGTAAAAGCTCTTCTGTTTTCTGCTTAAAATCTTACAAATAGCTCCCAAGAAGTTTTGTCCTCTGTAGCTTATGAAGACAGTGTACTTCCAAGTACAAGGTGTACAGTGTATCATAGCAACCAATTAGTGGCAACTTTCTGCAACATACTACTTGAGAAAGGTCACTGACCAGCTAATCTGAAACTCTGCACTTCAATGTCTGTGGATCCATTAGCTGAGCTACAGACCCATATAGAAAAAAAACTGCATGATTATAGTGAGAAAAAAAAACAAATCTTTTAAGCATCAACTATAATAATTCTGGTAAGTTTGTAATGCTCCATGGTAAGTGTGTAACGATCCACGTTCGTACAGAGCTGCATGCATATGGTGTGCATGCATTGTGGAGGAAGACTTAGGGCATAGGGGGAGGAAGACACAGGGGAAAGGGTGAGGAAGACACAGGGGAAAGGGGGAGGGGGAGGAAGACACAGGGGGAAGGGAAAGGGGGGAGGACGACACAGGGAGAGGGGGAGGAAGACACAGTGGAGGGAAGAGAGGGGAAGAGACATAGGGGGGGAGAGGGGGGAAGAGACACAGGGTAGGAGAGAGGTGGGGGGGAAGAGTTACAGGGGAGAGGGCGAGAGACACAGGGGAGTGGAGGGGGGAAGAGAGAGAGGGGAGGGGGAAGAGACTCAGGGTAAGGTAAGGGGGAAAAGACACAGGGGAGGGAAGGGGGGAGAGACAAAGGGAAGGAGGGAGAGACACAAGGGAGGGAAAGGGGGGAAGGAGAGAAAAATGAAAAGTTATACCATCAGTTTTGACGGGCAATTTACTAGATTGTTAATAAATATAATAGATATATAGCTTTGTTATATTCATAGTGAAATCCAGAAACCTTCCATGCCCTTTAACTTGTTTGCTTAGTTTCTAGTCTTCTTTAGGATATATTACAAAGAAAGTACTGGAATATAAAAACAGCAATATTATTTATGAAATGAAGCAATGAAAGGGTTGCCTTAATGTTGAGTGAGCGGGCAAGCCTGAATAGATAGCCAAAAGGGGCAAAATAAGGGAAGATAAGATAAAGATCATTTCTAAATATGCAGGAATTATTTTTGTTGAAAGGAAGCCGCTATGGACTATTGACTTGAGATTTCTTCTGAGATTTGAGGAACATAGCAAAAAGCATAAATGAACAAATTAAATGAATAGGAGGTTATAATTTATAGAAATGAATTGTGAAAAAAAACATTATGATTGAACTTGAATGCAATTATGATATGAGGTTGAAGTCAAAGAGATTTGTGACCTAAATCAGTGTAGATTGACTACAACACACGTAAAATAAAAGTCTCTGATGAAGAGACTGAGGAATGATCATGATGGAGTGACTAATTTTTTTCTTAAATTTAATTTACTTAAAATCATGGAGGATAACTGGAATGAACAATTAGGTTTGTTAAACATTAGATATAGAAGGGGGATTTAAAGTGATTAAAAATAAGTGTATGAGAATATATTTTTCTAACTTAAAGGACCTAGGTACCTAAATGAACCCCTAACTATCATGGGGAAACCTAGAATTAACCCCTGAAGTGCCATGGGAGCCCACAAGAATTAAACACTAAACATTAAAAAAAAAACAAAAAAAACATCACAAGCCCTCAAATAACTTAAATACAATGAAAAACCTACTAAATTATCGAAAATAAAAACTATTTCAATAAAATAAAAAATAATTAAATATAAAATAAAAAGTACATATAAAATAATAAAGTGTTACATTAAAATAAATAAAATGTAAAATAAAAATAAATTAATAATACTTATCTACCACAAATGAAGATACAGCGATGATCATCATAGCCCTGGTCCTCACTCTTCTGCCCTGGACTAGACAAGCTATTCATTTTGATTAAAGAAGGTTTTGTCCTCTTCTTTCTTGATTGCAGCCAATAATCCTCTCTTCTGGGCCTGGAAATGGCCCTACAAAAAATTAACCCGGCACTCTTTGGTTTAAATATTTTTTTTGCACATTCTGATTGGCTGAAATAGATGGCTATCATATTTCTGCCAATCATAATAGGTTTTTATTTGCTCAATATTATTTTTAAATCTTATTGGACCAATCAGTTTGCTCAGACTGACTAAGTATTTTTAATTTATCTTGATTTAATAGTTTTTATTTTTATTTTAATGTAACCCTTTATTATTTTATATGTACTTTTTTATTTTATATGTAATTATTTTTATTGTAATATTTTGTTTATTTTTATAATTAAGGTTTTATTTATTTCTGATAATTTATTGGGTATTTCTTTTTTTTTTTTAAATGTTTGGTGTTTTATACTTAGAGTACCATGGGGATCACTGGTTAATGTAGATACTACAGGGGTCCTTTAAGGACACCCATGGTTGTTAAGGGATTTATGGTTATACCATCGGGGTCTGTATAGACCCCATTGTATGTGGGGGATAAAAGGGATACAATGGGGGTCTGTATAAACCCCATAGTAGTTAGGGGGCTAATAATTATATCATGGGGGTCTTTTAAGGACTCCATGGCATGATGTTAATATTTGGATGCCATGGGGTCCTTAATGGACCTCAGCAGCAGGGCTTAATATTTAGATGCTTCATGAGGTCCTTCGATGACCACCTTGGCATCGGGTTAACTAATTGTGCCACGGGAGTCCTTTAATGACCCGTGTGGTGGGAGTTAACATTTAGTTGCCTTTGGGGTCCCCATGACAGTGGTTTAATAGTTTAGATATCATGGGGTTCTCAATGGACCCCATGGTTATGGACTATGGGGATTGTATTGGGGGGTGATCTGGAAATGGGGGATCTGGTGTGAGTGGGGAAGGGGGAGATTGGAAGTGATCAGGGATGGGGGAAGTGGGCGCAAAGGCATTTTTATGCCTTTATTGGTGCTATATAGTACTCATAACTATTTTAGGCAAAATTATAAATATTAAGATTTGCGAGTAATAAGTAATTTGGAGTAATTTGGAATTGAATAGCTTTGAGCAAAAGCAACTTGTAATACTACTGATGTGTGAAAATTAATAGGGAAGAAATGTGTAATAGTGCGAGTGGAATTAATCGAAGACATTGCAAGTAGCACACCCGCAATCATGTTGAGAGAGGTGAGTAGAATAGCTAATGAAATGTACCACTTTTTAGTGGTGTAACTTTACGAAATAGGGAATAAAATTGAGCATTATATACAATATACAAGAGTTCAAGGAGAGATTGAAACAACCAATCACTTAAATGTCAATAACTCAAAAATGTAAATACTTTCTAAACATATCACCCAACCCTCTATCTGATGGTGCAGGGTACATGTGATGACTTAGAGGCCCTTTAAATAAAACCAGATTTTGTTTTGCTGATCACTTCTTAAATTACATGTTAATGATATAATCATTGTTATAACATTTATATATTTTGCATTAGTAATAACCCAACCAATTTTACCTAAAAATGACATTTCCAGTGCAGATAGTACATACTGTATAAACTCTCAAACTGCATGAACTTGTTGTAGTGATTTCCTGAACTTAAATTTAGCCTGTAGCATGAATTAAGATGAATTCTTTGTTTGCTGTGAGTCAAGTGAAATGACTGATTTATGTGCACTATTTTTTTGGTTGTTTAGAATTGAGAGCTCTGTTTTATGAGTTTATATATATCACAAATGAATGTGAAATGTAACTAGTTCCGCATTTACTGGACATGAATTCTAAAATAAAATGCAAATATACATTGTTTCTCCTGTGAAGTTCAGTCTTCCTCTTATGGATTGAACCATGTTGCAGCCATGTTGGTTGCTGGGGTGGGGGACATTTTCTATTATGTTGTGTGTGTTGTGCTGTTGCTATAATCCATTTGTTGTCCACAAGATGGCACTGCAGGAGGTTGGGGTGATCATAGGTCTTTTTTCCATTTGCCGCTCTGGGGCCATGAAGGATGGGCCCAGTGTTGCACCACCTATGGTGGGCAAGCCAAGCCCCCAGTTGTCCACTGATATGATTGGGAGATGCTAATCTGGGCGGGCATTTGAATGTGTTCAGCCCACTGTGATGTAACCGGGGGAGTGAAATCCTTTGTCTGTTGTATAGAAATGAAGTAAGAGCCCATATTAAACCATTCTTCAGAAATACATAGACTATGGTGTATTTCTTTAAGAAGGACTGATATGACTGCGGGTCACTGAGAGGCCCATTCCTTCAACGAAGATTGCCAGCATATTAAGGGCAATTGTTGTATCTGAAAGGCAGCAAGAGTTGGAGCCTATCTGGAATCTTCACAAATTTTAATGACTTCACCTTTTGTCATTAATGCTTTACAGCCTCATTAAATTAGCCCTCATAGTTCCCTCGGTCCTCGCAAAAGACTGATTCCTCACTGTCCCTCACAGGCTCCTTTGCGAGATGAGACCCAAAAACGTCTGAAAATAGGCTCCGGGAGAGCTACATAGTAATACGCAGCCATAAATCTGTGTGAACCCCCTCAATGCTGGAGGTCCCCATCAGGACTCCGGCAGCCCCCACATCAACCCCTTGCAGCAGGGGGTCCCTGATCGTCATCGATCAAGCCCCCACTGCATTTAAAGTTTTTAAACTTCCCGCCCTGTGTCTTTAATGGGTCCGTGGCACACCATTAGCCAATTCCGGATGCATTAATCATTTGCAGCAGGGGGTTCAGATCGGCATCGATCAGGCCCCTGCTGCATTTTAAAAATTTGAATTTCCCGCCTTGCGGGTCCTTAAAGGACCGTAAAGTTCCTGAAAGGACCCAGCACTATAAAAATATTAACCACTGCTGCGGGGGTACACCTCCAGGCACCTAAAATTAACCCCATCACGCATGGGGCTCTAAACAGAGCCCCATGAGCATTTAATCAACCCTATAACTCATGGGGATCTATACAGAGCCCCAATGAGCACTTAATTAACCCTATAACTCATGGGCCTCTATACAATGCCCCATAAGCCCTTAATTAACTCTGTCACTCATGGGGTTAATACAGACCCCCATAAGCCCTTAATTAACTCTGTCACTCATGGGGGTCAATACAGACCCCCATAAGCCCCTAATTAACTCTGTCACTCATGGGGATCAATACAGACCCCCATTAGCCCTTAATTAACCCTGTCACTCATGGGGGTAAACACAGACCCCATAAGCCCTTAATTAACTCTGTCACTTATGGGGGTCAATACAGACGACCATAAACCCTTAATGAACCCTGTCACTCATGGGGGTCAATACAGACCCCCGTAAGCTCTTAATTAACCCCGTCACTCATGGGGGTCAATACAGACCCTCATAAGCCCTTAATTAACTCTATAGCTCATGGGGCTCTAAATAGACCCCTATAGGACACTATAACCACTAGGTTAACCCTACAAGTGCCATGAGGACATTACAACCACCTCCCTTCACTACAAAAAAAAAAGAAAATGTATATTATTGTATAGATAGGGGGTAATGTTTAGATAGGGGGTTATGTCTAGATAGGGGGTTATGTCTAGATAGGGGGTTATGTCTAGATAGGGGTTATGTCTAGATAGGGGGTAATGTATAGATAGGAGGTAGTGTATAGATAGGGGGTTATGTATAGATAGGGGGTAATGTCTAGATAGGGGTAATGTATAGATAGGGGGTTATGTATAGATAGGGGGTGATGTCTAGATGGGGATAATGTATAGTAGTTAGGGGTATATTTATAATGTCTTTATTACTGTAATGTTATGTATATTTGTGTATGCCCCTCTCTTTGCAGGTGTGATTTTTTATTTTTTGTAGTGGAGGGTTTGATGTTCTTTTTTTGTAGTGTGGGGGGATTGTAATGTCCTTTTTTGTAATTTGTGCCTTAGGTTTTTTTTATTTTTGGAAACATAGTTTTTAACATTTTTGGTAATCTAGGTTTTTTTATTTTGTGCACCTTAGCTTTTTTTATTTTGTGTAATTAGTAGTGTGGAGGGTTTAATAGGGGGTTAGGTAGGTAGTGTTAGGAGGGGTTAATAGGTTAGGGTAGAGGGGGTAGTTTAGATTTAGTGGTTTATTGGGGGGAACAGTGTAGTGTAGTGTTTGTACTTGGAGTCATGAGGGTCCTGGAGGACCCTCATGGCACTTATGGGGTTAATAATAGGGTTCTCATTGTTCTATGAGGGTCTTCATAGTCCCTTATGGGACTGATTGGGTTAAATAGAGGCTTACGGTGACACGCATAAGGGATGGGGTTAGATGGAGGCTTATGGGGGTCTATGTAGACTCCCATAAGTGATGGGATTGAATAGTGCTAGAGGGGTTAAATAGGCCCAGTTAGTGTTATTGGGTTCAGATAGGTTTAAATAGGCCCAGTTAGGGTTAGATTGGCCCAGTAATGGTTAGATAGGCCCAGTAAGGGTTATTAGGTCCAGATAGGGTAAGATATGCCCAGTTAGGGTTAGATAGGGTTTAGTATGGGTTAATGGGTGTATTTAGGGTTAAGGGGTTAATGGGGTATAGTTAGGGGTAATAGTGTAGTGTAGTGCTTAGATTTTGTCATGAGGGTCCTGGAGGACCCTCATGGCATTCGTAGGGTTAATCTAGTGGTTAATAGTGTCCTATAGGGGTCTATATAGACCCCTATTGGACTGAGGAGGTTACTTATAGTTTCATGAGTTATAGAGTCAATTAAGGGCTCATGGGGCTCTTTTTAGCCCCATGAGTTATAGAGTTATTTAAGGGCTCATGGGGCTCTGCATACATCCCCATGAGTTATAGAGTTAATTAAGGGTTCATGGGGCTCTGTTTAGCCCAATGAGTTATAGAGTTAATTAAGGGCTCATGGGGCTCTGTATAGACGCCCATGAGTTATAGAGTTAATTAAGAGCCCATGGGGCTCTGCATATAGCCCCATGAGTTACAGAGTTAATTAAGGGCTCATGGGGCTCTGTTTATGGGGGTCTGTATTGACCCCCATTAGTGACAGGGTTAATTAAGGGTTTATGGGGGTCTGTATTGCCCCCCATGAGTGACAGAGTAAATTAAGTGTTTATGGGGGTCTATATTGACCCCCATGAGTGACAGAGATAATTAAGGGCAAATGGGCGTCTGTATTGACCCCCATGAGTGATGGGGTTAATTAAGGGCTTATGGGGGTCTGCATTGACCCCCATGAGTGACCAAGTTAATTGAGGGCTTATGGGGTTCTGTATTGTGCCCCATGAGTGACGGGTTAATTAAGTGCACATGGGGCTCTGTATAGAGCCCCATGAATTATAGGGTTAATTAAGTGCTCATGGGGCACTGTTTAGAGCCCCATGAGTGATGGGTTTAATTTTAGGGGCCCATAGCAAGGGTTATTATTTTTTAGCGCGGGTCCTTTAAGGACCTGTGAGGCGGGAAATTAGAATTTTTAAATGCAGCAGGGTGAAGATCTATGCCGATCGGGGACCCCCGCTGCATTGGGTAATGTGGCGGCTGCGGGATCCCTATGGACCCCTGCAGCAAGTTGTTAATGTGGAGTCACTTCAGGAATCCAGATAGGGGCCTCCAGCATAGAGGGGGGTTCATTTTAGGTGCCTGGGGGTACTTGGAGAACCCCTCACGGCAGGGCCTGTCCCGTTCAGGACCTCAGCAGAAAGTGATGAGGTGGGGAGACTGCAAGATCATCTTGCAGGCTGTCACTCCTCATGCACAGTTTCTCCATGTTTGACACGGACGTCCCTTCTGTGTAGATCACTTGTTGCTCGCAGCAGGGCTAATTTAATAGCGTTGTAACTTTTTAAAATTTGAAGCACATAGGGTTTAAGAACAAACCTTGTATCTACTAGGCTGGAATATAATGGGCTGTTAGTCTGTAATCTTGCAATCTCTCAGTCATGCAAGGCATTTTGTATAAAAGTGTAATGATTATGATTGTTAGCTCTGTATTGTCATACCCATGTTTTACCGTACCTCAGCAATTCGTAATGGGTTGGCGCTATATAAATTAGAGGTGATAAAATAATAATAATAATCATGCTGGACTTAGGGCCCTATCTATATATAATTGCAAGCCTTCATACCGGCTGTAAGTTACAGAGCAATTCAATTGATAAAGCCTGCAGCTACCTGGTGAAAGCCTAAACGGTAAACCATGCAATTGTAAGTAGCATTGTCAGAGCATGATCATGATCAATTAAGCAAGGCTGTAACTACCAATTTAGAAACAGCCAATAGTAAATGAGACCGTCATCATGACATCATTAAAACATGGAGGTTAAACATCAATCAATTAGTGTTTAGAAGTCCGATTATACGATTAGACTCGCAATCTGGCAATGTAGTAAATAATAAAAATGAAATGTTCTAGTCCATGTGGGTGGCCCGATTAACTTCTTGATTCTCGAGATTGATATAACACAAAAATAAAACGTAAAAAAAATAATAATTTTTGATTGCAGATTTGTGAGATTTAGACTTTTGTGCAATTAATTCTAATGTCTTTCATCACTTTCCCCATCTTTTAAAGTGCAGTTTTGATTTTTATTTGCATTTACAGTGCTATGATCTGGTACTCATGACATTTTCTTCTATAATTGCCATTTACGGGGGTGAAAACATTTGTGGGCTTGAGGAATTGTAGAAATTGAAGAGCGATTTGCTATTGTAACGGGCATGAAAGATTAAAGGCTTAGATGTGTTGGCGTTACGATTTTGACAACCGCAGGGATTTTCAGCCTGTAACCTGCAGATCGTTTGCTGGTAGCTTAAAGTCACCAATTGAATAGCAAATTAGTTTACAGGCTACATTACGGGCTCCAGTAAACAATGATTGCTTAACTGAATAGGGGCCTTAGACTACAAATGTATCTCTAGCTTGAGAAGGTGGGTTATCCTCTGAGGCCTTTCTTTGCCACTAAGTTCCATTGTCATTGGGTATTTGGAAGAAGTGTTGTATTTTAACAGAAGTGAAAACATAACGTATCTGTGTTCACTGTTCCTCACAAGCCTCCCAAGTTTCTCATTCTTTTATAGACAAAGCGCAACATTCAATTCCAGGCTCGTAACTCGATTGCAGACAGCCGATTGTTGCGGGCTCCAGTTCCTCCCCGTTTGCGAGGCTATTCAATTGCTCAAGCTCGCAAGTTGCAGGAAAATCGTAACCATGCACTGTTTTGGAGCAGATGCGGGCGGGAACATGATCAATTTAGCAAGCCCGTAACCTTCCATTTTCGAAATGAGACTGTTCGAATTACGGCAGAGAAACATGGAGATTACCTGTCATTCAATTTGATTCGGGGGTCCGATATGCGATCAGACTCGCAAAACATAGAATTATGAAAATGAATGCCAATACTGTTCTAGTCCATATGGGTGGTATGATATGTATTAACTCATTAATACCCAAGATCATTTTAACACCTAAATGACACATAAATGTAAAATGTATTTCCTGACGATTTGCGGGCTTGAGACTGTTGTGCAATTTATTCTAATGTCTATCATCGCTTTCGACGTTTTTTATAGTGCAGGATTGATCTTTTATAAGCATTTACAGTGCTACAAATTGATGTTTAACCCCCCTGCGAATCCTCGCTAGCACATGTGGGATTTCCTCCTCCATTAGCGGTTTACAAAAGTGGGTACTTTTGCGAACTTGGGGAAATTGAGCAATTGTATAGCGATTTGCAATTTTAGCCTTGCGAAAGTGACAGATCAAAGGCTTCTGAAGGCTGTAAGTTGCGAGTTTGATGGATGCAATTTTTTCAAGCCCATAACTCGTAACAAAGAATCCAACTGAAAAGAAAAATAGCTTGCAACCTCACTTACAGGGCTCCTGTGTTTCAGATTCTTACAATTGAATGTGGCCCACAATGTCTGACATCATTAAATCAAAATGAAATATTATAACTATTGCACTTCAATGGACCTTTAAGAGCATGTATAAAGCAAAGATTCATGGAGTCCCTGTTAATTGTTTTTCTCTTTACAGATTTAAAATTAATGGGAACAAAAGCACAATATGACACAGTTCCAACATTCATAAGCCTGATTGCCCCTCATTTCCAATAACATATTAGGACAAAGGACAAAAAAAAATCCCACACTGTCTTCATCTAAAGGGCAACTGTAGTTTGGTAAAAATGTATAATGCTTGTTAATTGTTTACTACAATAAGAACATTAGCAGGTATGCAAGGAACATAAAAGCATTTCAGAGAAAATCTTATATTTTGAGGACTCCATGGGTTGATCCATCTTAGACTTCTAGGCTGTCTGTAACTTGAGGGGGTAGGTGATCCTATGAAGCCTTATTCTACTAATAACTATTATTGTTATGGAAATATTTGTAAGGGACCTTTTGTAACATTATTGAGTACATAATATTATCTGCATCTACTCTTCTTCCCACTCTTCCAAGGTTTTAAATTCTTTAAAATCAAAGATAAAATGTCCTTCTTCACTAAATGAGAACTAACTACAGTAGTTAAACCTCAAAGACTGTAATAATTTATATTAAACAGTGTAAACACATTTTGTCCATTATTAAGTTAAATTCATCAAAAGAATAAACTATAAATATATGGTTCTTTAATGTAATATCTTTATACTATAGATCAATTATTTCTCTTACCAAAAAGATTACAAACATGATCTTTTAAATGCATAATAGATTTTTGAAGGGTGACAGGGTATCTACTTCTTATTCCGCCTGTAACTTGCAACATTCCCCAGCTGCTGTCTTTCCTTCTATCGTAAAAAGATATATATCTATATGAATATATGTTCTGCAAATCGTGCTCAGCCAAAAAACATTTTTAGTTTTTATTACATTTTACAAACAGATTTCATTATCACATAGGATCAGATAATTTGTAGTAATTTCTCTTTACATAATGTTCTAGATCTCTTTATTTTGATGATCTTGTGTCCTGTATTATCTCAGAAACTGAATTTGTTAAGTTTTAAGTCCATTTTTAAATTTAATGAGTTTATCTTGTGTGCCATTAATTTCTATTTGAGGAGTTGCTGCATGTTTACCATTATGAGATGTTTATCTTTATGAGATATTAAAAAACCCATTCATTTCTAAGAACAGATGGTAAACTTGATTTTCCCTGTTGTATAAATGTATAATCTAAAGCTAAAACAGTTGGGAAGCTATTCAAATGAAGGCATCTGGAGATATTTTGGGCTATTTAAAAATGACTTTATACAATGCTGATACATGCCACAAAAGATAAGTGTTGTGTAACATAATTTTTTTCAATTCATTAGTATTTTTTTAATCAATGTATTTAGCATAAAATCAATATTTACTTCACACATTGGCCAGGGTGTAGTGAAACAAATGGTGCCTCTAAAGGACTGTCTAATAGCAGAAATGCTAAATATGGCAAACTTTCCCATTGATTTACCCCCATCATCTATTCTGTTCCAAATCACTGCAAAATACTTGCAACTCCAAAAATCCCTTTGTAAAAAATATTGTGAGTGCTCTGGAGCCCCGTTCCCCACTTAAACCCCATTGCTTACCTGATCAACCCCATCTACATAACCATGGCAACTAAACTGTTAAGCCTGGGCAATGGGGGGTCTTAAAAGGACCTCCATTACACCTTTACGTTAACCCTAATATTAATCCATCCAGGAACCCTGCAGCAACTAAATAATTAACCTAAATAGTTAACCCGATCGGACCCCCGCAGCATTTAATTATTAGTCCCTCTTGTCGCGCTAATCCTTAAAGGACCTGAGGAATCTAAAAAATTAACCCCTGCCATAGGGTTACAATAAGTACCTCTGCGGCACCTAATCAATGAATCCCATATCATGGGGGTCTATCTACACCCCCATAGTAACCTAATTTAACAACTACATACCATGTTGGTCTATCTAGACCCCCATGGTCTACTAATTAACCCCTTATATACCATGGTGGTCTGTATAAAATAAATTAACATATGAAGTGCCATGGGGGCACTACACTAATAAATGAAACCCCCCTAAATAAACTAATAAGTAAAAATAAAGCTAAATAACATAAACAAAACACTAAATTACATAAAGTAAAAAAAAAACTAAATTTATCCAAAAAACTACACTTAAAATGAAAATATATTACAATTAAAATAAATAAAAAATCAAACCTGTAAAATAAATTAAATGAATAATACTTACCTAGGCATCATGAACATCCAGCAATGAACATCATTTCATTTCATCATTTCATTCTGGTCCTCAATCATCTGGCCTGGACTAGGCGGGCTATCCAACTTGACTGAAGAGGTTCTGATCCTCTTCAGTCTTGATTGAAGCCCATGTTCCTCATCTTCAGGTCAGGATAGGGCCCTCCATAAAATTTAGGCTCAGTAATTTACTGAGCACAGCCTTTCCAGCAAAACCCAAGCCTTGTAATTTACTGCAAAGGCTTGGGTTTATGAGACATGGCTGTGCTCAGTATGATTACTGGTCTGGAGCGTTGAATCGACCTGTAACATAGGGTAATAAAGGAAAGTTTGCTGCTGCAAAGGACAATTCAGCATAGGAACCTGGTATGTTAGAACTATGAACCAAGGTAAACTGGACATATTCAAATATGAAATAACAAGATTAAACATTGATATCCTGGGAATAGTGAACTCAAATGCACTGGAATGGGACATTTCATATAAGACAGCCACAAGATCATCTACTATGGTCAAGAACACCACAGGTGAAATGGAGTAGCCCTCATAATCAAACAAAGGGTGGCCAAAACAGTACTCCTACAGTTACAACCTACTAAATGACAGAATGATATCAATTTGAATACAAGGCAAACCATTTAACACCACAATGATCCAAGTCTATGCCCCAACCATGGATGCTGAAGAGGCTGAAGTTGTCCAGTTCTACGAGGATATTCAGCACCTCATAGATTTAACACCAAGAAAAGATGTTTCTCCCATCGTAGGTGACTGGAATGCTAAAGGATGGAAACAAAAGATACCTGGAATAACTGGCAGGTTTGGCCTTGGGGTACAATATGAAGCATGTCAGAGATTAGAAAAATGATTTCAAGATAATTCTCTGGTCATAGTAAACACCCCCTACCAACAGTCTCGTGGAAGACTCTACTTATTACTTTCAACTTGTAAATGGAGGATATTTGTAAAGAAAAATGTACATGCATTGTTAAAAGCAAACATATATTAAAAAAATATTTTAAAAAGCTCATATGTTGACTATAAAAAAATAATATACCATCAATATGTCTGAATCAGTATATATCTTGGAACATCAACTATGGTAATAACACATAACATAAATCAACTTCATGGGTAATATAGACCACAATACACAAAGGGTTAATACAAATCAGGAAACCCACATGGCCCACAAAAAGTACTCTAATGCATTGACTATTAATGGGTTAGCCACACCCCAAACAATGTTCATCAACGGTATTCATCCTGTCACATCCATGGGAAGGTATGTCATCTACACAATAACCTTCGGTTTTATACACTGGGATGTGAAACATTTTGTCATGGGCAGCCTGAGGCCTTAAAGAGAGTAGAGGGTGACACTGATTGACTGATTGTGGCTAAATGGGGGTCTGCTAATACATACTGGTGATGAACACAACAGGTATATCACTATGAAGTACAGCCCGTGCACTGAATTGTCATAGGGAGCATGGGCGTAGGAGCCCCAAAACATCTGGGGGATACAGCTTAAAGAGATAAAAAATGTGTCACTGAGTGGTGTAATTCAACTCTACTCCCAGAACGGGTAGGAGGGGTGTCTGTATATTATAGTTCAAAGTTTCCATGGGACATACTTCTCCAAAGCACTATAGTGGCCAAATCTGGTAATGCAAGATTAAGTTTAATTCTGCTTTTTGTGTGTCCCTTGTTCATATTATCTAGGGGGGATTTCCTATGCCCCTGATAAAGAGCATGTAAGGAACATGGTGTTATAGGCACGGGTAGATAGGGGTTTAGGTATAAATCATTGTAAGGGCTATTGCTTGAAGAAGGCCAGCAACAGCACATGGAGGCTGTGGAGAGGAAGAATGATCTCCATGAAACTAACCCCTATCAAGGGGAATTTTGGGTACAGCTGTCATCATCTCACACCTAATTATATCTAATGTTTTTGTATTATGTTATTAATAAAATGATGTGATATGTGTAAAACCACTTCAGCATGATGGTGATCCAAAACAGTGTTATAATGCTAAAATTGGGGAGCATTACCTCCAAAACAAATAGTATTACATGCATATTGTAGAAATATGTGCTAATGATGTATGAAATACATCTTGAACATACTTTGGGCATATTAATAAAGGCCACATCTGGAAAACCGCTCCTATGTCACTGTCAAGGCCTGTACTGTTCACATGACAATGTTTGTCACACCTAATGCATATTTGGGTGTTATGTGCACAAATTTAACATGGAAAGTGTAAACACTTAGGGCCTCATTCTATTAGCGGCCGCAGCCGTTGCGGGGCCGCAAGGACCGGCCGCAAGCTATTCTGCTATTCTATTCCCTTACGGCCGGGGACTCCGGCAGGCTTGCGGCCGGTGCCTTGCTATCTCTTGCGGCCGCTCGCGCCAGAGGAAAGCCTTTGATCTAAAACGGCCGCAAGAGTTTTGCAATTCAATTGCTCCGGGAAACCTCTCTGCAAGGCTAAAAGCGAGCCGCAGCTTACTTGCAGGAAAGAGGTCCCGCTAGCACCAATTAAGCACATAAAATAGCTCAAATAAAGCCATCCTGCACTTTGAGAAGACTATAAAGGGATTTTAGGTGTTAGAAAAAATAGCACATAATTATCCTATACTCAAATCCGTAAAATATTTTATTTTTAATATCCGTAAAATATCCATGTAAAAAGTCCAGAGTGCTTGGAGCACCTCAGACATGCCCACGCCGCAGCCGGAAAATAAACAGTTAATTTGAACTCGGGTTTGGGATGATGTGCAAGCTTGAGAGTGGGTTCGTTTTAATCCTCATGTCCCCCAATATGATCCCTAGCATTTACAGAGCTGTACAGTGCAGGCTTGAATTTATTTTTGAGTTTTTATATTTCACAGCTTACGGCCGGTTCCAAGATATGCGGCCGGCCGTAAAAGGAGATCCTTGCGGGGCCGTATAATAGAATCGCGAGTTAACTGAACCCCCGCAAGGAATCGCAGCCTTACGGCCGATTTACGGCCGCTAATAGAATGAGGCCCTTGGCCATTATTATTATTATTATCTTTATTTATATCGCGCCAACATATTCCCTAGCGCTGTACAGGGGGTTAGTACATGGCAAAAAACAAACTTAACACCTTAAAGAATGGAGGGCCCTGTTTTTGAGCATATAATCAAATGTACATAGTGCTTGTTTCCAAGACACGGACACACAATTGAAAACTCGCAAACTTACAATCTAAGGGTTTAGGTGTGATACAAGAGGGTGACAAATACAAAATGGCAACGTGAATGCAATTTGTTTAGTCAATTGGAGGGGTCTGTGAGCTGTACTGTAGATTGTGGGTGGGAGTGTTATTAAGCTGTGGAGCGTGCAGTTGTAATTATAGAGGATGAAGGTGATATGATTTTTCAAATAGGTGTATTTTTAGTAATTTCTTAAAGGTTTTGAGGCAGGAAGTTAATCTAATGGAGCGAGGCAAGGAGTTCCAAATAGTAGGGGCTGCACGAGAAAAGTCCTGAAGACGGAAGTTAGAGGAGGCGATGAGAGAGGAGGAAAGAAGAAGGTCGTTAGCAGAACGAAGGGGGCGGTTTGGAGAGTATTTTGAAACAAGAACAGAGATATAAGGGGGTGCACTGTTGTTGAGGGCTTTATGCGTTAAGGTCATGATTTTAAATGTGATTCGGGAAGCTATGGGAAGCCAGTGGAGTGATTGACAGAGAGGAGCTGCAGACACTGATCGTTTGGTATTGAATATGAGTCTCGCAGAGGCGTTCATTATGGATTGGAGGGGAGACAGACGAGAGATGGGGAGGCCAGCAAGAAGGAAATTGCAGTAGTGGAGTCGAGATATGATGAGAGAGTGTATTAGAATTTTAGCTGTGTCTTGTGTAAGATCATGACGAGTTTTGGAGATGTTTTTTAGGTGAAACTGACAAGATTTAGTTATCGATTGGATGTGAGGAATAAAAGAGAGGGCGGGATCCAGTAGAACCCCAAGACAACGGGCCTGGGAGGTGGGAGTGATGATGGTGTTGTCAACAGTGAGAGATATTTGAGGAGTGGAAGCTGTAGTAGAGGGTGGAAAGATTAGGAGTTCAGTCTTAGATATGTTGAGTTTGAGATGACGGGTAGACATCCAGTAGGATATGCTAAAGAGGCAGTTGGAAACTTGAGCTAAAAGAGAGGGGGATAGATTGGGTGCAGAGAGGTAGATTTGAGTATCATCTGCATAGAGATGATACTGAAATCCAAAGGATTTTATGAGGGTGCCAAGGGAGGAGGTGTAGATGGAGAAGAGGAGGGGGCCTAGGACAGAACCTTGGGGAACACCAACAGACAGAGGGAGAGGTGAAGAAGAGGTGCCAGAGAAGGAGACGCTAAATGTACGATCTTTTAGATAGGATGTGAACCATGAAAGAGCTGTGCCCTGGATGCCAAATGAACGGAGAGTTTGGATTAGAAGAGGGTGGTCAACTGTATCTAAGGCAGCAGAGAGGTCCAGGAGAATTAGAATGGAGAAGTTACCCTTTGATTTGGCAGTTAGCAAGTCATTGGTGACTTTTGTGAGGGCTGTTTCTGTTGAGTGTTGGGCACGGAAACCAGATTGGAAGGGGTCAAGAAGGGAATTGGAAGAAAGAAATTGAGTGAGGCGATTGTAAACAAGCCGCTCAAGCAGTTTAGAAGCCAGGGGAAGTAGTGAGATAGGGCGGTAGTTGGAGGCAGAAGCTGGGTCAGATGAGGGCTTCTTGAGAATGGGTATAATTATGGTATGTTTTAAGGAGGATGGAAACCTGCCAGTGTTTAGGGAGAGGTTGAATAGATGTGTGAGAGCTGGTATAAGTGCGGTGGATAGGGGAGGAATTAGCTGTGAAGGAATAGGATCATGTGGACATGTGGTAAGGTGAGAGTTTGATAGTAAAGTAGATACTTCATCCTCGGTAACAGGGTCAAAGGAATCCATAGTAGAGGAGGGATTGGGGAAGGGTAAGGGTTGGGTGTTGTCGGCTTGTGGAAAGGATGGTGGGATAGGGCCAAGCTGGGAGGAGAGCTCATTTCGGATAGTTTCAATTTTAGTTTTAAAGTGGCTGGCAAAGTCATCAGCAGTTAGACAGGAAGGGGCAGGAGGCGGGGGTGGGCAGAGGAGGGTGTTAGCCATAACAACATCACTTTCAAATTATCATGAGTTGAGTGTTATGGAGACATAGGATTATAGTAATAAAATGCATGAAGACATAGGTGTCCAGGCATATATGACTATCAACCATTTGTATATAAATAGATACTATTAATCGTTACATGCAGATGATTTTTTTAAATATCAATAATACACATCCATCATACATTAAAATAGGATGGCTATACTGAAAGATTTTCTATGTAGAACAATCTAATAGTTAAGTAAATGTAATGTATGTTGACGACCCCTTCGGTCACATTGATTACAGTATAATAATGAAAATAAAAAAAAGAGGTGCTCAATCAGAGAACAAACTAACCTTACAAGGTTAGTTCTATGAGCATGATAACCCACTCTGAGAGCAACATTTTAGCCACTTCTGTCCTTCACTGGGTGAAATATCCTGTAATGTATCAGCCTGGAGTCACTCACTAGAGTGATCCAACGACAAAATATCAGTCAATGCTACCCTGAACAGAAGAAACAGCAAACCCCATACGTACCTTTCGGCCTCTGTAGGCCTCCTCAGTGAGGTGCAGCTGTACTCCCTAAGGCAATGAGTGAGCAATGAGTCCATGTCTGCAATGCATGGTAATCTTCCAATAAATAACATTCCACCATTTATTTTTTGTTTAAATGTAAAGAGATTTGTGAAAGGGGAGAAAAAGTTATGGCAATGTAGATGCTTAATGATGATTTTGATAGTTTCTAACACAAAAAATATCCTGACTCCTACTAAACAAGGCCATCTAGGTTTTCTCCCAACCTTGTGGTAATTTACATGATCTAAGTGTTTTTATTGTAGCGTCTGAGTGAATCTAGGGGGAAGAAAACCAGAAGCCTCATTAACTATACAATTATTTGACAAAGGATGATCATGTAGTTTTAGTACATGAACTTAGAGGTTGTGAAATGTTACAAATGCCCACTTTACATAAAATGCAGACTTTTGGGCACAGCCAAATTACATCACTTAGACCATTTATAGCTTACCTTTATAGGCATGCAATGCCTTCTCTGCAAACAGCTCTTGTGATCACACACCCACCCTGCCAGGCTCCTGGGTTGAGGTGAGCTGTGCATAGGAAGAGCATCCTGTAAGCAGATCAGGCCCAGCTCTCAGCTCCCCCCCCCCCCCCCTCGCTCCTGCCACACGTGCATGCTTCCCTAATGCACCTCATCACAAGCACACAACAAATAAATAAGGTAGCAGCAGTAAAATATATTGATTTATTATTCAAAAGAAGTAATGCGCCCACAGACACCTGCTAAATCCCCTAATCATAAATCCAGCCATGCCTATAGAACAATATTCCTTAGTTGTTGTCCATTCTCAGATTGAGCACCTCTGACTGTTGTTCTTTAAAGCTCTTACTTTCATAGGTTTTTGTCTGACATGCTATGCAGCTTTGCTCCTTTTGCATAATTAGAGGTGAGGCAGCTATAGAAAAAAAATCCATCACTAATTTTTAATGGCCTCATTCAGGAGGATTAAATTAATAAGCTGCCTCTAGCAATACATGTAAATAAATAAGTGTAACAATATAAAATTAATATTAACATTTACCAGATAAATATATACATTTATTCTGAAATATTTATTCATCAAAGGATTTATTTTTACATGGGAGATAAATAAAATCAGCCATGTTATTATAGATAAACGTATAGAGCCCAATTCAATTACAAGCCCACATCTTGTGGGATCAGGCCGTATGTCTGTGGGTATGCTTAGGGCTCTGGGTCATTTTTTATTCCGGTGCTATTCAATTGAAGAAGCCTGCAAGTTACGAGCCGAACGTTGGTGCTGTAAACCATGCACTTGTGCGTAGCTGTTCAGAACGGGAACATGATCAATTAAGCCAGGCCGTAACTACATGTAAATCAATTAGGTTCTGTGGTCCGATATGCGATGGGACTCGGAAACCCTCAAAATACGACATAATAAAAATGAATGCCAATACTGTTCTAGTCTATATGGATGAACTAGAACATCTCCACCACTGCCCCACGAGATCGATAAAAGCACAAAATTAAACATAAAAAAATATGATTTATGATTGCCGATTTGCGAGCTTGAGACCGTTGTGCAATTAATTCTATTGTCTTTTATCGCTTTCCACTTCATTTACAGCGCAGTATTGATTTTTTATTTGCATTTACAGTGCTGCGGACAGGGGATAAACCCTCTTGGGGTCCTCTCTAGCACTCGTAGGATTTGCTGTTTATGGGTGTGAAACCATTTGCAGGCTTGGGGAATTTGAGCAATTGAATAGTGATTTGCGATTTTAAGCGATCATAACTCTTTCAGAATTGAAAGATCAAAGGCTTTGGGAGGCTGTAAGTTTTGGGTTTGACCACCGCAAAGTTTTCATGCCTGTAACCCGTAAACCGTAAAAAGACGGCAATTGAAAAACAAATTAACTTAAGGCCTCACTTACGTGCTCCAGTTACTTACGATTGCTCAATTGAATAGGGCTCATAGTTATTATATGGCCATGTATTTCTAATATACTTTTTTTTCAGAACTACACTTGAAAATAGATAAAATATTTTAGCATTTAAAAAATAATACTACTAATACTAATATTAACTTTTATATGCAACTAGTGACTTGCCCGTCAAAAATGCCAGCAATGAAATTTTAAGCCTGGCAATGCTGTTTGCCACACAATGCGAGGCTCTCTCCCCTCTAACTTGCAGGCCTCTCGATGAGCGCCGTTGATGCTCATTGAAAGCCTCTCCCCCATCTACTTTACGGGGCTCACGATGAGGGCCTTTGGCGCTCATTGCGAGTCTCTCCCCACTCTCTCACCTTAGTGTCTCTTTTCCCCCTCTCCCTCCCCTGTGTCTTTTTCCCCTCTCCCTCCCTCTGTGTCTTTGCCCCCTCTCACTGCCCTGTGAGTTTTTTCCCCTTATCTCCCTCCTCTGTGTCTCTTTCCCCCCTCTCTCACCCCTGTGTCTCTTTCCACCCTCTCACCCCTCTCCCCCCCTGTCTCTTTCTCCACCCTCTCCCTTCTCTGTGTTCTACGGGTCTGAAACCATTTGCCCAAGCCCGAAATGGTCTTCTGATTTGCGACCATGAAAATAAAGTTTTTAGTTAGTGAACTTCTATCCAAAAGCAAGGTCTTCACTAACTAAAAACTTCTGTAAAATAAATATGCTCTGTGCTTATATAGAGCCCTTTTTAATTGGCCGAATCTCAATTTAATAAGGCTGCAAGTGTTTTATTCCTAGCATCCATGGGGAGTTCATGAGGTCCGCTATAGTGGCTAACACTACTTCCCCAATACTAACAAAAATTACAATACTAATATAAAATTACATTTTAAAAAATACAGTCAAAATGTATTGTAGAAAAGAAAGATTGTTGATTCAAAAAATAAATAAAGTTAAAATAGAATATACATGACTATTAAAAAATATTTAACAAAAAAATAGTTAAATTATGCAATAGTATACATGGATCCAGTCCTGGACCCTCTCTTCATCGCTGGTATGCTGGCACATCCTTGGAGATGACATCTTGGGTGAAGTCCTTGAATCCTCATTTTTAGCTGATTGTAAAGGCCTCTTCTTTCTTGGTAGAAGATTCTTGATCCTCTCTTCAGGGCAAGAGAGAGAAGTAAAGAAATAGTGTATTTTCCCTTTTCTAGTTGAATTCCATTATTCAATCACTTTATGAATATACTCAATTACAATTGGTTATCAATTAGGTAATCACAATAAGGGACAGTATTCTTTCACATGTAAAACTTCAAAGAGTGCCAACTAATCACCTTACTGTTAGAGTACTGCTCAAAGGAAATAGTGATAGAAAAAAGTCTTGCAATGATGTAAGTCTTGGGTTTGAATCCAGATGCAATCTCACTCGAGAGAAGAAGCTCAGCTGAGTGGCCAAATCTCCACCCTTTTTTTCTATGTACCAATTATAAAAGGGTTGAACTGTATCCCATACCATGACACAGATGCAGTTTTGATTATGGCATGTTTATTTAAGGAACTGAAGTATTTAAATGCATTTAAAGTATATGTGGATATGTTTACTTGAAACAAAAATGTTATGGCACACAGGTCATACAACATTTTAAGTAAAATCTTTAATGCATAGAATTGTTGTATTACTTTATATTTTCCTAATGTGAGATACTAACATAACATACTTTATGAGTATATGCACACTGCAAGTTGAAAAATTTAAAAGAAGTAAAAATAAGGCTTTTGTCAAGACATCTTTTTGTGCTGAAGGAGTTGTTTGACTTAAATTGACTGTAATTCACATACTTCACTAATTCACGTGTATAACCAGCCATATGGGAGCTCATGACTACTTAGCTTTTATGACCCACTTTCATTCTTATTTAAAAACGGTGTAGCACAGCTGCTCTTCATTGGCTCAATAAAGTGCTTTACATATTTAAATATGCGTACATATTATATTTAAATGACTACATATTTTTCTTGGTTGAAGCAAATACATTGCTAAATTCTAAAATAATCTGTCAGCTTTATGGAACATCCTGTAAATTGGGAATTTACTTTATTTTTTTAACAGATCGCTGACTAAATGTTAATAAGTTGTTGACCTCATTCATCCTTAGTTCTTTCAATGGGAAAATGTCTTAGTATATAATCAATGTGCAGAGTCCCTCTGGAAAACCCTAAATGCGGCACCAAACTGTGTTGAAGATCCATATTGAAATTATTGAATTAGACTGCAAATGCTAACTGTTTCTTTAGTAACATGAGATAAGGCTTCACACTGGGTTGCAACTCTAAATCAAAACAACATAGATAGTGTGTGTTCTGTTCATAAAATATTCACTCTTCACACAGAGCCAGTAATGGCGTGTATGACTTGCATCAGAGCAAAAACAATGTGTCCACAAAATGGAAATGAATCCCCAATGGAATTCAAGTTTTATGTAAACAACAACAAAGAACATGACTATAAGAGGACATGTGTCTTCTCTAGCAATGTTTGTGACATAAGTAAGTTTTGTAACTTTGAGATATGATTCAGTGAAGTAAACAGAAAATATCCATTACACTCTGTGAAATTAAAATGAAAACAAAAAATATATATTTTTATCCTTGTTATATTACATAATCTATGAAATAACATTTTGAAGAAGTGTTAATACTATATATATTTACTGTTACCAAAAAAATTATAATAAAACTAATATGGATAATTATTGTTCAATCACATTTAAAATGGAGAACATAAAATCAAAGGGGTATTGTTAAAGTGGGGATAAATAAGTGGAATTAAATATCCCCTTTTCCTATGTTTTCTATAGGAGCTATTTATCAAGTTAAAATGTATCCCTGTGAAATAAACAGTAGTCAAAGAAAAAATAAGAAGTGGCGATATTTTGTTTCACTTATCCCTGCTTATCCTCCACTTATTACTGATTATCTCCACTTTTATCCCTCTTGATAAATATATCCCAAATGGTTCTATTATTAAAAAAGAATATTTTGATCTGCAACATTATTCTGCCAAGAAAGGCTTCCTTTTTAATCCATTGAACACCTTGTTGATACTAACAAGTGAGTATTTGCACCTTTTCAAAAGTAAAAATAACACAAAATTACTATTTATAGATATTTTAAATTTTTTATACTTCACAACAGTGAATTTCGGAGCTAGAAAGTGAAAAACACTACATAAAGGCACTTTTTCCATTCACATCACACATGGGGGAAATGTATTACAGGATTACTGGTGGTTGCAATTGGTTATAATGACCTGCGATCCAGCATCACTAAAGCCTTATCTTGATCTAAAATATTGCCCAACATGACACCTCACAACCACCCATGATGAGGCTGTATTTAGGGTGTGTTCGGACTAATCTACATTAAGATCGCCAGATTTACCAAATTATCTAAATAGGATGTGATGCAACTATTCAGCATCTCATTCTCAGACCCTGAAAAGTGTTAAAACTCAAGGCATAAATCCATTTTTTTTCATCCATTCTATTTATTATTGAAGACAAGTTAACAATACAACATTGCATAGAGTCAAAGGAGAAAGAAGAGAACAACAGGGCAATCAGGTTATACAGCAACGCAATTCCCCAGCATCTTAACGAAGAGACTGCATGCAGTTTTCATAATAATCTTACTGGTACATTGATTCATTATTATCCTGGGCCCTGTCTATCCCTCTATGTCTTCAAACATGGTATTTTTTTTTATTATCTACCTCTTATCCGTAGATAAGAGTACAGAAATTGAAAATTTTTAACATCAACTATGTCAACTTAGAGGGGTGGGGGGAAAAGAAGAAAAAAAAAGGGGGGGTGAGGGGTAGGAAATACCTGGCGTACTCTTCCAGTACCGCACCAGCTGAGATTCTACTGGTATGAGTGGTCATCCGGGCTCCGCCACGACCGCCATCCTTCGGCAAGAGCTTTATTCCCTACTGTCTTAGTCATATCCCCACCTTAATGCTGTAGGCAGAGGTCAGCCATGGAGTCCAAATATTTTGGAATAGGGGGACTGTGTTCTGCAGGACATGGGACAGTCTCTAGTTTACCATAACATAGTTCATTTTCAGAATGATCTCTCTGGAGGTCAGTGTTGCAGCTTTCCAGTTTTTTGCAATACAACTTTTGGTGGCGAGAGCCATGAATTGCCATAATTTGTTTTGGCTTTGCATAAATCTATTTTAAATCTCAATTGTAAAGCTAGGATGCCTACATAAACTACTACCATCGTTACCTCACTGTTTTCTTTAAATGGTTATCTTGGTGGAACCTAAACATGAAGAATTTCTTTCTTATCCATTCTTGTCACATTTATGATGACTTATTCACGGTTAGTGTGCTTTTATGTAACACATTTGTTTATTCACACATGCTCTACAAATTATGGACTGAATCTAGAAGGGTACACTCCTAATATGCATAGATGGCACGCTCCAGGAAGGTTCCATCTGGAAGAAAAGACAAAGAGCCAGGAAATCCCTTCCAAGAATATATCCCAAATTGCTGTAAATCTTTGAGATGGCTGAATGGTGTTAACTGGCATAGCTATTTAATTATATACTTTGATTGTATACCCTATATGTCAATATAACAAATAAAGGTTTGTATTTGCTTAATTTGGAATGAGGAAAAAGCTAACACCCTCATTAAATGCTAACGCGTAGCTCATAACTGTCAGCTTAGGGCTATTTGCGTGCTAAGGTGCCTCGTAACATTGCTCGCATTGGCTTTGTGTGTTAACAAGCAGGAGGGCCGAGAATAGACTACGTGGAGAGCAACGTGGAACTTCAGGCACATAAATCCTTTGATCTGTCATGTCCATAATGGCTACAGGTTCAATTCAGCTTTTAAATTGCAACGTGGGCACTCGCGAGCATGCACGTAACACGCAAAAGGAGCCCAGGGGCCAACGTGTGCTCTAGAGCACCCGCAAAGGGGGTAAAGTCCAATACATAGCACTTGTTATGTACATAAAATCACTCTACTGTACATTTATTATAAGGGAAAGTGATGTTATGTCTCAGAATAAATAGCACAACATTCTCAAGCACGCAAATCGACCCAGAAAAATACTTTATTTCATGGATATTTTTGTGTTATATCGATCCCTGCATTCAATGTGTTACAACATATACTGTAACTCATATGTAATAGAATATCATATTTACTGCTTTATTAATATTGCATTATTTTTGGCCTGTTGGACCGAACGTAAACTGGATTTGAAGCATGTAGGACTGGAAATCTACCCTCCCCTTTTTCAGTGACGTATCGCTTACAATCTCTCTTTCCTTTGGCTCCATCTGAACCCGTAACTACGAGATTGCTTAATTGTTTGCGTGCAAGCATGCAAGCACGATGGCCGCAAACTGGTTTATGAAATAGAGTCTCTCGCTTGTAGCACGCAGCCTTTTCTAATTTAATAGCAACGTAACTCTGCCAAATTTGAAACACGCAGCCCTTATGTGCTACACGTTGGACTTATGAGGCTGAAATTTAATATGGCTCAAAATTAGACATGCAATTTACACTAAGCCCATCTGGTTGGGGACACAGTTATGTCTTGTGTTCAGTTGCTCAATATAGTGACCATCAAGTCACAGTGTCATAGGTTTTTCTAGCAAATCTTATAACATGCATATGAACAGACAATATTAGTGTGTTCCATAGTGCTATATCACAACTTTTTGGACTTCGAAAATATTTACTTCCATTAGTTCTTCTTCTGTTTGGGATGCTTTATGAGGCACATGATTTAATAGCATTTCCTTTTTTTGCGTTTCCCCTTATATTCATACAGTTCTTATTAGCAAATGTCCCTGCTGCTATTTGTAAACTAAGTGCTATGCACAGAATTTTAAATATTTTAATTTGACAATTTATTACCTTTCAAGCTGTAAAAAAATAATATTTCTTAGAGGAAGTGGATTTTTTTACTACATAGTCCATGCACTTTCTCCAAACATTAATTACAACAGTTAATGGCATGTGCCACTTTTAAACCAACCACTCACTAAATGTAAAAAAAAACACCTTTTCCCCACAGAATAATATGTCCCTTTATAAATAAGTAATACTAATTTCACGTCTTTCACCACAACACATTGATTAAAGGACCACTGTACAATGAAAAAATAATAATAGTTTACTAAACTATCTCAGCGGCTGTAATTTGGGCCATGATGACCTGAGATCCATAATATCAGGTTATTATGTGATTTACAAAAATGTTGCTCAATGCAGCACATCGACAGACACTGCAATATGGGAATATTTTGAGTAGGCTCAAGGTGTATTCAGGTGGGGAAAGCATTAAAATCACAAGACTTTGAATGTTCAAAGTTACTAAAGTAAAATTGGGATCTAAACTGGGATCTAAAATTCTATTGAGCATCGCAACCCTAAATAAAGTTAAAATAGCCCACTATCATAGTTAACCACATGAGCTTAAAAATTGCCAATCAGAGCTTTACATAGTAGTATACTGTAATCTGATTGGCTATGTATTAATCAACCAGAATGAGGGAGATTACAGTCTCTGATATTGGTTTATATTAACCAATAAGATTTGCTCAATAGCACTCTCTGGCACCCAGCAGTGATCCCACAGCCTTCTCTTGACCCCAGTGGCCCCCACATCCCTCTCTGACCCCTGAAGCATCTCCCCTATCCTCACTTACCCTATGGCTCTTCCTCTTCCACTCTTCATTCTTATCCCATTTCTTCTCTTTCCACATCTTCTCCCATCTTCTTACTCCGTGTCTCCTTTCTCCCATTATTTTCTCTGTCAACCTTCACACACTTTTATCTCTCTCTTTTCTCTCCCCTTTTGTGCTATTTCTCTTTAAATTCCTTTTCTCCCCAATTCTCGTCACCCCCATTTCTCCCTTCTCCACCCCCTTCTCTCTATTCCTCTTCTTTTCTATTGCTCCCTATTCTCCATCTGGCCCTCTTCTCTCCCATCCATCTCTCACTTCTCTCCTCCCTCTCCATTCCTTTTTCACCCTCTCCATTCCTTCTACCATTCCCCCTCTCTCTGTCTCTCCCTCTCACACCCCTTTCCCTGCTCACCAAATTTCCTTCTAACCCTTCTCTATTTCCCATCTCATCCCAGTATCATCTCTCTTTCCACCTATACCATCACTGTCTCTACCGCTCCATACCACCTTTTCTCTCTGTTCCACATTATCTCTTGTCTTACCTTCCGCTCTATCTTTTTCTTCTTTCTCTCCCTTTCTTCTCTTTGTCATTCCTGCTTCAATTACTTTCTGCTTCTTTCTCTCTTCCTACTCCCTTCCTTAAGCTCTCTCCACATCTCCATCCCTTTTCTCTGTCTAGATCTCTTCTCTGCCTGTATCTCTCTCACTACCTTTGATCCTAAACAGGATCAGGGATGTAAACCATGCCCAGTAGTGCCAATAGTAGGCGGAATGTAGGTGTGATTGAAGATGATAACTTACTACTACATAGCATCACATTGTGGTGCTCAATTTAATAATATATTATTAGTAAACTGGTGGAAGCCAGGGGAGTTGCAATGTGGCCCAGTTCTCCCAAAAACTATAATAACATTCTACCATAGTTTGAACTTGATAATTTATAATAAAAAAAAAATATCAACACAACAAATTAAAAGTAAAGGTTAAATATTTTGCTGCCAACTGTTAAACATGTTAAAGAATTAATTAATGTATAAAGAGAATATGTTGGCAAATATATATCAAAGCTCAGCATATTGCGCTGCACTTGGAGTATGTACAGTAACGGTTCATCACAGAAATGCCTATTTTGGCAAGAGATGATATACAAATGAAATCTTTCCAGCACTAAAACAAAATCTATGATATATTGTGCCAACATTTAATTTCATTATGTTGACAAAATTGATTGATTTTGTGACATACTATATTTTGCTAATTACTCACTAGAATATAAATATTAAAAGTACAGTTAGATTATAATGCAAATTATTGAAAACATATGAATTAAATATAACAAAATATATAATTGGATCACCATATTTTACGTTGTAAAGGGGGAGAGAGGATATTTAAAAAAAAAATGTTTGCATTACAAATTTGCTGTTCTGAAAATCTGATTCTCTCCATAAAAATATCTTGTAAAAGCTTCTTGGCAAATAGGGAAACTAAAATGTAGCATAACATTAAGTACTTTTTCCAGTAAAAGATGAATGTCCATTAGAAGAGCCTTTTACTGTTAAAGCTGTATAGTGAATACAGCAAGAAATAATATTTTAAGTAAGAAGACTTAATGTGCAGTATGTCCTACTATATCATGAATAAATGTGATTTTTATGAATATTACATTTGTTATGGTGAATAAAAACATACAAAACTGTTAATACAGCAATGTTTTTTTTAGATATAATATACTGTAGTTCTTAGCTTTATACTACAATATTTCTAATATGCTAGTAACAAAGAGAGTAGTTTAACTTTTTTGCTAGGGTTCCCTGGTGGTCCAGTGGTTAGGATTCAGTTCTTTCACCTCTGTGACCTGGGTTTGATTCCAATCAGGCAACCAAGAGGTCACACAACCCTGAAGCCATGCAGGTTTGGGTCTGGCCAGTACTTGGATGGAAGACCACCTAGGAATACCAGGAGCTGTATGCTGTGGCCCACTGGAGGAGGAACTGGAAACCCACTCCAGTATCTCTGCCATGAATACCAAGTGGATCAGCATGATTTGTTACGGTTCATGAGGACCCAGAGAGTAGGACACAAACAATATTTTAGCTTTGTGAAACCAATGACTTATTTTTGAAATGCATGCGAAACACCAGTGACTCTAATGATATGATGCTAAATTTTAGGAATTTCAGTCAAACTGACATAGAATAACTGGAAATGCATCTTTATACCACAATATTTGCAATATCTTAAAGGACTACCAAATAATGTAAAACAATATTTGTTTGAAAACTTTGGCCCCATTCAATTGAGGTTTCGGGAGATCCGGTAGGCTGTGAGGTCGCAAGTTAATTTGCTATTCAATTGGCGTCTTTTTGCGGGCTCAAAACAGGTTATGACATACGGCCTTGAAAATATTGTGATGGTTAAACCCCATAACTTACAGCCTCCTGAAGCCTTTGATCTTTCACTTTCACAAGAGTTACGATTGCTAAAATTGCAAATCGCTATTCAATTGATCAATTTCCCCAAGCCCGCAATGTCATACCTGCAAATGGCAAAAGGAGAAAATCCAACGAGTGCTAGAGAGGACCCGCAATTAGAACAAGTACATTTGTATGCCTCTGTTGGGTGCTGGAGAA
The DNA here is from genome assembly GCA_027410445.1 of Discoglossus pictus. Lineage (NCBI taxonomy): Eukaryota > Metazoa > Chordata > Amphibia > Anura > Alytidae > Discoglossus > Discoglossus pictus. The sequence continues at coordinate 410,072,266 of CM050164.1, read as the reverse complement.
ATCTATGATACATAGGTGGAATTTATTGTGTATGTGAGGTGCATTTACATTTCTAGAGATATGTGGTTGGATTTCTTGAAGCAGGGAGTCAGGACAAGGGGTGTGGTGTCATTTCCAGCCTTATTCTTAACAAGGGCTCTCCTTCCTTCCTCACCCCTCTCTCTTTCCATCTCCTAATGGCCAAATCACACAGCCTCATAATTCAGCTTGGAGTAAGTGATGTAACAAAAACAAAATTGATTCCTATACTTAAAATTTGAGTTTTCAAAAATTCAGATTTAATAATAAATCTAAACTAATATTGTTAGTTTGCTGCATACTTGACAAACAAATGTATTTTTTCTTGAATTACAGTGGTCCATTAAATGAATAAAGCACCCTCCCAGGAATAGGTCATTTCCTGCACAAGCAGGTATTTAGTGAAATAGCACAGATTATCTCACATAAACCAAAGTGCTATTAGAGCATGTGGCTTAATGGTAAGATTTTACACTTGCTATATGCGAGGCTGCTGTCATCTATCATAATATGCTGAACAAAATGAAAAAGGCAAACAAATCAGGAATATATCATTGCACATTGAAGATATACATTTTATGCAAGCAATTAAGTATAAAATGAGCTGTTGCAATTAAAAATAAGCACAAAGAACATCACATAATGTTCCAGCAATATGTGAGTAAGGTTTCTCAGCAGTTATTAGAAGCTATTTTATTTATAGCTTACAGATATGAGCAATTACAATGTAAGTTAAAATAATACGTGGCCTCTGTTGTTTTAGTAATATTTAACGTTGAACAGTTTTGATGAGTGCATCTTCTAGGACATAAGGTCTTCATACAATTGGGGGAGGGGGGATTACTAAGCACTTTCTCCCTTGAAATGAGGTGAGAAGAGCTGAAATAATTCAAGCAGCGTGTTTTTTTCCCTATAGGAAAGTACATAATAAATCAATGTGTATCTGTATACCTTGGCCCCTATTCAATTGTCCAAATCGCAATTACCTGAGCCCGCAATGGAAACCGTAAATGTTACTGATATTCAATTGGCTACTTTCAGCTACTCGATTTAATTTGCGAGTTACAGACTATCAAAACCGTAACTCTGTCCTATCTCCTCCTTTGATGCTCCAAGCCAGTAAATGTTTCCAGTGCTAAAGACGCAAAGCTGATATTCAGTTACAATAATTTAAAAAGCCTGCAATTTCCTTCAAACCAGTAAATGGTAAATGTATAAAAAAATTATACAAGTTCTAGATAGGACTCAGAAGCGGGTTAAACACCTGTTTGTAACACTGCAAAAGCAAATAAAAACACACTACTGTACTTAAGAATACTGGGAAGCAATGAAAGCCATTATAATTAATTGCACAACAGTCTCAAGCTTGCAATCTGCAATAAAAAAAATAATAATTATGTTTTATTTCATGGAATCAAGGAGTTAATTTATATCATGGAACCCACAGGGACGAGAACAGTTGCTTTATTATTATTATTGTCTTTATTTATATCGCGCCAACATATTCTGTAGCGCTGTACAGGGGTTTAGTACATGGCAAAAAACAAATTTAACACCTTATAAAAAAAGGAGGGCCCTGTTTTTGAGCATATAATCAAATGCAGATAGTGCTTGTTTCCAAGACACGGACACACTATTGAAAACTCGCAAACTTACAATATAAGGATTTGGGTGTGATACAAGAGGGTGACAAATACAAAATGGCAACGTGTATGCAATTTGTTTAGTCAATTGGAGGGGTCTCTGTGTTGTACTGTAGATTGTGGGTGGGAGTGTTATTAAGCTGTGGAGTGTGCAGTTGTAATTATGAAGGCTGAAGGTGATATGATTTTTTAAATAGGTGTGTTTTTAGTAATTTTTTAAAGGTTTTGAGGCAGGAAGTTAATCTAATGGAGCGAGGCAAGGAGTTCCAAATAGTAGGGGCAGCACGAGAAAAGTCTTGAAGACGGGAGTGAGAGGAGGTGATGAGAGAGGAGGAAAGAAGAAGGTCGTTAGCAGAACGAAGGGGGCGGTTGGGAGAGTATTTTTGAAACAAGAACAGAGATATAAGGGGGTGCACTGTTGGGCTTTATGTGTTAGGATCATGATTTTAAATGTGATTCTGGAAGCTATGGGAAGCCAGTGGAGTGATTGACAGAGAGGAGCTGCAGACACTGATCGTTTGGTATTAAAGTTGAGTCTAGCAGAGGCATTCATTATGGATTGGAGGGGAGACAGACGAGAGATGGGTAGGCCAGCAAGGAGTGAACTGCAGTAGTGGAGTCGAGATATGATGAGAGAGTGTATTAGAATTTTAGCTGTGTCTTGAGATGTTTTTTAGGTGAAACTGACAAGATTTTGTTATTGATTGGATGTGAGGAATAAAAGAGAGGGTGGGATCCAGTAGAACCCCAAGACAACGGGCCTGGGAGGTGGGAGTGATGATGGTGTTGTCAACAGTGATAGATATTTGAGGAGTGGAAGCTGTAGTAGAGGGTGGAAAGATTAGGAGTTCAGTCTTAGACATGTTGAGTTTGAGTTGACGGGTAGACTTCCAGGAGGATATGCTAGAGAGGCAAACATGAGCTAGAAGAGAGGGGGATAGATCAGGTGCAGAGAGGTAGATTTGAGTATTATCTGCATAGAGATGATACTGAAATCCAAAGGATTTTATGAGGGTGCCAAGGGAGGAGGTGTAGATGGAGAAGAGGAGGGGGCCTAGGACAGGACCTTGGGGAACGCCAACAGACAGAGGGAGAGCTGAAGAAGAGGTGCCAGAGAAGGAGAAGCTAAATGTACAATCTTTTAGATAGAATGTGAACCATGAAAGAGCTGTGCCCTGGATGCCAAATGAGCGGAGAGTTTGGATTAGAAGAGGGTGGTCAACTGTGTCGAAGGCAGCAGAGAGATCCAGGAGAATTAGAATGGAGAAGTGACCCTTCGATTTGGCAGTTAGCAAGTCATTGGTGACTTTTGTGAGGGCTGTTTCTGTTGAGTGTTGGGCACGGAAACCAGATTGGAAGGGGTCAAGAAGGGAATTGGAAGAAATAAATTGAGTGAGGCGATTGTAAACAAGCCGCTCAAGCAGTTTAGAAGAAGGGGAAATAGTGAGATAGGGCGGTAGTTGGAGGCAGAAGCTGGGTCAGATGAGGGCTTCTTGAGAATGGGTGTAATTATGGCGTGTTTTAAGGAGGATGGAAACCTGCCAGTGTTTAGGGAGAGGTTGAATAGATGTGTGAGAGCTGCGATAAGTGCGGTGGATAGGGGAGGGATTAGCGTTGAAGGAAAAGGATCATGTGGACATGTTGTAAGGTGAGAGGTTAATAATAACGTAGATACTTCATCCTCGGCTACAGTGTCAAAGGAATCCATAGTGGTAGAGGGATTGGGGAAGGGTAAGGGTTGGGTGTTGTCGGCTTGTGGAAAGGATGGTGGGATAGGGCTTTATTGATTTTTATAGATTTCTACATTTCTGGATTGCACACTAAACACTAATTGATTGTACTTGAAACTCCATGTTTTACTGACTTCATCATGAAGGTCTCATTTACTATTGGCTCTGTCTAAAATGTAACTTACGGGCTTGCTTAATTGATCATGATCATGCGCTGAAATGCCACTTTGGAAGACTTCTATATGTAAACATTTACAGCCTTATTAAACTGTGATTCGGCAAATTAAAAAGTGCTCTATATAAGCACATAGCATAATTTTTTACAGAAGTTTTTAGTTAGTGAACGTCTATCGAAAAGCAAGGTCTTCACTAACTAAAAACATATGTAAAAAAATATGCTATGTGCTTAAATAGAGCCGTTTTAAATTTGCCGAATCACAATTTAATAGGGATGTTAGTAACCCACAGCCAAAAAGTCGAGTTACATGTAATTAAGGGCTCCAGAAAATATAGAACATTTGATTCTAATAGGAAGTGCACAGAGCATATGTATACTGTATATTTCACTGGCACACAAATATGATTCCTACATCTATATCACTGTTCATTGGTTGAAAACGGCAAACCCCCAGATTAGATGAACACTTTCTGCTTTGAACGTTATAAATATACGATAATAATAATAATAATTGAAAGCATAATTTGAAAAAAAGGAAGATACAGGGTTACATTATCAAATACCCTCTTTCAGATGCAACAACAACAAAAAATGATTTCAATGTATCTTCAATAAATACAAAATTGTTTTATTTTTCATGCAGTATGTGATTCTGCATAGATTAAAAAGTATCACAAAATGTCTTTTTAAGCCCAGTAGAGTTGAAATTTACTGTAGTGTCATTATTATTTGTCTCTTATATTCAAAGAATAAAATAATGTATTGAACCTATCTGCCTTTTTCTTATCCACTCTTCGCACATTAATTCAGACTGAACATGTAATTTATCAAATGGTATATTTTTTCTGGAAATTATTAGTAATTCATAAACTTGCTATGCTTGAAAACACTTATGCTAATAAGCCCAGCTTTAATGTTGCTTATTACATGAATATTTGCTTCATGGCTATTCCATAATGAGCCGCTATTATATGAATCTATAATGCAGAACTGTGGTATGCCTATATATGTTACATTGATTCAAGCAGAAAATAAAGAATATTAGTATGATCTCACTATAAAAGTAGAAATAAATAAAATATGCATTATTCTAATATAAAGAAAATATATATGATCTTACTATGAGAATGAGAAAACTATAAAAAGTCAACCTTGCATGAAATGCAAAATTTATCCTTGCATGAAATAGGACACCAGATGCAGAAATGCATGGATCCGTCCCAAATTGTTCATGTGAAATCACTTGTATTTCTTCGCAAAATCCACATATTTGAGAAAGCTAAAAAAATGTATTTTGAAAGGGGTTAAAGCCTGGAGAACCTCTTCTTTCTTATGTTCCTACAAGGGTATGTGAACTAATGCTCTACAAGTGGTATCCTCATATCTTACATTCCTCATATCTTACATTTTACCTTGTACTATATATGCCCCAGTATTTTATACATGCCCATAACACACCATTTCAAGTATATAGGTTGTATTTACATATGAAGAGTTTAAACATGAGCAAACATAGAGAGGAACAAATAAACAACATATATACAGAGAAATTTATGTTTTAGATCATTTATTTAGTTGTTAATTATACATTTTCCCTTCTTAGGATCAACACAATGATAAAAGATCTCATGTACCATGGCAATGCCAATCCATCTCAATCACACATTTTTCTCCATGATCTTCCATGGATGGCTTCAAACTGGCAAAATGATATTCTTACCATAAATGAGTGTGTGACTAGTTTGTTATTTTGCTTGTAACAATGTATTACATTTTGCCTTTATTTATGTTGGGTGGTTCTTCTAAAGCAGTGGTTCACAACCTGTGGGTCACGACCCCGTCGAGGGTCGAATGACCATTTGCCGGTGGTCGCCTGGAGCCATTGGGGATTAGTTTTTTCGTCTATTTTGGTCTGTAGTTTTGCTGTTGGGGGTCACCACGGCTTGGGAGGTTTTGTTGGGGGGTTGCGGTAACTGGGGGGTTTAACTTCTAAACCTCCAGTTTAGCTGCTTGTTTCCAGCCCTTATGATCACATGAAGGATGGTTACAACTCAGACTTGGAGGCAATTTTTAGACACAAGTTCATAGACATTGCTAAGTTAATGTAAATTCATTCACTATACCTTGATACAATTAACAATATCTGTTGATGACCAGACATAAATTTGCATGTGGGCCTCAATGATTGCAATAGTGAAAGGAGCAAGAAAGTCAGAATGATGAGGTGAGTCACCTGCTTTGATATGTATTTGAAGCGTAATCATTTTATATCACCCAGGGAAATACCTATTAAAAAAGATAATTAAGGGGTGTAGGAACTTTGGGAGTGCTGGGTAAAACCCTGCAAGTTCAGTTGTTGCTGCTGAAAACTTCAGTGCATTCAGGATCCCTCCTACCATTAGAAGCAGGTCATCAGAAACAAAACTGAAAGTTCTCATTACATCATGTCACCATGGGTGTAGGAACTGGGGGGGATGAGAAGGACAAATCCCCCGCCACCCCCACCCCCACCCCCCTCCAGATTTTTCATTGTGTGCAGAGAAGCAGTTGTGTTGTATTTTTATACAATATGCAACATACCCCCAAGGATTTTCTTTAGCTCCTACACCCATGCATGTCACATATATGTCACAGAGAGCGACAGCACAGAGAGAGACAGAACAGACAATTGAACATAACCGTATAATACCGTTATATGACGGGCCGGTTACTATTCTTCATATATAATTTAATTCATGACTCTATTTTGTGTCTTTCTAGAACATGTTACATTGGTCCTTATAAAACATAAAGTTTAGTCTCACATCTCAGCTTTGTTTATTAAACCAATTATTATATTATTATAGTTCCTTTATGACGTGCCAACATATTCCGTAGCGCTGTACATAAGTTAAGTTCAAACTGAGATAAACACAAATTAACAAATAGCAAAGCAAGGAGGGCCCTGTCTTTGAGCTAGGAATCCAATGTCCATGGTGCATTCCCAAAGTACTTAGGATAGAAACTCGCAGACTTACAATCTAAGGTATAGTGAGTGGTAAAAGAGGGAGAGAGAGGTGATAAGCGTGTTAGGGTGGAAGGTAATACGCTTCTTTAAAGAGATGCGTTTTAAGTGAGGTTTTTAATGTTTTGAGGCAAGAGGATATTCTGATGGAGCGAGGCAAGGAGTTCCAGAGACTAGGGGCAGCACGAAAAAAGTCCTGGAGGCGGGAGTGAGAGGTGGTGACAAGAGTTGTAGAAAGAAAAAGGTCATTAAGAGGGCAGGTGGGGGAGTATTTGGGGATAAGAGCAGAGATGTATGGGGGAGGATTATTGTTGAGGACTTTGTAAATTAGGGTCATGATTTTAAATTTTACCAATGCTACTGAACTATTTTTCTGATAAACTTATACAGCACAAACATTTTTTCCTCTATAAGCCTCATTTCTAAATCCTTTCCTATCCTTGCAGTTAAATATTCACATAATTATCTGCAGTTTATATTGCATTTTATTCTCAGGATGTAAAATAATTGAAATTAATTTCAAGCAATATAATATTTTATACAATAGCTGTAAAATCATACGTGTTAAATATGTAAAGGTACCAAAGGAGAGAAAAGTAGCAATATTTTTAAGAAACTTATTTGAATACTAAAGCTTAAAAGGTAATGGAGTACGACAGCTTATTCGCCTTGAGGATAACTATAAATTAGAGAGCACAGATGGAAGCAACATTCTGTAGTGAGCAAAAAGGTTTTTATTGGCAGCCCTAGAGAAATGATACATCCTGTCCAATTCAGCAGTGCCTGTGCATTGCAATAATAAACTTTAAACAAGGTCTGGAAACATAGATATTCAGAAGCTATTTTTTATTGATGATTTTCATAAACATTGCACAAAAATGGGGTAGCAGCTGTTCCCATGCATATTACAGTATCCAGAATGTTGCAGTATGCAGACTTTTACATGTGTGTCCCTGGTTAATATAGTAAATTCACGTGTGCATTAGAGTTTGTATTATTGCAATAATAAACTTTAAACAAGGTCTGGAACATAGATATTTAGAAGCTATTTCTTATTATTTTCCTTAACATTGCACACAAATGGGATAGCAGTTGTTCCCATGCATATTTTTTACAGTATGCTGAATTTTACATGTGTGTCCCTGGTTAATTTAGTATTATTCATTTGAATTCATGTTTATATTTACTCTTTTTTGATGATGCTCAGTCTTTCTGTTGTGTCCAACTCTCAGTGACCATATGGATGCAGCACGCCAGGCAAATCTGTCACCAGTGGACCACAATTTGTCTGACCTCTTTGTTATGACCTGCCCATCTTAGGTGACCCTATAGCTCACAGCTTCATTGAGGTACACAGCCCCTTCACCATGGCAAGATAGCAATCCAAAAGGGGCACTCTTCTTTACATGAATATATCCCACATCTTCTAATGACCCACATTTTCAAAAACACCTAAAATAAAACATAGAGGCATCTAAAGAATGAAAGTGGGTATATTTAGCTATTTTATATTCATATTTATTATATTTAGATATTTTATATGCAGTGAAAAACAGTGTATTTCTATATAAATATACAGTAAATCATTGCTGAAATGAAATGCCAAATAAAAAAGCAATACATATATGTAGCAATATTCTTATTTATTCCCAATAGGTATGTATTGGGTATGAACCCATTTAATGCATACCAAAGATTCATGAGCTGTCACTGAAAATCGACTTATTTCTCTCTGTAACCCTTTAACGTTACTTCACTTTTACTGCCGTATTTTACGTCTTTACCAGTACTGAAGTCTATTATTTTATTTCATCTTTAGTATTTTTAATTAAATGTTATAATGAAATATATTGATCGATAAAACTGTATATTGTTTTTCTCAAGCACTCTAGTGGCTTGCTGTAAATTTTGAGATGTATTTTTATATATTATAGGCAGTCAACTTGAAAAGTATTAGTTCACTTGATGTTTACTACAAAGAGTATTTTGACCTCTATATTAATTATATCCACGTTAAAATAAAATATATTGGCAGTGACTCATTTTTCACATTAATTATAAAATACCATAGTCGGCCAATACAATAGAGGTGTTATAAACGTTAATACATTTCCAAGAGTTTCCATTTTGATAAATAAAATGATTAAAATATTTCTAATAATTAATTAAAATAATATATTAAACGTAATATACATTATATATTTGCATTTAGTGCAAATTATTTTGATAGCTGCAGATAAAGCTGTATTTTGTGAAATCCATAGTATAGCATTCAGGGGTGTAGAAGCAAGAATAATTCTGGGGGATACAGCTCATTGTATGCACAGGCGGTAAAGTTGCTTATATATAAATACATACAAACAGACACATATATGTGTGGGATTTGTCCCCCCCATGGATCCACCTATGCCAGACTGCAACATATCAGTAAGGATTTCTCACTATTCAACAATATGTCCAGGAAATAATGAAGGAGATTTACGTATCACAGGAGCTGAGATGGGCTTCATAGTTCGCGAACAGCAGACGCGAACTTCCATCAAATGTTCGCGAACGGGCGAACCCGGGGAACCGCCATAGACTTCAATGGGCAGGCGAATTTCAAAACCCACCGGGACTCTTTCTGGCCACAATAGTGATGGGAAAGTTGTTTCAAGGGGACTAACACCTGGACTGTGGCATGCCGGAGGGGATCCATGGCAAAACTCCCACGCAAAATTACATAGTTGATGCAGAGTCTGGTTTTAAACCATAAAGGGCATAAATCACCTAACATTCCTAAATTGTTTGGAATAACATGTTTAAAACATCAGGTATGATGTTGTATCGATCAGGTAGTGTAAGAGTTACACCCGCTTCACAGTAACAGACCAATCTCCCCGTGTAATGTACCGCAAACAACCGCAAGCAGTCCCTTTGCACAACCGCAAACTCCCCATTTGCACAAGGTTGGATACCAAGCTAGCCATGTCCTGTCCTTGTCCTCACTGATGTCATTGAAGGTCTCTTCTTCCACACAGCCACCAAGGGTCCCCGAAAGGTGACAACAAGCCCCCTGGGACGCCTGCTGTGTTTGGTCTTCCACCTCCTCAAAGCCACCTTCCTCCTCTGACTCCTCTTCTTCAGACTCCTCTCTCAGCATTGCCTCTGTCTGCTTTATTAAAGGTGTGTACTGTTAAGTAGTACTATTACTATAGGTTTAATCCCTGTTACTTCCACTATTAGGGGACGTGTATATGGCATGGATTTTTGGAAGCGGGAGCTGGAAAAAGATGCTTGGTCGGTCCTCCCACTTCAAATTTGGGGCACTGCGCGTGCAATCTAAGGAGTGTCACTGTGCACTGGCAAAAGTTGGCAGAGTAGGCGCTGTAGGCCTCACACACATGCCTGTAGGCAGGCAACTGATATTCAATCGATTACAGTTAAAAAAGTGTTGTTTTATGTCACTGTACACTACGGTTGCACCAGATATGACGTATCACTGTGCACTGGCAAAAGTTGGCAGAGTAGATGCAATAGGCTTCACACACACGCCTGTAGGCAGGCAATTGCTATTCAATCTATTACAGTCAAAAAAGTGTTGTTTTATTTCACTGAGCACAATATAAGCTGTGAGCCTGACACAGGCAGGCAACTGAAATTAGATTAAAGGAAAAAAGGGTTGTTTTTTTTCAATGTATGGTACACCAACTATGACTGGTGAAACAGAGCAGAATATTAGCCTGTCCTTCAGATGGAAGGCTCTGGAAGGGAGTGTATGCTGCTGATTGGCTGGAATGTGTCTGCTGACTGTGAGGTGCAGGGTCAAAGTTTCCTCAATGATAAAGTATAGGGGCAAACCGAAAAGCGAATGTGTTCGCCGTCCACTGCGAACGCGGACATGACAAAATCGCTGCGAATAGTCCTCGGGCGAACTGTTCGTGACATCTCTAGTGCTTCATAATGCTTCCATGTGCTCTATGAAAACATATCACAGACCTTCACACCTCATTACATTCCCTATGATAGCTTGGACACAAGATTGACAGTAACTTCACAGTTTAATTTGTTTTAATACATTTTATTGACAATACTTCTTCAATAGTTCAGTCGTGTCTGACTCTCCTTGACCCTATGGAATGCAGCACGTCAGGTGCATCTTGTGTCTGGGTGTGCTAATCTATAAGGTTTTCATGGCAAATATTTTGAAGTGGGTTGTCAGTTCCTTCTCCAGTGGACCACAATTTGTCTGACCTTTCTGCTATGACCTGACAAACTTTGGTGATTCTACATGGTATAGCTCACAGTGAGGTACAAAACCCCCTTTCACAAAAACAAGGAAGAGATCTAGAAGGGGATTGACAATATTGCACTATTGCAATTTTTAGCCAAGAGATTTGCAGCCTTATTAAATTGTGATTCAGCCAATTGAATAGGGCTCTCTATAAGCACAAAGCATATTTTTTTTACAGAAGTTTTTAGTTGGTGAAGACCTTTCTTTTGGATAGATGTTTACCAACTTAAAACTTCTGTAAAAAAAATATGCTATGTGCTTATATAGAGCCCTATTCAATTGGCTGAATCACAATTTAATAAGGCTGTTAAATAGGAAGTTTTCCCACTAATCTCGGAAGAGCAATGCACTCTCCAAGACCATGTGAGTAAACCCAATTCTCATTTTATTTTGTGCTTATCTACAATAGATATGTTTGCACATAAATCATAGAGTAGGTGTTCATTTTTTTTATTTAATTCTGTTTTTATTGTTTTAATTTGTTTGAATAGTGCAGCACTAAGCACTTAACTTCTGTCAGGTCCTAATGGGACAATACATTCCAACATCCTCTAAATGCTTTTATATATATATATATATATATATATATATATATATATATATATATATATTCATAAATATATATTTTTTTGTATATCTTCACTGCAATAATACATCTCACATTTTCCCTCTGGAGTTGGAATATTTAAATAATCTAAATGAATATGATTATTTTTTTAGTCACACTTGAGTGTGCTTGTAATTTTTGGTCCTTTCAGAACCTGTAAATTCAAAAAGCTCTACATTCCGATTTTACAGAGCACTTCCTAAGGATAAACTAGGTTATAAAAAAATGCATCAAATGCATCAATTTAAAAACAATGATTTCCAATTATCTGAATAGTGATCTAGAGCAGTGCAGATGAGCTGCAGCTCCTCTTAAATGGCCACTTAATTCAGTACCATTTTGACCACATCACAGTAAAGATCACCTAAAAGCATGTTGAAATACTTTTTGATTAACCTTCACCTCATCTATCTGTGCAGAGTATGGCATGCTGGAATCAACTAAACAGGTCAGTTATATGTTAACTTTTCAGTTAATTGCTGAGTGCAGGGAGAACTTCTATCAATCAGTGTCAGCATCTGTTTTTACTCATGCAACAGTCAGTAGGCAGGAGAGACTTTGTTATGTAAAGAGATGTAGAGCCTCATTAAATTGTGATTTGGCCAATTGAATAGGGGCTCTATATAAGCACAGAACATATTTTGTTTACAGAAGTTTTTAGTTAGTGAAGACCTTGCTTTTGGATAGAAGTTCACTAACTAAAAACTTCTGTAAAAAAATATGCTCTGTGCTCATATCGAGCCCTATTCAATTAGCCAAATCGCAATTGAATGAGGCCCTTAGATATCTTAACTGTTATTAGTGTACTTAAAAAAATAGATAATTTTAACAGAGTAAGACTAACCCATACATTTTTTTTTAAATATATTAATGGGAAGAAGTTCAGGAAGAAGGCTATAGGAACATTACAATGTGACACAGGTAGTCTGATAATTAGTGACCAGGAAAAGGCAGATGAGCTAAATAAGTTATTTTCTTCGGTATACACAAGGGAGGTACCAGTGGTTGGGACACCGCAACATAATGGGGCTACACTACCGTTGCCAAATAATTGGTTAACAAAGAGGTTGGAAAAAATAAATGTTAATAAAGCCCCGGGTCCTGATGGAATACATCCAAGGGTACTGAGAGAACTGGGTTCTGTAATAGCCAAGCCATTATATCTAATTTTTCAAGATTCACTCAACACAGGGGTAAAATCTAAGGGTATCAGATACTGAAAGGGATTTGGGAGCAAATAAAATATTAGCATATATTAAGAAGCTAGGGAAGCAAATATAATTCTGCCACTGTACAAATCTCTAGTACGCCCTCATTTGGAATATGGAGTACAATTTTGGGCACCACTTCATAAAAAGAACATTTTAGAGCTGAAAAAGTACAGAGAATGGCAACAAAACTAATAAGGGGACTGGAGGTGCTAAGTTATGAAGAAAGACTAACCAAATTAAACTTATTTTATCTAGAAAAATGCTTCTAAGCGGAGATATGATTTTACCTTATATAAATATTTCCAGAGTAAATATAAAGCTTTGTCAAGTAACTTTTTGTACCAAGAGGTTTCAACTGACAAGAGAACATCCTTTGAGGTTAGAAGTAAAAAGATTGCACCTTAACGAAAGGAAAGTGTTCTTCACAGTAAGGGTGGTTAATGTGGAACTCTCTACCAAAGGAGGTGGTGATAGATAAATAAAAGGGCATACAGGGTTATCCTAGATAATTAGAGAGGGTGTTTTGATCCAGGGAGGAATTTGATTGCCAGTATCTGGGGTCAGGACGGAAGTCATTTATTTTCCCTTATGAGACAATTGGCAAAGTTTCACTTGGTTTTTTTTTCTGTTTGCCTTCATCTGGAGCATTAACAATTAATCTGCATACTGTAGATCAGAGGAGATCTTAAAAGGTTGAACTTGATGGACTGAAAGTCTTTTTCAACTTCAATTATTATGTACCTATGTGACATACAACCTTGGGCTCTTTCAAACCATGAAAAGCACTTACAGTGAGGTAACTGGCCCTTTAAATACTGTTATTTTAAGACTGGATAGAGATTGCTCTGGATATTTCTGCTAATAAATCTAACCTTTAGCTGTGTACTATTTTCTTGCTGACCTGTTGTCTTTTATACAATTTCCTACTTCTTATAGTAAGGAGCATTTTAATAGTTTTCAACTGCAACATTTTCACCGGACAAAATGTATTATTGCTCACTTAGTCAAAATCAAAACCACAAAAACAAATCATATGAATGTTAACGCACAAAATATCCTAATTTAATTCACGGTATAATTGTATTCACTAGACAAAGCAACCTCTGCAGATCGATAACACAGTCACACTTGTAGCTTATGTTGTAAAAGATTGGGCCAATACAATAGTGTTCAGTGTGTTCATTTAGTTACTGATTAGCAATAAAATCGGTGTTTGAATAAAACAAAAATCACTGTAGCTTTTAAAACTGTCATTTGAAATATGCATTGTAGCCTTCAGCAGATGTGAAGCCCCACGCAGGCAGGACCTGCAGGTCCTTAACGGAGGAGGGGCCTTGACTCTGTCGGGATTCGCTGCCGGCTGCCGATTGGTGGGCAGAGAAGAGAAGTTCCTTCTCGTGCGGGCGCCATTTTGAGCACAAGGCAGCCGGACAGCGTGTAGACTGCAGCGCAGGGGAGGCTCTTATTGTCTGTAAAGTATTTAGCGCTGATAATCGCTGGTTTAAGCCTCGCAATAGCTATCTCTGTGTGTGTGTTTTCTTCCTGCAGCGTGTCTGGTCTGTGTTTTTGTCTCTTTTTTGCTTTGGTTCCTGTCCCTTTCTTTTCTCTGTTCCTTCTCCTGTGCCTACATGGATCCCTTAGATACTGCTGCCTTAGACAGGATTCTTGCACAGGTCGGGTCCAGGGCACTTAGCCATGGGGTTAGATGGCTTGAGGACCGCATTGGGGGCGATTACACAGACACTGGGACAGCCTTCCACCCACTAGCCCATGGGAGCTATCTCTGAACCCCAGGGGCCAGTCTCTTGTGGCTGCTACCCCTGGGAGCAACAGGTTGGACCAGAATGCTGAGGTTGCCAGCCAGAGTGATGGGGCAGTGGGCAACCAGCCAACAGGATCGGGGCAGCCCAGGCTTAGCCCAGTTAGGGCCGGGGGTTCAGGTGCCAGTCAGAAAAAAAACTTGCTGCCCACTGGCGGGGGTTTAATGATATGACCAGAATATTTTTACATCCCTATTAAATTGCGATTCGGTAAATTTAAAAGGGCTCTATTTAAGCACATAGCATATTTTTTTTACAGAAGTTTTTAGTTAGTGAACTTCTATCCAAAAGCAAGATCTTCACTAATTAAAAACTTCTGTAAATAAAATATGCTGTGTGCTTAAATAGAGCCCTTTTAAATTTACTGAATTGCAATTTAATAAGGCTGATAAGCTTTAGCCTCATGATCAAACATTCCTGTGAACAGTTTGGCTTGATTTCCTGTACTATTGATTGGTCTGATCTTCTTGCAGTCCAAGGAAGTTAGAGCAATTTTCTCCAGCACTGCAATTCAAAGGCGTCAATTCTATTCCTTCTTTATAGCCCGGTTCTCACATCTGTTTGTTACTACTGGGAATACCATAGTGTAATATGTTTACGTTTTCAGTGGGCCAAAACCTGCCAAAGTTTTCCACCCCCAAAGCAAGGGTCTTTTAATTTCATTGCTGCAGTCATGATCAGTAGAGATCTTGGAGCCCAGGAAAACAAAAAATCTTTAACTGCCTCCACTTCTTCCCCATCTGTTTACCAAGAGCTGCGATTGCCTTTTGCCTTAATCAGGCCAGCCTTTGCAATCTCTTCTGTCACCCTCATCAAATTGGCCATTTAGTTCCTCCTCACTTTCAGCCAGCAGAGTAGTATCATCCAAGTATCTGAGGTTGTTCATATTTCTCCTAACAATATTAACTTCAACTTTGCATTCGGCCTTACGGATGATGTATTTCGTGTATATCGGTTGGTTATATAAGGTGACAATATAAAACCATATGTTACTCCTTTTGCAAATTTGAATCATTCAGTTGTTCATGTTAGGTTCTGACATTAGATTCTTGTTGCACGTGCAGATTTGTTAGGAGGCAGATGAGCTAATCTGGTACTCCCATCTCTTTAAGAACTTGGCACATTTTTTTGTGATCCACACAGCCAGTCTATAAAGCAGAGTGTTTTCTGGCACTATGATTTTTTTGCTTCTGCAATACCCTGCTTGGACATTTGGTAGTTCTCAGTCCATGCATTATTGGAGCCGAGATTAACAGGATCTTAAGCATTACCTTGCTGGCATGTGAAATAAGAGTAATTGATTGATAATTGGAGCACTCTTTTGGCACTGCCTTTTTTGGGATTGGAATGTAGACTGAAGTTTTTCAGTCTACCGGCAACATTTGAGTTTTACAACTTTCACATCATCATCTTGTAGAATTGTGTACAGTTCAGCTGGGATTCCATCAACTCCTACAGCCTTGTAATTAGCAAGGCTTCCTAAGGCCCATCTCACTTCACTCTCCAAGATGTCTAGGTCCAGATCATTCATTAAGTTGGACAAATATCCATAACCTTTTGCTTTCCACCGTGTTGCTGTTTTACTGGACAATGTCACAGTCTTCTGTCAAAAGTTTTTTCAGACATTCTGTCTACCCTGCCTAATCCCTTAAATCTATTATTTTTCTCCTTTGCACACTCAGAGGGAATATTATTTTGTTTGCATCTGCTTGGTCTGATGATTTTGCCTTGATTTAATTCAGAACTTTACAATAAGAAGCTCATGATCTGAGCCACAGTGAGCTCCAAGTCTTGTTTTTGCTGACTGTATAGCGCTCCTCTCTCTTTGGCTACAAAGTATACAGTCATTCTGATTTTTAGAATGTCCACCTCTTGATGTTCATGTGTAGAGTCTTCTCTGTGACTATTGGAAGAGGGTATTTACTATGACCAGAGAATTATCTAGACAGAATTAGTGTCTGACCTGCTTCAATTTGTACGCCAAGGCCAAACTTGCCAGTTTCTTGCAGATATATTTTGGATGCCTACTTTAGCATTTCAATCCTTATGATGAGAGTAACATTTGTTCTTGGGGTTACATCTAGGAGCTGCTCAATATACTTGTAGATTTGTTGCATCTATGGTTAGAGTAACAACTGTGATATTATACAGATAAACCTATAAAAATACAAGATGACCCTGATGGATCTTATCAATATTTTTACAATACAGAATATATGTCTTAATATGTATCCTACACGTTGTATATTGTAAATGAGCTTTTCAATGTAGGTAGTTGGAATAAAACTGTCATTCTATTATGTTGTATAACGGTTGTTTAACAACCTTAATAAAAATGTAGACTATCTGCACTCATAAACAAGTCTCCTGATACAAGTTTTGCTGAATAATTGTTCCACAAGTTGTTTTCCTTATTACTATAAAAGATGCGACAAGAATTTTGATTTTCTTTAGAGGCACCTGAAACACATTAACTCTGTAAAAGGTATAATTTAAATGCAACTGTTAACATACTTGGCAACTGACAAATTATTAAATATATATATTTGTTTTTCATTTCAAGTTTACATTTGTTTTCAACTAAGTACTAACTTTAAAAACCATTACTTGTTTATTGGCCGTTTCTAATATTGCACACAAAAGCACTTTAGATGCATTAGTACAGAATCACACAAAAGAAAAATCACTCTGTGGTAAATAGCTTTGGGACAGCTAGCTAGGTCAAAAGAATGGCTTTATTAACTCAATGTGAAGTCTAGCTATCAAAGGTTGCCTCCGAGAATTTAGCTTTTATAATTGTACGAGGTAAATGAACAAGTTTTTATTTTTTAAACTAATTGGTACAGTAGTATAATGCAATGTAAATGCAGGGGTTACTTAAAGGCACAGTCAAATTGTATAAAAAGCTTAATGTAAGGCATGGCATTAAAGGACCATTTTTCAATAACATCACATGTTTGTTAAGTTTGTAGCAAACTAGCAATATTAGTAACTGTGTAAGCCATGAGCATAAATAGTTTTTAGACAAAATCTTATTTTTCTGCATTTCTTTTAATGCAGATCAATTCCTGATAACTATGAGCCTCATTATTATTTTTATCTGCTTCAGAGTAGATGGACTGGTGGGGGAGGAGTGATAGTGGAGGGAGATTTTTAAACCATTGAGGAATTTGACACCTATCCCTTTCTCCTGCTGCACATGTTCAGAAGCAGGCAGCTTGCATTAATCACTATATGCAAGGTCTGTCTGCAAAAATGTAAATACCTCCAGGTACTGAAGTGGCATATGTTTTTCTAATTATAAAGTAGCTTCACATTGGTACTACCTAATTATTTACTTAAGTTTTTTTTAAATATTTTACTTTATTCATTGTTGCGTCTAGGGGATTCAGCACACAGACCCCTCACTGGCCCTGAAGCAGAAGCCTTGCAACCACACCTATCCAGAAATCTAAATGCCCCTCTCACACACACAACTTCCATAAATGTATCATGGATCTCTCCAGTGTCCTTCAGAGGCAATAGCGTTTATTTTTATGATTAAAAACTAGTTGTTTGACTTTTTCCCAGATATAATATGCACTTAGTTCGATGTAAAGTTTTGACTGCTTTTTATTTACTTGATCTTGCAAATAGTTTGCAATCATAACATTTTATTGAAGAGGTACAATTACTCTTTAATTCCTCTCCATCATGTATATATTTATATATATGTACACATATACAGAGAGGTGGAGAGAGATAATGTAGAAAGTTTATAGAACTTGGCAATACAACACAGAACATTTTTACATTCTAATAAAAATGTTTTTCCAATAAAAACATCCCTATCTACACTAAAATTTCATAATCTTAATATTACTTCTAAGTAACTCTGAATAACGGCAAAAGTTGCTAAGATTTCACATAAAATATTCAAAGAAATAGAACGTTTCAGACAAAATTGCAAGTGCTTAAGGTTTATGTCATTTTGTGGCAAGAAATCAAATAAATATAGTGACCATACATACAAATTGGGAATATATTTGGAGAAAAAAACAAATCACTTCTGAAGACAAGTCCTCGAAAAATGTCATTTTCTGTAAACATATTTTTGGTTCATGTCTTACGCAGCAGTGTTTTTAAAGTATTATATACTTCACAAATATTTTTTTTTTTTAGTACTACAATCGTCAATGAGATAAATGAGTGTATTTATTGTAGCTTCATATTGCAACTTCACAATAAAAAATAACTAATTAACAGTGTTTTGTAATATTAGGCTTTCCAAGTAAAATTCAACCTGTAATGGTAATGCATTAATTATCTTAGTTGTCAATGAGAAACTGCAGGCAGTTTGTCTAATCTCTATAGCAACTTCAAGTAGTTCACTAAAAAATCTCCAAGGTTAATAATTTATCCAGGAAGGACTTCCCTATACATTAATGGGCTAATGTGTACTTTGAACTCTTGATAATTGATTATTAATGGCAAAGAATAAGTCCCCTGTCCATATTGATGCCTTTCACACCATAAAATTATATTTCTGCTATCTCTGGCAAATCAATTCCTACAGTATATGTTCCAACTATATCTATGTCTTTTGAGTGTTTCTTATTTATTATGCAAAAATTTGCAAACTAAACTCACTCTATGACCTGGAGTCACAATATCTCAGAGGGTTGACACTTGTTTCAAAGCCTCTTGTAATGATTCAAAGCTCTGCATTTCATGCATTTCACCAACCTACTATCACGGCTGTATAAGTATCCCTCAAGTTAATTTCTCTAAATGTAATAATGTAGTAGACGTAACTGGACCCATTGACCACATCTTAAAATTTCACAACATCTTTCTTATATCTTTTTATTAGTATTTTACTCAAGTAACTTCAAAATATCAAACTCTCCACTGCAGGCACAGAATGTCAGGGCCACTTGGGATGCCTCATAATGATTAATTAAACTTTAATCAACTGGTACTGGCCCTGGCAAAGTATCAACAGCATAACACAAATTAGGTACAACATGCTTGATTGAAGCCATCCTAATCATCCATGATATAAGTAGCTTTCCCTTCATGTCAACTCATGGCCATTAGGAAACTGTTACATACACTCCCAAATATGGACAACTTGAAATTGTAAAGATCTTTTAGTCAAATTATTTTCAGAGATACAAAATATTTCACACTTCCTCATTTTGATCTTGAAAACTGCTATCAGGAGAAATATAATATTTCCTCATCCACAATCTGCCTGCCTTGGACATCCTACAGAAAAATATCTTATGCCATGTCCAGGAAAGAAAATGCTGAGATTTTCTTATAGAAACTATGAAAATAGCAGTTTGTACAGAATATAGAAACTTTGAGACCATAATAATAAAAGTATAATAAGATTTTACGTGTACTAAAATGCCACAATCCTTTTATTAGTTCTAGGAAACTCTGAATATCTGCAAAACTTACTATGTTTTCACATAAAATATTCACAGAAATGGAACTCTTCAAACAAATTGCATGTGCTTAAAGTTTATACACAAAGTGTTGAATTATCTCAGTTTTTTGTACTAAGTTTGCAAGAAATCAAACATATTTGGTGACATTTTATACAAACTGGGATTATAAGGGAAACAAACTTAAGTAACTCTTAAAATAGCAAATCCATTTCAATAATTTTGTATTCACTCGGTGAAGCAAATGCTGACAAAATACAGAGTGCCTTTGCTGACTTACAAGGTTTTGTCATTTTTATAAAGACGGTCATAAAAAACATGGATAACATTGCATTTTTGAATGATTTGTATTTATTGTATGTGGGGTTAATTGCAGTAATATTTCTAAAATACGCATTAGAGGAATTTAACTATAAGCATTATATAATAATACAATAGATAATACAAACAAAATAGTAATTGTCAGTAAGATAAAAAAAAGTTTGTCTCATCTCCATAGCAATTAAAAGTAAGTCACCAAAATTATATGAGGCAAATAATGTATCCAGCAAGTATCGTCATTAATATTAGTATGGACATTAATGAGTTATTATTATTATGTTTTATTTTTAGAGTGCCAGCAGATTCCTTAGCTCTAGGCGTACAATAAACAAAGTATATACATTTATATACATTAGAAGATACTTTAAACAAGACTTCACATCTGTACATAAATTGTGGTACATGAAGGAATGGGGCAGTTTACAATCTAAGAGGTGATAAGGGATTGAAACATGATAAGGGGACTGTTGGATGGATTCATGATGTCATGTACGTTGAACACTTGATACATATTGGTGATTAATGGTGGAGTACAAGCTCCCCTTAAACTGATGGTAGGAATGTGATTCTGCCAACTCTTAAGATATTCAATAGCCATACTTTATTCACCATATGTACAATTTAGAAGAATGCCAGATAGGTTCCATGTCCGTGTCAATACATTTGCGTGGGTGAGTTTTATTATGGAAAACAGTTGCACAAAAGTGAGTACACCCCTCACATTTTTTTAAATATTTTATTATAAATTTCCATGTGACAACACTGAAAAAATGACACTCTGCTACAGTGTTAAGTAGTAAGTGTACAACCTGTATAACAGTGTAAATGTCATGTCCCCTCAAAATAACTCAACACACAGCCATTAATGTCTAAACCGTTGGCAACAACAATGAGTACACCCCTAAGTGGAAATGTCCAAATTGGGCCCAAAGTGTCAATAATTTGTGTGGTCACCATTATTTTCCAGCACTGCCTTAACCCCCATGGGCAGCTTCACAGGTTGCCACTGGAATCGTCTTCCACTCCTCCATGACGACATCACACAGCTAGTGGATGTTAGAGACCTTGCACTCCCCCACCCTCCATTTGAGGTTCCCCCACAGATGCTAAATAGGGATTAGGTCTGGTGACATGCTTGGCCAGTCCATCACCTTTAACTTCGGCTTCTTTAGCTAAGCAGTGGTCGTCTTGGAGGTGTGTCTGATGCCCAGTCTCCGAAGGGAGGGGATCATGTTCTGCTTCAGTATGTCACAGTACATGTTGGCATTCATGGTTCCCTGTAGCTCCCCAGTGCCGGCAGCACTCATGCAGGCCCAGACTGTGAAGATTCCAGCTAGGCCCCAACTTTTCTTGCATATAATAAAAAATATTGAAATGTGTCCAAGAATATTGTAATTTATTATTTTGTAACTAGCCTTTAAAAAGTATTAATTCTATAAATATGTTATATTTTTATAAAAATAAGTGTTTTTATGCAGCATGAAAAAATAAAGAGCCAGTTGTGCAAACTGGCATGGTCTACAATGCCAAGACTATTTGCCAGCTACCTTGCCAAACAGATGTAAACACAATATTGTGCAGATATAGATCATTATATTGCCGCTATTAATGAGGGACGTGTACTAAGTCATTACATGGGGTTGTCATGAGAGAAGATTTACTAAAGGATTGGAGTGAATGCTATATGCACTATTTCTGATGAAGGAAAACTGTGATCAAACCCCATCTAAACCCCAGCAATCCCTTAGCAAATCTCGCCTCTCATCACAACCTGTTTTATGACTTAGGGAACCTAGTGGTCATACCACCCCGAAGCTACGCAGGGATGGGACGGGTCAGTACTTGGACGGGTTGACCACCTAGGAATACCAGGAGCTGTATTCTGTGGCCCACTGGAGAATGAACTGGCAACCCACTCCAGTATCTCTGCCATAAGTACCAAGTGAGTCATCATGGTGTGTTGCGGCCTATGAGGTTACTGAGTGTTGGACACGACTGAACGAAGCAAAAAAACAAGTATCCCTCCCTGTGTGCAGACACAGTACACAAGCTGTTTAGTTCACTGTTTTAGAACTTTCAACAATGATCACCTTCAATTGTTAAAGGACCACTGTAATGCCTTGAAAGGGGAGCTAGTTATTATCATTAATACCATTTCTATTTATTATTGATAATCATAAACATTATAATAATAATATTAATAATAATAATTTACAGCAATAATAAATATAAAATGTATTTTCAAATATTAGCATAGCAAGTGTTTGTCTCCACCCTATTAAGATCATTAAAAGATGGGTGGGGGTTGGTTGAGCAAAGTGTTGCCAAGGGAAACCTCTAATAAGTCTTCAGCCAAGGAATATTATTGTGTTGTTTGTTTACTTTGGGCTTGAAATTTGCTACAATTACAGAGCGATTGCAATTCAACAAGCCCGCAGCTTATGGGCCGAAAGCTGAAAATGTAAACCATGCAATTGTAAGTAGCATTTCAGAGCATGCTCATGATCAATTAAGTAAGGCCGTAACTACCGATTTAGAAACAGACAATAGTAAATGAGACAATCATCATTACGTCAGTAAAACATGGAGGTTAAACATCAATCAATTAGCATTTAGAGGTCCCATATGCGATCAGACTCACAATCCGGCAATCAATAAAATAATAAAATGAATGAAGGAAATGTTCTAGTTCATGTAGGTGGCCTGATATGTATGAGCTCATTGATTTCCGAGATTGATATTATAAGCAGCTGAACTGAACAAGTAGCGGGTACGGGCTTGACAGATCAAAGGATTTACGGACATTCAAATGTGAACACAGAAGTACTATTTATTTACTGTACTACTGTACGATGGAGGGCTTCTATCGTTCTTTTGCCCACCAGCTGTACATGGATAGGATACTCAGCTTGTGTTTAATCCAATCTTGGCTTTGCATTAAAGCTGTGTAATACAGCATGCATAAACTTAAAGGAAGCCATGTTTGATAATGGCTATGGATTGAAGAGTGAGGCATTTGTAGGCACATTTGCATGTCCCGGCTCAGCTTCCCAGAATGCAGTGTAATAACAGTTTTTCTCGGAATACTGAGCTGGAAGCAGGTTTTTTAACTTGTTTTGGACATTCAAATGTGAACACAGATGTACTATTTATTTACTATATATACTGTATATATATATATATATATATATATATATATATATATATATATATAGCAATTTAGTAATTAATATATATATATATATATATATATATATAGTAGCGACTTGTCCGTCAAAAAATGACGGTCAATAAAAGAAAGTGTTGAAATGCTGTTTGTCACACAATGTGAGTGTACTGTGTGCCTCAAGTAACTAAATTCCTCAAAAAGCCTAAATCTACATTACATAAAATAAGAAAAACTAAAATCACCAAAAATAAAAAATGTACATTACAGAACAAAAAAAAAACCTAAGTCACAAAAAATAAAAAAGGAACATTACAGAAAATAACATTACAACCCCCCCTCACTACAATTTTTTTTTTAAATTACACACCTGAAAATGAAATACATATAATACATACATACAATACAATACAATTAAATAAAATACAATACAATTAAATAAAATACAATACAATACACCCCTATCACATATATAGTTGTGAGCGTACGGGCTGATGCTCACGCTTGCGGACTCGCGTAGCGAGCCCGCGGCCCTTGCGTAGCGAGGGCTGCGGGCAAGGGCCTCAGTTGCTGGGATGGAGCGCCTTCGGCCTTTGCCCGCAGCGTACGGTCTGTTGCTCATGCTTGCGGGCTCGCGTAGCGAGCCCGCGACCCTCGCATAGCGAGGGCCGCGGGCAAGGGCCTCAGTTGCTGGGATGGAGCGCCGAAGGCGCTCCATCCCAGCAACTGAGGCCCTTGCCTGCAGCCCTTGCCTGCAGCCCTTGCCCGCAGCCCTCGCGTAGCAAGGGCTGCGTGCAAGGGCCTCAGTTGTTGGGATGGAGCAGCCACCTCCTCCCCACAATGCCCCGGTTCGGGTTAAGGAGGGGGAGCCAGACGCCGCCACTGCCACTAGCCGAACCCGCTGCTCGCACAGCGAGCCGCAGCCCTCGCATAGCGAGGGCTGCGTGCAAGGGCCTCTGTTGTTTCGATGAAAGCAGCCACCTCCTCCCCACAATGCCCCGCGCAGGGCCGCCCAGTTCCCGGTTCGGGTTCCGGAGGGGGAGCCAGATGCCGCCACTGCCAGTAGCCGCACCATCCCGGAGCCCGGCAATCCAGTTGTTGGGATGGAGCAGCCACCTCCTCCCCACAATGCCCCGCGCAGGGCCACCCAGTCCCCGGTTCGGGTTCCGGAGGGGGAGCCAGACACTGCCACTAGCCGAACCCGCTGCTCGCACAGCGAGCCGCGGCCCTCGCATAGCGAGGGCTGCGTGCAAGGGCCTCTGTTGTTGCGATGAAGCAGCCACCTCTTCCCCACAATGCCCCGTGCAGGGCCGCCCAGTCCCCGGTTGGGGTTCCGGAGGGGGAGCCAGACGTCGCCACTGCCAGTAGCCGCACCATCCCGGAGCCCGGCAATCCCGCTGGAATGTGGTGAGAGCGTGGGTAGTGGCGGAGGTTCAGGCCACGCACGGAGCTCCGAGCTCTGATCAGTGCGGATACCTTGGGGAGGCGGGGCTAGGCCGGCCTGGGGAACAGGAAACACAGTGGATCCGCGGACTGGAGCAGGCCTCAGAGCTGGAGGAGCCGGGCCTGGGTAGCTGACTGTGAGTGACAGGGAGATAATGTGGTCTGAGGAAGATGTGCAATCAATGAGAGCTGCCATATAAACTAATTATACACTGATCATTAACACCATGTGTATGTATATAATGTGTGTGTGTATTGTGTGTGTGTGTGTATAGATATTGTGTGTGTGTGTATTGTGTGTATATATTGTGTGTGTGTGTATGTATAATGTGTGTGTGTGTGTGTATATATATATATATATATATAATGTGTGTGTATATTGTGTGTGTATCAACTGCGGCCCTCGCGAAGCAACTGCAACCCTCGCAAACTTTACGTTGCAACGCAAACAACATACGAGACACATTAACACACATTACGGACTCGCAAAAATCGTCCGCAACCCGCGGACATGAAAAAATGAAAAACACAATAAATACACACAACACATACATAAAAAGCTTACCTACAGCAAGAGGGAGCATCCAGGACCTCAAAAAATGAAGTTACACCTTCATTTAACTCATAATAAAACAGTTTAGACACTAAAAAATTATCTAAGCGAGAGAGAAAATGGCCGACGAACAAAACAAAAACGAGGCTACAGCACTCTAAACACGCAAAACACCACAAGAAACACGCAAAACACCACAAAACACCTACGGATATTCCACTACAGACGCATAGCACACATTAGCCGGCATTTTAGAACAATGCGGAACTACACAACTACGCTAACGGTTTCGTCTTGCGCACGCACACTATTACACTGCACAAATTCACCACGCTTACACAGCAGCTCCACACCACTAATGCTGCAGCAACATCAAAACAGATTGCAGCTCTTCAACAATGCTTCAAAATAGGTAAAGTATATTCATTTATTAATTTGTATTATATATTTCAGTAGTACGCACAAAACAACATTAGCTACCTTACAATTCCATTGCCGTCATTTTTTGACGGGCAATTCGCTAGTCTAATATAAATGCCACTATCTAATATACATGCCACTATCTAATGTAATATACATCCCACTATCTAATGTAATATACATCCCACTATCTAATGTAATAACAATTCAATTAAATACAATACACCCCTATCTAATATATATAGTTACATAATTACATAGTATTTAAGGTTGAAAAAAGACTTCAGTCCAGTAAGTTCAACCTTTTAAGATCTCCTCTGATCTGCAATATGCGGATTAACTATTAATTCATTAGTTGTTAATTAATTATTAATCAATTATTTAATGTTTTTTTTATTTTTTATTAATAATTAGTCCAGAGGAAGGCAAATAGAAAAAAAAAAAAAAACACAAGCGAGACTTAGCCAATTGTCTCAAAGGAAAATGTAAAAAATGTGGATCAATACTGTCTCTCTAATAATCCATGATAACCCTGAATTCCTTTTTTAATTAGAAATAAATCTAGTCCCCTTTTAAAGTTATCTATCGAATCCGCTGTCACCACCTCCTCTGGTAGAGAATTCCACAGATTAACCACCCTTACTGTGAAGAACCCTTTTCTTTCTTTGAGGTGGAATCTTTTTACTTCTAACCTCAAGGGATGTCCTCTTGTCAGTTGAAAACCTCTTGGCACAAAAAGCTCCCCTGACAAATCTTTATACTGACCCTGGATGTATTTTTTATAAGGTAATCATATCTCCTCTTAGACGCCTTTTTTCTAGAGAAAATACGTTTAATTTGGTTAGTCTTTCTTCATAACTTAGCCCCTCCATTCCCCTTATTAGTTTTGTTGCCCTTCTCTGTACCTTTTCCAGCTCTAAAATGTCCTTTTTATGAAGTGGTGCCCAAAATTGTACTCCATATTCCAAATGAGGGCATACTAGAGATTTGTATAGTGGCAGAATTATATTTGCTTCCCTGGCTTCTATACCCTTCTTAATACATGCTAATATTTTATTTGCCTTTGCAGCTGCTGCTTGGCTTTGAGCACTGTTACCTAGGTGGTTGTCCACCAGCACTCCCAAATCCCTTTCAATATCTGATACACCTAGATTTGCTCCATTAAGATTATAAATTGCATGGCTATTTTTCCTTCCCAGATGCATAACCTTACATTTATGCGTATTAAATCTCATCTGCCATTTAGATGCCCATTCCTCAATTTGATGTAAATCCCCTTGGAGGGAAAGCACATCATTATCTGATTTAATTACCTTGCACAACTTTGTGTCATCAGCGAAAATGGAGACCCCAAACTCCAATCCTACCGCTAAGTCATTAATAAATATGTTAAAAAGGAGAGGACATAATACTGAACCCTGAGGAACCCCACTTACCACATTAGTCCAATCGGAGTATGTTCAATTTACAACAACCCTTTGCTTCCTGTCTTTTAGCCAGCTCTCAATCCATGAGCAGATATTTACTGCAATTCCTGTATCCCCTAGCTTGCCCAATAGTCTCCCATGTGGCACTGTATCAAAAGCCTTTCCAAAATCCAAAAAGACTACATCCACTGAGTTGCCTTGATCCAGGTTCCTACTAACCTCCTCATAGAAACTAATTAGATTTGTTTGACATGACCTATCCCTCATAAATCCATGTTGACTCCTACTTATAATCCTGTACAAATAGACATATTCTTGTATATTATCCCTTATTAACCCTTCTAAAAGCTTCCCCACTACAGAAATGAGGCTCACTGGTCTATAATTCCCCGGATTTGCTCTTGCTCCCTTTTTAAATATAGGTATCACATCAGCTTTTCTCCAGTCATCTGGTAGAGACCCTGTGTTGAGTGAATCTTTAAAAATTAAATATAATGGTTTGGCTATTACAGAACCCAGTTCCCTTAGTACCCTTGGATGTATTCCATCAGGACCCGGGGCTTTATTAACATTTATTTTTTCCAACCTCTTTTGGATTACTTTTTGTGATAACCAATTATTTGGCAAAGGTAGTGTAGCCCCATTATGTTGCAGTGTCCCAACCACTTGTACCTCCCTTGTGTATACCGAAGAAAAGAACCTATTTAGCTCATCTGCCTTTTCCTGGTCACTAATTTTCAGACAGCCTGTTTCACATTCTAATGTTCCTATAGCTTCCTTCCTTGATTTACTCCTTTTACTTTTATTCCCACACGGTATATGCCGATGTGTATGTATATTTAGTTAGGATTTAAATGTTGTCCATTTATGTTCATTGTTTTTACCTATCAGTTCTCTGTCCCATTCTATACTTTGTATTGCTGCCCTTAGAACGTTAAAATCTGCCCTTTTAAAATTAAGAGTTTTTGTTGGCCCCTTAAAATGTTGTTTTTTTAATTCAATCTCAAATGAGACTGTGTTGTGATCACTGTTTCCCAAAGGTTGCCCTATTTCAACATTTGATACAATATCAATATTATTTGTAATGAGTAAATCTAAGATAGCTTCATTTCTAGTAGGCTCCTGTATAACCTGGGCCAGATAATGATCCCTGAGTGTACTCAAGAACCTGCTCCCCTTAGCTGAACTGCTGGTCTCATTTATCCAGTTTATTTCAGGGTAATTAAAATCTCCCATTATTAGAACTTGCCCATGCTTAGCTGCATTTCCAATCTGTAACAATAATTGTAGTTCCTCACTTTCAGCTATATTTGGGGGTTTATAGCATACTCCTACTAATATTCCTTTGGAATTTGCTGATCCGCTATTTAACTCTACCCACAAACATTCAACTTTATCACTAGGTCCACTATAAATATATTCTCTGACTATAGACTTAAATTCAGGCTTAACATACAGACAAATCCCTCCTCCTCGTTTACCATTGCCTCTATCTTTCCTAAATAGTTTATAACCATCCAGATTAACAGTCCATGAGATTCATCCCACCACATTTCGGTAATGCCTATTAAATCCCATTTTTCATTAATTGCTAATAAATCTAACTCTCCCATCTTCCTGGCAAGCTTCTGGCATTAGCAAGCATACACCTTATGTTATGAGTCTGTAGTTCTGAAGTGCCTGCCACTGTACTTGAATTACTTAGTACTACCTCCCTATTGACTATACTACCCCTCCCCCATCTCCTCCCCTATGAGTTGTTAATTCATCCCTTATACCCTCTACACTTTCTACCCCATTACTTATATCTAGTCCCTCCCCCCACCTACTAGTTTAAAAACTCCTCCAGCCTTTCTACCATCCTATCCCCTAGTACAAAAGCTCCCTCATCATTAAGGTGCAATCCATCCCTACTGTAGAGATTGTACCAAAGTGAGAAGTCAGCCCAGTGCTCTAAAAAGCCAAACCCCTCCTTAGTACACCACATCTTTAGTCACGCATTAACCTCCCTAATCTCCTTCTGCCTCCCTGGGCTAGCACGTGGCACTGGTAGTATCTCAGAAAATACTACCTTGGAGGTCCTTGCCTTCAGCTTATTACCTAGTTCTCTAAAATCATTCTTTAGGACACTCCATCTTCCACTAACTTTGTCATTGGTACCAATATGTACCAAGACCGCCAGTTCATTTCCAGCCCCTCCCAATAATTTGTCTACCCGATCCACAACATGATGAACCCGAGCACCCGGGAGACAGCAAACTGCTTGTTTGCTGGGATCTGGGTGACAAATCACCCTGTCTACCTTCCTAATAATAGAGTCCTCTACAACCAAAACCTGTCTGTTGTTCTGCCTATTCTGCCCTCCCTCTCCTCCAGTAGAGCTGTTCACCCGGCTGTTAGAGGGAATAGCTCTATCTGGCATTGCCATTCCTGAGTGGACATCCCCAACAGTTTCACTCAATCCAGCAAATCTGTTGGTGTTTGCCAACTCAGAACTGGCCTGCCTCCTCCTGTTCCCCCTGCTTCCCCTTGTAACTGTAACCCAGCTACCTCCCTGGACATCCTCACTAGCCCCAGCTCCACCCTCTATGCTAGGCCCAGCTAAACTGTGCTAAGTGATCACCAACCCCCTTTCCAGTGGAGCAATATCACTAAGTGCTGCAATTCTCCTCTCCAGATCTCCAATTTGAGCTTCCAGATAGGCAACATGCTAACACCTCTCACAGAGGTATGGACCCTGGATCATCTGTTCCAGTATTGCATACATATGACAGGATGTACACTGAAAAAGGTTGCCACTGGACTGACTCATAATTATTATTATTGTATACAAAATTTCAGTGGGAAAAATAAAGAATATAAAATAATATATTTATATAAAGTTTTCCTCCTTTGCACTATAAATCTGCCCTCCCTTTTCTTTGAAGTCCCTCTTTTTATTTAAACTCCTAGGCTTTTACTAGAATTGCACTTGATACTGAAAATGTTCGCAAGCTCAGAAGTTCCCCTTCTCCTGTTTATATTAACTTCTGCCTTCTCACCTGGGCACAATTAGTGCACTCTGCAGTTTATCAGCCTTTACTTGTAAGGTAAATCCACTTGTAAACAGGCCCCAAACCAGCTCACAAACCTTTTATACAAGTTAAACAGTCAAGCCACACCCCTCTCACCTGGGCACAATTAGTGCACTCTGCAGTTTATCAGCCTTTACTTGTAAGGTAAATCCACTTGTTAACAGGCCCCAAACCAGCTCACAAACCTTTTATACAAGTTAAACAGTCAAGCCACACCCTCTCACCTGGGCACAATTAGTGCACTCTGCAGTTTATTAGCCTTTACTTGTAAGGTCAATCCACTTGTAAACAGCCCCCAAACCAGCTCACAAATCTTTTATACAAGTTAAACAGTCAAGCCACACCCCTCTCACCTGGGCACAATTAGTGCACTCTGCAGTTTATCAGCCTTTACTTGTAAGGTAAATCCACTTGTAAACAAGCCCCAAACCAGCTCACAAACCTTTTTCCCTAGTTTAACAGTCAAGCCACACCCCTCTCATCTGGGCACAATTAGTGCACTCTGCAGTTTATCAGCCTTTACTTGTAAGGTAAATCCACTTGTAAACAAGCCCCAAACCAGCTCACAAACCTTTTATACAAGTTAAACAGTCAAGCCACACCCCTCTCACCTGGGCACAATTAGTGCACTCTGCAGTTTATCAGCCTTTACTTGTAAGGTAAATCCACTTGTAAACAGGCCCCAAACCAGCTTACAAACCTTTTATACAAGTTTAACAGTCA
Source organism: Discoglossus pictus (assembly GCA_027410445.1). Lineage (NCBI taxonomy): Eukaryota > Metazoa > Chordata > Amphibia > Anura > Alytidae > Discoglossus > Discoglossus pictus. The sequence goes on along the minus strand of CM050164.1, from coordinate 410,041,220 downwards.
AACCACACCCCTCTCACCTGGATACAATTAGTGCTCTCTGCAGTTTATCAGCCTTTACTTGTAAGGTAAATTAACTTGTAAACAGGCCCCAAACCAGCTCACAAACCTTTTATACAAGTTAAGCAGTCAAGCCACACCCCTCTCACCTGGGCACAATTAGTGCACTCTGCAGTTTATCAGCCTTTACTTGTAAGGTAAATTCACTTGTAAACAGCATGCCACTATCTAATATACATGCCACTGTATAATGTAATATACATCCCACTATCTAATATACAATACTATCTAATAATACATCCCCCTATCTATCTAATATACAATACATGCTATCTATATATATATATATAGCTACCCTAATTGTAAGCTACAATCAAATAATTAAGACCACTTACCTTTGAGATGTTTCTTCAGATCAGCAACCTACGGTAAAAAAGATTTAAAAAAATAATACAACACGTTTACATGAAATACCTAAACATACTAAATATTCTAAATATTATTCTCACCTTTCTAGCATGTCACGTCCTCCATGTTCCGTCGTCCATCTTTGCGTCTTGTCCGGCGATACTCCTGTAAAAAAAAACATTGCATTAGTAAACATAAACCAAATTTAAATAAACACAATCTACATTATACTTACCTTTCTGCGATGTCTCTGGCCTCCTCGTCTTCTCCGGAAACATCCGCACATGAAGAAAAAAAAAAAAAAGTGACACACATCCGCCCTGGCGGATGTCTCCAATGCTAATGACATTCCTATGGAGTATTCCAGAATAAAATTGGCAATGGCGGCTTCTGATTGGCTGAAAAGGCTGTCTATCAAATTCAGCCAATGAGAAGACCCCATTTGTGAACCAATGAAAAAAGTATACACCCCAAAATACAACGGTGATTGGATAACAGACCTGTCAATCTTTATTTGAACCAATCCTTAGTCTTTATTGCCATCAGCCAATCACAACGGAATATACCCCCACGTACTGATTGGTGAAGACATCTGCACCTTCCCATTGGCTGTCATATTGATTGATATTAACAGTAGCCAATGAGAATGCGCAAATCCTTCACCAATCAGTACGTGAGGGTGTATTCCATTGTGATTGGCTAATGTCAGTGCAACCAATCAGAATGCACAGAGGCTCCAACCAATCACCCTGTGAGGGTGTATTCCATTGTGATTGGCTGAAAGCATCTGCGCCTTGTGATTGGTTTAAATAAAGATTGACAGGTGCATTATCCAATCAGAGTGGGATTTTAGGGTGTATCCCTTTCTGATTGACTCACACATTGGCGCCTCCTGATTAGGTGAATTTGATAGACAGTGTTTTCAACCAATCAGAAGGCGCCATTGCTTATTTTCTTCCGGAAAAGTCTCCGGGAGCCTTATTAGCGCCGGGGATGTCCGGGAGTGCGGATGTAAGTATATGTATATATATATATTTATTTATTTTTTACAGGGCGTGGCAGAAGAGGATCCGGAGGAGGCCGGAGACATCGCGGGGAGGTAAGTAGAATGTAGATTATGTTTATTTTATTTTGATGTATGTGTACTAATGTTGTGTTTTTTTTAACAGGTGCCGCGCCGGAGAAGGATGTAAAGAATAAGGACGGGACATGCCGGAAAGGTGAGTAGAATATTTAGAATGTATAGAATGTTTATTTTAGAACTGTTAACGTGTTGCACTAATTTTTTTAAAACATTTTTTCATAGGTGGCTGATCCCAATGGACATCTGCAAAGGTAAGTAGTCTTAATTATTTTATTTCAGCTTAGACTTAGATTATTTAATATATAGATAGCATTAATTGTATGTAAGCTAGGGGTATGTGTTTTATATAGATAGCATAGGATGTATTGTATATTAAATTGTGTTATTTATTTAGATAGATTGGGGATGTATTATTATATAGATAGGATGTATATTAGATTATGCTATTTATTTAGATAGATTGTGTGATGTATATTAGATAGGGGTGTATTGTATTGTAATTGTATGTATTTGTATTGTATGTATTTGTATTATATGTATTTGTATTATATGTATTTCCTTTTCAGGTGTGTATTTTTTTTGTTTTCTGTAGTGAGGGGGGGTTGTAATGTTTTTTTTTCTGTAATATTCCTTTTTTTTTGTGATTTAGTTTTTTTTATTTTCTGTAATGTAGTTGTTTTTTTTTGTGACTTTAGGCTTTTTTATTTTCTGTAATTAGAGTGGTGGGGGTTAATAGTGTAGATGTTAATAGGTTAGTGTAGAGGGTGTTTAGTTGATATTTAGTGTAGTGCAGTATAGTGTTTATACTTAGTGTCATGATGGTCCTTGAGGACCATCATGGCACTTATGTGGTTAATGTAGTGTTGTAACAGGCCCATAATGGTGTTAATATAGCCTTATGGGACTTATGGGGTTAAATAGAGGCTTTTGGGGGTCTGTATATATATGACTAATTTATATTGACAAGCTTTTGAGAGGTTCAACCTCTGTTTATCAAGTCTGAAGCAAAACTGACATGAGATGGATCCCTCAGTTTGAATAAAAACAGCAGATGCAGAGAGAGTAGAGACAGCATCTGACATCATCAGGTAAATACATACAGTCAGGTCCATAAATATTGGGACATCGACACAATTCTAAACTTTTTGGCTCTATACACCACCACATTGGATTTGAAATGAAACTAACAATATGTGCTTTAACTGCAGACTTTCAGCTTTAATTTGAGGGTATTTACATCCAAATCAGGTGAACGGTGTAGGAATTACAACAGTTTGTATATGTGCCTCCCACTTTTTAAGGGACCAAAAGTAATGGGACAATTGGCTGCTCAGCTGTTCCATGGCCAGGTGTGTGTTATTCCCCCATTATCCCATTTACAAAGAGCAGATACAAGCTCCAGTGTTCATTTCAAGTGTGCTATTTGCATTTGTTGCTGTTAACTCTCAATATGAGATCCAAAGAACTGTCACTATCAGTGAAGCAAGCCATCATTAGGCGGAAAAAACAAAACAAACCCATCAGAGAGATAGCAAAAACATTAGGTGTGGCCAAATCAACTGTTTGGAACATCCTTAAAAAGAAAGAACGCACTGGTGAGCTCAGCAACACCAAAAGACCCGGAAGACCACGGAAAGCAACTGTGGTGGATGACCGAAGAATTATTTCCCTGGTGAAGAAAACACCCTTCACAACAGTTGGCCAGATCAAGAACACTCTCCAGGAGGTAGGTGTATGTGTGTCAAAGTCAACAATCAAGATAAAACTTCACCAGAGTAAATACAGAGGGTTCACCACAAGATGTAAACCATTGGTGAGCCTCAAAAACAGGAAGGCCAGATTAGAGTTTTCCAAACAACACCTAAAAAAGCCTTCACAGTTCTGGAACAACATCCTATGGACTGATGAGACTAAGATCAACTTGTACCAGAGTAATGGGAAGAGAAGAGTATGGAGACGGAAAGGAACTGCTCATGATCCAAAGCATACCACCTCATCAGTGAAGCATGGTGGTGGTAGTGTCATGGCGTGGGCATGTATGGCTGCCAATGGAAGCCTGTTCATCAGTAGTATTTCTGACACCAGTGTGACCAAGTCGCCTTTGGCGATCCCTACTCCAATAGATAAACGACAGAGACTTCTGGGCTTTTTTTTACTTTTTATTAAGCAGTCCAAAATAGAAATTAAAATTGCTGATTTCAGCATGAAACAAAAAATCTACATAAACAGACTAGCTCACAGCTTAGCTCCCTAACTAGCCCTGAAAACCGCTTCTTGGTTCTCAGGTAAAACTGTCCTTTTCTTTAATCACACGGAGGGGTGGGGTCCTGGACCACCCACTCTCCAGGTACCCCAACCTCCAGGGACCCTTGATACACTCTGTTCAGTAGAGGCTGAAAAATCATACTTTACAGCCTACTCCCTGGGGTATATGCACTGTCTCTTTAACATTACCTTAATTCTCCAGTCATTCTCCAAACAGTGATGTGGCTCAAACTTTGTAGCAGCTCCTCTGCAAAAGTAATTTTATATCAATGGCTATGAGACACTCAGGTGGACTATCTCTCTCTCTGGTCTCCCTCTTGAAAGCAGCTTGTCCTTTGCAGTTTCTCTCACAAGCTCTGCAGACTTCAAACACTTTCTTTCTGCAGTCCAACACTGGCAGCATCTAGAACACAATATTCTCTTCAAAGACTTCTTTTCCAGTTTTCCCAACGGTAGACTTACCCAGATTCAGCAAGCCATCCTGTCTGCCATGCACTCACTGCTGTCTGTCTGTCTGTCTGTCTGCTTAGGCCAAATAGTGCCTAATTGCTGGGCCTCTCCTTTCCCTGTGTGTGTCTTTTAAAAGGCTTACCACACCTGCAGCTTCAATTAGCACAGCTCCAGGGAGTTAACTCCGAGTTACCTGGAGAGCATTTCCTCAATACTTTGTGACTTGCACCATCCACTGGGGTCAGTACACCAGACTATGTAAATTCATCCTAAAATGCATTTTTCCTGTAGGGTCCTGGTTCAGTTTCTAGTAGTAGGTGTTTTCTGACAGTTGTCTGTTGGCTTCATTTATGTAGTCCTGAGTATTCATGATAACAACTGCACCTCCTTTGTCTGCTGGTTTCATGGTGATGTCAGGGTTATTCTTTTAAAAGGTAATTGGTGATCATCACTGGAGGGTCATCGAAAGGGAGGGTAAGAAGAATTCCGCTGCCATGCAGGTATATTTTTTTGTTTATAGTAGTTTCTTTTAATTTTTTTATTTTATATGTAATTTTTATTTTTCAATGGTAAGTTTTTTATTTTCTGTATTTTTTATTTTCTGTATCACTTTTTATTTTAATTTATTTAGTTTAATTAAATGAGTTGTGGTGGCTTGGACTATTGGGATCCTTGTGGTCGCCATGTGGGGATAGAGTCCATAGGTCAATATGGACCCCTTTGGTAGTAGTTAGGGTACTAACTGCTATATATTATAAATAATAATAATTAACAACTTTCCAGAAGCCCAACTGCATTCTCTTTTGTTGTGAATAGAAAAAAGAAGAAACAAGTGATTGTTCATAGGGTAAGGGCAGCATGAAAAAATGTGTGAGGGGCTGATATAGTACAGTGCCATTAAATGCATTGGCAGAGATGGGCAGCAGATGAGAAATAACTGATGAGATATAAAAGCATAACAGAGATATTTAAGATGGATTGGAGTGAGTTGCAGTACTTGATGTAAGAAGTAATAAGTGAGTAAATTATCATTTTGGTTATTTCTTGTGTGAGCAAATTATGAATTTTGGATGCAAATATACAGGTTTTGGTAAGAAGATTGGATGTGGGGTGAGAAGGAAATGGCTTGAACCCAGAGTAATCCCAAATGGAGAAATGTTGACTATACGGGTCACTACAATGCTGGGAATGTAATAGAAAGCATGATTATTAAGAGCTGTCTTTGAAACGTTTGTTTTTAGGATATGAACGGTCATCCACGATGAGAAATTGGTTAGATGGGTATGAAATGAGTTAGAAGGGAAGGAGAAATGTCAGGAGAGGGTATCATCAGTATATAAATCATACTGGAAAACACAGAGCTTAATAATTTGCAAAGAAAGGCATTGTAAATTGAGAAACACAAGCATAAAAAGTGGCGCCTTGATGTACCCTGACAGTAAGTGATACGCTTGAAGAAGCTGCACCTGAGGGAACAACATAAAGGAGCCGTTAAATTGATAATATTAGAACCAAAAGAGAGTAGTGTTACAGAGGCCAAGTGGCTGAGTGCGCAACTATGTAAAATTCAGACAAAAGGTTCAGGAGGAAAGTAGGGAATAATTGTATTTTGTTTTGAGTGCCAGGAGGTCATATTGTGCACAAAAACCTGATTGGTGAGGGTCATGGAATACGTTTTATAACAACAGTAGGCTAGATAATGGTAGACAGGTTGTTCTAGTAGTTTGGAAACAAATGGAGGCAGAGAAAAACAGCAGAGGTAAAAGAGTATGGAGTGAGAGGGGGCTTCTTTTGGATGGTTGTAACAAGTGACTGTATGAAGGGAGAAGAGGGAAATGTACAGGTGGGGAGGGAGGGATTGAAGAATTTGGTTATAGTTGGTATCTGATAATAGGGTAGTATATAGAGAGGGGTTAATTTGTAATTTGAGTCGAGTGAACAGGTTGTAAGATGAGAGGATGAGAGGGGTAAAGCCACCTTATCCTCTATGACTGGAGTGAGGAAGCTAAGTGAGGCTGCAGAACCCACGACTGACAGAAGTGGAGACGTGTTTGAAGTGTGGTATTAGGTTATATCTTATAATAAATTGCTTTCAGATATGCAACCTCTTTCAAGCAGTAACCACCAGTATTTTCTTTAACTATAATTTCAGGTCTGCATGGAAATACTTTTGATCTGTATATTTGAATCATGTACATATAGATACTAAAATACATACATTTACAAAATTGCAGAAAATACAAGCAAAATCAACTGGCTGTTCCTGCCTTCTGTTCAAACTATGTGACAGTAACAATGAATCCATATGTCCTACATATTTTGCCTCATATACTTTTTAAATATACCATGCATACAAGAAATATGGCTTATGGAGATACTCTTTGCCATGGTGTGACATCCAGGGTGGGCCCCAAGACTTTGAGGGACTATTGGACTTTTGGGGGCCCTGGATTTACATGGATTATTGATATTCATTCTTCCTTCTCTCCCCTGACACTGTCCTCCCAGCCTGAACACTTGAACATTGACAGCAACATTAGTAGTATGTGCCATGTTGTGTGGGTAAGCCATGTTGTTCATGGAGGGGACTACAATATGGAGTTAATCAGAATCATTGTATTTTTGTGTGAATTTATTGATCTCATGGTTGTAACCAGTAATGTATGTTATTGAAACGTTGCATTTTTGCCAGGGATTTTGATGAAGTGTATTAACAGGATCCCTGTGGAAGAGGGGTCACCAGTTAGGAGGTGCCTGGTTGTAGGGGATATAGTACATTGGAGGAAGACCTGGCATTGCCAGAGGATAGTGGACACGTAGGTGTGAATGGGAAAGCAAGCTGGAACTAACTGTTATATTTCTAAATAACAAAAGGAACATGCATCTTAAAGTACTGGGGCATATGAAGGGTCATATCCACTAGCAGAAAGAGTGTCTCCTCACATGATCTGATTAGATACCCCCTGGAAAGCCTGGATCCAAGGGCGTATTAGCTTGAGTGTGTATTAAGGCCCCAGAACCAAGTTTTTTTTTTAAGGGGGGTGATATCACTTGAGGGGCAGCCCTCCCTGTGTGGTCAGGGTGGGGGCTGGTGGAGATTGGTAGGACTGTGTTGATGACTTAACATGATTGGAGTGTTATACATAAATATGCTGTACCACCATCAATAAACTGGTCATCAGTATGAACTGCATAATTTACATGTATGTTTCATTCTGAGGGATTAATAATATTTACCATTGGGATTATTACTGCTGAACCTGCATTGGGCCTTGTAACAGTGACTGGGTGGCTCTACTGGTTCATGTGATCTACTGTGCGCTTTGGTGTACATAATCTGGGCTGGCTCTGTTCCTGGGACAGGGATATACCCTACTGGGTAGGTTGGAACTAGGTTCTTATCAAGCCCAATTTAAGTAGTAGATTGTTACACATAGTGTCAGATTACACAATCTGTGTGTCATTACACAGGTTCATTCCTTCCCCCCACATTTGTTTGTTCCACCTCTTTTCCAGCTTTATTCTAATGAAATGTGTTATAGATGTAAGTAATAGTAAGAGCCTTTTATTTTTCGGTTTAAATATGCATTGTATTTTATGTCTAAAAATGACAAATAAAGAACTATTACTCTATAATATAAGTACTGCATAATCATTATACATTTTGCTTCTCCAAGCTTCTCACTTTTATAAAAAGTGCATATTAAATTCATATTAGAAACTATTAAAACTCTAAAAAAAATGCATTAGATGAATATTTTTTTCTGCATGTATCTGAGCAAATTTTACAATTGCATTTTAGAATTGTCTGCTCTGAGTTATGCATACAAAGTGACACCGATATTAGTTCAAGATGTATAACATGATTTGTATGCCATTCTCTAATTAACTATGACGAGAAGGATGTCTGTAGGCATAGCTGAGTGATCAAATCCATGAATTCAGCTTAGCTGTGTTGCATTCATTATTTAATGTATTCTTGTAGAATAGTTCCTATTACAAACAATATAAAAAATCCTAAATTGCAGTTGAATATAAAATATTTACTGTATGTGTCTTGCCCAATTATATATATACACTAAAAAGCATTATTTAATTAATATGTTAAATAGGTTTAATTTATCCCATGTCGTTTAAAATAAACTTGCTGTCAGAAATAAAAATTGATATTCTTCCTCCGACGAAATGACGCATAAATAATTACAGTGTGGTAATTAGAATGTAAAGACAAGCAATTTATTCTAATGAAAAAAAATATTGAAATATATCTGTGCACAAATCATTATTATTGACAGACTAATAGCCTAACAATAAAGGACAACAGAAAAGAGCATCTCATAACTGTAAATTGATTATTATAATATATTATGCATAATAATTTTAACTCCATTAGTTTACAAATGCACACCGTCATAAAAAAGCAATGGCAGAAGCAAATGAAGGAAGATGGAATCCCACTATAAAGAATAATTGCATATAAAAGTTGAAAAGGTAAGGACTCTGTTTAGTGTTTTTTGTTGTTGTTTTTTGGGGCTTTCTAAAATGTTTTGCCCATTATCAGGTTTAGCAATTTAAAAAACGTAAAGAAAATAGTGAAATCAGTTGCCCTTAATGATTACAAATACAGTATTCATGGTAAATAGCACAGTTGAGGAAATGCAGATAGTTTGATTCTACTCTCTTACCGCTCACAATGGTGCATGTATTAGAAGATATGACCATCATGCATTAATAAACCCAACACAACTGCTTTGTCTTTTACACTATTTCTATAATTATTTAAACTTGGGGTGGGTTCATTAAGCATCTCCAGTGGTTTACTATGTACTATTTCCTAGGGCTAAAACAGCCCTTCTCACCTTGAATGCTCGAAGGAATTATTGTAAAAATATTTTTAAAGCAACAATGGAGTTCCATATTTTCACTATTCATATTTTCACACTTTAATTTATCATGTATCACAGCACCTTTCAACTGGTGGTCAACAGGCCAGTTGCAGCCCACCAGCTGCTTTTTGTTGCCCACTGTCTGCTGGGGGAGTCTCCATACAAACCTCACCTTATTAAACCAAAAGTACTTGGAGCCGTTTAACAGTTTGGACATCTAATATAAATTCTTATTTTTAGCTATTTCATGCAGTATCTATATGAATATATTAATTTCTATGTTAAGAGATACATTTTTTAAATCTAATATTTAACATTTGGCTGATCAATTCTATAATAATCTCACACCCCACACTAAAGATGTTGGACAGAACTAATCTTTCATTTGCAGCACTATCAGATCATTTACTGTCTTATGTGACTAGTTATTTTAATCTGTCGTAATAAATCAAATTCTTTCCTGGAAACTGAAAATTAATCAATTAACTATATAGATATGGATATCTTTTTTTTTTAATAGTTTGCATATTATCAGTTCAATTTTTTAAAACTAGCATGCTGAAAATGTGGGACTTTATTCTACTTTTATGTGTCCCTTTAAGGTCGCATTTCTTAAAACCTTAGAAGTTCAATGTGAGAAGTGGGATTTTTATACAGAGGTTTTTATATTAATGTAAAGTCTTTGTTCTTTTCATGAAATAGAAGTTCTACTTTTTGATGACAGACTGTCATTTCACAAAAGGTCTTACTGTATTTTATTTTCATAGTTTCTGTGGTATATCAGTGTATGGTTTCATCACACTTTTGAATGCATGAAAAAAAAAAAAAAAAGATATCTCCTTTCCCTCAGTAGTAGGCAAATGGTATATATTGCTCTTCAAGCTTGGTTAATATCTCACTTAGAATAATTTATAACTCTCCCGTTGAATGCCAATGATACCCATTATGCCAGTTTAACCATTGTGAAGTTCTTTACTATTATTTATAACACAACACTTAAAAACCTAACTGAAATCAAATTATGTACAAAGATTAATTGTGAGCACCAGTTTTAGTTAACAGTAAAACCTTTCTCTAGTATTATAATTTTTAAGATTAAGGTGACCATTGGGACAGATTCGTCAGTAAATTTTTATCCTTGAAAAGATTCCTGGCAGCAATATTTAAAAGGTACATAGTTACATAGTAAATAAGGTTGAAAAAGACTTTAGTCCATCAAGTTCAAAGTTTTTAGATCTCCTCTGATCTGCAACATGCAGATTAGTTGTTAATTGATCCAGAGGAAGGCAAAGAGAAAAAAAAAACAGTGAAAAGTAGCTAATTGTCTCAAAAGGGGAAAAAATAAAATTCCTTCCTGACCCCTGATACTGGTGACCAGACTCCTCCCTGGATCAATATTGCCTCTTTAATTAGCCGGGATAACCCTAAATGCAGGGGCGGAACTACCGCCGATGCAACCAGTACCTTGCACAGAGGCCCCTGGCATCTGAGGAGCCCCTGCAGACCTCCTGTGGGTTTACTGTGACTGCCGTGGGACCTCTTTGGTCCTGTGGCTCCCCTTGTGGCACCAGTGGCACACCAATGGCCCCTGCGTCCCTCCAGTGGCCACTGTGGGTTCTTGGCAGCCCCCGTGGCCCTCGAGTGTATATATATATAGAAAAAGAAATACAACATCTTCATAAGAAACAACAACATGAATTTATAAAAAAAAAAAAAAAAAAAAACTCAGCTGCCTCTTCCAGCAAAACAACATACAACAGCGAAAGGAAGAGAGAAGAAACAACCCAAATTTAGTCCTAAATTCTACTAACACCACATCTAAAAACCTACCAACTCAAACAAATAGTTTTTCTGAAAAATATAGTTCAACCCACAACCTGGTCGTAACATCAGACTGGACAGTTATATAGAAAGCTTTCGCCTGAGAACTGCATCCATTATAACAACACAATATAAAAGAGACTTGCACAATCTTACTCCATCAGAAAGAACTGCCATAAAGTTTTTAAAAAACAACCCCAACATCACCATCAAACCGGCAGACAAAGGAGGTGCAGTTGTTATCATGAATACTCAGGACTACATAAATGAAGCCAACAGACAACTGTCAGACAACACCTACTACAAGAAACTGAACCAGGACCCTACAGAAATATATACTCTTCAACTTAAAAAACTCCTCAAAACATTCCCTAAAAATATACATCAGGAATTAGAACAACTAATCCCCGACAATCCTACAACTGGGACTTTCTACTTACTGCCAAAAATCCATAAACCAGGCAACCCAGGGAGACCAATTGTTACAGGTATGGACACACTGACTGAACAGATATCTGGATTTGTTGAAAACATCCTTAAACCACTAGTCAGTAACACCAGTAGCTATATACAAGACACCACTGACGTTCTCAACAAACTCAGTCAGATTAAAGACCTACCTGCTAACACACTACTTGTTACCATGGACGTAGAGTCTCTTTACAGTAATATCCCACACAAAGATGGCACTGAGGCATGCTTTAGGTTTCTTTCAACAAACAAGCAAAACAATAAATATGGCCCTGATATTATTGTTAAACTAATAGAATATATCCTTACCCACAACTATTTTACTTTTAACCAAGATACCTACCTACAGAGGATGGGGACTGCCATAGTTACCAAAATGGCTCCACAATATGCAAATCTATTTATGGCCAATCGAGAAGAAACATTCTTATCTGTATCCATTTACAAACCATACAAATACTACCGTTACATAGATGATCTGTTCATCATATGGACAGAAGGAGAAAGCAAACTCAGAGACTTTCATAGATCATTCAACACCTTCCATTCATCTATAAAACTTAAAATGGATTTCTCCACAGAACAGGTAAACTTTCTAGACACTACTATATCCATCACCCATGGCACTCTCCACTCATCTATATATATAGGAAACCTACAGACAGATGTAATTACCTACACAGCTCCAGTTTCCATCCCTCCCACACCAAACAAGCCATCATCCATAGTCAAGCTATTAGATACCATCGGATTTGCTCAAACACTGGAGACTGTGATAAAAATGTAAAAACTCTGTCTGAATCTTTCAAACAAAAGGGTTACAAACCCCGTATTATTACCCAAAAAATATCAACTGCCATCAAAATACCCCGAGAACAACTATTAAACTACAAAACAAAAGAAACTACTTCACGTATACCTCTAGTGACCACATACCATCCAATTTTAGAGAAAATTTGGAAAATAATTAAAGATTTACAAGCATTACTAATTGAAGATACTGAATTAAAAAATATATTCCCAAAACCTCCATCCTTGCATTTAAACAACCACCAAACCTGAAACAAAAACTTGTCAGCAGAAAATTGGCCAATGAACAACTGAATAGAAAAAATGGAACTAAAACTTGTAACAAACGTGCCTGTAAATTATGTCAGCACATTTGTAATGATGATACAGCCACACATAACAACAAAACCTATAACATCAAACGATCATATTCATGTACATCGTCAAATGTGGTTTATATGATATAATGCACTTTATGTGACACAGGCTGTTACATTGGAGAAACTGGCCAAAAAATGCATTTAAGGATGAATCTACACAGGCATTCAATAAGAAAACATAATGAAGACAGTTATTGTAGCCCAGTAGGACACCACTCTTAGTGAGGTGTTTGTCCAACAGGAAAGATAACACTGTGGACTACAGTGCTCTGCTTTTTCATATATATATTGATGTATATGTGTATATAATATGTGTATATATGTTTCCTTTGCTATGTTGTGTTTATTCCCCATATTTGAATTTACCTGATGATGTCAGATGCTGTTGCCACTCTCTCTGCATCTGCTGTTATTATTCAAACTGAGGGTTCCATCTCATGTAGTATTGCTTGAGACTTGATTAAGGGAGGCTAAGCCTCTCGAAAGCTCGTCATTATAAATAAGACATTTGTCCAATACAAAAGGTATCAAATTATATTGCAATACTCATTATTAATCTATATATATATGGATTAATAATTACTAAATTACTATATATATATATATATATATATATATATATATATATGTACAAACACATATATATAAATATACACACACGCAAATATATAGTGGGTTCAGGAAGTGCAAAAAAAAAATTGTGCCTGCCCCCTCCCGAACTGCTTGCGGGTTCCCAAAGGGGCATCAGGTGGTGGTGGTGGTGGGGGGTGGGGGTTGTATGTATATATATATATATATATATATATATATATGCACATCGCCCCCACCTGATGCCGCTTTGCAGTTCCTAATCCACCCTTTGCCTTCCTTAACTCCCCCCTGCCCCTCTTGATCCCTCTCTGGTTACCCCCTGCCCCTCTTGATCCCCCCTCTGCCCATCCTGTTCATCCTTTGGCCCCTCTTGATCTCCCCCCAAATCCCCCCCCCCTTGGTGCTTTCTATGTCATAATACTCAAACAAAATGATCTTAGTTTATTTTTTGGGGCCTAGGTGTTATTACTTAAATGCGTACCAAAATATTGTCCTGTGGATCCTATTTAGGAATCCTTGAACAACCAACCAAGGTTGTACAGAAACACCTTTTATGCAGCCTTTATTTTAATTATTATTGCCACATACTAATTTTAAAAAATTCAATCTTTATTTGTACATTTAAAATGTTGTTAAAAATGCAACGATTAAAAAAATCATGTTAAACCCAAGGTGTTTAATCCTTTGGGTTTTTTGACGTCCAGCAAATAATTAGAGGTTTATTTAAGTTTTATTTTTGTTGTTATTATATTCTTTGCTTTGATCACAGCTTTTTTATTTTATTACTTTATTATGCTCAAGTCAATAAAAGATTTGGTTTTTCAATTCAATTGTATTTGTGTATTTTTGGGTATGTTTCCTTAGTCAAGTCCTTATCAGGTACCCTGGATTTTAATTTACATAAGATTAATTTTTTTTAACATAAGATTAAGATAAGGTTTTATAATCCTTTTGTCTGTTGTATAGTTTTGTTTATTCATACAGCACTTCACTGGAGTATATGTTTTAAGTGCCTTTGCATTTCTTTTGTGTTAATCTTTTTTCCTGTTTATTTATGTTAATTCGGAATTCTATTTCTTAAAGTGCATTATAATTCAAGTTGTGTTATTCAAAAATTCTTATCTTAAAGTGCTTGTGCTATTTGACTTAGTGCTTATTTCTTCTTATATTACCCTTTTACCTCGTGACTGTTAGTCTGTCACAGTCACTACTTTACCTTATTCATTTATAGTGCTAATACTGTGCTATTTTTAAACAATGTATACACTCCTGATTATGCTGTTTCTTAAACTATATATTTCCTAAATGCTTCTGTCTATTGTTTTTTAGAAGGAGGTTGTGCCCTCCTTTTTCTTCAGTTTTTTTGCTTTAATTATGCTTTTACTCCTTTTTCCTTTTTCTTGCTTTTCTATTTCCTTATTCTTGTATATTACTCTATTGTTACTATATTGAGACTTTATGGTGAAGGAATTGGCTTTCTATCTTTCTTTTTAGTTAGTAGTGGACCTGGAGCTTTTGAGCTGTTTCTATCATGCTCCACGCTATATTGGCGTGGTCTGCGCTATGATCGCGCTTGCTGATGACGTCACAATCTCCCGACGCGCATTTCGTGAGGCTCTATCAGTCTCTCACTCATCAGGGGCACAGTGCTGCCTTCTCTGTGGAGCTATTTATAGTTTCTATGGCAATTAGTTAACTCTTTGTGTTCCATAGTTTCTATGGCAGTTAGTTAACTCTTTGTGTTCCTGAATGTTTTTGTGCATGCTTTATTTTCATATGTTGCTTTTGACTTTCTTTTTTACTATATTATCTTTATATTATTTAAATAAGTATAATGATTTTGAATAAGGAAATTACTTTCAAAGTAATACTTTTAACTTGCTAGCATTAGTATGCCTTTGTATTATTTTATTAAAACTTTGTTTGCTAAACATATTATTTGATTTTAAATTATAATTATTTTGCATACCATGTTAATTTATTTTTTATCTAATCCGGATACTTATTTTTATTTTGTATTTTGCTATATTCTTTATTGTTTATTTATATTTCATTATTTGTTTGTTTATGTTATTTATTTATTTATTTATTTGCATTTATTTTATTTATGTTTTATATTTATTATTATAATATTAATGACTTTTATAGATAAAAATGTTTTTCTAATTACTTCTTTTAATTTTTCTTATGTTTTATCAAAAGTTTTTTATTTTTTTTATTTATTTTTTTATTTTGTATTTTGTTTTATTAGTAATTCTTTCAAATGAATACTATATATATATATACATTCTTCTGTTAAACTTTTGTATCCTATTCATATATTAAATCTAGGTATTTTTCATAAGAGGTTTTTTTTCAAATGAATGCTGTATATGTAAATTCTTCATTTAAACCCTGTGTTTTTTTTGTATCCAATTGAAATATCCATTTTGCCTCTTGACACAGTAGGTGTTTATCCCAATCTCCTCTTCTTGCTGTTTTTGGTATGTGGTCAATACCTATGAATTTCAAACAGTATGGATTATTGTTGTGATGATGACGTACATGTTTTGCTATTGGGGTATCTTTTAAATTTAAAACATCATTGACATGTTCTAATACACGGCGTCTTAACTGTCTTTTGGTTTTGCCTGTGTATTTTTTATTACATGAGCAAATTATTTGGTAGATAACACCTTCAGTTAGACAATTTATATTGTGTCTTATCTTATAATTCTTTAATCCTGTTGCATCTTGAAATTCTGTGGTTTTTAATAAAAATGGACATGCTTTACATTTGCCGCATGCTTTACATCCTTTTTGGCCTTCTATTAGCCAGTTCCTCTTATTTTTCTTTTCTTCATAGTGGCTATGTACCAGGAGATCTTTTAGGTTTTTTGCTCTTCTGTATGTAATTGTACTTTGTTCTGTAAGTACTTCATCCAGATCTCTGTCTAATTTCAAGATGTTCCAGTGTTTTTGCAATATAGATCTTATTTGTTGGGATTGACTGGAAAAGTGTGCGATGAATCGTATAGGTTGTTGTTTTTTGTCTCTTTTATTTTCAACCAATAGTTGATTTCTATCCTGTGTTAAGGCCCTATGATATGCTTTCTTCAAAACTTTTTTTGTGTATCCTCTTTGAATGAATCTTTCCTGTAGTTCTTTAGCTTGTATTTTGAATTCTTGTTGACTGCTACAGTTTCTTTTTATACGTAAATACTGTCCTGTTGGTATGGCTTTCTTTGTTGAAATTGGATGGTGACTCTTCCAATGTAACAACGAGTTTGTTGCTGTTGTTTTTCTATAAGTTCTTGTTACTAGTTCTTTTTTGGAATTTACATAGATGCTTAAATCAAGGAATGTCACTATTTCTTTATTGAACTCATATGTTAATTTTAAATTTTGTTCATTATTATTCAATTTTTTTATGAACTCTTTGAGTTCTTCTTCAGAGCCTGACCATATGACCAATATATCATCAATGAATCTTATCCATAGTTCTATTTTTTGTGTATAAGATTCATTGTTTTCTGAGAATACTATATTATTTTACCAGTGGCCTAAATATAAATTTGCGTAGTTAGGGGCACACGGCGTCCCCATTGCCGTGCCCCTAATCTGTTTATACCATTGTTTGTTGAAGATAAAATAATTGTTATCCAAAACAAATTCCAATAATTTTATGGTAAATATATTTTTATTTTCATAATCCACTCCTTTAGAATCTAGGTATGCTTTCACCGCTTGTAATCCATGTTCATGTTTAATGCTTGTGTAGAGTGATTCTACATCCATTGTTACCAATAGGGAATTGTTTTGTATTGTTATTCCATCTATTCTCCTCAATGTGTCTTTTGTGTCTTTGACAAATGATGGCAGAGTTATTACATATTGCTTAAGAATTTCATCTATATATACACTTGGATTTTGGGTTATGCTGTTTATCCCTGACACAATGGGTCTTCCGGGGGGATTTGTTAGGCTTTTATGTATTTTTGGTATAGAATAGAATGTGGGTATAGTTGGTCTTCTGTTTATTAGGAATTTCTTTTCTATTGTTGTTATTAATTCCATTTCTTTTGCTTCTTCCACTATTCTTTCTAACCTTTTTATACATTCATCTGTTGGATCCTCCTTAAGTTTCAGATAACATTCTTTATCATCTAGTAATTTTTGAGTTATTGCTATATAGTCTGTGGTATTTAATACCACTATATTGCCTCCTTTATCTGAAGGCTTTATAATGATATTTTCATTTTTCTGTAATTCTTTTAATGCTTGTTGTTCTTTTCTACTCAAATTATTACTTGATGTATATTTAGGAGTATTTTTATCCAATTCTTTAAGTTCTTTTGTTACTAGTTCCACAAAGATTTCTAGTGGTGGACAGAGTGAGAAGTTTGGTGTAAACTTACTAGGTATATACACTCTCCCTTTTTTCTCTTCGTTTTCTCTTTGTTGTTTTTCAAAGTCTTTTAGGCATTCTTGTTCTCTGTTTGTTAAACCTATTTGACTTAGGTATTTCTGTCTTGTTGAATTGTGATATTTGTGAATTGCCAACTTTCGGGCAAATAAATTAAGATCTTTTACTTGTTCAAACAGTTGAAATCTCGCTGTTGGTGAGAATGTTAGGCCTAGACTTAATACTCTTGTTTGTTCTTTATTTAAGGGAGATTTAGATAAATTATATACTTGTAAGTTATCATATTGATTAGTCTTTATTGTGGTTGTTGATGATTCCAAACTCTCTTGTCTTTTGGTTCTCTGAGTGGCATTTGATTGTTCTTTCTTTTGGTTCCTATGGATAAAAAACTTCTTTCATTTCTATTGGCATTAGTTCTTTTTTTAGAGAAGGTATCACTTATTTCATTGTCAGAAGGTTCTGTGTCAGTTGCACTACTCTGATGTGAGTATCTTTGTTGTGAATAAATCTTTTTTTGCACTGTTTGGTAAGCTTTACCATTTTCAAAGTCTTTTGTGTCTCTTATAAAGTTTTTCCTTTTTCTCTCTTTTAACTCATCCTTAAATGCATTGATTTCTCTTGTGAGCTTTTCTTGTAACTCTATAAATTCTTTATGTGTCTCATATTTTCTACATTGTTCTTTTAATTTTAGAATGTTGTTATTAGTTTCTTCCAACAGTACTTTTTCTTTGGTTATAATCAGCCTCATTAGCTCTAAAGAGCATGTTGTCATTATTTTTTCCCATTGTCACATTTGCCGCATGCTTTACATCCTTTTTGGCCTTCTATTAGCCAGTTCCTCTTATTTTTCTTTTCTTCATAGTGGCTATGTACCAGGAGATCTTTTAGGTTTTTTGCTCTTCTGTATGTAATTGTACTTTGTTCTGTAAGTACTTCATCCAGATCTCTGTCTAATTTCAAGATGTTCCAGTGTTTTTGCAATATAGATCTTATTTGTTGGGATTGACTGGAGAAGTTTGTGATGAATCGTATAGGTTGTTGTTTTTTGTCTCTTTTATTTTCAACCAATAGTTGATTTCTATCCTGTGTTAAGGCCCTATGATATGCTTTCTTCAACACTTTTTTTTGTGTATCCTCAGTAAGCGCGATCACAGCGCAGACCACGCCAATATAGCGTGGAGCATGATAGATACAGCTCAAAAGCTCCAGGTCCACTACTAACTAAAAAGAAAGATAGAAAGCCAATTCCTTCACCATAAAGTCTCAATATAGTAACAATAGAGTAATATACAAGAATAAGGAAATAGAAAAGCAAGAAAAAGGAAAAAGAAGTAAAAGCATAATTAAAGCAAAAAAACTGAAGAAAAAGGAGGGCACAACCTCCTTCTAAAAAACAATAGACAGAAGCATTAAGGAAATATATAGTTTAAGAAACAGCATAATCAGGAGTGTATACATTGTTTAAAAATAGCACAGTATTAGCACTATAAATGAATAAGGTAAAGTAGTGACTGTGACAGACTAACAGTCACGAGGTAAAAGGGTAATATAAGAAGAAATAAGCACTAAGTCAAATAGCACAAGCACTTTAAGATAAGAATTTTTGAATAACACAACTTGAATTATAATGCACTTTAAGAAATAGAATTCCGAATTAACATAAATAAACAGGACAAAAGATTAACACAAAAGAAATGCAAAGGCACTTAAAACATATACTCCAGTGAAGTGCTGTATGAATAAACAAAACTATACAACAGACAAAAGGATTATAAAACCTTATCTTAATCTTATGTAAAAAAAAAAATTATCTTATGTAAATTAAAATCCAGGGTACCTGATAAGGATTTGACTAAGGAAACATACCCAAAAATACACAAATACAATTGAATTGAAAAACCAAATCTTTTATTGACTTGAGCATAATAAAGTAATTAAATAAAAAAGCTGTGATCAAAGCAAAGAATATAATAACAACAAAAATAAAACTTAAATAAACCTCTAATAATTTGCTGGACGTCAAAAAACCCAAAGGATTAAACACATTAACATGATTTTTTTAATCGTTGCATTTTTAACAACATTTTAAATGTACAAATAAAGATTGAATTTTTTAAAATTAGTATGTGGCAATAATAATTAAAATAAAGGCTGCATAAAAGGTGTTTCTGTACAACCTTGGTTGGTTGTTCAAGGATTCCTAAATAGGATCCACAGGACAATATTTTGGTATGCTTCCTATGTCACCAGCACTCCTCCGGCACTGCAGCCTTCCCTTGCAGCGCGTCTGCTCTCTATTGTGTGACATCATTGGGATGCGCTAGCAAGTGAGGATGCAGTTTGGGGAGTGCTGCTGGTGAGGTAGGAAGCACCAATGGGGTGCATCAGTAGTGGGGAAGAGAACAAGAGGGGCCAAGGGGGGATCAGGATGCGGCAGGATCATCGGGCCGAATTGGGGAATCAGTAGGGGGATGACGAGGGGTGGGAAGATCAGAGGGGCAGAGAGAGGATCAGGTGCCAAGGGGGGATCAGGCGGGGGCTCTTAGGCCCCTTCCAGTAGCAGGGCCTTGGTGCATTGCACTGGGGCACCGCTGGTATCTCCACCACTGACTTCTCTGTACTTTTTCCAGCTCTAAAATGTCCTTTTTATGTAGTGGTGCACATAATTATACTCCATATTCCACATGAGGGTGTACTAGGGATTCAAAAAGTTGCAGAATTATATTTGCTTCCCTTGCTTCTATGACCTTCTTAATACATGATAATATTTTACTTGCCTTTGCAGCTGCTGCTTGGCATTGAGCACAGTTACCCAGGTATTTGTCCACAAGCACTCCCAAATCCCTTTCAATATCTGATACCCCATATATTTGCTCCATTAAACATATAAATTGCATGGCTATTTTTCCTTCCTAAATGCATAACTTTACATTTATTTGTATTAAATCTCATCTGCCCGTTAGTTCCCTGTTACTCTTATTTATGCAAATCCCTTTGGACGGTAAGTACATCCTTTTCTGATTTAATTACATTGCACAACTTCATGTCAAAGTGGAGTCAATACATTCCAGTCAAACGTCTAAGTATGTTAAAAAAAGAGAGGACAAAATACTGAACCCTGTGGAACCCACTTATGACATTAGTCCAATCTGAGTATGTTCCATTTACAACAACCCTTTGCTTCCTGTCTTTTAGCCAGCTCCCAAATCTATGATCAGATATTTACTGCAATTCCAGTATCCCTTAGTTTGCACAATAGTCTTCCATGTGGCATGTATCAAAAGCCTTTTCAAAATCCAAAAATACTACACCCACAGATTTGCCTTTATCCAAGTTCTTACTAACCTCCTCATAGAAACTAATTAGCTTTGTTTGACATGACCTATTTATAATCTTTTAACAGACATTTCCTTGTATACTATCCCTAATTAGCCCTTCTAAAAACTTTCCCACTGCAGCAGTGAGGTCTAAGTTAATTGAGGCAACACATTTACCAGATTTTTTTCTTTATATTCTCTATCTCAGACCATCTTATTACCGTCTTTATCTCCACACCCCTCTCTTTCTCCATTCCATACCCAGCTTCCTACAAACATCCCATATGCCATACTTTGTCTCATATTCTTCTCATACTCCAATCTCTATCTCCATCCATACTGAAGGCGGTTATGGACAATAGCTCTGGGAGAGAGCAGGTTAGCCATAGGCACATACAAACTCAAGTTGGGGACGGACACTACACAGTCTATGCACCCCTAAGTGAACTGAGCAAAGGGGGACAATGGTAGGTGATGAATGACAAAGTCTGGATGGATCTAACAGAAGCCCTTGTATGCCACTGGACCATCTGTGCAGCCTGGATATTCCCCAACTCCTCACTTATTTGTCACTCCTCTCACACACACTCTAACGTGGGTTGCCTTCTATAGAAAACAAGAGTATTAACACTTCTTCAATAATAATAAAAATTGTTATTTAGGTGCTTATCATGATGTTTTCTTGTTGTAGAAATAAAAGATAAACATATTAATGGCTTTTAAAGCATATCCAACATGGATCAACTAGTTTAACCTATGGCTAAATAAGCAGGAGATGTGGGGTGATCCAATGTATGCTGTGTAGACATTGTGATGCTCACTGTGAAGCAAGCTGAGGTCCCTTATTGTCCCAGACAATAAGCGTACTTCTTGTGTGTATTTTTTTTTTATATAGCTCTTTATAAAGAGACATGGTACAAAAGAATTACATATTGTCATGCCCAGGGGCCTCTAGGGGTCTCTTGGGGTTCTCTAGGGAGGGTATGGGGTGCGTGGGACAAGGAGTCGATTTCACGGCAAACATTGCACCTCCAAGGTATATCTGGACTGTAAAAATTGATATGTGGATTGTATCTGGACTGCTATTTCCCTGTGACCAGTGTAGACATTATTGTGGTACTCCCTGCATGTGTCGTTTAGGGTTGCCGTGTTGGCATATTTGGGTTCATAATAATTGTAGCATTACGTACATGTAGTTATAACTGTGTGATATGGTTGCTGCCATGTTCAGGATTTATGATATCCAGGGATCTATGGACATATGGGGACTGAGCAAAAAAATATGGGCCCTCTTTGTGTTCCTTTTTTGAACTTTTTTGTCCTCTTGTGTCCTCTGGCTATTTTCTATATTTGCCTGTCACGTGTAAAGCACGACATCTGCGCTCCCAACAACTGCTCAGGTAAGTTTTTAGGGTTAGTGGTGTTAGGCTTACGGGGATTAGAGTTAAGGGTTAGGAGGGTTAGGGTTAGGCTTAGGGTTAGGGGGTTAGGGTTATGAGGGTTAGGGGTGTTAGGTTGTTAGGTTAGGCTTAGGGGTGTTAAGGTTAGGCTTGGGGGTGTTAGGGTTAGGCGTGTTAGGGGTGTTACACATTACAACATTGCATGCTTTTAATGGAGCACATTTGACGGCCCATTTGAAATAGCGCCCAATTGACTACGGTGTATACACTGAGTGTGTGCATTCTGTTCAATTTGTGATTAAATTAAAAGTAGCGGTGGGCAAATTTGACTGACTTGACAGAAACAATGCCCGCAGAAATCATTAAAAATCTCATCAGTTTAATTTAAATGCCACTCTTCACATGTAACGCAGTGAAAATATTGGTTTGCCTAATTTAAACTAATGTTTTTATTTAAAACTGACAGTTTTATGTTGCTGTACTGCAGTAAAATAAGACTAGATTCTGACAATTTTGTTATTTATTTACAGTATAATTCCTTGAAATACTAGAATTTATAATGGGCAAATTGTTTTAGAAACTAAAACCATTACAGATTAATGAAAATATTTCTAGGATTCATACTATTTAAAGATTCTGGTATTTCAGTGTTAATAATATATTCAGAATTCAAATTGACAGAATATATAATATTTTAATGAACCATATTATTTATGTAGGTTCGGAAGGTTGTTGCTAACCACTGGAATAAACTGATTATCCATCCACAATTTTTCTTAATCACTTTCACAGTATAAATACTAATTTAAGTAAAAGTGTTGATGCATATTCACAAAAGATTATATCACAATCTTTTATAAAAAAAGTTTAATTATGCACTTCATAGTGTATGACTTTTGGAATGTCTTTCAGACTATTATCCTTTGGTTTAAAGATAAAACATTGTTTGCTCTTTTACAAAAAGTTGAACTTATTTGTGCACAAAAAATAAAAGAAATATTATTAAAACAAATTGGTGACTTATTGTGTTATAAATAAATGTCTACCAATTTGCATAGACACTATCAAAAATATGTTAAAAAAAAAAAAAAGGTAAATTAGAAAAATGTTCCCACTATCCTTATGCTACATTTTGTTAATTCTATCTTCTTCACCCTGATAAACTTATCAAAGCTTAACACCTAGTTCCATTAAGAGAGAACCTCCTAATATATTTTGAAAACCAAGAAATATATTATTGTATTTTCAACTTAGAAAAGTCTTCTTGGCAGTGAACTAGTATACTACTTTTTTCTGCATCCTCCTTTGTGTCTCATTTCCCCCCTCCTCTCCCTCCTGTGTGTCTCATCTCCCCCACCCGTTTGTCTCATTTCCCCCTCCCTCTCCCTTCCTAGTATATCATTTTGGATTTCAGTATCATCTTCTGCATATCCGCCTGTCAACTCAACCTCAATATTTCAAAGACTGAGGTCCTAATCGCAACTCATATAACTCACTGTTGAGACTGCCAGCAACACTCCCACCTATGAGGTTCGTTGTCTTGGCTTTCTCGTGGACTCTGCCTTCTCTTTCATTTCATACATAAAATCAATCTCCAAACCACCTAATTTCCCCCCAAACAAACTCTAAAATAAGTCATTATTTTACATGTCACAACTTTATATCTCTCTTCAAGTACTGCACCTCATTTCTTGCTCGCCTCCCCATCTTCTCCCCATCATTTCTAAATGATTGCCTCCACTAGACTCGTCTACCATACTCAATGCTCAGTATCTGAAGTATCTCTGTGTCAGTAACTGGCTTCCCATAGCCACCAGAATAACATTTTAAAGCATGACCCTAACATACTCCTACAACTGCCCTCTGCTAATAATCTTTTTCTTCTCTCCT
Source organism: Discoglossus pictus (assembly GCA_027410445.1). Lineage (NCBI taxonomy): Eukaryota > Metazoa > Chordata > Amphibia > Anura > Alytidae > Discoglossus > Discoglossus pictus. The sequence continues at coordinate 410,017,066 of CM050164.1, read as the reverse complement.
CTCTGGTTACCTCCTCTAACTCCAGTCTCCCAGACTTCATTGAGCTGCCCCTACTTTCCTAGCTTCACTCTGTTGTTTATATTACTGCCTCAAAACCTTAAAAACACATCTGTTTAAAGAAGCTTATCATGTTCAGCATTAATATACACAACTGCATACTGTACAGAATAAATTGCTTACACACACAATTTACAGCGTAACACACAGTCACCATCACTTGTGTCAGCCTACTGCCTTTGTCACTGACATCTTGCATCTGTCACGCTCTCTTATCACACCTTACCCTATCTTCTAAATTGTAAGCTCTTCAGAGTAGGGACCTCACTAGTTGCACCAAGCTGTCTGTGGATCAACTTATTTTCTACTCACCTTTGTAATTGCTAATTCTACCCACTGAACTGTATTCTACTTTGTAAATAGCGCTATAGAAAATGTTGGAGCTTTATAAATAAAGTAGTAATAGTAGACAAATAATATTAGCATGTTAATGTGGGTAGGAAGGTGATTCAAATACCCTCCACTGTATAACCAATAATGAAAGAAAAGAAAATTCGGAGTGAACTTCTAATTGAATAATGTTTTCACTGTTGCTAAGGATTCTGGGTAGTGGCAAGTAAATAAGGCTAAAAAAGGACCATGTTTTTGTCTTTAGATGCACATAACATAGGAATTTGTTTAGCATTATGTACACTGCTCTCAGGCAGAATTAAGAAACATCCATGTATTAGGGTACAGGTTATGTTCTAAAGGAACTAGGGTGACGTCAGTCTCCACTGTTGTTATTGATAGTAAAGATGGTTCCCCAGAGATTCCTTCCCACCATAGAAACGCACAAATAAATACAAAAATAAACTAAAGTAAGCCATGCTTTGTGTAAGAACTAAAGAAATAGAAGGTAGCTATCCACTCCTCATTTCCCCTTACTATCGTCCCCATTCAATTTCAAGCCCGTAATTACCTATAACCCGAAACTTTGGCTGTGGGTTACATTTTTTCTAAACATTTAAACACATTCAGTTGTCTCTAACTGCTCTCTCACAGCCTCCACACGGAAACCATACATTCGTAAGTAGGATTTCAGTGGGAATGATCATATGATCTGGCAATATTTAAGCAAGCCCATAATTTAAGTCTTAGACATAGCCAATAGTAAATGAGGTAGTCATCATGACATCAGTAAAACATGAAGGTTAGCTTTAACTTGCAAATAAGTAATCGGGCTGCCCTCTTGAATTGCATTAAATAATCTGTTTAAGTCCATGTGGTTATAACACGGAAATAAAAGTTAAAAATAATTATTTTGTATTGCAGATTTGCAAGCTTGTAACTGTTGTGCAATTAATTCTTATGTCTTTCCAAGAATTCCCAGTATTTTAAAGTACAGAAGAGTGTGTTTAATAGCAGCTGAAGTTGTCAGAACTAGTGTCTAACCCCCTTGCGAATAATATCTAGTACTCGCAATATTTGTTGATAAATTTTCGAGTTGCGGGTAAGATTTGATTTGCAACTTTTGCAGGCTTGAAAAATCAATGGAGGACATAGGGCTGAGTTATGTCGTAGGCTGTGGGCCAGTAACTGGAATGCGAGTAGCTAAATGTTGTCGATTGAATATCTGTAGCTGCTTTACATGTTCAAGTAATTGTGATTTGGTCAGCTGAATAGGGCCCTATGTCCACATCCAGAAATAACTACATAGATAGATAGAACATACAGTTACTGATTAGCATTGTGTTTGCCACCTGGTTTAAATAACGGGCTTATGTGATCCAAAGTCTTTACAAAGCTTTCTTCCCCCTGGAGGACGGATTAAGTTAACTTTCCTGAGGAGTTGTTTTAGATGTACCTGAGCGGACATGATTTAAGACTGCTTCTGGTTAGGATTTTAGTCTCTTCTATTGTGTTCCTCCATCAAAGTGCCAGAAATAGGTGCACACAGAGGAGACTGGTAACTTGTCCAATAGTGCATCATCCTCAAAGCCATGCAGTAGATTCACAAAATCATTGCATGGGTCACAATGGGGTAGATACACTTAGGGCCTCATTCAAATGTGATATGGCCAATTGAATTGGGCTCTATATAAGCACAGAGCATATTTTTTCACAGAAGTTATTAGTTAGTGAAGACCTTGCATTTGGATAGAAGTTCACTAACTAAAAACTTCTGTAAAAAAAATATGCTATGTGCTTATATAGAGCCCTATTCAATTGGCCAAATCACATTTGAATAAGGCCCTTAGTCATTGCATGACTCACAATAATTTGTAAAGGATTTCAATGACATAGATATTGCAGCATTTGGCAAAGAAATTGCAGCCCTATATCAGTACAGATCCTTGTATATATTAATTAGTTAAACAATTACAAATAACTACATTTGAGTTTCCCCTACAGATATTTGGACTGTACAAAACATTAACAGGCTAAGTTATGTAACAATTAATTTTATATATTTGTTATTAAACCTAGTTTTAAACGCTGTGTGATCTTTTTTTCTGGAGATGGGAATGTTTTATCACAGACATTTGCTAAATATGGAATTTATTTATGTTTGTAGCTTAGTTTTCGTAGGCAAGAGGAAAATGAAATTCTGTGTAGAGATAAGCCCCGAGGCGCAATGTCTTTTACAGATACAATTCAAAGAGGCCGATTTGTGAAAGCACAACTTGCTATCACATTTGTAAGCATCTTTATTGGAGCATGCATGTATTTCTTATTTCTTTTAAGGGTTCCTACTGCCATAAGCTATGTATATACAATGATTTGTGAATTTAACATAGTCACAGAGACCTAGACATGCAAAAATTTAATTTATGACAAATATAATGGCTTTACTATATTTTATTATATAATACTTATATTATAAATATAATTTTCAACTGCAGTGAATCTTTATCCAGTTTTATGGCATTTGAGGCACAGTAAGTACATATTTCAACAAAAGGTGCTTTTTATAAACTTCACAGAAAACTAGGTCTCATTCCTCATTGTAGTTATAACATCTTGCAATTAAGTGGAGAATAGGATGTCCCACTGCACTGATTGCCTCTTTACACAGACCATGGGGCTCTTTTGCTACTTTAAAATGATCTCAATGTATACATACTGATCACACTTGTTTGTTCTATATAGCTCAAACATCCTCTGCCTTTGCAATAAACTGAGACTTCAAACAGCCGTTCATGTATTGACCACTTTCCACAAAGCATTTTCTTTCAAATACTTTGCTCATACATCAGTGTGTCTGAGTAGCTGTCCTTTCCCTCTGCTTCATTGACCTATTGTTTCAAAAGTTTCCTTCAGTCCGAAACCTTGCGAGTTCTCAGTCGGGCACAGTGCTTTGTAATAAAACATTATAAAACCTGAATCTTTGCACAAGGGCATGGCCTTCAACTTCTATTGAATCAGTCTTCTTGTTTCAATCTTTTTTATTGAAGACATAGTATAAAAAAATAACAGTTTACATTGCACCTCAGAACAATAAATGACAGTCTTTTAAATCTGTACTGTCATTTTCTTGGATTTACTGTAGCCTAACATAACAAAATATGTGACGTTATACAAATAAAGATAAAACATAGTAATAATCACATAAGTAAAAGGAAATCCACATAAAGAAACAACTGCCTTACATTGTAAGAACTTAAATACAATCAGCCTTATTAAATTGCAATTCAGCAAATTCTAAAGGGCTTTATTTAAGCACATAGCATTTTTTTACAGAAGTTTTTAGTTAGTGAAGACCTTGCTTTTGGATAGAAGTTCACTGACTAAAAACTTCTTTAAAAAATATATGCTGTGTGCTTATATAGAGCCCTATAGAATTTGCCGAATTGCAATTTAATAAGGCTGATGGTTCCCGTAGGAGCTCCACAAGACTGATCCATAGCTACAGAACTCTTACGAGGGAATGTTTGTATCCATTACAATTTATACCTTATTCATACATAGCCAGTGAGTTTGTCACTTAAGGGAAATAGCTTGCTATTCCTTGCTACTCCTTCTATGTTAATTAAGCAGCTTACAGATTGACAGCCTTATTTGGTAAATTTTAAAGGGCTCTGTATAAGCGCACAGCATATTTTATTTACAGATGTTTTTAGTTAGTGAAGACCTTGCTTTTGTATAGAAGTTCACTAACTAAAAACTTCTGTAAAAAAAAAATGTTATGTGCTTAAATAGAGCCCTTTTAAATTTACCGAATCACAATTTAATAAGGCTGTGAATATACAATTTAGAGCTAAGGGCTTGCAGCATTTACAGCAACAGTTCAGTAAAGTGAAAGTACATTAGTAAATATTGTAAAGTCTAGTAGGAGTTTGCATTTGGAGAGAAGGAGCTTTGTACTTTTTGTCTGCATATTTTATTATACATAAATTCACCAGTAAAATATTTACGTAGTCTATATACCACATATAAATAATAATAAATATATTTTTACTTCTGCTTGTGTATTCAGATTATTTTTTATAGAAGCCATATGAATAATTGTATGATATTCATTATAGTCATGCCATGCACCTGGTCTTCAGCTCGGTGGCACTCATTTTAATGACTTAACCACCAATGTATTGAGTATTCTGTCATATGGTAACACATGTCTGATGTTTTAATTACTGCACATGAATATTACCTTTTACATACATCATAATATATAGTTGCTGGTGAAATGTGACTTTTACCTGGTATATAACACAGCATTTGATTTTTTAATATTGGATGCACACAAAAATGTACATTAGGAAATTACTTTGAAAATAAGTATAGATACAGGGCACATATAAGAAAATGTAACAGGGTTCAGGTCCGGTTTCATGGGCATAGCAGATCTCATGGCCTAGCACATGTAAAACAGTCTTATGCCACAGCAGCTACAGCTATGTATTCTGACTAGTGATGTCGCGAACATCAAATTTTCGGTTCGCGAACAGCGGACCCGAACTTCCATCAAATGTTCGCGAACGGGCGAACCTGGCGAACCGCCATAGACTTCAATGGGCAGGCGAATTTCAAAACCCACAGGGACTCTTTCTGGCCACAATAGTGATGGGAAAGTTGTTTCAAGGGGACTAACACCTGGACTGTGGCATGCCCGAGGGGGATCCATGGCAAAACTCCCACGGAAAATTACATAGTTGATGCAGAGTCTGGTTTTAAGCCATAAAGGGCATAAATCACCTAACATTCCTAAATTGTTTGGAATAACATGCTTTAAAACATCAGGTATGATGTTGTATTGATCAGGTAGTGTAAGGGTTACACCCGCTTCACTATAACAGACCAATCTCCCCGTTTAATGCACCGCAAACAACCGCAAACAGTCCCTTTGCACAACCGCAAATTCCCCATTTGCACAAGGTTGGATACCAAGCTAGCCATGTCCCGTTCTTCGTCCTCACTGATGTCATTGAAGGTCTCTTCCTCCACCCAGCCACCAAGGGTCCCCGAAAGGTGACAACAAGCCCCCTGGGACGCCTGCTGTGTTTGGTCTTCTACCACCTTCCTCCTCTGACTCCTCTTCTTCAGACTCCCAGAGTCTGGAGGCTTCCACTGCCCAGCATGGAAGATGATACACAGGTCAGAGTCTGGGGGCTTCCACTGCCCAGCATGGAATATTATACACAGGTCAGAGTCTGGGGGCTTCCACTGCCCAGCATGGAAGATTATACACAGGTCAGAGTCTGGGGCTTCCACTGCCCAGCATAAAAGATTATAAACAGGTCAGAGTCTGGGGGCTTCCACTGCACAGCATGGAATATTATACACAGGTCAGAGTCTGGGGGCTTCCACTGCACAGCATGGAAGATTATACACAGGTCAGAGTCTGGGGGCTTCCACTGCACAGCATGGAAGATTATACACAGGTCAGAGTCTTGGAGCTTCCACTGCACAGCATGGAAGATTATACGCGTTGCCTCTGTCTGCGTTATTATAAGGTGTGTACTGTTAAGTAGTATTATTCCTATCGGTTTAATCCCTGTTACATCCAATAACAGGGGACGTGTATATGTCATGGATTTTTGGAAGCGGGAGATGGAAAAAGATGCTTGGTCGGTCCTCCTACTTCAAATTTGGGGCACTGCACGTGCAATCTAAGGTGCCACCAGATATGAGTGTCACTGTGCACTGGCAAAAGTTGGCAGAGTAGATGCAATAGGCTTCACACACACCCCTGTAGGCAGGCAATTGCTATTCAATCTATTACAGTCAAAAAAGTGTTGTTTTATGTCACTGAGCACAATATAAGCTGTGAGCCTGACCCAGGCAGGCAACTGAAATTAGATTACAGGAAAAAAATGGTTGTTTTCAATGTATGTTACACCACCAGGTATGAGTAGTGAAAATACGCACAATATAAGCTGTTAGGTGTTAGCCTGTCACACACACATGCTGGCAGGCAGGCAAAGAGTACACAAAAAAAATTATAAAATAAAATAAATGATGTTCAAAGTTTCCTCAATGATAAAGTATAGGGGGAAAACGAAAAGCGCATGTGTTCGCCATTCGCGTCGGACGCGAACATGCGAAAATCACCGCGAATAGTTCTCCGGCGAACTATTCGGGACATCACTAATTCTGACAGATCAGTCAGAAGTACCTCTCCTAACGTTTTATGTTGTTTCTCCTGATTGGTGGTTCTTAATCCCTGGTCTTTCTTCCAGCCATTCACACCTCAACTAGAACTACTTATTGCTCCTCTGGCCTCCTTTCAGTGCCTTTTGTAGATTCCTGTGACTGGGAGTACTTTTGGTTGCTCCTGTGTCTTCCTGTTCTGTTTGGCTACAGTTTCTGTTCCATTCTTGCGCCCAATTTGATTCATCTTTTGCTCCTGACGCAGGATGTTGGATTTTTGTCAGCCCTGTTCTTTGGCTGACAAATCCTTGCCTGTGACTTTGGACTTGTTAGTTTGGAATTGCCCTCCACTGGTATTTCGCCCAGATGAATTTTATCTGGACAACCCTGACTAAAAAATAATGTTATCACGGGTCTTTAATCAGAAATAAATGGCCAATGAAAATGTTCAAGATTCAATACAGAAGTTAAACAATCCAATTTAAAATGTATCATGCTGGGTAATAAGGTATCCAGTGAAAGATCGAGACGGAGATACAGCATATAACAGCTGAGATGCTTTGCTAAGTGACAGTACATTGCTTTTCAAAATCATCTAACAGGCTGCAAAACTGACAAGTGTGGAATTTAAAATCCAGGATAAGCATAATCTAATGGAATTTATTATATACAAAAACTGCTACTAAGTTTTAACATAATAAATAATCACATAAAGTAGGTTAGGGGATGCCAGACCAGGCCAACAATAATTACTCTGATCACCAGCATGCTCAAAACTAATGGCTGTATGACAGATTTCTATATATTCCAAGTACTCTCCTCATATAGTGGAGGATTGTTTGTAAGTTTAATGCGTGAATTCGACATTACTGCAGATACTAAAACTGTCGGGTATTGGATTGGTGAGGCAGCATATGTTTTAAACATTTGACATTAATCCTGGTGCTTTCTTCAGGATAAATATCGTAGAATACCCACAATAAAACAAAGTTGTATGTAATCAAATGTGTGGATGAGGGAGAATGGAAGTTCCATGTTCACAAGTCGTATACTTCATCTCCTAGAGCAGGCATATCATACTGATTATTCAGGGACCTTCATGAGGCCCACAACAAATCAATTACTGTTAAATGTGATACTTTATTTTTTTTCAGCAAAGTGTGCCATTTTTATTCAGTCTTTCATGGCTTGATAAAAGGGATGCTTCCATTGAGAGAGAGAGAGAGAGTGGGAGCAGGAAAGGTAATCAATATTTATATGAGGGACGAAGATGCTGCAGAAACCTCAATTCACAAAATGTCTTCTTATTATTTTCACACTTAAACGTCTTCCGTTTAGTCGCCCACAACCTCAATATGCAACAATGCATTTAAGTCAATAAATGTCAACAATAATGTCACTTTCCCAACCATGTGAAATCAATAAATACACGTAGAGGAACAGCTATAGTGTTAAGCCTCTGTATGCAGATCGAATATAGAGCATGAGATGTATAGAGATAAATCAAGGTCAAGAGGCAGGGACAAAAATAATATATTTAATAAATGTATCTGCTGTACAGAATACATTGTTTTAATGACTAAACAAAATGTTATGTTTTCTCATTAATATCTAAATAGTGAGGTTACATATTAATGTATAGATGGTGTTAAACTATGGTAACATGACTTACTATGAAACTGAACGTGGCTTTACTATGTGGTGTCTGTTCTACTATTCAATACTATTTGAAAATACAAGACATCTGTATTTAAAGAAATGTCTGAGTTCTGTAAGACTTTAAAATGTAGGTGGTCCTCTTAGTTTATTTTGAAAATATCCTCATCATGGCTAAGAACTTTTTTTTATGTTAGAGGGACTTCCTTAAAGGCATATCTAAATTCTCTGGATTATGAATGCAACTGATAGAGGAGAATCAGTAGTGTATGCAAACATATTTTTTGCATGAAAAAAATCCAAAGTAGACATTTACAAACTCACCCTGATGTTTGCTAAATCTTTTCAGGTTGCACTCTGAGGCTATTGTTATTTGACACCCCTGAAAATCCCTGCTAAGATTAGCATAAATCTCATAATTAGTTTTGGCTAATAAGGAGTAAGCAGAGGTTGTATCCTGTGTTGCAAAGCAGCCTGGGATATGTAGTCTGTTTCTCTTTATATCCTTGTGCTCTGATTCAGCTTTGAGCTCGGAACCCACCCAACCATGGGATTGCATCCTGCAACAAGTGCTTCCTTTGAAAGGTCAAACCTTGTACCTAGCTGCATCCCTGTGCTTTGTTATGTAGGAGTCCTGTGGGTGTGCAAAGCTGGATTTTACTTTTCTGCCTACAACTTTGTAAGTACACTTTAACTACTCTATATAACATATTTTTTTCTGATAATCACTGCTTTACCAAACATTTGAAACCCCGGAATAGTATATATACTTTTAACAAGAAGAGCTAAATGTTTTAGCTGTGTTGATCATTAATTTAATTCATATTCTGTGATTTACCAAAAACAGTATTTCATAATAAATTCACTTTTAAGGAATATAAAAAAAGCCCCATAGATATTCCTGATTTCCACCATTGTAAGGTCATGCATGGTAAAATGAAAGTGTATCTTTATAAGACATTTATAAAGGTTTTTAAGAACAATCTGATTACATAGAAGTTAACCTGTGTTTGTATAAAGATATCTCCCCTACAGAAGTAATTTTCATGGCAAACAGTTTTAACACAGTATATCTGCTGTCAGCGATGAGCATTGTGTTTCATATAACTTTGTGCCTGAAAATTTACCAGTTGACCGGCAGCATTTCAATCTTTTTTTAACAGGTTTAATATAGAAATTTTTTTTAGATCATCAAATATAAATTATGGATTTTAACCACCAATGCAATTTCTCATAAACTGGCTTATATTATAATAAATAACCTAAAACTAAAAGAAATAATGTTGCATATTTCTGTCAGGCAGATTGCTTGGCAGCCTTTTTGTTGTGCTAGATAGTAAAGAATATGATGATTAGCGTATCTGAAAAAAGAAAAAGTAGAAAGTGAAATAGGACAAATATAAATTAAGAACTTAATAAATGTAAGAGTAAAAAAAGGAAATAAAGATTGTATAAGGAAAGGGAAAAAGCAGATAATTTAGAGGAAAGTTCTGCGAATCTGACCAAGACACAGGTGCAAACCTGATTGGGCTCTTTAGTAAGGCGATGATTATTGCTCAGTATAGTTCAAAGCTGATTTGAGGCCTATGACAAGCATTTGTAATGAGTTTTCTGACTATGGTAAATTGCTGTACTTATTACTGTACATTATCTAGCCTCTGTTCAACGTACAATGGATTTTGTAAGAGACGTTTCTTCCACAAGTCTACTAATTTTGCAAGCCATTAAAAGACACAATAGAAAGTAAATGCATTTCCACAGGGAAACAAAAGAGGAGCAGGAGTTGAAGCACAGTACTATAAAGTATACCTGACTTCTTTTTTTCTTGATGTTTTATATAGATTTTCCATACATATCACATATATAGTTGTGAGCGTACGGGTCGTTGCTCACGCTTGCGGGCCCGCAAGCGTGAGCAACGGCCCGTATGCTCACAAAGCAACTGAGGCCCTCGCGAAGCGAGGGCCTCAGTTGCTGGCATGGAGCCACGGCCCTCGCGTCTCCTGAAGTACACTACTGTGGTGGGACTGTGAGTGAAGAGGAGGCTGTGCCAGTGAGCCCGTGTGAAAGCTGTGCCCCGGGGGGTGTTAGGACACTGATCCTGCAGCATGCAGCAGCCACACGGAGATTCCAGGGGCAGACTCTACTGGTGAGTGTGCCCAGCAATGCATGGGCAATGGCACTGAGAGGGTTAACCCCTGCACTGCTATGTGGGCCTGTTCTGGGCCTGCAGGGGTTAAACTGACACAAGCACACACTGACACAAGCACACATGCTCCTATTAACACATCCAATACACAGCACACCACAAGATAATGAACCTATAATTCCCTAATATTACAACCATAACCCCCAGGAGCCACTAGATTTATAGTCTGTGGTTACAGATTCAGGGCCTCAGTTGCTGGCATGGAGCCACGGCCCTCGCGTCTCCTGTAGTACACTGCTGTGGTGGGACTGTGAGTGAAGAGGAGGCTGTGCCAGTGAGCCCGTGTGAAAGCTGTGCCCCGGGGGGTGTTATGACACTGATCCTGCAGCATGCAGCAGCCACACGGAGATTCCAGGGGCAGACTCTACTGGTGAGTGTGCCCAGCAATGCATGGGCAATGGCACTGAGAGGGTTAACCCCTGCACTGCTATGTGGGCCTGTTTTGGGCCTGCAGGGGTTAATGCTCTACATGCTGAGGGTCAGGTAGTAGTAGATGGGGTCTCCTATAGGCATCTGGGGTGATATATATGGAGATATAGAGGTCTGCACATATTGCATGTGAAATAACCTATTAATATTAGAATGTTATCATATAGGTTGGAATGGATCTTACTATATGATTGTATAACATGGAAATACCTGCACCTATAGGATTCAGTTATATACTCTGCCTCTGATCTTACCATGTGTGCTTATAGGATTCTATGTATCTGACCTTACCATATGTTCTGCACATGATCTTTTTAAAAGTATTTTATATAACATAAATAGTGACCTCCATATCATGCTGCTATATGCCCCATAGATGTGTTTACCATATGTGCTGTCTGTACTATATACACTAATGATGTTAGTTAATGCACTGTATATATTCTTACTATAAGCACTGTGTTTGAACCTAATTTCTGTACAGTATGGGACATTACTATGTGCATTATAATACCTTACCATATGTGCTGTATGACATCTTACCGAAGGCGCTCCTTGCCAGCAACTGCGACCCTCCCAAAATTTACTTATATAACGCAAACAACACGTCACACCAACGACCCTCACAAACAACATACGAGACATGTTAACACTGATTACGACCTCGCAAAAATCGTCCGCAACTCGCGAACATGAAAAAAAAACTACTTACACCTTAACTTAACTAAAAATAAAAAAGTTTACACACTACTAAATTCTCTAAGCGACAGAAAAAATCGTCCGCAACTCGCGAACATTACAAAATGTAAAACACAATAAATACACACAGCACATACATAAAAAGCTTACCTACAGCAAGAGGGAGCATCCAGGACCTCAAAAAAACAACTTACACCTTCATTTACATCAAAATAAAAGAGTTTACACACTAAAAAATTCTCTAAGCGACAGAAAAAATGGCGGCCAACAAAACGAAAACGAGGCTACAGCGCTCTAACCACGGAAAACACCACAAGAAACTTGCAAAACACCACAAAAGACCTACGGATAATCCGCTAAGACGCATAACACACATTACCCGCCATTTTACTCCAATGTGGAAGTACACAACTACGTTAACGGTTACGGCTCGCGAACGCACAGTATTACACTGCACACGTTCATCACGCTTACACAGCAGCTCCACACCACTAATGCTGCAGCAACATCAAAACAGATTGCCAGCTCTTCAACACAATGCTTCAAAATAGGTAAAGTATATTCATTTATTATTTTAAATTACATATTTCAGTAGGACACACAAAACAACATTAGCTACCTTACAATTCCATTGCCGTCATTTTTTGACGGGCAATTCGCTAGTATAATATAAAATCCAGGGAAAGTGAAAATGCTTTTTATACACTCGATGTACAGATATCAGTAGATTCATGAGTGGGTAGTCTGAATATGCTAGTCAGATTTGTGTGATCCACTTTGTGCTTGTCAGTATCTGCTTATCATGCAGGGCATGTACAGTTACTTTAAAACAAGAATAAAAAAAAGTGGCAGAAATCTGCTTATTGGAGAGAATGTTAAATGTATAGGGCAGTTTAAAATGACAATTGACAGATGATTTTAACGTAAATCTAAGTTTCTACTTTTTTCTAATCTAACACATGCTGCTAATATCACAAACACACATTACATTTGAATCGTATACACATATTTTATATAAAAATCAAACTTATTTTCCATACCCCCAGTGAACCTCCCAATAGAAACACTGCATCGGGTACATATTTAAACCCTTTACTAACCTTCAAGCCAACAGCAGCAATGTCTGGGCTCCTCCTTGCTTCTATCACAGATTGATACAATGTATTAGCTGCCTGTGATTGGCCACATTTTATGCTAATTTTACCAGGGATTTATAGGGATTTCAACTCTAAAAATCAACTGCTTGATAAAACTAAAGACATTTAGCAAACTTTAGGGTAAGTATAACAATGTTTATTTTGGTATTTTTTCATGCAAAAAAAATGTTCATATATTACTACTGAATCTCCTCTAACAGATGCATGCACAATCCATGAAACGTATAAATATGCATTTAATAAGACCAAGCAGACCTGTACTTCTCTAAAAACTGACTGTGCATTATAAATAAGCTTCATGTCTGCCAAACTACTGCCACTAGCTGTAACATTAAAGCATTTCAATTTCCCATTAAGTGCTGACAACGATATGAGCAGAACACCTAGAAGGTGTTTAAATATCTCTGAATGTTATGGGCAGTGCCAGCACTATATCACTATATAAGTTTATACTTAGAATACATCGCAATCAGCATCTCAGCAGGTCTTTCCTTTCTGTCCTTTCACTTTCAATACAATTCTCTCTAAATTAAAGTTTATTGCAATCATTTACATATCATTATGACAAAATGGCCCTTAGGTGTGACAGATTAGTTTAGCAAAACACAATCTACAGAATATCAGCCTTATTAAATTGTGATTCGGCCAATTAAAAAGGGCTCTATTTAAGCACATAGCATATGTTTTTTTTACAGAAGTTTTTAGCCAGTGAAGACCTTGCTTTTGGATAGAAGTTCACTAGCTAAAAACGTCTGTTAAAAAATATGCTATGTGCTTAAATAGAGCCCTATTCAATTGGCCGAATTGCAATTTAATAAGGCTGTATATGTGTAAATGCATGATTCCAGATGAAATGCTTTGGATGATTTTTTTTTTATATTTGGCATTATGAAGAATAGAAAAATCAAAGAGTGCAACGAAGAAATAATTGTAATCAAGCAGAACAAGCACCAGGTGCAGTTATCTACACCCTGAAATACAGCAGCATCAGCTGCAGCACAGTGTGTACCCATAGCACAGAATGTTTTGGGAAATTGTACTATAATATGTAAGTGAAAGATGTTATGTTAGTATTTTATAGTTTTCTATACAATGGTTTTAACTATGTGTGCCTATTTTATTTCATAAAGATCAATTCCTTGTCATGATTACTATATTTATTTAGAACGTTATAAAAAATTCTGGAAAAAATTCAAACGCTTTTCACAAAATTAATCTAGAATTTGAAAATGGTTAGAATACAGAAAACATTTCAAAGACATGAAACTCTGGATAAACTACCGGCTCCAAATATAAAACACTATTATGTGGCAGCAAGATTTATACAACTGGTACAATGGCACAACTATAAACCACCATAACCACTGATAAAAATATAAGAGGGATACATTTAAATGTACATATAAACTAACACGATCAGAGTCTGCCTTAATACCCATGATTCAAAATAAAGGTTTGGCTCAGGGATGGTAGGAAAAGGCAATATGATAGGAAAAAGGAATTTCATGCTTATTTCATATCATAAGAAATGGTGAAATAATATTTTTTTAAGTCAAAACACATTACATTGAGAAATAATAAAAGTAAGGAAACTAAAAATATTATACTTTTGGTACATAATCCCAACTATGATAAAATAAAAACAAGCCGCACATACCCCTAACATGTTACAGAGCATGTAAGAAACTGGGCATTTCTATTCATATATGGTGGGATTGCCCTAAAAACCAAACATTGAGAACTTAGCAAGAAATGATAAAATATATGTTAGCTTATGAATTAAAGTTGGGCCCAGTAATAATGCTACTAAATGGGCCTTTGGAACGTATTGGAAGAGATGGACAAAAATGAATTATAGAAATATTAACTGTGACTAGAATTGTAATAGAGGCTCTTTGGCTGCAAAAACACCAAACATTAACTGATAAGAAAACAAGTTTGGCAAATATTCCAAATAGAGAAAATGTCTGATGCTATGTTGGAGCAGGAACAACAATTTCTAAATATTTGGAAACCATGGGCAATAAAATAATTTAGATTTAACAACAATTTGGTAATATTTTCGTTTTATGTAAGGTTAAAAGAAAATTGAGCTAAAGAAATAAAAAAATAATAGAGTGACTTTATCAGTTAATAAAACTGTGTTATAATTTATTTAACTGTTATTAAACTTATTGCACTAAAAAACATACATGAAAAAAATATGTCATGTAATGCAAGCAACATTTAACTGTATTGGCCTGTTTTAAGTTTAATTATTATTATTTGTTTAAGATGTGTATATAGCTTGTTACAATTAACAAATCTGTGAAGATTTCCCCAATCTACAGTGGTATCACTTGTTTTACATGGTAAGAAACACCTCTGCTCTTGGAAATGTTTTCTACAAGGCTCCAACAAGCAGACGAGTTGGACTAGGTCTTCTGCGGATTTTGTAGCAATGTTGTTCAATTGGTTCCTCAGGGGCTCTGCTCAATACAAGGTAGATATGAAACTGTCTTATCTGGAGAGATTTAAATCTAACATTGTACTTCAGAGAATACTCCTACATAAAATACCTTTGATCCCAAGTTCAAGATGTACATCCAAATATGCTCAAGTCTGGTGATACACTGACACCTCAATAACAATGATATTCTTTTTACATGTTAGCATTGTAGGTATCTCATTAAATACCTAATTAACATTCCTGACTGACTATGTTTGCAACTTCTTGAATATAAATTAATCTCACTTGAATTACAGACTGAATATATTTCAACTGTACACTACTTACAAGGCAGACACTATTAATAATAAATGTATTGCTGCATATGAACCTATTACAAAGGACTAAATGTTAAACAAGTTTGCCTATTAATATACAATTGTTCTATTAAATCAGAATTATGGACATGTTTTATCAGCAGAGAAATAACCAATTTAACAGTGAAATTGTATAGTCTAGTTTTTCTATTACATGCAGTGTGACTTGTCCTTTAAAAGGTTGTTTCTATGTTGTCAAGTGGGAGGGAAACATAGAATTGAAACTAAGATAATTGGCTGCATTGTATGACTGACACTTTTGGGGGGATTTTTCTCCAATGGTTCTTTCAAATTTTTATATATTATTTCTATATGTTTAGGATTTTATTATCATACAGTCAAAATGTTAGTGTGGCAAAATACCTACACATGTTCTGTTTTCTGTTCATGTTTTTTGTTGGGTACTCCCGTCATTGACTTAAAATATGTCTAAAACATTATATATATATATATATATATATATATATATATATATATATAAATATATATATATATATATATATATATATATATATATATATATATATATATATATATACTGTATATATATATATATATATATATTTTTTTTTTTTTATATACCATTGTTATTAGTTAGTGATGTCCTCAACAGTTCGCCGGAGAACTATTTGTAGCGATTTTCGCATGTTCGTGTCCGCCGCGAACGGCGAACACATGCGCTTTTTGGTTCGCCCCCTATACTTTATCATTGAGGAAACTTTGAACATCATTTATTTTACTTTATAATTTTTTTTGTGTAATCTATGCCTAACTGCCAGCATGTGTGTGTGACAGGCTAACACCTAACAGCTTATATTGTGCTTATTTTCACTACTCATACCTGGTGGTGTAATATACATTGAAAACAACCATTTTTTTCCTGTAATCTAATTTCAGTTGCCTGCCTGTGTCAGGCTCACAGCTTATATTGTGCTCAGTGACATAAAACAACACTTTTTTGACTGTAATAGATTGAATAGCAATTGCCTGCCTACAGGCGTGTGTGTGAAGCCTATTGCATCTACTCTGCCAACTTTTGCCAGTGCACAGTGACACTCATATCTGGTGGCACCTTAGATTGCACGCGCAGTGCCCCAAATTTGAAGTGGGAGGACCGACCAAGCATCTTTTTCCATCTTCCGCTTCCAAAAATCCATGCCATATACACGTCCCCTGATAGTGGATGTAACAGGGATTAAACCGATAGGAATAGTACTACTTAAGAGTACAAACCTTATAATAACACAGACAGAGGCAACGCGTCTAATCTTCCATGCTGTGCAGTGAAAGCCCCCAGACTCTGACCTGTGTATAATCTTCCATGCTGTGCAGTGGAAGCCCCCAGACTCTGACCTGTGTATAATCTTCCATGCTGGGCAGTGGAAGCCCCCAGACTCTGGGAGTCTGAAGAAGAGGAGTCAGAAGAGGAAGGTGGCTTTGAGGAGGTGGAAGACCAAACACAGCAGGCGTCCCAGGGGGCTTGTTGTCACCTTTCGGGACCCTTGGTGGCTGGGTGGAGGAAGAGACCTTCAATGACATCAGTAAGGACAAGGAACGGGACATGGCTAGCTTGGTATCCAACCTTGTGCAAATGGGGAGTTTGCAGTTGTGCAAAGGGACATCATACCTGATGTTTTAAAGCATGTTATTCCAAACAATTTAGGAATGTTAGGTGATTTATGCCCTTTATGGCTTAAAACCAGACTCTGCATCAACTATGTAATTTTCCATGGGAGTTTTGCCATGGATCCCCCTCTGGCATGCCACAGTCCAGGTGTTAGTCCCTTTGAAACAACTTTCCCATCACTATTGTGGCCAGAAAGAGTCCCTGTGGGTTTTGAAATTCGCCTGCCCATTGAAGTCTATGGCGGTTCGCCTGGTTCGCCCGTTCGCGAACATTTGATGGAAGTTCGGGTCCGCTGTTCGCGAACCGAAAATTTGATGTTCGCGACATCACTATTATTAGTCTTTCTCTGTCTCTTTTCTATAACTTCTTTCCTAGTATTGATTTTATAGCAAGAGCACCATTGGTACCTCCATGTGTATGATACTGAGGTTTTTTTGTGGACATGCAACTATTTCATTAAATTCATTAACAAGAAACAGAGTCTAGAGAGAGTTGGGCCATCTAGAACAATGTAACAAATCATCTGTGAAATATTGGCTTTTTTGGCAATCTAATTTTGCGTCAGTATTATCAAACAAATGCAAGAGTTGTGAATGTCAAGAGAATGGGGTCAGAAGAAAATGTTTACAGAATAGTTGGTGAGGCATATAGAAAAACACTAAGCATTAAATATTGACAGGTACTCATTGTAGGGAATATACTAAGCATCTCAAGTGACTGAGATAAAGTGAGAAGGGCTGTGATCTAATTTTCCCCTATAGGAAACCATGCATAGTAAATCAAGGAATGCACATCTCAGTCACTTGACATGATTAGTAACTTCCTCTCATTGAATTCCAATTACTTTGTTGGAGAACTGACTTTTACTCATGATTCTGTGGGTGATGTATTTATAAATTGTTAACCGTATTCTCTGCATAAAATATGTACCTATGTGGTATTACCTGTGTTTAATTAACTTTATATAGCTTTAAAGGAAGACAGCCCCCATGGTATAGGAATTGACATTAGGTGCCACAGGGGTCTATAGGGACCTTCATGATTATATTTTAAATTGGGGATCCTCATATGGGTTAGCATGTGGGAAGGGAAATTCCAGGTAATCCCAGGTTCATATCGCTTGGACAGGGAAAATTCCAGGGGATCTACTGGATCATGGGGGTAGCGGGTATTGAAGGGGGATTCCCTGGCTCATAGGGATAGTGGTATTAATCCTTATTTGTGTCAGATTTGAGAAATCAAGCCTCAAATCAGACACAATTTGTTGATAGCTTCAGATTTGATACATGTATGCTTCTCAGAGACATTTTTTGTGCCTCGACTGGTGGGTGAAAGCACAAGTAGGCTTTTTATAAAATTCTCATCACCTGTAAGGACTACTGGAACAATGTGATGGCCTTTTTGGAAATAAAAATGGGACAGGAACTCATGGGTTATGATTTTAGTTACCTTATGAGCATTCAGAGGGCATTTCTCATAGGCTCATAGGTGATTAATGTGTCAACTTTACTTGTTGTTATTCCACGAGAGACATAGGCCCTCATTCAATTGCGATTTGGCCAATTGAATAGTGCTCTAAATAAGCACATAACATATTTTTTTTAAATAAGTTTTTAGTTAGTGAAAACCTTGTTTTTGGATAGATATTTACTAACCAAAAACTTCTTTCAAAAAATATGTTATGTGCTTATTTAGAGCCCTATTCAATTGGCCAAATTGCAATTGAATGAGGGCCATGGAATGGAGGCCTTATATCAGACTATATTATTTGAGTGTTACAGGTGCTAGTCTAAATGGAATTGCTAAAGCGAGCACTACATAATACTTATTATAAATAGTTTACTTATATTCTCCCATTTACTATATATTTACAATTATACTTTATATTTCATATTTTTGGACATATTCACCATCATCATCTATTGCAGTCGCTTTAATAATTTGTCATATGTATTATATCTAACAGATCTTGAAACCTATATATGAGTAGTTGTACGTGGCATAGATTCACAATGGACCAATTTATCTTAGTGTTTATTCATGGTGAAGAATGTAGTGGGAATTTATTTATAATCTATATATCAGTAAGTGATACTGTATTATCTTCATTATGTTGTATATATTTCATGTATATATTTCATTTTCTTACTGGTGTTGAATTCTTTGCATTTGTTTCAATTTGAATTTAATTTCTTCATTATCAATTTCTTAATACCCCACCTCATCACTTACCTGTATTTATTCATAGGCATATCAGACTCATTAGCCATCACTGATATGTAGGTGGAGCTTCCTCCATTAATACTTGAAGCTTTCCCAATCACGAGCCTCTTTAGGAGCTTAGAGTAAACTTGTTAGGTGTGGTCAGCAGTTTACTTACCATAGTCATTTTTGGGATTCCTTTTAAATTATTTTACTTTAATAGGGGCTAATACTTAACCCTAATATTTTATCAGATCTGTGCCATTGTGACTGTGAATTCATGTCAAGAGTGGCAATATCCTTCTGATGTTATTAAATAACAGTTTCTCTCTGATATACATTGATTACGTTGAGAGCTATTCTATTATTTTCTATTTCATTACATTTCATATACCCCACAAAGGTTTTTTATTATTTTATTTATTTAATAAAGGTTAATATTTACTGTGCTAATAACACATTATACAAGTATGGCTGTTATGCATCTCTTTATTTCATTCTTTAAGTTAGTTAAAATGAACTGACAACACATCCACGTGTATATTATCTTAATCTTTTCTCCAACATTATGTATTGCATTAGTTATAATTCAAATTATATTATGAAATACACTCAAAATCAAGAGAACTATTGCCTATTGCTCATAAAGTGCAATTTTGTTTTATTAATAAATATATATTAAAAGGTTTATAATATAAATTAGAAAAAACTAAATGCTCAGCTTTTATGGCCAGAAACTTCATCGAGATAAAAAACGTAAGTGAACCCAGAGAGCAGGTCACCACGGCAACCAGAATAAATGAAGAGACATTACCATAAACCCTCTGAGCAATTACATTTACAGCTCTTACTGTAGAATTAATACATTTTGTTTAAGAAAAATATAGTGTTGCCATCAAATCTTTCTTCTCTAATGCAGAAGAAAATGTATTTAACATCAAAGGGAATATTTCAAATAAAAAATTGCTAGAAGTTGGCAATGACTAAAAACACAAAATGTTAGATCATGATCTGTTTCACTTTATATCCATGGTACAAAGAGAAACTTGAATAACATTTTTTAATTTTGATTCAAAGTTATAATTAACACATTTTTGTTTGTTTTTAACAATCCACTTCCTGGTTATTTAATACAACACTGTGGTAAAATGTTTTCATTTTTAACTTTTACATACAGTTTTTCTTTACTGTGGAGTTACATTTTCTTTTCTTAACTGATTTTTGTTTGCTCTCTCAAGTGGTGATTTCCATTAGTATTTTTGAAAGTACAGCCATATTAACTGACACATAATTGGCTATATAGTCACTTCCTCTGCATTTAAAGTCTCATTCCATATCAGGAAATTTATCATCCAAAACCAAAATTGTAGATTTTAGTTTGGCATAATTGCATATAAAAGGTAATAAATTAGAAGCAGTATTGTGTTTCAAATACTAAAACCATTTTGCATTGGTTAATATGTAGTTCTTCAAAAGAATATGCATTAATTTAACACAAATGTAAAAATAAAAAAACAATTTTCCAAAATATATATATGTGGAGTTTTATTGGGTTAAGATAATAGCTCAATTATTTTGGAAATCTGTATATTTCAAAATGCTAAATTAATATGAGATTAGTGGCCCCCATTTAATTGCAAGCCCCATAATTACCATCAAACTGAACTTTTGGCTGTGGGTTCCAAATTTGTTACATATATAGATGTATTCAATTGACTCAAACCCACAATTACAGGTGCACAGCTTCAACACGCAAAACATGAACCCGTACGCAGCATTTCAGGGCATGATCATGATCAATTAAGCAAGCCTTTATGTTACATTTTAGACAGAGCCAGTAGTAAATGAGACTGTCGTCATGCCGTCAGTAAAACATGGAGTTTAAACTACAATCAATTAGTGTTTAGAAGTTTGATTTGCAATCGGACTCGCAATCCAGAAATATAGAAATCAATAAAAATCACTAAACAACTGTTCTAGTCCATGTAGGTTCCATGATATGTATTAACTCCTTGATTCCTGGGATCTATATAACTACGTATTAAAACATAAAAAAAAAAAACTTATTGCAGATTTGTGAGTTTGAGACTATTGTGCAATCAATTTAATGCCTTTTGTTGCTTTCCCAATATTTGTAGGTACAGTATTGCGTGTTTATTTACTTTTGCAGTGTTACAAACAGGTGTTTAACCCACTTGCGAGTCCTATGTAGTACTCGTAGGATTATTTGATACATTTGCCATTTACGGGTTTGAAGGCAATTGCGGGCTTGTTGAATTTGTAATTGAATATGGATTTTGCATCTTTTGCACTGGTAACATTTACGGGCTTGAAACATGGAAGAAGGTGACTGGACGTAGTTACGTTTTTGACAATTGTAGGGATTTTGAGCTTGTAACTCGCAATTGGAATGCGAGTAGCTAAAAGTAGCCAATTGAATATCAGTAACACTTATGGGCTCCATTACGGGCTCATGTAATTGCAATTTGCACAATTAAATAGGGGCCTTGGTCTCTTACTCTGGGATATTAAGAAATTAAATAAATGACAATTAAATTAAGAATGCAATTGACAAAGCTGTCAAGCTGTCACCAAAAATAACTCATGACATTTCTAGGACAAATGTTTACATATATTAAAAATGTATTTTACTGTGCACAGCCATAAATGTCAATGTTATCATTTTTGCCTAAACCTCTTAGAATGTTAATCTTCTATATCTTCTATGTGCTGGAGTATCTTTAAGAAAATCAAATCAGACAGGTATGAAATGTAAATCGTAATAAGTGTACTGATTCCACACAGTCATAAACAAATACTATATGACTACCAAGAGATTTTTCCTATCTCCATTTTAAACCACACCTTAAAGGTTATTCTTGAGAAAACCACATCTAATGGGATTCTCACTAGGTCAGGATGACAGTTGGTTTAAGATCACATTTAACTAGGCCTTAAAGATATTCACTTACAATAACACATAGTTTGTGCCTTTCAAAGGGATACATGCTCACAATCCAAACACCCATATCCAGTGCACTTAGATTATAGATCTAGGGAGATTTAAGCATCTCCCTCAGAAGACATCATGAGATTGTCTTTATAATATAACAAGCACAGTATATATTTGATTTTAAGCTCAAAAAC
The DNA here is from genome assembly GCA_027410445.1 of Discoglossus pictus. NCBI lineage: Eukaryota > Metazoa > Chordata > Amphibia > Anura > Alytidae > Discoglossus > Discoglossus pictus. The sequence goes on along the minus strand of CM050164.1, from coordinate 409,994,565 downwards.
AGGGTTCTCAATTATTTGCAATGTGTGAATGTTGTTTTTGCCATGTGCTTAACCCCTGTATAGCGCTACAGAATATGTTGGTGCTTTACAAATAAAAGATAATAATATTAATATATTATTATAGATCAAAATATTCTAATTTAGATCTTTGAGCATGATTCACTAATTTTGGAGATTGGGGCATACTGCCCTACTCTGCTGGGGGGCTTATTTCAGCCACTAATATTTCTTATTATTAGATATTTCAGTAATGGCAACTGAAGTGAAGCAGGGTAATATATGTTATTATTGATAAATATTCAGCATTTATTACCGGTCTCAATTTTGATGGAATATTATATATGTATAGGAAATAAGTGGGTTCGCTGGTGGTCCTGTGGCTAGGATTCTGTGCTTTCCTTCTGCAACATTGGTTCGATTCAGGTTACTGAAGCAAGAGGTCACACCACCCTGAAGCCATGCAGGGTTGAGCCTGGTGAGTACATGGATGGGACGCCATCTAGGAATATCAGGGGCTGTATGCTGTAGCCCACTGGAGAAGGAAGTGGCAACCCATTCCAGTATCTCTGCCATGAATACCAAGTGGATCAGCATGGTGTTTTGCGGTCCATGAGGTCACATGAGTCGAACATGAATGAGAAATGCAAACAAAAATTATGAAATAAGAATTTATCATAATGCGTATTATTATGAATTGCTTAAACATGTTTAGATTACTGGAATATCCTCTTTGCTATAATTAAGCTGCCTGACTGATTATTAGTGATAGTGAATATAGAACGGACGTTAGCTGGCACTGTTATACATATAAAAACACCCTCAATGTGAACAGACTGTGATGAGCTAGGAAAACAATGCAAAACATAGGCATCTCTAACCTATTGCCACCAATAAAAATCTTTGTGAATCCAGCCTCTTCCAGGCATAATGCCCCATATTATGTCAAGAAGAGTCAAAGGAGTCATGTGACAGACACGTGTGTAATAAGCCACATGTGTTATTTTTCATTTACTGATATCTATTTCGCACATGCCCTACTTTCTCACTATCTATTTTTCCCACTATCTCACCTACTGGATCTATTAGAGGTTTCATGGACTTGGTGGGGAGTGTGAAACACATTCTCTCCCCCTTCAAAATGAAGGATATTGTTCTCCTTGTCCCTGCATGAAAATCTGATATGCCTCTTCTTTGTTTAAGAAAAATAAGTGTGTATGTGAGTGTGACCATGACTGTTGAGATAGTAGAGAGGACACACAATCTTAACACTCCTGTCCCCATCCAAAGGATTGTATGAGTTAATTTTTATAGCGTCACACATGACATAACTAATGACATCCGCCATTTTATTTCTGATTATGTAAAGTGTGATGTTATGTGATGTCATTTATTAAGCCATATATTATATGTGAAGCAATATATGATGGCATTATCAAATTCAAGATTGTTAAGGCTTGCACCAAAAAACTTCCAAATTACCTGCGTTTTCATATTTATGATTAAAATTTTCATTACTACTTAAAGAGACATAAAAAGATGTTGTAATACCATTTATATGTCTAAGCAAACAAAATTGTAGTATATTGTTATTAGCAAAAACACAGGAATCTTATTTTAAAAAATGCATTTCTCAGGGATCTCCCTTTTTGTTAAAACTTTTATGGAGTGTTCTATGGATGAATTCTTCTTATAGAATTGTTGCTTAATGGATCGGATTGATTATGTAGTCAAACTCCATGGTAAGTTCTTATAATTAATATATTTAGATTTTATAGTTTGCCTCACAAGTATGCTTTGTTTGTATAGAAAGCTTTGACACTCTTTCTACCCTTAGCCACTATATACATAACATGTACATTTATTGCTCATACATTTTATTGCAATAGCAATTTATTCTTTCTAAAGTGAAGACAGTGACTGATATGTTCTCAGCATATAGACTCAGAAATAAATTAAAATTTACTTTGAACGCTAATGGTAAAGGTGGGAGTGCACTATTGAGTTACAAGTATAAGTATTTAATAGGAATAAACGCACTACAATTTTGTCATTAACTGCAGAGTGTAAACGTAAAATTATTGCTCTTTGCAAGTAAAGTGGAAAAGAAACAGCAAAGGTATTAATATCAAATTATTATGTGTAGCTTGTCAAAATAATATTTACACATAAATCGCTATAATAACCCTAATGCTTCCTCCTCAATTATCGTATTATGCTTTGTAAGATGTGTCATTTTCTGACAACAATCAAAGGAGATAATCATTGCATGCAATATGTAACTTATAGTATATTTAATCCATGCAGTTGGTCAAGTACAATAACACTTTCCGAGTTATATACAGGTATTATGACATCCACTTAAATGACCACTTTAGCAAAATATTTTGAAGAACTAAACTTAAAAATAGGCAAAATATTTTTAAATTGTTAAAAAATACATTCTACTACTTTTCTACCACATCTACCATTTTGGTTTCTGCTGATCAGCTTCCTGAACTGACAGAAGAGCTAGAATATACGTGAAGTTTCAATGTACAAAATTAGAATGTGTCACCCACACTGTCAGTGAGATAATTACATCCATTGCAGAGCTTATTCGTTTACAAGAACATACCTTTCCACCTACCCAAGAAAGTACTAGACATAAGCAGGTAAAATAATTTTAAAAAAATGGAAGCTGATGTACAGGAAAAATTGCATATAATAGTTCAAAATGTAAAGGTTATGTTTTTTATTTTATTTATTTGTTTGCCCATATCGTTTTTTAAAACTCTAATTTATTCTATAGAAAGCCTATTAACGCTAGCGAGCTGGGTATTTTAAACCCTGCCCATGTAACTAATTAATTATAAAACATTAAATAATTTTAATATGTGAAGTGCTACCCAATAATAAATAAAACAGGATAGTTAGAGAAGTTGTAGTATGTATGTAAATGTATTTGGGATGCCCCAGGTCATCCAGTTTGACCTCACCAGTTCAACCTTCCTGCTGTAAATGGCAATATGAGTACTCCTAATCCAGAGTAAAAGAGAACACAGGAATCTGCAGAATATGCTATGTACAACAAGCTCTGAAGAGAGCGACATCAAACTCCAGCATACAACAAGGATTAAATTAGAGAAAAAGTAAGAAGTACAGCAAAGAGATTTATATCCTCACAAACAATTATTCATCACAACAATAAGGGGCATTCTGATGGAGTGTACTGTGGGATTGAGGTCACAAGGTGGAAGTGTTTAGCTGTATCTTGGAATGTTGACCTTACGTTTGGTATTGTCTGACCTTGCCCTTGTGGCATCAACTTCCCGACCCACTAATCCACAGTTAACTTACTTCTGATGAACCACTTAATAATTATGAGCTATGTCAACAGTCCATGATGGTGGATTTGGATTGCCACATCACATATACACACATTTCAGTTGACCCTTGCCTGTCTGGTTCTCTCCTAAGTGAACCTTCCTATTTTTGGGGCAACCACTATTTTCTTGTCAGGCTATAATGCTGTGTACCCCAATCATGGCTTTTTGCCACGTATCCCACACCTTTACAGGATTAATGCAGTTTAGCCCTGCCTCTGTGAAGGGTCTTGCTCCTGGGATAACCCATTGCTCAATTAGAGAACGGGAACTCCAGTTCCCATGTTTATAGTTCTTTTAAAATATTGTTTAAGGGAAACTAGGGGCTTGGATCTAGTGATCCAGCCGGCCCATTGACCTCATTCTTAAAAGACCTTTGTAGTTCGCTTAATAATTTGAGAAATGTTTTAGAAAGTAAAAAATAAACACAGCAATGGTATTTTTATCTTTTATAACAAATTATTTTTTGCATACATCCATTTTCTTTTGGAAGTTAATCAAAAGAAACCAATATGGTTGATCCCACTGCAGCATAACTGTATATAAAAAGGTAATAAATTAGAGGCTGTATTATTTTACTTTCTATTCTAAAAACATTGCTCATATTTTTTCAAAATAGTATATTTAAAAAATGACCATAGTAGTCTTTTAAATTTTGATACAGGGGAAGCAGGTGATGGAAACTGGTGATTAATGCAGAATAATTAAATCTCTAATCAGATGTAGCAAGATTGGTTGTTGGCCATTTCAGTTTTTTCATTGGCTGTTGGCCATTTCAGTTTTTTCACCCTAGAATTCTAACGATGGTACAGATATCTGGAAAAAACATTAATGAAGTCCCCTGCCTCCTCAAATATGAAGAATTTAGTGCAAAATAGTCAAGTTCCACAACCATTACATTTATATTTAATTGTCTCTAAGTATTCTTATTCAAATAAAACCACATAATACTGAGATGGAAGATTATCTTTCAGGTTGTAGACCAGTCACCAAGGTAAGAAGAAGACTCACAACTAGAGAGCAGCTTTAGGAAAGCCATGGAGTCATTTTTAATCTGTTGTCAGTATAGGAAATTACTTATTGAAAAGTAAATAAGGACCATAGAGTAAGTCAGATGAGTCTTAAGACCGCATTTATGATAGTTTTGAGCATGGTCAGATAGTAGTAGAGGCCAATAATGAAGGAGGTACCATAGCTCTAGTTAAAGGAAGGAAATGCAGGAGACATTAGGATGTGAACCACAAGGAAGTGATGCATATATGCCGATAGTATGATGACTAACTTCACCAAAGATAGTTGATGTTGTTCATTTGTAAAAGAGTATTCTTCCATATGACCTAATTTAAAGGAAGTTCAGCTTGTAGAATATATGGGGCTCCAGTCTACAGATGATAGGAAAGCCGGCTATTTTTCCTGTAGGGGTTTGTATAAAAAAATTAAACCTTTTTAATCATAAGAAACTTAAAAGTTGTATATACTGATCTTCACTACTGAAATGTTATTAAATATTAATCATAATAGAGGGCCTTTACCTTCAGTCTTTGTTGATGTTGATTTCTTGCCTTATCTTTTATCTGACCATTTTATTTTTAGGAAACAGACTCAATAAAGCCATAAAGAAAGTACTAAATAGTTAGAGATCTTCGCTATCCAATATTAAAAGGTAACATAACCTCTTCTTATCGTTCTTGGACTCTGGCATTTCATAGCATTTTGTTGATCACTATATTGTGATTTACAATGTGCCTTCATAAAATCACTGGCTTATCTCCTTTTAATTCTCTTTCTATGGCATGACTTTGTTGCAAATGTAGTTTGCACATTCATTAAAAGAACATTTAAATGCTTACAAAACTCAGTTTTCTATTTTATTTACATTTTATTTGTATTCTATAATCTAGAATACAATTATAAATATATACAGCGTATACTATACATTTATATATATGAAAACAACACAATGAACAAAATAAATAAATTATACATTTGTGAATAAAAATATGATTATATTACAAATAAAACAAAGGGATAATGAAGTATATCAAGTTCATAATATTCACAAAATCCCGTCTATGTTGTTCATTAATCTCACCATTTTACAGTTTCCTCTTCCTTTTTGCTTTTTTAACACCTCCTTTTATTATTAACTAGCGACTTGCCCATCAAAAAATGACAGAAATAAAATGTTAACCCGGCAATGCTGTTTGCCACACAATGCTAGGCTATGGCCCCTCTGACACCTTCTATGGTCATTGCAAGCCTCTCTCCCCATGTACTTTGCAGGCCTCGCGATGAGCGGCTTTGCCGCTCATTGCTGTTTTTGGCAAGCTGCAACTTTCCTGCTTCGCAATGATCACCTTCAACGCTCATGGAAAGCCTCTCCCCCCCCCCCCCCCGGTATAGTTTTGGGGCCTTGCGATGAGTGTTACTGACTTGGGTTAAGTGTTACTGCCTTGGGTTAACTGTTACTGGCTTGGGTTAAGTGTTACTGGCTTGGTTTGGGTTAAGTGTTACTGGCTTGGGTTAAGTGTTACTGCCTTGGGTTAAGTGTTACTGGCTTGGTGCTATTTTTTACTGCCTTTGGCCTTGTTTTCATCCTGTTATGTTTTTTCGGCCGCCATTTTTTTTCTCGCTTTAGAGATTTCCGATTGTGAAAAAATGCCAAATATGCCTCAAATTAACTTGCAACCTCACTCACAGGCTCCTTGGCTCTCCCCCTGTGCTGTGTGTGTACGCTATTTTGGGGCATATTTGTTTTTTTTTTGCTGTTCTTTCCAGTTCCGTGGTTCAGCCGTTAAATTCGTAATTTAGTGCAGCCCCGCAACTGCAGGTCTCGGCTTGCGAGGGCCGCAATTGCATTTACAGGCTTTGGACCTGTGGCGCTTATCGCGATCACTGCATTGAGCATTTGGCGCTCATCGCGAGGCCCGCAACTCGTGACGACAACACGCACTACGACAACTATATATGTGATATTATTATTATATATTATGCCCTAGGGATACAATAAACACATGGATACCATATAAAACACATTTGATGACAGTAAAAGTAAAACAGGATGGCACTTTTGTAGATTTACATTGATATAGGAGGAAATGAGAGCTCTGTTGTTGTGTATTCTCTACTTTTACCAGTTTTTTTCTTTACTCTGTATTTTCTTCTCCTCGTTTTCCCTTTTTCTTTTTATATCTCAGTTAAGTTTTTTACCTCTTTCTTCACTCATTTTAAGTAGCGTATTAAAAAAATCATATAGTATGACATCCATTTACTTGAAAAAAAACACATTATAGCTATGTAATATATATACTGATACATACTATAAATATCTATTGTTGTTCTCCCATACATGATAAAACCAGACATGCAAGCTAAACTGGTCATACAATTGTTATATTGACATGTTATCTTGATTTGGAAGATTCTTCTGCACCAGCACTGGATGAAGGAAACAGAAATCCCATTAAGTGTCCAGAGATCAATTTCGGTTGCACAGTGACCGACAATGATAGGAAGGCTTATGAAGGTGAAAAGGGCAGACATCTTAATTACAAATTGTAACAGCTATTTCATACCATAATTGTAAGCTATGAATGCTCAATTTGGACTTGTATTCAGTGTTCATTTATTGGTTATCTCTTAGAATCATATATTACATAGAACATTTATGATTTCTGTAGCAACCATTCAAGGACAATTTATATCCATTGTAAATGTCCCATTTATTTTGCTTTGTCAGTGCATCAATAATTATTAAAGTAACAATAATAAAAAGCAACAACATCAGTTGCCCTTTGATCCTGAATTAATTATTACTTCCAGTGATTGAAACAGACATTACTGTCAGATGCATTTACAATATTTGATATAAAGACAAATAACACAGAAAAATATAAATTAATGGTGTCGGTATATATAATAATTAACAGACAGTAATAAAGAAATGTGGATATCGTGAGACTGAATGACACATTCATTATTAATTCATCATACTTTGTAGACAGGAAAAACGCGGATCGGTCAATCTCCATTCAGCTAATGTAAAAGGGTTTTTATGTTAGCAGTTTTTTATCGATTCCTGAGACAGTAGTACGTGTTACAATCTATTATTCATAAATGGTCAGAATGTTTTTCAGCATTGTACACTAAGGAAACATATTACAAAAATATCAACAGTTTTTTCCAAGTCAAGATAAGTGACTCAGCTAGCGAATAAAGGTCCCTAGTTCAAAAAAACTGGAGGCCCATTTACAACTTCTCTCTATAAAATGTTGGTGGTTATAGGTGTCAATAAAAACTAAAACTGTTTGCAGGTGGTCAGATCACTTCTATTAAAAGTATTATATGCCATTCTCCCATATAAATTAAGAGAAATCTTTACTACAGACTGCTGCTGGTAGCAGAGGACCCTATCCCGTTGTGAGCCCTAGTGTATTGCACCTGCCGTGCCAGCAGTAGTTTTGCCACGGAAGTATCTAAAAAACTGAAACAATGATCATCCTTATGTATGTCTGGAACTATTATCAGATATCTAGAAGGTGGTTTGGGATGACTCATTTTGAATATAATAAGGAAGACATTCAAATCTATTTATTACTTCTATGGTAATACCAGTTGTAAATGTCTACGTGGGTAGAAAATCTCTAGTCTATGTAGACAGAGGCCAAGAGGGCATCTTTTGCAATGTATAAACATTGATAGGATTGAAATAGACACAACATTGTCTCTCAATGGCCCATAATCAGCCCTTTTGCATCATTCACTGCAATAATAGCTCTCCAGAAATGTAAACATCCCTCTCACATCCACACATCTTTCCCCAATGCATCATAGATCTCTCCAGGGCCCTGCAGAGGCATCAACATTTATTTTTGTCTAATTGAATACTAGATAGATGACATTTTCCTGCTTAAATATGATCTGGGACAGACTTAAATTTTTCAAACATTTGGGGCCACATTCTAATAGCTACTTGCAAATGCCTTGAACAAAAATTTGGCTTTGGGTGTTTTATTTATACATGTTTATATGCATTCTAATGACTTAATGATTCATTAGTGCCAATAAGTAATATTTGCTGAATATGTAGCAATATTAAGAGTGATTTTAAGTGTGTATAAATTTACTAATTGGGCAATAGAATAGGGCCCTTGGTTTCCATTGTGCGGTGGTCCTTTAATTAAGAAGGATGGATATGTCACCTCAGAAAATGCTAAGTGGCACCAGGATAGGCAGTGATTGTAAGTTACCTTAGTAAGGTACATGGGAACATATTATAGCATACCAATAGTTCTGGGGTATTATAGGTAAGAAGGGGGTGAGGTGTTTTGAGTGGAACATGATGCAAGCAGAAGAAAATCAGATTACAATCAGAGCATACCAAGAGTTTATCATTCATGTACTCAATACTTGAAAAAATGATTATGATATTAAATATTATGTGGGTGGACCCATATCTGCTGAAATCCCCAATTAAACTATTATGGTTTTGCTAAATGTTAAGCATTCTGTACATTTTACTTGGACAAGTAATTTAGGTGACTAAGGTGAAAAATATTGTCCTTGGCAAAAAAATATGTAGCATCCATGATTGATTGAAATAGGAACAATCAGAATTAAAGGGAATAAAAATGTTGCATAAAAGTGATGACATGTGAGAGATATTTTTATTGTGATAAAAATGAAATGCAAATAATTAATAATTATTTTAATTCTTTGTTTTTTTATATAATTTTTCATAATATAAACAGTGATAAATAGAAAAAAGCAGTTGGGGAAGAAGAATAGTGGGGTAATTTAAGAAATTATTCACTTTTTCTCGTTTCATTTTAGGTTCTTATGTTATTAAATGGTTACATTTTTGTCTATTTTCAGTGTTCATATATTCCCACAGGATATCCATTTAAAAAAAAAAATTATGTTTATCTGCTCATCTCATGTACATTGCGTGTATATAAATATTTTTATTTTTATTTTGTGTATATCTGATTTCCAATTTTTAGTTATGATAATTCTAGTAGCTAAAAACATTTTATTTATTAGGAGTTGGGTTAAATAATTCTGAAGACTTAATTTACAGTTATTAGTGAATGTAAAGAATAAAGTAATGTGCAATATATTTTATAAATACTGTGGACCTCATTCTATTATCGGCCGCAGCCGTTGCGGGGCCGCAAGGACCGGCCGCAAGCTATTCGGCTATTCTATTCCCCTCCGGCTGGGGATTCCGGCAGGCTTGCGGCCGGTGCCTTGCTATCTCTTGCGGCCGCTCGCGCCGGAGGAAATCCTTTGACCTAAAACGTCCGCAAGGAAATCGGCCGTAAGAAAATCCTATTTGCAATTCAATTGCTCCGGGAAGCCTCTCTGCAAGGCTAAAACCGAGCTGCAGCTTACTTGCAGGAAAGAGGTCCCGCTAGCACCAATTAAGCACGAAATATAGCCCAAATAAAGCCATCCTGCACTTTGAGAAGACTATAAAGTGATTTTCAGTGTTAGCAAAAATAGCACAAAATTCCCCTATACTCAAATCCGTAAAATATTCTTTTTTTAATATACGTCAAATATCCATGTAAAAAGTCCATAGGGCTTGGAGCACCTCAGACCCGCCCACGCCGCAGCCGGAAAATAAACAGTTAATTTAAACTCGGGTTTGGGCTGATGTGCAAGCTTGAGAGTGGGTTACTTTTAATCCTCATGTCCCCCAATATGATCCCTAGCATTTACAGAGCTTTAAAGAGCTGTCTTGAATTTATTTTTGACTTTTTAGATTTCAGAACTTACGGCCGGTTGCAAGATTTACGGCCGGCCATAAGAGGAGATCCTTGCAGGGCCGTTTAATTGAATTGCGAGGTAACGGAACCCCCGCAAGGAATCGCAGCCTTACAGCCGGTTTACGGCCGATAATAGAATGAGGCCCTGTATATCTAAAGGAATACATAAATTAATTAAATTAATAAGAAAAACAACTTTTTGTCATACCATATTAATATACATAAATGTTCTTATTATTTTTTAGAATAGAAATAAGAATGGAATTGAATTTAGAACTGAAAATGTCAGATACAATTTTTTTATCTATATTGAAAGGAATACATTCATCCTGAAGTGGCAGCTTTAGAAAAATGTAGTCAATATTTTTATTGTGCCACTGTAGTTGATAAGCTGTCCTCTTTCAGCCCAAACTCTATTATGTATTGTTCATTTCCTATCAGCTCAGTAAAACCTTTACTTTACATGTCTTTTCCTCTAATTTAAAATATCCTCCAACCATGCAACCCGCCACCCTACTGCACAGCTAGTTACTTCTTCAAAACCTCATTCTCTACTTCCACACATTTCCCGCAGAGATAAATTCTCTGAAAATTCTCTGAAAAAAAGGTCTCTAATCAAGTATTCACACATAGAAACTAAAACTTGCTCCCACTCACTTTTATTTAAAAAGAATAAATGATATCTAATAATCCTGTTCAGGAATCCGACCTTCTATAATTTCCACTTATTCATAATACATTTCAGTCAAATTAACCAACGATTTTATCTGTCACACCTTATTTATTGTAATTCTTGATACATGAAGCATAGGCTAAACAAAAATATCAGAGGAATGCCTTTACTTAACTGGTTTGCTCTATTTTAAAATCAACTGTAGAAATAGTATGAGAAAAAAATGTACTTCAGTGATAACACCTCTGAATGTGTTGAAATTCTAGGCATCAACTGATCTGCTTCAACTTGTGAAATATGCTGCTGAAATACAAAAAAAAATTGCAAGGAAGCATCTGATTTTTTTTTCTTTCAAGATTTCAACAGCATATTGAAAAAATAAAAAGGAGCCAACACCAACTGAAAACTATTACTTTTATTTAATCTTACGCATTTCTTTTTCATTAATGCTTTACTGAAATAACATTACAGCTCACTAGGTTGAAGCCACATGACATAAAGATAATATATTACTAGATTACAGGGGTTGATAAACAGTAGTATTGGGGTGGATTAGTATGTTGCGTAGATGAAGCAACAGTCAGTGTGAAAGGTATATGGAAGTTTCCATGTTTCACATACTGTTTATATCAGAACCACACATTACATTAATGTATTCTATACACATACATATTTAATTTATAAAAAAAAAATAGTTTCCACACCCCCAGAGGTGCCTACATAGACATCTGGTACCTACCAATAGAAACATTGCATTTGGGTACGAATGTTTAATCCTATACCAGCCTTCAAGCAAACAGCAGCGATTGTGGTGTGAGAAAACAAGACTACACATACCATGATGCTTTGCCAGTCACTGAAACAATGTTATAGCTGCCTGTGATTGGCTAAACCAAATTATGAATTTTATGCTAATTTAGTTAAGGCTATGAAGGGGCATTCCTTCTTAAAATCAAGGGGCAGACATTGAAGACATTTGCAAATGTCAGGGTAAGTGTGTTAATGTTTATTTGGGGATTTTTTCATGCTTTCATAATTCATGAAAATTAAATATGCTTTTAAGGATTGAATAATATGATAAACTAGCAACTTGCCCATCAAAAAGATAGGGGGCAATACAATTGTGAGCCATGGCAATGCTGTTTGACACAGAATGTAAAGCTTTTTGTAGCGAGCCGCTCCTCTCGTTTACTTTTGGTCCTATGAGCGCCTTTGGCCCTCATCATAAAGACAGATATATATGTCTATTTTTTTCTATAATTATTAATTAATTATTTACTTAATAAATTAATTTACTTAACCTATTTGTAATTGATATATCCAGCAATTAATAGCATGGAGAGTTAAGTATCTATTTTTCTTTTCCTGCAGCATACAATATACAGTTGGACTGTTGCTGCCCTGAGGAGAAAGTGTCATCAATGTCCCAACTGTGCATTAGAAACCTGCTGCGTGCTCGAGGGCAAATTGTTGGTTTACTTGTGTAACGCGCTATTTTAGATTTGTAATGTGTTAGTGTTGTATGCGGGTCGCGAGCTTCTCGAGGAACGCAGTTCTTGCGAGCTTGCTTTGCGAGCTCGCAACGAGTGACAACTATTATATGTGATTACTGAGGGGTTAAATTGCTTCTTAGCTTTGAGATGTATTCAGGGTGTGAAGATGCCAGTAAACATGCAAATGAGAACAAAAATATTTTATGGGGAAATGCACACTGTGATTGGCATGGAGAAGTGGGTTTGTGTGACAAGAGGATACAATATGGTGAAAATAATTATGTAGCCCACAATTAATCATTGTGATTAAGTGAGAAGATGATAACAATAGTACAGACAACATCTTGTGGTAGTAGGGTCTATATAGAGGTTGAAATCACATTCATTACATTTAAACATTTAGAAAACAAATTAACATTGCAAGTTTTTAATTTACACATATCCCTTTCGATAATGAACAATAGATAACACAACATTTGAAGCGCAGTAAAAAGTGAAAAAAAAAAGCAAATACAGTTTTTGTGAGTTTGTTCTCTTTGTGCTATTTAGTGATGATCGGCTATTATTAATAATACATTTTATTTGCGTAGTCACATATTTCATAGTGGCTGGAGGACAGAAAATACAAGGGAATGATCACCATTATTATTATTTCTGTATGTCTACTCCAAGACTAATTCCAGATTACATTCTTTTATTTGTTATATAGATTCTATAGATTTAGCTATATGGACCTGGAATTGAAATAAGCCAAGCAGTTTTGTGAAATCTGTCATTGATTATTTCCAATGGCCATTATCTTTTATTTGATGATTTCTCTCACTGTTTTTTCTTTATTAGCTGATCTAATGTATAACATTTTTTTTTGAAGCATTTTGGACACTATAGTATAGTTGATTATTTGGCATATATGGCATGATTACAGTGGAGGAGCTACTGCTGGTGCTGGGTCCAGAATATGATATTAACTATCTTTTATTAACCCCTACAAGTGAAGTTGTGAAAATGATTTTGCACCGGTGAATTACCAACTGAAATGATAGCAATTGCTGACATACTAAGTTTATTTACTTGATGATCACAACTGATTTTATGTTATTTCCTAATCAAAACTTAAGTAAATAAGTAAGATGAAGTTATGCACCATGTACTTTTGCATTCATTATTATTTAATTTTTATTTATCAGATAAGAGATTGAGCTATCTTTTAAATTTGCACCTGTTGCTTTAATGTATTATACCTAATGAAGGGGGCTTGTAACTGGACAAGTTGTGTTCTCTAGATTACTTCAGTAAGCATGGGACTTAAATATGTGTTTCTATCTCAATATAATAGTTTCTGGACACTTGTTTATGTACCCAAACTACAGCTAAGAATATTTAGTCTCTATCCACGAATATTCGGATGCTCATAAGGGAAAAACATATTAAATACAATTCACAGAATAAAAATTCCCTATTCCTAATTATTGATCAGACATCAGTATTGGGTAAAACCAAATAAATAAAACAAAACATTTATTCATATTTATAAAATGCTCTTAGTGGTATAAAAAAATAAAAATAAATATTTATTCAAAAGTGCACTATTATCATATACTAGCGAATTGCCCGTAAAAAAATGACGGCAATGAAATTGTAAGTGAGCTAATGCTGTTTGGTGTGTAATAATGAAATATATAATACAATAATAAATGAATATACTTTACCTATTTTGAAGCATTGTGTTGAAGAGCTGTCAATGTGTTTTGAGGTTGCTGCAGCATTAGTGGTGTGGAGCTGCTGTGTAAGCGTGCTGAATGTGTGCAGTGTAATACTGTGCGTGCGCGAGACACTATAGTGGTGTACTTCCGCATTGGAGTAAAATGGCGGGTAATGTGTGGTATGCGTGTTCGCGGATTATCCGTATGTCTTTTGTGGGGTTTTGCGAGTTTCTTGTGGCGTTTTGCGAGTGTGTTGTGGTGTTTTCCGTGTTTAGAGTGCTGTAGCCTCGTTTTCGTTTTGTTCGTCGGCCATTTTTTCTCTCGCTTAGCGATTTTATCAGTGTCTAAACTCTTTTATTTTCATTTAAATGAAGGTGTAAGTTGCTTTTTTGAGGTGCTGGATGGTTCCTCTTGCTGTAGGTAAGCTTTTTATGTGTGCGTTGTGTGTATTTATTGTGTTTTAAATGTTTTTATGTTTGCGCGTTGTGTCCGATTTTTGCGAGGTCGTAATGTGTGCTAACGTGTCTCGTATGGTGTTTGCGTGTGTAGCCTCGTTTTCTTTTTGTTCGGCGGCCATTTTTTAGCAATTTTTTTAGTGTGTAATCTCTTTTATTTTTATTCAAAACGAGGCAGAAGGCAGTAAGATTTAGGCACTCATCACAAGGCCCGCAAGACTTTGAAAAAACGATCGATAGGCCCTTATTGAAAGGCATCCTAGACTTCAGCAGGGAGAGAGAGGAGAAAGACACAGGGGAGGGAGAGGGGGAGAGGGTGGAAAGAGACACAGGGCTGAGAGAGGGGGAAAAGAGACACAGGGGAGGGAGATAAGGGAAAGATAACACATGGCAGGGAGAGGGGGGAGAGGGGGAAACCGATACATGAAAGGGAGAGGGGGAAAACAGACACACGGCTCAGGGAGTGGGGAGAGGCTCGCAATGAGCGCCAAAGGCGCTCATTGGGGACTTTGCGGTGATCGTCGAAGGTGTTCAGTGCGAGGCAAGAAAGTTGAGGCTTGGACATTGCATGAAATGAGTGGTGAAGCAGGGGAAAAGCTCTCAATTAGCGCTGAAAGTGGCGGTTTGGCCGAGGTCTGCAATGAGCAGCAAAGCCGTAAAGTAAATGGTGGGAGAGGCTCACAATGAGTGCCAAAGGGGCTCATTGCGATGCCTGCAAGTAAGAAGGGGGATAGCCTCACATTTTGTGGCAAACAGCATTGCCAGGCTTCAAATTTTATTGCCGTCATTTTTGATGGGCAAGTTGCTGGTATAGATAATAATATAGATTATGTTACCACCTATAAAATGGTTCGAATACTCAATGTTTTTCACAGTCATTAATTCAACGCATTATTTCTGTTCCAAAATAAATATTTTATTAAAAATATTTTTTTTTGTAACTTAAACCATGTAAGTGTAAAATACGTAAGAAAAATTACACTACATATTTTGCAAAAGAATCAAAGAAAATCTTGAGTAAAATATCTTGTTTGTACAATAGCTGTTTGTTATCTTTCCTTTACTCAGATGGTATAAGCATTTTACATACCCAATTTCCCTCTTTTCTTTTTAGCACCACTGTACGTTTTTGAGATCCAGCTCGCAAATGGTGATCGCAAGCTACGTTGCTAATCAATTGCCTTCTATTTGCGGACTCCGATTGAGTTACGTGCTGCAAGCTACAAATCCTAGCGATTTGTTCAATCTCAGCTTACTTGCCTCAAAGCCGTTGATCTTTCATGGCCGCAAGAGTTGCAGCCGCAAAAAATCCAGAGTCGCTATTCAATTGCTCTGATTACCCCTCCGTCAAACCCGTAATTGGCTAAACGCGAACCACAAGGAGGTGTACCAAGAAGGTGTTGCAAAGGGCTTACTTACAAATCGTAGCACTTGAAATGCAAATATAAAATCAATCCAGCACTGCAAATGATAGGGAAAACAATGGGTGACATTAGAATTAAAAGCACAACATTATCAAGCTTGCACATCGTCAAAATATAATACTTTATTTCATGTTTATTTGTCGTCAGAGGTCCTATGGGCTTCAACCTCCAAACCGCGTAGGGCTTTTGGATTTGGTCCTTCGTGCTTGAATAATGAGTTACGGGCTTGGAGGTCATTCAAGCACGTAGGACTTTGGATGTTCTTTATAAGAGTATACTATAAATATGACACACCTCTAATGTTTCTAAAGAAAACATGTAATGAGATTTTCATATCATATGCCCATATGATGTGATTTTCTCCAAAACTTCACCTTTCAGCAAATTCAACGCAATAGTTCTGTAACAATTATAAAATTTGTTACTGATGGTTAAAGCAAGAAAACATTTGGGATGCCATCCACAAAAATATTGTGGTCTGCCAGCTACTGGATAATTATTACAGAAATCCTCTACATAAGTGATGGACAACACGATTTTACAAGGGCAGACAACAGCCCAGGTTTCCTGTCTTTTTTTATTTTAGTCCAGGTGGATCAGACACAATAAATAAGACTGAGAGAGATCCTAAATACAGAGAAAGAGAGATAATGAAAACCTGGACTGTTGGCGGCCTCATAGGACGGAGTTGCCCACCACTGCTCTACAGGGAGTGATATAAATCTGCAGATAAACTGAAAAAGTCATCTCTCAGTGGAATACTTATTTTATTAAGGCTCAGATTGTTTTAGATTTTTATTTGCATTTACTTTTCTTTATAGATTTGCGGCACTGTCAGAATCATTTGTGGCTGTGTGTTTGGAAGCAGCTGCCCAACAGAATACATTTTAACAGTCTTCACACACAGCCAGTGAAACTGTCTATTTATCCTATAACCAAATAATAAGTGTCTGGCAATCAGTGTAAATCAGACAGTGGGATTGAGCTGAAATTAAAGATATAGGTTATAAAGAAATATTTAAAAAATATGAAAACTGTTACATTTTTTTAAGTACCTATATAATTCAAAGTATTTGCATTTGTTCTCATTATAAATTAAAGTCTATCGCAGTCCAGTATTTACAGCATGCTCTTTTTGAAGAACTTGATTATTGGAAAAATGTTTTAATAAAGTAAAAAATTATAATATATCCATGTTGGTAACAAGCAAAGGGGTCTCATGTGGACCTCAGACACTTTCCATGTGGAGCCCCATCCCATTTTCTAGAGCAGAGAGAATGCGCTTTTTAAAATTTGTATTTCTCCATAACTATCCATCTTTCTTGAACTTAAAAACACACAGGCTCCTATTTAATTGTCTAAATTGCAATTACGTGAGCCCATAATGGAGCCTGTAAATGTTACTGATATTCAATCGGCTACTTTTACCTACTCACATTTCAATTGCGAGTTACAGGCTCAAAATCCCTGCGGTTGTCAAAATGTAACTCTGTCCTATCTCCTCCTTTGTTTCAAGGCCTCAAATGTTACCAGTGCTAAAGACGCAAAATCCATATTCAATTACAACAATTTAACAAGCCTGCAATTGCCTTCAAACCCGTAAATGGCAAATGTATCAGAATTTGTTTTATGATTACTAGATAGGACTCGTAAGTGGGTTAAACACCTGTTCGTAACACTGCAAAAGCAAATAAAAACACATTAATGCTCTTAAAAATACTGGGAAAGCAATGAAAGGCATTAGGATTGTACAACAGTCTTAAGCTCGCAAATCTGCAATACATTTTTTTTTATGTTTTGTTTCTGTTTTATATCAATCCCCAGAATCAAGGAGTTAATATATATCATGGAACCTGCATGGACTAGATTTTTATTTTTTATTGATTTCTACATTTCTAGATTGAGAGTAGGATCACATATTGTACTTCTAAACACTAATTGATTGTAGTTTAAACTCCATGTTTTACAGACGTCATGATTACGGTCTCATTTACTATTTGCTCTGTCTAAAATGTAACTTACGGGCTTGCTTAATTGATCCCTGAAATGCTACCTACATGTTTATGGTTTGCATGTTGGGGCTGTGAGCATGTAATTATGGGCTTGAGTCAATGGAATACATCTATATTTGTAAATAATTTGTAACCCGCAGCCAAAAGTTTGGTTTGAAGGTAATTACGCGCTTGCAATTAAATAGGACCCATATTATCATTATCTTTACTGCCATTCCCAATTAATCCAACTTCCATCTACAATAGTTTTTACTTTTTGCTTCAATGGAAAAGGTCAGGCCCCATCACCAAAAGCTGATAAGCAGAAAACAAAATGTTGGTTACAGCAGCATAATTTAATATGATATGTAATAAAATAGAAGTGGTATTATTTTTTTGTAAATGAAGCACTAATAAACTTGTACAATTTAATTTTATTGACATAGACATTTAAATCTCAAGAATGACAAATTATTATAAGCATTTCTGAACTATCAACTTTGCAAAACCGTCCTAGAAAAGTCTGGCTGATTTCTTTAGATGAATAGTTTAAAACTAGTGCAGTCTTCTGTAATCTTACACTATAGGTACTCTGTAAGGCCCAAATCACATGGGTTGTCAGTACTTTTATTTAAATCATAATATATCTGTGTTCATTATCTTTTAGTTTTTCAGAAAAACATATAGGACTGGAGTGGTTTTGTAGGAGGGGCTGGTGTTTGGTCTGGATGTTAAGGGCTGAAGGATCACAAGGCAGGTAAAAACATACATGAAACAAAGTACCTACAGACTGGAGAGGTGTAGTAGAGTGCTGATTTTAGACACTCAGTTTGAAAAGTGACAAGTAGAATACAGCAGTGGAGGAGGAAGCACCAGCCTATAGGCCAATGAACCTCAGACCCATCATCGAGGATGGCTGTCATAACTTTGGGTGCTTTGAGGTCAACCACACCCAGTTACCGTCCTTAATTTAGGGGTTACTCTCTCCAATGTCTATCTGCATACTGCAGGAGCTCACTAACCTTGCCCAAGGGCTGCTGGGCATTTAGTGTATATATGTAATTCAATAACCAATACACTTTGCACTGATATTACTAACAATCCAGAGTTTATGCAAAATAACGTCTTCTTTCGCTAGTTGCTCTCCCTTATCAGATGTTAGTACGTACTAGATCCTAGCAAGTTGATAGAACAAGGTGCATAAGTGTTAGAAGCCAAAGGACAGTAAAAAGAAAGACAGGCATAGGAAAGAGTAGAAAACGTAAAAATGACAAAACAATGAAAACATATGCTCAGACAAACTTCATACAAACCCAGTCTTACACATCACATTTAGCCAGGCCCCTCTTTGTCCATACAATAAACAATAAGATTCTGGATGGCGATATCCTCTGGTCAAAGCAAAAGACCATCACGTGCGAATATTCAGAAACAGGACAAGGAGTATGTGACTTTCTCACAGATCTTTACATCTTTTCTCTTCGCCAGCAAATACATACATGAGAGTATTTTCATGTCAATGAACAAGAGTTTGGCCTTTCCCCTTATTCTTGGGTGCAGACAAGATTTCTGTCTGGGCTTTGTCTTTTAGTCAGCTAACTCTGTATCTCAGTGGCGGCTGGTGACTTTTCAAGTTGGAGGGGCGACAGGGCGAAACATAGCCACTCCCCCTTTTCAAACCACACCCATTTTATAACCCCTCCCCCCGACGTCATAATGACCTTTATAAGCCCCGCCCAATGACCTTATGCTTGTAAAGCCCATTGAAATACATAATCTGCAATGCAGAAATGTCAAGAAGTAAAGTAACAATGTGTTAAATTCATTGGTATACAATATAGATTGAAAAAACTCATGTGACAAGACTACAGCAATATCATAATTGCACCTATACGTATTAACAGAAAAATTAAAGGAGTGACACCTACCATTAGTCGGCTCTTCTTCTCAGGGTATTCACGTTCATTAAGTTGACCAATGAGCAGAAACAAATCTGCAGCCACATAGGGTTTGCACCTGGGGTTGAAAGAAAACAAGCAAATCAATCATACCATTCAAGAACAAAACCATACTTAAAAAACATTAAACGACCAAGTGGAACCATATAGGCCCCAAACATACCTTAGAAGACCAAGTGTGACTATATAGGCCCCAAACATACCTTAGAAGACCAAGTGTGACTATACAGGCTTCAAACATACCTTAGAAGACCAAGTGGGACTATAGGCCCCAAACATACCTTAGAAGACCAAGTGTGACTATATAGGCCCCAAACATACCTTAGAAGACCAAGTGTGACTATATAGGCCCCAAACATACCTTAGAAGACCAAGTGTGACTATATAAGCCCCAAACATACCTTAGAAGACCAAGTGTGACCATAGGCCCCAAACATACCTTAGAAGAACAAGTGGAACTATATAGGCCCCAAACATACCTTAGAAGACCAAGTGTGACCATATAGGCCTCAAACATACCTTAGAAGACCAAGTGTGACCATAGGCCCCAAACATACCTTAGAAGAACAAGTGGAACTATATAGGCCCCAAACATACCTTAGAAGACCAAGTGTGACCATATAGGCCTCAAACATACCTTAGAAGACCAAGTGTGACCATAGGCCCCAAACATACCTTAGAAGACCAAGTGGGACCATATAGGCCTCAAACATACCTTAGAAGACCAAGTGTGACCATATAGGCCTCAAACATACCTTAGAAGACCAAGTGTGACCATAGGCCCCAAACATACCTTAGAAGACCAAGTGTGACCATATAGGCCTCAAAACATACCTTAGAAGACCAATCAGCACTGCATAGGCCCAAACCAGTGGATCTTGGGATTCAAGAAAACAACATTTCACTTCTGTTTAGACAACACAATAATCAATGTCAAACAAACACGTTGAATTAGCACATGGATAACCATATGAGCAGTAACGCCACGCCAAGGCTTCAACAATTGTTACTGACCATTCACACACCTTTCATAGCTCCTTCAATATGCACACCCACACACCATTCATACTTTACTTACCACTAGTTATTTTTGGTAGTGAGGTGGTGCCATTTCTGAGAACTTTACGTACCCTTGAAGGTGCCTCCAATTCCTTCAAACCAATGCATTTAACCGCTACAGGGCCATGGTGCTTTTTAATTACTTTTTTTGATCATCTTCAATGTGGAGAAGCATCTTTCTGGTTCTTTAGTAGTCTTCGTTGTTGTAAGCAGGATTCCTTATAGCTTCACTCACTCTGTTAAATTATGTAGATTAAATTGATGCTAAAGTTGCTGCAGAGCAACAGCACTTGTACAGACATGGAATTCTTGCTTCCTGTACACAAGTGACAGCTACCCTTGGAAGTGCCTCCAATTCCTTCAAGCCACGCCAAGGCTTCAACAATTGTTACTGACCATGCACACACCTTTCATATGCACACCCACACACCGTTCATACTTTACTTACCACTAGTTATGTTTGGTAGTGTGAGGTGGTGCTGCTTAACGCAGTTTATCTTTGCACACCTTGGGGGTATGCATTCTTCTTTGCTTCAATCACTTGTATTTTAATTTTGCACGGCGATCTTTCAAAGAAGAAAACTTCTCAATGGTTTTTTCATTGAAGTCTGGGATCTCGGAAATCAGTTGCTTTTCCATTGAGAGCATCGCCAATGCATTCAACCGCTCCAGGGACATGGTGCTTCTTAAAAAGGTTTTTATCCTCTTCAATGTTGAGAAACATCTTTCTGATTCTGCAGTAGTCATTGGTGTTGTAATCAGGATTCTTAATAATTTTACTGTCTCTGTGAAATCATTCTGCAGATTAAATTGATGGAAAAGTTTGTGCAGAGCAACAGCACTTGTACAAGTATGAAACTCTGTCTTCCCATACAGAAGTGACAGCTCAGTGCGTAATTGTTCCTTCTTCAGTATTGGATATGCTTGCACGGTGTCTTCCAGAGCTTGGGTTGGAAAGCAAGTGTCATGGGTTTTATACAAGTCACTTTGAACAAGTTTGGCACTGACTAGGTGATTTGAAAATGAAAAACGTTCTTTTGCATGAACCACCACTATGTCACATACCTCTCTTGAAAGTTGTCTCAAGGTTGAGATCTCCGCACTCCGTCTGTTGACTGTTAGATCGCTCGGCAAACTTGCTTCTATCTCTTCCACAGAATTACGGATTTTCTGGATGCTGGCGACAAAGTCTTCTGTGACTTTTTTGATATAAACAGTATCCGTGTCTCGCTTCTGAAGCTGACTATAGAGGATGTCTACATGTGGCATTATTAAATGAAATAATTTAAGGAAGCAAAGGAACTCCCTGTCTTCCAGCATTCCAATGAAACCTGCGGCTTCCCGTATAGATGTTGGATCAAAGTTTAGACATGCTTCAATTGTCTGGAAACACTCAAGTAGCGCATCTCTGTTCTCGTAGATCACGTTCACGGTCCTAACGTTGAAGTTCCATCGTGTCGGTGCACCTCTTGGAAGTCTTCTACCAACTACCTCATCCAGAACTCCAGTCCTTTTTGGAGAGCGTGAAAAAAAAGATGGTATGCCGCCTATGTTTGAAAAAAAAACTCTAACTCTTCCAATCCTTGAAACTGCTTTCTCCATTATTAGGTTCAGTTGGTGAGCATAGCAATGGACGTAGTGTGCGTTCGGGTACACGTCTTTTATTTTTCTTTGAACTCCTCCTTGATCTCCACGCATCACACTGGCACCATCGTAGCTTTGAGCTATGAGTTTCTTCTTGTCTTCTGGCTTTGGGAGAACAGTATTCAGTGTTTCCAGCACAACAGCAGCAATGGAGTCTGCATCCGTTGATTTCATTTCCGTGAAGCCATCAAATCTTTCCACCACTTGATGCTTCTTGTCAATGTAGCGATAGACTACAACGCACTGTGTCCTAGCGGAAATATCGGTTGTTTCATCCGCTTGGATTGCCACAAACTGGGCTTCCTTAAGCTCTTGGTGAATCACTTCCTTTATAACTTCATGCATGCAGTCCAGTAGCTCATTCTGCACGGTTTTGGAAGTGCCCTTAAACACAGTTGCAGTCTTCAAATGCTGTTCCATTGCACTATCGATACTGCCAACCAAATCCACCAGGCCTCTAAACACTCCTGGATTTAGCGATGTTTCACTCTCGTCGTGTCCTCTTAATGCCAGTTCAAAAGCGCCACAAAAGCGAACACAATCAATTATCTTGGAAAGGATGTACCGGTTCTTAGCCACTTCTTCGTTGTGTTTTTGAATGCTGACTTGGTATCCTTGGTCCAGTTGAACAGCAATGTTCGCCTGTCCAAGCATCTCAAACTTGATCCTGTTATCCAAGTGAGCTTTAGAACTTTTGTGTTTTGCCAATTTGTCAGCTAGATGTTTGACGTCAGTCACTCCAGTTTTGGTCCAAGCAGCGTCACCACCAAATAGGATACATGGGAAACAATATAAGGACTTCCTAGAAACGCTTCCAGAAAGCCAGTCGTTCTTCTTGTACCATTCAGTATTGAAATTACGGACATATTGCTTCCCTCTATCTCTTGCGATTTGCTGCAGATTTATCTCTGGTAGATAAGCTCCTAACCGTTTTACTTCCACCTTCTCCTCATAGGTTAGGGTGCCGAAAGGCTTCACAAGTATAGAGTCAATAGTATTCATTTCTGATATTGATACCAATAAAAGAAAGAGATCACGGTATATTAATTTATATTATGTCACAAAATTACTTTAAAATAACAGTGTGTTGATTTCATTGGTATACATTACAGATTGCAAACCCTCATGTGACAAGACTACATCAACATCAAATTTGCACCTATACACATGGACAGAAAATTAAAGGCAATGATACTCACCAACAGTTGACTCTCCTTCTCGGGGTATTCACGTCCAGTAAGTCAACCAACGAGTCCAAACAAATCTGCTTTCACAGATAGTTTGCACCTGGGGGGTGATAGAAAACAAAAAAAAAAACATTAGAAATCTCAAGACCCAAACCGTAACTTTTAAAACCTTAAAAGACCAAGTGTGACCATATAGGCCCCAACTGCACCTTAAAAACCTTAAAAGTCCAAGTGTGACCATATACTCACCAACAGTTGACTCTCCTTCTCGGGGTATTCACGTCCAGTAAGTCAACCAACGAGTCCAAACAAATCTGATTCCACAGATAGTTTGCACCTGGGAAGTTATAGAAAACAAAAAAAAAACATTAGAACGTTTAAGACCCAAACCGTAACGTTTAAAACCTTAAAAGAGCAAGTGTGACCATATAGGCCCCAACCGCACCTTAAAAACCTTAAATAACAAATTGGGACCATATAGGCCCCAACCGTACCTTAAAAACCTTAAATAACAAATTGGGACCATATAGGCCCCAACCGCCCCTTAAAAACCTTAAATAACCAATTTTGACCATATAGGCCCCAACCGCACCTTAAAAACCTTAAATAACAAATTGGGACCATATAGGCCCCAACCGTACCTTAAAAACCTTAAATAACAAATTGGGACCATATAGGCCCCAACCGTACCTTAAAAACCTTAAATAACAAATTGGGACCATATAGGCCCCAACCATACCTTAAAAACCTTAAATAACAAATTGGGACCATATAGGCCCCAACCGCCCCTTAAAAACCTTAAATAACCAATTTTGACCATATAGGCCCCAACCGCACCTTAAAAACCTTAAATAACAAATTGGGACCATATAGGCCCCAACCGTACCTTAAAAACCTTAAATAACAAATTGGGACCATATAGGCCCCAACCGTACCTTAAAAACCTTAAATAACCAATTTTGACCATATAGGCCCCAACCGCACCTTAAAAACCTTAAATAACAAATTGGGACCATATAGGCCCCAACCGCACCTTAAAAACCTTAAATAACCAATTTTGACCATATAGGCCCCAACCGCACCTTAAAAACCTTAAATAACATATAGGCCCAAAAAAAAAAAATAATAATAATATATATATATATATTGATAGATATCTATATATATATATTGATAGATATATATAAAAATGTATATCAATATATCACAATAAATAAATATATATATATATATATATATATATATATATATAAAAATTAATATCAATATATCACAATAAATAAATAAATATATATATATATATATATATATATATATATATATATATATATATATATATATATATATATATATTTATTTATTAATTGTGATATATTGATATTAATTTTTATATTTATATATATATATATATATATATATATATATATATATATATCCAAATATATATATATATACGCATAAAAAATACACTAAATATACATAAACATATACATACAACAATATATATTAATTGATATTTATTATTTGATTAATTGATGTTCTTTATAACTTGGTATATTATATTGTTCATGCATTTCTATTACACTTTATTTGTTATACATATTACAGTGCTATTTTTTGGCTATACATGTTACAGGATATTATCCTGTAACATGTATATCACATAAAATAGCCCTGTAATATGTATAATACATACAGGGTCAAACAAGTTCACACTAACCTTTTTTACCCTTACAGGCTTCCATACCTGCTTGCTGATTTGCTAATTTTTTGAAGACTCTCATTGGTTGAAATCGATATCAATCAAAAATTTCAGCCAATCAGAGTCCTTCAAAAATTAGTATATATAGCAGACCATGGGAAAAAAACAATTAATCGCGGGAGGGGCTCCTTGTAGGAGGAGCTCTTTTAGTGTGTTGTTTTGTTTTTTTTAGAGCGTCGTTTTTTTTTTGTGGAGGCCTCTTTCAATGGGCCAGAATGGATGGATGGACAATGGCTTCAATCAAGATTGGATTATTTTTGACCATTGGCTTCAATCAACATGGATTATTTTATTTTGACCATTGGCTTCAATCAACATGGATTATTTTATTTGACCATTGGCTTCAATCAACATGGATTATTTTATTTGACCATTGGCTTCAATCAACATGGATTATTTTATTTGACCATTGGCTTCAATCAACATGGATTATTTATTTTTCATGACTATATCCAGAGGACAGAAGGCCAACGCTGGAGGGGTCAATTTTACAGGTAAGTATGTGCTGTTGTTTATTTTATTTTTTATTAATGTTTGTTTAAAGCTGTTTATTTTTGTATAAAATGTGTTACTAACTGTACTAACAATGTGTTAGCTTACTGTTTAATTGTAATAATGTTTTTACTGTATTTTTTTTCCCCTTCCCTTATTTTTATTTTATCTTTAGAAGTGACAGGCACATATACATGCCTGTTACTTCTAAAAATGGAATAAAAATAGGGGGGGGTCGGTCACGGTCAGGCGCCCATCGGTCGCCCATAGGCCACGATCAGGGGTGGCACAGGCCTCATGGGGGTGAACATCCACCCCCATGTGGCCTGGTCAACCCCGCTCACTGCCCGAATACCCGGGGTAGCATAGGCCGCATCGGGGTGGTGCCGGGGGCCCGGTGGTGATCGGGCCTCGGGGGTGGCATAGGGCGGCAACATGGAGGTCATCAGGGGTGGCACAGGCCTCATCAAGGGGGTGATCCGATCACCCCCATGTGGGCCTGTGCCACCCCGCTCACCACCCGACTACCCCGATCCCGTGATCGGGGTAATCCGGCGGTGGCATGATGGCATAGCTAGGCTAGCATAGGGCAGGCCTGATCGGGGGTGGCACAGGCCACATGGGGGTGATGGCTGGGGTCGTCGGTGGTAGTTGGTGGGTGGCTGGGTAGGTGGCACTGGCAGGCCAGGCAGGCATAGTGGGGGACTGGGGGTAACTGGTCACCCCTAACTTTTATTAGGGGCTACTAGGGGTTTTGGTTTGGCCAGGGGCAGGGCAGGTGCCAGGCAGAGGCAGGTGTAGACTTACTGTGTTAGGCAGGCAGAGCAGATGAGTAGATTCAGCCAGGGAGGTCTCTCAGTCTCAGCGTGACCAGGGTCAGGAAACAGAAAGGGGGAAGGGACAGGGAACTGGTGGTTTTATTGACTGTATCAGTCAATCAAAATGATAACTCGAGGCCCTATTTGCTGGCGGGCGCTCAGGGCTAACGGTCTGGGTGGGTTTAGATTCATCACTTAGTAACTGGACAGCCTTCCATCATTGATTGGTCAATGATGGAAGACTGTCAGTTATTAATTGATACATTTATGACCGCCCATGCATATCGTCACTGTGATGGTGGGCGGCATGCATTAACGGTCAGGGGGCCAGGCCAGGACTCATTGAAGAGAGAGAAGAGTCTAAAGGTTAGTGTACACAGTGTATAACTATTGTAATTTGATCACACAGGGTGCAGGCAGGGGGCTATATAGATACACAGCATTAGTTAATGTAGCGCAAGGGTTATTTTAAAGTGACAGTGTCCCTTTACTAACTTTACTTCATTTTTAATACTATTTAGACTTGAAATGATGATGTACACCTTATATTTATTTGTTTTTGGGTTATACTAATACATTGTTGTGTTTTTTTTATTGCAGGGTGAAGAAAATATTTGGGGGGGCGTTTGCCCTGACGCCCCAATGGACGGGCCGCCCCTGCTGTATCTGTTTTTTCATCTGTTATTATCTGTTGTCATCATGATAGGTACTTGGTCGAGATTTTCTTTCTTCATATATTAGGGCACGCTTGTCTCTTTGTTACTCTCTTTGTATTTTATTCTTCTTTACAGGCATGCACTCGCTGTCATCTTCTTCTGGGGAAGGCAAGTGTGAAAAAAAAAATCCGCCCATTCAAGAACTGTCATACAAGAAACTTCAAATACATCTTTCAACTAGACATCCTCTCATCATATACACCTACCCTAAACATTTCCCTAACTGTAAATTAAATTTAACATATGCATAACTCTATAATGAACAAGGGGTGGTATAAACTAAAATCAGTTACCGTATATACTCGAGTATAAGCCAAGTTTTTAAGCCCATTTTTTAAGGCTAAAAAGGGCCGCCTCGGCTTATACTCGAGTCACTCCCCCCCCCGTGTCTCTCTCTAACCCCCCCTTGTGTCTCTCTACCCCCCGTGTCTCTCTACCCCCCATGTCTCTCAAACCCCCCTTGTGTCTCTCTAACCCCCATGTCTCTCTACCCCCCCGTGTCTCTTTCCCTCCCCCCTCCTCATCCTCAACCCCCTCTCTCATTCTAACCCCCCCTCATTCTAAACCCCCCTCATAGTACCCCTCTAAATACCCCCTCCCCCCTCTCCCCTCACCTGATCAGGCCTCCGCTCCTTCCGGGTCTTGATGTGGCGCGCATGTGACGTCACATGCGCGTCACGTCATTAGCATATACTGGGTGCCGGCACCCGGTATATGCTAATAATGTGGCTTCACACACGAGCTACGTCATTAGCATATACCGTTTGCCGGCACCCGGTATATGCTAATGACGTCGTGCGCATGTGACGTCGCATGCGCACCACATCAAGACCTGGAAGGAGCGGAGGCCAGAGCAGGGGAGGGGAGAGGGGGGAGGGGTTATTTAGAGGGGTACTTTGAGGGGGGTTTAGAATGAGGGGGGGTTAGAATGGGGGGGTTGAGGATGAGGAGGGGGTTGAGGTTGAGGAGGGAGGTTGAGGAGGGGGTTGAGGAGGGGGTTGAGGATGGGGGGTTGAGGTTGAGGAGGGAGGTTGAGAAGGGGTTGAGGATGGGGGGGTTGAGGTTGAGGAGGGAAGTTGAGAAGGGGGTTGAGGATGGGGGTTGAGGATGGGGGAGTTGAGGTTGAGGAGGGAGGTTGAGGAGGGGTTGAGGATGAGGAGGGGGCGTGTGGATGAGGAGGGGGCTGAGGATGAGGAGGGAGGTTGAGGAGAGGGGTTGAGGAGGGAGGTTGAGGAGGGAGGATGAGGAGGGAGGATGAGAAGGGGGTTGAGGAGGGGGGTTGAGGATGGGGGGGTTGAGGTTGAGGATGGGGGGCTGAGGATGAGGGGATTGAGGATGGGGGGTTGAGGATGAGGAGGGGGTTGAGGATGAGGAGGGAGATTGAGGCTGAGGAGGGAGGTTGAGCAGGGGGTTGAGGATTAGGAGGGCAGTTGTGGTTGAGGGGGGTTGAGGATGAGGAGGGGGGTTGAGGTTGAGGAGGGGGTTGAGGATGGGGGGTTAAGGATGGGGGTTGAGGAGGAGGGGGTTGAGGATGAGGGGGTTGAGGAGGGAGGTTGAGGAGGGATGATGAGGTGGGAGATTGAGGATGAGGAGTAGGGTTGAGGAGGGAGGTTGAGAATGAGGAAGGAAGAAGAGACACAGGGAAGGGAGGGGAGAGAAGAGACACGGGAGAGAGAGGGGGACACAGAAGGCACAAAAGGGACACAGGGGGCAGCACATTTCCCACCCTCGGCTTATACTCGAGTCACTCATTTTACCCAGTATTTTGTAGTAAAATAGGTGCCTCGGCTCATATTCGGGTCGGCTTATACTCGAGAATATACGGTAAGTGAAAATGTAAATCATGCAAAGCTAATAAAGATATAAAATAAATTTAAAACACATAAACAACCATTAGTTTCTAATCCTGCTAAAGCAGCAAAAAATATTTTTAGAACAGTTTCATTACTACTAAATTACGTCTCTATAAGTGATAAGATATATTTGATTTTTATCATGTAACAGATTAAAATTCTATTACTATCAATATACATTTACTATTAAAGCTCTAAAATATGTTCTCAACTCATAACCTATTATCATGTTTCCTTCTTAGAGGCCTAGAAATTCCTTGAAGAGGTTTTCCCAATTCTCTACCCATTTGCACCCATCTGAGCTGAGACATGAGAGGGGACAGACAGGAGCGGGGACAGACACAGGAGAGGCGCTCCTTGCGCTGATGGAGATGAGCGCCATAGGCGCTCATCCCTACGGCCCTATACCACATTAGGACCACATTTGCGGAGGTGGAGACTCTCAAGTCAGCTGCAATGAGCCCAAGACTCATTGCACACTGCAAATGCCGACAAAACAGCCAATGACTAAATACGGACTTACACTAAAAATACGAGCCGTGGGACTAACAAAAAAAAATTGCGGACTTACAGAAAAAAAGTACGAGCCGCGGGACTAAATTGCGGACTTACAGAAAAATAAATACAAGCCACAGGACTTAGAAAAAATACATTACAGACTTTAACGGACAACCTGCTCACAGCCGAAAACATTAAAAATACACTAAATACACAAAAAATAACAAAGAATAAAAATACTCACAGCAAGGGAGGACACCCAGGACGTCTTCAAAACAGGTTATACATCGATTCCAGTAGAATTAAAAAACTTCCCCTAAGCGAGAGAAAAAATGGGCGAAAAAACGAAAATGAGGCTACACGACCCCTAAAGCCGCAAAACACCGCCAACCACATACGACTTTTACTAAAACCCTCACGACCTACAACATACACCATTAGCAAGGACGCTACATCATCCACACCCGCGTACCACATACACATTAGCTGCCATTTTGCAATACTACATTACAGAATGCAGAAGTACCCTGCAACACTGACGCTTTCCCCTCGCGCACGCAGCCTATTTACACACTGGACACATTGCTGACACTTACACCTCAGCTCAACAACACTGCAAATCTACACTACATGCTGCAGGAATATCAAAACAGATTGTTAGCTCTTCAGACCATTGCTTGCTGCATATATTAATTACAAATAGGTAAGGTAGCATTTAATTTATTTACTAATTAATTATCATTAAAACACATATATAACACTTTAAAAAACACCACCATACAATCAACGGCGAAGGCGCTCATTGCCAGCCACATGATGAGTGCCAAAGATGCTCAGCAACAGGCTCGCAAAGAGCACCAAAGGATCTCAGACGACCAAAACACTTACTGTCTGGGGCAAACAGCATTACCTGAATTACAATTTTATTGCCCCATAATTTTTATGTTTTTTAGGGAGAGAGGAAAGAACATCTTTGTGGGCAGTGGAGGGGAAAATGTTTAAACGTTTTTATAAAAAGGCTGCTTAAGGCCTTACACAGAAACACAGAGGGACTAATAAGATAGAAAGTTTGCAAGGAGAGGGAAAGACAGAAAGTTAGAAGGAAAAAAAAAGAAAAGAAACTCTCTTTGCAGACAACCTCTGTGTTTTCTGTGTTAGCTGCAATCAGGCACCTTTTTCCCAGCTGTTAACCATTCCACTGCCAGATACCAAAAGTCTCTCTCCCTCAATTTTGTTTGTTTTTGCACTTTTTCCTTAGAAAACAATAAAAATCATAAAACTAAAATAAAAAAAATAATAAAATGAGTAAACAAACAAAAACAGGTTTAAACATGAGGGATAAGGTACCTAAGAAGCCTCAGGGGCCAAAAGGGGGAATAATGGCCCCTGAAAATCCAAGCTGCAGCACTGCACAGCATAGGCCCCAGAGAGATAAGACAATCCCAGCTCCTGGTGAAAAAACACCTTCTGCCAGCAGAGCTACCCCTGTGACTAATACCTGGTCACAGGTGGTTTCTGCTGACCCCAGCAATATCATCGCTGGGGCTGTAGGGCAGATCACTAGGAAGCATGGGGTTAAGTTTTAGATGTCTGGGGTTTATAGTATTGAGATCTATCTGCATGCTGCACTAATGTCTTCAGCCCCTCTTTTATAGTAGCAGCCAGCAAAATGTATGGGAAAGCTGTTTTCTTTACCCGTACGCTGGCTGCTGCTCACAAACTCATACAGAGGGACATCACAGTGTCCCAATTGAACCCCTGGAAGGGTTGGGCACTAAAGTTACACTCTCAAATGTGCCCCCTTCCTACCAGACTCCCTCCTGCGCCCCCACCTGCAAGCCCTAGGGGAAATAAAAACACCTATTATAAAACTTCCCCTGGGGCGCAGAGAGAGAGAGCACTAAGACACATGCTCTCTTTCAAGAGGCAGGTACAAATGTGCCTGTCCAGGGGCACAGATAACATTGAGGGGTCTTTTGGGGTTCCATTTGAGGGGGTGCTGTACAGAATATTTTACAGCACTACGCAGGTGCAATGTTATCTTTGCAAGGGGCTGGGACACACAAGTAGGGGATAATGTGGATAAGGGTCTGGAGGAAAAGCAGGGGCAAGTGGGTGTCCCAAGTGAGTCAGGGGTGAAAAAGAAAGATCAGGTTGTGCCTCTGGCCTATGAGGGGGATCCCAGTAAAGCCCCTGCTGAATGGGTGGTCAGTGACCCTGAAGTGCTTTACTTCGGAGGCACCAGTCTGTCTCCTTCTCCGGTATCACTCTCCAGTGACATACCTCAGGCTTTGTTAGAGCCCCAGGCTGATTCACTACCTGGGGGGGTAATATAGGCCTGACCCCCATTCAGGACCCAATAGATTTGTCTGTCAGGGGGATGTGGCACCAGGGGAAGTGGAAATGGGTGAGTGTGATAAGGCAGGTGTTCCTGTTATCATCATGGGGAGCCTGTCAACCCTCTTCAGTTTTCCACTGACCCTAACATCAGTGCAATCCAAGCTGAGCAAGCAGCTGTGGAAATGGCAGAGGAGGCATATAAAGCCTCCAAGGCTTCTACTAAGGAAGCCATGCCAGCTACTGCTGTGCAGCCAGCTACCCCTGAATGCACCCCTGAAGCTGCAGGGGTGCAACAGCAATCTCAGGGTCCTCTATTTAGAGTGAAGGGTGACTGGAGGGGTTGCAAGGGGGAGGGGTTGCCAAGTTAAAACAGTGATGGGACGTGGGCAAGGTTCATTTGCCACTTCTGTGTCAGGAATATACCAAGAGTGGGCAGCGCGAAGCTGAGCTGGAGTCACTCCGGGGGGAGGTGCTCCATCTAGAGCAGAGGCTGTTCACTTGTAGGGACCAATCCCTGCAGAGCGAGTATGTAGAGAGGAAAGGTGTCCTCTGTGACCTGGAACGAGACCAGGCCGGGGGGGCATATGTGCGTAGCCGCTTAGGTTTTCTTAAAGATCTAGACCGCGGCTTGCACCTTTTCTACTCAATAGAGAAAAAGGGGGGCAATAGTAGACACATCACCTGTTTTCTAGATGAAAACGGTGCCCCCCTTACAGATCCGGAGAGTATCCGGATTTTTTATAAAGATCTTTATTCTCCAGATCCTATTTCTCCAGACTCACTGCAGGGTGCTATGGAGGGGCTCACAACAATCAGCGAGGGTGTAAGGGAGCAGCTTGATATCTTTTCAAGAGCTCTCTGAAGCCCTCCGTGCCATGTCCTGTGAGAAATCTCCAGGACTTGACGGTCTGACTGTAGAGTTTTTCCAATTTTTCTGGGAGACTCTGGGACCTTGATTTTCATCTGGTCCTTGGGGAAGCCCTGGAGACCGGGGAGATTCCTCTGTCTTGTTGCAGGGCAGTACTTGCCCTGCTGCCCAAAAAGGGGGATCTCCGCCTTATTAAGAACTGGCGACCGGTCTCACTGCTCAGCACATAATATAAGATAGTAGCGAAAGCCATCCTGCGTAGGCTTGGATCTGTGCTGGCAGAATTGGGTCACCCTGACCAGTCCTATGCGATCTGGGCCGGACTGTCTTTGACAGTATCTTTCTGGTCCGGGATCTCCTGCAATACTCTCACAGGTCTGGTCTGTCACTCGCCTTTCTCTCCCTAGATCAGGAGGACGCATTTGACAGGGTGGACCATGGTTACCTCATAGACACTCTGCAGGCGTGCAGCATTGGCCCACAATTTGTGGGCTATATAACAACGCTGTATGCCTCTGCAGAGTGTTTACTTAAAATCAATTGGTCCCTAACAGCACCTTTGGTATTTGGAGGAGGGGTACATCAAGGATGTCCCTTGTCTGGACCGTTATATGCGCTGGCCATCGAGCCTTTTCTTTGCCTGTTGAGGAAAATGCTCACAGGGCTGGTGCTTAGGGAGCCAGACATATCGATCTTCATTTCAGCCTATGCTGATGATGTGCTCCTCGTGGCCCAGGACCCAGTTAATCTTGAGCTGGCAAAAGAGTGCCAGGAGGTATATTCAGCTGCCTCCTCTGCTCATATCAACTGGTCCAAATGCACAGGCCTTATAGAGGTTTCTATACAGGTGGACTCTTTGCCTTCCACATTCCGTAACATCTCATGGGAGGCAGATATCATGAAATATCTGGGGGTCTATTTGTCTGCTGCGGACGCTTCCGTCCCAGGCAACTGGAGGGAGCTAGAAGACAGTGTCCTCTCTCGTCTGGGACGATGGAGGGGTCTAGCAAAAATGCTTTTCCTTAGGGGGTGGACTCTAGTGATAAATCAGCTGGCGGCTTCTCAGATCTGGCACAGGCCGACCCCCGTCAGCAACATCCAGAGGAGTTTGTCAGATTTCCTCTGGATTGGAAAGCATTGGGTCTCTGCGGCTGTGGCAAGTCTGCCTTTGGTGGAGGGCGGGCAGGGAGTGGTATGTGTGCACTCCCAGTTGTCCAGCTTTCACCTTCAGTACCTTCAGAGATACCTATATGCAGATCCCTCTCTGCAATGTTGCGCACTGGCGTCCAGCTTTTATCGCCAGTTGCGCAACCTGGAGTATGACCGTGAATTATTTCTTATCAGGAGAGACCTCTCGGTGTTGCGGGCATACTACCAGGAAACCCTTGAGGCCTGGAGCATGGTCTCCGTGATCAGGCAAGGCGTGCCCTTGGGGGATGAAATATTTACGGAGACCCTATTATATAATCCAGAAGTAGGGGCTCCGTTGTTACAGTCCCCCAGTATCATTCGCCGCCTTAGTCAGGCACGGTTGACACGAGTCGGGGATCTTCTGGACTACGAGCGCTCTGACTGGGTGTCACCTCAGGAGATTGCGCACCGTTTGGGATATATGGCGCCCAAAGGAGATTAAGAATGCCATCTCCCCCGAGTCTTGCACATTCCTTCACGGGGCTTTGCAAGCCAGAGTGCCACATGCACCTTCTAACACCCCTGCTCCGGCTGTTTGCATTGGACACAAGCCTTGTGTTCCCCCAGGCTCCCCCTGTCCCCAACCTCTCGAGGTTGAGGGACATACCCTCGGCATGCTTTTGTGGCATGCCGAGGAAGAGCTTGTATTCTCTCGTGCTCCATACAGTGCACTTCCTTGCCCTCGTGACCCATCCTGATACCATCTGAAGGCAGGAGGCCTCAGTGGAGGGAGCTTTATTCTACCTTAGTTCCACAACCCACCAGGGACTTGAGTTGGAGAGTGCTCCATGGTGCACTGAACACGAGAGAGTACTTGGCTAATTTCACAGACTCTCCCTCCACTTGTCCATTCTGTGGCAAGGGAGAGTCTGTGTATCATATTTATTTTAGTTGCACCAGACTGTAGCCCCTCTTGTCACTCTTGAGGGGCCTCCTCCTACAGTTCTGGCTGCATTTCTCCCCACACATATTTATTTTTGGGCGCCCACTGTCTCGTGGCAATAGGGCCAGGGACCTCCTTGTCAATCTGTACCTGGCATTAGCCAAGCTGTCTATATATCAGTCCAGGAAGCAGTGTTTGATAGAGGTGGTTCCATTGTCACCTGAGGCCATATTCCGGGCACTGGTGCGCTCCCGTATCCTAGGGGAATACATGAGTTTGTCTCCCAGTGGGCTGTAGATGGTGTACTCTGCTCGGTATCCCCCCAACCGGTTTCTTTTTGTCTCAATCTCCTAATCTGATGATCATTTAATTTACAGAACATGTCATTTTATTGGTTTGACATGCAGGTTGGCTTCATAAAAGGCCAGTCTCTGTGAAACTTTAGTGTTTACAACACACCAGAGTCAGCTTTGAAAATCCCCTGCTACAAGGGAGACTCGAATTCCAGCAAGCTGTAAAGACTTGATTTTTGTTTGGATTTTATCTTGGACAGTGCGGGAACTGCAGCCAAGAGTAAGTCAGTGCTTCAACGTGAAGCTAGGCTTTTGTTTTGCACCATTTATGTTGTTTTGCTGTACTAAAATAAATACTACTGCTGATATTTTAAAAAAGGGCTCCTGAGTACTCCATTGTGGTGCCGGATACAAGGGCACGAACCTTTAGTGTGACAGCAGCGATATCACAGTGTATAACTGTGTCTGTGTGTATATGTTTGTATAACTGTGTTTGTGTGTATGTATGTGTATAACTGTGTGTGTGTATAACTGTGTATGTGTGTGTGTGTATAACTGTCTGTGTGTGTATGTGTATAACTATGTATGTGTGTGTATGTGTATAACTATGTATGTGTATTGTGTGTATGTGTATAACTGTATGTCTGTGTGTATGTGTATAACTGTGTCTGTGTTTATATATGTATATAACTGTGTATGTGTATAACTGTGTGTGTATGTGTATAACTGTG
This sequence comes from Discoglossus pictus, assembly GCA_027410445.1. Lineage (NCBI taxonomy): Eukaryota > Metazoa > Chordata > Amphibia > Anura > Alytidae > Discoglossus > Discoglossus pictus. Next base: position 409,958,401 of record CM050164.1, on the reverse strand, counting down.
TGTGTGTATTTGTATAACTGTGTGTGTTAGTCTGCAACTCTGTGTGTGTGTGAGTCTGTGTACCTCTATGTGTGTGTAGCTGTGTGTCTGTACCTGTATGTGTGTCTATATCTCTATGTGTGTGTCTGTGTACCTGTGTGTGCATTTTTCTGTTTGTGTACCACTGTGTGTGTCTGTACCTCGATGTGTGTACTTGTGTGTCTGTATCTATCTCTGTGTGTGTACCTATGTGTGTTTGTGTGTTTGTGTCTATGTGTGTACAAGTGTGTGTACCTCTATGTGTGTGTGTGTGTGTGTGTGGACTAAGTGATCATGATGTGTCTACCTGACTGGCCACCTTCAGACATATAGTACACACAAATAAATGTAAATTACACACATTCTTCTATGATGTATTGTAAGGGAAGGGCCAGTAGCTGGTGAGACACATGATGATCACACACTGGCTAACCACTTGTATTACAATGGCGCTCAGTTTTGTCACTGCAGTTCAGGAAAAAAGACACTTGTTTGTCAAGTCAGGGACTTTTTTTTTTAAAATTCTGATTTTATGAAGGGAGGGTTGAGGAAGGAGGGAACAGAAAGCATTTCTTAATTGGAGAAGATTTAAATTGACATAAAAAAAGCAAAAATGGGTGTGTGCACACCTTGCACAGGCACTTGCAGGGGCTCCTCCACTTCACTGCCCAGGGGCTCCAAAAAGGTAGATCTGGCCCTGATTTTTTGACCTTGGAACAAAGACAGAAGCTTCTTCAGTACGCAAATTAGGCAAATTCCCAGTATAATGGTTTAATATCTGAACTGAAATAATTACAGCATGTTGCTTCAATGAACATATAATTTAATTTACACATTATATAATCTTTTAAATGGCTTTAACTGTAATATATCCTAAATAATTGGCAAATTTAATTCTCTATCTTTTTTCTCTTTTCTTTAACACAGTTCTTTAACAATTACTATATTTACTTGTAACTAAATTTCTCAAACAATATCAACAAGTATTTAAATAGGAATCAAAATGAAAAAATAAAACCTTTATTAATAATTATCCAAATTGGCTGACAGACAAAATGGACAATCCTTACACTAAAATTTAACAATATGATCTGGACATTGGTCTCCTATGTGACCACCAATATTCAGTATATTATTGCAGGAGAAAAAGCAAATCTCCCCTCAGAGCATACCAAACCACATAACAATCAGAACATACATGACATCCCTGCACATAGACAGCTTCCCCCTGAACGGTCAAATAGCAAAGTCAGCAAAACAAAAAGGGAGAAAGAGACAAATAACACAAGATTGTGTCATCTACAAGGAATATTTTCCCATCAGATAACAAGACTCTCATACCACTTTCCACTCCATGTTCACTCACTCAACCCCAATACTCGATCATACAGAAATAAAACATCCACACACAGGGATACACATGAACATCTCCAACCATCATGCACTCCACAATGCTCCAAACAAGTCACACCTTTCTCCACTGGAAAACATAATTTCTACATAGAAATGTCATACTGGCAAAAAATATGGTGATAAACAACATGGGCACAGAATCCAAACAAGACAGGCAGCACAGAACATGTAACTAGATAATTGTAAATTCACAGAATACTTTATATGTGCATAGATCTCCTCAAATCACCTTGTAAGAATCAAGACAAAAATGACCATATTTAGTAAATCATATATATATATTTACCTATAACTAATCCTAAACATAATTGGAGCAAAAAATAATCTAAATAAAATGAAATATTGTATGGCCATCAAACCTGAAAAAAATATATGACGTACAATTGATTTCTCAAATTACATATGACACTTTATGAGGATAAATACACAATATTTTCAATAATTACACAAAAATAAACATTTAACTTGCTTATTAAATCATTTATCTTATGAATATTTCCATAGAAATCATTATTACTCTTGCAGCAGGGGTGGAGCTACAGCTGGTCCAGCAGGTGCAAAACACCTGGAACCACAAAAGGGTAGGGAATACTTCTTATTAGGTGGGCAGGGTAGACAATTACTCTGTGCACGGATGATCTGATCTACATAAGTAACGTGTTATAACACATTCTTTCATCTTTATAGGGACAGCATTCACTCCACGCTCTACATTTAAGGACACATGGGGGTTGAAAACCCTTCTGGGGAAGGGTGGGGAATAACGGCACTTGGGCAAAGGCAAGTGCAAGTCCCACGTTGGGCGCCAATATGTAGAAGAAAAACATTTCCACAAACTGACATTCTACTCCAAAACCCATTCATGATACCAATACACAGAGGCCTCTGATTTTCATCACTTTATTTGGACACGCGCGTGGATCAGCAACAGAATAGCATTCACAATGTCTGCAGCTGACAGCGAATATATACAAATAATAAACTTTTATCATAGTTACACATACAGAAAATAGTATGTCCCATCACACATTTTTTTAGGCCAATCGAAGGTTATTTATATGTGTAAGCCAATTAAAAGGTGAACACGTACAAGAGCATGCATCAAAAGCATGCATGCTGTATGCTTACTGTATGCTTACATCAACCGCAGTAAACATCATATCTCAACCTTCACTTAGAGAACATTTTGTTTTTACTTCAATTGTCTTCCAGTAAACTGCTGATTTAGGAAAATGCATAGTTAACTGTTTCAGAGCTTACATCTAGCAATACAAAAAGTGCTACAAAGGTAATAATATATATATATATATATATATATATATATATATATATATATATATATATACATATATATACTTATACTTAAAGGGCATGGATATTTGTATTTTAACCCAACATGCTACACAATAAGTTAAGTGATACAGAATATGTTGGCACTTTATAAATAAATCATAATAATAATGGTGTCTAATAAAAACAATAAGCTTCCATTGACAAACAAAAGTGATGTGGAAATATAACACCAATGAAGGACCATGTCAGAATACAGAAAAGGACACATATGGCTTAACTATAGCTATTTCAGAAACTATTAACTCCAGGGCTGTATTTAATCTTGTGCTGGATTACAAAATCATTAAAATTCTCCTTGGGATAAACATGACTGAGAAAAAACTGCAAGCAATCATTATAACCGATAATAATCTATCTTTGTATACAGCTGCTTACCCTGTTCTCTGTCAGTTCTATATCACTGGCTCTGTGATTGTCATCCACTTATTTACCCTTTTTTTCTTTATCTTTTTATAAACAATTAATTATCTACAGGTACATCTGTTAATTTTGTAGAGCATCCTTCCTGCTAACTCCACTTAGTTGGACTAATTCATTTTACACAATTAGATTTATGCATGACTTTCTAGGATTAATGACTAAGATATCAAATTTCGTTTCCAAGTGTGAGAAACCAAATAGAAAAAGTGTAAATTGTACAGCTTCAGGGACCTATAAATAGCAGCTATCTTTCTTATTATCTGAGAATGGCCTTTGTAACCTGAAGACATAACAGCTTTAGCCCTTACACTCCTATCAAGATAATTGTTTTCTAAACTGTGCTACTCACTTTAACTAATAGATATGTAATACTAGGAAACTGCCAGTCAAAAATGACGAGGGAAAAATTGTAAGGCTGGCAATGCTGTTTGCCACACAATGCACCTGCATTGGTTTTATTTTCAAAGTCCCGCGTGCCTGGCGTTGTTAGTGTAAGTCCCTGGTGTTGCAGAGCCTCGTTTTCATCCCGTTTCAGAATTTTTACGGTTTTTGTCCATCATTTTTCCCCTCGCTTAGCCAATTTCTGTTCGACGAAAAATGTAAAATATGGCTCCAATTAGTTTGCAACTTCACTCCCAGGCTTCCTGGCTCTCCCCGTGCTGTGTGTGAGTGTGTAATTATTATTATTATTATTTTTTTTGAGTTACATGTTGGCACCAACTGCGTGCCTCAACTACTCGACTCGCTTTGTGAGGCTTGCAGTGCAATGAGCGCCTTTGGCACTCATTGCAAGCTAAGTCCCGCATGTCTCAATAGCTTGCCTCGCTTCGCAAGGCTCGATGTGCAATGAGCGTCTTCGGCCGTCATTCCTGCCTAACTCCCGCGTGCCTCAACTGCTCGCTTTGGATATTTACACCAAATTTGTATTCAGCGCTCACTGCAGCCTAAGTCATGCATGCGTCAACGGCTCGCCTCGCTTTGCGAGGGATGCAAAAGCGTGACCAACATCGCAAACGTTACCAACACTGACAACTACAGTGCCTTGCATTACATTACAGCCTTAAGTTTAATGTTTTGTTAATCTGAATTTTATGTGATGGATCAGAACACAATAGTCTAAGTTGGTGAAGTAAAATGAGAAAAATATATACATAAAACATTTTTTTAGAAATAGAAAACAGAAAATTGGCATGTGCGTATGTATTCACCCTCTTTGTTATGAAGCCCATAAAAAGCTCTGGTGCAACCAATTACCTTTAGAAGTCACATATTTAGTGAAATGATGTCCACCTGTGTGCAATCTAAGTGTCACATGATCTGTCATTACATATACACACGATTTTTTTAAAGGCCCCAGAGGCTGCAACATATAAGCAAGAGGCACCACTAAAGAAACACTGCCACGAAGACCAAGGAACTCTCCAAACAAGTAAGGGACAATGTTGTTGAGAAGTACAAGTCAGTGTTAGGTTATAAAAAAATATCCAAATCTTTGATGATCCCCAGGACCATCAAATCTATCATAACCAAATGGAAAAAACATGGCACAACAGCAAACCTGCCAAGAGACGGCCGCCCACCAAAACTCACAGACCAGGCAAGGAGGGCATTAATCAGAGAGGCAGCACAGAGACCTAAGGTAACCATGGAGGAGCTGCAGAGCTCCACAGCAGAGACTGGAGTATCTGTACCTAGGATGACAATAAGCCGTATGCTCCATAGAGTTGGGCTTTATGGCAGAGTGGCCAGAAGAAGGCCATTACTTTCACCAAAAAACAAAGCAGGCCCCGGTTGAGTTTGCGAAAAGGCATGTGGGAGACTCCCAAAATGTATGGAGGAAGGTGCTCTGGTCTGATGAGTCTAAAATTGAACTTTTCAGCCATTAAAGAAAATGCTATGTCTGGGGCAAACCCAACACATCACATCACCCAAAGTACACAATCCCCACAGTGAAACATGGTGGTGGCAGCATCATGATATGGGGATGTTTTTCAGCAGCCGGGACTGGGAAACTGGTCAGAGTTGAGGGAAAGATGGATGGTGCTAAATACAGGAATATTCTTGAGCAAAACCTGTACCACTCTGTGCGTGATTTGAGGCTAGGACGGAGGTTCACCTTCCATCAAGACAATGACCCCAAACACACTGCAAAAGCAACACTTGAGTGGTTTAAGGGGAAACATGAAAATGTGTTGGGATGGCCCAGTCAAAGCCCAGACCTCAATCCAATAGAAAATCTGTGGTCAGACTTAAAGATTGCTGTTCACAAGTGCAAACCATCCAACTTAAAGGAGCTGGTGCAGTTTTGCAAGGAGGAATGGGCAAAAATCCTAGTGGTAAGATGCACATTCACTTTTTCTGTTATTTTGTCCTATTTGTTGTTTGCTTCACCATAAAAAAAAAAACATCTTCAAAGTTGTGTGCATGTTCTGTAAATTAAATTATGCAAATCCATGTTAATTCCAGGTTGTAAGGCAACAAAACACGAAAAATGCCAAGGGGTGAATATTTTTGCAAGGCACTGTATATCTGTGATAATACTTTGTATGCAAAAATGAAAAGGATTCTGCCAAAAAAAATTGAGCATTTATTTTGATGGCATACTCATGAATCTAAAAGGACAGAAAATAGATGTTACCTATAATGTGCTTTTTTATACAATATCTAATTCAATGATTATGCTCCCTAAAATTTTTTATGCATTTACCAAGTTTTGTATAGAAAAAAAGGAGGAAGTTCACATACATTCATTGACAAATTAAAGGCTTGACAATATGAGAATAAGACAAAACATAGAAGCAGAATGAAATGTGTAGAGATTAACTACAACCAATTTAGAAGTGTAGATCTCTATAAAGTAACATTAACATTTTACAAAGGACCTATTACCAATATATGCAGCGGGAGATCAAGTTGTTTAACTCAGCCGAATGACATCTGATTAGTAACCTTCCTAGAGAGAACTTTGAATATTTTACTACTAGCCCTTCCCATCCTGCTAGTATTGGCCTATGGAATTTGCCTATGGAATTTGCTTTAAATCTAACATATTTGATTGAGAATTGTTTTGTGGAGTGTTATCATTCTGCCCTTTACTTCTATTAATTTACCACTCCTATCTTTTTTAAATTCATATTGGACCTCTAGATTTCCAGAATAATTTGAGTTAATTGACTTTTACTTATCAATTGCTCTTTAGAAGAACTAGAACTGATAACAGCCAAAATATTTTAAAAAATTACAAAATAAATACAGCCATTCCTTTATTATGCAACCATTGCCTTGATGTTTTCTCAGCAAAGATGGACCTTGTAAAGTAAGTAGTAAGACAATTTTATTTTTTTCTATTGAAAACACTGCTACTAAGAATTGCCACATTTTTTTCAAACAGTTTTATTGAGAGTAAAGACATAGCATAACAAGTATGTTTTGATTGCAACATAAAGGTTTTGTTCTCTGAAAGATCACAATACAATGGACATTCTCATTGTCAAAAATGTATTATTATTTGTACAATAAAAATTACAATTAAATACAATTTTGTGTCCCCTTTTGAGAATAGTCTCTTTTTCTACTTTTATCCTTTTGCTCTCAAAAAATAAATGAGTGGGGGATGAAAATAAAAAAAAAGGGGAGGGGGAGGGTAATAGCAGTTTGCCATCATCAGTCTAATTATAGTATATGTAGGTTAGAGTGTTTTATGTAGTTTTCGTGTATTCCGCCCAGGTTCCAGGCTTTCTCTAGGTCATCTCCTTAGATTAAGAGAGGTTTGAGATATGTGTTTAATCATTTTTCTAGAGGAATGCTGCATGAATAATTCAGCCATGGTTCCCACACTTTTTAGAAAGAGAGCAACAGAGTCTGCTAACGGATGAGTAAGTCTCTCATTAATCATAATATAGATTAATTTGTGTTTGACTGTTTGTAGATTAAGTATGTCAGACTTCCATTTTAGCGCCAAATAATACAAATTTTAAGAGTTTGTTTTGCTGAGTAGACAGGGTAAAAGGAGAAATTTCTAGAAGGCAGGTTTCAATGCTTGGTTCAAGTTGAATCTTGAACAGGTTTGAGGCTAGGCTCCTAATATCTTGCCAAAGCCCCTAAAACAATTAGGATTTTCAGAAGATTTCCATTTGGAGAGGGGTTGATGTAGGATCTGTGTAATACTTTGACTGAAGTCTCTAGGATACTATAATTTAGGGACCCTTGAGATAGATTTTTTCAGGGTTCCCAAAATGTATCTTGTTCTAATTGTTGAGATATGTACTCTTCCCATTCATTTATATATTTATATTTTAGGTTCTCTAAAGGTGTATTAAATGTGTCATATAATAATTCTAAAATACCCCAAGTCAAGGGGCATCTTTAGAGATGCGGGTAAACCAAGTTTTTGTGGTGCCAATGGCTTTTATTAAAGACTATTGACTTGTTCGTCCAAAATGCCCTTTAACTTGCGGGCCTTGCACACACACAACCGCCTCCCCCCCCCCCCCCGCTTTAATTTGTGGGACTCACATTTCCTCCCTCTAATTTACAGGCTTCGCAATGAGTGCCTCAAGATGAGCGCCTTCAGTGCTCATCGCAGGACTCCCCCCCCACTCTACTTTACGTGCCTTGCGATAAGTGCCTTTGGGGCTGATCATGCCCCTTGCAATGCGTAAGCCCATGCTTTTTGCGAGCATTACTCTCACTCCCCTGTGTCTCTTCCTCACTCCACTGTGTCTCTGCCCTGCTCCTGTGTCTTTCCCTCCTCTCCCTCTCCTGTGTCTCTTCCCCAGTGTCTCCTTCCCCTCCTCTCCCTCCCCCGTGTCTCCTTTCTTCCTTCCCCTCCCCTGTGTCTCTTTTCTCCCTCCCCTGTGTCTCTTCTCCCTCTCCCCCACTCCCGGGGAGCGTGCCACTGGCGCAATGCGCATACATGTCACCCGCGACTCATGACGCACATCGCGGGACTTGTAGCACATGCTCAGCTTGCAACTTGCGAGTTCAATAGTTGTGGTAATTGCGAGTTTGTTGTAACATTTAACATAGCGTTACCAACAAACTCGCAATTTCCACAACTATTATATGTAATGTGGTGAAGTGTTTTAGTCTATAGTAACTAAAATGTTCTCTTAAGGGTAGATTATAAGTGTCATGTAATTGTTCATACGATAGAAGTTTATCAAGTCCTTTGGTCCTTCAACAGTTTAGCGACCCGTTGCTGAGTCCCTCCAGAAATTGGGGATGGGTAGTAATGGTGTTAGAGGGGAGATTTTGGGAGGCAGTTGAAACCTTAAGCGGGCCCATGAGCAACATGATATTGAGAATTTAACTATTGGGTTTAGGGGGTTCCAAGCTATTTTGTCCCAGGAGTAAGGCGCATTGTCTATGAAAAGCCAGGAGTAATGCTAGTTGAGATGCTTTAAAGTTTGAGATTGGGACATGAAAGACCTCCCTATGATTTATGTTTTTGTATTATTGGTCTAGCTATTCTTATGGGTTTATTTTGCCATATAAAGATCTGATTTTAAAGGCCCATTAAATGTTTAGAGATAACAGGCATTGGTAAAATATGAAAAAGATACAGGAGTCTGGGTAGAATGTTAATTTTAATTGCATTAATTCGTCCAAGCCATGATATGTAGTATTTGGACCATGTACAGGGGGGGGGAGTATTTGATCCCTTGCTGATTTTGAATGTTTGTCCACTGACAAAGAAATTATTTTAATGGTAGCTGTTTTTTAACAGTGAGAGACAAAATGTCAAAAAAGTTATAAATTGTTTTGCAGGTCAGTGAGTGAAATAAGTATTATTTTCCCTATCAATCAGCAAGATTTCTGGCTCCCAGGTGTCTTTCATACAGGTACGAGCTGAGATTAGGAGCACTCTCTTAAAGGCAGTGCTCCTAATCTCAGCTCGTTGCCTGTATAAAAGACCCCTATCCACAAAAGTAATCAATCAGATTCCAAACTCTCCACCATGGCCAAGACCAAATAGCTGTCCAAGGATGTCAGTGACAAGATTGATGGGCTACAAGACCATCGCCAAGCAGCTTGGTGAGAAGGTGACAACAGTTGGTGCGTTTATCCACAAATAGAAGAAACACAAAATAACTGCCAATCTCCCTTGGTCTGATGCTCCATGCAAGTTCTCACCTCGTGGAGTTTCAATGATCATGAGAACGGTGTGGAATCAGCCCAGAACTACATGGGAGGATCTTGTTAATGATCTCAAAGCAGCTGGGTCACCAACACAACCATTGGTAACACACTACGACGTAAAGGACTGAAATCCTGAAGCCTGCAAGGTCCCCCTGCTCACGAAAGCACATGTACAGGCCCGTCTGAAGTTTGCCAATGAATATCTGAATGATTCAGAAGAGAACTGGGTGAAAATCGAGCTCTTTGGCATCAACTCAACTCAAATATGGAGGGGGAACCATTATGCTTTGGGGGTGTTTTTCTGCTACGGGGACAGGACACTGCACCGCATCAAAGGGACCATGGATGGGGCCATGTACCCTCAAATCTTGTGTGAGAACCTCCTTCCCTCAGCCAGGGCATTGCAAATGGGTCGTGGATGGGTATTCCAGCATGGCAATGACCCAAAACATACATCCAAGTCAACAAAGGAGTGGCTCAATGAGAAGCACATTAAGGTCCTGGAGTGGCCTAGCCAGTATCAGACCTTAATCTCATAGGGAATCTGTGGAGGGAGCTGAAGGTTCGAGTTGCCAAACATCAGCCTTGAATCCTTAATGACTTAGAGAGGATCTACATAGAGGAGTGGGACATAATCCCTCCTGAGATGTGTGCAAACCTGGTGGCCAACTACAAGAAACATCTGAGCTCTGTGATTGCCAACCAGGGTTTTGCCACCAAGTACTGAAGTGAAGTTGAAGGGGTCAAATACTTATTTCCCTCATTGACCTGCAAATCAATTTAAAACTTTTTTGGCATGCGTTTTTCTTGTTTGTTTTCTTTTGTTATTCGGTCTCTCACTGTTAAAATACACCTACCATTAAAATTATAGACTGATCATTTCTTTGTCAGTGAACAAACATTCAAAATCAGCAGGGGAATCAAATTCCCCCCCCCCCCCCCCCCCCCCCCCCCCCCCACCACACTGTAGCTAGCTCAGTTAATAGTTTAAATGTTGGTTGGTAATTGGCTTTGTATAGTACTTCTGGTTTTGGTGTGATTTTTATCCCTAGATAGTTAATGTGGGATTTGGGGAGAAGTTATAATTAGTATGTAGAAATTAATTTCTGATAGAGACAGTTAAAAAGCTAACGCCTCAGTTTTGTCGAGGTTTATTTTCAAACCTGAAAACTGAATGTATGTTTCTAAAATTTGCATTAAGGATAGGATGGCGTGCATTGGGTTTGTGAAAGTGCAGAGAAGGTCGTCTGCAAACAGGCAATACTTAAAATGGTGACATCCAATTGTTAACCCTTGGATTTCTGATTTGGTTCTGATGGTTTGAGCTAGGGGTACCACCGCTAAAGCAAAAAAGGAGAGGGGGCAGAGGACATCCCTGTACCTTTCTGGATAGTAATGGACGGCTTGTCCCATACAGGCAATTTCAAGGTAGCTTTGGGAAAGCAATAATAAATATTAATTACGTTTATAAATAGCCCTTTGGGACCCATATTTTGTTAATACAGCATGAAGGTACGACCATTCAACCAAATCAAATGCTTTCTCTATTTCTAGCGATAATAGACAGGTATGAGTGTTAGTGCGTCTAGTGATATGTATTATATTTACAGGTTATCACCAGCTTGCCTCAATGGGACAAACCACACTTAATTTTTATGGATTAGTCTAAACAAAAATTTAGAAATCCTATTTACCATGATTTTTGCCAAAAGTTTGATATTGTTATTCAGTAATGAGATGGGGCAGTAGTTTTTAACTTCTACAGGGTCCCGGCCTTTTTTAGGAAAGAAAACTATTTTGGCTTGGTTAAGTTCTGGAGGAACCTCTAGCATTGAGTTAAATAAGTTTACTAGGTGTGGGGAGAGAAGGTCAATGCATTTTGTATAATATAGCATATATATATGGAGGTACATTGCCTAGAGACTGAAAGGGTTAAATCTCTTGTTTTCTGTCTAAGAAGGCATAATATAACATCTTTGGGAAGATCAGGTGTTGAAGAAGCTCCTAGGGCCCTGTGGGCTCTCTCCATCTCCCAGTCCCTTTCAGGTAGGTCAGGCAGTAGGGTATTTATTACTGCTTTCAGGTAGGGTATACGATCTGTAATGTTCCTGGGTATGCCTCTAATACGCAGGTTATGTCTGCGGGATCTGTTATCAAGGTTTTCAATTTTGTCCTCAAGAGCAGAGATTTGTGAAGAATTTTGTGTTATATCTACCCTATCACTCATTAGCGCCTCAACTAACCGTCCGTTGGCCTAGGTTGTGTACTGTAGTTCTTTTTTGAGCTCGCCAACCGCCAATGATAATTGTTTCAATAAGAGATGTTCAAATCTGGCCATTGGATCTAGGTGCTCTCCTTCGGTGTCAGAACCTTCCAACAGGCCAGACTTTGAGCCTTGGGAAGGGGATTGACCAGTAATAATGAGTTGAAAATGTTCAGGAAAATTCTTAACTGGGATTTTTTTTGGTTTTACCCATTCTTAAGCTTGTAGAATGGTCACCAGTTGGGAGAAAAGTACGTAGAGGTGAGTGCTTAACAAATTACTTGCTTTTTTTCAGCTTAGTTAGTGGTAGAGAGTATCAGTTTCTTTCTCTGTGCATTCCTTCCAGAGATGTATAAGGACTTTTTTAGTATGCATTTTAGCCCATTTTTGCCAGTCTATAGGGTAAATAGATAATCAGGGTTATGCTGGGGAGGATTGTGTATTAGATTGATCTCTTTATTAGAGGAGTTATGGTTTCAAGGCTTTTAAACCACAGAAAGAAAGACTCTGTAGTACTGACTATGCAGTGTCTCATGAACCAATCAATAACCATCTATCAGCAACACTCTGCAACATGCTGCTGATACATGACAGGCTAGGACAGTACACTGCACATCCGACCCTACAGAGCCTACGTTGGCATGTGCTGCAGTGGGCAGACTAAAATAAACCATTTTAAACCGTTTAATTTTTTGTTGTAAAATCAGAGCTTATAAGCACTTTTTAATAAAATAAAGTACATTAAAAGTAAATAGATAAACAGTTATACTATATATACCTAGTAAAATCCCCAAACCTTCTATATATCTTTAATACTTTAAAAATACTTTTAGTGCTGATTTGCTAAACCAAACCCCGCTATAGCACAGTTTTTAGGCCGCCAATCCCTGCTGATCACTCTGCTTCACAATAACACAGCATTTTCCTCTTGGGACTCCATTTAATGCTCTTAACAGCATCATAGCGTTAAGAGGGGCAGGGCAAGAGACAGTGATAGACAGAAAAAGAAAAAGGAGTGATAAAAGAGAAAAGAGAGAGAGACATACAAAAGACCTCCAAATCCTACCTACAACATCCAATGGTAATGTATAGAAAATTGTCATTGTCCCCTTGTTTCTCATAATGATTATTAATTGTTAATAGTCTGATAAAATCTACATTAATTATATTTTTTTATATACTGTTTTACTGTCTACAAAAAAGATCAGCATCAGCCTAAGCTGAAGTGCCAGAGCATACTACTGGATGTGAAAATGCAGGTGCTGGACGCCTGGAGAGAGGGGATCAGCAAGCTGATATTGGAGTGGATCTGAAATTGCCAACCTCCACCATTCACACTATCCTCAAGAACAAGGAGAAGATAAAGACTTCAACGACAACCAGCACTGCATCTTCTGAAAAGATTAGCTGCTCCATGTGTTACGCCCTGGAGGAGATGGAGAAGAGATTGTCCATCTGGATAGACAAAGAACTGGAGTGTAACATGCCTCTCAGCCAGGCCATCATTATGGAGAGGGCGAGAAGCATTTACAGCCATAACCAAACTCAAACAGCAGATGTGACAGAGAGCTTTGCAGCCAGTAGAGATTGGTTTGACCAGTTCAAAAAGAGAAGCAACCTCTACAACATAAAGTTACCGTATTTTTCGCCCTATAAGACGCACCGGCAGATAAGACGCACCTTGTTTTTAGAGGAGGAAAACAAGAAAAAAAAATCTGAATCAAACACAAATACACTTTACACACAGATACACACCTACATTACACACAAATATATATATATATATATATATATATATATATATATATAGATAGATACACATACATACATATACATACACACATAAATATACATACACATACATACATATATACACACACATACATGCACACATACACACACATACATACACATACATGCACACATACACACACATACACACACATACATACACACACACACACATACACACATACACATACATATCCATATCCATATCCATATGCAGCATTTGGGAGCATTTGGGAGCCCTTGACCCTCCCTGACCCTCCCTGACCCTCCTGATCCTCCCTGACCCTCCTGATCCTCCCTGACCCTCCTGATCCTCCCTGACCGTCCTGATCCTCCCTGACCCCCCTGATCCTCACCTTTCTTCTGATCTCTGCCATCTTGATCTCACCCCAGCGCTTCCTACCAGCACTCCTCGTGTACTGCAGCGTTGCGTGTGTGACGTCACTAGGACGCAGCGGCCGACGCAATGCTGGTAGGAAGCGCTAGGGTGAGATCAAGAGGACAGAGGCAGTTTGAAAAGGTATATTCGCCGTATAAGACGCACCAACTTTCCTCCCCCAGTTTTGGGGAAGAAAAAGTGTGTCTTATACGGCGAAAAATACGGTAACCAAAGAAGTGGCAAGCACTGACAAGAAAGCTGCTGCAGGCTTTCCAACCACTTTGAAGGATGTTGTGGAAAGAGGCAACTATCCACCAGGACTGGTGTTTAACGTGCATGAGACCAGCCTCTTCTGGAAGTGGATGTCAAGCCGCACTTTTATATCTAGGGAGCAAAAGAGATCACCAGGCTTTAAAGAGGCCAAAGACTGCCTAACCCTTGTTCTGGGTGGGAACACCAGCGGTAACATCAAATTTAAACCACTGCTGATCCACCACTCAAAGAAAGCAAGAGCTATAAAGGGCATTGCTAAATCCAGAGAAATAGCTCCTGATAATGGACAATGCTACAAGCCACCCTATCAACTTGGCTGAGCTCCCCTGCTGCATCCCGGATGGAATGTGTGCTCCTGCCGCCCAACACTACTTCCTTCATCAAGCCTATGGACCAGGGGGTCAGTGCAGCTTTCAAGGCCTACTATCTTCACCGCACATTCCACCATGTGATTGGCCAGATGGACAGCCAGGGTAAACAATTCATGATGGAATTCTCGAAGAAGTATGACCTCATGCAGTACGTTACAAACATTGATTAGTCTTGGAAGGAGGTGACCCAGCAATGTCTAAAAGCTGTGTGGAAGAAAATATGGCCAGAGCAGTATGGGGATGTATGCAGATGTATGCTTTCAGAATCCCATAGGTTTATTCTATAAATAATTTGCAGTTGTAACAACTATGTAGAGTATAGAATACTTTTTAAATTGGTTCACCTACTACAACCATTTGCCTTTCTACGAAAAAGTCAATAAAAAATGTGTTTACCATATCCGACCTCTTCGTTTGTACCTCTTCTAGCTGGCCTCCCTAGCATCCTACATGTTATCACTCCAAACCTGTTGCTCTACTATAAATTCCTTCATTTTTCCGATATTTTCATAATCAATGTAAAAAATGATCTTAAAAACAGACAGTATTAATATTAAAAAGATAAACCTCTTAAGAACTAGGTCATGCTTTAATTATGAGACTTTTAACTACACTGGCATACAGTGCAGTCATGATTCTGGGGTTACATCTAAAGAGAATGCTTTTTGAAACAACTACACATTTGAATAAAAGAAAATGTTCAGGAAATAATATTTCACTAAATATAAGGATACCAAATGTTAATAGAACATTCTAAAGGAAGAAATGATTTGGGGAAAAAACATAACAAAATCTCTTTTGAAATGAAGATGGAAAATAAATTGAAAAGGGAAAGTGAATTGAAAAATATATATTTTAATTTGAAAACACCCATGGAACATTAGAACAAACTATACACAAGAATAATGCATAATATAAATGTTCTGATTTTAACATATTATCAGACAAATACACCTAAGAACCTCCAGGACAGGAAGCAGGGGTGGATCTAGTCCCTCAAAAACTTGTTTTTTAAATTTTCTTTGTTTACATTTTCAATGCCCTTGGCCCCCATATAATTAAAAAATTATTTTGTATGTGTGTGTATATATATATATATATATATATATATATATAATATAAATTATGGGTCAAAGCTTTCATTCGAAAGACATACTGCTCCATAGCACGATAGTGGCCAAATAAGCATAGCTGGATTACACATTAGGCCACGTGTATCCGGCCCTGCAAATAAGGTAATAGATGATTAGGTTTAATTTTGCTATTTTATTGTCTCCCCTAATCATTTAATATGCAGGATTTGTCCCCTTCCCCATCCCCCCAGTGCTTTTTGGTAAAAAAAATGAATCCTGCTTTTTTATATTTAAATGTGGAGCTGCAGTGTTCTCATTTATTACAGGACCAAGTAAAATATACTGTTTTGAAGAACTATATTTAAAATATTTAAACTAGTTTTTACAATGGAAAACAAAATAATACAGTCTCATATATATTATATTTAACATGCAATTATGCTGCTGTGGGATGTGTCATTTTGGATTCAGCTGATCCATTTCCAAAGGTGGGAGGAGACTTTGAATACTTAAAGAGCTTCTATCTGTGCATGGTAAATGTGGCATTGACAATTGCCAGTACATTTACTGGGTCTAATAGAATAATCTTTATTTTGCAAGGATGTATCCCCCAGAAAAGTAACAGACAGGATTAGCTGATTTAAAAGAATAGATTCCTGCAGTAAAGAATAATTGTGTTTAAAAAATGCCTATTAACAAGTTTAGTTATTCATACAGAAAGTAATTAACCAGAGTGGTACTTTTACTTGCATGTTAGAATATTTAATTGATTGCATAATTTAAAATTACCAGTGTGATCAACTCCTGCATGTGTTTAATGGGTACGTTTCGGGTTTCTCTTGCCTTCCATAGTTGAGTTATATACATTTTATCACAAACATCACTGACATTACCATTGGGTGCATAGGACACAATTTTTATGAAAGGTGATTAAAATATTAAAATATTCTGTTGGCGTGTCTCACTATTTATTCTTTTGAGTATGTTACTAGCATCATACCCTTATAAAGAACTACTATTAAAAACGCACTTAATCTAAATTAAAAAGACACTTAATATTCAGTTATTATCTAGACCAAACAACCAGGCAAGCATATTTAGTAGCAAAAACAACTGGAACTCTCTGACAGACATAGATAGTGCCAAGGGCTGTCATTTCAGAGACAAATAGTACAGATATGGAAACCAGACTGACTGAATGCTTGGAAATCTCATTAAAGCAGAGCAGCATAGAAGCATAGCAAATTAATTAACATTTTAAAAAATGCCCAGCGGTGAAAGAACCATGGATATGATATAACAAATGCATTTTATGAACTATTTACTGTGATCTGTAAACAAAATCACAAACTGAATTGAAACAGAAAGTTGGGAGGAAGTTACCTTATCTGCCCATTAATTCACTCAATAATCCAAATCTAGATGGCTTATGCAGGAGAACCATAAAAAATGCAGCAAAGGGGCATGGAAGGTTTCTGGATTTTACAAGCTATATAATACAGTATATGTATGAATCTTTCACTTTAATCTACATTATTTTATTAAGAAGTGCATATAAGCTCTGTTTTGCTACGTATAATGAAACAAATAGTACCTGTTTGGGTCTACCCTCGGCAGCTCATAAAGACACATTTTCTTTAGTACTACCTGTGCAGTTTCTCATTCTAGTCAATCAAGGGCAATGTCTCAATAATGTGCTGCTGAGACATTGTCACTGATTGGCTAGTATAAGAGAGTTTGTGTATTCATGAGTTGCTTCAGATACTATATATATATGATTTTAGGCAGTAAAACAGAGTGTATAAGCATTTCTTCATCAAATAATGTACATAAAAATAAATAGATACTTTTGTATATCTCATAACTTGTCAAATCCAGATACCTTCTAAGTCCCTTTAACTACTGACATATAGAAGGATGCTCTGTAAACCATTTACTTTTATCAGCTATTCTTTGAATAATATTTTTTTTAAAGATCCATTAGACTATAAAATGGTCACTGTATGATGAAAAAATACATACAGTGCCTTGCAAAAGTATTCACACCCCTTGGCATTTTTCGTGTTTTGTTGCCTCACAACCTGGAATTAACATGGATTGTTTGAGGATTTGCATCATTTAATTTACAGAACATGCCCACAACATTGAAGAGGTTTTTTGTTTTTTTTATTGTGAAGCAAACAACAAATAGGACAAAATAACAGAAAAAGTCAATGTGCATAACTATTCACCTCCTTAAAGTCAATACTTTGTAGAGCCACCTTGTGCGGCAATCACAGCTCCAAGTTGCTTTGGATAAGTCTCTATGAGCTCGCCACATCTTACCACTGGGATTTTTGCCCATTCCTCCTTGCAAAACTGCCCCAGCTCCTTCAAGTAGGATGGTTTGCGCTTTTGAACAGCAATCGTTAAGTCTGACCACAGATTTTCGATTGTATTGAGGTCTGAGCTTTGACTAGGCTATTCCAACATATTTACATGTTTTCCCTTAAACTACTCAAGTGTTGCTTTAGCAATGTGTCTGGGGTCATTGTCCTGCTGGAAGGTGAACCTCCATCCTAGTCTCAAATCACGCACAGAGTGGTACAGGTTTTGCTCAAGAATATCCCTGTATTTAGCACCATCCATCTTTCCCTCAACTCTGACCAGTTTCCCAGTCCCGGCTGCTGAAAAACATCCCCATATCATGATGCTGTCACCACCATGTTTCATTGTTGGGGTGGTGTTCTTTGGGTGATGTGACGTGTTGGGTTTGCGCCAGACATAGCATTTTCTTTGATGGCCGAAAGCTCAATTTTTGTCTCATCAGACCAGAGCACCTTCCTCCATACATTTTGGGAGTCTCCCACATGCCTTTTCGCAAACTTAAAATGGGCCATTTTGTTTTTTGCTGAAAGTAATGGCTTTCTTCTGGCCTCTCTGCCATAAAGCCCAACTCTATGGCGCGTACGGCTTATTGTCGTCCTATGTACAGATACTCCAGTCTCTGCTGTGGAACTATGCAGCTCCTGCAGGGTTACCTTAGGTCTCAGTGCTGCCTCTGATTAATACTCTCCTTGCCCGGTCTGTGAGTTTTGGTGGGCATCCGTCTCTTGGCAGGTTTGCTGTTGTGCCATGTTTTTCCATTTGGTTATGAAAGATTTGATGGTGCTCCTGGGGATCATCAAAAATTTGGATATTTTTTTATAACCTAACCCTGACTTGTACTTCTCAACAACATTGTCCCTTACTTGTTTGGATAGTTCCTTGGTCTTCATGAGAGTGTTTGGTTAGTGGTGCCTCTTACTTAGGTGTTGCAGTCTCTGGTGCCTTTCAAAATAGGTGTGAATATGTAATGACAGATCATGTGACCCTTAGATTGCACACAGGTGGACATCATTTCACTAATTATGTGACTTCTAAAGGTAATTGGTTGCACCAGAGCTTTTTATGGACTTCATAACAAAGGGGGTGAATACATACGCACATGCCAATTTTCTGTTTTCTATTTCAAAAAATTGTTTTATGTATATATTTTTCTCATTTCACTTCACCAATTTAGACTATTGTGTTCTGAAGAATCACATACAATTCTGATTAACAAAACATTGAATTTAAAGCTGTAATGTAACAAAATAGGTAGAAAGTCAATGGGGTGAATACTTTTGCAAGGCACTGTACACAGGAAAACCCATTTAGCACTTCACATGCGTTCCCGCTATGGCGAATCCGAGAGTACTGAGAGGGGATTAAAATGGCTAAACGAGATTTGGCTGTGTTTAGCACTGAGCTCGGAATTAGAAGGGAAAAGAGCGCCATAGCAAATTCTCTCCTCCTCACTCCTACACGTCCATCACTCCACTGTATAATAGATAGGCATTGCTCTCAGGCTCAAAGCTATTAGGGATTGTATATGGTACTATAGAAACATTGTGTACATGAGCAACAGGGAACATACCTTTGCAAGGACTGTTTGAAAGGTTCAGTTAGTAAAAACTGAATTTTAAGCACTTGTTAATAAAATTATGTTTAAACGTGTGTTTGCGTTGATCGGTCATTTTCTGACTCTCCTTGACTTCCTGGACAGCAACACACCATGCTGATGCACTTGGTATTCATGGCAGAGATACCGGAGGGTGTTGCCACAGCATACAGCTCCTGGCATTCCTAGGTGGTCTCCCATCTAAGTACTGATCATGCATGCTTCAGGGTGGTGTGACCTCTTGGACGCAGCAGTGAAAGCACAGAATCCTAACCACTGGACCCCCCAGGGAACCCATATCAATATATTTTAATATTAAACACAGAGAGCCTTTCATGTCTCTTTAAATGCTTAGTGGAAATAATTTGTAATTGTGTAACCATACACAAATCTGCTATCAAATAATTTAAATTTAATTATAAACATGTAATTGTAAATTGCCCTTTGCAAGCTACAAAACAAAAAGAACCACATTACTTTTGAAAGATATTAATTAGCCTGTTAGAATCAATCTTTCATACATTCGGCATCCAGTGCCTCTGTTCTAATTCCTACATTGCAAGTAAGTGATGGCAAAAGGCCGACCTCATTTAGAATCCATTAGAATCCATATCTCATGCAAGTTCTGTATTTTACAAAACTGACATAATGAGAATATTTTGCTAATATCACTATTTGGTAAGACTAAAACATAGTCTTACTAAACACTGAGACTCCAGATCCTAGTTGAAAAGCATAAGTCTATTTCCTTACTGCTTGGTCTGTTGTATATATGTTTTAAACTCGTTGCGTTCTGTTACATTAATTAGGAGTTATATTAGTGAGGTATGATATTGGAAGTTATAAATGTGTTCTGTGTAATTCTTCATGTCACCATATCTTTGATAATGTATTTATAGTTCCATTTTGAGGTATAGTAAATATGTTAAAATACCTTGGACTATTTCCGTATTGATTACTCTAAAACTCCCCACTCTCATCCTTTCCAAGCTAGAATGTTGTAAATTGGAAACCTTATCTTAATTTTCCTTATACTGCGCATCTTAAGTTTATTTTGGTTTTAGATTTTTTTTAACTATATAATTCTACTTTGCTCTTCTTGCCCCTTTTGGACATCTTTTTTACATCTTTTTTTACAGCAGCACCTCTATCCCATATATACTTTGGCACAGCTGATGGCTTCCTGGTCTTCAATACATTTCTTAGGCTCTGAGCTACAATCTAGGATTTAAAAGGACCAGGCACCATTTCCAGGTTGGTTGCTTATCTAGTCCAATTAGCACCTGGGCTATATAAATATGCTACTCCCAAGACGCCCTAGCCTCCGAACATCCTGACTGTTACAGCGTTACTTAGAACGCCTGTTGTCTTTTTGGTTGCCTGAGTGTTCTGACTGTTTCAGTGTCCTAGGAAATTCTGTTAACTCCTGGTTAATCCTGAGTATTATTATTATTATTATTGTTTATTTATAACGCGCCAACATATTCTGTAGCACTGTACGTAAGATACGTTCAAGACAAAGATACATACAAATTAACAAATAGCAAGGCAGGGAGGGCCCTGTCTGAGACTCAAATCCATAGTGCTTTCCCTAAAGCACCTTGTGGGATTGAAACTCGCAGACTTACAACCTAAAGGTTTTGTGTGAGGAAAAAGAGGGAGAGAGAGGTGAGTGTGTTAGGGTGGAAGGCGATATGCTTCTTTAAAGATATGTTTTTTTAGAGAGGTTTTGAATGTTTTGAGGCAGGGGGATAATCTGGTGGAGCGAGGCAAGGAGTTCCAGAGAATAGGGGCAGCACGAGAAAAGTCCTGAAGGCAAGTGTGAGAGGAGGTGACAAGAGTTGTGGAAAGAAGAAGGTCATTAGCAGAGCGAAGAGGGCGGATGGGGGAGTATTTGGAGATGATACTAGAAATGTATGGGGGAGCGCTATTGTTGAGGGCTTTGAAAGTTAGGGTCAGGATTTTAAATTTTATTCTGTAGGCTATGGGAAGCCAGTGGAGAGATTGACAGAGAGGAGCTGCCGACGCTGAACGTTGTGTATGGAAGATGAGTCTAGCAGAAGCATTCATAATGGATTGAAGTGGAGAGAGTCGGGTGGTGGGTAGGCCAGCAAGAAGCGAATTGCAGTAGTCCAGTCGAGAGATGATGAGAGAGTGTATAAGGATTTTAGTTGTGTCTTGTGTAAGAAAGTGGCGAATTCTGGAGATGTTTTTTAGATGGAGAAGACAAGATTTAGTTAGTGACTGTATGTGAGGGATGAAAGACAGAGCGGGGTCAAGTAGAACTCCAAGACAACGGGCTTGGGAGGTGGGTGTGATGATGTCATTATTGACAGTGAGAGAGATGTGAGGAATTGACACAGTGGGAGAGGGAGGAAAGATTAGGAGTTTAGTTTTAGACATATTGAGTTTGAGATGGTGGGTGGACATCCAAGAGGATATACTAGAGAGGCAGTTGGAGACATGTGTTAGAAGAGAGGGGGATAGATCTTGTGCTGAAAGATAGATTTGGGTGTCATCTGCATAGAGATGATATTGCAGCCCAAAAGAGTTTATAAGGGTACCAAGTGAGGAAGTGTAGATGGAGAAGAGGAGTGGGCCTAGGACTGATCATTGGGGCACACCAACAGACAGGGGATAAGGAGAAGAAGAGGTGTCAGAGAAGGAGATAATGAATGATCGATTTTGTAGGTATGATGAGAACCACGAGAGGGAAGTGTCTCGAATAACGAGGGAGGAGAGGATATGGAGTAGAAGTGGATGGTCAACTGTGTCAAAGGCAGCAGAGAGATCTAGAAGAAGGAGAAGTATCCTGAAATATCTGAGAGCTCCTGGTTCTTGACTATCCTAAAGTTCCTGAGAACTCCTAGTCTGTTAATGAAGTACTCAAGAGTTCCTGAAAATCATAATGTTCCTGAGAGCTGCTTGGCAGTTTCTTCAGCAATCCTGTGCCATTCATGTCACTTGGTTACTTGCGGTGTGTGTCTTCCAGCTCTGTTTAGCAAGCTGTATTGCTGTGCTACTTACTTACATGGTTATTTAACCTCTTGCTCTGACTTTCAGTGTTGTCACATTACCTAGATTACCCGACCACCTGTGACAATGGTTCTGCTCCCTGGCCATCTGCAATGCTGACTTCCTGTGACACTTGTCCTGTGACACACGGAGACTGCACATGCTTAATGGGTTAACGCGTAGCGTCGCGTGACCCAGCGGAGCCTGTGAGGCCGTCAGCCAATCAGTTGCGTCGGGGGGGTGCCGTGCGTCTGCGTTTTGCGCCGTTTGGCACAGCAGCGCGGTCTCCCAACTGAAATCCCACCCACCCTGTTAATTTGGTTGTTTGTTAAAATGAAAAATGTAAATAGTTATAGAGAAAAAAAAAAGATTTTGTATTCAAGGAATTTGTGGAGAAGTGGCAATTTTTGAGTATTTTGCTTTGTTTATGGCTTGGCAGGAGGTGAGTTGCCCGGCCCACTGGCCTAAGTGGGCATTGGCCCTACCTCACAGGGCGTGCTTAATATAAGCATTGGGGCTTTGGGCAGGGCCCAAAGCTTGAGGTCACTGTCCGTGGCTGGTCTCCTCCCCCGGAAAAAGTATTACCGTATTTTGTGTAAATAAAGTTATGTGTTGTTATATACAATTGTTTATAAATAAAGCTGTGGCCCGTTGTTCTCCCATTCAGTCGTCGTGTCCGTTATTCATCATCTAAGCCTAAAGGGATCATGCATGGGTCAAGTCTGTCAAGATTTTTGCCTAAGTTTTGGTTTGACAAACCTGTTTCTTGGACTTTGTCTTTAACTATCACACTGTATTATTATGCTGATTCAGTAAACTGATCATTGTTTGTACTCTGTTGCCTTCAGCCTAATGGATTCTAATATGTATTAACCTAACAGCGACATGATATAAGTATATATATAAGTGGATTATATCCCGTTACTATAGTTTATACGCATGTTCATGCAACCATATGCATTATATTGATAAATGAAAGTCATTTTTACATTTCCGAGGCAGGCAAGTGCTGAGATGTCCCCATCAATCTTACTAGTACATCTTGTTCTTTGAAAGCATTTTCAAGACATTTTGATTCTTCAAGGATCACAAGAACATGCTCAGAGAGAATTATAAAAATGTTATGTTTCTACTCTTCCAAGTTTATGCTCTGTTTGATTTTGTTTTGTACATTGAAATATTAACCAAAAAATGACTTTAGGGAAATTGTCCCATTAGTGCTTAACACTACAAATTGGATATAAGGCAAAAGTGGGTAATTTTATACATATAACTTTAATGAAAATTAAACAGTGTTGATTAAAAAGATTTAAAAGAAAAAGGGAACTTAAAAACAAAGCCACTGACTCCTTAGTTGGCTGCTGCAAACCTTAATACCACTTCTCAATTATAGAGTGTGAATTTGTCAGCTAAAGGTAACTTATAGAGGATTGTGGGGGCACTTTTTTGACCACGGTCAGCTTGGGAATTCAGTATCTATATATAAATCAAATTTGATTCTCCCTAATGACATAAGGACTTCTTTTTGTATTAGACTTTGTTGTTTGCATAATGCAATAAATGGACAAAAGAAACATTATATGCATCTCTATATATATTTTGCATCAGTATCCTGATGCATCAACTCTTATAAAGATTTACTGTGAAAAGTGTTCCATAATTGTCCACATACAACTACAGGGGTTAACTATATGTAGCACTCGTGGTAGCTCAGGTAACTATGACTACCGGAACCTATAACAGGACAGCAGCAATGGTATACGCCTTAATCCATTGACAAAGACGTTCAGACGTAGAAACGTTAGGTAGGTAGGCAGGCGTAGTGTGGCGTCATCACGTTTGAGACGCACTCTATAACCAGGAAGCGCGAATCTCCACAGCGAATGGAGACGATGAGATACTGAGAATTGCAATATAGAGGAGAGACAGGGCTTTAACCACTGCCAATTGTATACCATTTAATAGATGATGGTGGAGCCAATGTGGGGATCTATGAGAGTGGTTATAGAGTATAGACAAGCAATTTTGAGGTGATGTGCATACATTGTTATGCGGAAATAGAACACTCCATTAATATACCCACGAATACAATTTTTGACATAGCAGTCGTGAAATACAGGTTACCCTATTTTAGGGCTATTTAATAGATCACGACAGGTCTTATTACATCTAATATACCAGCTATAGGGTGTATTGTGTGTTTATTTCGCATATTGGACACTCTGATTTAAATTATATGCAAATCGGGTATATACTGAATTCCCAAGCTGACTATGGTCAAAAAAGTGCCCCCACAATCCTCTATAAGTTACCTTTAGCTGACAAATTCACACTCTCTAATTGAGAAGTGGTAATAAGGTTTGCAGCAGCCAACTAAGGAGTCAGTGGCTTTGTTTTTAAGTTCCCTTTTTCTTTTTAATCTTTTTAATCAACGCTGTTTAATTTTCATTAAAGTTATATGTATAAAATTACCCACTTTTGCCTTACATTGAAATATTAAACTTACATATATGGGGTTTTGCACACAATTTATTTGCATAAATTATTTCTTAGGTAACAAAGACACTGATATATATTTTGGCTCAAAATCTCAATAAAAATAGTTTTTGCACTACACTCGGGCTTATAAATGAGACCACAATGCATTTTTTATGTAATATCACTTCTTACATGACTCAGATACACAAATTCAGAGTTAAACTCCACACATATCTGACCATTCTGGAATGAGTGATGGCATGATCCATTTGGGCAACAGATTTTATCTACGCTTAAATGTAGGCGGATATATTATTCCATGTTGCGCAATACATTTATATTTGTAATCATTCCTTTTTATTCTGAGCACCTGGCACTTCAATCTTCTGTAATCTCAAATGTTTCTATATGTGGATCCTGGGACTTGAGATATTCATTGAATGCTGCAAGACTTCTTTGTTTTCAAAATGATTCACCATCCAGAATCATAATGGGCATGTGATTTAGAGTTATCCCAGCTTAATTAAGAAACATTAAAATTTAGAAAGCATTGTGTTGTAAAAGTAAGTGCTTTCAATCTGTTTTAGTTCTGGTCTGTTAAAAGAGATTTTAATCTGTTATGTTTTGAAAGGCACATATGTTATAACAGCTTGCAACACTTTTCATTGATTAGAAATAGCTTGTATAAAGGAAATAACTGAAGACATTTGTATATGTATATATAAATAATCTGTAATAAGTCACATATGATAATATAAGATGAAAGGAAACAAAGACAACATTGTTGGTTAAATATATGTTAATCATAAGAATAATATCACAAAAGAGTGATGCCAATCACATATGTAGTTGTGAGCATGTGGGCTGTTGCTAACACTGCGGGCTCGCGCAGCGCGCCTGCAACCCTGGCGCTCCTTGCCAGCAACTGCGGACCTCGCTAAATTTACGGAGTTACGAAACAAAAATACAAGACGCGTTACGACCCATTACGACCTCGCAAGAACCGCCAGAAACCCGTGCACATCAAAACATTAAAAACACAATAAATACACACAACAAATACATAAAAAGCTTACCGACAGCAAGGGGGGGCACCTAGGACCTCGAAAACTGAAGTTACACCTCAATTTAACTCCAAATAAAAGTGTTTAGACACCCGAAAATCCCCTAAGCGAGAGAAAAAATGGCAGCCGAAAAAAAAAACGAAAACGAGGCTACAGCACTCTAAAGACGCAAAACACCACCAAACACCTACAGATTTTCCGAAAAAGACGTACGAGATCCGAAAACAAGGACGCAGCCCGCGCGTCCCCAAAAACATTAGAAACACAATAAATACACACAACAAACACATAAAAAGCTTACCCACGGCAATAGGGGGCACCCAGGACCTCTGCAAGTGAAGTTACACCTCCATTTAAGTACAAATTTCAGAGTTTAGATACCAGATCACCTAAGCGAGAGAAAAAATGGCCGCTGAACAAAACGAAAACGAGGCTAAAGGACCCTAAACACGCAAAACACCACCAAACACCTACAGATTTTCTGAAAACAAGGAAGCTAAATCAGCTACAGCAGCAAACCACACATTAGGCTATATTTTAGAACACTAATTTATACAATGCGGAAGTACACAGCCACCCTAACGGATTTGCCTCGTTATTGCCACACTATTACACTGCACACATTCATGACGCTTACACAGCAGATCCACAGCACTGATGATGCAGCAACATGAAAACAGATTGCCAGCTCTTCAACACAATGCTTCCTGCTTATATTACTTCACAATAGGTAAAGTATATTAATTTCTTATTTTATTCATTATTCATTGCCATACCAAAAAAAAACACCAACTCTGCTCATAGCACACAAAAAACCAATAGCCTCGCAATGAGCGCCGAAGGATCTTAAAACACCAACAAAATGTTTTTTGCACACAAACAACATTACCTGCCTTACAATATTATTGCCGTCATTTTTTGACAGGCAAGTCGCTAGTAACCAATAAAATCAAGAATTACTGCAATCTAACAATAAGTAATACAAATCACCCCAAACCTATGAAAAATGACAATTTCTAACACTTTTTTTCACCCTGTTAAAGGTATATGCAAGTGAGCTGGGTTATTAATGCATCTGATAGAGGATAATTAGTAGTGTATGAAAACATGTGTTATATAGAAAAGTTCAGTTTACTTACAAAGTCCCTTATTCAATTGCGATTTGGCCAATTGAATAGGGCTCTAAATAAGCACATAGTATATGTTTTTAAAGAAGGTTTAGTTAGTGAAAACCTTGCTTTTGGATAGATGTTTGCTAACTAAAAACTTATTTAAAAAAATATGTTATGTGCTTATTTAGAGCCCTATTCAATTGGCCAAATTGCAATTGAATATCATTTATTAAATGTTTCTTTAACCTGATTACAGTGATTTTTCTGTATGTTACTCTGACAAAAAATGGCATGTTGTCATTATTTTGAATTGCATTGGGGTCTAACATTATGGATTCCAGTCCTCTATTTTCTGAGGAGACAGATTGCATACAAAGGGCCTCATTCAATTGCGATTTGGCCAATATAATAGGGGTCAAAATAAGCACATAGCATATTTTTTTAAAGAAGTTTTTAGTTAGGGAAAACCTTGCTTTTGGATAGATGCTTACTAACTAAAAATGTCTTTAAAAAAAAATGTTATGTGCTTATTTTGACCCCAATTCAATTGGCCAAATTGCAATTGAATGAGGACCAAAGTCTCTATCTACACAATGGGAATGGGACATCTACAAATGCCAGAACTTTTAGTAAAAAGCGTATTAGCTTACAAGGACAGATGTTTCTGGGAAAGTGATAAACACAATCAGCTGATAAAATCATCAAAAAGCTATTCAAAGGCTATATAGAAAAAAAACTTACCACATTGGTCCTTTATGCTGGAAATGTAGTGTTGGACTGTTATTCACTTTTATTATTCATATACATATACATATACACAGGGTTGCCTATTCTTAAGGAAGCACTCTCAAATCACCAATGAATTCAGTGATGTGAGCCTACAAAAGCTAGATTCTTGAAACTCAAGAGAGTGCTCTCACAAAAGAAAGCAGATCATTAGGAACATGAGGCACTACAAAACTTAAGTAATGAAAATATAAATATTGCTGATTCAGCCATAGTGAGACCGACAACTCATTTAAAAAAGAACTTTCATCTGAAAAATAACTTGCCAGCTCCCACAAAGATTTTGGTTGACAAAAACACTAGCTAACCAGAGAAGGGTAGTGATGTAGCAAACATAAAATTTTCGGTTTGCGAACCGCGAACACAAACCGCCGCAAATGTTCGCGAACCGGCAAACACGGCGAACCGCGATAGACTTCAATGGGCAGGCAAATTTTGAAACACACAGGGACTCTTTCTAGCCACACTAGTGATGGAAAAGTTGTTTTAAGGGGACTAACACCTGGACTGTGGCATGCCGGAGGGGGATCCATGTCAAAACTCCCACGGAAAATTACATAGTTTATGCAGAGTCTGGTTTTAATCCATAAAGGGCATAAATAACCTAACATCCCCCTCCATCATCATCCTCCCCTGTATCTCTTTACCCCCTCCCACATCATCCTCCCCTGTGTATCTTTCTTCCCTTCCTCATCACCCTCCCCTGTGTCTCATCCCCCTCCATCATCATCCTCCCACCTCCCTCATCATCCTCCCCTGTATCTCTTTACCCCCTCCCTCATCATCCTCCCCTGTGTCTCTTCCCCCCTCCATCATCATCCTCCCCTGTGTCTCTTTCCCCCCCTTCCTCATCATCCTCCCCTGTGTCTCTTTTCCTCCTCCCTCATCATCTTCCCCTGTCTCTTCCCCCCTCCCTCGTCATCCTCCCCTTTGTCACTTTCCCCCTTCCTCATCACCCTCCCCTGTGTCTTATCCCCCCCTCATCATCCTCCCACTTCCCTCATCATCCTCCCCTGTATCTCTTTACCCCCTCCCTCATCATCCTCCCCTCTTTCTCTTCCCCCCTCCATCATCATCCTCCCCTGTGTCTCTTTCCCCCTCCCTCATCATCCTCCCCTGTGTCTCTTTTCCCCCTCCCTCATCATCGTCCCCTGTGTCTCTTCTCCCCCTCCTCATCATCCTCCCCTGTGTCTCTTTCCCCCCTTCCTCATCACCCTCCCCTGTATCTCTTTACCCCCTCCCTCATTATCCTCCCCTGTGTCTGTTTCCCCCCTCCCTCATCATCCTCCCCTGTGTCTCCCCCCCCCCTCCCTCATCATCCTCCCCCCTCCCTTGATGATAAGGGGCGGAAGAGACACAGGGATAAGTGTGAGGGGTGTTAGGGTAAGGGGTGTTAGGGATAAGGGTGAGGGGGTTAGCTGTTAGGGTGAGGGGTGTTAGGGCTAAGTGTGGTGTTAGGGTGAGGCATGTTAGGAATAAGTGTGAGGGGTGTTAGGTCTTAGGGATAAGTGTGAGAATGTTAGGCTTAGGTGTTAGGTTGATGGGTGTTATGGATAAGTGTGAGGGGTGTTAGGGTAAGGGGTGTTAGGGATAAGTGTGATGGGTGTTAGGGTAAGGGATGTTAGGGTTAGGTGTTAGGGTAAGGGCTTTTAGGGATAAGTGTAAGGGGGTATTAGGGTTAGGTGTTAGGGTGAGGGGTGTTAGGGTTAGGTGTTAGGGTAAGGGCTGTTAGGGATAAGTGTAAGGGGGTATTAGGGTTAGGTGTTAGGGTGAGGGGTGTTAGGGATAAGTGTGAGGGGTGTTATTGTTAGGTGTTAGGGTGAGGGGTGTAAGGGATAAGTGTAAGGGGTGTTAGGGTTAGGTGTTAGGGTGAGGGATGTTAGGGTTAGGTGTTAGGGATAAGTGTGAGGGTGTTAGGGTTAGGGTGAGGGGTGTTAGGGATAAGTGTGAGAGGTGTTAGGGTTAGGTGTTAGGGTGAGGGGTGTAAGGGATAAGTGTAAGGGGTGTTAGGGTTAGGTGTTAGGGATGTTAGGGTTAGGTGTTAGGGATAAGTGTGAGGGGTGTTAGGGATAAGTGTGAGGGGTGTTAGGGCTAGGTGTTAGTGTGAGGGGTGTTAAGGATAAGTGTAAGGGGTGTTAGGGTGAGGCATGTTAGGAATAAGTGTGAGGGGTGTTAGGTCTTAGGGATAAGTCTGAGGGGTGTTAGGGTTAGGTGTTAGGTTGGTGGGTGTTATGGATAAGTGTGAGGGGTGTTAGGGTTGGGTGCTAAGGTGAGGGGAGGATGATGATAAGGGGGGAAGAGACACAGGGGTGTCCTTGCAGCAGAGATCAAAAGAGTCATTCAGGACTGTATTGCACACTGTGTACAGTAGCCTAGCTATGGTTTTCCCTATTAATGCAGTATCACTTACACTCAGCCTCCTCTCAGTAAGACTGCAAGTTAGTTATGATTCCAAAATGGCTGCTGTCCATGAGTTAGAAGGGTCTGGAAGGCAGGGTATGATGCTGATTGGCTGGAATGTGTCTGCTGACTGTGAGTTGCAGGGTCAAAGTTTGCTCAATGATAAAGTATAGGGGCGGGTCGAATATCGCATATGTTCGCAGTTCGCCGTGAACGCGAACATGCTATGTTCGCCGGGAACAGTCGAACTATTCGCAACATCTCTAGAGAAGGGTTCTCTTAGTAACTGGGACCAAGTCGGAGGTTGGTAGCCAATATTATATCTATGCATTTCATGCAAGGCTCTAAATGAGCTCTCATTCAAACATCACAAAGGGGCTAGGGCTAAAAAAATGGCCATTTTCAGTCAGCCAGAAAACTAGGCTACATCTTCAACACCCTCTTATCCTTCCATCTTGTAAGTATAATTTTTGTTGTCAATTAATTTGTTTAGTTGTATCCGACTCTTCGTGACCTTATCGACCACATCACGCCGGGCACATCTTGTGTCTAGTAGTGCTCATCCAGTCTTTATTGGTTGGTACTGTAGTTGGTTACAGCTCCTTCTCCAGTAGACCATGATTTGTCTGACCTCTCTGCTATGACCTACCCATCCTGGGTGATCCTACATGGTATAGCTCACAGCTTCATTGAAGTATTCAACATCCTTTACCACAACAAAGTAGTTTAATTACCATGTGGTAAATGGCCACTCTGTCAAGTCCTGTAGTTAAATTTTGGGGAAAATGCTAATTTTAGAGGATAAGCACAGGAATCCATTCTGGGCTTGTTGAATCACTTCCTCAAAGCTGAATCGTGATGCTGTGAGATTTTGGTCGACACATGAGGGGTAAAGGAGGGAGCATGGAACCACTATAAAGATAACTAGCGAATTGCTCGTCAAAAAATGATGGGCATGAAATTGTAAGCCGGGGAATGCTGTTTGAGACATAATGTAAAGCATTTTTTACCGTGAGGACCTTCGGCGCTCATTGCAAGCCTTGTGCTGAGCGCCTTCATCGCTCATCGCATGCCTCGCAATGAGCGCCGTATGGCTCTTAAATTAAGAGACATGGAAAATGAAATAATGGCTTGGAGAGGTGAAGGATTATTGATCACATATATAGTTGAAAAAGCGAGGGCTGCAGTTGCTGGCAAGGAGCGCCGCAGCAACTGCGACCCTCGCAAACTTTACGTCGTAACGCAAACAACATACGAGACACATTAACACCCATTACGGACTCGAAAAAAACGTCCGCAACACGCGGACATGAAAAAATGAAAAACACAATAAATATACCCAACACATACATAAAAAGCTTACCTACAGCAAGAGGGGGCATCCAGGACCTCAAAAAATTAAGTTACACCTTCATTTAACTAAAAATAAAAGAGTTTAGACACCCGAAAATCACCTAACCGAGAGAAAAAATGGCCACCGAACAAAACGAAAACGAGGCTACAGCACTCTAAACACGCAAAACACCACAAGAACCTTGCAAAACACCACAAAACACCTACGGATATTCTGCAAAAGACGTATACCACACATTTGCCGCAATATTAGAACAATGCGGAAGTACACAGCTACGCTAACGGTTTTGTCTCGCGCACGCACACTATTACACTGCACACATTCATCACGCTTACACAGCAGCTCCACACCACTAACGCTCCAGCAACATCAAAACAGCATCAGCTTATTTACAATTTCATTGCAGTAATTTTTTGACGGGCAATTCGCTAGTCACAGTAATAATGATAATGAATGCCTTGTGTATTGTCTTTAAATTATATATACATTAGATTAAGGTGAAGCCTCTAGTGTTTTTAATCTGTGTACAGGGAATGAAAACTAGACATCTGGCATAAATGCTAAAATTACTGAACAGGTGGACAATATGTTTTGCATAAAAAAATATTGTACACTAATATCAAGGGAGTCTGAGACAAATTCATTGCTGTTGAATAATACGAACGTCATCTGCATGAGGAAATGTTTCCTAATTTTAATATTTGAGAGCAGGACAATTAAATACTAAATGTGAAATGTGCAACGGGAGACAAAATAGAAAGTCTGTACATAAATATTTTATACTGTGTTCAAGAATTAGAGTAGTACACTGTACACTCTTTAAGTTGGACCTTGAACTCATGGAACTGTAATTTACAAGCTAGAATTATTAAATACTACAAAAAATGATATTTCTTACTGAAATATACAGAATTAAAGGGACATCAAATGTGTCTGTATTTTTTAGGAATATAATATACCTATGTATCTATTTACTTCTATGTACTTTATTTTATTAAGAATATATTTCCCTGCCTAATATCACATATATAGTTCTCCGCAGCTGGGCTTGCCAAAAAACTTGGTAAAGCAACGTTAAAATTGCGGTTGCGGCCAGGCAAGCAGCCCCGAAGGTGCTCCTTGCGCTGGTGGAGATAAGCGCCATAGACGCTCATCCCTACGACCTCTGCGGGACTACGCATCAACAGAAAACTAAAAAAATAATTCAAAGTGCGAGACCCGTAGCACTTTGCAAAAATTGCCTATAAAAATTACGGCCCGTAACACTTATAAAATAAAACCGCCACTGAGGGGGGAAAAAAATACGAATACGAGCCGCAACACGCACAGCGGAAAACACGAAAAACACACTAAATGCAAATAAAATAAAAACAAAATACACACACAGCAAAGGGGGACAGCCAGGACGTCTGGGAATGAGATTACACGCTAATTTAAATAGAATTTAAAAATGTTCACCACTCGAAAATCCCCTAAGCGAGAGAAAAAATGTCCGCCGGAAAAAACTAAAACGAGGGTACACGATCCCTAAGCACGCAAAACACCGCCAAGCACATACGACTTTTACACAGACCCGTACGACCTACTAAATACACTATTAGGAAGCAAGCTAAATGCTCCACACCCGCCTAACACATACAGAATCGCAGCCATTTTACAACACTAACTGCAAACTAATAACATACACAGCTAAACAAACTGTTTCCCTTCGCGCACGCAGCTTATTTACACTACACACTGCACACATTGCTGACACTTACACCTCAGCTCACCAACAGCGCAAATCTACATTGTATGCTGCAGGAACATCAAAACAGATTGTTAGCTCTTCAGCATATTGCTTCCTGCATATATTAATTACAAATAGGTAAAGTATATTAATTTATAACTTTAATAATTAATTAATTTACATTAAAAAATACATACACAGAGAAAACAAAATACAAAAATTACAGAATCCCAATAAACTATAAAGGCGATCAGCGCGCGTCTCACAAGGAGCGCCAACGGTGTTTACAGAACCACAACTACACCAGGGTAGAGGCTCACAATGACCGACAAAAGGCCATCAGCGTAAATCTTACAATCTGCGCCAAAGGAGTTTGCATAACCAAACATACACCAACCAAGAGGCTCGCAATGAGCGCCGAAGGTACTCACACAACCAAAATACTTACTTTGTGTACCAAACAGCATTGCCTTACAATTTGGTACTTTGTGTACCAAACAGCATTGCCTTACAATTTTATTGCCATAATTTTTTGACGGGCAAGTCGCTAGCCATAAATATTTTACCTGAACAGGTATTGAACACACTTAAATTGTATTTCACCACTGACAAGAAAAATCAAGGCAAGCAAATTGTATCTTTATTTTTATATATTTTGTTGCTTTTTTGCTTACACATTGCGTTATAATGTTTCCTCGCACATTCTTCTTCTTTAGAACTTACTGACACTCCTACTCTTCTCCTTAGTTTCTCCATATTGTAAGCACTTGAGATTGACCCTGGATACATTTGAGAACAAAATAATTTTAAAGGGCCACTTAATTCAGCACAATTTGGACCACACCACTGTGAAGTTCTGAGATACTTTTAGAATTTTTGAAATCCGTTCATTTTTGCCAGAGATATGAGATGATATAATATATGTGTTTTTTATGTGTGTAGACCGCCCACAGACTCTAATAGAGGAAAGCCAGGTGGCAGAGGTGTGTCCCATAGAAGTCTATGGAATGAGACCCCCCTCCCTCTTTGTATGTGATGCCTGGAATAAACTGTTAACAAACATTTGGACTTTATCAAAGTATGTTGTGAAGAGGGTTTATCCTATACAGGATAGGTAGATGGGATGGGTACATGGGATGGGTGGATGAGATAGGTAGATACAATGGGCAGATTGAATAGGTAGGTGTGATGGGTAGATACATTGGGTAGATGCAATAGGTAGATGTGATGGGTAGATAGTAGATGTGATGGGTAGATGGAATAGGTAGATGTGATGGAAAGATACAATGGGCAAATGGGTAGATGGAAAAGGGAGAAGTGATGGGTAGATACAATGGGTAGATGGTAGATATAATGAGTGGGTCAGATGGGTAGGAGCAATGGATAGATACAATGTGTAGATTAAATAGGTAGGTAGCAGACGGGTAGATACAATAAGTAAATGAAACTGGTGAATGGGTAGATGAGATGAATAGATAGGTAGCTGTGATGGGTATATATGATGGGTAGATACATTGGATAGATACAGTGGGTAGACACAGTGAGTAGGTGGGGTGGTAGATACAATGGGTAGGTGGGATGGATAGATGTAATGGGTAGATGGAATAGGTGGATAGGTAAATGAGATGGGTAGATGAGATGAATAAATAAAATGGGTAGATCGGTAGATGGGATGGGTAGAAACAATGGGTAGATAGGTAGATGAAATGAGTAGATGCAATGGGATGGGAAGACGGAATAAGTAAATGGGATGGGTAGATGCAATGGGTAGATGCAATGGGTAGATAATAGATATACTGGGTAATTACAATGAGTAGATGTAATAGGTAGAGGGGTAGATGTGGATAGATACAATGGGCAGATATGTAGGTACAATGGGTTGGTGAGATGGGTAGATGCAATGGGTAGATAGAATAGGTAGGTACTAGATGGGTAGATACAATGGATAAATGAAATGGGTAGGTAGGTAGATGCAATGGGTATATATGATGGGTAGATACAGTGGATAGAGTGGATAGATGCAGTGAGTAGGTGGGATTGTAGATACAATGGGTAGATGGAATAGGTAGATGAGATGAATAAATAAAATGGGTAGATAGGTAGATGGGATGGGTAGAAACAATGGGATGGGTAGATGAGATGAGTAGATGCAACAGGTAGATAAAATAGGTAGACCCAATAAATAGATGGGATACATAGAGATAGACAGATATAGATAGGTACAGATGGATAGATAGATAGATAGATAGATAGATAGATAGATAGATAGATAGATAGATAGATAGATAGATAGATATAGACAGACAGATATAAATAGATAGATATAGACAGAGATAGATACATAGATAGATAGATAGATAGATAGATAGATAGATAGATAGACTGACAGATATAACACATACACACACACAGCACATGGCTCTTACCTAGTGTAGATCTTCACAGGAAGCCATGTTTAGAAGAGGGAGGGAGGCGGGATCAGAGTAGGGAATGGCAGGTTCAGTGCTTGTGCTGAATTAATTGACAGCTCGGGGGTGGGCTTATCGTGACATCAAGCGTAACATCACTGTTAAGCCCGCCCCCAAGCTGCCAATTTTGCCCATAGAGTCCAATTATCTGCGCGGTACAGAGCTGACAGCCTGTGCTCACACCCCCTCATTTAGACATGCAGAGGAGCTGAGGAGGATCAGATCAGCCTGCAGCCGCCTCTGAAAAGGGAAGTATCCTTTGTTTTTTTCATTTTGTTTTACTTTTCATGTAATAATATTGATCTTCCCTTTCTTGTTAAGTAGAGCAGTTTGAGGGAGTACAGCGGTCCTTTAAGGTAGTCGCCAATGTACACTGAACATACAGTATAAAAAAGATAAATACACCTTTATTACGTGATGATATGACATTTGAAGGACTCATTTCAACACTGTAATATATTCCACCTACAGCTTTATTTTACCATTTTACCATTTTTATCATCACCTTGCTCCCTTTTTTTTAGTCATTTTTCTGTCCAACTGGTTTTGCAATTTGAAACATATTAGCAAAAACTAGTAATGGGCAAGATAAAAGAGGTGAGATATGAGCTGTGACATTACATTAATAAGAAGATGCTACTACTTTCTTAAGAGTAGAGCAAATTGGATTTGGTCATTGGAGATACTCTGCAGTGCATAGGAGGTCTACAGACTATAAAGAAAGGTTTGGTATTTAGTAGGAGAGAAACATGTTATGGTGTTTTTGACGTATATTATTGCTATGTATTCTGTTAAAAATACACAAGAAAGGTCATATAAGCTATATATGAAGATGCAAGGATTACTTACCCATGTTTATTTTATGTAAACTACATCTCCACTAACCATTGGTAATTAATCTTGTGCAGACTGTTATAAAGCTACATAAATTAACCATAAGGAAACTGAGAAAATAGGACAGTTATGGTTTGATACACTGACACACAAAATTACATTGATTTCATGTTGACCTAGTTATTTTGAGGCAGCAATGTGAGACAGACTGTACAATACACAAGAAAAATGTCTTGTGTAAAAAAAATTCTTACAGGAAAGGTTAAACCACATTTTCCATATTTAGCAGATAAATGACATAACAGTTGTGGGTTATGTTTACAATTTTGCTTCAGGAGCTATTGATATAAAATGTAAATGTCATCAAGAACAGTACAAAAATAAGGCATTAGTCTTAATTAATCCTATACAATATGCTTGCTACTCCTGAAATAAGAAGACATATGGTAAATTAAATCTGTTATCAGCAGTGGCTGGTGCTCCGAAGCACTGGGTTTTGCATTTTTAATTTGTGCTTTCCGCCCTGGCTTGAAGCAACTTCTTCTGTTCAAATGGTAAAATGTCAACTTTAAATAATGCCAAATGATTTCTATTTTCTAAGCCGAGCTTCATAAGTGAACTATTGACAGGTTATTGAGGATGATAATTGTAGAGGAGACCTGAAATGTATTTGAAAAGTACGTTCGGAAAGTTAAGTTTCATTAAAAAAAAAGAGTTACCGACTGGCGTATTTTTTACTGGGACATATGAGGTGGGAAATAAGGGGGATAGTGTATGATCTGTAAAGGTGAGGATCATTGATAACTGCTTCTACTATAATAAATATCAAAGAGACAGGGGTGTAGGAATCAAAATAATTCTGGGGGGACACAGCTTACTTGATACACCAAACACTTAACAGCTTCTATACCCATATCACCAGTTCCTAAACCCATGCAAAGAGATAATATCATATAAACTTAGGAATACACCTTTCCCCATTCATTTATGATAACATATTCATGGATAACATGAGATCACATTACATATTCATGGATAACATGAGATCACATTACTGGAATAGGCACTGGACCACTATTAAAGTGTCATGGTAATAATCCAGCTTCAATGACTTTTAAGTAGTATGATCGGTATAAAAAACTTTTAAGCTGTAGTGGATAGAGTATGGAGACTGCACACTCAGTCACAGGTCAATGTATCTGGGGAAACTAGCACATTTTCAGTGCAATTAATTTAAATTTATACTGACCTTTGCTAAAATTGTCAACCTTTATGACTTTTAATTATTAGTCATTTTAGACTATGAAGCTGATTGGCATTAATTACTGTTTAGTGAACACAGTGAAGGAGTTTATTGCTATCATTAATATAGTTGTTGTACTGTGAGTTTGTGCATAATGCTCGCAAAGTTGCGGGTTGCGCATACGCAACAGGCGCCGAAAGTTGTGAGTTGGGCATGTGTGCTGTAAAGAGTGGGGGGAGGAAGGGATGAATGGAGGAGGGGAAAGAGACACAGGGAAGATAGCTGAGGAGGGGGGAAAGAAACACAGAGGAGGGAGAAGAGACACAGTGGAGAAGGGGAAAGGAGAGACAGTGGAGGGGGGAAAGAGACACAGGGGAGGGAGGGTGGAGAGGACAAGAAAGAGACATGGGAGGGAGAAGGGGGGAAATAAACACAGAGGAGGGGGAAGAGACGCAGGGGAGGGAGGGAGGGAAAGAGACACAGGGGGGAAGAGAAACAGGGAAGGGAGAGGGGGAAGAGACACGTGGGAGGGAGGAGAGGAGGGGAAAGAGACACAGGGAAGAGTGAGGGGGAAAGAAACACAGAGGAAAGAAGAAGAGACACAGGGGAGGAGGGAAAAGAGACACAGGGAAGGGAGAGATGGGAAAGAGACATAGGGAAGGGAGAGATGGGAAAGAGACACAGTGGAGGGAGGAGGGAAAAAGAAACAGGGGAGGTAGGAGGGGAAATACACAGGGCAGGTAGGGAGGAGGGGGGAAAGAAAGACAAAGGAGGGGGAGAGACACAGGGGAGGATGAGGTGAAATAGACACAGTGGAGGGGGGAAGGAGACACAGGGGAGGGAGGGTGGAGAGGAAAGATACACAGTGGAGGGGGAAAGAGACACAGGGGAGGAAGGAGAGAAGGGGAATGAGACACAGCGGAGGGAGGGAGGAGGGAAGAATGACAGTGGAGGGGGAATGAGACACAGGGGAGGGAGTGTGGAGAGGAGTTGAAAGATACACAGGGAAGGGAGAGGGGGTAGAGACACAGGGGAGGGAAGGTGGAGAGGAGAGGAAAGAGATACAGGGGAGGGAGAAGGAGGGAATAAACACAAAGGAGGGGGGAAGAGTCACAGGGGAGGGAGGAAAAGAGACACAGGGGAGGTGGGAGGAGGGGGGAAAGAGACAAAACGGAGGAGGAAAGAGACACAGGGAAAGGAGAGGGGAAAGAGACACAGGAGAGGAGTGAGGAGGATGGAAAGAAACACAGAGGAGGGGGGAAGAGACACAGGGGAGGAGGGAAAAGAGACACAGGGAAGGGAGAGATGGGAAAGAGATAAGGGGGAGTGAGGAGGGAATGAGAAACAGGAGAGGGAGGAGGGGAAAGACACAGGGGAGGGAAGGAAGGAGGAGGGGGGAAAGAAACAGGGGAGGGAGAGGGGGACAGAGATTCAAGGGTGGGGAAAGATACACAGGGGAGGGAGAGGGTGAAGACACACAAGGGATGGGATGGGGGGAAGAGACACAGGGGAGGGAGATAAACATGAAAAATTATACCATGAATTGCTGCCATTTTTTGATGGGCAATGGTCTAGTATAAAATAAAGCCTACAAACACATATAGCAGTTTCCTATTACAAACAGGAAGTAATGAGTTAGGGAAGCAATGGAACACAAAGGGGTTTACTTGTCCCTTTGTCACCCCTCCATTTGTGAATATAGCTCATTGTATACAAGGAATTTTATCTAATTTCCAATATTCTTATTTTTGATACTTAGCATAGAACTGAAAAGCTTTATAAAAACTCACACAATCTGAACACTATTGATTTTATGTCAGCCCTTGGTTATTTGTAAGCTTACAGCTCATGAAACACTTCTCTTTTTTTTTCTTTCTATCTATTCCATCCAAAAATATTAGTACTTGCGGGTGATACAATCATTGCCTAACAACAAGTTGGGGGGTCACAGATCATAAATTAATTTGGGTATTGTTGCCGTAAGCCTTATGTCAAAAACATAACTTAATTACCCACTTAGTTAAGAAGCTAGAGGGAAGTCATTTTTAATGCTTAAATTATTTTCAAATTCCAGTTCAGTTTCAGGATGAGTGAAGATCTGTGGTTGTTTTAGGTTATAGAAGGCATTGGAAAGGACAACATTTTGAAGGTTATTTTAGTGTTATAATCAAGGGGGAATGTTACAGGTAAGACTCAATGGAGATAGAGGATCACCTACAAAGAAGAGCTTACAATACAACAGTTTCACCATAAGTTAGATAAGACAAGTCAGAACATAAACTGTAACCTATTTCTTGTTTAGTAGGCTCAGCTGTTACATCAAAAGAGATAACTGCGAGAAGTAATGTAACTCAAACCATAAAGGGGTTTTAACCAGACATTTTAAAACTAAAGTTTATTTTCTATTTACTTCACTGATATTGACAGAATTAGGTCTCACGTCTGCTAAAACTGAAACTAATATGAAATAATAAAAATTTAAATACTGGCTATTTTCAACAATAGATATTTATGCAAAAGATATTGCATATATTTGCATAATCATAATACTTCGACAATAAAACATGTGTGTTACTATTAACATTTATTCAGCATGGCATGCTCTTCTGTATCACCCCCATTGTGAGAGATTTCTGATTAATATCCCTACCTCTCAAGCTCACTTATCTAACGCCTCTATTCACATTTTTAAAAGCAACCTATGGCAATTACATTAATTTCTCTGTGTACTTTTCATTTTATATATAACAGGGACCTTTGCTGAGCCACTTTAATATATATTCATAATGAATGTCCACATTTTTCTGTTAACAAGTTCTTGAAGTTTTGTTTGTGTCTTTTGTTGCTAAAATAGGGACCCTTATAATCACAGCAATGCCAGTTTCCTTTATGTAAAACAATATAACAGGGGTGAACAAAAATATCTAACACTTAGGACCCAAGAAGATTCTATAAGAACTATACAAGCTGTTTCTAGGAGCCTGAAATGGTGCCCTTTTATAGAGATACATTATGCTTTGGAAAATATTTAGAAGAAAGAAGTACAATTTTTCAGCCCTGACTTAACATCCTATATATAGCTATGGTGTATATAGGTATATTATCTTGTTTTTTACTCCAGTAGCAATTGGTTAAAACATTTTCCTACTTTCACTCAGAAAAAAATACTGTAACTATATTGTCCAACAAACAAAATGAATTAACAAAAAATCCTACAATCCAGCATGAATAAAAATATTGCATTCAAACTATCATGCCCATACTTCACAACAAAATGTAAGCCCAGAATCAAAAGCAGACCTTTACCATTGCATAAGGGAATGTGCAATAATCAGAGAATTTTGGACTGGCCTTTAATGTGTAAATATCCTCAATCTCCATGTAATAATGACACCACAATGGGCTATAATAGTCAGTTTAATAACACAAAAAAAAAAAAACATTTAGAAAATATGAAAAACATCTCATACAGTATTGCAGTAGCTACAAGGAAGTCATTTAAGAACATTGGGTAATTAAAGGATTATTACATTGTTTACTTAAAATGTATTAGATGGATTAGTCATTTGAAAAAGAATTAACAGCGCTATTAAATTTGAAGCACGTAGCCCAGACCTGGGCATTGTACAACCCGCGGGCCACATCTGGCCCTTTGGATCTCCCTGTCCAGCCTACTCGCCAGGGCAGCATGTCACCCCTGCACTGGACCTAGTGTGTTAGAAATGCAGCATCAAAAGTGGATCTGCCTGCTAGATGGTGCTGCCACAGTTCTGCATTGCTTGTGTCACTGTGCTTTGCTCCTCCATTCCCTGCACACACAGGCCCTCATTCAATTGCAATTTGGCCAATTGAATAGGGCTCTAAATAAGCACATAACATATATTTTTTAAAGAAGTTTTTAGTTAGTAAGCATCTATCCAAAAGCAAGGTTTTCACTAACTAAAAACTTCTTTAAAAAAAATATGCTATGTGCTTATTTAGAGCCCTATTCAATTGTCTAAATCGCATTTGAATGAGGGTCACAGTAACTTGTAAACATGTTCCAACTTGGCCGCACAGTGCTATTGGAGGGCAGTGCAGACTGAGCCTGCACATAGAGGCTGAACGAGGGGACAGAGTAGCCGGAGCGGAGCACAGTGCGGTGTCAGTGGGAAGGACACAAAAGAGAAAAAGAGCCTGGACAGCACCCGGGACACAGCCCGGATCAGGAGCCGGATGGGGAGGCCCAGGTAACCAGAGTCCTATCACTGGCATCAGATGTGGTGTAACATATCTCTTGCAGTGCTCCTGAGTACATAGTAACAGATTATCTCTTGCTGCAATCAATGGGTCCGAATGGGAGTAATTACATGCCACGGCATGGGCAGGAGATCTGTTACACCACATTTGAGCCCAGTGATAGGACTCTGGTTACCCGAGCCTCTCCATCCTGCTCCTGATCCGGGCTGTGTCCCGGGTGCATGTGAGGAGCTTGATCTGGGAAGCAGGGGGTTAACAGCCTGCTAGGAGAGCGGGATTAGACCAGTGCAGTGCCAGAATAAGCCTCTGAGCACATGGAGGAGCCAGGGAGAGAGCTGATCTGATCTGCTCACAGGCTGCCCATCCTACGCGCAGCACACCTCAACCCAGGGTGAGTGTGTGTGACAGGGTGAGTGTGTGTGATATGACAGGGTGACTGTGTGTGACAGGCTCAGTGTGTGTGATATATGAAAGGGTGAGTGTGTGTGACAGGCTCAGTGTGTGTATGATATGACAGGGTGAGTGTGTGTGACAGGCTCAGTGTATGTGTGTGATAGGCTGAGTGTGTGTGTGACAGGCTCAGTGTGTGTGTGATGTGACAGGGTGAGTGTGTGTGCAAGGCCCAGTGTGTGTGTGTGTGTGTGATATGACATGCTGAGTGTGTGTGACAGGGTGAGTGTGTGTGACAGGCTGAGTGTGTGTGTGTGTGACAGGCTAAATCTGTGTGACAGGGTGAGTGTGTGTGACAGGCTCAGTGTGTGTGACAGGCTCAGTGTGCGCCATATGACAGGGTGAGTGTGT
This sequence comes from Discoglossus pictus, assembly GCA_027410445.1. Taxonomy (NCBI): domain Eukaryota; kingdom Metazoa; phylum Chordata; class Amphibia; order Anura; family Alytidae; genus Discoglossus; species Discoglossus pictus. Next base: position 409,915,422 of record CM050164.1, on the reverse strand, counting down.
GTGACAGGTGTGTGTGATATACCACATTTTTGGTATTGGTTTTTGGGGATTAAAAGATTGTTATAATAATTAGATAAATTGTAATATGTATTCTTACCAGTAGCAGCTAATCAAAAGTATATAATGTACTGCTTTTTTAAAGCTATAAAATTAATATCGAGCAGAATTAAGTTCAGCCTATGGTTCGGCCATCCACAACAGTCCTAGTTTCACATGTGGCCCCTTTGGGAAATTAATTGCCCACTCCTGCCGTAGCGGCATCTGCAAGCCTACAAGGGGTGCGGACTTTAGTTTCGGCTGCAATTCAGAGCTATTAAATTAGACCATTAGCCAAACTATTTTCTGCGCGGATGTGCGGCCGTTAACATGATCAATTAGTCAAACTCATTGTTACTGGTTTAGATGGATCCAATGGCAATAGAGATCATCATCATTACGTCACTGAAAAATAGAGGTCAGATTTCAAAGCCTTACGGGCTTCAATTATGAGTTTCGATCGGATCCACATTCCAGAAATAATGAAATATTGATAAATCCGTAAATATAATATTCTAGTCTATGCGAGTTCCATTATATGTATTAACACATTGATTGCCGAGATCGATATAACACGGAAATTTAACTGAAAATAAAGAGCCTCATTCAATTGCTGAGATTTTCAGATCCAAGCTCGCAAGTGGAGGTCGCAGTCAAATTTGCTATTCAATTGTAGTCTTTTTTCGGGCTCGGATGGGGTTACGAGTTACGAGCTTAAAAAAATGTTAGCCGTACAATTCGTAACTTACACCATCCAGAAGCCTTTGATGTGTCACTTTCGCAGGGCTAAAATAGCAAATCGCTATTCAATTCCCCATGCTCGCAAACGTATCTACACTCGTAAACCGCAAATGGAGGCGAAAATCCTACGTGTACTCGAGAGGACCCGCAAAGGAGTTAAACACCAATTTGTAGCACTGTAACTGTTAATAAAACAGTAATCCTGCACTGTAAATTACGGGGAGAGCAATGAAAGGCATTAGAATTAATTGCACAACAGTCTGAAGCCCGCACAACTGCAGGAGATACGTTTTTTTATGTGTCATTTAGGGGTTAAATGATCTTGGTATCAATGAGTTAATACATATCAGGCCACCCACATGGTTTAGAACAGTATTGGCATTCATTCTCATAATTCTTCATTTTCACAAGTTGTGAGAGTCTGATTGCATATGGGACCACGAACCTGATTGATTGACTTCTAACCTTCATGTTTTACTGCCGTATTTATGACAGTTTCATTTTCTATTGGCCGATTAGAAAGGGGCGGTTACGGGCTTGGTGAATTGATACGGTTCCCGCCAACAACTGCTCCGAACCAGTGCATGGTTTACGGAGCTGGCTACAGGATCGCAACTCGTGACCTGGATCAATTGTATAGCTTTGCAAACGGAGACCAATGGGAACCCACAACTCGATTGCAGACAAGCGCCCGTCTGCGAGTGAGTTACAGGTCAGCAATTGAATGAGGCCCAAAGTATTTTATATTGCAGATTTGCAAACCTGCGAATGTTGCTATTAATTCTAATACCTAACATCACTTTCCCTTTTATTATAAGTACAGTAGTGTGCGTATATTAGCATTTACAGTGCTACGGATAGGACTTTAACCCACTAGCGGGTCCTCTCTAGAACCCATTGGCTTTTTGACTCCATTTGCGGGTTATGGGCTTGAACACCAGTGAATTTGTTGCAATTTAATAGCATAATTGGAACCCTAACAGTTACGGGCTTGTCAGAACAAAGGATTTGTGGGCAAGGAGTTCAAATTTCCACGTCCCGTAGGGTTACCCTGCAAGTCATGCATGCTATGTTACGAGCTACAGTTTCAACATTGAGGGGATTTAATACGGCTACAAGGGTAGCATATTTCCTAAATAAATGGAAATCTTATATACAGTGGATATAAAAAGTCTACACACCCCTGTTAAAATGTCAGGTTTCTGTGCTGTAAAACAATGAGACAAAGATAAATAATTTCAGAACTTTTTCCACCTTTAATGTGACCTATAAACTGTACAACTCAATTGAAAAACAAACTGAAATCTTTTAGGTAGAGAGAAGAAAAAATCTAAAAATAAAACAATATGGTTGCATAAGTATGCACACCCTTAAACTTATACTTTGTTGAAGCACCTTTTGATTTTATTACAGCACTCAGTCTTTTTGGGTAGGAGTCTATCAGCATGGCACATTTTGACTTGGCAAGATTTGCCCACTCTTCTTTGCAAAAACACTCCAAATCTGTCAGATTGCGAGGGCATCTCCTGTGCACAGCCCTCTTCAGATCACCCCACAGATTTTCAATCGGATTCAGGTCTGGGCTCTGGCTGGGCCATTCCAAAACGTTAATCTTCTTCTGGTGAAGCCATTCCTTTGTTGATTTGGATGTATGCTTTGGGTCGTTGTCATGCTGAAAGATGAAGTTCCTCTTCATGTTCAGCTTTCTAGCAGAAGCCTGAAGGTTTTGTGCCAATATTGACTGGTATTTGGAACTGAAAAATAATTCCCTCTATCTTAACTAAGGCCCCAGTTCCAGCTGAAGAAAAACAGCCTTAAAGCATGATGCTGCCACCACCATGCTTCACTGTAGGTATGGTGTTCTTTTGGTGATGTGTATTGTTTTTTGCACCAAACATATTTTTTGGAATTATGGCCATAAAGTTCAACATTGGTTTCATCAGACCATAACAACTTTTCCCACATGCTTTTGGGAGACTTCAGATGTGTTTTTGCAAAATGTAGCCTGGCTTGGATGTTTTTCTTCGTAAGAAAAGGCTTTCGTCTTGCTACTCTACCCCATAGCCCAGACATATAAAGAATACGGGCGATTGTTGTCACATGTACCACACAGCCAGTACTTGCCAGATATTCCTGCAGCTCCTTTAATGTTGCTGTAGGCCTCTTGGTAGTTTCTCAGACCAGTTTTCTTCTCGTCTTTTCATAAATTTTGGAGGGAGCTCCAGTTCTTGGTAATGTCACTATTGTGACATATTTTCTCCACTTGATGATGACTGTCTTCACTGTGTTCCATGGTATATCTAATGCCTTGGAAATTACTTTGTACCCTTCTCCTGACTGATACCTTTTAACAATGAGATCCCTCTGATGCTTTGGAAGCTCTCTGTGGACCATGGCTTTTGCTGTGGGATGCGACTAAGAAAATTTCAGGAAATACCAACTAGAGCAGCTGAACTTTATTTGGGGTTAATCAGAAGCACTTTAAATGATAGCAGGTGTATTCTGACTCCTATTTAACATGATTTGGAATGTGATTGCTTAATTCTGAACACATCCCCAGTTAAAAGAGGGTGTGCAGACTTATGCAACCACATTATTTTTCTTTTTTTTTCTTCTTTCCACCTAAAAGATTTCAGTTTGTTTTTCAATTGAGTTGTACAGTTTATAGGTCACATTAAAGGTGGAAAAAGTTCTAAAATGATTTATCTTTGTCTCATTTTTTTACAGCACAGAAACCTGACATTTTAACAGGGGTGTGTAGACTTTTTATATCCAATGTAGACACATTACAACCTGGAACCAAAGAGAAATTGTTAACATATTTTCAAAAAACACATTGGTACTTATCAGAGAGGTCCAGACCATTTTGTAACAGGTTGATACTACACGTGACACACTTTTTTTTTAGAATACATTTTTAGAATACATTTTAACTGCACATATGTTCACTAATGCGCTAATGCGCATTACTGGATATAGTTTCCGTAGTGCGTATGCGCTAGCCAGCATTACACAATACAGAAATTATATTAGTGATATCCACTTCAGATAAAGAGATTCCCACCATGTTGCATAGCTGTGTAGCTGTAATGTAAGGCTATCCCCATGGGGATCACAGTGCCAGTGTCTTGGACACACAGCATGTCACTGTCTACTTGTTAGCAGCTGAAAACAGTGGTGGAGAATGCCCTCCCCATGGCTTTGGGTCACAGCTGTGCAGCACAACAACTTTCATGAGGGCAGCTCATGAGAACAGCAAAAAAGGGGGAGCCTCCAGAAGTACTGTCACTCTGGGGGCTTCTCAGAAATAAGTGAAATGTAAATTGTACATGATAATTATATTGAGGAGGTTAATTAGTTTAAACATTTATATAAAACAAAACATTTTGCCTGAAGATTCCCTTCAATAAAAACACAAATCAGTACCCACTCACTACTTAATTGATTTAGGGGAAGGTCTGTGTAATGAATCCATAAATTAGTGACATCAGTGAAGTCACAATCATCACACCGTGGGTTCAGTCTAACTACTTAATTCTTGTATTGAGCTCCCACACGTGTAGCAGACTTTGACATTATCACTGTTAAAGCAGGGCAGGACCAAAGGATTTGCTACAAATCTTATTTTAATCCCTGTCATTTATTATTCATGATTTTTCCAATTTCAGAGACACTATGAGTCAAAGTGCTGGCAAATAAAGCAACTGCATGGTTTGTTGCTCTCTGCTGCACTGAACATTGCTGTATCTACGGATTTCCTTATTATAAAGAGAACTGAAAAGGGTGGAGAACCTTAGAAGTAATGTATCTGAATGGTCTTTGTATTATAACATAGATAAAAAATATTATTATTATTATTATTATTATTAACTTTTATTTGTACCGCTCCAACAATATACCATATTAACAAAATCAGAAAACGAAGGGCCCTGTTTTGAGTTTAGAATCTTTATAGAAAGTGATTTTTTTCCAAAGCACCCTACAAGACTGGTAACTCGCTACTTACAATCAAAAGGGAATGAAAAAGGAAGAGACCTGGGGAAGAGTAACAGATAAGGAATAACAAGAGTTAGGAAGAAAGTTAGAAAGATTATTAATTAGTTTGAGGGATCTGAGATGAGAGGCTCTAGTATGTAATGTTGTCTGACCCCTAGTGGTGAGAAATGTCATCTGAAAGTAGGAAAGTCTGGTGATTTCATGGTTCTATAAATTAAATTTGCATAGGGGCGGATAAGAGAGGGGCAGGGAGGGAGGGAACTGCGCACAGGGCTTCCCAGAGGTTTGCAGGTAAGACTTGGCACTGCAAGAAAAGGGAAAACATGGCAAGAATAATACATTTAATTTATACACTTCATCTGCACAGAGTCTATTACCATAATAGAAGCAGCAAATTAAATTATATCAATTTTAGATATAATTTAAGTCAGCTACTATTATATTAACCTTCAAAATAAAGAGGTCGAGCAGAGCTTGTTTCAGAATGGCAACTTCACTATGTCAAGGAAGATCTCACCTCTTCCTCACCACTTTTTGGAGTTGGGGGATCAGACATATTACTTATTTATGTATATTTTTTTATTACATTATCCCTAGTATTTGGTGGATAATAGTGACCATGCGCTTTGCTACTATAAAGCAGTTTTGTGATTTTTATTTTGTGATTTTTATTTTGTCTTCCCTCCTCCCTCTCCTATGTCTCTACCCTCTCTCCCTCCCCTGTGTCTCTTTCCCCCCACCTTCCTCTCCTGTGTCTCTTTCCCCTCCTCCCTCCCCTGGGTCTCCTGCTCCTCCTAATCCCTTCCTCCCCTGTGTCTTTTCCCCCTTCATCCCCTGTGTCTTTTCCCCCTCCAGCAGATGGAGCCACAGCCGTTAATAACGTTGTAAGCAAGCCTCTATGGTGTTACCTTGACAACCTTATCCTATTAAAAGCTCTCTTGTAACAGCCTCGTGTCACTCTACCTTTGAAAAAGACGTGTCTACGTCGAAACGCGTCAGGCCTCAGTAACCACGCAGGGCACGTCATCACGCAAGATGTGCGCATGCGCGTTACCAACCAGGAAGTCACGCTATGTGCGGCCTGTTAATGTTAAGAGTTCTGGCCTAGCTTAATGTCCCTCAAAACCCCCTAGTAGGCTCTGTATCTTATTATATTTCTGATATACTCACAGGCAGTCCTATTGACATCTGGAACCTGCCCTTGGGAGACCAATGTATTTACCCTTGGGTTCACCTATATATCTTAACACGGTTGCCACACTGTGGACTATTTACTTATAAGTACTTGCACAATTCCTTTATATTGTGCTGTATAGGTATTGCCAACTACTAGGAGTCAATTAGAGATACTCACTCGATTGTAACTCTGGGACTTTTTATTGTATAGTAAGCCACACTCTTACATTCCTATGGACAGTTTATTGTCAGATCGCTAACGGCTCAGCCACATAGGATATTTTATATAGGCAAGCACACCTTATATATGGATTTTCCATTAGAATTGTAATAGCTGTGACTGCCAGTTGTAGTATCAGTATCCCTCCAATTGGAGAAAATGTATAATACAGAGTCTCTGTATAGAACCAGGATCACTGTACTTATTACATTTGCCTTTTTTTAAATTTTCCCTTCATTTTCCTTGTTTTTATTCATTTTATTCGTCGCTGTTTGGTATAAATAATAAATACAATTTCAATTGCATTATATCCCCTTCACTTTGCCATATTGTATTTGGGGTGGAAAACACCCTGGGGAACCAGAAAATTCCTCACATTACCTAATTTGTATCTTGATAAGTGGTTTAACCCACAAGGAGGAAGTATAGAACTATATATTTCTATCATTTGGATTTACTAATTTATACATAATTTAAAGTGGACGTTTGGCTGTTTAGGTAACAAATTTCATAATGGCCAATTTTACCATTACAAATATAGATACAGATTCCCTGCAGAAGGAAGCTGATGAGAGCTTTAGTTCCAAAATTCGGTCTACTATAAATGAGAACAAAGATATCAAAGAGACATTTGGTGAATTATTAAAAACAGTCAAAAAACAAGTAAGATCAGTGTGGGAGATCAGCAGTTTACAGAACTATCTGAAAAATCAGATTGTCCCTAGAGGTTTAAGAATCAACATAAGCCCAGCTAATAATTTAGCCAACGACACATTTATTAAAAAATGGCAGGAAATACTGTTAAAGTGCTCCTTTGACTTAATGTCCCTTATCATTGAAACAGAACAACAGAACTTGGAAGTCATTAAACCAAAGTTGGCTTTGAACCAACAGGAATTTGGAAAGTTTAGTGAAATACCAGAATATAACACCTTCTGTACTAGGCTTAATGACAACATAGATAAGTTCAAAAAAGAAATCAAAGACCGAAAACAAAAGAAGTTCTGGAGAGATCAGACAGACTTCAAAACTGGTAGAGTCTTTAGGAAACTTCCTAGAGGCACCCAGAAACAGGGGAACTCAGATATAAGTTCTTCAGATTATGAAAACTCTGACTTGGATGATCTTCCGATACACCATGTCAGAAATAGGAGACACAATCCCACTCTCCAAAGAAGAGAGAACTATGAACAGAAACCGTATCAGCAACCCAGAGTGACTACCACACCTAACACTCATTTTTTAGAGAGAGGCAGGATCCCACAACAAGGACCAGAGAGAAACCTGAGGTCCAGAGCAAACAGGGACCCCTAACAGCCAACTCCCTTGTCCCACAGACCAATAGTCTTCAGATAGTCAACTTGTCTAGCTTCCCTCTTAACATTCATCATATGTCAGTATTACAAAGAGGGTTAACTTTTGTCCCTACATCAAGATCCGATATCTTCACACACATCAAAGATGTAAACCTCTTTGCTCGCAAATTAGCATTGCATAAGTTTTACAAAATCAAAGAGGAAAGAGAATATATGGACCTTGGAGTGGGAAAGGAGGATATAGAGTCATTACGTACTCTTTTATCCTTAATGGAGGAGAATGACCCTGATAAGAATGAAAATAAAGAATTAATAAAGTCTAAAACCTGGAGAAACAAAAGTTCATTCACACCAGGACTAAAAGACTATGCTAATATCTGGGTCTTCTTACAGCAAATAACCTTGGATATTGAAAATATTGACTATCTGAGACTAAAAAGGGAGTTTAATCTATCCAAAAATGAATTTACAGCACTTAAGGATTTGGAGAAATGTAAGGAGATACAAATAAAACCTGCAGATAAGGGAGGAAATATTGTAATTATGAATAACAGTGATTACAAGGATATGTCCAATAGAATCTTGGACGATACAAACACATATAAGATCATCTCAAAGAATCCAACTATTGAATATAAAAAACTTCTAAAAGAGATTCTAGATAATGCCAGAAAGGAAGATCTGATTGATGATCAAACCTATCATTTTTTATATCCTAAATTTCCTACAATGTCCGTCTTCTATTCCCTCCCCAAAATACACAAGAAAAAAGTACCCATTCCAGGGAGACCTATTGTATCCGGTACAAACAATCTTTCTCACAATGCTAGTATATTCATTGACCATCACATGAGAGAAATGGTAGAGTGTTTACCATCATATGTTAAAGATACCAATGACATCCTTAAACAATTGGAAGATCTATGTGTACCCAATACTGCTTGGCTAGCCTCGATTGATGTAGAAGCACTGTATAGTAGCATACCCCACCAATATGGGATTAGAGCGTTAAGTCACTATCTGGGGATGAAAGGTATGACCCATACTAAATTTAATGACTTCCTATTAGACCTACTAGAATATGTGTTAAAACACAATTATTTTATCTTTAATAACAAATGGTATCATCAACAAAAGGGCTCTCTTGTAACAGCCTCGTGTCACTCTACCTTTGAAAAAGACGTGTATACGTCGAAACGCGTCAGGCCTCAGTAACCACGGGGGAGTGTACTGCATGCCTCAACTATATAGACCCCTATAGGGTAATAATTAACTCATGTAATAACACTATAAGTGCCATGAGGGTCATCCAGGACCCTTATGACGCAAAGTGTAAGCACTACACTATTAACCCTAACTATACCCCATTAACCCAACCCTGGGCCTATTTAATCCTAACCATACACATTTAACCCTAACAGTACCTATGTGACCCTAACTGGGCCTATTGAACCCTAACTGGGCCTATTTAACCACATCTAAGCCTATTTAACCCGGTCTCTTATGGGGGTCTATACAGACCCTCATAAGCCTCGATTTAACCCCATCAGTCCCATAAGGGTATATAAAGACCCTCATGGGACAGTTAGAACCCTAACATTAACCCCAAAAGTACCATGAAGGTCCTCCAGGACCCTCATGACACTAAGTACAAACACTACACTGCACTATCCCCTCCCAATAAACCATTACATCTAAAGTAACCCCCTCTACCATAACCTATTAACACCTAGACTACTTACCTACCCCCTATTAAACCCCCATCCCATTAATTACAGAAAATAATAAAACCTAACTCACAAAAAATAATAAAACCTAAGTTAAAGAAAATAATAAAAACCTAAGTCACAGAAAATAAAAAGTCTACACTACAGACAATAAAAAAGCTACATTACAAAAAATAAAAAAGCTACATGACAACACTCCCCCCACTACAGAACATAAAAAAGTATTACACACCTGAAAAGGAAATATATACAAAATATATACATCACATTGCAATACATATAAAATATAATACAGTAATATACACAATAAATACAGTTAAAATATACCCCTATCTACATACTGTGTTATCTAAAATACTTAAACCCCTATCTAAATACAATACCCTCTATCTAAAATACAATATCCCTATCTAAAATACATACCCCCTATCTAACATACATTAAACCCTATGTACATACACAAACCCTAAATCTAACCTAAAATAGAAGAAGTAAAACTACTAACCTTTGCAGATGTCCCTTCAGATCAGGGGCGGCCCGTCCATTGGGGCGTCAGGGCAAACGCCCCCCCCAAATATTTTCTTCACCCTGCAATAAAAAAAACACAACAATGTATTAGTATAACCCAAAAACAAATAAATATAAGGTGTACATCATCATTTCAAGTCTAAATAGTATTAAAATGAATTAAAGTTAGAAAAGGGACACTGTCACTTTAAAATAACCCTTGCGCTACATTAACTAATGCTGTGTATCTATCTATCGCCCCCTGCCTGCACCCTGTGTGATCAAATTACAATAGTTACACTGTGTACACTAACCTTTAGACTCTTCTCTTCTCTTCAATGAGTCCTGGCCTGGCCCACTGACCGTTAATGCATGCCGCCCACCATCACAGTGACGATATGCATGGGCGGTCATAAATGTATCAATTAATAAATGACAGTCTTCCATCATTGACCAATCAATGATGGAAGGTTGTACAGTTACTAAGAGAACAATCTAAACCCACCCAGACCGTTAGCCCTGAGCGCCCGCCAGCAAATAGGGCCTCGAGTTTGATTTTGATTGACTGATACAGTCAATAAAACCACCAGTTCCCTGTCCCTTCCCCCTTTCTGTTTCCTGACCCTGGTCACGCTGAGACTGAGAGACCTCCCTGGCTGAATCTACTCATCTGCTCTGCCTGCCTAACACAGTAAGTCTACACCTGCCTCTGCCTGGCACCTGCCCCTGCCCCTGGCCAAACCAAAACCCCTAGTAGCCCCTAATAAAAGTTAGGGGTGACCAGTTACCCCCAGTCCCCCACTATGCCTGCCTGGCCTGCCAGTGACACCTACCCAGCCACCCATCAACTACCACCGACGACCCTAGGCCTACAATGCCTGGTGCCAGTGCCACCCCCAGCCATCACCCCCATGTGGCCTGTGCCACCCCCCGATCAGGCCTGCCCTATGCTAGCCTAGCTATGCCATCATGCCACCACCGGATTACACCGATCACGGGATCGGGGTAGTCGGGTGGTGAGCGGGGTGGCACAGGCCCACATGGGGGTGATCGGATCACCCCCTTGATGAGGCCTGTGCCACCCCTGATGACCTCCATGTATGCCACCCTGCCCGAGGCCCGATCACCACCGGGCCCCCGGCACCACCCCGATGCGGCCTATGCTACCCCGGGTATTCGGGCAGTGAGCGGGGTTGACCAGGCCACATGGGGGTGGATGTTCACCCCCATGAGGCCTGTGCCACCCCTGGTCGTGGCCTATGGGCGACCGATGGGCGCCTGACCGTGACCGACCCCACCCTGGATGAACCATTAACCAACTACCTAACCCCCCCCCCCCCCCCCCCCCTATTTTTATTCCATTTTTAGAAGTAACAGGCATGTATATGTGCATGTCACTTCTAAAGATAAAATAAAAATAAGGGAAGGGAAAAAAAAAATACAGTAACAACATTATTACAATTAATTTACACACAGTAAGCAAACACATTGTTAGTACAGTTAGTAACACAACACATCGTATACAAAAATAAACAGCTTTAAACAAACATTAATAAAAAATAAAATAAACAGCACATACACACATTGTTAGTACAGTTAGTAACACAACACATTGTATACAAAAATAAACAGCTTTAAACAAACATTAATAAAAAATAAAATAAACAACAGCACATACTTACCTGTAAAATTGACCCCTCCAGCGTTGGCCTTCTGTCCTCTCTGGATATAGTCATGATGAAAAATAAATAATCCATGTTGATTGAAGCCAATGATCAAAAATTAAATAATCCATGTTGATTGAAGCCAATGATCAAAAATAAAATAATCCATGTTGATTGAAGCCAATGATCAAAAATAATCCAATCTTGATTGAAGCCATTGTCCATCCATCCATTCTGGCCCATTGAAAGAGGCCTCCAAAAAAAAAACCGACGCTCTAAAAAAAAAAAAACAACACACTAAAAAGAGCTCCTCCTACAAGGAGCCCCTCCCGCGATTAATTGTTTTTTTCCCACGGTCTGCTATATATACTAATTTTTGAAGGACTCTGATTGGCTGAAATTTTTGATTGACATCGATTTCAACCAATGAGAGTCTTTAAAAAATTAGCAAATCAGCAAGCAGGTATGGAAGCCTGTAAGGGTAAAAAAGGTTAGTGTGAACTTGTTTGACCCTGTATGTATTATACATATTACAGGGCTATTTTATGTGATATACATGTTACAGGATAATATCCTGTAACATGTATAGCCAAAAAATAGCACTGTAATATGTATAATACATACAGTGTAATAGAAATGCATGAACAATATAATATATCATGAAATAAAGAACATCAATTAATCAAATAATAAATATCAATTAATATATATTGTTGTATGTATATGTTTATGTATATTTATGTGTAATTTTTTATATATATATATATATATATATATATATATATATATATATATATAAATTAATATCAAAATATCACAATAAATAAATATATATATATATATATATATATATATATATATATAACAATTTGATATATATATATATATATATTTATTTATTGTGATATATTGATATCAATTTTTATATATATATATATATATATATATATATATATATATATATATATATATATTTATATATATATATATATATATTTTTTTTTTTGGGCCTATATGTTATTTAAGGTTTTTAAGGTACGGTTGGGGCCTATATGGTCCCAATTTGTTATTTAGGGTTTTTAAGGTACGGTTGGGGCCTATATGGTCCCAATTTGTTATTTAGGGTTTTTAAGGTGCGGTTGGGGCCTATATGGTCCCAATTTGTTATTTAGGGTTTTTAAGGTGCGGTTGGGGCCTATATGGTCCCAATTTGTTATTTAGGGTTTTTGAGGTGCGGTTGGGGCCTATATGGTCCCAATTTGTTATTTAAGGTTTTTAAGGTACGGTTGGGGCCTATATGGTCCCAATTTGTTATTTAGGGTTTTTAAGGTGCGGTTGGGGCCTATATGGTCCCAATTTGTTATTTAGGGTTTTTAAGGTACGGTTGGGGCCTATATGGTCCCAATTTGTTATTTAGGGTTTTTAAGGTGCGGTTGGGGCCTATATGGTCCCAATTTGTTATTTAAGGTTTTTAAGGTACGGTTGGGGCCTATATGGTCCCAATTTGTTATTTAGGGTTTTTAAGGTACGGTTGGGGCCTATATGGTCCCAATTTGTTATTTAAGGTTTTTAAGGTGCGGTTGGGGCCTATATGGTCCCAATTTGTTATTTAGGGTTTTTAAGGTACGGTTGGGGCCTATATGGTCCCAATTTGTTATTTAGGGTTTTTAAGGTGCGGTTGGGGCCTATATGGTCCCAATTTGTTATTTAAGGTTTTTAAGGTACGGTTGGGGCCTATATGGTCCCAATTTGTTATTTAGGGTTTTTAAGGTGCGGTTGGGGCCTATATGGTCCCAATTTGTTATTTAAGGTTTTTAAGGTACGGTTGGGGCCTATATGGTCCCAATTTGTTATTTAGGGTTTTTAAGGTGCGGTTGGGGCCTATATGGTCCCAATTTGTTATTTAGGGTTTTTAAGGTACGGTTGGGGCCTATATGGTCCCAATTTGTTATTTAGGGTTTTTAAGGTGCGGTTGGGGCCTATATGGTCCCAATTTGTTATTTAAGGTTTTTAAGGTGCGGTTGGGGCCTATATGGTCCCAATTTGTTATTTAGGGTTTTTAAGGTACGGTTGGGGCCTATATGGTCCCAATTTGTTATTTAGGGTTTTTAAGGTGCGGTTGGGGCCTATATGGTCCCACTTGGTCTTCTAAGGTATGTTTGGGGCCTATGGTCACACTTGGTCTTCTAAGGTATGTTTGAGGCCTATATGGCCACACTTGGTCTTCTAAGGTATGTTTGGGGCCTATATAGTTCCACTTGGTCTTCTAAGGTATGTTTGGGGCCTATGGTCACACTTGGTCTTCTAAGGTATGTTTGGGGCTTATATAGTCACACTTGGTCTTCTAAGGTATGTTTGGGGCCTATAGTCCCACTTGGTCTTCTAAGGTATGTTTGGGGCCTATATAGTCACACTTGGTCTTCTAAGGTATGTTTGGGGCCTATATAGTCACACTTGGTCTTCTAAGGTATGTTTGGGGCCTATATAGTCACACTTGGTCTTCTAAGGTATGTTTGGGGCCTATATAGTCACACTTGGTCTTCTAAGGTATGTTTGGGGCCTATATGGTTCCACTTGGTCTTTTAACGTTTTTAAAGTATGGTTTTGTTCTTGAATGGTCTGATTGATTTGCTTGTTTTCTTTCAACCCCAGGTGCAAACCCTATGTGGCTGCAGATTTGTTTCTACTCATTGGTCAACTTAATGAACATGAATACCCTGAGAAGAAGAGCCGACTAATGGTAGGTGTCACTCCTTTAATTTTTCTGTTAATACGTATAGATGCAATTATGATATTGCTGTAGTCTTGTCACATGAGTTTTTTCAATCTATATTGTATACCAATGAATTTAACACATTGTTACTTTACTTCTTGACATTTCTGCATTGCAGATCATGTATTTCAATGGGCTTTACAAGCATAAGGTCATTGGGCGGGGCTTATAAAGGTCATTATGACGTCAGGGGGAGGAGTTATAAAAATGGGTGTGGTTTGAAAAAGGGGGAGTGGCTATGTTTCGCCCTGTCGCCCCTCCAACTTGAAAAGTCACCAGCCGCCACTGCTTCAGATCGCCCCCTAGGGGAAAAAAACATCAAATCAGAAGGCTCTATTGCCTTCAGCCAATTACAATGGGACACACCCCAACGGGGTGACTGGCTAAAGTTATCTGCGTCAGTGGTCTTAATTACCGTATTTATCGGCGTATAACACGCATCGGAGTATAACATTCATTTTAAAAAGGAAATTTCAGAAAAAAAACTTAAATTTCTAATAAAGAACTTTGAAGCTAAATAAGGGTAGCTCAGAACCTTTTTTTTATTAATATTATTAACACTTATAAGGTAAATAACGTAAAATGACAGTAAAAGCAACTGTTTTAACAAAGAAACTTGGATATTATATGTTTTTACAAACATATAATGAAGGTCTTTATATACCCTTGTGGGACTGATGGGGTTAAATAGAGGCTTATGAGGGTCTGTATAGACCCCCATAAGAGACAGAGTTAAATAGGCTTAGATGGGGTTAAATAGGGCCAGTTAGGTTAGATAGGTACTGTTAGGATTAAATAGGGCCAGGGTTGGGTTAATGGGGTATAGTTAGGGTTAATAGTGTAGTGCTTACACTTTGTGATATGAGGGTCCTGGATGACCCTCATGGCTCTTATAGTGTTATTACATGGGTTAATTAGTGCCCTATAGGGCTCTATATAGGGTGCAGCGTGTTTCATTACTTCCACTGCTTTGCGAGGCTCGCAGGTGATGAGCGCTTTCGGCACTCATCGCCTAAGTGCTGCAAGTTTAAGTGCCACAACGGTTCATCTCCATACTCCTAAGTTGTACGCACAACGCAAAGCGTGACAACTGTTCACATTGTGACAATTATAATTTGTGATATCCACTTCAGATAAATCACCATGTTGCATAGCTGTAATATAAGGCCATCCCCATGGGGATCACAGTGCCAATGTCTTGGACACACAGCATATCACTTCTTGTTAGCAGCTGAAAACAGTGGTGGAGAATGCCCTCCCCATGGCTTTGGGTCACAGCTGTGCACAACAACTTTCATGAGAGCAGCTCATGAGAACAGCAAAAAAGAGGGAGGCTCCAGAAGTCCTGTTACTCTGGGGGCTTCTCAGAAATAAGGGAAATGTAAATTGTACCTGATAATTATATTGAGGAGGTTAATTAGTTAAAACATTTATATAAAACAAAACATTTTGCCTGAAAATTCCCTTCAATAAGAACACAAATCAGTACCCACTCACTACTTAATGAAGATTGCACAGAATTACTCCTAAAACATGGTAATTCAGGGGAAGGTCTGTGTAATGAATCCATAAATTAGTGACACTGGTGAACAATCATCACATCGTGGGATCATTCTAACGACTTGATTCTTGTATTGAGCTCCCACACGTGTAGCAGACATTGACATTATCACTGTTAAAGCAGGGCAGGACCAAAGGATTTGCTACAAATCTTATTTTAATCCCTGTCATTTATTATTCATGATTTTTTTTCAATTTCAGAGACGCCATGAGCCAAAGTGCAGGCGAATTAAGTGACTACATGTTTTGTTGCTCTCTGCTGCACTGAACATTGCTGTATCTACGGATTTCTTTATTAAAATGAGAACTGAAAAGGGTGGAGAGCCTTAGAAGTAATGTATCTGAATGGTCTCTGTATTATAACATAGATAATGGCAAAAATCATAAATTTAATGTATACACTTCAACTGCACAGCGTCTATTACCATAATAGAAGCAGCAAACTAAATTATATATTTCATATATTTTAGATATAATTTAAGTCACAGCTACTATCATATTAACCTTCAAAATAGTGAGGTCGAGCTGAGCTTGTTTCAGAAGGGCAACTTCTCTATGGCAAGGAAGATCTAATCACATCCTCACTACCTTAAGGAGTTAGGGCATCAGACATATTACTGTATATACTCGAGTATAAGCCAAGTTTTTCAGCCCTTTTTTAAGTCTGAAAAAGTCCCCCTCGGCTTATACTCGAGTCACCCTGCTCCTGTTGCTCTCTACCTCCCCTGTGTCTCTTTCCCTCCCCCTCCCTCCCCTGTGTCACCTTGCCTCATTCTCCCTCGTGTCTCATTCCCTCGCCCTCCCCTATCATCCTCCTCATCCTCCCTTCTCATAACCCCTCCCCCCCATCCCTTTCGCCTCACTATCCTTCATCAGCTGCTCCTCTGCATGTCTTCTGGCTCTGTCGGGACCCGGCATATGCTAACGATGTGACATCACATGCGCGTCACGTCATTAGCATATGCCGGGTCCTGACACAGGCGGAAGACGCGCAGAGGAGCAGATGATGATGGTAAGTCAGGGTAAAGGGGGTAATTGGAGAGGGGGGAAGTGATTAGAAGGGAGGATGAGGAGATGAGATGGGACCCGACATATGCTAATGACGTGACGTCACATGCACATCACGTCATTAGCATATGGCTGGTCCCTCCTCATCCTCCCTTCTAATCACTTTCCCCTCTCCAATTCCACCCCCCCTTCCCCTCACTTACCTTTATCAGCTGCTCCATTTTGGGAAGGGTAATTTACTTGGGGGATTTAAAGAGATGGGGAAAGAATATCTGTGGTAAGGTCAATTTTGTGATGTTGGGATTAAATGAAATGCAGTACAATATATTAAGGATTGCTTATGTCCTAAGGTGTCTACCACCTATAATAAAGTCAATTATTAACAACAAGGAATCAATTAGTAATACATTGAAAATTATTCAACTTTAATAATACTGTAGATCACAACGGCGACATTAAAAACTAATAAAAAAATCCATGATTGAAGACAAACTTTATAAAATAAGGTCTAAATGTATGGAAAAAGATTACCTCCTTAATACTTAGAATAATTATTCGAAACTCCCATTGGAGGGGTAATCAATGTCCCATCATGCACAGCGGTGTCTCATTTTTGAAAGAATTCTTCAATTATAACTGTGTACAAAACCACTGTTTAACCTATATCTACACCCAAATACTAACTGTGCTGAACCAAAAAAAAAAAGAGATCAAAATTGTAGAGGAGGGTCCTACAATAATAATATACTGGCCAGAAAACCTGCCAGAGTTACTGATGGCAAAATATTTACCCCTTTCTCTTAACACTGTCTCCTATCTGTATAGTGGAGTTATAATTATAGTCGTAAAACAGGCTTCAATTAAATGTAATTTTCTATATACTCTAAAGAGTCTTATAAGGAAACTGGCCTGTATGTAATATACACTAATAAACGTCCACATTCATAGTCAGCAAGCATAATATTGGGTAAGGATGGGTTAGGGTACACAGACACTCTCACACTGCATAATGCACGAACGCCTACGTGCTCCAACGTAAGGACGCACGACGCTACGTACAGTATATATATATGTGCATATATAAATGGCTCACTGCATATGACCTTCTGTGCAACAATTGTTAGGCACAGTAAAAAGCAGTGTGTGGCCATTTAGATCTGATAGAGATTTAAGTAAATATAATATCATCTCTATTATATACGAACTAGCGAATTGCCCGTCAAAAAATGACGGCAATGAAATTGTAAATGAGCTAATGGTGTTTGGTGTATATAATGTGGCTGATTTAGCATCCTTCGTTTTCTATGTTGTGCGACTTTTTCGGAATATCCTAGCTGTTTGGTGGTGTTTTGCGTGTTTATGGTGGGGTTTTGCGTGTTTAGGGACCTTTAGCCTCGTTTTCGTTTTGTTCGGTGGCCATTTTTTCTCTTGCTTAGGTGATTTTCGGATCTCTAAACTGCGAAATTTGTGCTTAAATCGAGGTGTAACTTGACTTGCAGAGGTCCTGGGTGCCCCCCCCCCCCCCCCCCTTGCTGTGGGTAAGCTTTTTATGTGTTTGTATTTATTGTGTTTGTAATGTTTTAGGTTCGCGCGGTGTTGCGTCCTTGTTTTTTAATCTGGTAGGTGTTTTTCGGCAAATACGTAGGTGTTTGGTGGCGTTTTGCATCTTTAGACTGCTGTAGCCTCATTTTAGTTTTTTTCGCCGACCATTTTTTTCTCTCGCTTACAGAATTTTTCAGTGTCTAAACTCTTTTATTTTGAGTTAAATTGAGGTGAAAGTTTAGTTTTCAAGGTCCTGGATGCCCTCTCTTCCTGTTAGTAAGCTTTTTATGTATTTGTTGTATTTTTCATGTTTTCATGTGCACGTGTTGCGGACGATTTTTGTCTCGTATTTTCGTTCCGTAAGGACGTAAATTTTGCCAGGTGCGCAGTTTCTTCGCGAGGGCCGCAGGCTCGCTGTGTAAGCCTGCAAGCGTTAGCAACAACTCGCATGCTCACAAGTATATATGTGACTAGCGACTTGCCCGTCAAAAAATTACGGCAATGAGATGTGTATGTTTGAAAGTTGTTTAGTTATTAATATGCGTATTTGACACTTGTAAGATTTTAGTTATGATGAAATAAGTAGTATTGTGATATTACTTTTGTAAAATGTTCTCTTGGTGAACAGTAACTCTTAAAGCATTTTGTATTAAAAGTATTGACATTTGAATGTAAAAACATTGAACTTTAAATTAATCAGTATTGTAAACTTGAGGTAATGTTTTTTTAACATGCAATTTCTATCTGAAGAATTGTTAACTTCAATATACATTGAATTCAGAGGAAGGAAAACAGTAAAAACCCTCCTTGAAACGTACCCAATTTTAACATGAACTTTGTAATATATCTAAGTAAGAAACTTGAAAGTATATTTTTTGAAACTTGAACTTTCTTATCTGTGTAACTAAGGAACTTGAAAAAACTTTTTTTCAACTTGGAACATTATAAACAGTAACATAGTGAATTAAGATTTTAACATAATTTTGTATTAAAAGTATTAACATTTGAATGTAAAAACAGTTGAACTTTAAATTAATCAGTATTGTAAACTTGAGGTAATGTTTTTTTAACATGCAATTTCTATCTGAAGAATTGTTAACTTCAATATACATTGAATTCAGAGGAAGGCAAACAGTAAAAACCCTCCTTGAAACGTACCTAATTTTAACATGAACTTTGTAATATATCTAAGTAAAAAACTTGAAAGTATATTTTTTGAAACTTGAACTTTCCTATCTGTGTAACTAAGTAACTTGAAAAACATTTTTCCAACTTGGAACATTATAAACAGTAACATAGTGAATTAAGATTTTAACATAATTTTGTATTAAAAGTATTAACATTTGAATGTAAAAACAGTTGAACTTTAAATTAATGAGTATTGTAAACTTGAGGTAATGTTTTTTTAACATGCAATTTCTATCTGAAGAATTGTTAACTTCAATATACATTGAATTCAGAGGAAGGCAAACAGTAAAAACCCTCCTTGAAACGTACCTAATTTTAACATGAACTTTGTAATATATCTAAGTAAAAAACTTGAAAGTATATTTTTTGAAACTTGAACTTTCCTATCTGTGTAACTAAGTAACTTGAAAAACATTTTTCCAACTTGGAACATTATAAACAGTAACATAGTGAATTAAGATTTTAACATAATTTTGTATTAAAAGTATTAACATTTGAATGTAAAAACAGTTGAACTTTAAATTAATGAGTATTGTAAACTTAAGGTAATGGTTTTTTAACTCAAGAATTGTTAACGTAAATATACATTGAATCCAGAGGAAGGCAAACATTAAAAACCCTCCTTGAAACGTACCCAATTAAATTAATTCCTTCCAGACCCCATGAACTGATGATAAGATTACTCCCTGGATTAATGTTTAACATAACAGACAATATTTACATTGTGACTTAAAATGTTGTTGAGCTCTTAACATGAACTTTGTAATATATCTAAGTAAAAAACTTGAAAGTATATTTTTTGAAACTTGAACTTTCCTATCTGTGTAACTAAGTAACTTGAAAAACATTTTTCCAACTTGGAACATTATAAACAGTAACATAGTGAATTAAGATTTTAACATAATTTTGTATTAAAAGTATTAACATTTGAATGTAAAAACAGTTGAACTTTAAATTAATGAGTATTGTAAACTTAAGGTAATGGTTTTTTAACTCAAGAATTGTTAACGTAAATATACATTGAATCCAGAGGAAGGCAAACATTAAAAACCCTCCTTGAAACGTACCCAATTAAATAAATTCCTTCCAGACCCCATGAACTGATGATAAGATTACTCCCTGGATTAATGTTTAACATAACAGACAATATTTACATTGTGACTTAAAATGTTGTTGAGCTCTTAACATGAACTTTGTAATATGTTGAAGTAAAGAACTTGAAAGTATATTTTTTGAAACTTGAACTTTCTTATCAGTCTAAGTAATGAACTTGAAAATATTGTTTTCAAACTTATAACATTAGAAACAGTAATATAGTTAATTAAGATTTTATCATAATTTGTAAAAATAATGCAAGGCAAGTGTTTTCTCAGGCTAATCATCTATAAACAGTACTTCCATTAATTATGACTGAATTGTTTATTGTTTTGTATTTTTCAATACTTTTAAATTTGTTTTGCATGGGTTTTATTTCTTTAATGAAAAGTTATAGTACTTCATAGTAGACAATGTTTTTAGTAAAAATACGTCCATCTTCTAATAAATCACCTTGACTTTCATTCTTTTCAATGTAAACTTTAATAGCCTGTGGATTTTTGCACTGTGATAACGCAACGTACAATTGGCCATGTGCAAATACTGGTTCTTGTAAAAAAATAGCCACAGATATGAACGTTTGTCCTTGTGATTTATTAATGGTCAAGGCAAATGCCATAATGATGGGAAATTGTCTTCTTTGAAGCATAAAAGGGAGACTACTTTCACTTGGTGCTAAATTTATTTTTGGTATGAAAACTCTCTCTCATTTATGGGTACCAGTTAAAATTTCTGCATCTATAAAATGGTCCTTTAATTGTTGAACAATTAATCTTGTCCCATTGCATAGGCCTTTTTTGGGGTTCATATTTTGCAGTAACATGACAATTGCACCTTTCTTTAGCTGCAAAATATGTGGTGGCATTCCAGAAGGAGTTAGTACGTTTATGAATTCAGTGGAAAAGTTAGCCTGACTTTCATTGTCATCAGCAAGTACAGAATCAGCACTGTGATAATTTCTTTGTGGTGCATTAATTTTTTTTAAGATTTCATTATTGAGGATTAATGCATCCTTATTTTTACACGTTAGTATGACTTGGTTGGCAAGCTCTGAATATTCCTGGTTATTTATGCTACCTTCAAATATAGCCGATATAATATCTTGGTGACAAATCATATGAGGTGGGATCTCCACAGTGTCCTCAGGTAAATGTGTTATTTTTTCTGTTCTGCCTTCTCCATATTTAATAAGCCAATCATTGAAATCAGTTTGGCCTTCTGATCTCATGTTTTGTTGCAGTTGAAGATGGGTAAAATGTTTCCATAGTGTGCTTGACTTTATACAGGTTTCGATAATGTCAGTTCGAGTTCCATGTACAACGACAGGTAATGTTTGTCTAAAATCGCCACCTAACAACATTACCTTTCCACCAAATGGAAAACTATTATCCATGACTTTACGAAGCAAATGGTCAATACATTGGAGGGCATAGCATGACATCATTGTGGCCTCATCTATTATAATTAATTCACTTTTTTTCAATTTCTTTCTGTCATGCGAATATCTGACACAGAAGTTTCGAAAATAGGCACTGGCAGTTTAAAGCCACTATGTACAGTTTTTCCACCTTCTAACAAAAGTGCAGCAATTCCAGTAGTGACAAACGGCAGTGCTATTTGACCTTGTGCTCGTACAGAACTCATTAATAAATTATATAAATACGTTTTTCCTGATCCGCCAGGTCCATCAAGATAGAAATAACGCTCTGTCACCATGTCATCATCTACTGCATTCTTAATGGCATTAAATGCTTGCAATTGTAACGTATTTAAAGTTGCAAGTCTTTCTTCTGTTCTTTCTACTTGTAATTGAATGTCATACTCAAAGTTTATGTCATCTATAAGACCTGGATCAGGCAAATTAAAACTTGCACAACTTAATCCATGAGTTAAAAATACTTCTTGGATTTCCATTAACGCTTTTAAGTGTGAAATGGGTTCATTGTATCGTCGCATAAAGTCTTCAGCCATGTTACTTTTAAATGTCTCCCACAAAGCTAATGCATTTGGAGCATTTTAGAAGATACAAATAAATGCAAATTGTTCTCTCATCTGTCGTGGCATCTGACATTGTGCTGCTTCTTCTAAACATCTTTCCCACTCTGTATCATCAGCTAGTAAGTTTCTATGTCTTGCAGCTAAATGGAAGGATCCATATACTATGTCATTAACAGTTCTTAAGTGTTCAAAACTTTGTGCTCCAGGAACATTTAAAAGTAATATCCGTAAGCAAAAACGTTAAACATCTCTTGGACTGACTGTGTAAATTCTTGGGATTATTTTATTTTCTCTGCTTTTTCTAGGTCTCCATAATCCATTCACAAAAACATAGTGATATGGAATTTCAATATATAAGAATTGTGTTGCTTCTGAATTAGTGGAATTTAATTCAAACCATGCAGTTAGTGTAGTGTGACGAAGTTCAGTTTGGGCCAATGCATTACTTTCATTTCCAGCACGGAAATACACTAAATGTCTTTGTGGCAAATGTACTGCTAATCTATATACTGCATGTGATCTATTATGCATTTCAAATTTTAAGAGCCGCCACATAGCTTCTGGCGCACTGACATAGCGGGCATCTACATGAGATGCAAGTTCATCATGTACTAACTCACTACTTTAAGGGTTGTCTGCACTTTTGACGACTACAGTAGCTGCATCATAGCCTTTGTAAATATATTTGTAGACATATTAAATGGATTTGATGGAAGGGCAGGCTTCTACATTTATGTGGGCATTATACTTCATGAGTAAATGTGGATTGTAGGGTACTACATATCTATTGTCAACTTTTTTGCCACGAATAATCACAATATCTCCTTCTCCTCTTTTATAAAGTGGATAGCCATCACAATCGGCATAGGTTTTGAGTCTATAATCTTTTGGAAAATCTTTGGAACATTTATTATTTTCCATACATGGTGATTGTGGATTAAGGTCACCACAGGGTCAATTCATTGAATTTAATCTTAAAAACTCTGGCTACTAAATCTGGTCTATCGGAAGCACTTTGGCCAAGAAGTAAATTTTGTGTAATTTCTGGCCATTGGGGATTACATGTAAATGTAAGAAATAAATCGGGTTTGCCAAATTTGGCGACAATAGCCATAGCATCATTGTATCTGTCTCTCATATTTCGAGGAGACCCTTGAAAGGAAGATGGTAAAATGATGGCTTTGCCAGCTGTCATGTCTCTGCTTGTAGCCACCTCAGCAACATAGTACATTAGTCCAGAATATTGTTCTACATGTAGTTTATCTTGTTAATATTTTATAAAGTTTAAATTACTGGCCTCAACTTGCAAATAGGAATCAATAATCCATTGTTGTGTTAGTTTTCCACCACATAAAATTGGATTAAATGTATTTCGAATGGCAATTTTAGCTACTTTAAATTCAAGCATATAAACATTATTTCGGATTCTGGCTTTAGCATTTGGGTAACTGGGAAGTGTTAATTTTGGTTGCCAACCTGCCTCTCCGTGTGGGAAAAAAATGGGATATGTCATTGGATCTAAATTTGGGCTTAAGATACTCATATTAATGAATGGTTGCTCCTCATTTCTGGGATATATTCTAATGTCTCTTTGAAATGGTGGTTCTCCTTCATCATTTTGAAACACCATTGCAACCTTATTTGATGTTGGCAAGTTATAACGACATTTATCAGTATGTCTGGCTCTTTTAAGCACCATATTGACCTATGGCATTGGTAATTGATGTCTTTGTGCATGAAGTTGTTGTTCATTTTCTACTTCTGCCAATTTTTTATAAGCTTTACTGTAGGGGTTATTGTCCATAATGTTATTTAGCTCTATAAAAACACTGGGTACGCATTTTTTATTTTCTTCCAGCTGCATACGTTGGTCAACAGCTTCTATTGTATCTAAGACATATAGTTGAGCGAATTTTCTTTGCTCTCCTTATTCTGGATGTAAATGTGAAGTCCAATGATAAATTTGGCCTTGGACTTTAAAACAGTAAGGACCATGTCCTGGTACATTAGCAGCTAATGTTGCCGCCATAGATGCAAAGGATATGGCACTATTGTAAGATCTTATGTTTGTCTTAAAAATGTTTTTAGTTTGGAAAAGTAGGTTCAGTCATAATGTTTTGTAAATTGATTGGACATTCTTTTCTTTCTTGAAGTTTGAACTTGCCTTTTTGACAGCAACAAATAAATTGGCCATCTCTGGGTCTCTCCTGTTTAAAATAATAAGGCTCACAAAACTGACATTGAGTATTCATGTCCCTACAACTATGAACCTCTACTGCTAAAGATTTGAGTAAAGGACAATTTGCAAAGCATATAGCAGTTTGACTTTCATATTCATCAGGTGAAATTCAACAACAGGTTCTAAATGCTTTGTTTTTTTCATGGCTTTTCTTGGTATATCTTTTATTGGTTTAGGTAAAATGTCATGTAATGTTACACGAACAGGTTCTAAATGCTTTGTTTTTTTGGTGGCTTTTTTTGGTATCTCTTATTTTTTCAGCTAAAATGTCATCTGATGTTTGAGGAACAGGTTCTAAATGCTTTATTTGCTTAGTAGCTTTTTTTGGCGTATCTTTAATTTTTGCAGCTGATAATCTTTTGCTTCCAAGTCTTTTGCGTTCTTTTTCTTGTCGAATTTATTTCTCCTCTGGTGTCTGCTGGTTGGCCCATCTCTCTTGTCTTTCTCTAGTTTGACGTCTTTTCTTTTCTTGTTTGCTCTCGTTAGTAGCCATGTTAATCTGTAAAAAAAAAAAAATTATAATAAGTTTAGTTTGAGATGTTAAGTTTGTTTTTTACATTTTTTATTATCAACAGTTCGTTTATATGTGCTTGTAGTTTATTGTAGTGGTAGTTTCTTTGTATTGTTAAATAAGTGTATTTTAATTTTTTGGTCTTACTTTCTGTGGTACGTTGTAATTTTTGTCCTACATGAATAGCACAGGGAAGGAACTGACACTATACCTTCTTCTACATGTAGTAGGTAATTAAAATGTATATTTTAGTTGTTTTGTCAATTTATTTTTTTGTTGTACTTTTAACTTACAGGCATAGTAGAGGGCAAAAATTAGTCTTTGTAATTTTTGCTACAGGGGATTGTCATAATAGTATTTTGATATTTTATTTAAATGCTTATATGTTCGGTCAATTAATTTTTTTTATTTTTTCTTGGGGTGTTAGTACTATTTGTTGTAGTATTCTATTTTATGTGTGTGTTTAGGTTTTATGCTTAATATTGTACATTACGACTGGAAATTTAGAATGACAAATTTTATTTAGTCTATGTTTTGAGACTTTTGTGGACTATGCTGTTTTCTTTTTTTTTGAAGTTTGGATTTACTGTTAAACTTTATTGTCTATAACAGACAAATAAGAGGTAAATAAGAAATGTGTCAGTTATATTTTGGTAAAAGTTATAGGCCCTCATTCAATTGCAATTTGGCCAATTGAATAGTGCTCTAAATAAGCACATAACATATTTTTTTTAAATAAGTTTTTAGTTAGTGAAAACCTTGTTTTTGGATAGATGTTTACTAACTAAAAACGTCTTTAAAAAAATATGTTATGTGCTTATTTAGACCCCTATTCAATTGGCCAAATTGCAATTGAATGAGGGCCATAGTTAGTGATTGTTATATTAATTTACTTTTCTATGTGTTTGTGTGATTTTTGGTACAATCTTGTTTTGTGTTCCCCATATGTTGCATACTTTATTTGCTTAATTAGTCTTTTTTATGAAGGTAAAAAGTTTTTCTACAGTGAAAATGAATGTTTTTTCTATTTTGGATATTATGGCAATGTTTTTAGCATTATCCTATTTTGTGTTCACCACTTTTTGGTTGCTGCATTTGTTATATTGGCGGCCATTAAACATATATAGTTCCTTTATTTTTTCTACTTGTTATACTTTAACTTAATTGAAGAGTTGTTCTTGTCCGAATGACAGAGGGTCCCCTCCTGCCAATCTTAATCCGCCGGTCTTCTTGTAGTGTCTGTTTGAAAAAGAACGTGAAATGGTTAATTGTATATTTCTTCTTTTTGATTTAGGAAAGCATGGTCTTTTTTAGCATGTAATGTATTTTTCTATCTTACCTCTTCTTCTTTCTTTGTGTTCTTTAAAAGGGATTCTGGTTCACAATGCACGGTGCAAATTCTTGAGTGACGCTGTTGATGCAGAGTCTGTTTGAATAGTAAAAAAAGTAGAAAGATTGAGCTTTAGGTTACATATTGAATTGCAATAAATTAATGTCATTTAAATATACTTCTTTAATTAGTTTCAATTAACATTAGTTTGTTTTAGGGCCTACACACTTTTTTTTAAAAGTCGTGTGTGTGTATGTGTGTTAACACAGCCGACGTTGGACCTTCCACCACCGCAAATGCGGCCCCTCGCTTCGTGAGGATCCGCATTTGCGGGGACGTGTGATGCTCCACCACCGCAAATGCGGCCCCTCACTTCGCGAGGATCCGCATTTGTGGGGACATGGGATGCTCCACCACCGCAAATGCGGCCCCTCGCTTCGCTAGGACCCACATTTGCGGGAAACTGCATCCCTTGCTTCGCTAGGGACGCAGTTCTTGCGGGCTCGCGTAGCAACAACTCGTATGCTCACAACTATATATGTGATTAGGCTGCAACAAATGATACCATAAGACTGAATACACAGGGAAGTTTATGTTTGCACAATGGAAATTAGGTATTTGCAGATGCCACTGCCCTCAGAGGCTCATTAGTTTATGAAGACACACCCACCCTAGAAAGTAACAGGTATCAGCAGGTAAGTAAAGAAAAATTGCATATAAAAGTTGCTATATAAAGCTTGCGGGTTTCTTTTTGCTTTCTTAAGTCATTTTGCCCATTATAATAAACTAGTCGTTTATAAATGACGATAAAATATTACATGTGTCTCCCCCCTCCCTCCCCTGTGTCTCTTCCCCTTATCTCGCCCTCCTGTGTCTCTTCCCCCCTCTCCCTCCCGTGTCTCTTCCGCCCCCTCTGTTTCTCTCCTTCACGTGTCTCTCCCCCTCTCCCTTCCCTATCTCTTTCCCCCCTTCCCTTTGTTTTTCCCTCTCCTCCCATGTGTGTCTTTCACCCCTCTCCCTACCCTGCGTCTCTTTCCCCCTCTAAGTCCCTGTGTTTCTTTCCCCCCTCCCTGTGTCTCTTCCCCCTGTGTCTCTTCCCCTTCCTTCTTACCTGGGTCTCTTTCCCCCTTTCTGTGCGCATGCAAAGCTAGCACTGCGCGTATGTGCCACTGGCACCGCGTCTGCGCACTGCGGCATGTACGGAATTCCGTACATATAGTTTCTAAAGTGCGCATGCGCTCTCTCAGGAGCGTTAAACACACTTTAGAGACTATATTAATGATAGTTATTTAAGGGGATATTAAAAAACTGACCATGGTGACAATTTAATGTGTAAAAATATGGTTCAACATTTTTTAGTTGTAACCAGCAGCTTTATCTGACTATGCCTGGATCTAATACTATGATGTTTCTGACTAACCATGATTGTGAATTATATATCCTCTTACCATGTTAAATATAGATGCATAACATTTATACACGCATCAATCTAACTCTGAACAAACTCTTTAACTCTAGTTTCAGGAATCTCATTGTTGTTGCTCAATTGTCAAAGCATTTTCATTCATAAAAATACTAAGTTCAATCTCACTCCCTGCTGCAGAAAAGAACCATCAACTTCAGTAATCACTTAACACTTTCACCTGGTTGCTGGCATTCTGTCATATTGCCCTTAAACAAGATGGCCACCGCATGACTCATCTGTAATGACGTACTGGCTAGATCTAATACACACGTGTCATACATCAGGCCGTGCAGATTGTGAATAGTCTAAATTGCCTTTGTAGGAAATGTATTATATTTTTTCTTTAGTCAGTATACCACGGGGTTATATTAGACACATGGATAATACGTGTGTATGCAAAATGCATAACATGCTTTTCTTTTACTACTATTATACATTTTGTGGTTATTTTGTTCAGGCAGTTTACTAGACAGCCCAAGCAATGAGTTTTGGTGACGCAAGTCCCCGGTGTTGCTCCTTCTGGTTCCAGTGATTGGGAAGAGCTTGGGGAGTCTGCCCTGTGGAACATCCAAAAATACAATGTAAGTGAGAAGAAGCGTGTTTGTATTATTGTTATTATATCACAGCAGGGCTTCATATTCTGTGGTGATTTGTGTGTCAGTGATAAAGGCCTGCAGCTGTCACCTTATCAATATAGAGCTCCTCTGATACAGTCATGTTCAGGGACACCTGTAGGCATCTGAAATTACAAAGTAATCTGACAGTTGCACTTGTGGTATTTACTATTGTAGGCCCTGTCTATAGGTACCTGTCTATCAGAAGCACATCATTGGGGACATCTTGTAATTCCTTGTTGTTATTATTCACATATTGACCAGAGCTGTGGGGGTATGTTTGACACAACACATTAAGTACAACTCACGCCTGGCTCCTGTGTTATTTATAAACTCTTTATTGTGCCAGTCAGTTTTTAAACAAACAAAAAATGTGATCCATAACAATTTGCTTTAATGAGCACAGTTGCTAATTAGTGGTCCAAAATAATGTAGTCCCATGTTCTGAAACAATGCAGTTACTGTAGGGCTCTTCCCTCACAGTAATAAAGCATACTCATTTCTATATGGTGCTACTAATATAGGTCCTTTCCCTCCTCCCCTACGCAAAAGATTGGCAGCAGCAGTACCGCCGCCAACCGCTAGATAGCGCTGCCAATTTTTCCAATTAGTAGTTTAAAATGCATATAAGGTGCGCCGACAGAAGAGTCCTTGAGCTATGAGAGGCGCGCTTGAGGGCCAGGTGTCCGCGCTGAACATAGCGTTGGCCTGGCTGTCGATTCAGCACCGTAGAATTGCACCACTTTGGATGGGGGAAAAGGCTTTCCTTGAAACCGAACGGCGCCATCTAGCGGCTACTTGCTGGCACTGCAGCTGTCAGTGCTGGCGATTTTTTGCGCATACACAATGGGATAGATCCCTAATATGTTGGTCACTGATAAGTATATTGTGCCGTAGGAGAACATTATGTATGACAAGAAATGGTTGGTGTAATATCATCTTTATTTTCAATTTATAATGTGCTTTTGTGTTTATTACTCTATTCTCAAGTTATTATGTTTATAGGAGCTGTCATTTTTTTTGTGGGGACCTTGTTCCAAGTGTTCAAACTTATTTCCTGCTCAAGTTTCCAAAACAAAACAAAAAAAAAAAAAAAAAAAATATATATATATATATATATATATATATATATATATATATATATATATATATATATATATATATATATATATATATATAAACTGTTGCCAACAGAGTAACTCTTGAACCTGATATGATTTCTTCATTTTGTTTTTTAGGTCAAAGGTTACATTTAAAATCACTCTTACTTCAGACCCCAGGCTTCCTTATAAAGTGTAAGTATTTGATAATTAATATTAACAATTCATCAGTAGTGTGATATAGACAGAAATGACACTATCAGATCCTTCACGATCTTGATCTTAATATTCAGGAAATGCCTCTTAATATTTTGCTGTTGCAATGCAGGACAAGAACAAATACAAGGTTGAGTCACATTATTATGACAGGTGAGGTGGTGAGTCAATAAGATGCTGGAAGGTGGGTGCGCGCCTTTGTCAGGCAATTTCTGCGCGCATGACGTTTCGCAGGGCTCCATGGCACAAAAATCATGCTATCGGAGGATCCATACTGCAAACATGGAGATTGAGGTGGTCCCACAGGTGCTCAATGGGGTTCAAGTGCAGGAAATTTGGGGGCCAAGGAAGTACTTGACACTGCCACCACCAGCTTGTGTTCTTCCAATTGTGGTTGCAGAGTTTGTTCTCGGTTTCATGCTTGACACGTCGATGGCGTAGAAAACGTGGCTCATAAGAGAAGGCAACCCTTTGCCGATCAGAAGAGGTCCAATTTCGGTAGTGTACCAAACCAGTTGTTGACGTGCCATATTTCATTGGCTGCTGATGTTGCAAGGGGTCATAATAATGTGACTCAACCAGGCATGAATCAATGCTATAATGTTTAACTCTTTTTGGTGCCAGGCTTTCAGGACATTTTCCTGACCCATGAGGCAAGAGTCCTTTGCAAAATTTTGCTATGTTAAACAGGGCTTATGTCACACTTTTTTTTATTTTTTTTTTAAAAAATTTATTTACATATAAACAGTAGATAATGTTGTGTTTTTTTGTTTTTTTAGTAGAAGTTCAGCTTTCTACTAGTATATTTGCTATTTTCGTTGTATATAATCCAAGAAAAGAAAAAAAATAAGTTAAAATAATAAATATTTTTTTTTCTTTAATTTGGTACTTTTTGCACAATTTTACTACAAAGTGAAATTTAAGAACCAAATTGTAATAAATTTGGGTACCATTACATTTATTTCTAGCCGAGACAGATAATTAAATAACATTACACAAGGCTTTTCTTGCTGTGATAAGCACATTTTACTCGCCCTGTGCTTGAAATGGTCAGCCTATCCCTGTACATAAACATAATCCTATAAAGGTATATATTGTCTGAAAGTACAGACCCAAGAGAATTCAAAAGTAATCAACATTTTTCATTTCATATAAATGCACTGGTGTGTGCTAAAATCTAACATTTAGAAAGTTTAAATGTTTCCACTCAACCCCACCCCCTCTCTGCCCCCATCTCCTATCCCCCCCAGTTCCTCAATACTGCAGAGTCCCTGCACATTAAATTAAGCCCAGTCAGCCATGTATGTTAATTTAATTAAGGGTTAAAGCAATAACAAAACCCAAATTTCCTTTCTTTCATTTTTTTTTTCTTTGTGTGAATTGTTACTTTACCTTTTCTAAATATTTAAATGATCTTGCAGAATTATTCATGTTGTCGCATTAATCATGAGACTTCACCTAATGAAATATATAAAAATATGTACATTTATAGACATTGTTTTCATTCTAATGGTTCCAAAGGCATATTATGATAAACTAAAAATATTTATTGCATTTTTAAACCGTTGACACAAGTTCTAAAAAGTAAAACACATTTAATGTTCTTTAGGCTATGTGTTCCTGAAAATACACCGTTCACTGCCGTTATGAAGTTTGCAGCTGAAGAGGTAAGTATGTCATAGATTTTCAGTAAAATAATTATCTTGTATACATTATGGCATTAAAAAATATTACTCCTCTTTTATTGCATAATGAAAATAAACTAGGATGAAGTGTATATAAAAAGTGAGATAATTGATTGTAACATATTTTAACATTCTTTCCTTTTAAAGTTTTAACTTTGGAATAAAACAGACATAATGTAGAAGTTACAGTAATTAATGTATAAAATGTTTATCTCATAATATATAAACTTATATATTTTAATCTCACCTTTGAAATTTGATAATTATGTGCCTGCATTGTTATGTTATTTCTTCATATTCACCTGTTGCCCTGCAGTGATTGCAATATAGCATCCTAATGAGAAATCACACAACACAACTTCTTGTATGATGGCCTTCGCTATCTTCAGTGATGGTAAAGAAGGTCTAGCATTTTATTTAAAAGACAACTGTAGTCCCAAATTTTATATTATCTTTTATGTTTTCAGCAAGGCTTCCTAGGGCCCATCTCACTTCACTCTCCGAGATGTCTGGCTCCATCTCATTGGACAAACTATTGAGGTTATCAATGCTGTTAAGATCCTTCTTGTATACAGTATATCTTCTGTGTATTTTTATCTATTATCTGATCTGCTTCTTTTAATTTTGTATCATTTATGTCTTATCACGCCCACTTTGTTGTAAGAGGTTCCCTTAAGATCCCCAATTTTCTTGAAGAGTTCTCCAGACTTTCCATTTCTGTTATCATCTTCTTTCTCCAGTGCCATTCTTTTTCCTGGGCTACTTTCAAAGCCTCAACAGACAGAAACGTTGCCTTCTTAGTTGTCTTTCTTTTGGGGATATTCTTTGATGTTGTTTTCTGGACAATGTCGCAAACTTCTGTCCAAAGATCCTCAGGCATTATATCTACCATGTCTATTCACTTAAATCTATTCTTACCCACAAATGCATTTATTTTGTATCTGCTTTGTCTGAGGATTTTCCTTTTTTTCCTAATTTTAGTTGTGAACTTTGCAATAAGAAGCTCATGATCTGAGCTGCAGTCAGCTCCAGGTCTTGTTTTGGTGACTTGATAGACGTAGTCTCGGAGACTGTTTGAAGAGGGTGTTTGCTATGACCAGAGAATTACCTTGGTAGAATTGTACTAATCTCTGTTAGACTTCATTTTGTAATCGAAGGCCAAATTTGCCAGTTATTCAGGTGTCCTTTGATTCCCTACTTTAGCATTCCAATCTACTATGATGAAAGTAACATCTTTTCTCGGTGTTATATCTAGAAGGTGTTGAATATTCCAGTAGCATTGGACAACTTCAGCATCCTTGGTTGGAGCATAGACTTGGATCACTGTGACATTTGCCTTGAATTCAAATCGAAATCATTCTGTCATTTATTGGGTTATAACCGAGGACTGCTTTGGTCACAATTTGATTGATTATGAGGTCTACTCCATATCTCCAGTGGGATTCTTGACCACAGTTCAAGATCTGGTGGCTGTCTGATATAATAGTTCCTTTCCCATCCATTTAAATTAATTATCGGAGAAGAGTCTGGTAATAAGTAATATTGACATACATAGTTCTAAAATTGCTGGAAAATTATCTACAATTAATTCTTCAATATATGAAGTTAAACTATGTGGGCTTACCTCATCAACATCCTGCAAAAGTAACTGTTTATTTCTTCTGTCCATACTGTGTACTACAGTATAGCCATGCTGAGCTGTATCTTTAGCTTGGCTAGGTTTTCACAATGCCGATGACACTGCTCACTGAAATGGTGTAGAAGGCTTAGTAGCCTTCAAATGCTGATAAAACATGGTACATAATCCATTCAATTAAAACAAGAAAGTGCTATTTATGACAAATTATTATTCTGTTATTTTAAAAACTAGACTTGAGAATAGTCCTAATGTTTTTAGAAATCTGTTAAATTCTGGACATTTCTCCGATACTTACATTTTTTTTTTTTTATATCTCATCAAGTTGTTTGGAATAGCACTTGAAAAACTTGCCCTTATTATCTATATCTCTATTATCTCATTCAGAGGGATTTTACCATTTTTTTACTATAACAATTAAATGCTTTGTGCGACCCTGTTGTATTTAAGGATATTTAGAATACCTATAAGAATAGATGGACACATTTTATTGACCCCCAAATTCCACATACACAGTATATATTTAATGATACTATGTCTTGATTTACTTCTTCCTTCATAGTAAATGTATTTTTTTTTATGTATAATATTTATACTTTTTTATATCTGTAAACACTGAAAATGAATATTCTGTAACTATTGTTGTGTTTGATAGTTTAACATTTGCTTTGATCATCATTCTGAATGGCTGTTGTCTATTGATCACATTGATGCCAATTTTAGAAGAACTGAGAGAGTGTGCTGTGCCCTTTTCTGTTGCATACAATACTGCGTGTTATGCAGACTGTTTATTATTTATATGCTACAACTTAGTATGACTTTCTTTTCCAGCAGAAATTCAAATCAAAGATAAAAATAGTTGTTATGATCCATATTTTAAATTTACAATTTTTTTTTAATATTTATGTTTGTATTGTGTGATACTTTACAACGTGAATGGTGTATTATTTCAGTGTTGGTTATATGCCTTTACAGGGTAGAAGAAATGCGAAAAGGCAAAATATAAAGGTTTAGAGGCGCCACTCATGGATTTTTTTCAATTCCTTTGTTTGTTTGTTTTAGTAACCTATGATCCAATAAATCATTATGCAGATTATAGTGGTTGTGTGGCCGTCAGAAGTGAAGCTGTCTTTAAACAGGATTAAAAATGGATTATAGATTGGTTTAGCAATAGATTCTTTATTTTTTTTATTATGCTAAATTATTTTTGACATATATTCCCTTGTCTTTGCATTGCACAGTGTGCTTCATTTATTATGCATAATGATACATAACTGAATGACAAAAGTGTATAATTGATAATAAACTGGCTCTACTTTGTTACTGATTCTAATTAAGTTTTTGTTTCTGAAAGTTATTCCCCACTTGTTTCCAAGGGGGAAAAAAACATCTTTCAGCTCTAAAATTATTATTATTTTTTTTTTTTTACTGAACACTTAAACTTCTAAGAGGGTTGGCAGACCACTTAATTATTTTATATTTTCTTGTTTAACAGTTGTAAGTGGATATGCTATATAGGCCGTAATATCCCCAATATAGGCTGTAAAATATCTGTTAAGTTATGAAAACTGTACTTTTACCCGTGCCTTTTTAATTAATAAAGATCAGCATTTAATTTTTTTATTTTATTAATTGGGATTCAAAAAAATACAAAAACTGAACCTTTTGTGAGAACTCACTTTTTTAATGTAAATGTTCTCACTATCTTTACGCTGGAGTGCCTCCCATCTTGATCTTTATTAAAGTGTTATGTTAGTTTTTTTCTTTCATTTTTGTATCAGAATATTTTTTGGTAACCTCAGTTGTCTTCTGAGCCTCATTATCAAGTATAGTAAAATAAAATTTTAAAAAAATAGGATTGCAATTATTTTGTTTAAGACATAATACTTTTGTGTAGTGGGGCGCATCTTGATTAAATTGAACAATTTAAAATGTATATTAACAATCTGAGAACTGCAGATCAGAGGAAATCTTAAAAGGTTGAACTTGATGAACTAAAAGTCTTTTTTCAACCTCAAGTTTTATAAATAAATAAATAAATAATATATATATATATATATATATATATATATATATATATATATATATATATTTATATTACTAGCGAATTGCCCGTCAAAAAATGACGGCAATGAAATTGTAAGTGATCTAATGGTGTTTGGTGTATATAATGTGGCTGATGTAGCGTCGTTCGGTTCTATGTCGTGCGACTTTTTCAAAATATCCGTAGCTGTTTGGTGGGCTTTTTCGGAATATCCGTAGCTGTTTGGTGGTGTTTTGCGTGTTTTTATGGTAGTGTTTTGCATGTATAGGGACCTTTAGCCTCATTTTCGTTTTGTTCGGCGGCCATTTTTTCTCTCGCTTAGGTGATTTTTCGGGTCTCTAAACTCCGAAATTTGTGCTTAAATGGAGGTGTAACTTCACTTGCAGAGGCCCCCCCTGTTGTGAGTAACCTTTTTATGTGTGTGTTGTTTGTATTTATTGTGTTTGTAATGTTTTTGGGGTTGCGCGGGTTGCGTCCTTGTTTTTTAATCTCATAGGTGTTTTTCGGTAAATACGTAGGTGTTTGTTGTTTTGCGTCTTTAGATTTCTGTAGCCTCGTTTTCGTTTTTTTCGCCAGCCATTTTTTCTCTTGCTTAGAGAATTTTGTAGTGTCTAAACTCTTTTTTAATTTGACTTAAATTGAGGTGTATCTTTAGTTTTTGAGGTCCTGGATGCTTCCTCTTCCTTTAAGTAAGCTTTTTATGTATTTGTTGTGTGTATTTGTTGTATTTTTCCTGTTTTTTCATGTGCGCGTGTTGTGGCCGATTTTTGCGAGGTCGTAACGTGTCTCGTATTTTCTTTGCGTTACAACGTAAATTTTGCGAGGGTCGCAGTTGCTGGCAAGGAGCGCTACGCGAGCCCGCAAGCATGAGCAACGGCTCGTATGCTCACAACTATATATGTGATATATATATATATAATTATTCCTGAAATGTATCCTGTCCAGAAAGAAATATAAAATTGTTGTATACTTTGTTTAAAATATACACTCAAAAACTACACATGAGGAATAATCAGCCAGCTGTAAAGGAATGGGTTGTCTGCAAGCATATAATGTATTTGCTGGTTTCCAGTGTTTTCCTCAGCAGTTGGGTGAGATAATAAATGCTTTAAGACTATTGAATTGACAGAGGGATAAGCAATCTTCTTGACAGGTCCTCTCAAAAAGTATAAAGCCACGCAAGTTGCACACAGAACAGCCAAACGGAAATGGATCTAATCACTAAAAATCTATTTTTTGCTCTAAGAAATAGGATTTTTTTGTAACCTTTATTGTCTGTCTTCTAACAAAAGCAAAATATTGATTCCCTTATCTTTGAGACTGTCAGACATTTTGTCAGTGGGCGCACAAGAGCATTAATTTATGATCATGCTTGAAGGTCTACATTCTATACATGTAGTCTGTGTTCAAAATCTCAGTAAGTCTAGAATTTAGTTGAAAATTCAGTTTTCTGTCATTTTACCTTTAAATGCAGGTGTCACACAGTCAAGTGTTCCTTTTTATGTTTTAAAATATTAAATATTTTATTTATCAAAGCATTTGATGAATGTGCCATAATCTAAGCTCAGCAATTCTAAAAAGTATTCTAACCATTCTTATAATTATACATCCTTCTGCTGCATCTTTTCCATATTGTAGTCCATTATGTCATTTTTATGTGACTTTACATTTAGTAATTACAAAGCTCATGATTATTTTGGGAAGAAAATATCAGTTTAAGAATAGATGTCTAAGGGGTGTGGAAGGGAGGAGTTCAGTGTCTGTTGGGTCTGCTCTCAAAAGCTATAAATATATTCTATAAAAGCTTGAAATGAAAGCAAAACTTTTAAAATTCGCAAAAATAGCACAAATAATAAAATATACACTGTCAATTTAAAATAATGTTTAAATCTCAAGGAGCTTTTATTATATATATATATATATATATATATATATATATATATATATATATATATATATATATATATATTGTATACATTTTATTACAATTTTACAGATAGTTCCTACTGGTTTTCCCCTGTGCAGCTCATAAAGACAGTGTACTTCTAAGTACATGGATTGCCCTGTCTCATATCATCCAGTGACCGAATTTGGCAACATGCTCCTTGGGAGAGATTTGTGATTTGCTCATTTGAAAATTGCACTTCATGTGTATTCATGAGTTGCATGAGCTACAAGGGGTAGACCCAAATAAGTTTTAAAAAAAAACAAGCTTTTAAGCACATCTTAATCTAATGAATTAAAGTAAATGGATTCATAGGTATATTATATTCCTAGTGAAATCTAAAAACCCTCCATGTCCCTTTAAGACAGCAATAATAAGATGATCTTTCTTCCTCCCCTTAGCTTTGCATACATTGTTATTCAGATGTTTTGCTTTTAATTCTTTGTTTGCTATTATATTAAAAGCCCCATTATACTTATTCATTTTTAATGCTTCCTATAAATTATCTACGGCATTATCAAACACTTTATTGCTGATTGGACACACTTAAGACCTTTTATTTATATAGCATTAATTACAAGAACATCAGAAGGAGCTACTTAGCCACTGCTAAAAGGGCATTAGCAGATTGACTTACCTTTTTGTTTTTAATTCTTTAGCATGTCTATGCTTTGTAAATGAATGTTATTATTCGCCTGCCACTGGCTATGAGATTACATGAACTGTTCCCAAATGGATGAAATAAATATGTTGGAAATAATGGTATAGGCCGTCAGTGATAACCGTGATTCTAACTGCATCCAGCACTCCAGTGAGAGGACTTGACCCCCCGAGCTTCATTATCAGAAGATTGTGTGATTATAAGGGTCAGCTATATGGTATACAAGACTGCTTATGTATGTTCTTTGAGTTTTGCCTTTTCCATTATGGCAAATAACTTACCACCACTCTTTATATACATTGTGGAAATGTGAACTGAATCTGGTGACATTTTAAAAATAGGGTATAAAAATATATTTAACTATTGAACTGTAAACATTGGCACGCCGATCTTTGCGCGCTGGAGACCAGCGCGCCGTCATCAAGGCACAAAGAACTGTGCTCTGATGACGCTCTGTGCTCCAGCCTGCCAAGAGGCTGAGGTAAGGGGCTATATATTTGTGGGGCAGAGGGACTGGCATGTGTAACACCCTTACCTTAGCCTTGGCAGCCTCCAGTAAATATGAGATGGGGGCCTCTGTAGCAGATGGGATGCAGGTTGGCAGTCTATTTATTCTACTTAGAACTGGAGCGCAGAGCGTCATCAGGGTGCAGTTCTCTGCGCCCTGAGGACAGCACACTGGTCTCCAGCGCGCGAAAGACGTGCCAATGTAAACATTTTTAGTTTGCCTATGAAAATGTGACTGTTGTATTAATTTTTTTTACCACTAAAGTATTTATGTTATCTATCGTGATACCAACTTCAGCTTGCTTAAATTTTTTTTTTCTCTTTTTTTTTTTTTTTTTTTTCCTCTTTCTTTTAGTTCAAAGTGCCTGCAGCAACCAGTGCGATCATAACAAATGGTAAGAAAATTCCATAGTATATTTTGGCTAATATGTTAAGTTCTTGAATTAAACTTATATCAGGTCAGTTCTAAGAGTTGTTCAGTCTTTTATTTTTGCCTTACAGATGGAATAGGACTAAATCCTGCACAGACAGCTGGTAAGTAATAACTGATAGAAAACATGTTATTTATTATTATTATTATTATTCACCTTTTATTTGTAATGCTCCAACATATATTCTGTAGAGCTGTACAGGGTAGATACAAACAAAAAATCAGCTTAACAAATTACGACAGAATGGAGGGCCCTGTTATTGAGTTTCTAGTCATGCATACACACTGCTGTCTCTAAAGCACCTAACTGAAATTCGCAAACTTACAGTCTAAAGGTTATGGGTGAGGTACAATATATTGCATAATTTACGGCTGAAGGTGATATTCTTCTTTAAAAAGATGAGTTTTTACTGAGGTTTTGAAGGATTTGAGACAGGAGGAAAGTCTAGTGGAGCGAGGCAAGGAGTTCCACAGAATAGGGGCAGCACGAGAAGTCCTGAAGGTGGGATCGAGAGGAGGTGATAAGACAGGAGAAAAGAAGAAGGCCATTAACAGAGCAAAAAAGGACAGTTGCGGCAGAGTATTTAGAGACGAGCAGAGGTATAAGAGGGTGCATTATTGAGGGCTTTATATGTTAGGATCAGGATTTGAAGTTTTATCCTGGATTAAATTTTATTCTTTATTATTAACTTGTTATTTACTGTATATGTTTTCCATTTTGTTTTTGTCGTTATATCTACATTATCCATGTTAACATCTTGCTATATTGTTTTTTGTTTGCCCTATATGTAACTTTGCTCCTTGTTAAACATGAGAATTTAATTGCATTAAACGTGTCTTATGTTTATTGGAAACCATGCAAGATGTACCTTGCTTTGATTTAATTGTGGCCCCTGTGGAAAGCGGCAAATGTGTAATGGGGATCTTCTGGAGTTCTATTTTTATTATCTTATAGATCTTAAATGTTATCTCGAAAACACAAACATCTTCTCCTTTCTGCAATCACACTTGCATACTGCTGTATACATCTATTTTATTGCTCAATAGAGAGAGCATTTGTGCAGTTATTGTGTTCCTGAATCTTTTATTACTCAACAGATTATTTCTAAGAGATAAAGATGAACTGAATAATGTATTAAATTATACACCTCTTCAAAGATGCATTTTTTTATTACCAGTCCTGAGGTAACTGACATTAGACATGATGTTATCTGTGTTCGAGCCTGTTGAAAAAGTAATTTAAGACCTTGTGATCCTAGATAATTTTAAATTCATCCAGATTTTTTTTTCCATAGTGCTATTAAATATTTAGTCTTAGCAACAGGGTGCAACTAAGCAACAGTAGGATAATAGCGCTATAGGATATATATTGAAGAAGTAATTTCAACACATGTGAACCAATTAATCCAGAATTCTTGCTGTGTAATTAATTCACCTGTCATTCACTTGTTAAATGAACCTTTCATGTATTAAAGGAACATTGCCTGTACGATTTAATTAGATATTGTATGAGTGGAAGTAATTTGTAATCCTTTAAAATGCCTTTTTATTCTACTTTGCTATAGTTTTTTGTATATTGTGTGTGTGTGTGTATAAGAGCTTCAGTGTTTGCATTTCATTAACAAGTCTTACATCTAAGCACCATACAGTTCTTTACACAATATTTATGTGCAAAGGGGAATTCTGGGTATCCAAAAAATATGATATCACCACCTTCTTGATGAGCCCGCTAAGCACTGAAACAATAGTATTTGAAATACTTACTAAGTGTAATTACTCGTCTATATAATTTACTCTGTGTTTTGAACTGAATGTGCCTTGTGTGGATAGTTAAATGGTTAACACAACTGAGATAACAATATTCATGAGCAGCTCTATAAGCAAAGTAACTGCCTAGTTATATTTCAGTAAAGCCTAGTCTGTTTAATAGGCAGCAGTAGACAACCATTCAGAAGGAGGGTTGCTTAGGCTTCCTTTATATACTCTTTATATATATATAAATTATGCTTATTATGCTTAATTAAAATTAGATTCAAACATAGATGTTATTGTTTAGCCTGCTCTATGATCTTTTCTATACTTGGATTCCAGTAGAAGGCATATTTTGGATACTTTAGTAGGCGGAACACAGATTTCCAAGATTTCTTCTTATTCCAGCACATGTTCACCCATCAAATCACCAACAGTGTATCCCATCTCATCCAGTCTTATCAAATTTAATAACATACATTTCATCTAAACTTGAAGTTGTCATATTGACCTTGTCGCATACACCATTGACCTAGTTGATCCAATCCTCAACATACAAGACTCTTCAATAGCAGCTTGGTTAGCACATTACCTTAGACTGTCACATCACTTCCTTAATTATCATTTTAAAAAATCACTTTCATTAGATCCCCATCTCTTCAAAAGCTACAGTATATTTACATACCTAATTCATTATTTCCAAAGATAAGTAATAAATACCAATGATATGTACAGTATTTAAAGTAAACAAAAAAAAAAACTGTACTTGTACTACTACTTAGAATTTATCCTCAATGTAGTATGTTAGTCTGGGCTCTAGATTCAATGTATGGCCATAGAGAATTTTTGTGAGGATACAGTGTGTGCCTGTGTCTATCCAGCATTGAGAAACAGCAGAAATATTATTTGCAGCCGAGTGTTTTTTTTTTTCTTCCCAAGTCTAGTTACAAAAAATTACAAATATTTATGCAGCTGAATTATTTCAAATTATTTGCAGAAATTAAGAAATGCTTCATTCATTTGTTATGATTGTTTTGTAAGAAATACCAAAAATGCGTTGAAACCCATTATCCACTGCAAACTGGGAATAATTGTACTTTGTATGTACTGGAAGAATGAAATTAAATGGTTTCTGAA
The DNA here is from genome assembly GCA_027410445.1 of Discoglossus pictus. Taxonomy (NCBI): domain Eukaryota; kingdom Metazoa; phylum Chordata; class Amphibia; order Anura; family Alytidae; genus Discoglossus; species Discoglossus pictus. The sequence goes on along the minus strand of CM050164.1, from coordinate 409,873,606 downwards.
AGAACTATTATCATAATAACTGAGTGACAGACAGTTTAAGTAGCACGCAAATTAAGCAAAGTGGACATTCAGGAGGGAATTGCCTGACATTTGAGGTTGGTCTGACTATTATGCCACAGGATAATTCCTCCATTATGAAGGGCATAATTCAGCTAAAAGAGTGCTGCTATCTAAATCGGTTATCATGGCTATAAATCTTAGATAAGGTTTGTTTGTTCCTTGAGCGCCGCTGACTCTGGGGCTGGTCTCTCTAAAGGTAATAGGGGGCCACAAGTGTGAACTCCTTTCTCACTATGCATTTAGGGATATCGGCCACACCTCCCTGATGAGGCACAACAGGCTGAAACATTCATCCTTAATTTGTTTGGCAGGAAATGTCCTGCTTTTTTGAGTTTAGATCAGTCTTCTGACTGAGGAGAGACTGATGTGCACCCCTCTTGTAGCATAAGCTTGGTCCTTGAGGGCCACACACAAGCCTGGATTTGTAAATCTTTCTGTGCACAGGCGAGTCAATCACTTCTTCAGTCAACCTGATTTAATTTACCTGTGCACAGAAAGGACATCTTCAAATCTCGGCTTGCGTGTTGCCTTCCAGGACTGAACTTGTGCTACAGGATATTTTTATTTTGTGAAATGTACAATTGAGATAAACTTTTGCAGACTCAACACCTCTGCTCTTCTTCTCTCTCCTTTTTTTTTGTTTTGTTTTGTTAGTTTTAGTAAAAACTGTGTAACTTATTCCTTGCAATATTAATATTTAACAATATTCTTCATCCCAAGCATTAAAATAATTTTGAATGCAAGTTTTGGAAGTTATTTACGAATTAAAAATAACTAAATTGCCAGAGCAGATGGCCTCTCCACATTACATTTTTAATATGTTAAAAATGTATATAATCCCTTATATCTTATGACTGTGAAGAGATGTTATCTTTTTCTTAAGATATGCTTCATGCATATGTAGCAGTAATCCCAAATATGCAAATTATAGATGTTTCCGTTGTAAATATCATTCTTAAGCATGTAGTTAATATTTTAACAAAATGTTAAGATGTATGAACTGTATTCAGATCTAAAGTCCAGAGGCACTATAGGATTCTATTTTAATTTCTCATTGTTTTTTTTTGTTAGACACAAATAGTGTGGTTAATACAGTTGTTTAAACAAAAAAAAAGGCGCTCATCCGAGAACAAACCAACCTTAATAGATAAGAGACTCTGAGAGCAACCTCTTTTAGCCACTTGTGCCCTTCACCTCTGACTTTTTTTTTTTTTTTTTTGTTTATGCAATTTATCGTTAGGGTTTAGTCTCCCTAAGGATAATGGGGGACTCCAGACATGGACCCATTTCTCACTGTGCCTTAGGGAGTTCAGCTGCACCTCACTGACGAGGCCCCTAAAGACCGAAAGGCGTCTGGGGTTTGCTGTTTCTCCTGTTCAGGGTAGAATTGCCTGGTATTGCAGGCCTGGGTCACTGGGACCAGACTGATATACTACAGGATATTTCTCCCTGTTAAGGGCACAAGTGAGTTAAAAGAGGTTGCTCTCAGTTTAGTTCTATGGCCATGATAAGCCACGCTATTATGGTTGGTTCGTTCTCTGATGAGCACCTCTGACTTGTTTGCAAACTTTTGCACTTGCCTCGTTACTATTTTTTTTTTTCTAGTTTTTAAGCTTATCATATAAAAAGTAGCTGTGCATTAGTATTTGCATAAAAGTATCATTTTTTTAATTTTGTTTTCTGTACAGGTTGTGTTTACTTCACTTTAATAATCAATTATATATGTAACTTGGCAGGAGGTGCCCAACATTTTGCATATAATTGTAATAAATACATTTTGTTTCCATTTCTTTTTGAATATGGCCTTTGATGCTTACTGGGCCAGCAAACACAGGGGTCAGCCACATTGGAGCAAAGATTGGACAAATCTGCTCTGAACCTGAGGGCAGCATCCAAGTCAAATTATACCTGTGGCAGTACAAATAATTTAAATGGGAAAAAATATATAAAGACACTAATTGGTTCATTAAATTGAAACAAGAAATCCTAAAGATTGATTTGGATTTTGCCACAAGGACTAATGTCGGACAGGCTTAAATTTGTGGTTTGTGCCCTTGTATACTGTTTTTTTTTCTGGGTGAACTAAATGGAACTTGCCTAAATACACATTTCTGAATGCTCTTTTTTTTTTTTTTTTTTTTCTGATTATTTAAAGGGCACATTTTCATAACTCTCAATTAGTAAAGATAAATATAAACAACTTTGCAATTTAATGTTTTCTTATCTTTTTAAAACACTGCTAAGCTTTGTTGGCATAGTGTCATTTTCTTTGTGCTGCACTGTGTAACATGGACCAGCTGTAGGGAATTGCAGTACACTCGGCCATCGTTGCTAACCAGCCATTCATACGTTTTCTCAGAGAAGATCCAAATGTTTATTTTGATCTTTACTATTTGAAAAAGAAAGATGAACCCTTGGGATTGTCTTGGATTTCTGGTTTGTTTCCCTTTTTAACAGCTTGATACTCTGTGCCACTTTTTTCCCTGACCAATTAAGAGTCCATTTTCCCGTACAAAAACAATGTGTGTGTTAAAAAATGTAATTTATCATTTAATCCTAAAAACTGTTTCACCATTAGAAAATATTTATATGTGTATATTTTTTACAGCTACACAAAGTATGAATGGAAATAACACAATTTTTGTTAATATATCATTTAAATGAACATTTTTTTTATATACACAATAAAATTACACAATGTAACTAAAGGTTCTGAATTAAACAAATTCTGTAAAGTGTAGAAATTGCTTTTGTAAATTAAAGTTATCTAAATGACTGCATTTAAGCTAGTACACTAGAGGTCGGGTTAATTTGTAATGCACTGTAGTTTAATTGTTTTTTTTCCCCTTTTTCTTAGGAAATGTTTTTCTTAAACATGGCTCAGAACTCAGACTAATTCCCAGAGACCGAGTGGGCAGCAGCTGTTAACATCAAACATCTATTCTATGAGATATGGAATCAAACTCATGGGAACTATTTATTGAGAAAATTAAAATGATGAGAAGCAACAACATTTTTAAGTTTTATTTTTATTCATGTGGATCCTTTTTTCTCGCCTATAAAATATCAAATGAGTTTGAAGATCAGATATTTATATTAGCTTGATCCATTAATCCGGCTACAACTCCCTAAAGAATGCTTGACATTTGACATTTAAGATGCATTATGGTTACATTAAAATATTGCTAGTATGATTTTGTTTCTTCTTATACTGTTGAATGATGTTGGAAAGTTATTTTTATCTCCTGTGTTAATTTCACTTCTACCACATTTGTTTGCAGTTTTACCAGTTCTTTATATTCCACATGTGCCATTTTACAATTTTCTAAATCAAGATCAAACAAACAAAATAAATAAGATTGCCACTCTCTAGTGGTATGTTTTAAACATCTTACCTACTTCTGACCTTCCTTGGCTTTGGTAGCCTATATATCATTTTATTGAAAGGAGGTCTTTCAAAGCCAAACCTTTAGCTTCATATCTTTCACTCCTTTATGTTTTTCCTTTGCCAATGTCACATTGCATGCAATCCATTAATCCTTAAATTGTTCTGTCACTTATGAGAGTTAGAAATTGGTTATGCATTGTACAAAAGATTCTTACACAAAATAATGATTTCTCTTTGTGGCATGTACTAATTTGTGACATGCAAATCCAATTCCAGGAACCAAAAAATAAGTCAACCATGACCATAGCTGCTAGAAGCAGGGCATTGAGAAATTAGAACTATTTTGGAATATATATATATATATATATATATATATATATATATATATATATATATATATATATATATATACATTTATTGTATGCTTTAATTTTAGTTTTCAACATTTATTTTGCAAATTATCATTATTTATGTCGGTGTACTGACATACTGGATATAAACTATATATGGCTTACAACTAAGTATAACATGTTGTTTTCATCTTATTTTTATATCCCATGTAGATTGTACATTTTTCTCCAATAAAATTTTGGTAATATTATGAAACTAATTTTGTCTTATCTTGTATTATATGGGTTTTCTAATTTAGTATTACAGTTAAATACTTTAATAAAGAGGATTATTTATTGCTCTAAAACAGTGGTTCGCAATCTTTTAAGAATAAGGGCTAGCTGGATAACTTCCTCAATTGATAGGTATTCTCAACTATCCTATCCCAGACTATCCCAGTGATATGCAAGAACTTGCCCCTTTTCAGTCAACTTTGAAACTAAGCACAATGTTTCAAATATCTGAGCTAACCGATCTCACAAAAAAACGTTTTTTTTTTATTTTTTTATGTTGAGCGCTATATTTAATCTACAATGCAATATTATGGGTGACCTACACAAAATAAAAAAAGATAGATATATATATATATATATATATATATATATATATATATATATATAACGTTATCATTAATTAATACGATATATCACTGCATATCAGTATGTTTCAATGCTAGTTACCATCTTTTACTTGTGGTTGAAATCATGGCCATGGCTCAAAGGAGCATTCTATACATAAATTGGTTTTAGGGTTGGGTTTTCCTTTTCCTGACATTGCACATTATCTAGCTGCACTTCAAGAGAATGAACTGGCACTAGTAAAGAGACTTAACTGGTGGGAGATTGAATAACTCATTGTTATGCTTTGGAGCTGCGATACCTGATCCCCAAACCATACACAAGTGGGAATATAATAAAGCAGGAGTTGGTTTGGTGTATTTTTCCATATGTGACATGGTAGCAAATAAATTGAGCACTGACCAGAATGAATTTATTTACCAAAAAATGCACTAAACTACAGCATATTAGAAACTTTTTTCAAGATACTTCATAGACTATATGTTACCCCTTGCAAGCTACACTTCTGGAAGTCCACTATAAGGCCTATTTGCTTCAGAATATACCTGAAAAAAGGAACTTCTATTCTCATATGGTGGTATTGCCCAAATATATCCAAACTCTGGAGAGTTACAACTAAGCAATCAGAACCTAGATCTGGATCTTAACCCGTAAATCGGAATATGTCTTTTAGGTACACTAGTCCCAGGCCTTACCAATGCCCGCAAAAAATGTATCCAATTCTTCATGCTGACTACAAAAAATATAACTGCGGTTGAAAAATATGACTTACATAGTCATCAATGACCTAGTCACACATATATTAGAAGACTCCAAGATCTGGGAATCGTGGCTTGCCACAACTCACTCTAGTCATATTTTATAAAAGGATAAAATCCTTACAAACAGATAAAGCTTACAAACTGAGAAAAGAAATTATAATGGAGAAAAAGGTACTTTATTTTCTTTTATTATTAATAAGGTAGTTATTGATGAAAAACAAGTAGAAGATATATTTATATAGCACTATAAAGACATCAATGCCTCAAACTGAGTAATCTTTTTTAGAAATACTTTTTTCTACCATTTTTAATACATTTTTAAAATAGTTGTAATTTGCATTATTTGTTTTCTTCTAACATAGGTAAAGCATAATTATTGTGCTGTCTGGAGGTATATACAGGATAACTCGGAGAACATATAGTATTATCAGTAAGTTCAGGAGGCATGTAGCACTTTATCTAAAACCATATGAAGAGAATAGTTCAAACGTACTGATTACAAGTTTACATGCAAGGGTTTGTTACAGGCAGCATGTAATAGCTACATAAGGGCTTACATGGGATATTGATTAGTAAGATTTTCTGCAGGAGCCATGCAATCAATCGATCCCCGGGTTCATAGGGAGTAGTGGGGCTTGTTTAATCCCTTCCCTGTCATGGGAAGGGCTTTATTTAGATAGATGGGCATATAGGAGGATGTTAGGGCTAGTGTGATGTGATCACTTACTGGGTACCATTTGCTATGGGGACTACAAAGCTTCAGACTTGGAGTCTCCTCTGACCAGGTTGCAAGCTCACATTGGGGCTTGAGAGCTCCCGGCAAGCCCTACTGGGTGCCAGACAGTCTTGCCAGATTTTTTTTTTTTTTTTACACAGCCATAGTTCCTGCAATAATGGAATAGAGACCGGTCAGTATTTTAAGACCTGGATCTCTGAACTGTAGCTGGTAGCAATGTATATTATGTTGCTGCAAGCTTGAAGACATTAGTATTGGGAGAACGTTCAATAAGTAAAACTTTCCAGGACATAGCATATTTCTAGTCAGAAGTAGCACATTAGTTTTCTTAAACTACTTAAGTCCCGTTTAATTAAACAAACAAAACACTTGGCATGTATTTTAATGAAATACTGTAATTATTGTCAATTACTAGAAGCATTATTTATGCATTGAGGAACCCCCTTATCTCTCCAGGACCACTCCCAAACCCCAGTGTGACTGCACTTATAAAGAACAGGGATTAGAAGAATAGGAAGAATCTTAGTTGGAAAGGTGCTCCGATTCTTTTGGTAATTGCCGACTTAAAGCAACATGGAAATTCCGTATTTACTCCTCATAACAATGTATCCCAATATATAGACAGGGCACCATTAGTCAATTCCCCAGCATGGATAACAGAGAAGAAACAAGGGGAAAAGTGCCAATACATATAGTTATTCGGATTGAGCAGCCGCTCACAGACACCGAAAGCTTCCTGTATATTGCAACAATGCAATCATACCGTGGCTGTCCTCAGGGCTGTATCTATCTTTTTGGAGCCCCTAGGCAGTGAAGTGGAGGAGCCCCTGTGAGTGAGTACGCAAGGTATGTACGGACCCATTTTTGCCTTTTCTGTAAGTGTATGGTGCCTTTCCTGTTGTAACTGTCTTGTTCTAGGTGGTTACCCCCTAATAGCCAGTCATGGAACTGCAACCTTTATTATTTTTTTAAGCCAGGAACCATTTTTTTTAAGAAGTGGCACCCCTCACAGAGAAGTGCCCCTGGGTAGCTGCCTAGTTGGCCTAATGGATAATCCGGCCATGGCTGTCCTCTGTAATGTATCGGTCCCTCAGGGTAGTGCTGCCCCTCATGCTGGCTGGGCCACAGAGTTTGCTCTCAGCTACCGATCTCCGTCCCTACAAGATACTGCTGCGGGACTGCTGTGTAACAAGCACCCAGTGTCTTACCCTCTCTTGCTGTCCCTGACGTAAAATGTTATCTTAGAGGGAAGAGAACCACCTTAGGACTCACGGACCGCACCACTAATGGAATTCCAACTTTTTCAGTAGCACTCAGATTATTGAATCGTTACCAGTACAGGCACCACAAAATGATGTTAATGTTTTACAACAGATACAAAAAAGAGAAAAACACAGGTGGCTCCAGGTACCCAAAGATTCCAGAATGCTGTATAGGGGTGCTACTTAAGGATATAATTAACTTAAGACATAAAAAATAGAAAATAGGACAAGTATCCTTTAGACTGTAAGTGCACACCCTCTGCCCAGTTTAACAATATAGGGTAGAAGGAAAGATAATATAAAACTTAACATTTATTGATAAAATTAAAAGTTGTTGTTAAAATATTGAAATACTGACGAGATACAATTGGTGGGGGAATGAAAAATAGTATGCATGGGCTTCCTTATAAATTCAATACATAGGAATAAATTTTATATCCTCATAGTTAAAGTGATTCTAAATAGTGATAAACAAAGTGCATATAGTGAAGTGAAAAAATATGAGTAGCAGAAACATAGGTCCAAAATCTAAGGCCTATGTGTGAGCCCTTATATATATTGCACTTTTGGAAAAAGTGTCTAGTGCTTGAAAAAATAGTTTTAATTGCACTTGTCAATATTGCACCTTTTATTATTGTTATCTAAAGTGATAAGTGCCAGTATAGTTGAATAAATAAATGAGCTGTTATATTGGTAAATACAATAAATAAAGTGCTAGTGCTTGCTGAGGATATAAAAGTATATTGTATAGGTCCTATATTGGAAGGTAAAGCCCTATATTATAATTATAATATCGATTGTTTGTGCCCCCACACAATCTATGGAGCTGAGTAGCCTAGATTCTTCCACACTCTAGTACTCGTTTTTTAATATATCATTCAATTATAGTTTGGTGTGGATACTCTTTTTAAAACATTTTTTGTAGATGGTGAGTCTATATTGTAGCCGAGCGTCTCAGCTCCAAACAACTGCCCGCGTGTCGCCTATGCGTCTGCGTATGACGTCATAGGTCGGCGTGGCGGCGTTGTACGTGCAACCCGACGCACGTTTCTGAAGATTTCATCAGGGGTTACGGGGAGAATGTCAGAGGAGCTAATTATGCTCCTTGGTTGCCTGAGCAACCTCTAAGGATATTAGAGAAAAGGGGTGTGTGCAGTATACACATACTCCTCCACTCAAAAGACTCCGTATTAAAATATAACTTTTAATTTGACAAATTATTTAAAATATTTACACAAAACCATCAGTTGGGCAATATAATTTACAAAAAACATTAAGTGCGGTCCAAGTTATGTGGCTTCCTACCCAAAATACCCTGTTAAAGTGTTAATGTTTACACTATGGCACTATACGTTTAAGTACATAGGCCCTCATTCAATTGCAATTTGGCCAATTGAATAGGGCTCTAAATAAGCATATAACATATTTTTTTAAAATACGTTTTTAGTTAGTAAGCATCTATCCAAAAGCAAGGTTTCAACTAACTAAAGACTTCTTAAAATAAATATATGCTATGTGCTTCTTTAGAGCCCTATTCAATTGGCCAAATCGCAATTGAATGAGGGCCATAGATACTAGTCAATGTAAGCAGGGTTAGGATACCAATTACATCAAGCTGGTACACAGGGGCATCATACTTATGCACCTGTCCAGGAAATCAATTGTGCCACGCTTGAATTAGCATATATTGATACATCAGAGGCTTTTACTTTGGAGATAGAAAATGAATAAAGAACCAATTCCCGAAGATAAATGATAAAGAGCAATGTCCAAAAATGGAATAGTATGTCTTTTATCAATTGAAAAGAGGCTGATTTCTCTAGAGAAGATAAGTCCTCTTTTTCACTGGAGCCTTATTCCAGATCGAAGGTGATATCCTGCTATAATACAGTGTCTACACACTGAAACTCCTCATAACAATGTATCCCAATATATAGACAGGGCACCATTAGTCAATTCCCCAGCATGGATAACAGAGAAGAAACAAGGGGAAAAGTGCCAATACATACAGTTATTCGGATTGAGCAGCCGCTCACAGACACCGAAAGCTTCCTGTATAGTGCAACAATGCAATCATACCGTGGCTGTCCTCAGGGCTGTATCTATCTTTTTGGAGCCCCTAGGCAGTGAAGTGGAGGAGCCCCTGTGAGTGAGTACGCAAGGTATGTACGGACCCATTTTTGCCTTTTCTGTAAGTGTATGGTGCCTTTCCTGTTGTAACTGTCTTGTTCTAGGTGGTTACCCCCTAATAGCCAGTCATGGAATTGCAACCTTTATTATTTTTTTAAGCCAGGAACCATTTTTTTTAAGAAGTGGCACCCCTCACAGAGAAGTGCCCCTGGGTAGCTGCCTAGTTGGCCTAATGGATAATCCGGCCATGGCTGTCCTCTGTAATGTATCGGTCCCTCAGGGTAGTGCTGCCCCTCATGCTGGCTGGGCCACAGAGTTTGCTCTCAGCTACCGATCTCCGTCCCTACAAGATACTGCTGCGGGACTGCTGTGTAACAAGCACCCAGTGTCTTACCCTCTCTTGCTGTCCCTGACATAAAATGTTATCTTAGAGGGAAGAGAACCACCTTAGGACTCACAGACCGCACCACTAATGGAATTCCAACTTTTTCAGTAGCACTCAGATTATTGAATCGTTACCAGTACAGGCACCACAAAATGATGTTAATGTTTTACAACATCTAATCATGCATTTAATTTGGGGTAGTAGAAAACGTAGCATAGAAAGCAATTGTGGAGCTAGAGAATGTAGGGTCCTCCGTTCTTTTCCAATGGGTTAAAACTGTTTTTGATTTGTACTTTACCCCTACCGGCCCCCCAATCAGCTGTATAACAAACGTATGCTGTAAAAGATATGCTGTAAAATGGCATACTGATATGGGAAAGTTTGCGGTTATTGAAAATGTACATCTTCCAAAAACTATTTGCCTAGACTTCATATGGGCACCACTAAAGAAAAAAGAAAATGAGTCATAATGAATAGCAGTATCCAATTGAGCCATATTAACAGGTTTGGTTTCCAACATTTATAATATACATCGGGACAATAATGCAGAGGTTATTAATTAGAATTATAACATTACAAAAACAGTATTTACAAAGACAAGATTAGCCCTGATCAATAGAAGACAATTTGGAAGATTACATAAAAGTTCTCTACATGTACATCATTTATTAATAAAAATGTGTTTGAAGTGATTTTTATATAGCATTGAACACCAATTGCTTTACACAGAATGAAGGCCTGTAGGCCACCGCAGGCTTGCCTGGGTTGGAAGAAGGGCCACTTGACTTGGTAGGACCGGGGGTATGGAGAGGAGGGGGTTAGCTGGGGGGCGGAACCATGCATATATAGGCTTTGCTGCCATTTTATGCCCCAGCTAGCCATGTGTAGGTACCCACCCTCCCATCCCTAAATTATTGTGATAAAAACGCAAAAAGAAGAAAAGCCTAAGGAGGAATATTTAAGTTGACAATATTCTTGGTTCGTTGCTTAGGTCTTGTTGATATGTGAATGTTTTTATGTGTATTGATGTTATCATAATATGTTTATGTTGATGTCACAGCCTACCCTACGGGGATACGGATCTTCCAATCACTGTAGGCCCTGGACGAGGGTGCAGGGCGTAGGGCGTTGCTGGCCAGGCTTCTCCCCTCGCATAGTGATGTTTATCTACTTACGGTTATTGGTGTTACGTAATTTGTGTTTCCCAATAAATTATGTGGCCGGGTTCCTCCCAAGAAGTGGTCTGTGTCTAATTATTGTAGTTAATATGTTAGTGTAAAAATCATGATACTCAAATACCCAACTGGGCCTTGCCTGCGTCATGTGTTGTTGGAAGAGGTGTGTAATAATAGATATCGTCTATTTGGTCATTGGAATCTAATGGAACATTACAAAAAAGCCCTCTACATAAAATTAAGTTATAAAATCAACTTATAAAAATGTGAGTAGGGTTTAGGTCAGTGATAGGAAATATAAGTCCTGGATTTAGTATTTCTCTAGATTTTAGTATTGAGGAATAATGGGCATCTTCTACCATATCTGGTGAGAATGTTCAGAGCACTTTTGGGATCAAGTGTGTGGAATACTCAATTGTATCCTATGGCCATAGCCTCAAAATCACTAATTATTTTCATTACTTGGTCATATAGAAAAGAAAAATGAATAGGAATGCAAGACTTATGATAAGCATGAGAAATATATGACAGTAGGATAACACTGGAAGCTATACAGGGATAAATTATAGTCTTGATAATGGGGCTTCTTTACATGCAAATAGAGAGTTACGGGCTATGTTTTAAAACATAGCCCCAATTTAATATGTCCCTCGATTATCACTTATTAGATAAGTAATTTAACCAGTCCAATCTGAAACTCCTGATATAGGGCCATATTAAATCAGGGCTACGTTTTAAAATGTAGCCCGTAACTCTCATCTTAGGGTTATTTGCGTGCTAAGAAGCCCCATAACGCAGGCCACAGATGACTTGCGGGTTAGCTATGAAAAAAGCCTACGGTTGAGCACCGTTGAACTTTGCGTCCGTAAATCCTTTGATCCATCAAGCCCGTAACCCCTACGTCTTCAATTTAGCTATTAAATTGCAACTAAGTCACTCGCATGCAGGCTGGTAACACGCAAATGGAGCCCAAAGCCCAATGTGTGCTCTAGAGGACCCGCAAGGGGGATAAAGACCAATACGTAGCACTTGTAAAGGAAATAAAAACACACTACTGTACTCATATTAAGGTTATATTGATCCACGCCATCAATCTGTTAATACATATACTGTAACACCCCCATGTGATAGAATATCATATTTGCAGCTTTATTAATATTGCATTATGACTGGAATGTGTTTTTTTCGTAGCTAGTAATTGAACCCCCTAAGACTTTGAAATCCATCCTCCATTTTCTTGTAACGCAATGCTGACGATCTCCGTTTCCCTTGACTCCATCTCAACTTGTAACTACGGGCTTGCTTAATTGTTTTCGTACTAGCCAGCAACTCCGACGATTTAGCGTCTCCAGCTCATAGCTCGCAGCACTTCTAATTTAATAGCACCGTAACGCAGGGAAATTTCAAGCTTGCACCCATTATGTGCTTTACGAACTTACAGGACTGGAATCTAATATGGCCCATAATACTCCTGATATAAGTTGGCCTTTGAAAATAAACCACACATTTTAACCACGAGGTCATCAGGAAGGCATTAAATAAAAGAAACTGACTATAACTTATTACATTTCTTATACAGTGCTGGACAGCCACAGTAAAGTCTACAAGACCTAACCCTGATAGTACTTAATATAATATTCTTCTTCCCTCTAATGCTGATTGGGAAAAACACCCAAGATCATGAATTGCTATTGGGCAATATCATTCTATTTTATCTATGTGCTTTGTTGTTCTGTCATTCAGTCGTGTCTGACTCTCCATGACCACATGGACCTCAGCAAACCAGGCAGATCTTGTGTCTGGGTGTACTAATCCATAAGGTATTCATGGAAATGATATTGGAGTTGGTTGCTAGTTCATTCTCCAGTGGACGCAATTTGACTGACCTCTCTAGTATGACCCTACATGGTATAGCTCACGGCTTCATTGAGGTACACAAACCCCTTTACCATGACAAGGTAGCGATCCTGAAGGGATCTATTTGATAGCTTCATGTTTTCAACTTTTGTTAAATAAGGACACAAATGTTGATGCTGAAGAATAAACATTGAAAATGTTTTATAAGCACGTTTTCTACTAGACAAATGTTTTTACCCAATGCATCTTAGCTCCATTATTTAGGCTATCCCAAAAGGTCGGGATTTAAAGATATCTCTGCTTGAGCTTAATCTAATAAGCAAGTCACTGATTGAAGCACCTGAGCTTAATTAGAAACATTCCTAAATCCATGGGACGTGCTGAGGACTGGAGCTGAGAAACGCGCCACTGATGACTGGCTAAGGGCATGATTGATGTCTCATTCCTCACCATAATTGCTTGAAAATGTGAAATACAGGAAAACATATTTACTGTTTTACCATTAACACATCCAGTTTATTAAATGCAAAAAACTCACAAAATTAATTGCATTTAACTTCATAAAAATGCAATTAGTGCTTGAGTTGGAAAATAACTTCTCTCAACAATTGCTCAAAAATTGAAAAAAATGGTCTATTTTTCTTATTAGCATTAACATGTCCATTTTTATTAAAAGGAAAAATGGAACAAATTTTAACTTAATAAAAATGCTATTAGTGGTTTAGGTTGAGATTCAGTTCTGCTCTCAACAGCTTGCAAAAGACAGCTGACGGTGTCTAACCCTAAAGTTATCATTATATTGAGTCAAACATGAATTTTGTAAGATTTAATTGTGTTTCTGAAAAACGAAATTAATATTTACTGTAGTTTACCATATATGTTTTTTATTCTAATTTAAAAAAAAAAATTAGTTCATAGAAACAAGATATTCACCATGAGTTGAAACTCAAAAAGAGTGCTTATTAAGAAGGTTGGGGAACAATGAATCGTTTATTTAGATGGGAATTTTTCCTTTGCATTTCACTTGCATAATCTACACAGTATTATAGAACCTTTTTTGGACCCTCTTATAGTAGCGCAGCACAAGGAAGCAGCAGTGGCGGTAAGCATCCTCTAGATGGCGCTAATTATATTCTGGTGCCATATCATAGTCAAGGCTTAGGTAAACTGTTAGGGTGAGGGTTAAAGTTATGTTTGGGGTTAGGGTTAGTTCAAGGGTTAGGCTAAAATTATAAGCTTAGAACTTCTCTCACATTTTGGCAGTGCTGCAAAATATTGGCAGCTCCATCTAGCTGTTGGAGGCCACACTGCAGCGGCATCATAACAGGATAGATCCGCTTTTCTTTAAGCTTTACTTTTGTTCTTTGTATCTGAGTTTCAATCGCATTTCTAAAGACAATCTTGCAGATTTTTTTAATTGTTCCCCATTAAGTGAACTTTGAGGTCATATTTTCCTATATGGTCTTTTGAATAATAAACTTAATAATGGACAAAAAGTTTTTAGAAAGCAAAATAATAATTAGAAATTAAAAGTAATCTTTACATAATTAAGCTTTATAAACTGTTATTCTTTATTGTGTGGTTCCTCTTTCTTTTCTGGGCTTATTCTTTCTGTTATTTTACAGGTTGGTGAGTACGTGTTAACACAATTTACATTAGTCCCATTTTAAATGCCATATTTCCTTTCTGCAAATAGAACCTTCTGCTGCATTACCTCACCTTCCACCTCATGAAGTAGATCAGGAAAAACTAAAATGATAAGTTTAATTGCAATTTATCTAAATAATAATTATTATATTAATAATAATAATAATAATAATAATAATAATAATAATAGGTAACATTGAAAGGGTGTGTGTATACAGTATATTTACTTACATTCTAAAACAGTGGTAGTCAATTATTCTCCAAACAATTTCCTAAATTTTCAAAAATAAAAAAAATTCTGAAATATAGATTTCCTAAACTAGTTCATAGCAACAATTACTTATGGGTATTTGTTCCTCCTGTTAGGACAGGAACAAGATTTTACCTATAAAAATTCCTCCAATACATCCACTTAATTCCTGTTCCTGTTCTCCAATTTACAGGATACTATGTTTCTTTAAGGACTCACAGGCACCCTTTTTGAAATAGGGTCCATAGCAGGGAGAGTTAACCTCTCCTTGAGCCATGAGCAGGCTTGATACATTTCTGGTGGTCCTTCCCCTTTAGTGATGAGGGGTAAATAAATCAAGGTATGAATATGACCTTTAAGCAGCCATACAGATACAGATTTGATTGTCTGACATGTTATGGCCCTTTTTAATGATCTTTTTCTATATTTCTATATTTTCCTGTTATGTCCCTATATTTTTCTTACCTGTATTTCTTAGTCTCTGAAGCTTCCTTAGTCTCTGAAGCATATTTGTCATACTTATTGCAGGCTTTTTGGGTCTCTTTCTCATTATTCTTGGGTAATGACATCACTGACATTACTGATGTGCATGTCTTCCCTTCGTCCATATTGGTTGTGGTCAATATACCCTTTTTCAACATAACTCTCTACTAGGAACTACAATTGTAGTACTTTTTGTGTATTTATAATGTCACAGTGACATCACACAGGGTTCTGATGTTCGCTCCCTGAACATCCAATAATATTTATAAGACTCAGTCTAAAAATAAAAATTCTAATTGTATCTACTGCTGGTTTTCATTTGCTTGTTTGTCCAAATAAATTTGTTCCTATACATAGTATTGTGCATGTATGTGTGTATATATATATATATATATATATATATATATGTAAATATACAAAAAAATAGTAATGAATGTATGCTTTAAGGTGAGTCTTCATATATTTTTAAAACTTACAATATCATTATACTAAAAAAATAGAATATAGAGAAATGAAGAAAGTTCTTGATAGAGTCTCACAATTAATAATATAGATTACCCAGAGAAATATGTTCAGGCACTGCTGGAGAATGCAAATCTGTTCCCTGTAACAGGGAAGAATTCTTGGAACCAGAGGAAGAGGTAAATGGTGATGAAAATGTCTTTGTTCCCACCTATTGAGAATATTGGAAACTTTGTTCTTTTGGAGTGGGACAGAGTAGAAAAGACAATGTACTAAAGGTGGATGTATCAATTTTCAAGTTTTCGAATAAAGTAAAGTTTTCTAGTAAAGCCAATCTTCCTGGTAATGCTTACATTTTCTTTGTTGAAGAAGCTTGAAGTAATGGAATTAGCAGGGGCTAAGCTAAATGACACTGTGCCTCGTACATCTACCTTAGCAGAAACACTGACCAAACAATATATTTCCCAGTTCCATTCATCAGCAGGACTGAGGCAGTCACTTCTGTAGGGGCTCAGCTAATGACACTGTGCCTCATACCATCTACCTTAGCAGAAGCACTGACCAAACAATATATTTCCCAGTTCCATTCATCAGCAGGACTGAGGCAGTCACTTTTGCAGGGGCTCAGCTAATGACACTGTAACAGAGTTGGAACACGAATCCAATATCCCCGCTGGTATACAGTAAAATATCCAAGAAGCACTACAGTCTCACCATCCCCGACCTCCCATATTGGACGACACTCAATTTGGGAGTCAAAGAAATACTGACTTTATTTTGTTATGTGCAGAAATATATATACACATCTCTTCCCACAGGCAATACACATCCCCCATAGTTGGCCACACAATACACATAGAGGGACAATAGGTGTGGTCACACCTCCCTGAGGCTACCTGGCTACTTTGATACAATCAGACATTGATTAGATCATCCTTCCCTTTGTTCTTATGTCTGAGAATGAAAACACTTTATACAATAGACTTCCTTATCTTATGAGGAGTCTCTGTAATAGGATTATCTATTATGCCAAGGTCTGCAATAGTCTGGGTTAATATTCTGCAGAGCATAAACCAACATACATACAGTATAATAGTAGGATCATATTTTAACCATAATAATAACAACCATAAAACAGGGTAAAAACAGTGATGGGTTCCGTTACAGACACTGTGCCTCATACCATCTACCTTAGCAGAAGCACTAACCAAACAATATATTTCCCAGTTCCATTCATCAGCAGGACTGAGACAGTCACTTCTGCAGGGGCTCAGCTAATGACACTGTGACTCATACTATCTACCTTAGCATAAGCACTGACCAAACAACATCTTTCCCAGTTCCATTCATCAGCAGAACTGAGGCAGTCACTTTTGCAGGGGCTCAGCTAATGACACTGTGCCTCATACCATCTACCTTAGCAGAAGCACTGGGCAACTGACATAAGTTTTTTTAAAGGTCTGAAATCTTCAGAAAGCAAAAATAGTAAGTGTGATGAAGTGGAGGTTTGGTAAAAGTCTTGGGGTCTTGATTTGCACCACCTTTTGACTGCCCTTTTTAAAAACATGTTTGCCTAAAGAATACATTTTACATACAGAACCACAGTAGGTCTTTCAGTAGTTTTTTTTATGAAAGATTTTAATTGCACTATTTACCACTAAGTATGTTATGGTGGGAGAGAAAGGTCATTGAGATACCTTCCGCTGTATGATCATTACATGATGAGAAAAGGCTTATCTAGTATGGAGCTTGGGTCCAGTTGAAAGCAGAGGAGAGAGCAACTAGGCTGGTTCTAGGTGCAGGGTTTTAGTTGATATGGAGCTTGGGTCCAGTTGAAAGCAGACGCTGGGTCTGGGTCCAGGGGCTGAGGGAGAAAGGCTGAATGAGACATAGAAAGTACATTAGTAGAAGAACCACAGCCCACTTTCCCCCTAGAGGGGGGAGACACACAGCAGAACTGGAGTCTGAACATTGATTGAATATTGAATATTCCTTAAATATTTACATAAGGTAAGGAATAAAAAATGTATCATGTGAGGACAAAGTAAACAAAATGCAAACTGTTTATTGTATTTATCCTTTGCAAATTGTTATTTTTTCCAACTGAGATGTTTATCATTGAGTATTTACTTAGCATTCACTTAATGCAGACCATTTAAGACCAGCATGAAGTATTTAACAGGGTTTCTTCTTACATGAGATAAATTCCTTTATCGGTGGGTCTTGATGAGTGCTGTGAATGCTTATTGTGATTGCTTATGTTAGGAGCTACATTGCTATACAACTTTAGTAATGTGATTACGTGTGTAAATACTGAAGATATGCTCTCTTTTTATTTAAAAAAAACATTGTTACCATTCTTCTGATTTGATCTGGACTTTACATGCAAAAAAAGATGTTTCAAGACAATCACAGGCAAAGGATTTCACTTGAAGGGGCTTGCATGACGAGTCTTTAAAAGGCCTTACAATACTTTCACCTTAAAATCACTGAAGGAAATGTATTAATTGGTAGAGGTATAGATAATGAGGAGAACTATTTAGAAGTATAATTGGGTTTTATTTGCTGGTCTTAGCAAGATATAATGGACTGTGTATTTATGCACCTGCACCTAATTCAATGTAATTCATAAATGCAAAATTCCAATAAAATGTTAAGGATAATGCATTTAGAAGTGAAGAAAGGACAATAAAACTTTCATTCCAGGATGGGTTAGTATTGGGGAAACATTTTTTTGTAGTCCACTTAATATCTAATAAAAAAATATCCCAAGTTAGAATTTTCCATTCTATATGTTTTTGAATATTCTGAGGAAGAGATAACTTTACATATAATTCATGTGACAGAAACATCTTTAGTAAAAGAATCCTGATATTGTTAATGGAAATTATCAAAAATGTGTAATCTATTTCAAATTTAAAATATCCTCCTGTCCAACTTAAATATATGGTAAAATTACATATTGCACAAATTGTAAACAAATTTTACAAAATACAGATATTTTTCGTCTTCATCTTTAAAGCTTTTTGTATAACAATTTTAATGTTACTTTACTATTTCCCTGAAGCAAAGTTGAAAACGGAAAGCTTCACTGCCAACTGTCTTAATGTATTTTTAAGATCATTTTTCATCTTCCTTATTTACAATATCTTAAAAAATAACAAGCACTGATGAAAAAATATATCCTACAGCTCATAATGCAAATTATTATAATAGTATATCAAAAAGCCTAAAGCCTAATATAAGAGCAGATAGAAAGCTGCTAGAAATAATTCTAATATAGAGTGTGAAAAACTGGCAATATAGTGCATTAGCCATGTTTTTCTAATTAAATAATTCCTGAGATATTTACCATTGTTTATTCTGAAATATCATGCAAATATGTAGCTCATGAATACTAATGAGCTACTTTGTAGTGCTAATTTGTGAGACACAGTTCTTTCAAACTCATATAAACACAGAAGATCTATACAAGAAAGATCTTAGCAGCATTAATAACTTCAATACTTTGTCCAATGAGCTGAAGCCAGACATCTTGGAGAGTAAAATGAGATGGGCCCAAGGAAGCCTTGCAGATAACAAGGTTGCAGAAGTTGATAAAATCCCAGCTGAACTGTTCGAACTCTTAGAAGATGATTCTGTGTAAGTGTTGCTTGCATTGAGCCAACAAATTTGTCCAGTAGATTAAAAAAGGTCAACCTATATACCAATTCCCAAAAAAGACAATGCCAAAGAGTGCTCTAATTATCGAATAATTGTACTTATTTCACATGTCAGCAAGGTAATGCTTAAGATCCTGCAAGCTCGGCTCCAACAATATATGGACCAAGAACAACCAGACAGGCAAGCTTTGGATTTCAAAGAGGTACAAGAGATCAAATTGCCAATATACGCTGGATAAAAGAGAAAGAAAGAGAGTTCCAGAAAACAAATTACATCTGCTTCATAGACTAATCTAAAGCCTTTGACTGTGTGGATCACTACAAAATGTGGTATGTCATTGAAGAGATGGGAGTACCAGATCATCTCATCCTCCTCCTGAAGAATCTGTATGTGGGCCAAGAAGCCACAGTTAGAACCGAAAATGGAACAGCCAAATGGTTTAATATCAGGAAAGGTTGTATATTGTCAACTTATTTATTCAACTTATGTGCGGAGTACATCATGTTTAAGGCTGGACTGGAAAACTCCAAAGCCAAAATTAATATTGCTGGGAGAAATATCAACAATCTCAGATACACGGATAATACTATTCTGATGGCTAAAAACAAGGATGAATTAAAGGACCTATTGATGAGGGTGATAGAAGAGACTGCAAAAGCTGGCCTGCTACTGAATGTTAAAAAGACGAAGATCGTAGCAAATCGCAATTTCAGTTTCTGGCATCTATATGTGAAAAAGTGGAGGCAGTGACAGATTTTATTTTTCTGTGCTCTGAGGTCTCTTTTTATATGGTTACTGCAACCATGAAATTAAAAGATGTTTGCTTCTGCGGAGGAAAACTATGGTAAGTCTGGATGAGCTATTAAAAAGTAAAGATTTGTCAACAAATATCAGCATAGTTAAAACTATGGTATTCCCAGTAGTAACGTACGGATGTTATAGCTCGACCATAAAGAAGGTTGAGCACCGTAGGATTGATGAATTTGAATCACGGTGTTTGAGAAAACTGCTTATATTTCCTTGGACTACAAGAAGATCCAATCAATCCATACTACAGGAAATTAAGTCAAACTGTTCACTGTAAGGTATGATCATGAGGCTAAAGCTCAAATAT
Organism: Discoglossus pictus; assembly: GCA_027410445.1. Lineage (NCBI taxonomy): Eukaryota > Metazoa > Chordata > Amphibia > Anura > Alytidae > Discoglossus > Discoglossus pictus. The sequence continues at coordinate 409,853,265 of CM050164.1, read as the reverse complement.
TTTAGAAGACAGGATTCCCTAGAGCAGACTCTGATGCTGAGAAAGATTGAAGGCAAACAATGAAGGGGACAGCAGAGGCGGAGATGGATAGGTGGGGTCATTAAAGCAATTGGCATGAGCTTGATGGATCTCAAAGGACAGTAGACGACAGATATGCCTGTGTGCTGCGATCCATGGGGTTACTGAGAGTCAGCCATGACTGAACAACTAAACAAGAACAAAAGAAGAAACACATTTGCTGTTAGGGCAATAGTGTCCCTTTAATCCCTCCATTTTAATTATTAATTATGTTGCCCTACTCTAACTCTGAAAAATATTACAATGTACAAGAAAATGCAAAGGTCTGATACACTGAAACTGACAGAGCCAACCTGACACTTATTTGTGATAGAATTTCCTGAAGTATTCAGAGTTGTACTCCATATTCCAAATGCAGGTCTCTCAGTCTAAAGTGCAATATATGATATTATAGAAGTTCTAATTACATTTTACACCTACTGTACATTTGAGACATTCCAAAAATGTAAAACAGCTCACTGTGTTGTATTATGAAGTATGTTCACTAAAACAATGAGATTGTAAATACTTTACAACTAAGCATTATATAACACTAGCGGCTTGCCCATCAAAAATGACGGGGCAATACAATTTGAAGCCATGGCAATGCTGTTTGCCACACAATGTAAAGCTTTTTCTACTCTGAGGACCTTCAGCGCTCATTGCGAGCATCTTCTCTCGTGTACTTTTGCTCCTCTGAGCACCTCCGACGATCATCACAAAGTCAGATATATATATCCATATTTTGTTAGCTAAAAATTTATTAATTAGTTACTTAATAAATTAATATAATTTACCTATTTCTAATTAATATATCCAGCGATCAATAGCCTGAAGAGCTAACAATGTTTTTTTTTTTTCCTGCAGCATACAATGTACAGTTTGAGTGTTGCTGCCCTGAGGAGAAAGTGTAATGAATGTCCCAAGTGTGCATTAGAAGTAGGCTATGTGCGCAAGGGCAAACCGTTGGTTTAGTTGTGTAAAGAGCCATTTTAGAATCGGAATGTTATTAGTTGCAAGTTGTTGTTTGTCTATGTGTTACGTGGCTCATGAGCATTTTCCGTCATGTGTATTTTGTACCTCATACGTTCCTGTGTAAATGTGCTACGCGGTTGGCGGTGTTTTGCACGGTCCAGGGTCGTGTAGCCACCCTTTTTATTTTTTTGAGCGCCATTTCTTTTATTGCTTAGGCGATTTTCGAGTGCCGAAACTTGGCCAAATTGACCTAAATTCACGTTCCACCTGACTCCCAGACGTCTTGGCTGTTCCCCTTTGCTGTGTGTGATGTTTTTATTGTATTTTTATTTTAATTTTTTTATAATCACATAATACTTTCATTTCTCCTCAAAAAGTTCCTCAAAAGATATTGAGAACCTTTAAAAAACCAACAGTTGAAAAAATGCTGGTCATGTAACTCTAATTTAAAAAAGTTATTTAATAGTTTATTGAAAAAGATTAAGAATAAAGATACCTGATGAAAAATTAGTAAAATAATAAATTAGATGTAATTCTTTATTAAAAATATATTCAACTTTATAATAGTGGAGATAGTAATTTGCAACTATGATAGAATCTGGATAAATGAATTCATAGAATTAGATGTAAAATAAGACAGATAGGGCCTCATTCTATTAAGGGCCGTAGGAGATGAGGGGCCGCAAGGACCGGCCGCAAGCTTTTCTGCTATTCTATTCCCCTCTGGCCGGGGATTCCGGCAGGCTTGCGGCCGGCGCCTTGCTAACCCTTGCGGCCGCACGCGCCGGAGGAAAGCCTTTGTTTTAAAACGGCTGCAAGAGTTTCGGCCGCAAGAAAAGCCTGGTTGCTATTCTATTGCTCCGGGAACCCTCTCTGCAAGGCTAAAAGCGAGCCGCAGCTTACTTGCAGGAAAAAGGTCCCGCTAGCACCAATTAAGCACATTATAAAGCAGAAATAAAGGCATCCTGCACTCTGAGGAGACTATAAAGTGATTGTAGGTGTTAGCAAAAATAGCACAACATTCCCCTATACTCAAATCCGTAAAAAAATATTTTTTTTATATATGTCAAATATCCATGTAAAAAGTCCAGAGTGCTTGGAGCACCTCAGACCCGGCCACGCTGCGGCCGGAAAATAAACAGTTAATGTAAACTCGGATTTGGGCTGATGTGCAAGCTTGAGAGGGGGTTGATATTAATCCTCATGTCCCCCAATATGATCCCTAGCATTTACAGAGCTTTACAGTGCTGTCTTGAATTTATTTTTGACTTTAAAGATTTCTCAGCTTACGGCCGGTTGCAAGATATACGGCCGGCCGTAAGAGGAGATTTTACGGCCGATAATAGAATGAGGCCCATATTCTTTAAAAAATATTATTAAAATCTAGTGTCCTGTAGCCAAGCAAGTAACATTCCCATGGAAATCAGAGCAGGGATTGCCACTTTAAAAAACGTGAACTGCTTATTTATCATACAGATTAATAGAAAGTTATCTAACATTTTACATTCAATATAATAATAGCAGAGTAGTATTAATAACCTTTAATTAAGATATATATATACTTTTTTGTAAATGCTATTGTAATTGAGTGTCCTCTAATTATGCGGACAGAGTACCTATTGAAAATGGATCAGGGATTGTCATTTAAAAAAATACTCAATAGTATATTTATTAATGTTCTTTTTATATTCTATATAATATTCATAGATTTTTAGGAAGATACTACTGCATAGTAAACTGAAGGAATTAGAGTAATTATGTTCTAAGATCCAAACACTCACTCAGATAATAAAGTGTTATTCTTCAGATTATAAAAAATATATATTTTTAAAGGAACATCTTCTATATTTATCTATACATTGTGCTTATTTTCTTTTGTAGTTGTGATTTTCCATGGCTTGCAAAAGCAATCAAGTTTGAAAGACATCTGAAGTTACAAAACTAAGGGTTAAAGATATATGATCTTGATTCCTTCTCTGTATAAAAATTGACCTCCAACAAGTTTGAATTATGGTCCTTGACGAAGCAGCATTTATACGCGAGCGTTGGCCACTGTAGACACAGCTTCATTTCCTGATTCATGTTATTATAGCAGAGGGATGCTGAACAGCCGGGCCTGGTCTTGATTCAATCCTTTGCCATCCGGATATTTTTTAATGAAGTTTTTAGTTAGTGAAAACCTTGCTTTTGGATAGATGCTTACTAACTAAAAACTTCTTTAAAAAAACATATGTTATGTGCTTTTTTAGAGCACTATTCAATTGGCCAAATTGCAATTGAATGAGGGCCTAGGATAGCACAGTTAGCAGCACTTATTGCAGGTGGGAAGTGGTGGGTCCCCAGCTCCACCATAACAGTCAGTAAGGGACCATCCCCATTTTTCAATTTAATTCAAATTTTAAGCAATCTGCATCACTTTATTATTGATTATTTATATTTAGAATTATCACTTTGCACAAGCACTTTAACACTCACAGTCTCATCTGTGTTTTCCTTCTATTAAATAACAAAGGTAATTCAACATCTATTAAGACACCTCTTGTTATAACTATATGTGAAACATACTGAGATATTGAGGAAAAGGACATAGTAGAGATAATCATATTCAGATTGGTAATAATAATACCTATAAGCACAATTAGGTTTAATAGAAAATAGTATCTAGGAAAAAGCTTATTGTGTCACATTAATTTTAAATATGTTTTAAACCTTTTTAAATACATTAATAAAAATTACAAGTTTTAAATAATTGATTTATGTACTTTATTTAGTAAATAGTGGAGTTTTTTTTCTGGATGCAAAAGGAAGCCCTGAAAATTGCAACAGTTACAGAGCGATTAAATTGAACAAGTCCACAACTGCATGGCCGAAAGTCATAACCGTAAACCATGCACCGTAAGTAGCATTTTAGAACATGATCGTGATCCATTAGGCAAGGCCATAACTATCAATTTAGAAACAGCCAATAGTAAATGAGACCGTTATCATGACGTCAGTAAAACATGGAGGTCAAACCACAATCAATTAGCTTTTAGAAGTCCGATATGCGATCGGACTCGCAATTCCGCAATGCACAAAATAATAAAAATGAATAACGATACTGTTCTAGTCCATTTGGAGGGCCTGTTATGTATTAACTCCTTGATTACCGATTGATATCACAGAAATAAAACGTAAAAAATTTTTTTTTTTATTGTAGCTTTGCGAGCTTGAGACTGGTGTGCAATTAATTCTAATGTATTTCATCGCTATACCCATCTTTTAAAGTGCAGTATTGATTTGTATTTGCATTTACAGTGTTACAAACAGGTGTTTAACACTCTTGCGGGTCCTACCTGGTACTCGTAGGATTTTCTTCTACATTTGCCAGTTACGGGTTTGAAGGCAATTGCGAACTTGAGGAATCGTAGCAATTGAATAGCGATTTGTGATTGTAACATGGTGTGTCCAAACTCGGTCATGGAGGGCCGCACCCAGGCCTGGATTTGAATATATCCTTTCTGTGCACAAGTGAGTCAATCAGGATGACTGAAGAAGTGATTGACTCACTGGTGCATAGCAGGGTTATCATCAAATCCAGGCATGTGTGTGGCCCTCCAGGACCGAGTTTGGACACCCCTGATTTACGGCCTTGAAAGATCAAAGGCTTAGATTAGTTGGAGTTACAATTTTAACAACCGCAGGGATTTTCAGCCTGTAACCCACAAATTGTTTGCGGGTAGCCAAAAGACGCAAATTGAATAGCAAATTATTTACGGGCTCCATTACGGTCTTTTGTAACTACAATTTGCTCAATTAAATGGAGGCCTGTGTCTATGGCCAATTGACAGGTAGTTTTGTGCTTCGATGGGCAGGTTACTCCTCAACAGCAAAATAAGGCTTGAGTTATACACAAACCAAACACATGTATGTTTTGCTGAGAAAATATAATGTAAAAATGTAAGTAGGTGGGTAAGTGACAATTAATAAAAAATCATCACGCCCGTTGCCCCAGCTTAATTAACCAGTCATGGGGCTTCATTCAATTGCTATGTTTTTGAGATCCGGGCTCGCAGGTGGTGATCGGAAGCTACGTTGCTATTAAATTGCCTTCTCTTTGCGTGCTCGGATCGGGTTACATGCTGAGCCCTACTTTTCCTTGCCATCCGTCTAATCGCAGCTTACTTCCCTCAAAGCCTCTGATCTTTCACGGCCGCAAAAAATCCCTAATTGCAATTCAATTGCTCTGATTACTCTTCTGTCAAGCCCATAAATGGCTAAACTCGAACCACAGGTTACTTGTACCAAGGAGGTGTCTCAAAGGGCTTACTTACAAATCGTAATACTTGAAATGCAAATATAAACTCAATCCAGCACTGTAAATGATAGAGAGCACAATGGTTGACATTAGAATTAAAAGCACAACATTATCGCACATCTCCAAAATATAATACTTTATTTCATGTTTATTTTCCATCAGAAGTCATACGGACGTCAACCAACAAGCCCATAGGACTTTGGAATCCAACCTCCATATTTCATTGAGGTCCTACTGGCTTCAATAACGAGTTACGGGCTTGGAGGTCATTCAAGCTCGTAGGACTTCGGACGGAAATTAAACATGAAATAAAGTATTGTATTTTGGCGATGTGCAAGCTTGAAAAGGTTGTGCTTTTAATCCTAATACCACCCATTAAATTCCCCATCATTTACAGTGCTTTACAGTGCTGGATTGAATTTATATTTGCATTAACAGTTCTCAGAGTTTTCAGACTTGCAGCACGAGTTACGGCCTTGCGGCCGCAATCATATTCAAACCCGCGAATGCCGATAGCATGGTTTGCGATTAGCGGCAAGGGGAAGTTACTTGCGGGCCCAGCCAATTGTATAGCAGTGTAAACGCAGAGCTACGTGATGACGTAACTCAATCACAGCAAATCAGCGATTTGCAATCGAGTTACCTCCCGCAATTGAATGAGGCCCTAAATTTGATATAGAGAGCATATGAAAGTAACACTGGTATCCCAAAAGGAAGCTAGTTTAATCTTAAATAGCATAAAAACAGTTTATATATAGTATTAGTGTATTTTCACTAAGTAAATCGTTCTTCCGATATTCAGCATTGATTTTTGTGGTTCTTGTATGCTAATGCACGGCTCTATAAGCTAATTTGTGACTCATAGTAAAGGGGAAAAACGGAATACAACTACATGATATATGTATACCCAAATATAAATTTTGTTTCTATGAACAATAAGTGTTGGAAGACTTACTACATCTACTTATTACATCTAAAATGCAAATCTATAATGGAAGCCTTGAACTGATTTTCTCAGTGACAGGTTCATATTTGTTTATTTTGAACAATAATTAGACTTTCCAAATTTAAAGCTCATTTAAACATGTTTTCTTCATCTTTTGCTGCAGTTCTGCTAATCACCACAGGATCCAGCATCAGAGCAGAAAATGGTATTTGTCTTAAAGTCCACTGCTGTGCAGTGATGAGCTAGCCCTAGGAAGCTGCTTTCTCTGCTTGCTTCATTACCTCATCAACTTATGAATCATGAAATCAAGGATGTTTTTTATGCTTCATTTTAAGAAAAGCCATTTTCATGGGACACTGCAGATCCTCTGCAGATACTTCTACATGATAAAAAAAATATACTGTCATAATCATAATTTTTTTATTAATTTTTTTTTACATTTTGTCAACAAAACAAACTAAAAAAATAAAAATAATTTAGGTGTGCGTTTTAAACATTTTATATTTATTGTTGTTCAGCCGTTCAGTTGCTTCCAGTTCTCTGTGACCCTATTGACAACAGTACTCAAGGCACATCTATCAGCCATTACCCCTCTAAGCTCTCTCAAGCTCATGTCCATTACTTCAATTACCTCATCTAGCCATTCCCCTTCTCCATATGCCTTAAATCTCTCCAGCATCAGAGTCTTCTCTAGGAAATCCTGTCTTCTTGTGATATGGCCAACATATTTGAGTTGTAGCCTCACAATCAAACTTTCCAGTAAACAGTTTGGCTTGATCCCCTGTAGTATTGATTTTTGGTCCTTCTTGCAGGTCAAGGGACTCTAAGCAGTATTCTCCAACTCCACTATTCAAAGTCATGCATTCTGTGGTGCTTAGCCTTCTTTATGGTCCAGCTCTCACAACCGTATGTTAGTATTGGGAATACCATAGTTCTAACTATGCAGACCTTTGTTGATGGTGTAATATCTTTACTTGTTAGTAGCTTGTCCAAACTTGCCATAGCTTTTCTCCCCAGAAGCACATTTCTTTAAATGTCATAGCTGTAGTCACCATCTGTAGAGATCTTGCTGCCTCCACTTTGCCAGGAACTGAGATTGCTGTTTGACTTGATCTTCATCTTTTTTACATTGAACAGCATGCCAACTCTTAAATAGGCCCTTTAGTTCCCCCTCACTTTCATCTATCAGAATAATATTATCCATGCAATGAGGTTACTGATATTTCTCATTGCAATACTGATTCCTAATTTGTCCAGCCCAGGCTTACGCGTGCTATATCCCACATATAAGTTGAATAAATAAGGTGACAATATACACCCTTGTTGCACTCTTTTTCCGGTCTTCAAACATTCAGCTGTTCCACCTTTGGTTCTAATTGTAGCTTCTTGGTCCTCATACAGATTCATCAGGAGGTAAATGTTTTTTTTTTTTCGGGAGCTCTCCTGCTTTCTCCCCCAAACATTGACAATTAAAAAAATGCCTTGCACACTGGATATTTCTTAGTCCATTTATTCTTGGAGTGGAGCTTGAAGGATCTTAAGCAATACCTTGCTGGTATGTGAAATTAGTTCAATTATTTGATAACTTGAGCATTCTTTGGCACTGCCGTTTTTTGGGACTGGGATATAGATTGACCTTTTCCAGTCCACTGACCACTGTCACGTTTTCCAGCTTTGTTGGCATAATGCAATAAATGGTTTCACATCTTGTTGAATTGTGAACCGTCCAAATAGGATTCCATCAACTCCTGCAGCCTTGTTATGAGGAAAATCTACAGTAATGGAAACAAATCAGGGAGAAGTGTGTAGTGATAAAATGTAGGCCTCAGTAAGACAGGCCCAAAATTATCCACAAGAGAGAGAAAATAAAGTAAGTACCAAGAAAAAGGAAACCAAGAGTGAGAGAACCCAGAAAGCAGCAATGACCTGGAAACAGCAGCTAGTTTTGGTGAATGGTAGAGGGAAGAGAACATCAGAACTTCCCTGCAGGTAAGGGTTTTCCTGATACCTTGCAAGCTGTCCTAGTCAGTGTCTGCTCACCTACAACTGGGAGTCAGGCCCTGCAATACATGCAGGTAAAGGAAGGAGAATGGAGCAGTCTTAATGAAGCTGAACCTGAAAGTGTGGTTCAAAGCAAGACCTACCTGAGGTGGAAATGGCTGAAGCTGGAGAGAATGCTGAAGCTGTAGAGGCTTTTGAAGCAGAAAGTGATTCTAATATTGGAGAGAACCAGCCCCCAAACCCTGAACCTACACATGGATCAGATGAAACTGATCTAAAGAGATACTAAAAATTGTCGTCCAGTTGCTTTAATTCATTATAAAATCCTTGCCTAGTTTCTGTGTGTTTATTTGAGTTTTGTGTCCAGTCATTGATAAATACCAGCCATTACTGTGGTCTACACGGGGGGATATATTGCAAATATGAAATATCACGGAAATGTGTGTTCTGGCTGAGGGCTTTCTCAGAAATACTGAGGGAATATTAATTTTAAATGGATGGATTGAAGAAAATTTTTCTATAAGATTAGGAGTACAACAGGGTGTCCCGTTAGTTTTTTATATTGATCCTTTTTTTAAGGATGGTTGAGACCAATAAAAATATCCAACCTGGCTCCAAAGATTTATGTTAAGTGTATTGCTTAATGATGATTTATTGGCTTTTGTGAATTCCAGAAATTTGTATGATAATATACATTTGGGTTATAAGAAATGTTCAGAGATCTCAAATTCTCAAACGACTTACAGTAAATCTGCTTTTTGGATTGGAGAATCAGAAAAAATCGTTTTCTCCCAGGTATAGAAATAGACAATGAAATATCCTGGGAATAAAATTCTGTAATTCAGAATCAGTGGAATTGAATTGGGAAGAAAAATTAATATATGTAAAACAAAGGTCATGAGATGGAAGCAATGGAAACTGTCATTTGAAAACAGAGTGCCCAATTCAAGTGAGGCCCGTAAGTTAATTTGCTATTCAATTGGATCCAAATGATTTACGGGTTACGGCTAGAAAACTCTGCGATGGTTAAACCTGGAAATTACAGCCTTTGATCTTTAAATTCTGCAAGAATTACGATCGCTAAAATCGCAAATCGCTATTCAATTACTCCAATTTACCAAGGCTGCAAATGGTTTCACACACGTAAACGGCAAATGTAGGAGAAAATCCTATAATCCTATGCAAACAAAAAATCAATACTGCACTGTAAATGACGGGGAAAGCAATGAAAGACATTATAATTAATTGCACAATAGTCTCAAGCTCGTAAATCGGCAGTAAAAACATATATTAATATTTAATTTTGGGTTTATATCTATCTCAGAAATCAATGAGTTAATACATATCAGGCCACCCATATGGACTAGAACAGTATTGGCATTCATTTTTATAATTTCATATTTTGAGGGTTTGTGAGTCCCATCACATAACGGACCCCCAAACCTAATTGATTGACATGTAACCTCCATGTGTTACTGATTTAATGATGGAAGTCTCATTTTCTATTGGATGTTTCGAACAGACGAGTACCTGGTTTATGGGGTTGGCTTTTGGCTCGTAACTTGTGGGCTTCTTCAATTGAATAGCACCGTAATCAGAGACCAACGGGAGCCCGCAGACATACGGGCTGAATCCCGCAAATTGGGCTCTGAGTTAGGATTGATAAATCCTTTTTGCTGTCCATCTTTGTTTACCTGAGCTTTGTATTTCCACCACCTGAGAAAGATGTATTGAGCTTAGGGAATCTTTTCTTCCAGATGTTGTGGGGAAACAAGTTAAATCTGGTTAGGAGGGATAGTACAAGTTGGCCAAAAAACAAAGGTGGCCTTAATATGATAATTCAAGAGATATTTTTAATCTAATATTTTTGTGCTTCAATTTTCAAGGGATGTTTTTGACACAGGTCAAAATGCAGCAGTTCCTTTAAAGGCTGGTTACCAATATTTTAGACATGGTTTCATGGTGAAGATAACAAAAAGATCACACAAAAAACAGAATATTTATCATTATATGTAATTATGCATTTAAAATTGTTAGGACATTTGTAAAGTTTTTGTGCTCTCAGACCTTCATTTGAAAAAGGAAACACACTGTGACTGTTATCAAATACTTTGCTTCTGATGCAACAAAGAAAAAGAGTCTCTAAGGGGTGCTGGTTATGGACACTTCAATTATGCGGACAGTCTCATTAGCTTTTACATTCGTTTTTTTTTTGTCTGTATGAATAGACTTAACTTACTTAGCATACAAGAATGTATCTAACATAATATATACCCGCCAGAATTAATATAATGTGCTCATTAGTGAGGTAAGTAAGTGCTCCAAGTGCATTCTGTGAATTTATACAATAGCGAGTGACATTTTTTTGGTATCAAATACAGTTTTCTTCAAAGAATATACTATATTTCTGGACCCAAAATTGCTTAGAAACCCTAGAGGCTGCTCTTGTGTGATAGTTCCTAAATTAACTGTTTAGCCCAGTGGTTCCCAAACTGTGTGCCTACAGGGGAGCTGCAAACTGTTTTGGGGGGTAACATTGTTTTATCCTGGCCAGCAAATGCATTCTGGTGTGTGTGAGATCGGGTGTCACTTTCCTTTCATTCATTGCTCAGCTTGGCCTTCACTAACTATGCAATGTGTGCCCCACTGGTCCCCGTGCTAGGGTGTGTTCTACATGCAGGTGTCTTTTGACAGGAACTGTTTTAGACACTGCCCCCCTGCGGCACTCAGGCTATGGAAGGCGATAAACTGGGTATGTGTCAGAACTGCCTGTCAGTTCCTTTCTCACAGACAGACACGGACCAGACATGGCAGTATGGAGAAGCGAGTTAAGGGAAACAGCATGGAGTACAGCCCCTAGGCTACCGGCTGTACTACAATGTGTGAGCGGGGTCATATGTATAGAGAGAGCGGTGTGTCATGGAGAGGGCTTTCTATCATGTGGTGTGGGTTTGGTGTTATGGATAGTAATGTGTGTATGGTGTAAGGTGTGATGGAGGGAACTGCATTTTTTATAAAAATGTACCATGGTATTGAATGTGCGTAAGGTATAAGGTGCTATACAGAGGGCTGTATGTGTGGTATAATATGCCATGGAAGGGGCCATGCAGAGGGCTCTGTGGGGGTTATAAGATGCCTTGGAAGTTTGTGTGTGGGGTATAAGATACCATGAAAGGTATCATGCAGAGGGTTGTATGTCGGGTATAAGAAGCCATTGAAGTTGCCATGCAGATGTGTGTTATAGTATGCCATGGAAGGTGCCATGAAGACGTGTGTGTGTGTTCTATAAGGTGCCAACAATGTGCCTATTAAGGTAACATGCAGGGAACTGTGTGTATGGTATATGGAGCCAAAAAAAAAAGGTGGAAATGGTGTTCTTGGGGTTATAGGCAGCATTTCTCCTCCTCCAAACACGGTTGCGTTGATGCTAAAGAGCTCGATTTTGGTCTCATCTGACCACAACCCTTTCAACAAGTTCTCCAATGAATCATTCATATGTTCATTGGCGAACTTCAGACGTGCCTGTACATGTGCTTTCTTGAGCAGGGGGACCTTGCAGGCTTCAGGATTTCAGTCCTTCACGTCGTAGTGTGTTACCAATTGTTTTCTTGGTGACTATGGTGCCAGCTGCCTTGAGATCATTAACAAGATCCTCCCGTGTTGTTCTGGGGTGATTCCACACTGTTCTCATGCGCTTTTCTTGTTATTCTGTCTTTCACTGTTAAAATACACCTACCATTAAAATTCAGTCACAAACGTTTAAAATCAGAAAAAAGAATTATAATTGAATAAGGCCCTTAGTTTTTATGTGTGATACAAGCAAACTTTCTCCTTTTTCTCAATTATAGTAACCTTTGTTTACCACCCCCACAGCTTCCTAAACAGGTTCCTTTTATTACCCTATGCAGGACCCTTTTATTTTTTCATATTTCACTTAGCTATTCCCTGTCTGGCACTCATCCCTAAAGTCTATTTTATTCTGATGAACTCCTGTACTCCATGTCCTCGCCATGTCCTCGCCCATCCACCACAGTTTTTTTCTTCTACATAGAAATGTGAATACATGAATAAATATATTCTTACAGACTTTTGATATATTGTACATAAGGCAGGGATTCTCAGGCAGTGGGTTGGAGAATACCAATATGCATGGGTGTAGGAACTGGGGGGACGAGATAGAAATATTAGCAGTACAAAAAAAATGGGGCTTAATAGGCATCACTGAAACATGGTGGGATGAATCTCATGACTGTACTGTTAATGTGGATGGTTATAACCTATTTAGGAAAGATAGGGGAAATGGTAAACAAGGAGGAGGGATCTGTCTGTATGTTAAACCTGAATTTAAGCCTATAGTCAGAGAAGATATTTATGCTGGCACTAATGGCATCATTGAATCTTTGTGGGTTGAGCTAAATAGTGGAGGAGCTAATTCTAAATGCATATTGGTGGGAGTATGCTATAAACCCCCAAATATAGCTGAAAGTGAGGAAATGCAATTATTGTTACAGATTGGAAATGCAGCTAAGCATGGGCAAGTTCTAATAATGGGAGACTTTAATTACCCTGAAATAAACTGGATAAATGAGACCAGCAGCTCAGCTAAGGGGAGAAGGTTTTTGAATACACTCAGGGATCATTATCTGGCCCAGGTAATACAAGAACCTACTAGAAATGGGGCCATCTTGGATTTAGTCATCACAAGTAATATTTATATAATATCAAATGTTAAAATAGGGGAACCCTTGGGGAACAGTGATCACAACACAGTATCATTTGAGATTGAATACAAAAAACAGAGTTGTAAGGGGCCAACAAAAACTCTAAATTTTAAAAAGGGCTAACTTTAATGGGCTACGGGCAGCAATACTACATATAGACTGGGACAAAGAACTTACAGGGAAAAATACTGAAAATAAATGGACAACATTCAAATCCTTAATAAATAAACATACTCATCGGCATGTACCATGTGGAAATAAAATGAGTAGGAGTAAATCATATCCCATGTGGCTTAACAATGACTTAAATTATACAAGGAGGAGGGAACAGAGGCAGCTTTATGTGACTATAAGGAAATCAACAAGGCTTGCAAAAGGGCTATTAGACTGGCTAAAATAGAAAATGAGAAGTCAGTTGCAATGGAAAGTAAGACTAACCCTAAAATATTTTTTAAATATATTAATGGGAAGAAGGCGAGAAAGGAAGCTATAGGAACATTACAATGTGACACATGCCATCTGATAATTAGTGACCAGGAAAAGGCAGATGAGCTAAATAGGTTATTTTTGTCGGTATACACAAGGGAGGTACCAGTGGTTGGGACACCGCAACATAATGGGGCTACACTACCATCACTAAATAATTGGTTAACGCAGGAAGAAATCCAAAAGAGATTGGAGAAAATAATTGTTAATAAAGCCCCAGGTCCTGATGGAATACATCCAAGGGTACTGAGGGAGCTGGGTTCTGTAATAGCCAAACCGTTATATCTAATCTTTCAAGACTCACTCACTACATGGTCTCTACCGGATGACTGGAGAAAAGCAGAAGTGATACCTATATTTAAGGAGGGATCTAGAGCAAATCCGGGGAGTTATAGACCAGTGAGCCTCACATCTGTAGTTGGGAAGCTTTTAGAAGGGTTAATAAGGGACAGAATACAAGAATATGTCTATTTGAACAAGATCATAGGTAGCAGTCAACACGGATTTATGAAGGATAGGTCGTGTCAGACCAATCTAATTAGTTTTTATGAGGAGGTTAGTAGGAACATGGATCAGGGCAACTCAGTGGATGTAGTCTTTTTATATTTTTCAAAGGCATTTGATACAGTGCCACATGGAAGACTAGTGAGCAAACTAAGGGATACAGGAATAGCAGTAAATATCTGCTCATGGATCGAGAGCTGGCTAAAAGACAGAAAGCAAAGGGTTGTTGTAAATGGAACATACTCTGATTGGTCTAATGTGATAAGTGGGGTTCCTCAAGGTTCACTATTAGGTCCTATCCTTTTTAACATATTTATTAATGACATAGAAGTAGGGCTTTGAAAGTATTGTCTCCATTTTTGCTGATGACACTAAGTTGTGCAAGGTAATAAAATCAGATAATGATGTACTTTCCCTACAAAGGGATTTGCATAAATTAGAGAAATAGGCGGCTAAATGGCAGATGAGATTTAATACAAATAAATGCAAGGTTATGCATTTGGGAAGGAAAAATAGCCATGCAATCTATAATCTTAATGGAGCAAATCTAGGAGTATCAGATATTGAGAGGGATTTTGGAGTACTAGTGGACAACCACCTAGGTAACAGCGCTCAAAGCCAAGCAGCAGCTGCAAAGGCAAGTAAAATATTAGCATGTATTAGGAAGGGTATAGAAGCAAGGGAAGCAAATATAATTCTGCCACTATACAAATCCCTAGTACGCTCTCATTTGGAATATGGAGTACAATTTTGGGCACCACTTCATAAAAAAGCCATTTTTGAGCTGGAAAAAGTACAAAGAAGTGCTACAAAACTAATAAGGGGAATGGAGGGGCTAAGCTATGAAGAAAGACTTAACAAAATAAACTTATTTTAGCTAGAAAAAAGGCATCTACGAGGGGATATGATTACCTTATTTAAATACATCCAGGGTCAATATAAGGCTTTGTCAAGTGAACTTTTTGTAGCAAGAGATTTTCAACTGACAAGAGGACATCCTTTGAGGTTAGAGGAAAAAAGATTTCATCTTAAACAAAGAAAAGGGTTCTTCACAGTTAGGGTGGTTAAACTGTGGAATTCTCTACCAAAGGAGGTGGTAACAGCAAATTTGATAGACAACTTCAAAAAGGGGTTAGATATATTTTTGAATAAAGAGGGCATTCAAGGCTATCCTAGATAACTAGCGAAGGAATATTGATCCAGGGAGAAATTTGATCGCCAGTTTCTGGGGTCAGGAAGGAATTATGCTTTTTTTCCCCCTTATGAGACAATTGACAAAGTTTCAATGTTTTTTTTTTTTTTCTGTTTGCCTTACTCTGGATCAATTAACAATTAATAATAAATAGTCCACTTATTAAAAAGATCAAGAGAGATCTAAAAAGGTTGAACTTGATGGACTAACTCTTTATTCATCCTCCAATACTATACTATTAATAATTATTTAACAACAAATGTATTAATAACTAATACGCATATTGCATATAAGAGGAGATCTTAACAGGTTAAACTTGATGGACTGAAAGTCTTTTTTCAACCTTAATTACTATGCAACTATGTAAATAACTAAATCTTTAAACAACTTAGGGCTATTACACGCCTGGAGAGTCAACCACTCTAAAAAAAAATATTTTCATATTATTCTCACACCCACGTCATATTCCCATATAGACACCATATTAATAAACTCAACCCTTTTTGATAAATCCAGAGTGGCAGCAATCTATCCCTGCCCATGGTCAGATCATGGAGCAGTATTACTGAACCTTGACCTGGGCAAAAATCTAAACACTCCATATTCCTGGACACTGAATGATCTCCTCCTCACAAACCCAATACTCCAAAACCAGATAGCCATTGGCCTAAAATTATTTTTCGAGACTAACTCCTCTACAGACACGAGCATTGGATGGATATGGGTGCCCGTAAGGCATTCATTAGGGGGACTTGTATAAAGTTAGCATTGGCCCATAAGAAACAATGCAAACAAAAGGAAAAGGAACTATTGGAACCTCTACAGAGATTAGAACACCAAAACCAGCAGAATACAACTCCTCATACACACTAACAAATAGATAAATACAGACTGGAATTAGATAAAATTTTGTCAGAAGTATCTGAGAAGACCCTATGACGCACAAACCACCTATTTTATGCTTAGGCCAACAAGCCCGATTCCCTACTAGCTAAGAGACTCACTCAAACAAGAATATTGGATTAATTTCAACAAGTCAAAATGAAATAAAAAAAGACCTTTAGAAGATTTCTACCAGAAAATGTATTCCACTACAGCCCAAAACAACATAGGACTTACCAATGGTACCTTGACACATATGACCTCCCTAAAGCCACCGATCAAAACCTAGCCAACTGTAACGCAGACATCAAAATAGAGGAAACCCATAATGCAATTAAGAACCTGACGGTTTTACCACCTCATATTCTAAAACATTTGCAGACTGCCTTGTCCCCTACCTTTGTAAACTTTTCGACTCAATCCTTACTGGAGATGAGATGCCCCCAGAACTCAACCAGGCCGAACTGCTAGTATTAACTAAGGAATAAAGGGACCCCCTTGAGGCCAAAAATGAACGCCCTATATCCCTCATGAATGGAGACGTTAACTTACTGGCCGAAATCATGGCAGAAAGCATCTCCAGATTCCTTCCAAATTTGATACAGCTTTGTCCCCCATAGACAAACGATGGATAATATTAGAAGGACTCTGAACATTCTCCACTTGGAGCACCATTCTAACACCCCACTATGTGCCTTGGATATAGTAAAGGCTTTTGATAGAGTAGAATTAAACTATTTATATACAACTTTGTCCAAATTCGGCTTTAGGGGGCAAATCCTTAATATACTTAGACTAGCGACTTGCCCGTCAAAAATGACGGCAATAAAATTGGAAGGCAGGTAATGCTGTTTGGTCCAGACATAAATTTTGTTGCTGTTCCAAGATCCTTCAGAGCTCACTGCGAGGCTGTTGGTTGTTGTATATTTTTTTCTGATAGGCGCTGTTATAGTTTGTTTGGCGGTGATCTGCTTTTTTCGCTTATTGCAAGGCTTTTTGTGCTATGAGCAGCATTGGTCTCGTTGTGAGCGGCGCGACGAATATCTTTTGTGTTTATTGTGTTTTTTCATTTTTTGGTGTGTAAATTAAGTAATAATAAATGAATATGATTTACCTATTTGGAAGTAATATATGCAGGAAGCATTGTGTTGAAGAGCTGACAATCTGTTTTGATGTTCCTGCAGCATACAATGTAGGTTTGCAGTGTCTTGGATCTGAGGTGTAAGTGTCAGCAATGTGTGCAGTGTAAATATGCTGCGTGCGCGAGGAAAAGCCGTTAGGGTAGCTGTGTACTTCCGCATTGTGTAAGTTAGTGTTGTAAAATGGCGGCTAATGTGTATGTGCTAGGCGGCTGTGGATGATTTAGTGTCCTTGTTAATAGTGTATCTTGGACCTCGCGTGGCTTTTTCGGAAAATCCGTATATGTTTTGTTGTGTTTTGCGTGTTTAGGGTCCTGTAGCCTCGTTTTTTACGGTGGCCATTTTTTTTTTACGCTTAGGGGATTTTCGGGTGTCTAAACTCGGGAATTTTGACTTAAATTGAGGTGTAACTTCAGTTGCAGAGGTCCTGGGTGCCCCCCTTGCTGTGGGTAAGTTTTTTATGTATTTTTTGTGTGTATTTATTGTGTTTTAATGTTTTCCGGTGCGCGCGGTTTGGCCGTTAAGGTCATTTTTTGGCGAGCGCTCATCGCTAAGTTGTACGGACTCCGCAAACAGCGTGAGGACGACTCGCAGTTGGACTATTATAATATGTGATCTTACTACCACTGCCCTCAGGCCAATCTCAAACTGTCAGAGACAAACAAAACAAATATTAAAGTAGAGAGGAACCAGACAGGGGTGCCCGTTGTCCCCCTTGCTGTTTGCGCTGTCAAACCCTTAGCTCCGGCCATAAGAAGCAACACAGAAATTGCAGGTCTTAAGGTGGGCCTACAGCATTTTAAGTGTTCGCTGTTTGCGGATGATCTCCCATGCACCCTAACAAAACCCGAAACCTCAATCCCTGCCTTAATGTCTAGCATTGAGGGCTTTGGCCTAATATTGGGCCTGCAAATAAACATAGAAAAAGCAGAGGCACTGGGTGTTGGAATACCCCAGGCTGATATGGACAATCTAAAAAAACAATCAAATCAATTTGTATGGCCAGAAAGTTATATAAAATATTTGGGGGTTAAAATCATTGGGAAAATATCCAAACTACACAAGGTAAATTATCCTCCTCTATTTAAAAAACTGACTGCAGATATGCATAACTGATCACTCTCCATATATCATGGATGGGCTGTATATCCACCGTCAAGATGAATATCCTTCCTAAGGTGTTATACCTGTTTAGATCTTTAGCCATTCCAGTTGACACCAAAAACTAGAGAAACTACAAAAAACGATACTCAAATTTTTTCTGGAGAGATAGGCTGCTGCAAATTGCGAGGGGGTTAATGTTTAAACACAGAACCCAGGGGGGACTCTCCTGCCCTAATTTAAAGCAGTACTTCATGGCAGCCCAACTCGTATTCTTGCCTTTAGCTCGAACCCCATGATCAATCTCACTAGGTCAATATGGACCTGTACCAATCTTAAATACCACTTAGCGCCAGCACACTCTCCTCTATCTATAAGATCATTCCCTAACTTTGACAGAGATTTCAACACAGAATCAAAAAATTGGTGGCTAACTAGCAACTTAAATAGAGTGTGCACTTGGTTCCCTAATGATAAACTGACCCCCCATGAGCAGCTGAGCACCCAGTACAATATCCCACACAAAGAAAATTGGAATTATAGGAAATTGAGACATTGGCTTTCAACACTGACCCGTGTTCACAGGACATCTGGACCCAGTCTGGCTCCCTGTGATTTGTAAAAACCTTCCCTCCTTAAAAGGAACCCTGGGCTCCCTGTACTCCATTTTTAACAACCCCAAAACATGTAAAAAACAAACAAAACAGTTTTATGACAAAATGGTAAAAGGACCTTGGTAGATACATAGTTACAAACATGTGGAGAGAGGCCTGTTCAAACCTATCTAGGGGATCTCTCACCTACAACCTACACGAAGTATCAATCAAAGTCTTACACCGAATTTATTACACACCTTCGAGAATGCACAAAATTAAACACCAAGTAAATGAAAATTGCTTTAGAGGCTGTGACTCTCTAGGGGACTTTTATCATATATGATGGGCATGTTCCAAGGTGTAGTAGATGTGGGGGAAATTGACTCAGTTAATCTCTCAATTGATAAACTTTTTGATCCTTCCCACAAGGGAGTAATGCCTCCTAGGTATCCATTCAGCCAATTTAAACACAAATCAAAATAAAGTCTTCCAATATTTTGCCTAGCCGTCAAAAAACAGGTGGCTAAAAACTGGAAAAAGCCTATGTAAAACTTAAGAGAAGTCACCCTCAAAATTAACTACATAATGATCAATGAAAAGCTGCCTCATATCCTACAGGATACTTCCCCCCCTTTTCTCAAGATATGGACACCCTGGCTTAACTCCCTGCATAGCATTTCAATTTAGCAGGCACATACTTGACTTTGGACTGTGGTTGGTGTGGGGGAATGGAGGCTGGAGGGACCTGGGCCGTCAACAATCTTGAATGATTCACACAGAATGAATAGATGGTAAGTTTGCCAGACTTGATTCCCCGTTTCACCCAACCCCTTTTTTACCCCTGTTTTGTTTTTTCATTGGTTCTCCCTTTATCTGTTACAGTCAAGTTAATAACATAACTAATGGAAAAAAAGAGGTAAAATGAAAACAAGAAACATAAACAGGTTAGGAAGCCTTTATTTGAGAAAGAAAAAAAGAAAGAAAATAAAAAAGAGAAGGAATACAAAAGTAAAACTTAGCATTACTTAACAATCTATTATAACTGTATAAGGCCCAATTCAATTGCAAGCCCGCAACTTGATCGTAGTAGGCCGAATGTCTGCGGGTATGTTGTGGGCTCCAGCTCGTCTCCGAGCTATTCGATTACTCAAACCCGCAAGCTATTGCCCCAAACTCGAACCTGTAAACCATGCACTGGTTCATAGCAGGTCAGAGTGGGAACATGATCAATTAAGCAAGCCTGTAACCTCCCATCTCGAATTAGCCAATAGAAAATGAGACTGTCATTATTACGGCAGTAAAACATGGAGTTTACATGTCAATCAATTAGGTTCGGGGGTCCGATATGAGATCAGACTCACAAACCCGCAAAATAAAGAATTATGAAAATGAATGCCAATACTGTTGTAGTCCATATGGGTGGCCTGATATGCATTAACTCATCGATACCCGAGATCGATTTAACCCCAAATTTGAACATAAATATAAATTTAATTTCCTGCCAATTTGCGAGCCTGAGCCTGTTGTGCAATTAATTCTAATATCTATCATTGCTTTCCCCAGTGCAGTATTGATTTTTTATTTGCATTTACAGTGCTACAAATAGATATTTAACCCCCTTGCGGGTCCTCTCTAGCACTTGTAGGATTTTCTGCTTCTTTTGCCATTCATAGCTGTGAAAACATTTGCAGCCTTGGGAAATTGGAGCAATTGAAAAGCGATTTGCGATTATAGCCATCGTAACTCTTGAGGAAGTGAAAGATCAAAGGTTTCGGGAGGCTGTAAGTTCCAGGTTTAACATTGCCATAACTCTTAACACATTTGGAGCCCGTAAAAATAGGCCAATTGAATAGCAAATTTACCTGCGACCTCACTTATGGGCTACAGTAACATGCGAAAGCTCAATTGAATCGGGATTTAAGTTTTCATATTTCCTCTTAAAAGGACTGTAAAGTGATTGCTAATAATATCTGTGTTTGAAAAAAGATCTGTACACCCCTTGTTTCATATCTTGTTATTTCCCAAATATTTCTTTAATAAAAAAAAGATTGAATAAAAAAAAATATATATTTAATTGTAGTAAACTAAATCAGTGGTGAAGTGAGCTACAGAGGTTCTAGGTAAACCAACATTTCTATTATGGAAGTTTATCATTAGACTATGCATGCATACAAGGAATTAGCACAAGTGTGTTGTGATGTTTTTGTATGTATTGTTTGTAAATTGTTTGTGTATGTATTGTGTTAATTTTCAACATTTTATTTATGTATATTGTTAGCAGGGTTCTTGTCACAAGGATTTAAAATAAATCAGGGTTGTCACAAGCATTTGAGAAACATGCAGATGTGCCACACAACAAAAATAGTTGGGAACCACTGACCTATTTATTTAGGTAAAGACAATGCACTATAATATATTTTGATTCATACAGGTGCTTCAGTATTGGTGAAAATAAAACAAAAAATAATACATGGAAATATGCATACACACATAAAATGCAAAGAAAAATAAATGCAAAGAAAATTACAAAATACATATTGTAGTTAGTAAGATTAGATGACTTAATAAATTTAGATATTTATTATAATCTGTAAGGGGGAAATTACAAAGATTATTTGTATTAGTCAAAGATGAGTCAATAATATGATCTATAGGTTTGAAATATATTCCAGCATGTCAAATCAATCTAACTTAATACTTCTTCTACATGCTTTGAAAACTGAATACTTTGCATGATTGATAACTTGATGTAATGTCTCATTAGCTGTGAGAAAACATTTAGTAATACAAATCATTATGTTATTTCCGTAATCTCTGTGTTTTTCAAATTACTTGTTGTACTCTCATATTTTGAGTAAATCAAGATATTTATTTTTATTATATTTATTTATAATTAAATATTTATAGTTTCATCACATTCAAAATGGTAGACCCATTGTTAAGTTTAAGTTTTCATATTGGCAAAGTCATATCATGGCTTCTTACCTGATGTTTTTTATGCCATTAATCATAATTATTTTCTACTGCTCAACACACACAATAACTATAATAATCTATGAAAAATTCTTACTGGACAAGATATTCTTGTATACAGTACTTTGGTGACCTACTTGGTGTTGCTATTACAATGAGACAGCTCCTTGCAATTTCTTTTTTGTTGCTTATTTTTTAACTGTATAAAAAAGCCCTGTCATTGTTTAAAAGTCAAGTTTTATTGTGAAGTTTTGCTAAATCTACCAGTACAGACATTTCTCTAGTGGGTATTTTAGTTTTACATATAACTTAGGAACTGTCTTCTATATACACCTATATATACCTGGTATAGCATATAAATACAGGCATGCCCCTTTTAACTGTGTTGCAAGAAGACCAAGTGCTAAATTAAACAGTGTTAAAAGGGTCAATTTTAAAATAAAATAAGTCATAGGCAATTTAAAAATTCCTTCCATGGCTCTTGGTGTTTTGGAATGATACACAAGCATCGAATCAGTCTTACTCAGGGATATGTCGGGCTAAAACTGTGTTATATCCAATGGGGGATGTGTCAGAACAAAACAACTTTATAGCGAATAAGTGTTAAGCGGGGTCTGCCTTTATATTAATAGTAGTATTTCTGAGAGAACAATTATAGAATGCAAATTAATAAGAATATAGGAGTATAAGCAAATTTATAATTATTCTGCATTCCAGACCATTAATAAAAGAACAAATTATCAGTGGTAAATAACAATAATGAAAGAGGAGCAATTTCAATCACATATTATAATTGTCCAACTACGAATCATCGTCACGCTGTTTGCGTGGTCCGTACGACTTAGCGATGAGCGCCGCATAGGCAATGATTACCGAAGGAGCTCATTGCTGGCGAGCCTCGCATAGCCTCGCATAGCGAGGTGAGCCGTTAAACCCGGAGCACTTAGGCAATGTGTGCAGAAGGTGCTCATTGTGAGGCAAGCCATTAAACCCGGAGCACTTTTAGCGGGACTTAGCCAAATAAAAATATGAGACGAAAAAAATATGAGATGTGGTCAGCCCCAGCCACATGGCACCTAGTATTTTTATTGGATACTGTCCCTGGCGTCCTTTTTCTTACTCTTAAAGGAAAGTCTGAGAAGCTCCTAGGATAATACGAAACAAAAAATTTGAAGAGACAAGCTAAAATATTTTGATTATTGTTAGAAATAAAATAATGTTATTGAAAATGAAGTATTCTCTTTTTAGCTTGTCATCTAAAGTTTTGTTCTTCATTTATCTATCTTACATATGATGACATGTGTTAAAACATTCTATTTTGCAATTTTTCACTCTTGTTCTAATTTAACATATTACATTAGAATAGAAGTAATTTGAAAATTATATTAATGTACATTTTATTGCTTTCAGTATTTTACTCAAGATTATCTATTTCTCAGACAAATAATATTATTAAAATAGAAGTTTCAATTTACTATAAAATGTCTCAGCTTGTATTATAATAATATGCTTACACAGAAATGCTCTTGTACGTACATAGAATTTGTGTTTTTTACTTTAAATAATAATAAATAGCAAAGATTTCCATACGTTATCACACATCATTATGGATGTAGGACGGCACCAATTCTGCTACATTATCCCTCCTGTGATCAAATTATTTACTAGAAACAGTAGATGAATATGTGCAAGGTTAAAGTGGAATGGGCATGATAAGGTATCCAAATGCTCTGCTCTCAATCTTGTACCTCTGTTGTTCTCTATATAGCGATGAGATACAGGGTAATGGGCATATGTAGGGGTTTATGCTGGCCTAAGCCCCATATACTTGAACAAAATCTTAGGTTTATGAGTGTGTATATATATATATATATATATATATATATACTGCCAGGCAAGGAGCACAGAAGGCACTCCTTGCGCTGTTGGAGATGAGCGACGCAGGTGCTCATCCCTACTATCCCGTACAACTTAGGCAGGGAGCGCCAAAGGTGCTCACTGCGCTAGTGGAGATGAGCGCCAAAGGTGCTCATCCATATGACCACCTACGACTTAGGCAGGGAGCGGCGAAGGTGCCATACGGCATTCATCCGTACGACCCCATAGGGCTTAGGCAGGGAGTGCCAAAGGCACTCACTGTGCTGGTGGAGATGAGCACCGTAGACCCTGCACGACTTGTGCATCATACCTACAACCTTCGGAACTACACATCAACACAAACCTCAAATACACAATTCACAGTGCGAGACCCATAGCACTTTGAAAAAAACGGCTATAAAAAAATTGCGGGCCGTAACACTTACAAAAGGAAACCGCCACTTATAAAAAAAAATACGAACCGCAAAAAATATGAACTTAACGGCCGCACCACGCACAGCGAAAAACACCCCAAAAAACACGAAATACAAACTAAAATACAAAAAAAATAATACACACACAGCAAGGGGGTACAGCCTGGACGTCTGGAAAGGAGGTTACACGCCAAATTACATCACATTTAAAGACTTTCGCCACTCGAAAATCCCCTAAGCGAGAGAAAAAATGGGCGCCGAAGAAAACGAAAACGAGGCTACCCAACCCCTAAGCACGCAAAACACTGCCAGGCACATACGACTTTTACACAGAACCGTACAAGCTACTAAATACACTATTAGGAAGGAAGCTAAATGCTACACACCCGCGTAACACCTACAGAATCGCAGCCATTTTACAACACTAACTGCAAACTAATAACATTACTGTTTCAAAATGCAGAACTACACAGCTAAACAAACGGTTTCCCCTCGCGCACGCAGCCTATTTACACTACACACTGCACACATTGCTGACACACCTCAGCTCAACAACACTGCAAATCTACATTGTATGCTCCAAGAACATCAAAACAGATTGTTAGCTCTTCAGCATATTGCTTCCTGCATATATTAATTACAAATAGGTAAAGTATATTAATTTATGATTTTATTAATTAATTATCATTAAAAAATACATACACAGAAGAAAAAAAACAGACGACAGGATCACACTAAACGCCAAAGGTGCTCATCGTGTGCCTCACAAGGAGTGCCAACAGTGTTTACAGGAGCAAAACGAAACCAGGGGAGAGGCTCACAATGAGCGTCAAAAGGAGATCAGCGCCAACCTTGCAATGAGTGCCAAAGGAGATCTGATAACCAAAAATACACCAACTGAGAGGCTCACAATGAGCGCCGAAGGTACTCACAAAACCAAAAAACTTACTTTGTGTGGCAAACGGCATTACCTGCCTTACAATTCTATTGCCGTCATTTTTTAATGGGCAAGTCGCTAGTATATATATATTTATATATATCAATCGTTTCATATTTGGTGGGCTAAGAGTGATAGAAGCCCTTCACCATATAAAGTACAGTAGTACAAACAATTAAGAGTACATTAGTGATTCTATTTGAATGTCTAAAAAATAAGTTAATAAGCTTATTTCCTGCTCAAATTTTTCAGAAATACAGTTTATGCACTGCACTCTAGGAAAACTGTGCAGAGCATGCAAATGAGACCACAATGCATCCTCACTCTGTCAATCCATACCATTTTAAACATGGCTCATTTTAAGCATATGCTTACTGTATTTCACAGTTTTAGGCATAACAATGGATGGATCATTCACAAACCAGGTCACTTAACCACATACAGCACTGTTTCTAATTATTTTATTGAAAAGTTTAAAATATATACAACAATAAATACATTTACTTTCATCATGTTTCAACTTTTCATACATAATACAATTCATATTTATAAAACATATAATTTTGTTTTACAATCATAAATTGTTACAATCATAAAATGATACAATCATTAAATGTATTGTGAATTATAAATTATAATATAATAATCATATTTAGGTTTACAATAAAAAATGCAAAGGCATTAATAAAATAAAAGCAAATCACGTTAAAAGAAATAATTTACATGGAAAAAGCTTCCACTCTCCCTTCATCTTTTACCCCTCATGTTGTCCCTGGTGTCATCTTTGAAAAGGATTCATGTAAAAAAAACAGATAAGAAGTGTTAAAATGCATATAAAATTACTGTGCAAATATTTTGTTCCATTTCTCTTGCTGCCATAAAACCTTTGCATTTGTATCTTTTTTTTCTTGTCTAATAAGAAATATAAATACATTTGACTTAAAATCATACCGATGCCTTGATTAACGGGTAAAATTTCTCTTTTGAATAAAACAAGATTTCTTAATTTCCATAAAACGTCTTTAACAGTATTTATGATTTGCCATGCAATCTTATTTTTCTTAAAAATCTGCTGACTTAAATAAACCATATAAAATTAATTCATAAGTTACATTAATATCTCATAAAATTTGCATCATCGATTTCCATATATCTTTAGCAAAGGAACAACCCCAAAACAAATTATATACATTTTCATCTGCTCCAGAATTTTCTCTTGGCCTTTTTTTATTTTGGATTAAACCTCTTCTGTATTGAAAGATCCTTGTCGGAATACAATTATGAACTGCGGCCCAAGCCAAATCTCATTGTGTATTAAATAAAAAAAATTAGAATCTTGTCTCCATATTTTTTTACATTTGTCTCCAGGGAAACTTTCTATAGATAAAACGTCCTTTCTTTTTTCTATTAAAATTGTTAATTTTCTCGTTTTTTTATGCTATTTATATCTATATTACTTATCTCATATTTTTTAATTAAATTATTAAGATCAGTATAAAATGTTGGTGGGTCAAAAGCATAAGTTTTTTTTATAGACAATGGCATCCACTCATATCTAGAAAAAATGATCCCTCCATAAAATCTAATAAAATAGCATTTTTTTCAGTATGCTCAGTTTTTCTTACGCAATAAGATAAAATATTAAGCCATAAAAATGTATTAATATCCAGCAGGTTTTTTCCCCCTAGTTCACACTTCCTGCTTATTTTATCTCTCACCAGCTTTTTCATTCTTAAACCCCATAAAAAATAGATCATTTATATTTTTATTTTTTTAAACAATAAAACATTTGGTGGAAAGATAAAACAATTCAAAGGTAAGATAGGCAATAAAATCGCGTTAATTAT
Source organism: Discoglossus pictus (assembly GCA_027410445.1). NCBI lineage: Eukaryota > Metazoa > Chordata > Amphibia > Anura > Alytidae > Discoglossus > Discoglossus pictus. Next base: position 409,826,320 of record CM050164.1, on the reverse strand, counting down.
TAAAAATTTTCCTTCTAAAGTTACATTTCTTAGATTCCAAAAAACTATTTTCTCTTGTAATTTTTTCAGAATTAAAACCCAATTTCCAAGGCCACATAAAAATGTATTAAAAACAATCCCTAAAATAGTTAAATGAGTTCTAGTGATTTCTAATGGAATTGTTACCTCCTCTTTCCAATTATTTAAAAGCATACATTTACTTTTGTTTATATTTAAAATTAAAGATGAGGCTTTCGAATAAATCTGTGCCCAGAAAATAATTTTACGTATAGGGGCGTTAGAGGTACAGAATACGCTTACATCATCCATGTAAACTATTTGTTGTTGTTTAGTCATTCAGCCGCTTCTGACTCTCCGTGACTCTATGGACCACAGCACGCCAGGTGCATCTCTCAGTCACTGCCCCTCTGAGCTCCATCAAGTTCATGCTCATTGCTTCAGTGACCTCATCTATCCATCTCCACCTCTGTTGTCCCCTTCTTCTTGTGCCTTCAATCTTTCCCAGCATCAGAGTCTTTTCTAGGGAATCCTGCCGTCTCATAATATGGCCAAAATATTTGAGCTTCAGCCTCATGATCATACTTTCTAGTGAACAGTTTGTCTTGATTTCCTGAATTATTGATTTATTGGATCTTCTTGCTGTCCAAGGGACTCTAAGCAGTCTTCTCCAACACCACAATTCAAAGGCGCCAATTCTATGGCACTCAGATTTCTTTATGGACCAGCTCTCACATCCATATGTTACTACTGGGAATACCATAGTTCGAACTATGCCGACCTTTGTTGATAGTTTAATATCTTTACTTTTTACCACCTTGTCCAAGCTTGCCGTAGCTTTCCTCCCCAGAAGCAAACGTCTTTTAATTTAATGACCACGTCCTCCTCCATCCGGAACTTGGATTTCCTTTGTTACCTTATCTGCCCTATGTTTTTCTAAAAATGGTTCGATTGCACATATAAAAAGGATGGGTGATAAGGGACATCCCTGTCTAACACCAGACTTATGGCCTTATTAAATTAGCCTTTGTAGTTCCCACGGTCCTCGCAAAAGACAGTTTTTTGCAGTTTTTTTCCCCAATATGTCCCTCGCAACCTAATAATCAAAATTAGAAGGGTGATAGGACCCCAATTTTTTATATCTTTTGGATCTCCTTTTTTTATGTAATAAAGTCACAGTACCACTCCTTATAGATGGTGGTAACATATCACCCTTCAAGAACATTTTACAAATAGATAAAATGTTATCTTTAATAAAAATCCCAAAACTTTCGGGAAAATTCCCAAGGGAGGCCATCATTACCCTTTTTTTGTTTGTTTCAAAGCTAAAAACCACACTAAAAAGCTCTTCCATACTAAGATCATCTAATAAAACCTCTCCATCTTCTTTACTTAAAACCATGTTAATTGACTTTAAAATATCAGTCTTACAAGCCTCGTCTATCTTTTTTTCTTTATATAAATTAGAAAAAAAAAATGGAGGCTATATTTACAATATACAATTTTCCACTTTCTTCTAAAACTTCTATATTGGATTTGTTAAAAGCTTTCTTAAAAAAATATCGATTTCATTATTCTCTTTTTTCAATATGTTTAACTTTAGATTAAAAAATTATCGTTTTTCCTTTTTCTTCTAAAAACATTTTAATGTCTTCTCTTAATTTCTTTGTTTCTACATCAACCCAGTTCTTTAAATTTAAAGAGCCATTGTCTTCTTTTTTGTAAAATTTCATACCGTTCTCGTTTTCTTCTGGACAACTTTTTTCCCCACGTAATAAAAATGTTTTTACATTCACTTTTCACCATTTCCCACCAAAATTAAATATTTAAAAAAAAACATTGTTTTCTTTGCAGGGATTTATAAAACCATCCAGAATGTCTTACAACTTCTTCATTTTCTAAAATAGATATATTTCATTTCCATAATCCTTTACCTTTAGCTTCAAGTAGCTTTTAACGCATAAGGGTCTGATATTATATGTAGTATTAAATCTATACTAGTGATGTCCCGAACAGTTTGCCCGCGGACTATTCGCGACGATTTTAGCATGTTCACGTTCGCAGCGGACGGCGAACAAATGCGCTTTTGGGTTCGCCCGCTATTCTTTATCATTGAGGAAACTTTGACCCTGCACCTCACAGACAGCAGACACATTCCAGCCAATCAGCAGCATACACTCCCTTCCAGAGCCTTCCGTCTGAAGGACAGCAACCCAAAAAGCCATTTTTAGGGCTAGAACATCATTTATTTTATTTTATATATTTTTTCTGTGTAATCTAATTGCATATGCCTGCCTGCCAGCGTGTGTGTGTGACAGGCTAACACCTAACAGCTTATATTGTGCTCAGTGAAATAAAACAACACTTTTTTGACTGTAATAGATTGAATAGCAATTGCCTGCCTACAGACGTGTGTGTGAAGCCTATTGCATCTACTCTGCCAACTTTTGCCAGTGCACAGTGATACGTCATATCTGGTGCAACCGTAGTGTACAGTGACATAAAACAACACATTTTTGACTGTAATCGATTGAATATCAGTTGCCTGCCTACAGGCGTGTGTGTGAAGCCTATTGCATCTACTCTGCCAACTTTTGCCAGTGCACAGTGACAATCATATCTGGTGGCACCTTAGATTGCACTTGCAATGCCGCCAAATTTGAATTGGGAGGACCGACCAAGCATCTTTTTCTATCTCCCGCTTCCAAAAATCTATGCCATATACACGTCCCCTGATAGTGGACGTAACAGGGATTAAACCGATAGGAATAGTACTACTTAACAGTACACACCTTATAATAACGCAGACAGAGGCAACGTGTATAATCTTCCATGCTGTGCAGTGGAAACCCCCAGACTCTGACCTGTGTATAATCTTTCATGCTGAGCAGTGGAAGCCCCCAGACTCTGGCCTGTTATAATCTTCCATGCTAGGCAGTGGAAGCCCCCAGACTCTGACCTGTGTATAATCTTCCATGCTGGGCAGTGGAAGCCCCCAGACTCTGACCTGTGTATAATCTTCCATGCTGGGCAGTGGAAGCCCCAGACTCTGACCTGTGTATAATCTTCCATGCTGGGCAGTGGAAGCCTCCAGACTCTGACCTGTGTATAATATTCCATGCTGGGCAGTGGAAGCCCCCAGACTCTGGGAGTTTGAAGAAGAGGAGTCAGAGGAGGAAGGTGGCTTTGAGGAGGTGGAAGACCAAACACAGCAGGCGTCCCAGGGGGATTGTTGTCACCTTTCGGGGACCCTTGGTGGCTGGTAGGAGGAAGAGACCTTCAATGACATCAGTGAGGACAAGGAACGGGGCATGGCTAGTTTGATATCCAACCTTGTGCAAATGGGGAGTTTGCGGTTGTGCAAAGGGACTGTTTGCGGTGCATTAAACGGGACATTGGTCTGTTACTGTGAAGCGGGTGTAACCCTTACACTACCTGATCGATACAACATCATACCTGATGTTTTAAAGCATGTTATTCCAAACAATTTAGGAATGTTCGGTGATTTATGCCCTTTATGGCTTAAAACCAGACTCTGCATCAACTATGTAATTTTCCGTGGGAGTTTTGCCATGGATCCCCCTCCGGCATGCCACAGTCCAGGTGTTAGTCCCCTTGAAACAACTTTCCCTTTACTATTGTGGCCAGAAAGAGTCCCTGTGGGTTTTGAAATTCGCCTGCCCATTGAAGTCTATGGTGGTTCGCCGATGTTCGCCCGTTCGCGAACATTTGATGAAGTTCGCGTCCGCTGTTCGCGAACCCAAAATTTGATGTTCGCGACATCACTAATCTATACTAAAAGCATCTAAAACAGGAGATTGAAAAATAAAATCTATCCTATAACATACCTGATGTCAATTAAACATTTTGAGGTTTTATCTGAAATAATTTCTTCTCTTTTTCTTTTCCTCCCACTTGAATCTAAAATACAGTTAAAATCCCCTAATAAAATTGTGGGTTATATACCTGTTAAAAACATCTAATTAATTTCAAACACATCATATCTGTTATTTTTATATGGTGGTGCATAAATATTAAACATTGTCAGAGATAAAAAAAAAATTACATTTTGCTTTTACTAATAAAACTCTTCCCGGAATGAGTTAATTAAAATACTCTATGGACATCCCGGTCTGAAGATGCTACACCCACTGTGCCGGGAGGCCCATCAGCAGGCCTACCCTTTACAGCAGGCTTACACCCAGCACCACCATCCCCTGGACCAGAGGACCCAGAATGTCCCCTGGATCTCTGAGGAACAACAAAACCGTCAATTCCCTATTCACTCCTTCCCATGCCCCCAGAGACTGGTAGCATACAGTCACAAGCCTTGGACTTCTGTGCCCTTTCTTTACCATCTGAGTACAAGGCTGATACACTAGAGACCACCATTTCTGAGGTTAGTCTCGAACGGCCCCTCCCTGCGCCGAGTATCTTTATTGCTTGGACCAGGAACTGGCCCGTTCTGGTCATCCTTTTGTTTTTGGTGGCTCTCGGCCTCTTTAGGATGGGACCTTGAGTACTGTGCATGCAGTCTCTCTGAGAGGTATATATACTTTCTGGGGCACTTTCAGAATATATGTTATAGGTCCCGAGCTCCGTTTCCAACAGTCAAAGGCCTAGTGATTCGGGCTTCCACAAAAGCAGGACCTGGGCTCTCGGCACTCATCAGTAGGATGTCCATACGTGTAGCATCTTCTGCAAAATATTGTTTTCCTGGAAACCGAAGATACTCACGGTCACTGCCCAGAGTAAAATCTCTTAATACACACTCCTCTAAAGCAGGAGTGTTTCATATGACGTATTTCATATGGAATAGTGTATAGCCTTATCATTTAACAGCATGCTGAATAGTAGTATATAGAACATATATTGATACCGCCAATAGACTGACGCTTCTGCTCTTGCAAATTTATAGCTTCATACACACAAGCTTAGCGCTAGTACTAGTTTTACACTAGTTATCACAACATATCCCATCTGTCAGTGTGGCACCAGAGCCTGATGATCACTCTATTTTGTGTTGATTTTGCATTGAAACACACAATGACAAGAACATTTTAAATCAAATGGTTAGTCTTTCAAAATTAAGAAATATTTCTGAAAAAATTATAAAAGCCTAGCTCCCATTTAGAGCCTACCTCACTTCTTGGTCCACTCTATAAGGTGTTGAGCTACATCAATGCCACCTAAACATAATCAACAAAATAAGTAATTTGAGGCCACATAGCTAGTTGCAGTGCACTCACAACATTCTGTGTTGGTCTCCTGTTGTGTCCCTCAGCCTTTTGGCACTCTGCAGATTGGACTGTCATGCAGCCTACACATGTAATTTCTGTGTTTGAGTATTCAAGCTGCTCAGCCACACCCAATCTCTGGTGATAAAAATCTAAAATCCATCACAGCTTGTGTTATAGTTTTCAGTTTGTCTCCAATAAGATTACTTCAATAGAGACACCCAGCATTTTGTTTTTATGATATTCCTGACTCTCTTGGAGAAAACAAAACATCAATGTTTTCAATGATCTAATTGGTACATAATACATATTTACTTTTTATCGAAATATGGCCAAAATAGAACACATTTTATTTTTAGTATACATTCCAGAAAGAAAGAAGTTTGTACTCAAAAGGTACAGTACATAATGTTGATGGCAACACCTTTTAACAAACTTATAGACTTTGAATATATTCACTAAGGTGACAGGTTTATCAATGCTGTAGCAAAACCTCTATGGTGTCTATGTAATTCTGTGCAACCTATTATTATTATTATTTAATTTGTATTGCACCAACATATTCCGTAGCACTGTATAGGGGATAAGAACAAAGAAAATACAATATTAACAAATTCAGAAAATGAAGGGCTCTGTTTTAAGCTTAGAATCTTTGTAGAAAGTGTATTTTTCCAAAGCACCCTACAAGACTGGAAACTCGCTACTTACAATCTAAAGGGATTGAAAGGGGCAGAGAGCTGGGGAAGAGTAAATAAAGGAATAGCAAGGGTCAGGAAGAGGTGAAAGTTAGAAAGATTATTATTTAATGGGAGAGGGGAGGGATCTGAGGTGAAAGGCTCTAGTATGTAATATGTTTAATGACCCCTAGTGATGAGATAATTTAATCTGAAAATAGGAAATGGATTTCCATGGCTCTATAAATTAAATCTTAATAGGAGAGGTTGGGTGAGTGGCAGGGAGGGAGGGCAGTGTTCTCAGGATCTCAGATCCAACTGAGCTGGTTTCAGGCTTACTATTCGCTAAAGTATGAAGAACCTAATAGAATAAAATGGATTTGAGAGGTCTCTCCTCACTAATATGAAACCCTTGTCTTATTCAATATAGTCATATGTGCATCTTTATTTTTAAGTGTAATAATACTGCATCCCACTCATAGAACATTGATCCAATAGAAATCATCACACCTCCTCCCTGAACTGTCTGACCTCTTAAACATTATCCATTACCTTCTCTTAGCCTCCCCGTTTGCTGTCCCCTATAGCCTGCAGTCTCTGCTCAGTTCAGGCCAGAGTCACTTGCAACCTGTACCTACAACATTTTAAAGGTAAGTTACGTTATCTGAACATGAGAAACACTCAATGTCTGGTCTTAACACATCACATATCCATCATGTTGATAAAATCAAGGCACTCTTCATAACAGTTCTCTCCAAGATTGTTGCTTCTATAATGTAGATCCTTCCATTGAGTGGGATCAACACTTTGTTTTTGTGACACTCCTTTGGGGAATGTGACAGTTACAGGTTTTCCATGACCTACTCAGAAAAATCACAAAATGTTTACTCTTTTGAACAAAATAAAAGAATATTTTTGTAATAAAAATGAATGTCAAAATACCCAGCAAAGTTGAAAGATAACATTTTTTTTGTGGTGGATATAGCATGAGCATAAGTTTTATGATGCCCTAGACCCATTCAGATTAATTTATCCCCATGTTCCATTTACTTGAGCCAAGCAACCTCCAACACCCAAGTTATTACTTATTCTATCCCTTGCTATACCCTAAACCATAGGTTTATGAGTATGTATGTATATCAGTCAGGGTTAGCTACACTTATAAATATATCTACAAATAGGCATATCTGTGCCTATACAAAACAACAAAGTCAGAGGTGCTCATCAGATAATGAACCAACCTTAATAGGTTAGTTCTATAGCCATGATAAGCCACTCTGAGAGCAACCTATTTTAGCTCACTTGTACCCTCCACAGGGAGAAATATCCTGTAGTATATCAGTCTGATCGCACTCAAAAGAGTGACCCAGCCCCTAAATACCAGGCAATTCTACCCGGAACAGGAGAAACAGCAAACCCAGACGCGTTTCGACCTTTTTGGGCCTCGTCACTGAAGTGCAGCTGAACTCCCTAAGGCACAGTGAGCAAGGGGTCCATGTCTGGAGTCCCCTATTACCCTTAGGGAGATTAAACCCTAAAGGTAATTTGCATATACAAAACAACAAAGTCAGAGGTGCTCATCAGAGAACGAACCAACCTTAATAGGTTAGTTCTATAGCCATGATAAGCCACTCTGAGAGCAACCTCTTTTAGCTCACTTGTGCCCTCCACAGGGAGAAATATCCTGTAGTATATCTGTGCCTATGCAATCATTATTCTATGGGACTACGCTGGCTTCTTCATGCAGCCTGCTGCCCACTGAAAATCTACTGCCATAGACCTAAACATACAACTGTACTGGGGGTACATAATGTCTGAGCTCAGGCAACATTAATTCCCTCATTTTGAATAAGAAAAATATTCACAGTGTATGTACCGACAGCAGTAAAATAATAATAATTTATATATAATAGTGGCCCATTGAAGCATCACATATATAGTTGTGAGCGTACGAGTTGTTGCTAACGCTGCGGGCTCGCTGCGCGAGCCGCGGCCCTCGCTACGCGAGGGCACTGCCCGAGGGTCTCAGTTGCTGGCATGGAGCGCCGTAGGCTCTCCATGCCAGCACCTGAGGACCTCGCAAAGCGAGGGCCGCAGTTGCTGGCATGGAGCGCCGAAGGCGCTCCATGCCAGCAACTGCGACCCTCGCAAACTTCACGTCGCAACCCAAACAGTACGACACACACATTACGACACTCGCAAACAACATACGACACACGTTCACACACATTACGGCCTCGCAACACTCGGACGCAACTCGCGAACATTACAAAATGTAAAACACAATACATACACACACCACATACATAAAAAACTTACCTACACCAAGAGGGAGCACCCAGCACCTCAAAAATACAACTTACACCTCGATTTTACTCGAAATAAAACAGTTTAGAGACTAAAAAAAAATCGAAGCGAGAGAAAAAATGGCCGCCGAACAAAACGAAAACGAGGCTACAGCACTCTAAACTCGCAAAACACCACAAGAAACTCGCAAAACACCACAAAACACCTACGGATATTCCGATACAAACGAATACCACACATTACTCGCCATTTTACGCCAATGCGGAAGTACACGACTACGCTAACGGTTTGGGCTCGCGCACGCACAGTGTTACACTGCACACATTCAGCACGCTTACACAGCAGATCCACACCACTAATGCTGCAGCAACATCAAAACACATTCACAGCTCTTCCACACAATGCTTTAAAATACGTAAAGTATATTCATTTATTAATGTATTATATATTTCATTATTACACACTAAACAGCATTAGCTACCTTACAATTTCATTGCCGTCATTTTTTGACGGGCAATTCGCTAGTAAATTATATTACACTAGCGACTTGCCCATCAAAAATGACAGGGCAATAAAATTTCAAGCCATGGGGATGCTGTTTGACACAGAATGTAAACCGTTTTGTACTGTGTACTTCGGCGCTCATTGCGAGGATTGCGCTGAGCGCCTTCGGTGCTCATTGCGAGCCTCTCCTGTTGTGTACTTTTGGTCCTCTGAGAGAGATATATATTTCTATGTATATGAGGTTAATTACTAATGAATGATTTCGTAAATAAATTAATATACTTTAATTATTTATAATTCATATATGCAGCGAGCAATAGGCTGAAGAGCAAACAATCTGTTTGTATTTTCCATCTGCATAGAATATACAGTTTGAGTGTTGGTGCCCTGCTTATAAAGTGTAATGAGTGTTTGAACTGTGCATTCTAAATAGGCTGCGTGCGCGAGGTAAAGCCATTGGGTTAATGTGTAAATTGGCATTGTATAGTGGTAATGTTATTAATGTGTTACGCGTCTCGTGAGCATTTTCCGGCTTTTGTAAAAGTGTAACTTGTAGGTCGTAGTGTGATGTGTAAAGTGCTACGCGTTTGGCAGTGTTTTGCGCGGTCCATGGTCGTGTAACCTCGTTTTCATTTTTTTCAGCAGCCATTTTTTTCCTCGCTTAGGCAATTTTTGAGTGGTGAAAATAATCTAAATTGAGTTAAATTTGCGTTCCACCTCACTCACAGACGTCCTGGGTGTTGCCTTATGCTGTCTGTGATGCTTTTGTAATTTTTGGGGTGTATTTAGTGTGTTTTTATTGGTTTTTGATTTTTGTGGTTCGCCCGCTAATCTCGTATCTTTTTATTTTTTCTAAGTCCCGCGTTGCATATTTTTTTTCGGTTGTCAACTGCTTGCACGCCAAGGCCATCCCACGTTTAGGAAGTATTTTTCGGCTAAGTTCCGCACGTTTTAGTGGCTTAACGGCTCACCTCGCAACGCGAGGCTCGCAGGAGATGAGCTACGCGAGGCTCGCAGGCGATGAGCGCCTTCCGCGTTTATCGCCAAAGTGCTACGTGTTAAGTGCTCGCCTCGCTTTGCGAGGCTCGCGCTCATCAGCTAAGTCCTACACGCTCATTGCCTTTGGCGCTCATTGCGAGGCTGTTGGTTGTTTGTGTGCTATGAGCAGCATTGGCGTTTTTTTTTTGTATGCTAATGAAATAATTAATAAAATAATAAATTAATAATACTTTATCTATTTTGAAGTAATATATGCAGGAAGCAGTGTGTTGAAGAGCTGGCAATCTGTTTTTATGTTGCTGCAGCATACAATGTGTGTTTTCACTGCTGTGGAGCTGATGTAAGTGTCAGCAATGTCTGCAGTGTGTAGTGTAAATAGTGTGCGTGCGTGAGGAAAATGCGTTAGGGTAGCTGTGTACTTCCGCATTGTGTACGTTAGTGTTGTAAAATGGCGCCTAATGTGTGTGGTACGCGGCTGTGGCTGATTTGGCGTCCTTGTTCTTGGACCTCGTCCGGCTTTATCGGAAAATCTTTATGTGTTTCGTGATGTTTTGCGTGTTTAGGGTCCTGTAGTCTTGTTTTCGTTTAGGTGATTTTCGGGTGTCTAAACTCTTGTATTTCAACTTAAATTGAGGTATAACTTCACTTTCAGAGGTCCTGGGTGCTCCCCCTTGCTGTAGGTAAGCTTTTTATGTGTTTGTTGTGTGTATTTATTGTGTTTTTAATGTTTTCATGTGCACATGTTTAGGTCGCTAAGGTCATATTTTTGCGAGCTTGTAATGTTTATTTTTCTAAGTCCCGCGGCTCATATTTGTGGATGCTAAGTCCGTAAATTTTGCAGTCGATGTGGGAGCCTCCACCTCCGCAAATGCGGACCCCCTGTGCGAGGGTCCGCATTTGCGGGCCCAAAGTCCGCAGTTGCTGGCAAGGAGCGCCTTTTTGACGCTCCTTGCCAGCAACTGCGGCCCTCGCTTTGTGAGGGCCGCAGGCTCGCTACGCGAGCCCGCAGCGTTAGCAACAACCCGTTTGCTGATAACTATATATGTGGTTATATATTATTGCCAGACCCTTGTGTCATTTAGGGTTAGATGCATTAGTTAAAACACTATATATATGAGACACTTCCCAGAATGCAGTGTAATAACAGTTTTTCTCGAAATTCTGAGCAGGAAGCAGGTTTTTTAACTTGCTTTAGACATTCAAATGTGAACACAGATGTACTATTTATTTATTTACTGTACTACTGTACGGTGGAGGGCTTCTATCGCTCTTTTGCCCACCATATTATAAATGATTGCTGTGGTGAACTACATACTCATAGAGTCCACAACACGGGCTGAGATCCGGCTCCATGCTGATGATAGCCAGTAAGCTTGAAACAGCTGTACATGGATAGGATACTCAGCTTGTGTTTAATCCAACCTTGGCTTTGCATTAAAGCTGTGTAATACAGCATGCATAAGCTTAAATTAAGCCATGTTTGATAATGGCTATGGATTGAAGAGCGAGGCATTTGTGGGCACATTTGCATGTCCTGGCTCAGCTTCCCAGAATGCAGTGTAATAACTGTTTTTCTTGGATTTCTGAGCTGGAAGCAGGTTTTTTAACTTGTTTTAGACATTCAAATGTGAACACAGATGTACTGTTTATTTACTATGGATTTTATGAAACATAACCATGTTGTTATGTGAGGAGATTTAATGTGTTAATATTCATTAACACAAAACATTTGTCTTCTAACTGGGTACATTGGTGAAAATCAATAAATCAATATATAATTGCGGTCTTGTGCCACTTTAGAACCCCTTTTCAATATAATTTTTCTAAAAAGAATTATGCATAATTAACATGTATTAGATGCAATTAAGTAAAATGAAAAAATTGTTAAACAGGAAAAACAAAATGAAATGTGTTGTTATTAAAATACTTTGCACATATATATATCTGCCTACAGTTCTTTTTTTAATCAGTTCAGAGTGTCAGGAAATATATGTGCATTGTAAGTTTTACAGTACATTTTTATATTTTTTAATTTAAGCAAAAGTTTATTAATTTTTTACTCTCCTTTAACTTATTGTTACTAGGGGATCTGTTTCTCTCCAATGCAACATATTGTAGTAAACCATATTTTCTAGATGACCTTATTAAAATAGTGATAAAAGTGAAAATCATTTAAATGTACAGAGAATTAACATTTTGTTTAATTCACAAGTTGACTCTATGGTAATGACTGCCCTTCTCCCATAAATTCTGCTGAGAGAGCTTTCTACTTTCCAACCTTAATAACAATTCTGTTTGTTGTTTCTCTTGGATCTCCCTGCTGAACTTAGAAAAGTAAATCACCATATTCTCAAGAACATGTTCTACTCTATTAGTATTCATGATACAGCTCATTGTTATATTCAGATTATAACTATGCAACATTTCCATTATCAAAGTCATTGTTGGGCATCAGAGAACCTTGTGTACACAGACATAGAGTTGAATGAGCAGAACTGCATTTATTAAAGGACCACTGTGGTACTATTTTACTATATGCTCTTTTGAATTACAAAGCTGCATAATAGGCAAAATGTTTTTAATCCATAAATAACATACAGTAGCCTTTGAGTATTACATTTTATAATCATTTATTCTTTACTGCAAGCGTCCATTTTTGACAGCTGATTCTGTGTGATTATTTCAAGGGATAATGTGTCCTTGTAAACTAATGAGTTTTTTTTCTACTCCTGAAAACTCTGTAAATGTCAGATTCCCATTTGCGCCAATACTGCGCATGTACTAAAAGTGTCTTCCCACTTTAGGCAGTTTATCAGCAGAAACCTTAATGGTAGATCTTACAACGGGACATAAATGGTAATATATTGCAAGCTGTTTTATGCTATTTTCAATTCTAAACCATCTCATATTTACACAGTATACTGCATATAGCAGTATATTGTATATATATATATATATATATATATATATATATATATAGTAAATAAATAGTAAATAAATAGTACATCTGTGTTCACATTTGAATGTCTTAAACAAGTTAAAAAAAACTGTTTCAGCTCAGAATTCTGAGAAAAACAGTTATTACACTGCATTCTGGGAAGCTGAGCAGGGACATAAAATTGTGCCCACAAGTGCCTCGCTCTTCAATCCATAAACCATTTTAAACATGTCTTCCTTTATGCTTATCCCTGCTGCAGTTACACAGTTTGGATTATACACAAGCTGAGTATCCTATCTATGTACCGTTGTTTCAAGCTTACTGACTATCAGCAGCATGGAACGAGATCTCAGCCTGTGTTGTGGAAATTATGAGTAGGTTGTTCACCCCAACAATCATCTAATATATGATGGGAAAAAGAGTGATAGAAGTCCTCCATCGTACAGTAGTACAGTAAATAAATAGTACATCTGTGATCACATTTGAATGTCTAAAACAAGTTAAAAAAACTGTTTCCAGCTCAGAATTCCAAGAAATACAGTTATTACACTGGGAAGTATATATATACATATATACATATTATCACAGTTGACCTTAAATACTGATATGCATGGTTGGCACCAGACAAATAAAGTATGTACAATACCAATAAAGTTTCATGGATTTGTTTTGTATTTATAAGATGCAGAATTCAGAAAATAAAGTTTACAGTACACAGTGTGTCATGGGGTTACAGGACACATTGTTAGAGTACGATTTTCCACTGTGAAAGCCTGACAATGTGAAACAGAAATGTAAACTGCAGTCAACTAATCTACAGGGAATAATGTATGTCTCCATGCTACACTATTTTATACTCAATCATGTTTGCTGCTAGCTGCTAAGCTCAAAAAACACACATTGCACTATATCGCCCCCTTATCATTACATCCCCTACTTATTTGTGTTAGCTGCAAGTATGGGCTCAGAATTTCAATACATCCAAAAGATCTCTAACGTTAATATACTTCACATTGGTCTCTCCAAATTGTACTTAAAAAAATAGATTGAATGCTAAAGATGATCAAGTAACTCGAAAACCCACAGTTTCCTGCATACAGCCCGTATAGACACAGTCAATAGTAAAGGAAACAGTAAAACATGGCAATCAATTAGTGTCTATAAGTGTGATTTGCGATCGGACTCTCAATCCAGAAATTTGGCAATATAAAAAAATCAATAAATCAAGTCCATACAAGTTTTACCATATGTATTGCCGGGATCAATATAACATGGAAATTACACATAAAAATATTTTTTTATTGCAGATTTGCCAGCTTGGGACTGTCATGCAATTAATTAGAATGCCTTTCATCGCTTTCCCCATATTTTAGAGTTCAGTATTGTGTTTTTATTTGCTTTTGCAGTTTTACCAACAGGTGTTTAACCGACTTGCGAGTCCCGTCTAGTACTCGGAAAAAAATTGGCTACTTTTGCCATTTACTGGTTTGAAGGCAATTGTGGGCTTGTTGAATTGTTGCAATTTAATAGCGTTTTGCGATTTTACCGATTGAAACATTTGCAACCTTGAAAGATCAAAAGCTTTGATGGATCGGAGTTAGGATTTTGACAGCCTGTAGGAATTTTCAGCCAGTAGCTCGCTAATTGATTATGGGTTGCTAGAAGAGGCCAATTTATTAGCAGTAACTTTTATGGGTTACATTATGGGCTTCAGTAACTACAAATTTGGACAATTTAATGAGGCCCATGGTTTGCAAGTGTTTTGAGCCTTAGTGAGCACTCTGGTACTGAAAATTTGGTACCAAAAGTACTGTCTTTAGGGAAAATGCTTGCATGCACTCAAATGCGCGATGCAGCAGTTGGGGAAAGAGTCACAGGGGTGGGAGAGGGGGGGAGAGTCACATTGGAGGGGGAGGAGGGGAAGAGACACAGGGGGAGGGAGAAGGGGTTAAGAGACACAAGTGAGGGAGAAGACGGGAAAGAGACAAGGGGGGGAGACACAGGGGGGTAGATGGGGAGGAAAGACACTGAGGGGGAAAGGGGGAAAGCGACAGGTGAGGGGGAAGAGGGAGGGAAGAGACACAGGAGATGGAGAGGGGCGAAGAGATATAGGGGAAGGGGTCTGGGGGAAAAATATATATATTATCCCGTCATTTGTGATGGGCAAACCACTGGTATATAATAATTATCACCAGAAAAGTTAAATATAACTGAACTTTTAATATCTCGCCCATAATTATGATGGAGAACCACACCAGCTGAGTTATGGAGCTCCATACTGATATAATTTACTTTTTCTAGATTGATTACTACATCCATCACTCTCTAAATCTGAATTTCTCACACAAAATTCTAGTATTTTATATTAGTGATCTGACATTTTAAACTGTACTTTTATTCTATTTTCAAAATCATGCTGGAATTTCTTAGGAACCCACCCTCTTTGGTTTGATATTATGAAGAGAAGTATTTAAACCATATATTGTTTAAAGCTACTTGTACTAAAAGCTTTAGAAAAGCTGGAGCTTTCCTCTGCCTCTTTAATATTGTGGACTAATTAAACATAATATTCAAACATACATTTGTTACTGTGTGATAAATCAGCCTCTGCAGATAAAAAATACTCTTTAGTGCGTGTAATCTATTACAACAGCCATGGCAGATTTAATAATAAATACACTAAATATCTATTTGAAGCAAACTTTATAATTTGAAATTATAAATATTGTTATAAATTTCACCAATGCTCAAAGAAAATCCGAGCAGAACAAATGTTACATTTATAATAGTCTTGCGGCTCTCAAATATCACAACAACTTCAAGGAAAAAAATACATCTTATCCTTTTAATGATTAAAAATGAAAATTAATATTCACTGCTGATATGTGTCATACGTCTACTTCAAACTTCATACATTTCAGCTTTGGGAATTATAAGATGTTCAATGTAACTACTATAAATACTTGCTTTATTTTTAAACATTGCCAGTGTCTGTTAACTTCTGCAATTATTTTAAAGACCATTATGCTATTATCATAATTGTCATGATTCATTTGTCACCATATGTTCACAGTCACTTTTTGCTATTTTTCTAGTCAAAAATAGATTGTCTTGAAGAAATTATCGAGGAGAAATTTACATTAGTAATTAAAGGATTACAGTATGATGAACACACACATGAATGAATAATCGGAGTATTGCAGTATATAGTGATACCTTTTTATTGGCCAAACATATTAATCTAATATGCCAAGCTTACTTCTCATTATAATGCCTGGGGCAGTACTGAAATATGTACTTGAAAAGGGCAATATATCCGTCCACACAGCCTTTCAGTTTTTTTACCTTTATTTGCAATTATCAATTACCACAGGCTTCCATATTATTTACTGAGCCCATTTTTTGCAGTTTGTGTCTCCACAGGGTGTCTCCTTATAAAATAACTATATTATATATTTCCCTATTGGTGCATAACACCTACAAGCTGAATCAATAGTAAAAATCAATAAAGGAGAAATGAGTACTAAGTTAAACCTTTATTAAACTAATCTAAGCCACCCATAAAATAGAGTAAACCAATTAGGGTACCAGTAAGAGATTTTCAACAAAAAGGGAAAGCAAGGAGGTCAGGCCTGTGATCTCATTGCGTCCTCCTTATATAGGAGCTCTCATAGAGATGCTCCTTATAAACTAAGGGCCCTATTAAATTATCCCTCGTAGTTCTCTCGGTGCTCGCAAAAGGCAGTTTTTCTGCTGTTTGAGAGTACCGAATCTCTCGCAGCCTGCTTTGCGATATGACTGCGAAAAAATGGGCGAGAATAGGCTCCGAGAGAGCTACGTAGTCACACGCAGCCTTAAATCTACGCATGATTCTCGCATATCGTAAGAATACCTTTGGGCACAAAAAGTGCCCGCAAGGGATCCTAAAGCCTCTACGTGCTGCCTCGGAACAGCCCGAGACAGCAGTGTGAGGCTCCACCCTGCACCCTATACACATTCCCATGCTGCAGGGGTCTCTATCGGGACCCCTGCAGCACCCCCACATTAACCCCTTGCAGCGGGGGTCCCTGATCGGCACCGATCAGGCCCCCGCTGCATTTAAAACTTTTAAATTCCACGCCGCGGCTCCTTAAAGGGGCCGCGGCACACTATTACCCAATCTCGGCCGCGGCACCTAAAATTCACCCCCCTCTATGCTGGGGGTCCCCATCGGGACCCCCAAAGTGTCACCACATAAACCCATTGCAGCGGGGGTCCCCGATCGGCACCGATCGTGACCCTGCTGCAATTCAATTTTCAATTTCCTGCATCGCGGGTCCATAAAGGACCGTAAAGGTCCTGAAAGGACTCGCACTAAAAATATTAACCCCAGGCAACTATAATTACCCCATTAACTCATGGTGGTCAATCCAGACCCCCATAAGGCCTTAATTAACCCATTAACTCATGGTGGTCAATCCAGACCCCCATAAGGCCTTAATTAACCCATTAACTCATGGTGGTCAATACAGACCCCCATAAGGCTCTATTTAACCCTATCAGTCCCATAAGGGTATATTATTACCATTATGGGCCTGTTAAAACCCAACATTAACCACATAAGTGACATGACATTACATACATTACATATAATATATTACATATAATCCAAATCAAATACCCCCTATCTATCTAACATACAATCTATTTAATATACAATAAATCCTAACTACATGCACAGACCCTAATTCTAAGCGAAAATAAAAAAATTACAGTCCTAACTACACAGACCCTAATTCTAAGCTAAAATAAAATAATTAAGACCACTTACCTTTAAGATGTTGCTTCAGATTACTAACCTAGGGGTAAAACAAAACAAAATAATTAGTACAAAACATTAACATGAAATAAATAAACATTATATACATTCTAAATATTATACTCACCATCATGTCCCGTCATTGTTTAGCTCTTCCGGCACGGCCCTGTTAAAAAAACACAATACATTAATACATTAATACAATATATAAACAATAAATAAAATAAACATATAAACATCTAAATATACATTTAACTTACCTCCCCGCGATGTCCCCGGCCTTCTCTCCTTCAGCCCCGGCTGGGCCGCGAAACTATCCACGCTCTAAAAAAAAAAAAAACTAAAGGAGGTCTCGCAGACCTCCCCGACGCTAAAGAGCCTCCCGGAGTCCTTTCTGGGAGGAAATTGGCAATGGCGGCTTGTGATTGGCTGAAAAAGCTGTCTATCAATTTCAGCCAATCAAAAGTCGTCAATGTGTGAGCCAATCAGGATGGGATCACCCCAATATCCCACCCTGATTGGCTAAAACACTTGTCTATCTTTATGGTGGGGGTCAATCACAAGGCTCAGATGCCTTCAGCCAATCACTATGGGATACACCCCCACCGAGTGATTGGTAGAAGACATCTGCGCATTCTGATTGGCTCATACATTGACGACTTTTGATTGGCTGACAGCTTTTTCAGCCAATCACAAGCCGCCAATGCCAATTTCCTCCCGGAAAGGACTCAGGGAGGCTCATTAGCGTCGGGGAGGTCTGCGAGTGCAGACCTCCGTTATTTATTTTATTTATTTTTTTTAGAGTTCCGCGGCCCAGCCGGGGCTGAAGGAGAGAAGGCCGGGGACATCGCGGGGAGGTAAGTTAAATGTATATTTAGATGTTTATATGTTTATTTTATTTATTGTTTATATATTGTATTAATGTATTAATGTATTGTGTTTTTTTAACAGGGCCACGCCGGTAGAGCTAAACAATGACGGGACATGATGGAAAGGTGAGTATAATATTTAGAATGTATATAATGTTTCTTTATTTAATGTTAATGTTTTGTACTAATTATTTTGTTTTGTTTTACCCCTAGGTTAGTGATCTGAAGCAACATCTTAAAGGTGAGTGGTCTTAATTATTTTATTTTAGCTTAGAATTAGGGTCTGTGTAGTTAGGACTGTAATTATTTTAGCTTAGAATTAGGGTCTGTGTATGTAGTTAGGACTATAATTATTTTATTTCAGCTTAGAATTAGGGTCTGTGTATGTAATTAGGATTTATTGTATATTAGATAGATAGGGGGATGTATTTGATATAGTTAGGATTTATTTTATATTAAATAGATTGTATGTTAGATAGATGGGGGTATTTGATTTAAATTATATGTAATATATTATATGTAATGTATGTAATGTCATGTATTGTATGTAATGTATTATGTGTAATATATTATATGTAATATATTATATGTAATGTATGTAATGTCATGTATTGTATGTAATATATTATATGTAATATATTATATGTAATGTATGTAATGTCATGTATTGTATGTAATATATTATATGTAATATATTATATGTAATGTATGTAATGTCATGTATTGTATGTAATGTATTATGTGTAATATATTATATGTAATATATTATATGTAATGTATGTAATGTCATGTATTGTATGTAATGTATGTAATGTATTATATGTATGTATTGTATTGTGTTTATCTGTCTTTCCTTTTCAGGAGTGTAATTTTTTTATTTTCTGTAGTGGGGAGTGGGGTTGTAATGTAATTTTTTGTTTTCTGTACTGTAGGTTTTTTTGTGTTCTGTACTGTAGGTTTTTTTGTGTTCTGTACTGTAGTTTTTTTTGTTTTCTGTACTGTAGGTTTTTTTGTGTTCTGTACTGTAGGTTTTTTTGTTTTCTGTACTGTAGGTTTTTTAGTTTTCTGTACTGTAGGTTTGTTTGTGTTCTGTACTGTAGGTTTTTTTGTGTTCTGTGCTGTAGGTTTATTTGTGTTCTGTAAGGTAGTTTTTTTTATTTTTTGTAATTAGTGTGTTGGGGAGGTTTATTAGGGGGTAGGTAGTGTAGGTAGGTAGTGTAAGTGTTAATAGATTAGTGTAGAGGGGGGTTAGTTTATATTAAATGGTTTATTGGGGGTTATAGTGTAGTGTTTGTAGTGTCCTTGAGGACCGTCATGGCACTTATGTGGTTAATGTTGGGTTGTAACAGGCCCATAATGGTAATAATATACCCTTATGGGACTGATGGGGTTAAATAGAGCATTATGGGGGTCTGTATTGACCACCATGAGTTAATGGGGTAATTAAGGCTTTATGGGGGTCTGGATTGACCACCATGAGTTAATGGGGTAATTAAGGCCTTATGGGGGGTCTGTATTGACCACCATGAGTTAATGGGGTAATTAAGGCCTTATGGGGGTCAGTATTGACCACCATGAGTTAATGGGGTAATTATGGCCTTATGGGGGTCTGTATTGACCACCATGAGTTAATGGGTTAATTAAGGTCTTATGGGGGTCTGTATTGACCACCATGAGTTAATGGGGTAATTAAGGCCTTATGGGGGTTTGTATTGACCACCATGAGTGAATGGGGTAATTAAGGCCTTATGGGGGTCTGTATTGACCACCATGAGTTAATGGGGTAATTATAGTTGCCTGGGGTTAATATTTTTAGTGCGAGTCCTTTCAGGACCTTTACGGTCCTTTAAGGACCCGCGAGGCGGGAAATTTAAAATTGAAATGCAGCAGGGTCACGATCGGTGCCGATCGGGGACCCCCGCTGCAGGGGGTTTATTTGGGGACACTTCGGGGGTCCCGATGTGGACCCCTAGCATAGAGGGGGGTTAAATTTAGGTGCCGCGGCCGGGGTTGCGTAATAGTGTGCCGCGGGCCCTTTAAGGAGCCGCGGCGGGGAATTTAAAAGTATTAAATGCAGCGGGGGCCTGATCGGTGCCGATCCTGGACCCCCGCTGCAAGGGGTTAATGTGTGGGGGCTGCGGGGGTTCCTATTGACCCCTGCAGCATGGTGTTCATGTGAGGACACTTCTAGGGTCCCGGCGGGGACCCCCGCATTGAGGGGGTGTTAATTTTAGGTGCCGGGGGGGTATTTGGAGTAGCCCCCACGGCAGGGCTTATGTGGGGAACTGCCGCGGAGGTCCCTTTTAGGACCCCCGCAGCAATTGATGAGGAGTGGGAGCCTGCGATATCATCTCTCAGGCTGTCACTCCTCATGTACATTTACGCAGTGTAAATACGTACGGCCCTGCCGCGTAGCTCATACATTGCTCGCAGCAGGGCTAATTTAATAGCATTGTAAGTTAGAGAAACTTTGCAGTACGTAGGGCTTAACTAGAAGCCTCTTATTTACGAAGCTGGAATTTAATAGGGCCCTAAATCTCTAAAATAGATAGGTTAGAAATAGAGAACCTCATTACCTATTGGGAATAAAAACATTCCCTCAAAAACAAAATAGGTCTAATAATTAAAACAACATCATAAAGATATATCAAACAGTAGAGATGTCGCGAATAGTTCGCCGGCGGATTGTTCCCGGCGAACATAGCATGTTCGCGGCGAACAGCGAACATATGCGAGATTCGACCCGCCCCCAATACTTTATCATTGAGCAAACTTTGACCCTGCATGTCACAGTCAGCAGACACATTCCAGCCAATCAGCAGCATACACTCCCTTCCACACCCTTCTACCTCATGGACAGCAGCCATTTTGGAATCAGAACTAAGTTGCAGTCTTACAGAGAGGAGGTAGAGTGTATGTGATGCTGATTGAATAGGAAAATCAATAGCTAGGCAAGTTTATTCAGTGTCCAGTGCAGTGCTGAAGGACTCATCAGATCTCTGCTGTAAACACAGCACCCCAAAAAGCCCTTTTTAGGGCTATAACATTTTTTTTTCTTTGTTTTTTTTCTGTGTAATCTAATTTAATTTGCCTGTCTCCCTGCTAGCCCCTGCTTGCAAGTGTGTGTGTCAGGCTCACAGCTTATACTGTGTGTGCACAACGCATACAATATAATATTGTTTACTAGTTGTCTACTTTTAAAAAACCCAAACTTTTATTTTCTTAAATCTAAGTGCATTTGCCTGACCGTCAATCAAAGTTCATTTGCTTGACCGCTACCCATAGTGTGTGTCTTGCTTACAAGTACTGTGCCAAGTTCAACCAATCATATCTATTTGGGGTACCAACAGTCCACATTTAAAAAACCCAAACTTTTATTTTCTTAAATCTAAGTGCATTTGCCTGACAGTCAATCAAAGTTCATTTGCTTGACCGCTACCCATAGTGTGTGTCTTGCTTACAAGTACTGTGCCAAGTTCAACCAATCCAATCTATTTGGGGTACCAACAGTCCACATTTAAAAAACCCAAACTTTTATTTTCTTAAATCTAAGTGCATTTGCCTGACCGTCAATCAAAGTTCATTTGCTTGACCGCTACCCATAGTGTGTGTCTTGCTTACAAGTACTGTGCCAAGTTCAACCAATCTAATCTAGTTGGGGTACCAACAGTCCACATTTAAAAAACCCAAACTTTTATTTTCTTAAATCTAAGTGCATTTGCCTGACCGTCAATCAAAGTTCATTTGCTTGACCGCTACCCATAGTGTGTGTCTTGCTTACAAGTACTGTGCCAAGTTCAACCAATCCAATCTATTTGGGGTACCAACAGTCCACATGTAAAAAACCCAAACTTTTATTTTCTTAAATCTAAGTGCATTTGCCTGACCGTCAATCAAAGTTCATTTGATTGACCGTTAACCAGAGTGTGTGTCTTGCTTACAAGTACTGTGCCAAGTTCAACCAATCCAATCTATTTGGGGTACCAACACTCCACATTTAAAAAAAAATGACAGGCAGAGGCAGGACACCCCGCAGAGGCCGTCGTGGTCGTGGTGCTGTGATTCCCTTTGGCCCTACAATAATGCCCAGTGTTCAGAGGCCAGTTACCCTGAACTTGAAAAGTTCAGAGGACGTAGTTGGCTAACACAGGACACCCAATCTTCTACAGCTTCCGCTTGGAACATTGACGCACCATCCTCCTCCAGCTTAGCTTTGGGCACCTCTCAAGTTACCACTCACCCGCCTGCCACCACCACCAACACTAGTACCACAGCCAATTCAATTGATCAGTCAGAAGAGTTATTTACACATCAGTTTGAAGAAATGAGTGATGCGCAACCATTATTGCCAGAGAATGTAGATAACAGGGATATGTCTCAGTCAGGCAGCATTACACACATGTACGTACAATGTAATGATGATGATGATGATGTACCCGCTGCTGCTTCCTTTGTTCAGTTGTCATATACAAGTGAGGCGGGTGATGATGATGACGATGCATCCGTGGATGTCACGTGGGTGCCCGCTAGAAGAGAAGAAGAACAGGGGGAAAGTTCAGATGGGGAGACAGAGAGGAAGAGGAGACGAGTTGGAAGTAGAGGGAGGTCATCGCAACGAGCTAGTGGCACAGTCAGACAGCATGCATCAGCACCCGGGTTCAGCCAGACAGCACGCCAATCAACGCATGCTGTTGCCACCACCAGAATGCTGTCACCGCCGAGCTCAGCAGTGTGGCATTTTTTTTGTGTGTCTGCCTCTGACAACAGCGATGCCATTTGCAACCTGTGCCAAAAGAAACTGAGTCATGGGAAGTCCAACACCCACCTAGGTACAACTGCTTTGCGAAGGCATATGATGTTACATCACAAACTCCAATGGGATCAACACATGAGTACAAGCAGCACACAAACTCAAAGCCGCCATCCTCCTCCTGGTCCAGCATCTTCATCCACATCAACCACTGCTGTCCTCCTTGCCCCCTCTCAACTCTCCACCACTCCGTCTCTCGCCTCTTGCTGTTCCTGCTCATCTCCCCACAGTCAGGTGTCTGTCAAGGGCATGTTTGAGCGTAAGAAGCCAATGCCACAAAGTCACCCCCTTGCCCGGCGTCTGACAGCTGGCTTGTCTGAACTCTTGGCCCGCCAGCTTTTACCATACAAGCTGGTGGAGTCTGAGGCGTTCAAAAAGGTACCCGGCCGAAATTTCTTTGCCCAAAAGGCAATCCCCAATCTGTACTCAATTGTGCAAAAGGGAGTAATGGCATCTCTGGCACACAGTGTTGGGGCAAGGGTCCATCTGACCACTGATACCTGGTCTGCAAAGCATGGTCAGGGCAGGTATATCACCTACACTGCACATTGGGCAAACCTGCTGACGCCTGCCAAGCATGGAATGCGTGGCTCTGCAGAGGAGTTGGTGACACCGCCACGACTTGCAGGCAGGCCTGCTGCCACCTCCTCTACTCCTCCTACTCCATCCTCTTCCATAACCTCCTCAGCTGAGTCCTCTTCTGCTGCTGCGTCTTGCTCCACATCAACGGCACCCCCCCAGCTCCCCAGATACTATTCCACATCCCGGATACGGCAGTGTCATGCCGTCTTGGGGTTGACTTGCCTCAAAGCAGAGAGTCACACCAGGCCAGCACTCCTGTCCGCCCTGAACGCACAGGTGGATCAATGGCTGACTCCGCACCAACTAGAGATTGGCAAAGTGGTTTGTGACAACGGAAGAAATTTGTTGGCGGCATTGAATTTGGGCAAGTTGACGAATGTGCCGTGCATGGCACATGTGTATAATCTGATCGTACAACGCTTTGTCCATAAGTATCCAGGCTTACAGGATGTCCTGAAGCAGGCCAGAAAGGTGTGTGGCCATTTCAGGCGTTCCTACATGGCCATGGTGCACTTTTCAGATATCCAGCGGCGAAACAACATGCCAGTGAGGCGCTTGATTTGTGACAGCCCCACACGTTGGAATTCCACACTCCTAATGTTCGACCGCCTGCTCCAACAAGAAAAAGCCATTAACGAGTATTTGTATGACCGGGGTGCTAGGACAGCCTCTGCGGAGCTGGGGATTTTTTTGCCACGTTACTGGACGCTCATGCGCAATGCCTGTAGGCTCATGCGTCCTTTTGAGGAGGTGACAAACCTTGTCAGTCGCACCGAAGGCACCATCAGCGACATCATACCATTTGTTTTATTCCTGGAGCGTGCCCTGCGAAGAGTGCTGGATCAGGCCGTTGATGAGCGTGACGAGGAAGAGGAAGAGTTGTGGTCACCATCACCACCAGAAACAGCCTTATCAGCATCGCTTGCTGGACCTGCAGCAACGCTGGAAGAGGATTGTGAGGAAGAGGAGTCAGAGGAGGAATGTGGCTTTGAGGGGGAGGAGGAAGACCAATCACAACAGGCATCCCAGGGTGCTCGTTGTCACCTATCTGGTATCCGTGGTGTTATACGTGGCTGGAGGGAAGAACATATCTTCAGCGAGATCACTGAGGACGAGGAACGGGACATGACTAGCTCGGCATCCAACCTTGTGCAAATGGGGTCTTTCATGCTGTCGTGCCTGACGCAGGACCCTCGTATAAAAAGACTGAAGGGGAACGACCTGTACTGGGTGTGCACGCTACTAGACCCCCGGTATAAGCAGAAAGTGCCTGATTTGTTACCAAATTACCCCAAGTCAGAAAGGATGCAGCAGGTCCAAAACAAATTAACAAGTATGCTTTACACAGCATATAAGGGTGATGTCACAGCACAAGGGCAATATAACAGGGGAAGAGGTGAAAGTAATCCACCTCCCACGACCACGCCGGCAATGACAGGACGTTTAAAAGACGTGTTGTTGATGGAGGACATGCAGACCTTTTTCAGTCCTACGCATCGCATCAGCCCTTCGGGATCGACCCTCAGAGAACGACTTGACCGACAGGTAGCAGACTACCTCGCCTTAACTGCAGATATCGACACTCTGAGGAGCGATGAACCCCTTGACTACTGGGTATGCAGGCTAGACCTGTGGCCTGAGCTATCCCAATTTGCAATTGAACTTCTGGCCTGCCCCGCTTCAAGTGTCCTGTCAGAAAGGACCTTCAGTGCAGCAGGAGGTTTTGTCACCGAGAAGAGAAGTCTCCTAGGGCAAAAAAGTCTAGATTGCCTCACCTTTATAAAGATGAATGAGGGATGGATCCCGAAGGGACTGACACTGGGCGATACATTCGACTGAAAAAGGCCTGATGAGATGAGCTGCCTTCGGCTAAAAATGGTCCACACGCTGCTGTATGTTATCTGTGAATGCTGGATGACTTGCGTGAATTATCCGCCACCAACTAGGGTTTAAGAAGACTCAATGTTTTATGGCACTTTCTGCCTGGGGAACAAAGGTAAATTTTTCTGGCCGCTGCAACAGCAGCGGCTGCAACAATACCTAATTTTTGAATTTCAATTTTTATGTCAGAAGGCGTACGGCATGTAATGAAAAATAAAGCATATTGAACAGTCTTGCATAACACAACAGTTGTGCAAAAATACATATTTACAAAGAAGACATTTTGTTAAAATTAGGTGGCTAGGCCTTTTTTTTTTTACTTTTTTGGTTAATACATTTTCTTTTTTTTTACTATGATTGCAATTTTTAAGAGAAACCTAAGACATGGTAAAACAGAAAATAGTAAAGAGTATATCAGCAATTAACACCAAAGTCCTATTATCTATCATCACTCCAGCAGTAGCTTATTATTTACAATATCTAACCTGCTCAATCGCCCTTGGGTTACCCTAGGGCAGGCTTCAGTAGGCGACCTCTCCTTTCCTCGGATGATTTTGCCGCCGGTTGCTTCTGGTCTCCTTCAGGGCTCCCCCACTCCGGTCCTTCCCCCCGAGTCGCTTCAACCATTAACAAATGTTTTATTATATTAGGGGGGCACTAAATGGGGATGTTATCCAGGGATCCCAAATTGTCTGGAACTGGGTGATTCTATCCAAGACTACATGGTTAAATCTCTCGTTGAACAGTAAATAGTTGATTTTTTTTATTAATTCCTGAAAGTTTTAATTTGGGGTTTTCCAACTACTAGCTATGTGTATTTTGTCTTTCAAAAACATTTTATTAGGTCAATCTTAAACATTTTAGAAGCTAGTAAGCATGTTTCTTCCCATAGTCTTATGACTGCCGAACACTCCCACCAGACATGAATAAATGTAGCCTCATTACCACTGTTCCTAAAACATGAGCTGCTCCGTTTTGGAACCCATTTATTAGCTTAAAAGGAGTAATATATGTCCTGTGTAGGACCTTTATTGAAGTCTCAAGCAGACTATAATTTAAAGATCCCCTACTTAAGCCTTGCCAACTTTTATCCCATGTGCTGTCTGCCAACTCGGTGCCCAAATCCCTCTCCCAGGTTTTGGCATAGTCTGGTTTGTTTGCCCATGAGTTTTCATTAAATAGTTCATACATGAGGCTAATAATACCAGGCTGAAAGGGGGAATCCCTACATTTTTTGAGTAGCCAGGTGTTTCTTTTGGGGGTTCCCCTACCACTTATCGTATATATATAATGATGTATCCTGCAAAAATTATAGTGTTCAGCCAGGGGTAAATTGTATCTATCTCTCACCCACTCAAAGGTCATTATTTTGTCGTCATGCCACCATGGACCAACCCTTAGTAGGTTCTGAGACTTCCACCAACTGAGAGAGCTTTCCGGAAGATGTATCTTAAAGTGGGGATTGGGTACGATAGGGGTAAGATCTGATACCCGAGTGTCCAGTTTTTGTGTCCAGTTCATCTCGTCCATATTTTTAATGAGTGCTTACTCAACGGGTTTTTCAAGTTTGTCAAAAAAGTATACAGGCCTGGAATCCATATTACTGTATCCCATGTATAAGGTGACATGCTTACATTTTCCATAAATACCCAGAGCGGCTGATGTGTTTTGGAGAATGCGCCAGAGGAATGAAAGCCAGCTGCGCTGCCTTGTAATACAGTTTGAGATTCTGGTCCCTACCCTCTTTTGGAAAGACTATGAGGTCGGCCTGATTCAATTAAGGGGGCATAGGTTCTCCATTTAGTATAGCGTTAAACAAAGATGTTAGGTGCGGGGGTAAGCAAGGGCTCAAATTTCTTATAGTACAGATGAGTAAAACCGTCTGGCCCTGGGGACTAGCCAAATTTAAGATCTTGGATTGTAGATTTAACTTCCTCTTGGGATATGTCTAGGTTCAAGCTGTCCAATTGAGGTACAGGTATTTTGTGGACTTCTTGCTGTAGTAGGAAGGACTCTATGTCAGATCCGCTGCAGCGGGATTGGGATGAATATATGGTCTGATCGAAGTTTTGAAATGTTTCTTGGATAGCATTGGGGCTAAAGGAGGTTTGGCCATCAGGTAGTGTAAAGATACCATATATTATGTCCTCTCTTGGTGGGTAAAGACACTAATAATTCCTCCAATACAATTCTTCTTTTTTTTTTTGTGGGCAAGGTCTCTGGTTAGCCCCTTGGGTTATCTGTTAAAAAGAGTGGTGCAGAGACTGTGGGAACTTTTAGCCTCCTTGTCCCCGTGTGGCCGTTTAGAATCCCTGTTGCTGCATGTTTCAGCTTTATTAAGGTGTAATTGTACAGCGTTTGACTCAAGTAGCTGCCTGTGCTGGGTCAGTTTGGCTTAATTGCTGGGCCCTTTTCCTGCCAAGATGGCGACCCTCAGTCCATGGGCCTCTATGTCCCCTTCACTACCATTGTCCCCGCTTGTGTGCTTATTTGGGATGGCCCCCCTTTATATCTCCGGCCCGTGGCCTTGTAAGGGTCGCCCCCTCAATCTCTGAGTGTGGATATGCAGGGATGGGGCGTTGAATCAGGCCTACCTTCTTCTCTGCTCGCTGCAAGATCAACAATACCTAATTTTTCAGGCATGTGTACATGCCTAATTTTTCTGGCCTCTGGTGCTGCACTGTGGCTTCAACAACCAAACCCAAAAAAAAGGCACATAACAGGGATTAAACTGATAGGAGTAGTACTACTTAACACTCCACTCATATCTGGTGTAACAGTAGTGTACATTTAAAACAAAACAAAAAATTCTACTGTAATAGATTGCATAGCAGTTAGTTGTCTGCAAGCGTGTGTGTCAGACCTACAGCGTCTACTCTACCAACTTCTGCAAGTGCACAGTGCCACTCATATCTGTTGTCACAGTAGCTTGGATGCATAGTACCGATCTGTCAAAACCTGTAATGATGAATGAGGTCTAGAGTAGCCTGGTTCCCTTATCCTCTACAGGTTGAGACCTAATGTTTGGGTGACTCCAGACCAACACATGAGTACAAGCAGCACACAAACTCAAAGCCGCCATCCTCCTCCTGGTGCAGCATCATAAGCCACATCAACCACTGCTGTCCTCCTTGCCCCCTCTCAACCCTCCGCCACTCCGTCTCTCGCCTTGAGCAGTTCCTGCTCATCTGCCCATAGTCAGGTGCCTGTAAAGGACATGTTTGAGCGTAAGAAGCTGTGTCACAAAGTGCCCCAAAATTGAAGTGATACGACCAACAAAGCATCTTTTTCCATCTCCTGGTTCTAAAAATCCAGGCCTTATACACGCCCCCTGATAGGTGACGTAACAAGTATTAAACTGATAAGAGTAGTACTTACAAACACGCCACTCCTATCTGGTGGCACCTTTGACTGCACGTGCCGTGCCCCGAAATTGAAGTGATACGACCAACAAAGCATCTTTTTCCATCTCCCTGTTCTAAAAATCCAGGCCTTATACACGCCCCCTGATATGTGCTGTAACAGGTTTTAAACTGATAAGAGTAGTACTACTTAACACACCTTATAATAATGCAGAGAGAGGCAATGTAGTGAGAGGAGTCTGAAGGAGAGGAGTCAGAGGAGGAAGGTGGCTTTGAGGAGGTGGAAGACCAAACACAGCAGGCGTCCCAGGGGGCTTGTTGTCACCTTTCGGGGACCCTTGGTGTTGTACGTGGCTGGGTGGAGGAAGAGACCTTCAATGATATAAGTGAGGACAAGGAACGGGACATGGCTAGCTTGGTATCCAACCTTGTGCAAATGGGGAGTTTGCGGTTGTGCAAATGGACTGTTTGTGGTTGTTTGCGGTGCGTTAAACGGGGAGTTTGGTCTGTCACTGTGAAGCGGGCCTAACCCTTACACTACCTGATCGATACAACATCATACCTGATGTTTTAAAGCACGTTATGCCAAACAATTTAGGAATGTTAGGTCATTTATGCCCTTTATGGCTTAAAACCAGACTCTGCATCAACTATGTAATTTTCCATGGAAGTTTTGCCATGGATCCCCCTCCGGCATGCCACAGCGCAGGTGTTAGTCCCGTTGAAACAACTTTCCCATCACTATTGTGGCCAGAAAGAAAATTCGCCTGCCCATTGAAGTCTATGGCGGTTCGCCGATGTTCGCCGGTTCGCGAACATTTGCGGCGGTTCACGTTCGCGGTTCGCGAACCGAAAATTTTAGGTTTGCGACATCACTATCAAACAGGCTCATCATCCAAACCTATAATTACTATCACGGACACACTTATAGGATGTAACAAACAAGGGAGACCAAAAAGTCATAAACCCCCAATGCCCAAATTAGGCATTTGTAGATACCATATTGACAGTTGTATATGTAGAAAACTTCCTGTTTATTCAAAGTCTACCCCACCTAAGGAAGTAAATCACTGGAAACGAAAGTGGTGAAATACACAGCATCATCATTTCATATAAAAGTAAAAAGTTAGAAGCTGTACTGTTTTTTTTTAAATTTTGAAAAGTTGTTCACAATTAGCCCTTCAAAAAAGTAAATTTTAAAGATATGACCACAGTGACCATTTAAATAGGTTCAATCACAAAAAAAAGGTTTAGTAAAGAATACTTACAATGCAAATGCTATTTTAAATATATAAAAGCTTATGTTTAGTTGTGTATATTTTGCTTTTTAAAATAGTTTTGCCCACGTTTAATTACTGAAAAGAAGAAAAATGTGCTTGTATTTTAACAAATCTATCTCTTTATTTTATGGGTGGGCATAAAATGTGAGATTAAATTGTGCTTGTTTTTATTCAGTAATCACAGTGTACAGTTTACACCTACCTGTCATATTAAAATTTAAATTTTAAAATAAAATTAAACTTTAGTGAACTGAAAAACTCAGATTATTTTCTTGATTTTAGTTAAAGCTATAGATTTTTGTAAGAAAACCTGGATTTGATTTTGTGTCTTACTATTGATAAAACCATTATGTGTATCCACAGATATGTAAACTTTCTTTATATAGACTTGCACTGTTCAGTGACCTATTATGCCAAAAAAAATTTTTTTTAATCTAATAAAATAAGGTATTGTGATGGAGTTACTGAAGTGTGTGTAGAATCACCAGATATATCTCAGTAATATTCAAGGATCAGGTGCTGCGGGTGATACCATAGCTAAATGTAATGAACTGATATCAGGCAGGCTGAAAGTAATTAAATAGAAATAGGAGGGAAGCAGAAGTATTGTCAGTGAATAAAACAGACAATTTTCCAGAGATAATCACTACCAAATGATAAAGGAAATATGTGGTCGGAGTGAACAAAGGTTAGTGCAAGTTGTGAATGGTGATGACTGGACTCATGAGCAGGTCAATCAATCAAGAGAGCAGGAGCATTGGAATTAACTGCATTAAACTGTTTGACAGATATCTATTTAAAATCATGGCAGGCAGAAAATTTTGTCTCAGCGCCACCTGCTTCAGCTTCTTGTCTTGGCTCCTTGTATATCAATGAAGCTCCTTTGGGAAGACTTTTAAATATAGAAAACAGTATTATCCTTAGTAACCATAATATTCCTTTACTGCCTTTGTTTTCCAGTCTATTAAATAAACATATTACTGGATACCTGTAGTTCTTTATTTAAAATATATTCAACTGAATAAATAAACTTGATAATGACCGAAAAATTACAGTAATGTCTTTATTTCCACTGTGCTGCAGTGGAACCACCATATTTGTTTC
Organism: Discoglossus pictus; assembly: GCA_027410445.1. Classification (NCBI taxonomy): domain Eukaryota; kingdom Metazoa; phylum Chordata; class Amphibia; order Anura; family Alytidae; genus Discoglossus; species Discoglossus pictus. The sequence continues at coordinate 409,794,978 of CM050164.1, read as the reverse complement.
TGTTGATCTGTTTCAACAGGTGGAAGGAGACATTGAATGCAGAGGAAGCTTCCATCATTACAACTAATGGAAATGTCATTAATATAACTTGCTGAGAAAGATGCTGAAACAAGTATATCTAAAAGCAATGGAAACATACAGTAGAATATTAGTTCTATAATTAAAGCATGTGTTTTTACTATCCATTTTTTACCCATTTTCAGTTTTGGTATTCAAGAGTATAATTTAAATAACTGGATTAAAGTTGTTCTTCAACTCATAAAAGCTGACATCCTAAAAGAAAGTTTAGTTTAAACATACATGTTTGAAAAATAAGACGCACACTTAAAGGGCAAGTTCCACCTAACTTTATGTTTCTTATATATAAAGGGGACCCTTTAAAGAGATTAATTATGTACAACTTATTGATTTCACCTCATTTTCCAGTTGCTTTTTCATGATATTGGACAGCAGACACCACCATAATAAGTTCCATTTCTGTTACTAGAAATTAAGATTGATGAGCTGATTGGGTCAACAATTCAATAGCAGAACTACAACTGCAGGTCTATGACAGTTATATTCATTTTCATTACTTACTATACACAGATCTTGAAACAATAAATGGCAAGTGCTACATTTTTAACATAGTTGAGCTTCCATAAGTGTACTGTTTCATATAACAACAACTTGTGTTTAGGCAAAACTTCCCCTTTAACAAAGAGATGTAATGAATACTATTTCAAGTTGAATATAAATTACTAGATAGATATCCAGATGTCTAAGATTTAGTCCAAACTTGGTATTAGGAACTGAAAGTTGTCTGTATGTATATTGACAAACCATTTCCAATATTTACGCATTTCCTTAATTTCCCAGATTTTGGGCTTCCTGTGATAATGATGTCTATTTTAAATTCAACTGGAAGAAACATAATTAACTTAGTTTACTTTTTTTGCATTGAAATGCTTAATTAAACAAAAAAAAATGATTCCCATACAAATTAAAATTATCCATTTCAGATTATCATAGAGTGGTAGTCACATAAATAATTCTCTCTACAGCTGCATGAGGGAACAAACTTTATAAAATGTATTTAATTGCTTGGTGTGGGCATGAGGCAATTAGAACATGAAATACTATCAAGTTTAAAATAAAAGCTGAGTTTTTAAAACCTAAAAATGTGACAGAACAGCTGGGAAATTGGTGCTAATATATTAGTGCTTTGGATGATTATATGCTTCTATCTAAAATAAACTAGTTATTTGAGTGTATTTTAAATGTACTCTGTCAAAGTGACCTGAATTATAATGCATTGTGGTCTTTACCACTCTAAATGTCAAGGTTTTGTAATATAAAGTCATGTTTAAAGTGTCCACACTTGCTACACAAAATAAACTAAAATAGTTTTATCCTTAGTAGGGTAACAAAAGCAAGATCAGCAGGGCCAATAGAGAGATAGGCAGGATAAGAGAGAAAGACAGAGATGTGCACCAAACAATAGAGAAATAGAGGGAAAGGGGAGTAAAAGAAGGGTAGTCGTGAGAAAGCACGGTGATGGTGGGGTATAAGAGGGATGAGAGAGCAAATACTGTAGAGATATTCACCATTTCTGGAAAGCAAAACTTTCATAAACTATGCTTCAGTCTTCAACCCTTCCACTTCAAATCATGAACTTTTATTCTTGTATTTCTCTTTTTCTAAAACATCATTCCATTCTGAACCTTATTAAAGGGACACGGAAAACAACTCTTCTGTTTTCTTTAATCATTTAAAAGGAAAGTAAAACCTGTTTAAGCTTCCTTGAAACTAAAAGGAAATGCATGGTTTAATCTCATTGACTGTTAGTGGGTAAGCACCCAAGAGCAATGAAATATCTAAATATGTTTTTTTGCATTCCAAGACCTTCACTTGAAAAAAGAAAACATGCTGGGAGACATTATCAAATACCCTATTTCTGATATAAGAAAGAGAAAAGTGTATTTTCATGTCCCTGTTTAAAATTGCCCCATAATGAAAATAAATAGGAATGCACTTCAAGAGTATAAAGGAGAAACGGAAAATACCTTTTTTATTCTAAAATGTACAGATATGTTTACTTTAACATATTTCATACTGTGAAAAAGTGTGATTGCCTTATGTACTCTATATATTACATTATTTTTATTTATACATAAAATAGCTGACCTCAATAGCTAAATAGAAAAAGAAAGTATTTACTACATTTTTATTGATGACCCTAAGTTGCGCTAGGTAATAAAATAAGAAAATTATGTACTTTCACGCCAAAGGGATTTGCATAAATTAGAGAAATGGGCAACTAAATGGCAGATGAGATTTAATACGAATAAATGTAAGGTTATGCATCTGGGAAGGAAAAGTAATAATGCAAACTATAATCTTAATGGAGTAATACTCGGGGTATCAGATATTAAAAGGGAGTTGGGAGTACTTGTGGACAACCACCTACGTAACAGTGCTCAATGCCTAGCAGCAGCTGCAAAGGCAAATAAAATATTAGCATGTCTTAAGAAGGGTATAGAAGCAAGGCAAGCAAATATAATTCTCCCACTATACAAATCCCTGGTACGCCCACATTTGGAATATGGAGAACACTTTTGAGCATCACTTCATAAAAAGGGCATTTCAGAGCTGGGAAAAGTGCAGAGAACAAAACTATTAAGGGTAATGGAGGGGCTAAGTTAGACTAAGCAAATTATACTTATTTTCGCTATAATAAAAGGCGTGGGGATATGATTACCTTATATAAATATATCCAGGGTCAATATAAGACTTTGTCAAGGGAACTTTTTGTGCCAAGAGGTTTTTGACTGACAAAAGGACATCCTTTGAGGTAGAAAAGGAAAATATTCCACCTTAAAGAAAGGAAAGGGTTCTTTCAAAGGAGGTGGTAACAGTGGATTAAATAGATAACTTTAAAGAGGGATTGGATATATTTTTGAATAAAAAGGACATTCAGGGTTATCTTGGATAACTAGAAAAAGGAGTATTGAGTATAGTTAAATCAATTTAAGCCTAAACACCTGGACTCAGCTGTTTTTTATAGCCACATTAAATTTGAGCTACGTTTAAAAACATTGGTCGCATTGTAAAAATTAAGGCATATGGCTATTGAATTAGCGCCGTAATGTTGGCTGTTCCCGGTCTGCGGGTTAGCTGCGAAAAAAGCCTACGGGCCGAGCAACGTTGAACATCGCGGCTGCAAATCCTTTGAACCGTCCGGCCCGTAACCACTACAATTCCAATCATGCTATTAAATTGCAACAAAGTTGCTCGCGAGCAAGCCCCTAACACTCAAATGTAGCCCAAAGCCCTACAAGTGCTGGGGAGGACTCACAAGTCCAATACGGAGCACTTGTACTGTGAATAAAAAACACACAATCCCAGCAAACAATGTATTAATACATATAATGTAACCCGCATGGAATAGATTATAATATTTGCAGCTTTTTTACTATTGCATCATGAATGGAATGTGGGTCTGATCGTAAATTTTAATTGAAGTACGTAGGACTTTGAAATCCAAACTCCAATTTCCTGTGACGCAATGATTATGATCTCTGTTTCCATTGGCTCCATCTAAACCCGTAACTACGGGTTTGCTTAATTGATTACCAGCAAAAACAAAATTCTAATGGCCGACAACTGGTTTAAGGGTTTGCGTCTCAAGCTCGTAACTCGCAGCACCTTCTAATTTAACAGTACCGTAACTTGGAGAATTTTCAAGCCCGCAGCCGTTGCGGTGATCACGTTGCAGATACGGAGCTGCAATTTATTAGGACTTTTAATCAGTATGTATGTGTATATTTTACGCATTGTTACACAAAGGTCTAGTGGCAATCGTCTCCTCTAAAAGGATGCAATAATACAGAATTGTATTCAATACTACAGACAGCAGACAACATGTCTGAGATGTGTTTGCTAACATTAATATATTCAAATAGGAACCATAATGCACTCACTAAGGGCCTCATTCTATTATCGGCCGAAAATCGGCCGCAAAGGTGCGATTCCTTGCGGGGCTCCCATTACCTTGCAATTCAAATAGACGGATATCCCCTTACGGCCGGCTGTATATCTTGCAACCGGCCGTAAGCTCTGAAAACTTTAAAAGCAAAAATAAATTCAAGACGGCACTGTAAAACTCTGTAAATGCTAGGGATCATAATGGGACACTGAGGGCCCTATTAAATTATCCCTCGTAGTTCTCTCGGTGCTTGCAAATGGCAGTTTTCCTGCTGTTTGCGAGTACCGAATCTCTCGCAGCCTGCTTTGCGATATGACTGCGAGAAAATGACCGAGAATAGGCTCAGAGAGAGCTACCTAGCCTTAAATCTACACATGATTCTCGCATATCGTAAGAATCCCTACGTGGACAAAAAGTGCACGCAAGGGATCCGAAAGCCTCTACGTGTTGTCTCGGAACAGCCCGAGACAGCAGTGTGAGGCTCCTCCCTGCACCCTATACACATCCCCATGCTGCAGGGGTCTCTATCAGGACCCCTGCAGCACCCCCACATTAACCCCTTGCAGCGGGGGTCCCCGATCTGCATAGATCAGGGACCCCGCTGCATTTAAAACTTTAAAATTCCCCGCCGCGGCTCCTTAAAGGGGCCGCGGCACACTATTACCCAATCCCCGCCTCGGCACCTAAAATTAACCCCCCTCTATGCTGGGGGTCCCCATCGGACCCCCGAAGTGTCTTCATATAAACCCCCTGCAGCGGGGGTCCCCGATTGGCACAGATCGTGACCCTGCTACAATTCAATTTTAAATTTCCTACCTCGCAGGTCCTTAAAGGACCGTAAAGGTCCTGAAAGGACTCGCACTAAAAATATTAACCCCAACTATAATTAACCCTATAACTTATGGTTGTCAATCCAGACCACCATAAGGCTCTATTTAACCCATTAACTCATGGTGGTCAATCCAGACCACCATAAGGCCTTAATTAACCCATTAACTCATGGTGGTCAATCCAGACCACCATAAGGCCTTAATTAACCCATTAACTCATGGTGGTCAATCCAGACCACCATAAGGCTTAATTAACCCATTAACTCATGGTGGTCAATACAGACCACCATAAGGCCTTAATTAACCCATTAACTCATGGTGGTCAATACAGACCACCTTAAGGCCTTAATTAACCCATTAACTCATGGTGGTCAATACAGACCACCATAAGGCTCTATTTAACCCATCAACTCATGGTGGTTAATACAGACCACCATAAGGCTCTATTTAACCCATTAACTCATGGTGGTCAATACAGACCACCATAAGGCCTTAATTAACCCATTAACTCATGGTAGTCAATAAAGACCACCATAAGGCCTTAATTAACCCATTAACTCATGGTGGTCAATACAGACCACCATAAGGCTCTATTTAACCCATTAACTCATGGTGGTCAATACAGACCACCATAAGGCTCTATTTAACCTATTAACTCATGGTGGTCAATACAGACCACCATAAGGCCTTAATTAACCCATTAACTCATGGTGGTCAATACAGACCACCATAAGGCTCTATTTAACCCCATCAGTCCCATAAGGGTATATTATTACCATTATGGGCCTGTTACAACCCAACATTAACCACATAAGTGCCATGATGGTCCTCAAGGACCATCATGACACTAACTACAAACACTACACTATAACCCCCAATAAACCATTTAATCTAAACTAACCACCCTCTACACGAATCTATTAACACTTACACTACCTACCTACACTACCTACCCCCTAATAAACCTCCCCAACACTCTAATTACAGAAAACCAAAAAACCTACCTTACAGAAAACAAAAATACCTACCTTACAGAAAACAAAAAAACCTACAGTACAGAAAACAAAAAAACCTACAGTACAGAAAACAAAAAAACCTACAGTACAGAAAAAAAAAAAACATTGCAACCCCACTCCCCACTACAGAAAATAAAAAAATTACACACCTGAAAAGGAAAGACAGATAAACACAATACAATACATACATATAATACATATAATACATTATATACAATACATGACATTACATACATTACATATAATATATTACATATAATATATTACATATAATATATTACATACAATACATGACATTACATACAATACATGACAATATATTACATATAATATATTACATATAATATATTACATATAATATAGTACATACAATACACGACATTACATACAATACATGTCAATATATTACATATAATATATTACATATAATATATTACACATAATACATTACATACATTACATTACATTACACACATTACATATACTATATTACATATAATACAAATCAAATACCCCCTATCTATCTAACATACAATCTATTTAATTTAAAATAAATCCTAACTATATCAAATACATCCCCCTATCTATCTAATATACAATAAATCCTAACTACATACACAGACCATAATTCTAAGCTTAAATAAAATAATTAAGACCACTTACCTTTAAGATGTTGCTTCAGATCACTCACCTATGGGTCAAATAAAACAAAATAATTAGTACAAAACATTAACATCAAATAAATAAACATTATATATATTCTAAATATTCAACTTACCTTTACATCATGTCCCGTATTTGTTTAGCTCTTCCGGCGCGGGCCTGTTAAAAAAAAACATAATACATGAATACATTAATACAATATATAAACAATAAATAAAATAAACATATAAACATCTAAATATACATTTAACTTACCTCCCCGCGATGTCCCCGGCCTTCTCTCCTTCAGCCCCGGCTGGGCCGCGGAACCATCCGCGCTCTAAAAAATAAAATAAAAAAAATAACGGAAGTCTGCACTAGCAGACCTCCCCGACGCTAATGAGCCTCCCGGAGTCCTTTCCGGGAGGAAATTGGCATTGGCGGCTTGTGATTGGCTGAAAAAGCTGTCTATCAATTTCAGCCAATCAAAAGTCGTCAATGTGTGAGCCAATCAGGATGGGATACACCCCAATATCCCACCCTGATTGGCTAAGACACTTGTCTATCTTTCTGGGAACCAATCACAAGGCTCAGATGCCTTCAGCCAATCACTATGGGATACACCCCCACGGAGTGATTGGTAGAAGACATCTGCGCATCCTGATTGGCTCCTACATTGACGACTTTTGATTGGCTGACAGCTTTTTCAGCCAATCACAAGCCGCCAATGCCAATTTCCTCCCGGAAAGGACTCCGGGAGGCTCATTAGCGTCGGGGAGGTCTGCCAGTGCAGACCTCCTTTAGTTTTTTTTTTTTTTAGAGCGCGGACGGTTCCGCGGCCCAGCCGGGGCTGAAGGAGAGAAGGCCGGGGACATCGCGGGGAGGTAAGTTAAATGTATATTTAGATGTTTATATGTTTATTTCATTTATTTTTTATATATTGTATTAATGTATTCATGTATTGTGTTTTTTTTTAACAGGGCCGGAAGAGCTAAACAATGACGGGACATGATGTAAAGGTGAGTATATTATTTAGAATGTATATAATGTTTATTTATTTGATGTTAATGTTTTGTACTAATTATTTTGTTTTGTTTGACCCATAGGTTATGCAGATCGGGGGCCCCCCCTGCAATGGGTTAATGTGGGGACACTTCGGGGGTCCCGATGGGGACCCCCAGCATAGAGGGGGGTTCATTTTTTGGGCCGCGGCCAGGATTGGCAATTAGTGTGCCGCGGGCCCTTTAAGGAGCCGCGGCGGGGAATTTAAAAGTTTTAAATGCAGCGGGGGCCTGATCGGTGCCGATCGGGGACCCCCGCTGCAAGGGGTTAATGTGTGGGGGCTGTGGGGGTTCCTATGAACCCCTGCAGCAAGGTGTTCATGTTAGGACACTTCAGGGGTCCCGACGGGGACCCCCCCATTGGGGGGGTTAATTTTAGGTGCCGGGGGGGGGTATTTGGAGTACCCCCACGGCAGGGCTTATGTGGGGGACTGCCGCGGAGGTCCCTTTTAGGACCCCCGCAGCAATTGATGAGGAGTGGGAGCCTGCGATATCATCTCGCAGGCTGTCACTCCTCATGTACATTTACGCAGTGTAGATACGTACGGCCCTGCTGCGTAGCTCATACGTTGCTCGCAGCAGGGCTAATTTAATAGCATTGTAAGTTGGAGAAACTTTGCAGTACGTAGGGCTTAAGTAGAAGCCTCTTATTTACGAGGCTGGAATTTAATGAGGCCCTAAGCGTTTGGTATTGAAGATGAGTCTAGCCGAGGCGTTCATTATGGATTGGAGATGGGTAGGCAGCTGTATTAGAATTTTAGCTGTGTCTTCTGTAAGATAATGATGAATTTTGGAGATGTTTTTTAGGTGAAACTGACAAGATTTTGTTATCGATTGGATGTGAGGAATAAAAGAGAGGGCGGGATCCAGTAGGACCCCAAGACAACGGGCCTGGGAGGTGGGAGTGATGATGGTGTTGTAAACAGTGAGAGATATTTGAGGAGTGGAAGCTGTAGTAGAGGGTGGAAAGAGTAGGAGTTCAGTCTAAGACATGTTGAGTTTGAGTTGACGAGCGGACAACCAGGAGGATATGCTAGAGAGGCAGTTGGAAACGAGCTTAAAGAGAGGGGGATAGATTGGGTGCAGAGAGGTAGCTTTGAGTATCATCTGCATAGAGATGATACTGAAATCCAAAGGATTGTATGAGGGTGCCAAGGGAGGAGGTGTAGATGGAGAAGAGGAAGAGGCCTAGGACAGAGCCTTGGGGAACGCCAACAGACAGAGGGAGAGGTGAAGAAGAGGTGCCAGAGAAGGAGACGCTAAATGTACAATCTTTTAGATAGGCTGTGAACCATGAAAGAGCTGTGCCTTTAATGCCAAATGAGCGGAGAGTTTGGATTAGAAGAGGGTGGTCAACTGTGTCAAAGGCAGCAGAGAGATCCAGGAGAATTAGAATTTAGAAGTGACCTTTTGATTTGGCGGTTAGCAAGTCATTGGTGACTTTTGTGAGTGCTGTTTCTGTTGAGTGTTGGGCACTGAAACCAGATTGGAAGGGGTCAAGAAGGAAATTGGAGGAAATAAATTGAGTGAGGCGATTGTAAACAAGCCGCTCAAGCAGTTTAAAAGCCAGGGGAAGTAGTGAGATATGGCGGTAGTTGGAGGCAGAAGCTGGGTCAGATGAGGGCTTCTTGGAATACGCTATCATTAGGCTTAATTTAGCCAAACTTTTAGGTAGATAAAATAGCTAGATAAGATGGACATTTTTGGTTCCTATCTGTAATCAAAATATATGTTTCTATTTTTCTATGTTTCTATGTTCATGTTAAAACATGCCTGATGGTATATGTTTTTATATGTAGTTTATTTTTTAATTCATGTCAATTTTTTCCAGCATATATATTGCCTCTTTAGAAATAAAAAAAACAAACAAATAGAAACAACAGTACACACATTTGTTACTTTTTTTCAAAATCGATTGGAGACTAATCTAAATTAATGCTCTTATACCTGGATAAATAGCCAGACATATTTAAATAACTAACACATAAACATATATACTTTCAAACAGTCTCCATTGACCTTGTTCAAAAAGAGACACCTCCATATGTGAGAAAGCAGTTTCCACTTTATCACTAATATAGTTTGTGGAGTGTGCGTAACGCTCCAGGGGTGCGCCTGCGCACTTCACACACTATTTGTATGAATTGCCTAAGGCGCTCATTGCGAGGCCCGTGATGATCGCCGAAGGCACTTATTGCGAGGCCCGTGATGAGCACCAAAGGCGCTCATTGCAAGGCCAGTAAAGTAGAGGGGGAGAGGCTCCCATTGTGCGGCAAAAAGCATTGCCAGGCTACACTTTTTATTGCCATCATTTTTGACGGGCAAGTCGCTAGTCACATATAATAGTTGTCAAACTGCAATTTGTCGTCATGCTTGCGAGCTTAGAGAAGCGAGGTGAACCGTGGGCCGCAGCTGTGAGCCTTGCGTAGCGAGGTGAACTATTGAGGCATTGAAGCCTTCCGAACTCGAAGGACTTAGGCAATGAGCGCCAAAGGCGCTCTTTGTCCTGCGAGCCTCGCAAAGTGAGGCGAGCAGTTGAGGCATTGAAGCAAGCAGGACTTAGGCTGAAATGAGCGCCAAAGGCGCTCCTGCGAGCCTCGCCAACCGAGGCGAACAGTTGAGGCACGTGGGACTTAGGCTACAAACAGTTGAGGAATGATTAAGTCTTTTTGTTTGGCATTGATGACAGTTATGTATTAATTAATTAACATATATTAATTTAGTAATTAATTATTAATTAATAATTTCAAAACAAAATAAAAAAATAGAATTACCTTATTTATAAATACATAGATGCTTAGATATTTACCTTTTCATGTATGCCAATTAAACATTATACATTGATTAATCCAAAAAATGTAAATCCTTCTTAAGTCATTTTATAGTTTGCTCATAGCTCTTTGTGTTTGTATATGAAATTTACATTGCAATGATGCCGTTCTTTAGGAAAACATGATTAGCTCTTTAGCTAATGACAGTTAGTGATTAATTAACGTATATTAATTTATTAATTACTTATTAAATTCTAAAAAATGTTTTTACTATTTTACAATGACCTTATTTAACAATATATATATGCTTATATCTTTATGTTTTCATGAATACCAATTAAACATCAGACATTGATTGATTAATTCATTCATTTAATGAAAAAATTAAAAATGCCTTTCAGGTGATTTTACTGTTTCATTACAGCTCTTTAGGTTTTGCATTGATGACAATATGTACAATAAAAAAAAAATATATCTTACAGATTTGAAGAAAGAAAAGGCCACAACTACAAGACAATCACAAAGTGGACAAGAACTTCATCCATTAATACTTCAAGTAACTAAAAAATAAATATTAGTGATGTTATAATTGCCATTGTTTGCTATATAAGAAAACATTACAATTTTAACTAAAATGCCTGTATTTACAATTACAGATTACAATAGCGGACAACGCAGAAGAAAAGAAAGAACAGAAAATAAAAATGGCAAGGGAATGGAAGCAAAAATGGAGAGATGCACAGTCGCCCGAGACTTCACAAAGATTAAGAGAAGAAGACCGACAGAGACTTGCCAATAAAAGAAAAATGACTGAAAAAGCACAAACTGAGTGTGACGGAGCTACAAAGAAAAGAAAAAGTACAAAACATAATGTCTGTGAAACATTGCCTAATGACCAAATATTGCCCAATGACACCAATGTTGATATACATGACACCAATCTTGATAGACATGACACCAATGTTGATATCCAAAGTTGTAGTGATATCTGTGTTGAGGAAGCTCAGGATAGTCTCTTATTTACAGAACTACCATTGTTGTGGATTACTCAGTGTGGTTTGTCAGTTTTCTGGGACCTATCATTTTCTGAAGGAAAGACCAACTGATGGAGAGTTTATTAGTTGCTGTCAGAAAGGAAAGGTAAGACTTCCAGAAAGACACACATTTCCAGAACATTTAAAAGTATAATGAGTGATCCAACATTTTCAAATTATAGCAATTTAAAAAAACAACAGTGCAATTTAATTTGCTTCAATGGGTGCAACATTAGTAGAAAATGTCCCAGGACATGGTCCTTACTGTTTTAAAGTACAAGGACAAATTCCCCCCCCCCCGACTTTACATTCACAAAAAGTGAATATGGTTCTAAAAAGAGATCACCATACTGATCAAAGACGTTATAATTTGCCAGCAGTAAATGTGGTTGCCATAGTCTTTAAAAATGATGATGGCGAACCACCATTGAGCGGAATATTAGAATATATCCATGCAATGAAAAGCAACCTTTTATGAACATAAATATTTTAAGTAGTAATTAGGATGCAATGACATATCCCATTTTCTTTCCAAATGGTGAACTAGGATGGCAACCAAAATTACAATTGCAAAGTTATCCCAATAGTAAAGTTTGTGTTAGAAACAATATTTATATGCTGAAATATAAAATGGCCCAAACTGCTATTCGGGATCATTTTAATCTGATTTTACGTGGGGGGAAACTCACACAATAATGGATTATTGATTCATATCTATAAGTCGAGGCAAATCATCTAAATTTTCATAAAATTTGAACAAAACAAGATTTGCATAGAACAATATTGTGGATTGATGGATTATGTTGCTGAATTGGCTACAAACAGAGACATTCCAGCTGGAAGAGCAACCATTTTGCCATCTTCTTTCCAAGGATCACATCGCAATATGCAAAAAAGATACAATGATGCAATGGCTATTGTGACTAAATTTGGAAAACCAGATTTATTCATTATATTCACATGTTATCCAAAAATGAAAGAAATGCCAAAGCCCAAAATGAAAATAGAGCAACAACACTTACTGCTTGGACACTGATGCCAGACAATTTGTATACATTGAGATTCCATATGACTATGTATTCGTAAATGGCCAATGGCGACAACGAAATAAAGTTACAAATAAAATTATCCACAGAATGTATACCATTAGTCCATGAAACATCGAACATTTCAGTTTAAGGTAACTTCTTTTACATGTTCCCGGAACACAAAGTTATGAACATTTACACACAGTGAATTACATAGTTTATGATACTTTCCAATTAGCTGCAAGACATCAAAACTTCCTGGCAGATTATTATTATTATTATCGTTTATTTATAACGCGCCAACAAATTCCACAGCGCTGTACATAAGATAAGTTCCAGGCAAAGGTAAATGCAAATCAAAACATAACAAAGCAAGGAGGGCCCTGTCTTGAACCGCAAATCCAATGTCCATGGTACTTTCCCCAAAGCACCCTGCAGAATTAAAACTCACAGACTTACAACCTAAAGGTATAGTGTGTGGTAAAGGAGGGAGAGAGAGGTGATGAGCGTGTTAGGGTGGAAAGTGATACACTTCAGATGATACGGAATGGGAGAGATGCCTGGAAGAAGCAGCACTATGGCAAATGCCAAAGCAAATGAGAGAACAATTTGCATTAATTTGCATCTTTTGCAATGTACCTGATGCATTAGCTTTGTGGGAAACATTTAATTAAATATGTGTGAAAACTTTTTGAACCATTACAATGAGACCATTGCACAATTAAAAGCATTAATGGAAATTCAAGAAGTCTTTCTTTATCATGGATTAAATTTTGCAAATTTTAATCTGTCTGATCCAGGACTCATACATGAAATAAACTTTGAAGACTATGGCACTGAGCTTGAAAACCAAAAAACACAAGAAAAAATAGCAACTTTACAGTAAATACATTACAATTGCAAGCATTTAACGCCATCACAAATGCAATAGATGATGATTTGCTGAAAGAGCGTTATTTCTATCTAGATTTACCTGGTGGCTCAGGAAAAACTTATTTATATAATTTATTGATGAGTTTCATTCGAGCACAGGGTCAAATAGCACTGCCATTTGCAACAACTGGAATTGCCGCACTTTTGTTAGAAGGTGGGAGAACTGTGCATAGTGGATTTAAACTGCCAGTTCCCATTCCAGAAACATCAGTGTCAGATATTCAAATTAATTCATTACAAGCCAAAAAGAATTAAACTAAGTAAATTAATTATAATAGATGAGGCAACAATGATGTTGTGTCATGCCCTGCGATGTATTGATCAATTATTAAAAGAAGTTATGGATAATCATTTGCCATTTGGTGGTAAGGTGATGTTTTTAGGAGGAGATTTTAGGCAAACATAACCTGTTGTGCCACATGGAAATAGGACTGACATCGTTGAAACACACCTTAAATTAGAACTAAATATGAGATCTCAAGGCCAGAATGAATTCAATGATTGGCTAATTCAAATTGGAGAAGAAAAACATAAAAAAATAACTAATCTACATGATGATACCGTTTAAATTCCATCAGAAATTATTTGCAAAGAATCACTAATATCAGCAATCTTTCTAAATACTATCAACAATGACGATTACTCAGACATTGCAATCAAAGTGATATTAACATCAAAAACTATTGATGCCTTAAATCTAAATCACAACATTTTAAAATTAATCAATGCACCCAAAAAAAAAAAAATTTTGTGCAAATTTGTTTCTGGTTGATGACAAATTCAGTGAATATAACTTTACTATGGAATTTATCAATTATTTAACTCCCTCTGGAATGCCACCACATGTTTTGCAACTGAAACAATGGGCAATTGTCATGCTACTGAGAAATATGAATCCCAAAAAAGGACTTTGTAATGGGACCAGATTAATTGTGCAGGATTTAAGAGAAAATGTCATATATGCAAATTATGAATGGTACCCATAAAGGTGAACACGTTTTTATACCGAGAATGGATTTGGCTCCAAGTGAGAGTGGTTTGCCTTTTGTCCTTCAAAGGAGACACTTTCCCATTATCATGGCATTTGCTATGACCATAAATAAATCCCAAGGACAAACTTTTAAGTCTGTGGGTATTTTTTTACAGAAACCTGTATTTGCACATGGACAACTCTGTGTTGCATTTGAAAGATGCAACAATCCAGAGAAAATGAAAGTTTATATTGAAAAAAAAACAAATTCAGGATGATTTATTAGATAATGGCCGAATTTTTACAAAACACATTGTCTACTATGAGGTGCTGTAACTTAGATTACAAAAATGGATAACAATACAAAAGATATACCAAAAAAAAAAAAAACAACAGACATAGAGAACAGTTTTATTTTGAGAACAAACTTTGATCTCACTCGTACTCTTTATAGAGGACCACTATTTCACATAGGACACTCTATAAAATGGCAAAAAACATAGAGAACAGTGGTTTATACTCCAAGGACGAACTGGAGGTCTCTTTTTAGAGGACCACTATTTCACATAGGAAACTCTATGTGCCATTTTCAATAACTACAAGAATAACAAAAAAACTGTGAAAAAAATAAATAAATAAACAGTGGTTATATTCCATAGACAAAGTAAAACATGGGAATGTCTTGGAAGTCGCCTTTTGGCAGGATTGACTCCACAAAACAGTTATGTTGCATTTTCTTCTAATTCCAGTTTAAATGTTATTACATTAAGTTAATGTTCGAAATGTTAAAATTGTATTTTACAAGGTGTGGAAAGTTGTTTCATTATAGTAATTAAGGGTTCATATTAGTAGGAGGATGATCATTTGTTGGAAAATTGAAATGTATAATTAAATAGAGAGTATTGATCCAGGGAGTAATTTGATCGCCAGTTACTGAGGTCAGGAAGAAATGGTTTTTTTTTACCGTTTGACACAATTGGATGCGTTTCACTGGATTTTTTTCTGTTTGCTCTACTCAGTACCTATGGGGTTTACCAGTAGTTGAACTACAAGTTGCATGTTATAAAGCATTATATAATAGTTTACAATACTCATTCATACAAAGTTGACTTATTGTTATATTACTACTGCATAGCTGACAATTACAAATGTTAATATCAGTTCTTGAGCTACAAGTTGCATGTTGAAAAAATAAACACATTTACTATAATTGTTGTCCTTCTTCAAAGATAACAAAAAGGTTAAGAGTGTCAGAAACTCACATTGTGTGGCAAACAGCATTCCCAGCATTACAATTTTCTTTCCGTAATTTTTGACGGGAAGTTGCTAGTATTAAATACATCTCTACACTCTCAAAAATCAAATGCATCAATGTATTTATTAAGTAATGTTAGTGGTTATACAAAAGATGTGTACTGTTTAATTAAAGATCTTAAAATTTTGCTCATAGGATATCTAGAAATTTGAAAATGTCAGCCCTTTTGTCTTACAAACTGTCCTTGCATCAAATGTTTAGAAATTTCAGAATGTCAGCATATTTGTTCTCAAATCTTTTCTTGCACTTCAGTGTCTACAATTATCAAAATGTCAGCTAACAGAGACACAGAAGATGGAGAGAGGGGGGAAGAGACACATTGGAGGGAGGGGGAAGAGACACAGGGGAGGGAGATTGGGGGAAGGAGACACAGGGGAGGGAGATAGAGGGAAGGAGACACAGTGGAGAGGGGAAGAGACACGGGAGTGAGAGGGGGGAACAGACATGGGGGAGGGAGAGGGGGGAAAGAGACACAGGGGAGGGAAAAGGGAGAAAGAGACATGGGAGGAGAAAGGAGACACAGGGGAGGATTTGGTGAAGAGACACAGGAGAGGGAGGGGGAAGAGACCCAGGGGAGGGAGGGGGATGAGACCAAGGGGAAGGAGGTGGAAATGAGACACAGGGAAGGGAGAGGGGGAAGGAGACACAGGGGAGGAAGAGGAGGGAAGAAACACAGGGGGATGAGGGGGGAAGACACAGGGGAGTGAGAGGGGGAGGGGAAGAGATAGAGGGGAGAGACAAAGGAGGGGTGAAGAGACACAGGGTAGGGAGAAGGGGGAACGAGATGGAGGGGGGATACAAATAAAATATTATCCTGTCATTTGTGACGGGCAAGTGATTGGTAGTTCTAATAATGGATAAAATACTGTAGTTACATAGTTAAAATATAAGTAAAAAAATAAATATTTACAATTCTCTCTCGAGAAAGAAATACAATTTTTAGTTTTTCAGGTCAAGAGAACAGAAGTCCTAATGTAGGGAGGGGAGGGGCGTTATTTTGGACAGATCTCACTATAACGGACCTTCATGTTGTTGCTTGTAGAATCCTCAAGGGGGAAAAATTAATTGACACAATGCTTTATCATGGCTTTGCAGCAGGTGTTGACATTGCAGAGTCAGATGATGAAACCAACAGAGATGGCGAGTTAGCCAACTTTGTTTGTATGATACAATTTTCCCTTTCAACAATACCATTGAACTCATAACGGTAGAAAGCCCCGCCCAGGAAGCACAAGATGATGTGCTAACCCAGGCTTTTACCGCCTTAGGAACGCTGCAGCTCACTGAGCAGCACCACCGCACTATCGCACGCTATGCGGAGAGATCGATTGCACCTGGAGCACTGATGCAGCCGGCTGGTGGAGGGACCACCTCAGAAGCGGGAGAAATCAGAGCTTGAAAGCTGCAGCTTAATGAGCAGCATCATCGTACTCACGCGCGCCATGGGGAGAGAGTGACGTTTCCCGGAGTACTGACGCAGCTGGCTGGCGGAGGGACCACCTTAGAAGCGGGAGAAATCAGAGCTGGTGAGAACCGGCCCTTTATTGCCCAGTAAATATGGGAATTGCTCCAAAGTTCGCTTACCACAGGTCCTAGCCGACCCCTGACTCTCTGGACCAGACAGAATAAACTTGTACACCCACGAAGGGGAACTTAATGAGAGGTAACAACTGATATGTGTGAGGAAGAGCCTGGAGCTGGAGAGAAGGAGCTGCAGGCGGTAAGGCTGTGTTGATACAACACTTTTTTTATTTGCACTTGGATATTAGGGCTAATAGCCCAGAGAGACACTTATTATACACAGTTGCCTTTAATATAAAAGTTAATCTTTTACAAGAACTTTGGCGCAACACAGCATTTAGTTATTATCTCTTGAGAGACATAAGGGTCCTATTGCCATTGAAAAATTACCCTAAAAATCTTTTCTTTTCCTAATATCTGAGTGGAAAGGAGAAATTAAGAAAGAGGATCAGAATCTTTTCTTATTCCTGATATAAACCTGATGATACAACACTACTCACTTGCTTGTGGATAACAGGGCTAGTAGCCCAAAGAGACACTCATTATATGCAGGGACTTCTAATATAAAAAATCATCTTTCACAAGTATACTGAAGCAATATAGTAGCTGGAAACGAGAAATTAAGAAAGAGGATCAGAATCATTTTTTATTCCTGATACAAACCTGATGATACAACACTACTCACTTGCTTGCGGACAACAGGACTAGTAGCCCAAAGAGACACTCATTATATGCAGTTATTTTTAATATAAAAAATCATCTTTCACAAGTATACTGAAGCAATATAGTAGCCAGGAACCCTCTCCTGGGAGACATAAGGGTTTGAATAAGAACGTGGATGCAACACAGCAGCTAGCAACCTCCTCCTGAGAGCCATAAGGATTCGAATACCACTGAATAGTACCCTAAAAAGTTTTTAAGGGTCTAAATCACAAAGGATATCATCCTGAAAGAAGTGAAAACCCGCTGGGGAAAAAGAAAGCTAAGTGAAGGCTCTTTAAAGCCACCTCTTTAACAACAATGATGTTATATATCTCTGAAGAGATTCTTTATGAGTTTAATACCCAGAGTGCTCACAGTGGAGTCTGGGAGCTGTATATATGTGTGACCGGCAAATCATTGCTGGATAAGTATCATTTATAAGTTTATGGGCAAAGAGGTTCTCAGTTAGACTATTTCTTTCGACAGTGATCTATAATATCAAAGACTATCCCTACAAACCCTTTTCTTCAATACCCCAGCTAGAACGTGAAGACTAGTGAATGATCATCTGAGGAGAACAAAAGGATTGTAGTGGAAGAGAGATCTAATGGACATGTTGATAGCATTTCAGAGAAGAGTACTCTTTATAGTTAAAAAAAAAAAAAGGGTTGGAGGAGAAATATCTAGGTCTAGGCGCTGAACATTTCTGGATAGAATTTATTTAATGGAAGTAGGATAAAGGTTTTTGTATTGGATAATTTGAATAATTTGAAAAAAGAGCGTTATAGTTGCACATGTTATAAATATATTTGAAAAGTAAAATTAAGGAGCTACAGGCCTATTTATCAATAAGGTTATAATTAATACTTTTATTGAGACCAAAAGATTCTTGGGCTCCTTTATAGCATATCTTAGTAACTGAATACTTTGCCCACAAGGTACATGGTCGTTTAGTTCCCCTAAATATATAAATCTGTTACCACATAAACAATTATCATGAGAGATAAAGAACCTAACCAAACTAAAGCAAAAGGTAAAATTAAGAGACAGCCCGTTAATAATCGAACCTCAAACCCAACCTCTTTTTTCTCCCCGAAAGGGAATTCTGGAGCCTCAAACTCCTCTCATTTAGACCTGACTATACAAAGCCACTCCCCTCCCTCAGCAGAAAAAATTAAACTAACTGCAAATGAGGATTCCCCAGACAAAATGAGTGTACAAATGGAAGAAGTATTAATGATATCTGTAATGAAAAGGCTTTTTAATGAGTTTCAATCTACTATAAAATCAGAATTTGCACAAGAAATACAACTAAATAAATCAGCTATTTCCAGTCTTTTAGAAAGAGTAGAGGAGTTAGAATCTAATCAAGAGTTCCTGATAAAAGAGTATCAAAAAGCAGTCAAACACTCACTTGATTTGGAACATAAATTAGAATATACCAAAAATAAAAGGATTCAAGAGGATTTTTCTAGACAAAACAATTTAAGACTCAGAGGAATCCCGGAATCCTTGTATGCTGAAGAATTAACAGCATTCATTACGACCTTCTTCTCACACTTAGCATCTCCCAGTAAACCATGGATTAATATGCTGGATCGGATCCATAGGATTCCGCTACCAAAAGATTTTAAAGGGGAAAAGGTCAGAGACGTCATTGTAAAAATACATTTTTACGAATATAAAGAAGCAGTTCTAAAGGCATCATGGCAGAAAGATAAATTTGATCCCCCTTATGAAAAACTAACTATATTCTCAGACCTCTCAGGGGATACTTTAAATAAACTTAGAAGTTTTATTGAAATTGCTAAAGCTTTAAGAAGGGAGAATATAATTTATAAATGGGGATTTCCCATCAAATTAATTATCTCAAAAGACAACCGGACTATAATGGCAAGTTCAGTACGAGAAGGGGAAATATTATTAAACGAATGGAAGATTTCTTTCATAGAAACAGTTAGGGACAAAAGCCTAGAAGGTGAGGTACAAAAACTTCAATTTAGAGAATGGAAAAAGAAGTAGTTGTAGGACAGCTTAAATGCATCCGGGTGTGGACTGGGTAGGGGTGGAGTGGGGGAACGAGGAGTGATGGAAAGGGGCAAGACATTGTAAATCGGGGGGGATGAGAGAAGAGGAAATGGAATTAGAAGTCTGAATGTTGAAGTGATATAGTTTAATGTAAAATGCACAAAATACGGTTATTTGTCAAGAGTCAATCTCACACACAGGTCAGAATCAGTTTTAGAAATAAATCATTATGATATCACTAATTCTTCCCATAAAGGGTTTATTATAAGTAGTAAGCAAGTAGTGGAAAACTTTGCCCAACGTAGTACTAGAAGGATGTGGAAAAACAGAAAGAAAAAAGAAAAAAAAAAAAAAAAAAGAGAAAAATCGAAACACAGTAATTAGAGAAAAGTAAAGCACAATAGCGATTAACAGAAGTATTATAATATAGTAGGTATTCTTCCTCTTCTCCCCTCCCTCTTTCTCATTTTTGTTTTTTTTCCTTTTTCAAACCACCCGGGGGTCCCGCTCCCCCATCCCTTGCAAAGTCCTAAAGAGGTATACTAAAAAGGGATATAGTCCTAAATAGTGAGCGAGCAGCGTTCCTTGTGCGGGGTTTGTTCTGTATGGGGCGGCTAGACGTAGTCAGATCTAGCTTTTCTCTTTTAATAGACTCTGTTGACATCTGTCTATTGTATAGGTTTAACATGTATGGATTGTACATAAATATGTTTATAAATGGAAAGGTTGTTGTTAAGGAAAGATGGTATCCCGCCCAAAATTATCTTAAATGAGGTTAAAGATAGTTTCGCAGAATGTTCAGGGGTGGAACTCCCCATTTAAAAGAAGGGTTATCTTGGACCAATTCCAGAAGGCTCAGGCAGATATTGCATGTATTCAGGAAACACACTGGCAAAATGATAAAATCCCTCATTTTCATAACTCTTTTTATACATCTAAAATAGACTCAACGTTTATTAAAAAATCTCAAGGAGTTTCTATTTTGTTTAGTAAGAATGTAAATATCCAAGAAAATTTTAGAGAAGTAGATTTGGAAGGAAGATTTATTGTTTGGGGAGGTAAAATTAACCAGCAAAATTATACTATAGTAAATATATATTCTCCTAATGATAGACCAAACCACTTTCTAAATAAGTTACTTAAAAAGGTCAAAAACCTTAGGATAGGTAAAGTAATCATCTGTTGCAACTTTAACATGGTTCTTGATGCCTCCTTGGACAAAAAAGACTCCAAATTTAAAAGCTCTGGTAATTATAATATAAGGAAAGCTAAACTTTTTCAAGAGTCTATCTTATGCTATGAGTTATATGATGTCTGGCGGTTGTGGCATGGCAATAAGAGAGATTACACCTTTTACTCCCACCGCCATGCATCTTACTCTAGAATTGACTATTTTCTGATAGATGCAAATTCCCTTAAGGATGTTATATCATCCAAAATTAACATAATCAACTGGTCGGACCATGCAATGATCGAACTATTACTTAACGACCAGATGGTTAAAAAAATAAATCCCAGAAAGAGAATGGATATTTCTTTATTTAATAAACCAGACAAACAAATTATATTAAAGAAAGAGATAGAAACTTTTTTTGAAACAAATGACAATTCGGTTACTGAAAGCACAACAATATGGAATACGCACAAATCATATATAAGAGGGGTTTTGTCCTCTTGGAGTGCGGCTAGAAGGGCACAACAGGGCACTTCACTTCGAGATTTACATATTCAGTTAGCCAAACTGGAAAGACAGAATAAATTCAACCCAACATCCAATATCATAGGGGAGATATCACGGGTGAAAATGAATATAAAGAAATTAATACAGAAAAATATAGATATCTCCTTATGGAAACTCCAACAAAGAGTGGTAAATTATTAACAAGGAAACTAAAAGAAAAAAAATCATAATACAGAATTCAAGAACTGATTGTCGACACTAATAAGGGACCAGCTACACTGACTAACCCCTGTGATATTGAAAAGGCCTTCTTTAATTATTACAGGAATCTATATAATCTGGAAACCAATCAAGAAGTTATAAAACCTGGAAAAGATGAAATAAAAACATTCCTAGATCAACTGCCACTCCCTAGAATGAATAAAGATGACTTAAAAATTTTAAACAGTGACATAAAAGTTTCTGAAATCGAGGAGGCAATTAATAACTTAAAATTAGACTCGGCACCGGAACCAGATGGATTTATACATTTTTATTATAAAGCCTTTAAATCATCACTAATAAATCATTTAGCAAAAACATTTAAAGAAATTAAAACAAAGGGCAAAGCTCCAAAAGAAATGCTAGAAGCAGCGATAATTAACATCCCAAAGCCAAATAAAGATTCTAGATACTGTATGAATTACAGACCAATATCATTAATGAACACTGACAAAAAATTATATGCAAAAGTACTTGCTACTAGACTGAATAAATGCCTGCCCAAATTGATAAATATGGATCAATCTGGATTCCTCCAAAATCGTCAGGGGGCAGACAATACTAGAAGACTGATTGATTTAATAACTTATAGTAAAGATAATCATAAACCCTGCACAATCATTACTTTAGACGCATAAAAAGCCTTTGATAGGTTAAATTGGGATTATATGTACCAAGTTTTATTGAAATTTGGGTTTGAAGATTTTGGTGAAAAGTCAATCAGGGCCTTATATGACTCCCCAAGTGCCTTCATTTCTGGAATTGGTTCAGGATCATCCCCCATACCTATTAATAATGGATCTCGACAGGGTTGCCCATTATCTCCACTGATTTTTGTCTTAATGATGGAGCCTCTTGCAGAGGCGATCAGAGGAAACAGTAAAAT
This sequence comes from Discoglossus pictus, assembly GCA_027410445.1. Lineage (NCBI taxonomy): Eukaryota > Metazoa > Chordata > Amphibia > Anura > Alytidae > Discoglossus > Discoglossus pictus. Next base: position 409,772,332 of record CM050164.1, on the reverse strand, counting down.
CCATGGCATTAATATCAGTGAGACAGATTACAAAATTATGTTATATGCAGATGATGTGTTACTAACTATTACTAAACCTAGCGAATCCCTAATTCATATTCAAGAGTTATTAAAGAAATTTGGGAATATTTCCTACTATAAAGTGAACTGGTCTAAAACAGAAGTGTTGTCTATCTATATAGATGGGAGAGAAAAAAAATTGTTGAATTCAATCTGGGACATCAACTGGGAAATGAATAAAATATTGTATTTAGGAATAGAATTTACTAGTAAAATGGAAGAAACAATTCAAATAAATTTTAAAAAAAACTTTATAACAAAATTAAAACCCAGTTAGATAACTGGAAATTAAATATGCTATCTGGGCTAGGTAGGATTGCAGCCATAAAAATTTCAATCTTGCCTTAAATTAGCTCTTTTCAGATGCCTACCTTTGAACATTCCCATCTATATAATTAGAAAACATCAAACTTTAATTGACTCATTTATTTATTACGGGAAAAAAAAACAGAATTAAACTGAAAACGGTCAGAAAAAGTTTCATAAAGGGAGGTATTGCAGCCCCATGTATTGAAGATTATTATAATGCTGTAAGACTTTCACACTGTGTAAATTGGTCATCTAAAATAAATAAGAGCAGATGGGCAAACATAGAACAAGATCTGTCCAATAATCTGGTTTTATCAGAATGGTTTTGGTATGACAAATCATCATGTAAAATTAATAAATTAGTGCCCGCTGTAGTAAAATCCGGATTGGAATTCTGGTTTAAGTGGAATAAAAAAAGTAACCTTTCTTTATTTCCATCACCTGAAATGTCTTTGTTATGGCTGAGTAAGGTTCTTAACCTCCTATTTCTACAGGACTAAAATAGTTGGAATATTCATTCATTGGGGGACCTTTTTGACTCAGGTAAGATGAAATCTTTTGCTGTGTTAGGCAGAGAATTTGATCTCCCTTTGTCGAAATGGTTAGAATATGAAAGAGTTAAGACGACAATTGCACAATCTAAATTCTCTACTATGTACACCAGAGATCTAACTAAATTTGAAAAACTAGCTCTATTTAATGATGGGAAGCACTTAATCTCCAAATGTTTTGATATGACAAGAAAACAGATTACAGTGGAAAAAACTTCAGCCATGCAGAAATGGGAGATAGATTGTTGTAATTCTATGACACTAGAAAAGAGGTCTAAGGCATTTAATCTCTCTCAGAGAATTATTAAATATCAATCTTATAGAGAAATGTATTTCAAAGTGGTGCAGAGATGGTATTTTGTCCCTTCAAAAATAGCCTTGATTTATAAAGACCCAGACCTGGGGATATGCTGGAGATTTTGTAATCAACAAGGCTCCTATAAACATATTTGGTGGGACTGTATACATATCAGGAACTTACGGAACTCAGTTTTTGATTATATTTCTAATTGTTGTGATAGGATTATTACTCCTTCATGTGAAATGGCATTGTTACATATTTTTGATGAGTGCTTTAAGTTGGAAGAAAAAGCCTTCTTCATTCAAGTATTTCTAGTGGTTAAATGGTTGATAGCTAAACGCTGGAAATCAGAGATAACTCCAACAATGAATGAAGTAATTTCAATGCTTGAAAAAAATAGAGAATTAGAAAAAAATATTTCCGCTTTGGGCATTAGTTTGTCTAAGTGCAATAGTTGGGCGGTTTGGGATAAATATCTCCATCCATCAACCTAAATAAATACAAACCTTTTTAAAGGGTAATATCATGTAAACAACCAAATCTGTATACCTTTATATGTTACCTGTACTTTTAACTTGTCTGTTTTTGTTTTTTGTATATGTATATCTTTGCAATTTGTACAATTGTGTAATGGAATTTGTATTTCTATATAGAAAATAGTTTTGTTTTTTTTAAAAACAATAGCATTGAACTGTGGGTGACATACACAAGAAAATGTCTGCTTGATGCATATCATTTCACACACCAGGGTCATTACCCCATTATGAAAGTGAGTACCATTATCTGACCCTTATCTGACTAGAGATTTGCACAGGGATTTGTGCTACAGAGGTTGCATCAGCATTTCTGCAGGGAAAGTTCTCAATCCATTGAGAGTAGATATAATGTTCTTGTTACATAGTTACATAGTTACATAGGGCCTCATTCTATTATCGGCCGTAGGAGATGCGGGGCGCAAGGACCGTCCGCAAGCTATTCGGCTATTCTATTCCCCTCCGGCCGGGGATTCCGGCAGGCTTGCGGCCGGCGCCTTGCTATCCCTTGCGGCCGCTTGCACCGGAGGAAAGCCTTTGATCTAAAACGGCCGCAAGAGTTACGGCCGCAAGAAAATCCTGGTTGCTATTCAATTGCTCCGGGAACCTTCTCTGCAAGGCTAAAACCGAGCCGCAGCTTACTTGCAGCAAAAAGGTCCCGCTAGCACCAATTAAGCACATTATAAAGCCGAAATAAAGCCATCCTGCACTCTGAGGAGACTATAAAGTGATTATAGGTGTTAGCAAAAATAGCACAACATTCCCCTACACTCAAATCCATAAATAAATTATTTTTTAATTTATGTCACATATCCATGTAAAAAGTCCCGAGGGCTTGGAGCACCTCAGACCTGCCCACGCTGCGGCCGGAAAATAAACAGTTAATGTAAACTCAGATTTGGGCTGATGTGCAAGCTTGAGAGGGGGTTGCTATTAATCCTCATGTCCCCCAATATGATCCCTAGCATTTACAGAGCTGTACAGTGCCGTCTTGAATTTATTTTTGCGTTTAAAGATTTCTGAGCTTACGGCCGGTTGCAAGATATACGGCCGGCCGTAAGGGGAGATCCTTACGGGGCAGTATAATTGAATTGCAAGATAACGGAACCCCCGCAAGGAATCGATAATAGAATGAGGCCCATAGTATTTAAGGTTGAAAAAAGACTTTCAGTCCATCAAGTTCAACCTATTAATTAATTAGTTGTATATAAAATAAAATAAAAAAAATCAATTCCCTTCTGATCCCAGACACCGGCGACCGGACTTCTCCCTGGATCAATACTGCCTCTCTAATTATCCATGATAACCCTGAATTCCCTTTTTAATTAGAAATAAATCCAGTCTCCTTTTAAAGTTATCTATCAAATCTGCTGTCACCACCTCCTCTGGTAGAGAATTCCACAGATTAACCACCCTAACTGTGAAAAACCCTTTTCTTTCTTTAAGGTGGAATCTTTTTACTTCTAACCTCAAGGGATGTCCTCTTGTCAGTTAAAACCTCTTGGCACAAAAAGCTCTCTTGACAAATCTTTATACTGACCCTGGATGTACTTATATAAGGTAATCATATCTCCTCTTAGACGCCTTTTTTCTAGAGAAAATAAGTTTAATTTGGTTAGTCTTTCTTCATTACTTAGCCCCTCCATTCCCCTTATTAGTTTTGTTGCCCTCCTCTGTACCTTTTCCAACTCTAAAATGTCCTTTTTATGAAGTGGTGCCCAAAATTGTACTCCATATTCCAAATGAGGGCGTACTAGAGATTTGTATAGTGGCAGAATTATATTTGCTTCCCTGGCTTCTATACCCTTCTTAATACATGCTAATATTTTATTTGCCTTTGCAGCTGCTGCTTGGCTTTGAGCACTGTTACCTAGGTGGTTGTCCACAAGCACTCCCAAATCCCTTTCAATATCCGATACATCTAGATTTGCTCCATTAAGATTATAAATTGCATGGCTATTTTTCCTTCCCAGATGCACAACTTTACATTTATTCATATTAAATCTCATCTGCCATTTAGATGCCCATTCCTCAATTTTATGTAAATCCCTTTGGAGTGAAAGCACATCACTATCTGATTTAATTACCTTGCACAACTTTGTGTCATCAGCAAAAATGGAGACACCACACTCCAATCCTACCTCTAAGTCATTAATAAATATGTTAAAAAGGAGAGGACCTAATACTGAACCCTGAGGATCCCCACTTACCACATTAGTCCAATCAGAGTATGTTCCATTTACAACAACCCTTTGCTTCCTGTCTTTTAGCCAGCTCTCAATCCATGAGCAGATATTTACTGCAACTCCTGTATCTCTTAGTCTCCCATGTGGCACTGTATCAAAAGCCTTTGCAAAATCCAAAAAGACTACATCCACTGAGTTGCCTTGATCCAGGTTCCTACTAACCTCCTCATAGAAACTAATTAGATTTGTTTGACATGACCTATCCCTCATAAATCCATGTTGACTCCTACTTATAATCCAGTTCAAATAGACATATTCTTGTATATTATCCCTTATTAACCCTTCTAAAAGCTTCCCCACTACAGAAGTGAGGCTCACTGGTCTATAATTCCCCCAGATTTGCACTTGCTCCCTTTTTAAATATAGGTATCACATCAGCTTTTCTCCAGTCATCTGGTAGAGACCCTGTGTTGAGTGAATCTTGAAAAATTAAATATAATGGTTTGGCTATTACAGAACCCAGTTCCCTTAGTACCCTTGGATGTATTCCATCAGGGCCTTTATTAACATTTATTTTTTCCAACCTCTTTTGGATTACTTCCTGTGTTAACCAATTATTTGGCATAGGTAGTGTAGCCCCATTATGTTGCCCTGTCCTAACCACTGGTACCTCCCTTGTGTATACCGAAGAAAAGAACCTATTTAGCTCATCTGCCTTTTTTTGGTCACTACTTATCAGACGGCCTGTGTAACATTGTAATGTTCCTATAGCTTCCTTCCTCACCTTCTTCCCATTAATATACTTAAAAAATATTTTAGGGTTAGTCTTACTCTCTTTTGCAATTAATTTTTCATTTTCTATTTTATTCAGTCTAATCGCATTTTTGCAAGCCTTGTTGATTTCCTTGTATTCCTGTAAAGCAGTCTCTGTCCCCTCTTGTTTGTATAATTTAAATGCCTGTTTTTTACTCCGTATCTTGATCTTTAAATCATTGTTAAGCCACATTGGATGGGATTTACTCTTTTACTTTTATTCCCACACGGTATATGCCGATGTGTATGTATATTTAGTAAGGATTTAAATCGTTAAAATCTGCCCTTTTAAAATTAAGAGTTTTTGTTGGCCCTTAAAATTTTGTTTTTTTAATTCAATCTCAAACGAGACTGTGTTGTGATCACTGTTTCCCAAAGGTTGCCCTATTCCAACATTAGATACTATATCAATATTATTTGTGATGAGTAAATCTAAGATAGCTTCATTTCTAGTAGGCTCTTGTACAACCTGGGCCAGATAATGATCCCTGAGTGTACTCAAAAACCTGCCCCCCATAGATGAACTGCTGGTCTCATTTATCCAGTTTATTTCAGGGTAATTAAAATATCCCATTATTAGAACTTGACCATGCCTAGCTGCATTTTAAATCTGTAACAATAATTGTATTTCCTCACTTTCAGCTATATTTGGGGGTTTATAGCATACTCCTACTAATATTCTTTTGGAATTTGCTGCTCCGCTATTTAACTCTACCCAAAAACATTCAGCTTTATCACTAGGTCCACTATAAATATCTTCTCTGACTATAGACTTAAATTCAGGCTTAACATACAGACAAATCCCTCCTCCTCGTTTACCATTACCTCTATCTTTCCTAAATAGGTTATAACTAGAGATGTCGCGGACAGTTCACCCGTGGACCATTCGTGGCGATTTTGGCTCTTTCGCTCTCGCAGCGGACGGCGGACACATGCGCTTTTCGGTTCGTCCCCTATTCTTTATCTTTGAGGAAACTTTGACCCTGCACCTCACAGTCAGCAGACACATTCCAGCCAATCAGCAGCATACACTCCCTTCCAGAGCCTTCCATCTGAAGGACAGCATACATTTTAGAATCATTCTGTAGCTGCATTTGTTGTGAGAGGACAGATTGTGTAGCTGCTGGAGATTTAATAGGGAAATAGATAGCCAGGCTGTGTATTTAGCTTCCACTGAAGGACTCATCTGATATCTGCTGCAAGGACAGCAACACAAAAAGCCCTTTTTAGGGCTAGAACATAATTTATTTTATTTTATCATTTTTTTCTGTGTAATCTAATTGCATATGCCTGCCTGCCAGCGTGTTTGTGTTACAGGCTAACACCTAACAGCTTATATTGTGCTTATTTTCACTGCTCATACCTGGTGGTGTACCATACATTGAAAACAACCATTTTTTTCCTGTAATCTAATTTCAGTTGCCTTCCTGTGTCAGGCTCACAGCTTATATTATGCTCAGTGAAATAAAACAACACTTTTTTGACTGTAATAGATTGAATAGCAATTGCCTGCCTACAGGCGTGTGTGTGAAGCCTATTGCATCTACTCTGCCAACTTTTGCCAGAGCACAGTGATACGTCATATCTGGTGCAACCGTAGTGTACAGTGACATAAAACAACACTTTTTTGACTGTAATCGATTGAATATCAGTTGCCTGCCTACAGGCGTGTGTGTGAGGCCTACAGCGCCTACTCTGCCAACTTTTGCCAGTGCATAGTGACACTTATATCTGGTGGCACCTTAGATTGCACGCGCAGTGCCCCAAATTTGAAGTGGAAGGACCGACCAAGCATCTTTTTCCATCTCCCGCTTCCAAAAATCCATGCCATATACACGTCCCCTGATAGGTGACGTAACAGGTATCAAACTGATAGGAATAAATAGTACAACTTAATACACCACTCCTATCTGGTGGCACATTACATTGCACGTGCAGTGCCCCAAATTCGAAGTAGGAGGTCCGACCAAGCATCTTTTTCCATCTCCCTGTTCCAAAAGTCAATGCCATATGCACGTCCCCTATAAGTGGACGTAACAGGGATTAAACCGATAGGAATAGTACTACTTGAGGAGTAGTCCAGGTGTTAGTCCCCTTGAAAAAAGTCTATGGCGGTTCGGCCGGTTCGCCCGTTTGCGAACATTTTGATGAAATTCGCGTCCGCAGTTCGCGAACCGAAAATGTTATGTTCGCGACATCACTAGTTATAACCATCCAGATTAACAGTCCAGTCATGAGATTCATCCCACCATGTTTCAGTAATGCCTATTAAATCCCATTTTTCATTAATTGCTAATAAGTCTAACTCTCCCATTTTTCCTGGCAAGCTTCTGGCATTAGCAAGCATACACCTTATGTTATGAGTCTGTAGTTCTGAAGTGCCTGCCACTGTACTTGAATTACTTAGTACTAACTCCCTATTGACTATACTATCCCTCCCCCCATCTCCTCCCCTATGAGTTGTTAATTCATCCCTTATACCCTCTACACTTTCTACCCCATTACTTATTTAGTCCCTCCCCCCCAACTATTAGTTTAAAAACTCCTCCAGCCTTTCTACCATCCTATCCCCTAGTACAAAAGCTCCCTCATCATTAAGGTGCAATCCATCCCTACTGTAGAGATTTACCGAAGTGCCCAGTGCTCTAAAAACCCAAACCCCTCCTTAGTGCACCACATCTTTAGCCATGCATTAACCTCCCTAAGCTCCTTCTGCCTCCCTGGGCTAGCACGTGGCACTGGTAGTATCTCAGAAAAAACTACCTTGGAGGTCCTTGCCTTCAGCTTATTACCTAGTTCTCTAAAATCATTCTTTAGGACACTCCATCTTCCACTAACTTTGGCATTGGTACCAATACGTACCAAGACTGCCGGTTCATTTCCAGCCCCTCACAATAATTTGTCTACCCGATCCACAACATGACGAACCCGAGCAGCCGGGAGACAGCAAACTGTTCGATTGCTGGGATCTGGGTGACAAATCACCCTGTCTACCTTCCTAATAATAGAGTCCCCTACAACCAAAACCTGTCTGTTGCTCTGTTGCTCTATGCTGCCCTCCCACTCCTCCAGTAGAGCTGTTCTCCCGGCTGTTAGAGGGAACAGCTCTATCTGGCATTGCCATTCCTGAATGGAAATCCCCAACAGTTTCACTCAATCTGGCAAATCTGTTGGTGTTTGCCAACTCAGAACTGGCCTGCCTCCTCCTGTTCCCCCTGCTTCCCCTTGTAACTGTAACCCAGCTACCTCCCTGGACATCCTCACTAGCCCCAGCTCCGCCCTCCATGCGAGGCCCAGCTAAACTGTGCTCAGTGAGCACCAACCCCCCTTCAGTGGAGCAATATCACCAAGTGCTGCAATTTTCCTCTCCAGATCTCCAATTTGAGCTTCCAGAGAGGCAACATGCTCACACCTGTCACAGAGGTATGGACCCTGGATCATCTGTTCCAGTATTGCATACATATGACAGGATGAGGTTGCCACTGGACTAACTCCTAATTATTATTATTGTCTACAAAATTTCAGTGGGAAAAATAAAGAATATAAAATAATATATTTGTATAAAGTTTTCCTCCTTTGTACTATAAATCTGCCCCCCCTTTTCTTTGAAGTCCCTACCCCTATTTAAACTCCTACACTTCACTAGAACTGCACCTAATACTTAAAATGTTCGCAATCTCCCAAGTGCGCCCCTTCCCCGTTTATACTAACTTCTGCCTTCTCACCTGGGCACAATTAGTTCACTCTGCAATTTATCAGCCTTTATCTGTAAAGGAAATCCACTTGTAAACAGGCCCCAAAACAGCTCACAAACCTTTTATACTGGTTAAACAGTCAAGCTACACCCCTCTCCCCTGGGCACAATTAGTGTATTCTGCAATTTATCAGCTTTTATCTGTAAAGGAAAATCCACTGTCATATCAATGAAACCCATCACCAAGATGGGGGAATATGGCCCAGTGCACTAGTAAAAGTATTTGCTGGATTGTAGATCTTGCTGACATAGTGAGTGGTGAAGAGTCGTATTGATTCAGACAAATAAGGGGAAAACCAATTAGTTGACATTGTCTTTAGAATATGGTGTCTTGATTAGTGTTATGGGCTTGATGGGCTTGTCCGCAAACTTCTGGGAGTAGGGCAGCAGGTAAGGGTACTTTCCCAGGGAGGGATGATAGATGATTCCAGTTATCTATAAATTATGGGTCAAAGCCTTCTTGGCAATGACATCCTACTCCATAGCGCTGGCACAGACAAGCTGCATATAGGCTCTTATAGGCACAGGTTGCAGATTGGCACTTACAGACACAGGCTGCAGATTGGCACTTACAAGCACAGACTGAAGATTTACACTTAAAGGGACAGGCAGGGTGTGTCCTATTCATTTAATCTGGGGGAATTTGTCCCCCCATCCCCGAGTTCCCCTGCTTGGTTTGTTCAATTATTCAAATTATTACAGAAAGGATCAGTACAACACAATCATGATCCCTTTTCTACAATTAGTCTGGGGTTATGCCTTATTCCTATCTCAGGTTTTGGGCCTGCAGAACATTTGCTTTCCAGTGTCATGATTGCAATCTGCCAGGCTATCTCTTCATCCTTCTCTGTGGTCTGCATTAATTGCAATGGGAGCATTTAAGGCTTTTCTAATACCCCCATAGGTACCTGACAATTGTGTTGTGTCACCTGAGCCTGTGGCCTGTACATCTGTATTCTCTATTACATCCTGTAATTCTTTGCCCTCTCTATTTGTAGCTGTGTTGTGTATCTTATTTACTCAATTTCTGCTTGGAAGTGGGATGGGCCAAAAAGCAGATGGGCATTGGGAATGTATCTCATAGCTACATTCTTAACAGGGGCCTCTCCTTTTCCCATAAGTCTAGACATTTTCCCATTATATCATGTTCCTGTTTAGTCTTTATATATCTTTCTCATTACTCTGCATTTCTGGCTCTATATTTGTAAATGTGAAATGGTCCCATATTCTCTTTGAGGGTACAAGGACAGGAATATTTATGTGTCCAGTTTCTCCGTTGCTTACTGCATTTTTCTTAATGGGACTTCATATTCGGGATATGTCTGTGCCATGTACTCTTTTCATCCTTTTTCGCGTTCACAAACAGAATCAAATACTCCGTAGCCATTTTCTCACACTGTCACAAAATATCACAGTTACTTAACTTATACAAAATAGAGTCAATTCTAAGACTCCTACCTTAGAGAATGTTTCACACACAATCTCCATGTCCATGTCTATACGCTCTATCCTACTGGCAATCGACAACCTCTGGTCAACGTCTGGTGGGACTAGCGTTATGGGGCATCTTGAGTGCTTATACCACGGCTCATAAGGTCTGCCTGGTGGGAGGATCTTGAGTGGATTTTTCCCCAACATTAACCAGGACTGTTGAATATAAGAAAAAAATAAATTAGTAAGAAAATGTATAGTTTGACAGGACTGTAAAATACAAATTTATTTAGCCAAATTTATTTAGCCATCAGTTTGTAAAAGAAATAAGCAATTCCCCAAGTTTATGAAGTATGCAGTAAACATTAACATTAGCAGCTATGGGCATATAATCATTCACAGAGAAAATCTTCATTTTAGGAGATTCTGCTAGTTCTGTGTTAATAGGCATATTTCCTTTTCAATACACAATGAGGCAGTTATAGAGCATGGCATCAATCAGTTAATAAATCCCACACATCAAATTTGTGATTTGATTTATTAATGTTAATGGAAATTAAATTGGATTCAGGGAAATTAACAGTTAAAAGAGAAAACCTGTAATCTATAAATTTACAAATTTTTTGAGTCACACATTAACTAACTGTTCATTTGTGACTGCCCTCGGATTTAAGATAACATTGGTATCAAATTATTTTTGGCCAGTGGCTTTCTATTTACAAAACTAGAATTAATGTAAATGCATATTTGTTTTTCCGTACCACATGCTCTCTGTTCTAAAGTGCTTATGGTTAAACAGTAAGCGTACATGATCCAGACATATCCATCTAATTCCTCAGTCACATTTCTCCAGAATTGCTGATTCACAGGGAGAATGCTTATTGGGTAATCCACTTATTTTCTATGCAATATTCATAATCCTACAGCTTGCAGTTGATAACTAATAACAACAAGATAATATCCATGTACTAACAATGTATAATGCATATATTTAGATGAAAATTTGCCTAACATCTGTGAATAGTGGTCATTTATAAAATCACATTTTTCTTTGCCACCACAATGTAATGCTAAGTTGACAAATCGTCATTTTGACAAACAGTAACCAGTAAAGTAGAACACGAACATATACAATATTGCTGCTGGTGAGATGAATATTCATTCTGCACTGACATCTATTCATACACAAACAATCCATCACAATCTTACATCTTGTCAGTGCCTAAAAACCTGCAGCACTTTATTGTAGAATGTTATCGGATTGATGATAATAATACAATGCAGAAAAATATATCCCCTAAAGGTTTGAGATAGAATAAAGTTATTATTGCATTGAGATGTAATATATATTTATAGAGATGTCACGAATAGTTCGCCGGCGGACTGTTCCCGGCGAACATAGCATGTTCGCCTTCGCGGCGAACTGCGAACATATGCGATATTCGACCCGCCCCCTATACTTTATCATTGAGCAAACTTTGACCCTGCAACGCACAGTCAGCAGAAACATTCCAGCAAATTAGCATCATACCCTGCCTTCCACACCCTTCTACCTCATGGACAGCAGCCATTTTGGAATCATAACTAACTTGCAGTCTTAGTGAGAGGAGGCTGAGTGTAGGTGATACTGCATCAATAGGGAAAACCATAGCTACGCTACTGTACACAGTGTGCAATACAGTCCTGAAGGACTCTTTTGATCTCTGCTGCAAGGACACCCCTGTGTCTCTTGCCCCCCATATTATCATCCTCCCCTCACCTTAGCACCCAACCCTAACACCCCTCACACTTATCCATAACACCCATCAACCTAACACCTAACCCTAACACCCCTCACACTTATCCCTAAGACCTAACACCCCTCACACTTATTCCTAACATGCCTCACACTAACACCCCTTACACTTATCCTTAACATCCCTCACCCTAACACCTAACCCTAACACCCCTCACACTTATCCCTAACCCTAACACCCCTCACACTTATCCCTAACACCTAACCTTAACATCCCTCACCCTAACACCTAACCCTAACACCCCTTACACTTATCCCTAACTCCCCTCACCCTAACACCTAACCCTAACACCCCTCACACTTATCCCTAACACCCCTCACCCTAACACCTAACCCTAACACCCCTCACACTTATCCCTAACACCCCTCACCCTAACCCTAACACCCCTCACACTTATCCCTAACACTCCTTACCCTAACCCTAACACCCCTCACACTTATCCCTAACACCTAACCCTAACACCCCTCACACTTATCCCTAACACCCCTCACCCTAACCCTAACACCCCTCACACTTATCCCTAACACCCCTTACCCTAACCCTAACACCCCTCACACTTATCCCTAACACTTAACCCTAACATCCCTCACTCTAACACCTAACCCTAACACCCCTTACACTTATCCCTAAAACCCCTCACCCTAACACCTAACACTAACACCCCTCACACTTATCCCTAACACCCCTCACCCTAACCCTAACACCCCTCACACTTATCCCTAACACCCCTTACACTAATCCTAACACCCCTAACACTTATCCCTAACACCCCTTACCCTAACCCTAACACCCCTCACACTTATCCCTAACACCTAACCCTAACACCCCTCACACTTATCCCTAACACCCCTCACCCTAACCCTAACACCCCTCACACTTATCCATAACACCCCTTACCCTAACCCTAACACCCCTCACACTTATCCCTAACACCTAACCCTAACATCCCTCACCCTAACACCTAACACCCCTTACACTTATCCCTAACACCCCTCACCCTAACACCTAACCCTAACACCCCTCACACTTATCCCTAACACCCCTCACACTTATCCCTAACACCCCTAACCCTAACACCCCTCACACTTATCCCTAACACCTAACCCTAACATCCCTCACCCTAACACCTAACCCTAACACCCCTTACACTTATCCCTAAAACCCCTCACCCTAACCCTAAGATCCCTTACACTTTTCCATAACACCCCTCACCCTAACCCTAACATTCTCACACTAAGACTTATCCCTAAGACCTAACACCCCTCACACTTATTCCTAACATGCCTCACCCTAACACCTAACCCTAATACCCCCTTACACTTATCCCTAACACCCCTTACCCTAACCCTAACACCCCTCACACTTATCCATAACACCCATCAACCTAACACCTAACCCTAACATTCTCACACTTATCTGTAAGACCTAACACCCCCCACACTTATCCCTAACACCCCTCACCCTAACACCTAACCCTAATACCCCCTTACACTTATCCCTAACAGCCCTTACCCTAACACCTAACCCTAACACCCCTCACACTTATCCATAACACCCATCAACCTAACACCTAACCCTAACATTCTCACACTTGTCCCTAAGACCTAACACCCCTCACACTTATTCCTAACATGCCTCACCCTAACACCTAACCCTAATACTCCCTTACACTTATCCCTAACAGCCCTTACCCTAACACCTAACCCTAACATCCCTTACCCTAACACCCATCACACTTATCCCTAACAACCCTTACCCTAACCCTAACAACCCTCACACTTATTCATAACACCCATCAACCTAAGACCTAACCCTAACATTCTCACACTTATCCCTAAGACCTAACACCCCTCACACTTATTCCTAACAGCCTCACCCTAACACCCCTTACACTTATCCCTAACACCCCTCACCCTAACAACCCTCACACTTAACCCTAACACCCCTCACCCTAACACCTAACCCCCTCACCCTTATCCCTAACACCCCTTACCTTAACACCCCTTACCCTAACCCTAACAACCCTCACACTTATCCATAACACCCATCAACCTAACACCTAACCCTAACATTCTCACACTTATCCCTAAGACCTAACACCCCTCACACTTATTCCTAACAGCCTCACCCTAACACCCCTTACACTTATCCCTAACACCCCTCACCCTAACAACCCTCACACTTAGCCCTAACACCCCTCACCCTAACACCTAACCCCCTCACCCTTATCCCTAACACCCCTTACCCTAACACCCCTCACACTTATCCCTGTGTCTCTTCCCCCCCTTATCATCAAGGGAGGGGGGAGGATGATGAGGGAGGGGGGAAGAGACACAGGGGAGGATGATGAGGGAGGGGGGAAACAGACACAGGGGAGGATGATGAGGGAGGGGGTAAAGAGATACAGGGGAGGGTGATGAGGAAGGGGGGAAAGAGACACTGGGTTGGATGATGAGGGAGGGGGGAAGAGACACAGGGGAAGATGATGAGGGAGGGGGGAAAGAGACACAGGAGAGGATGATGATGGAGGGGGGAAGAGACACAGGGGAGGATGATGAGGGAGGGGGTAAAGAGATACAGGGGAGGATGATGAGGGAGGTGGGAGGATGATGAGGGAGGGGGGATGAGACACAGGGGAGGGTGATGAGGAAGGGGGAAAGAGACACAGGGGAGGATGATGAGGGAGGGGGTAAAGAGATACAGGGGAGGATGATGATGGAGGGGGATGTTAGGTTATTTATGCCCTTTATGGATTAAAACCAGACTCTGCATCAACTATGTAATTTTCCGTGGGAGTTTTGACATGGATCCCCCCTCCGGCATGCCACAGTCCAGGTGTTAGTCCCCTAAAAACAACTTTTCCATCACTATTGTGGCCAGAAAGAGTCCCTGTGGGTTTTAAAATCCGCCTGCCCATTGAAGTCTATGGCGGTTCGCCGGGTTCGCCGGTTCACGAACCGAAAATTTTATGTTCGCGACATCACTATTCATGTTATACCACTGGGAAATAGATTATTGTGTATCAACCCTCTAATATGGACTAGTGATGATAGCATAAATAGAATAAATGTTGATAATCTAATAATTTTAATGAAAATCTATTAAAAAGCTTATTTTCCCTCTCTTCAGTCGGTACCTCACTGCATGAGGAACTCTGTTGAACCTCTATTCTAATAGGAAGCGTTGTTGACAAAATATAGAGATAAAAGCTGGCTCTCATGTGAATGATCAAATTTAGTGTAAATTAATAAAAAATGGTAACCTAACATAAATATGAAAAGAAAATCATAATCATATTTAATTTACATAACTTTTCCCTCAAAAAGACTGAATACACTTAGGAAATAAGAGAGATACAAAAGATATGTAAAATATAATAATATAGGTTTTCAGTTTCTTTTTAAAACTTGCAGCGAAGGCGCATCAATGATTGATCATGGTAAGAAGTTCCAGATTAGTGGTGGTCATATAAGTGAGGAGCTTCATCAGGTAGCTGTGAACTTGATGCAGAGTACTGTACACAGTGTTTCATGGAGCACAGCCGACAAGTGTTATGTTGCAGTTGTGTGGTCATTTTAATAATAACCTCAGTGCTGCATTCTGTACAAACTATAATCAATGTAGATACATGTCTGGAAGTCCTACATAGAAGTAATTGCCGTATTCAATATGTGATAACATAAAGGCATGAAACAGAGTGGGGAATTCTGGGGTAATCAGGTGCTTCATCCTGGTTGTGTCAACCCCCTCATATTGTAGTGTCAGACTAGAATCTGGACTAACTCTAAGACTGTACAATTGTTTACATTCTATCAGCTACATGTGCACTAGCTTAAGACCAACTCCTATTTGGCAAAGATGAGATGCTGTCAAGAGACAGGCCCTGTCTAAAATACCTCTTCGGAGCTCTTCTTGATATGTTAGAAGCTGCGATTGGATCTTCTGTACCTGAGACAAAAGGTCTGAAAGAACTATATGTGAGGGTAGTAATCATTTAGACCATTCCTTTTGAATATTCTGTTTTAAATAAGATATAAGTGTAAAAGTTCAAACAGAATCTTTCATAACACCCTATTGGAAAAAAAATTGACTACCTAATATAAATTACTTAATAATGAATGAATGAATGAAGAATAGTTGCCATTGTATTTAGACACATGTTTATACAGAAGTAGGGATTGATAAGATACAGGAAACCTGAGAATCTTAATGCATAACTATTCAGCAAAGTTTCAGTGTCTTGATGGCTTTATGTTGGCTTAATTTGAGGCAAGTCTTGCTGTGTTTGGTTCTAATTAAAAGTACCACTGTAGTTTTGGAAAAATATCATAAGTTTCACTTAATTGTGGAGACACTGTTCGCATCACCTTGGCACTAATAGTTTACCTGTACACTTGGGGGGGGGGGGGGGGGTTCTACCAGGTGTTGCTTTGCAATTTAGTTCTCCAGTTCAAAATGTCAGTTATATAATAGAACTGAATATGCCGTTAAACCGCTCTGTTGCGTAGTGCGTATGACTTAGCGATGAACGCCGCAGGCGCTCATCGCCCGGCTCGCCTCGCTTAGCGAGGCGAGCCGTTACTTCGTAGCACTTTGGCAATGAGCGCCGCAGGCGCTCATTGCAGGCGAGCCTCGCGTAGCGAGTCGAGCCGTTACTTCGTAGCACTTAAAAAAAAAATACGAGCTGAAAAAAATTACGACATAAGCGGCGGAACCAAAACACTAAAAAAAACACTAAATACACACTAAAAAATAAAATAAAGGTTACTTACAGCATGGGGAAGCAGGCAGGATGTCTGGGAGTGAGTTGGAACTCCAATTTACAGCGATTTTGCCGAGTTACGAAGATCGAAAATCGGCTAAGCGAGAAAAAAATGGCCGCCGGAAAAAATGAAAACGAGGCTATACTACTACGAACTGCGTAAAACACAGCCATAGACGTCGGTGTTAGAAAAAATACGAGATAAAGGATGCAGATTAACCGCGCAATGAGTATAAAGACAGTAGTGAGTACATTTTACGAAACAAAATTACAGATTTACGCATTAACACATATTTAACGACTTTGTCTCGCGCAACATCGGATTTACAGCCTAAACCAACGCATTTGATGAAATATAAATGCAAATTACAAAAATATTAATTTTATTAAAAAAAAATTGAATTTATTTGAAGAAAAAAAAAAAGGGACAAATGTAGTGTCATGTTGTGTGGCAAACAAATTTAATGTTAAACCGTAGTACTTTAGCGGGCTTAGCGATGAGCGCCGCAGGCGATCATCGCCCGGCGAGCCTCGCGTAGCGAGGCGAGCCGTTAAACCGTAGTACTTTGGCAATGAGCGACGCAGAAAAAATGACGGCCGAATAAAACGAAAACCAGGCTACAGCACTATAACCACGCAAAACACGTACCGATAATCCGCGAAGACGCATACAACACATTATCCGCCATTTTAGGATAATGCGGAAGTACACAGCTACGTTAACGGTTTCGGCTCGCGCACGCACACTATTACACTGCACACGTTCATCACGCTTACACAGCACCTCCACACCACTAATGCTGCACCAACATCAAAACAGATTGCCAGCTCTTCAACACAATGCATAAAAATAAATTCATTTATTAATTTGAATTCTATATTTCAGTAGTACACACAAAACACCTTTAGCTACCTTACAACTCCATATGTATATTAATAACTAAACAACTTTATAAACATACACATCTGATTGCCGTCATTTTTCGACGGGCAATACGCTAGTATATATATATATATATATAGTAATTTAGTAATTATTAATCTATCTATATATAGATTAATAATGAGTATTGCAATATAATTTGATACCTTTTGTATTGGACAAACAGCTTTTTTTTTAATGACGAGCTTTCTAGAGGTTCAGGGTGTGTGGTGAGATATCAGTTTGGATAAGCACTATGTGCAATGGCATTATGACCTTTGCCAGGATACACTCTCCATTCCAGATACCCTCTAGCCTTGATCTGAGCTTCATGTCCCCACATATCCAATATATGTCTCCCAATGTTTGTGTCTGCTCTGTAAACTGTGAAGCCAATACAATATATAATGCAGAACCCTTGCTTAAACCTCTTTAGGTTTCTCCCTTGAGATATACTCCTAATATAGCATGTGTAATTACCTGGGTATATGGTTATACCTTCACCTGGATGTAGATTGTAAGTTATAATGGGATACTTGTTCTCCCATTGTTCACAACTTAGATCTTTTAGTCTGGGTAGCTTTATAAAGACTTAAGAAACACTTTTCTTCCTCCATAGTTACCATAAGTGGAACAGTGCCTAGGTGAGGTCTGGCACTTGCACAACCATAACAATTAGTCTTATTATGTGACTCTGCGTTATATTTCATCCATTCCAGTCATAAGTTGAGGTCTGTGAACCCAGTTTCATTTGCTAGGGTTTCTTCGTACATAGGTTCACTGATATCAGTCTTTTGGGGTAATGCCTGAGTGTGTTGTACTTGCATTAGTCCTTTTGATATGAGTGGTGCATTTAGATCTCTTAGCATAAATTTACCAATCCGTCCTTTTGTTTCTCCTCTAACCCAGCCACCCATTATGTATGTACTTGCGTCTGTGGGTCTGAGGTTCTTGATAGTCAGAGTAAGTCGCATGTTAGCTCCAGTCTTGCCATTTGGCGAGCATTTGCCTGGCTTTATTAGAGTTATACGTTCAAGTAAAGGGCTTCCACTCAAATCTGTTCTATCTAAGGCACTCTGTGGTCTGTAGCCCCAAGCTGTCCCAGTGTTCCATCCTACAGCTTCCCAATGACTACAATCTTTTCTCCAAGTCTGGTCTGTAACACATATGTATCTAGATGTGCTGGGAGTGTCTTCGTACAAGTTACATTGTCACGCTTAGCTGTTGGCAACATACAACATGACAATAATCAAAGGAGAATGCTCGCGTGGGTCAAGAGAGATTGTGATCATATGTGTTTTAGATGAATTGTACCAAAATGTAATTCCATCTTTCTTCTCACTAATGAATGCAGAAGGTTCTACTTTAGTTAAGAACAGACAGAAAAGGATATGTGTTATGATCATCATGTTGTTGGCTGCTATGGGTCTGGTGCTGAAACTTTTTTGCAATGAGATGCATGGATCCAAGTAGGCCGTCCTTCAAGTTTAACTGATGGTGCAGTAATTAGAAGAACTTGAAAGGGACCATTATATCTGGATTCCAGTGGATTCTTTCTCACATATCTCTTGACCAGGACCCAATCTCCAGGAAGTAGTTGATGAATACCAGTGTCTACTTCCAGATCTGGAATAGAAGAAAACACTTGTGCATGTATTTTAGTCAGTGCTTGAGATAAAGCAATCACATAATCAACAAATACATCAGATTTAAATATCAATTGATGAGGATAATAACACCCTAATCTAGGAGCAGACCCAAATAGGATCTCGTGAGGGGACAGAGAAGCTTCCCTCCAGGGGTGTACCCCACGCTTAACAGAGCATTCAAGACTTCAATGTTCCGTTCAGTCTCTTTACTTTCCCACTACTCTGAGGATGGTAGGGGGCTTTACTCCTAGAACTGCCCAAATTTCTTTAGCTAATGTGGCAGTAAAAGCTGGTCCCTGATCACTTTCTATCACCTCAGGGACTCCATATCTGCATATGACTTCAGATAGTAAGTGTTTTACAGTAGTTTTTGCTGTCATATTTGTGACTGGATAAGCCTCTGGCCATCCTGAAAACATGTCAACTACTGTATGACCAGTGCATATTCAAATCGACCACTTTTTGGCATCTGAGTATGATCAATTTGTATTTCTCTGTTTTACCTGGATTACATTTAGCACAGATAATACAAGATTTACGGTAATTATTGGTAAGCGATGTGATACCTGGGGCTTCATAATATTTATTTATTAAAGTGTTCATGAGTGTTTTTGACAAATGTGCCCATTGCACCATTGCTAGATACAAACTCTTTGGTAGACAAAGTCTTAGATTGTTAGCATACAATCCATCTTTGAGTATTGCTCCTTTCAGTATTATTTTCTTCACTGGAAATAGAGGTGTATTACATGGAGATATGCACAGAACCCGGGCACCTTGCTTCAATAGTTTGTTTATTTGCTCTGATATCACCTTAGCCTGAGCCGGCTTGAGAGGATGTTTCCGTGGTAATTCAGATACTGGTTTTAACTTCACCATAACTGGTGAAACCCTAAGGTGTACAACTTTGTTACAATTAAAACACTTTCTTGTTCTCTCTCCCACAGTCTCTATTTCTCTCTCTCACACACACCCACACGCAGTACTTAGCACCCTCTCCAACCTTCTCTATCACCCTCTCTCCCTCAGTCTCTAGCTCTCTCACTCCTACTTTTTCTCTCTCACACCTTCTCTTGCTCTCTCTTCCACCTACTCTAGCTCTCTCTTTCACCTTTCATGAGTCTCTTGCTCTTGTTGGCTCTGTTTCCTCCTGCTCAGAAGACACCATAATGTGTGAAGTCTTCTTATTACCTTGTGAGGACTCAAGCCCTTTTGCTACTAATAACAAAGTCTCTAATGGCAACACCTTGTATTCAGGAAGAGATGTTAATAAATATTTCCTGATGGATTCTCTCAATCCCTCAACAAAGGCTGGTCCCAGCATCTATGCATGTATTTTATTATACAAGCTGAAACCCAAATCAGAAAATACTTGTGTCTGGAATGATATATTTCCACTGACTATTTTATCCTGTGTAATATCTGATAAATTAATAGCCTGATCTGCTATTTTATCTGTAGCCCATGCTATTAATAACTCACAGAATTCTATATCAGCGTTGCTGATAGGCGTGCAGGAGTTAACTTTGGGACCAACAGAAGCAGGGACAAGCAGGGGGAGTTGCTCACAGAGAATCTAAAAATAACAGTATATGAGACAGAAATTGTCTCGGAGTAACTTTTTAAAAACATCCTAAAGTAACGTTGCCTTTACTTTTCTTTCGTATACTTCTTCGTGTATAGTAAAGCTTAATGAAACATACAACGCCGCGACACACTCCTATGACGTCACACACAGACGCATAGGAGCCACGCGGGCAGTTGTTCGGAGCTTAGGCGTTTAGTAATAATATAGACTAACCATCTATGAGAAACAGTAATAATATCATCCACACAAATTACAATCTATAAATTATTATACAATCACATATATAGTTGTGAGCGTACGAGTTGTTGCTAACGCTGCGGGCTCGCGTAGCGAGCCCGCGGCCCTCGCGAAGCGAGGGCACTGTGCCTGGTTCTCAGTTGCTGGCATGGAGCGCCGCAGGCGCTCCTTGCCAGCAACTGAGGACCCTCGCAAAGCGAGGGCCTCAGTTGCTGGCTTGGAGCGCCGCAGGCGCTCCATGCCAGCACCTGAGGACCTCGCGAAGCGAGGTCTTCAGTTGCAGCAACTGCGACCCTTGCAAAAATAAGTTTACGTCGCAACACATTACGACACTCGCAAACAACATACGACACACGTTCACACACATTACGACACTCGCAAATAACATACGACACACGTTCACACACATTACGGCCTCGCAACACTCGGACGCAACTCGCGAACATTACAAAATTACAAACACAATACATACACACAGCACATACATAAAAACCTTACCTACACAAACAGGAAGCACCCAGGACCTCAAAAATGCAACTTACAACTTAATTGCACTCAAAATAAAAGAGTTTAGACAATAAATAGTTTGTTAAGCGACACAAAAAATGGCCGACGAATAAAACGAAAACGAGGCTACACACGCAAACACCATACGAGACACGTTACCACACATTACGACTTCGCAAACATCGGACGCAACACGCCGACATACAAACATTTAAAACTTAACAAAGACACACAACAAACACATAAAAAGCTTACCTACAGCAAGAGGAACCAGCCAGCACCTCAAAAAACAAGTTACACCTACATTTAAATCAAAATAAAACACTTTAGACACTAATACCATCTCTAAGCGAGAGAAAAAATGGCCGACGAACAAAACGAAAACGAGGCTTCAGACGTAACTATACTACACTTACTCGCAATAATGAAACACATACTATGCGGAACGTATCACAATCATATTAAACACCATTTTGAACAGTAATACGCAGAAAATGGCGGATGGAACGCAAATTTTAAGCTGGAACGCAAATAGCGCATGCGTATTGCGTTCTAACGGTCTCACTTTCCAGAACTTTCTACAAGTTTATAAATACTGCCTATTTCAAACAAAAAAATACATTTCTCCTCAGGTGATGAACAGAGTGACTTCTGAGATAACTGCTGCTTTTACTTGAGAAGACAATTCTTTACTAATTTACTACTTTACATTGTGCAAATTACAACTGAGAGGTAAGCTATAATATATTACATTTTATTATCAGGACAGGTCAAACAAATAAAAAAATAAACTAGGATTTATGTAGTCATCATGTATGGCACATTTATGTGTATAGGCTCCAAAAAAAATCCGGTTCATTTAACAAAACAACAAAAAAACATAATTCAATATTAAACAGAGGTTTACGTATACTGACATGTGACACGCACATATATGTCTATAATGTATAGTGACATATGACACGCACATATATGTCTATAATGTATAGTGACATCTGACACGCACATATATGTCTATAATGTATAGTGACATCTCACACGCACATTTCTGTGTATTGCCCCTTTATAGTGACATGTGACACGCACGTATATGTGTATAATGTAGAGTGACATTTGACACGCACATTTCTGTGTATTGCCCCTTCATAGTGACATGTGACACGCACGTATATGTGTATAATGTAGAGTGACATTTGACACGCACATTTATGTGTATTGCCCCTTCATAGTGACATGTGACACGGACATATATGTGTATAATGTATAGTGACATGTGACACGCACATTTATGTGTATTGCCAATGCAACAAAATTAGCTTAAAACAAAATCAGTAAACAACTACATTTAAATGACATTATATGTCATGTATACTGATATGTCACACGCACATATATGTATATCATCTATAGTTACATCTCACACACACACATTTATGTGTGTTGGAAAAAAAATATATAAGGTTAATTTAACCATTTAAATTTGACTCATGTATACTGATATGTCACACGTACACAAAATAATTACATTAAACTATGGAATGTGCTTCATGTATGTGACATATGTGTGTAGCCCCCAACAAAAAATAAGGTTAATTGAAAAAAATTACACAACTATATTTAAATTACATTCCTTTACTGCAATTCAATAGATCATATAAAGCTGAATCGTTTTATTTCTTTGAATATTCAAACAGACTCTGCATCAATAGCGTCTCTCAACAATTTGCACCGTGCACTGTGAAGCACAATCCCTTTTAAAGAACACCAACAAAGAAGAAGAGGTAAGATACAACAAGACATTACATGCTCAAAAGGCCATGCTTTGCTAGATGAAAAATTCTAAATATACAAATAACTATTTCACTTTCTTTTTCAAACAGACACTACAAGAAGACCGGCGGATTAAGATTGGCAGGAGGGGACCGTCTGTCATTCCAAACTTCAATCAAGGTAAAGTATTAAGTATAAACAAGAAAGAACCATGAGCCTTATTCAATTGCGACTTCCTCAATTGAATAGGGCTCTATATAAGCACATAGCATATTTTTTATACAGAACTTTTTAGTTACTGAATTTCTAACCACAATCAAGTTTTTCAATAACTAAAAAATTGGCTCAATAAATATGTTATGTGATTATATAGAGCCCTCTTCAATTGCCAAAATTGCAATTCAATGAGGACCTATATATCTTTAATGGCCAAGGGCCTCACTCAAATGTGATTTGCCCATTTCAATAGGGCTCTATATAAGCACAGAGTATATTTTTTAAAGGAAATTTTTCGTTTGTGAACACGTTGCTTTTGGATACAAGTTCACTAAATACAAAATTACGTTACAAAATATGCTCTGTGCTGATATTGAGGTCTATTCCATTGGCCAAAACACAATTGAATGAGGAGTTCACAATATAACAAATGCAGTAACCAAAGGCCCTCAGTAAATTGCTATTTTGGACAATTAAATATGGCTATAAATAAGCACTTTTTGGCCCATAAATAAGCACTTTTAGGCCCTTATTCTATTTTAACAAATATATGTGATGTGCTTATTTACAACCCTATTCAAATTTCTACATTGCAATTCAATTACGGCCTTAGAGTACTATTACATTGTAAAAAATGCAATTGAATGAGGGGCAAACTATGCAACATATGGTACACACAAAGGCCCTCATTCAATTGCAATTTGCCCAATTGAATAGGGCTCTAAATAACAACATAACAATTTCTTTAAAATAAGTTTTTAGTTACTAAAAAGATATCAAAAATAAAGTTTTTCAATGACTACAAACTTATTTAAAAAAATATGCTATGTGCTTATTTAGGGCACGATTCAATTAGCCAAATCGCAATTGAATGAGACACAAACTGCTACACACAAAACAGAATTTCTTATTCAATGTTTAACAACCTATAAGCCTTACAAAGAAGCAAAAATAAGAATAACAAAAGTGTTGTGCACCTAATAGCATTGTACAAAAAATCACACAAACTCATAGCAAACTACATTAACATTCTTCTTTAATGTTTAACAACCTATAACCAGTACAATCAAGAAGAAATAAGTTTTGCACAAGTGCTGCGCACCAAACAGGATTGTCAAAAACTAACACAAACACATAGCAAACTACATTAATTATATTATTTCATGTTTCACTAACTATAAGCATCACAATAAAGGTTAAATAAGTATACCACAAGTGGTGTGCACAAAACAGGATTGTACAAAAAATAACATAAACACATCTTATTTAATATATCACAACCCACAAGCCTTACTAAGAACCTTCAATAAGAATAACAAAAGTTGTCGGATTGTACAGAAAGTAAAAAAAAACAAAGATAGAAAAAAATAACCATAACTCATACAATACAGTCAAATTAATACATTTTTAAATTATTTAAAAGACATTTCACTCAAACAACATTTTCTATTTTATATTACAACAGATACTGCGTGAAGACAATCGGACGAGGACTTTTTCCACAGGACCGGACCATCGGACGAGGACTTGGGCCAGACCAGCAGACGAGGAATTTCAACACAGGACCAGACCAGCAGACGAGGAATTTCAACACAGGACCCGACCATCGGACGAGGACTTTCACCAACGGACCACAACATCGGACGAGCGATATCGCCACAGGACCACAAGTTCGGACGAGGGCTATCGCCACAGGACCACACCATCGGACGAGGACTTCCAACAGAGGACCACACCATTGGAGAACGATTTGGAACCGAGGACCAACAAACATTCGGATTTAAATCACACTTCAACCAAGGTAAAGTATAATAAGTACTAAAGTATAAAACTAAATAAACTGCTTTCAGTTGCATATGTGTCAACAGAAAAATAAAATAATGAATTTACTATCTCCCTTATTTTATTTAAATTGCTACTATGCAATACATAGCTCAATAACCACATCACTTTTTTTTTCAGCAAAGAAGTTTTGCAGTGGTAAATATCTATCCACAAACAACGTTTTTAATAAATAAAACCATTATTTGAAAAAAATATGTTACATGCTTATTTACAGCAGGATTCCATTGGCCAAATTCTTAGCCAGTGAGGACAGGTATTATAAATTTAACTAAATATAAATGATACATTAATGATTTGCCTTTTATTTCACCAATTGTGCACAAGAATCTTTAACAGGAATTACAAATTTAAATATACACAATTACATTTATTTTTTTTCCTTTGCAGATTAATATGGCTGATAACGAGACCAAAGAAGAGAAGAAAAGACGTCAAACTAGAGAAAGACAAGAGAGATGGGCCGCCCAGCAGACACCGGAGGAGAAAGAAATTCGACGAGAAAAAGAACGCAAAAGACTTGCAAATAAAAGAATATCAGCTGCAAAAATGAAAGATACAACCAAAAAAAATAAACAAATAATAAAGCATTTACAAACTGTTCCTAAAACATCAGATGACATTTTACAACATACCAGTCAAGACAGACCAAAAAAAGCAACTACAAAAACAAACCATTTACAAACTCTTACTAAAAACTTACAGGACATTTCAACCGAACAAGTCCAACATATACCAAGAAAATCGACGAAAAAAACTAAACATTTAGAACCTGTTGTTGAAACATTTCATGACTTTTCATCTGATGAATATGAAAGTCAACATCCAATATGCTTTGCAAATTGTCCTTTACTGAAGTCTTTAGCAGTAGAGGTTCATAGTTGTGGGGACATGACTACTCAATGTCAATTTTGTGAGGCTTATTATTTTAAACAGGAGAGACCCCGAGATGGACAATTTATTAGTTGTTGTCAAAAAGGAAAATTCAAACTTCCACAAAGGAAACAATTTCCAACCTATTTACAAAATATTATGACTGAACCTACTTTTCCAAATTACAAAAATTTTAAGACAAACATAAGATCCTACAATAGTGCCATATCATTTGCATCTATGGGGGCAACATTGGCTGCTAATGTACCAGGACATGGTCCTTACTGTTTTAAAGTCCAAGGACAAATTTATCATCGGACTTCACATTTACATCCAGAGGAAGGAGAACAAAGAAAATTCGCTCAACTATATGTCCTAGATACAATGGAAGCTGTTGACCAACGTATGCAGATGGAAGAAAATAAAAAATGCTTACCCAGTGTTTTTATAGAGCTAAATAACATTATGGACAACAATCCCTACAGTAAAGCTTACAAAAAATTGGCAGAAGTAGAAAATGAACAACTACTTCATGCACAAAGACATCAATTACCCATGCCAAAGGTTAATATGGTGCTTAAAAGAGACAGACATACTGATAAACGCCGTTATAACTTGCCAACATCAAATGAGGTTGCAATGGTCTTTCAGAATGATGAAGGAGAACCACCATTTCAAAGAGACATTAGAGTATATCCCAGAAATGAGGACCAACCATTTATTAATATTAATATCTTAAGTCCAAATTTAGATCCAATGACATATCCCATCTTTTTCCCACACGGAGAAGCAGGTTGGCAACCAAAATTAACCCTTCCCAGTTACCCAAATGCTAAAGCCAGAATCCGAAATAATGTTTCTATGCTTGAATTTAAAGTTGCTCAAATTGCCATTAGAGATGAATTTAATCCAATTTTATGTGGTGGGAAACTAACACAACAATGGATTATTGATTCATATTTGCAAGTTGAGGCAAATAATTTAAACTTTATAAAATATCAACAAGATAAACTACGTGTAGAACAATATTGTGGACTCATGGACTATGTTGCTGACGTGGCTACAAGCAGAGACATGACAGCTGGCAAAGCCATCATTTTACCATCTTCCTTTCAAGGATCTCCTCGAAATATGAGAGAAAGATACAATGATGCTATGGCTATTCTGACAAAATTTGGAAAACCAGATTTATTTGTGACATTTACATGTAATCCACAATGGCCAGAAATTAATCAAAATCTACTTCTTGGACAAAGTGCTTCAGATCGACCAGATTTAGTAGCCAGAGTTTTTAAGATAAAATTAAATGAATTAATACGTGACTTCACTATAAATCAGTTATTTGGCAAATGTCTTGCTTATGTATATACCATTGAATTTAAAAAAAGAGGCCTTCCACATGCACATCTTCTCATAATACTTCAAGAGAAAGATAAATTAGATACTTCGGACAAAGACTATATGAGATTGTTACTCATCGCATGATTCATGGACCCTGTGGAGACCTTAATCCACAATCACCATGTATGGAAAATAATCAATGTTCAAAAGATTTTCCAAAAGATTATAGAGACAAAACATATGCAAATTGTGATGGATATCCACTTTATAAAAGAAGAGAAGGAGATAGTGCCATTATTCGTGGAAAAAAAGTGGACAATAGATATGTAGTACCCTACAATCCACATTTACTCATGAAGTACAACGCCCACATCAACGTAGAAGCCTGCACTTCCATCAAATCCATTAAATATGTCTACAAATATATTTACAAAGGTTACGATGCAGCTACTGTAGTCGTCAAAAGTGCAGACAACCCTGAAAGTAGTGAGTTAGTACATGATGAACTTGCATCTCATGTAGATGCTCGCTATGTTAGTGCGCCAGAAGCTATGTGGCGGCTTTTAAAATTTGAAATGCATGATAGATCACATGCAGTATATAGGTTAGCAGTACATTTGCCACAACGACATTTAGTCTATTTCCATGCTGGAAATGAAATGAATGCATTGGCCCAAAGTGAAGATCGTCACACTACACTAACTGCATGGTTTGCATTAAATTCCACTGATGCTCAAGCAACACAATACTTATATATTGAAATTCCATATCACTATGTTTTTGTGAATGGATTATGGAGAGCAAGAAAAACCAGAGGCAATAAAATAATTCCACGAATTTACACAGTCAGTCCAAGAGATGTTGAACGATTTTGCTTACGGATATTACTTTTAAATGTTCCAGGAGCACAAAGTTTTGAACAATTAAGAACTGTTAATGACATTGTATATGAATCCTTCCATTTAGCTGCAAGAAATAGAAACTTACTCGCTGATGATACAGAGTGGGAAAGATGTTTAGAAGAAGCAGCACAATGTCAAATGCCACGACAGATGAGAGAACAATTTGCTTTTATTTGTATCTTCTCAAATGCTCCAAATGCATTAGCTTTGTGGGAGACTTTTAAAAGTAATATGGCTGAAGACTTTATGCGACGATACAATGAACCCATTGCACACTTAAAAGCCTTAATGGAAATTCAAGAAGTCTTTTTAACTCATGGATTAAGTTGTGCAAGTTTTAATTTGCCTGATCCAGGTCTAATAGATGACATTAACTTTGAAGACCATGACATTCAACTACAAGCAGAAAGAACAGAAGAAAGACTTGCAACTTTAAATACACTACAATTGCAAGCATTTCATGCCATTAAAAATGCTATAGATGATGACATGGTGACAGAGCGTTATTTCTATCTTGATGGACCTGGCGGATCAGGGAAAACATATTTGTACAATTTATTAATGAGAGAACAACATTGGGTTAATCATAAACATATAATAATAGAGAATTTTTATTAGTGAAAAAACAACGTCGATTAAAAGAATTTAAAAGAAATTTAAAAACACTGTGAAAGATGGTTCCTTCAATGACTCTTGTGACCACTATTACCACTCTATAGTTTTAGTATTCTTAGAGTGTGGTTACACAGATAATTCCTCAGAGTGTATAAAAGGGCAACTGCACAATGATTCAAGAGCTGTAGACAAAACCCATAGGTATATGTATGTATATACAATATTAGTATAGATTGCTGGCAAATGAAATGAAGCACCTATTATTAGTAGAGTTATCTTGGTGTTTCAAAACTGTAAAGGATCAACCTCGTATGGGAATGTCATGAAGTCTGATACAGATACCAGTCACTATATGCAGCAAAGCTGCTTTCTCTTAATGTATCTGTATACAAACACAACTGACATGCTGTTTGTGAAGCATTAATTATCTCCTCTTAACTAAGTTACTGAGGGTCTGTGTCAGTTCCTGGGTTAGGCTATAATAGCCCAAATTATATGCCCTTAAAAGTGCCTCTGAGTTCTTTGTAATAGAGCGTTTGCGCCTCCATTAGCTCGGAGTTTCGCGCTTCCTGATTGCGGCGTGCGTGATGACGTCACGCTACGTACGCCTGTTACCTAACATGTTTCTACGTTACAAAACGTCTTTGTCAAAGGATTAAGGCATGTACTGAAAATGAGAGCTATTTAAAGGGAGCGGTCGCCATGGTTACCAGCGCTACCGAATGTGCTACACTAAAAAAACATCTCTTATGTATTATTAGCCTGGGAGGAAGGAAAATAATGAAAATTGAACTTGTATAAGATCACCCTTATATATAATATAATGCAGGATAGAAGAAATCTTCCATGTATCCGTATGAATCAATGGATATAGTCTCCTCTAGTGATCAATGTGTCACTGAGAAGTAGACTTAATATGGCATATAGTGCTAAATAATTAAGAACCATAAAGTGCTGGTGCAGGGGAAAATGAATGAAGTCCCAAACCATGAGGGACTGTGTACTAAATACTTATAGTGTATGAATATGCGATAGAGTCCTGGTTGAGTGATAAGGAGAGCACCATCTAAAAAGAGGAGCAATGAAGTAGCCTATCACATATATAGTTGTGAGCGTACGAGTTGTTGCTAACGCTGCGGGCTCGCGCAGCGAGACGCGGGCCTCGCAAAGCGAGGGCCGTGACTCGCGTAGCGAGTCGCGGGCCTCGCGTAGCGAGGGACGCGGCTCGCGCAGCGAGTCGCGGGCCTCGCGAAGCGAGGGCACTGTGCCAGGTTCTCAGTTGCTGGCATGGAGCGCCGCAGGCGCTCCTTGCCAGCAACTGAGGCCCCTCGCAAAGCGAGGGCCTCAGTTGCTGGCTTGGAGCGCCGCAGGCGCTCCATGCCAGCACCTGAGGACCTCGCAAAGCGAGGTCTTCAGTTGCAGCAACTGCGACCCTTGCAAAAAAAAGTTTACGTCGCAACACATTACGACACTCGCAAACAACATACGACACACGTTCACACACATTACGACACTCGCAAACAACATACGACACACGTTCACACACATTACGGCCTCGCAAAACTCGGACGCAACTCGCGAACATTACAAAATTACAAACACAATACATACACACAGCACATACATAAAAACCTTACCTACACAAACAGGAAGCACCCAGGACCTCAAAAATGCAACTTACAACTTAATTGCACTCAAAATAAAAGAGTTTAGACACTAAATAGTTTGTTAAGCGACAGAAAAAATGGCCGACGAATAAAACGAAAACGAGGCTACACACGCAAACACCATACGAGACACGTTAACACACATTACGACTTCGCAAGCATCGGACGCAACACGCCGACATACAAACATTTAAAACTTAACAAAGACACACAACAAACACATAAAAAGCTTACCTACAGCAAGAGGAACCAGCCAGCACCTCAAAAAAACAAGTTACACCTACATTTAAATCAAAATAAACACTTTAGACACTAATACCATCGCTAAGCGAGAGAAAAAATGGCCGACGAACAAAACGAAAACGAGGCTTCAGACGTAACTACACTACACTTACTCGCAATAATAAAACACATACTATGCGGAACGTATCACAATCAGATTAAACACCATTTTGAACAGTAATACGCCTAAAATGGCGGATGGAACGCAAATTGTAAGCTGGAACGCAAATAGCGCATGCGTATTGCGTTCTAACGGTCTCACTTTCCAGAACTTTCTACAAGTTTATAAATACTGCCTATTTCAAACTAAAAAATACATTTCTCCTCAGGTGATCAACGGAGTGACTTCTGAGATAACTGATGCTTTTACTTGAGAAGACAATTCTTTACTAATTTACTACTTTGCATTGTGCAAATTACAACTGAGAGGTAAGCTATAATATATTACATTTTATTATCAGGACAGGTCAAACAAATAAAAACAAAAAAATAGGATTTATGTAGTTATCATGTATGGCACATTTATGTGTATAGGCTCACAAAAAAAATACGCTTCATTTAACAAAACAACAAAAAAACATAATTTAATATTAAACAGAACTTTATGTATAGTGACATCTGACACGCACATATATGTCTATAATGTATAGTGACATGTGACACGCACATATATGTCTATAATGTATAGTGACATCTGACACGCACATTTCTGTGTATTGCCCCTTCATAGTGACATCTGACACGCACGTATATGTGTATAATGTATAGTGACATCTGACACGCACATTTCTGTGTATTGCCCCTTCATAGTGACATCTGACACAGACATATATGTCTATAATGTATAGTGACATGTGACACGGACATATATGTGTATAATGTATAGTGACATGTGACACGCACATTTATGTGTATTGCCAATGCAACAAAATTAGCTTACAACAAAATCAGTAAACAACTACATTTAAATGACATTATATGTCATGTATACTGATATGTCACACGCACATATATGTGTATCATCTATAGTTACATCTCACACACACACATTTATGTGTGTTGGAAAAACAAAATATAAGGTTAATTTAACCATTTAAATTTGACTCATGTATA
The DNA here is from genome assembly GCA_027410445.1 of Discoglossus pictus. Classification (NCBI taxonomy): domain Eukaryota; kingdom Metazoa; phylum Chordata; class Amphibia; order Anura; family Alytidae; genus Discoglossus; species Discoglossus pictus. The sequence continues at coordinate 409,740,312 of CM050164.1, read as the reverse complement.
CTGATATGTCACACGTACACAAAATAATTACATTAAACTATGTAATGTGCTTCATGTATGTGACATATGTGTGTAGCCCCCAACAAAAAATAAGGTTAATTGAATTAATTTACTACAATTCAATAGATCATATAAAGCTGAATCTTTCTATTTCTTTTAATATTCAAACAGACTCTGCATCAACAGCATCTCTCAACAATTTGCACCGTGCACTGTGAAGCACAATCCCTTTTAAAGAACACCAACAAAGAAGAAGAGGTAGCATACAACAAGACATTACATGCTCAAAAGGCCATGCTTTGCTAGATGACAAATTATAAATATACAAATAACTATTTCACTTTCTTTTTCAAACAGACACTACAAGAAGACCGGCGGATTAAGATTGGCAGGAGGGGACCGTCTGTCATTCAAAACTTCTATCAAGGTAAAGTATTAAGTATAAACAAGAAATAACCATGAGCCTTATTCAATTGCGACTTCCTCAATTGAATAGGCCTCTATATAAGCACATAACATATTTTTTATACAGAACTTTTTAGTTACTGAATTTCTAATCACAATCAAGGTTTTCAATAACTAAAAACTTTGCTCAATAAATATGTTATGTGATTATATAGAGCCCTCTTCAATTGGCAAAATTGCAATTCAATGAGGACCTATATGTCTTTAATGGCCAAGGGCCTCACTCAAATGTGATTTGCCCATTTCAATAGGGCTCTATATAAGCACAGAGCATATTTTTTAAAGGAAATTTTTCTTTTGTGAACACGTTGCTTTTGGATACAAGTTCACTAAATACAAAATTACGTCAAAAAAGATGCTCTGTGCTGATATTGAGCTCTATTCCATTGGCCAAAACACAATTGAATGAGGAGCTCACAATATAACAAATGCAGTAACTAAAGGCCCTCATTCAATTGCTATTTTGGACAATTAAATATGGCTATAAATAAGAACTTTTAGGCCCTTAGTCTATTTTAACAAATATATGTGATGTGCTTATTTACAACCCTATTCAAATTTCTACATTGCAATTCAATTACGGCCTTAGAGTACTATTACATTGTAAAAAATGCAATTGAATGAGGGGCAAACTATGCAACATATGGTACACACAAAGGCCCTCATTCAATTGCAATTTGCCCAATTAAATAGGGCTCTAAATGACAACATAACTATTTTTTTAAAATACGTTTTTAGTTACTAAAAATATATCCAAAATAAAGTTTTTAAATGACTAAAAACTTCTTTCAAAAAATATGCTATGTGCTTATTTAGGGCACGATTCAATTAGCCAAATAGCAATTGAATGAGACACAAACTGCTACACACAAAACTGAATTTCTTATTCAATGTTTAACAACCTATAAGCCTTACAAACAATAAAAAATAAGAATAACAAAAGTGTTGCGCACCTAATAGCATTGTACAAAAAATCACACAAACTCATAGGAAACTAAATTAACATTCTTCTTTAATGTTTAACAACCTATAACCAGTACAATCAATAATAAATAACTTTTGCACAAGTGGTGCGCACCAAACAGGATTGTCAAAAACTAACACAAACACATAGCAAACTACCTTAATTATATTATTTCATGTTTCACTAACTATAACCATCACAATAAAGGTTAAATAACTATACCACAAGTGGTGTGCACAAAACAGGATTGTACAAAAAATAAAATAAACACATCTTATTTAATATATCACAACCCACAAGCCTTACTAAGAACCTTCAATAAGAATAACAAAAGTTGTTGGATTGTACAGAAAGTAAAAAAAAACAAAGATAGAAAAAAATAACCATAACTCATACAATACAGTCAAATTAATACATTTTTAATTTATTTAACAGACATTTCACTCAAACAACATTTTCTATTTTACATTACAACAGATACTGCGTGAAGACAATCGGACGAGGACTTTTTCCACAGGACCGGACCATCGGACGAGGACTCGGACCAGACCAGCAGACGAGGAATTTCAACACAGGACCAGACCAGCAGACGAGGAATTTCAACACAGGACCAGACCATCGGACGAGGACTTTCACCAACGGACCACAACATCGGACGAGGGATATCGCCACAGGACCACAATATCGGACGGGGGCTATCGCCACAGGACCACACCATCGGACGAGGACTTCCAACAGAGGACCACACCATTGGACAACGATTTTGAAACGAGGACCAACAAACATTCGGATTTAAATCACACTTCAACCAAGGTAAACTATAATAAGTACTAAAGTATAAAACTAAAGAAACTGCTTTCAGTTGTATCCGTGTCAACAGAAAAATAAAATAATTAATTTACTATCCCCCTTATTTTATTTAAATTGCTACTATGCAATACATAGCTCAATAACCACATCACTTTTTTTTTCAGCAAAGAAGTTTTGCAGTGGTAAATATCTATCCACAAACAAAGTTTTTAATAAATAAAACAATTATTTTAAATAAATATGTTACATGCTTATTTACAGCAGTATTCCATTGGCCAAATTCTGAGCCACTGAAGACAGGAATTATAAATTTAACTAAATATAAATGATACATTCATGATTTGCCTTTTATTTCACCAATTGTGCACAATAATCTTTAACAGGAATTACAAATTTAAATATACACAATTACATTTATTTGTTTCCGTTTACAGATTAATATGGCTGATAACGAGACCAAAGAAGAGAAGAAAAGACGTCAAACTAGAGAAAGACAAGAGAGATGGGCCGCCCAGCAGACACCGGAGGAGAAAGAAATTCGAAGAGAAAAAGAACGCAAAAGACTTGCAAATAAAAGAATATCAGCTGCAAAAATGAAAGATACAACCCAAAAAAATAAAAAAATTATAAAGCATTTACAAACTGTTCCTAAAACATCAGATGACATTTTACAACATACCAGTCAAGACAGACCAAAAAAAACAACTACAAAAACAAAGCATTTACAAACTCTTACTAAAAACTTACAGGACATTTCAACCGAACAAGTCCAACATATACCAAGAAAATCTACGAAAAAAACTAAACATTTAGAACCTGTTGTTGAAACATTTCATAACTTTTCATCTGATGAATATCAAAGTCAACATCCAATATGCTTTGCAAATTGTCCTTTACTGAAGTCTTTAGCAGTAGAGGTTCATAGTTGTGGGGACATGACTACTCAATGTCAATTTTGTGAGGCTTATTATTTTAAACAGGAGAGACCCCGAGATGGACAATTTATTAGTTGTTGTCAAAAAGGAAAGTTCAAACTTCCACAAAGGAAACAATTTCCAACCTATTTACTAAATATTATGACTGAACCTACTTTTCCAAATTACAACAATTTTAAGACAAACATAAGATCCTACAATAGTGCCATATCATTTGCATCTATGGGGGCAACATTGGCTGCTAATGTACCAGGACATGGTCCTTACTGTTTTAAAGTCCAAGGACAAATTTATCATCGGACTTCACATTTACATCCAGAGGAAGGAGAGCAAAGAAAATTCGCTCAACTATATGTCCTAGATACAATGGAAGCTGTTGACCAACGTATGCAGATGGAAGAAAATAAAAAATGCTTACCCAGTGTTTTTATAGAGCTAAATAACATTATGGACAACAATCCCTACAGTAAAGCTTACAAAAAATTGGCAGAAGTAGAAAATGAACAACTACTTCATGCACAAAGACATCAATTACCCATGCCAAAGGTTAATATGGTGCTTAAAAGAGACAGACATACTGATAAACGTCGTTATAACTTGCCAACATCAAATGAGGTTGCAATGGTCTTTCACAATGATGAAGGAGAACCACCATTTCAAAGAGACATTAGAGTATATCCCAGAAATGAGGACCAACCATTTATTAATATTAATATCTTAAGTCCAAATTTAGATCCAATGACATATCCCATCTTTTTCCCACACGGAGAAGCAGGTTGGCAACCAAAATTAACCCTTCCCAGTTACCCAAATGCTAAAGCCAGAATCCGAAATAATGTTTCTATGTTTGAATTTAAAGTTGCTCAAATTGCCATTAGAGATGAATTTAATCCAATTTTATGTGGTGGGAAACTAACACAACAATGGATTATTGATTCATATTTGCAAGTTGAGGCAAATAATTTAAACTTTATAAAATATCAACAAGATAAACTACGTGTAGAACAATATTGTGGACTCATGGACTATGTTGCTGACGTGGCTACAAGCAGAGACATGACAGCTGGCAAAGCCATCATTTTACCATCTTCCTTTCAAGGATCTCCTCGAAATATGAGAGAAAGATACAATGATGCTATGGCTATTGTGACAAAATTTGGAAAACCAGATTTATTTGTGACATTTACATGTAATCCACAATGGCCAGAAATTAATCAAAATCTACTTCTTGGACAAAGTGCTTCAGATAGACCAGATTTAGTAGCCAGAGTTTTTAAGATTAAATTAAATGAATTAATACGTGACTTTACTATAAATCAGTTATTTGGCAAATGTCTTGCTTATGTATATACCATTGAATTTCAAAAAAGAGGCCTTCCACATGCACATCTTCTCATAATACTTCAAGAGAAAGATAAATTAGATACTTCGGACAAAGTGGATGCAGTCATAGTTGCTGAACTACCGGATCCAGAACTATATGGTAGACTATATGAGATTGTTACTCATCGCATGATTCATGGACCCTGTGGAGACCTTAATCCACAATCACCATGTATGGAAAATAATCAATGTTCAAAAGATTTTCCAAAAGATTATAGAGACAAAACATATGCAAATTGTGATGGATATCCACTTTATAAAAGAAGAGAAGGAGATAGTGCCATTATTCGTGGAAAAAAAGTGGACAATAGATATGTAGTACCCTACAATCCACATTTACTCATGAAGTACAACGCCCACATCAACGTAGAAGCCTGCACTTCCATCAAATCCATTAAATATGTCTACAAATATATTTACAAAGGTTACGATGCAGCTACTGTAGTCGTCAAAAGTGCAGACAACCCTGAAAGTAGTGAGTTAGTACATGATGAACTTGCATCTCATGTAGATGCTCGCTATGTTAGTGCGCCAGAAGCTATGTGGCGGCTTTTAAAATTTGAAATGCATGATAGATCACATGCAGTATATAGGTTAGCAGTACATTTGCCACAACGACATTTAGTCTATTTCCATGCTGGAAATGAAATGAATGCATTGGCCCAAAGTGAAGATCGTCACACTACACTAACTGCATGGTTTGCATTAAATTCCACTGATGCTCAAGCAACACAATACTTATATATTGAAATTCCATATCACTATGTTTTTGTGAATGGATTATGGAGAGCAAGAAAAACCAGAGGCAATAAAATAATTCCACGAATTTACACAGTCAGTCCAAGAGATGTTGAACGATTTTGCTTACGGATATTACTTTTAAATGTTCCAGGAGCACAAAGTTTTGAACAATTAAGAACTGTTAATGACATTGTATATGAATCCTTCCATTTAGCTGCAAGAAATAGAAACTTACTCGCTGATGATACAGAGTGGGAAAGATGTTTAGAAGAAGCAGCACAATGTCAAATGCCACGACAGATGAGAGAACAATTTGCTTTTATTTGTATCTTCTCAAATGCTCCAAATGCATTAGCTTTGTGGGAGACTTTTAAAAGTAATATGGCTGAAGACTTTATGCGACGATACAATGAACCCATTGCACACTTAAAAGCCTTAATGGAAATTCAAGAAGTCTTTTTAACTCATGGATTAAGTTGTGCAAGTTTTAATTTGCCTGATCCAGGTCTAATAGATGACATTAACTTTGAAGACTATGACATTCAACTACAAGCAGAAAGAACAGAAGAAAGACTTGCAACTTTAAATACACTACAATTGCAAGCATTTCATGCCAAATGCTATAGATGATGACATGGTGACAGAGCGTTATTTCTATCTTGATGGACCTGGCGGATCAGGGAAAACATATTTGTACAATTTATTAATGAGTTCACTACGAGCACAAGGACAAATAGCAATGGCGTTTGCCACTACTGGAATTGCTGCACTTTTATTAGAAGGTGGAAGAACTGTTCATAGTGGATTCAAACTGCCAGTGCCTATTTTGGAAAATTCAGTGTCAGATATTCGCATGACATCCTTACAAGCAAAGAAATTGAAGAAATGTAAATTAATTATAATAGATGAGGCCACAATGATGTCATGCTATGCCCTCCAATGTATTGACCGTTTGCTTCGTGAAGTCATGGATAATATTTTGCCATTTGGTGGAAAGGTAATTTTGTTGGGTGGCGATTTTAGACAAACATTACCTGTCGTTGTACATGGAAATCGAACAGACATTATTGAAACATGTATAAAGTCAAGTACAGTATGGAAACATTTTACCCATCTTCAACTGCAACAAAATATGAGATCAGAAGGCCAAACTGATTTCAATGATTGGCTTATTAAAATTGGAGAAGGAAGAACAGAAAAAATACTACATTTACCTGACGACACTGTAGAGATCCCACCTCATATGATTTGTCAACAAGATATTATATCGGCTATATTTGAAGGGAGCATAAATAACGAAGAATATTCGGAGCTTGCCAACCAAGTTATACTGACGTGTAAAAATAAAGATGCATTAATACTCAATAATGAAATCTTAAAAAAAATTAATGCACCACAAAGAAATTATCACAGTGCTGATTCTGTACTTGCTGATGACAATGAAAGTCAGGCAAACTTTTCAACTGAATTCATTAACTCTTTAACTCCTTCTGGAATGCCACCACATATTTTGCAGCTAAAGAAAGGTGCAATTATCATGTTACTGCGAAATATGAACCCAAAAAAAGGCCTATGCAATGGCACAAGATTAATTGTTCAACAATTAAAGGACCATTTTATAGATGCTGAAATTTTAACTGGGACCCATAAAGGAGAGAGAGTTTTCATACCAAGAATAGATTTAGCACCAAGTGAAAGTAGTCTCACTTTTATACTTCAAAGAAGACAATTTCCCATTATTATGGCATTTGCCATGACCATTAATAAATCACAAGGTCAAACTTTCAAATCTGTGGGTATTTACTTGGAAGAACCAGTTTTTGCACATGGTCAATTGTACGTTGCGTTGTCACGGTGCAAAAATCCACAGGCTATTAAAGTTTACATTGAAAACAATGAAAGTCAAGGTGATTTATTAGAAGATGGACGTATTTTTACTAAAAACATTGTCTACTATGAAGTACTATAACTTTGTAGGATACAAATTAAAGATGCCAACATTTTTTAAAAGCATTCCAAAATACATAACAATTGGTTGTTTAATTCAGTCATAATTAATGAAATTACTGTTTATGAATGATTCGCCTCAAAAAATACTTGCCTTGCATTTTTAGTAAAAATTATGTTAAAATGTTAAGTCAATATGTTAATGTTTCTAATGTTACAAGTTTAAAATAGATCTTTTAAAGTTATTTCATTCAACAGATTACAAAGTGGATGTTAAGAGGTCAAGCACCTTTTAAGTCACAATGTAAATATTGTCTGTTATCTTAAGATTACTAACTACATTAATGTTTATCGCCAGTTTATGTGCTCAGTAATGAATTACTTTAATTACGTACGTTTTAAGGAGAGTTTTACTGTATGCCTTCCTCTACATTCAATGTATATTCAAGTTAACAATTATTGTGATAGAAATTTCATGTTAATACTGATTAATTTAAAGGTCAATTGTTTTTACATTCAAATGTTAATACTTTTAATAAAAAATTAGGTTACAAAATGTATTCACTATGTTCCTGTTTATAATGTTCAAAATTATATCAATGTTTTCTCAACTTCTAAACTTACATAAAAAATAAAGTTCAAGTTTCAAAATATATACTTTGAAGGTTATTGCTTACATATATTTTAAACTTCATGTTAAAATTCGCAACGTTTCAAGAATGCTTTTTACTTTTTGCTTTCCTATTCATTCAATGTATATTAAAGTTAACAATTCTTCAGATACAAATTACATTTTAAAAAACCATTACATCAACATTTTACAAAAATACACGTTCATATTAAAATACTTACAAGTGTCAAAAATATATGTTAATAACTAAACAACTTGACAAACATATACATCACATTGCCGTCATTTTTTGACGGGCAAGTCTCTAGTAATTATATAAGCTAAAGTGATGGTGTACCAAAAGATATATCTATTAGGCAAAAGTGCCCTATAAAGGAGACGGTAAAAGTGAACTGTGCTAAATAAAACATATAAGTGAAACATATAAGTGAAAAATATTTAAATGAAGGGAGTATAGGAAAAACCTTCATTTAAACCATTGGGTACTTGTGCTTGAAGTTTATAAATCCATTTAGATTCAGATTGAAGTAATTTTTTTTGGAAATTGCCCCTTCTGGGCCCTGAAGTAACTGAGTCTATGATGCAGAACTTAAGTGCATCCGGATTGTTGTTGTGGCAATATTTAATATGTCTTGCTATGGGGGTATCATATTCATTAAGAATAGAGTATATATGTTCCCCCATTCTACGTCGAAGCTCTCTACAGGTTTTACCTACATAAATCTTATTGCAAAGGCATGTGGCTATATATATCACTCCTGTAGATTTACAGTTAAAGAAGTTGTTAATCTCATAACTGAGCCCATTAATAGGGTGTATGTAGTTTTTGCATGGTTTCACAAATTTGCAAAATTTGCATCTACCACATTTGTACATTCCCTTAAGGGGTTTAAGCCATGTCTTGGTCTCAATTGGATTGTCATTGTACAAACTATGTACAATCATATCTTTGATATTGGTGCCTCTCCTATATGTTATGCTTGCCTTTGGGGTTAGAGCATCTTGTATATCTTTGTCACTTGTGAGAAGATGCCAATGTTTTTCAAGAATGGTCCTAATAATGTCAGAGTCATGACCATATGTCATTATACATCTAATAAGATCCTGGTTAGATGTGTCATTTACTTTAGTGATATTGTTTACCTGTTTCTTTGTGACATGTGCATTAAGCAGGTCAGTTCTATTACAAGATAGGGCATGCTTGTAGGCCGATTTAAGACTCCTATTCGGATAACCTCTTGATTTAAACCGCTGTCTAAGTTTATCTGCTTCTGTTTTGAATTCATGTTCTGTGCTGCAATTTCTCCGAATCCTTAAATATTGGCCTTTAGGGATTCCTCTTTTTTGGGGTCCAAAGTGCTGGCTCTCCCATTTTAATAGTGTGTTGGAGGCTGTTTCCTTTCTAAAGGTTGAAGTGCAGATTCTCCCCTCTAAGTCTTTTCTAATTTTTAAATCTAGGAAGGAGACTTCACTTTGACTTGCCTCAGAGGTAAATCTCAGGCCTAGTTCGTTGTTATTCAAATATGATATAAACGCAGTTAGATCTTCTCTGTTGCCCGTCCAGAGAAGAATCACATCATCTATGTATCTACTCCAGATGAATATATTACTTCCAAAGCTATGTGCGTTATCATCATATATGTATTTGTCCTCCCACCAACCAAGGAAAAGATTGGCATAACTGGGAGCACACGGTGTTCCCATTGCCGTTCCTTGTTGTTGGTGGTACCATTTATGGTTAAAGACGAAAAAGTTATGTTTCAGAACATATTCAAGCAGTGATATCAGTAGTTGGTTTAATTCTTCAAAGATGGAGCCTTTCATCTTAAGAAAGTATTTTATTGCATCAATCCCAAAATGATGAGGAATACTACTATAGAGAGCTTCGACGTCAATGCATACCAGCCACGAGTCAGTAGGTATAGTTAGGTCTTCTAGTTGCCTAAGGATATCTGGGGTGTCCTTCACATATGATGGCAATCCCATCACAAAGTCTCTCAGATGGTAGTCCAAAAAAACACTACAATTGTGTGACAAATTATCAGTGCCAGAGACTATAGGTCTTCCCGGGATAGGCCTAGTCTTTTTATGTACTTTTGGAAGGGAGTAGAAGACTGACACCGTAGGGAATTTAGGGAGCAGAAAATGATAAGTTTGATCATCAATGATTCCTGAGTGTTTAACACCATCTAAGATATTCTTGAGGGTGGATTTAAATTCAGCTGTGGGATCCTTGGGAATGATCTTATAAGTCATTTTATCCTTAAGGATCCTTTCACACATATCTTTATAGTCCATGTTATCCATTAGGACTATATTACCGCCCTTATCGGCTGGTTTGATGTGGATGGTGTTATCGTCTCTCAGTTCTTTAAGAGCTGCATATTCAGATTTGGTGAGATTGTATATTTTTTTGTAGCTCATATGATCTATGTTCTCTATATCATTCGAGACTTGTTGTAAAAATACCCAGATGTTGGCATACTCTTTCAGTTGCGGTGTGAAAGTACTTTTATTTCTCCATCTCTTAGGTTCAATTGTTGGTGTACAGTTTTCTTCCAGTAGTTCCACAAGGCCTTGTATAATCTTAATGTCCTCTTGGGGTACACCTAAGTTGAGGATTTCCCTCTCTTGCTTCATTTTATAAAACTTATGTAGAGCTAACTTTCTGGAGAACAAATTTAAATCCTTTATGTGAGTAAAGGTATCTGCTTTGGATGTAGGTACAAAGGTTAGGCCTTTACTTAATACTGAAATATGTGACTCTTGCATTTTAAAGTGGGATAAGTTAATAATTCTTAGTTCATCCTCTCTTTTGCTGGGTATCCTTGAAATTGATTTGATCTTGTTTGTATCGGTCTCCTTCCTTGAGACCGTCCTCTTCCTAAAAAAGGAGTAGGAGGGAGATCATTATCATATCTAGAATATGGTCTTGTTAGTCTGTCAGGATCATATTGATTTCTTCTCGAGCGTAGTTCATATTGGTCCCTTCTCCAATTGGAGTTTCTTGTTATATTATTGGTTTTATATTGATGGAAATTGGGACCTATGAGATCTTTTCTGTTAGTATTATCCTCTATATCTGAGGTATCATAATCAGATGAACTAATTTCAGATCCGGTTTGAGTTTCTGAATTTGCTGGTAGTCTCTTATATATTCTACCTGTCTTGAAATCTGTTTGATCTCTTAGAAATTTCCTTTGTTTGCGATCTTTAATGTCTTTTTTAAATTTGTCAATGTTAAAGTTCAATTTGTTGCACAAAATTTCAAAGTCAGAGAGGTCTTTGAATTTGTCAACCTCTGCTTGTGTCAGTATAACTCTTTGTTTAATGTTCTCCAGATTTTTCTGCTCAGTTTCAATAATCAAGGACATAAGGTCCATAGAGCATTTAAATAGGATTTCCTTCCATTTGGACAGAAAGGTCTCATCATTTATATTGGAGGCTGGTGTAATATTAGTCCTCAAACCTCTAGGGATTAGTTTATTTTTCATATAATTTTGGAGACTGGATATTTCCCAGATTGATCTAATTTGCTTCCTCATATTTTTTTGAAGCTCATATAGAGCTGAATTTACATCCTTATTTTCAGTTCTGGGTTGTATTGAGGGCATAAAAGTTTCCTCTGCCTCAATTTGTAATTGTGCAAAGTCCAGACTAGTGATGTTAACCCCTGCCATTTTAAATTGTATAGTTTATTTTCTGGGCTAACAGCAGGCAGAGAGAGTAAAAGTGTAGACTTGTTATTACAGCCCCTAAGTGTGGATTAAACCACTGTTAGAAATGAACAGAAAAGTAATATCTTAGGGAATTAAACCCATTAGTGCTTGACACTACAAATTCAAATGTGAGAACAACATTGGGTTAATCATAAACATATAATAATAGAGACAAAGACGTTTTGTAACGTAGAAACATGTTAGGTAACAGGCGTACGTAGCGTGACGTCATCACGCACGCCGCAATCAGGAAGCGCGAAACTCCGAGCTAATGGAGGCGCAAACGCTCTATTACAAAGAACTCAGAGGCACTTTTAAGGGCATATAATTTGGGCTATTATAGCCTAACCCAGGAACTGACACAGACCCTCAGTAACTTAGTTAAGAGGAGATAATTAATGCTTCACAAACAGCATGTCAGTTGTGTTTGTATACAGATACATTAAGAGAAAGCAGCTTTGCTGCATATAGTGACTGGTATCTGTATCAGACTTCATGACATTCCCATACGAGGCTGATCCTTTACAGTTTTGAAACACCAAGATAACTCTACTAATAATAGGTGCTTCATTTCATTTGCCAGCAATCTATACTAATATTGTATATACATACATATACCTATGGGTTTTGTCTACAGCTCTTGAATCATTGTGCAGTTGCCCTTTTATACACTCTGAGGAATTATCTGTGTAACCACACTCTAAGAATACTAAAACTATAGAGTGGTAATAGTGGTCACAAGAGTCATTGAAGGAACCATCTTTCACAGTGTTTTTAAATTTATTTTAAATTCTTTTAATCGACGTTGTTTTTTCACTAATAAAAATTCTCTATTATTATATGTTTATGATTAACCCAATGTTGTTCTCACATTTGAATTTGTAGTGTCAAGCACTAATGGGTTTAATTCCCTAAGATATTACTTTTCTGTTCATTTCTAACAGTGGTTTAATCCACACTTAGGGGCTGTAATAACAAGTCTACACTTTTACTCTCTCTGCCTGCTGTTAGCCCAGAAAATAAACTATACAATTTAAAATGGCAGGGGTTAACATCACTAGTCTGGACTTTGCACAATTACAAATTGAGGCAGAGGAAACTTTTATGCCCTCAATACAACCCAGAACTGAAAATAAGGATGTAAATTCAGCTCTATATGAGCTTCAAAAAAATATGAGGAAGCAAATTAGATCAATCTGGGAAATATCCAGTCTCCAAAATTATATGAAAAATAAACTAATCCCTAGAGGTTTGAGGACTAATATTACACCAGCCTCCAATATAAATGATGAGACCTTTCTGTCCAAATGGAAGGAAATCCTATTTAAATGCTCTATGGACCTTATGTCCTTGATTATTGAAACTGAGCAGAAAAATCTGGAGAACATTAAACAAAGAGTTATACTGACACAAGCAGAGGTTGACAAATTCAAAGACCTCTCTGACTTTGAAATTTTGTGCAACAAATTGAACTTTAACATTGACAAATTTAAAAAAGACATTAAAGATCGCAAACAAAGGAAATTTCTAAGAGATCAAACAGATTTCAAGACAGGTAGAATATATAAGAGACTACCAGCAAATTCAGAAACTCAAACCGGATCTGAAATTAGTTCATCTGATTATGATACCTCAGATATAGAGGATAATACTAACAGAAAAGATCTCATAGGTCCCAATTTCCATCAATATAAAACCAATAATATAACAAGAAACTCCAATTGGAGAAGGGACCAATATGAACTACGCTCGAGAAGAAATCAATATGATCCTGACAGACTAACAAGACCATATTCTAGATATGATAATGATCTCCCTCCTACTCCTTTTTTAGGAAGAGGACGGTCTCAAGGAAGGAGACCGATACAAACAAGATCAAATCAATTTCAAGGATACCCAGCAAAAGAGAGGATGAACTAAGAATTATTAACTTATCCCACTTTAAAATGCAAGAGTCACATATTTCAGTATTAAGTAAAGGCCTAACCTTTGTACCTACATCCAAAGCAGATACCTTTACTCACATAAAGGATTTAAATTTGTTCTCCAGAAAGTTAGCTCTACATAAGTTTTATAAAATGAAGCAAGAGAGGGAAATCCTCAACTTAGGTGTACCCCAAGAGGACATTAAGATTATACAAGGCCTTGTGGAACTACTGGAAGAAAACTGTACACCAACAATTGAACCTAAGAGATGGAGAAATAAAAGTACTTTCACACCGCAACTGAAAGAGTATGCCAACATCTGGGTATTTTTACAACAAGTCTCGAATGATATAGAGAACATAGATCATATGAGCTACAAAAAAATATACAATCTCACCAAATCTGAATATGCAGCTCTTAAAGAACTGAGAGACGATAACACCATCCACATCAAACCAGCCGATAAGGGCGGTAATATAGTCCTAATGGATAACATGGACTATAAAGATATGTGTGAAAGGATCCTTAAGGATAAAATGACTTATAAGATCATTCCCAAGGATCCCACAGCTGAATTTAAATCCACCCTCAAGAATATCTTAGATGGTGTTAAACACTCAGGAATCATTGATGATCAAACTTATCATTTTCTGCTCCCTAAATTCCCTACGGTGTCAGTCTTCTACTCCCTTCCAAAAGTACATAAAAAGACTAGGCCTATCCCGGGAAGACCTATAGTCTCTGGCACTGATAATTTGTCACACAATTGTAGTGTTTTTTTGGACTACCATCTGAGAGACTTTGTGATGGGATTGCCATCATATGTGAAGGACACCCCAGATATCCTTAGGCAACTAGAAGACCTAACTATACCTACTGACTCGTGGCTGGTATGCATTGACGTCGAAGCTCTCTATAGTAGTATTCCTCATCATTTTGGGATTGATGCAATAAAATACTTTCTTAAGATGAAAGGCTCCATCTTTGAAGAATTAAACCAACTACTGATATCACTGCTTGAATATGTTCTGAAACATAACTTTTTCGTCTTTAACCATAAATGGTACCACCAACAACAAGGAACGGCAATGGGAACACCGTGTGCTCCCAGTTATGCCAATCTTTTCCTTGGTTGGTGGGAGGACAAATACATATATGATGATAACGCACATACCTTTGGAAGTAATATACTCATCTGGAGAAGATACATAGATGATGTGATTCTTGTCTGGACGGGCAACAGAGAAGATCTAACTGCGTTTATATCATATTTGAATAACAACGAACTAGGCCTGAGATTTACCTCTGAGGCAAGTCAAAGTGAAGTCTCCTTCCTAGATTTAAAAATTAGAAAAGACTTAGAGGGGAGAATCTGCACTTCAACCTTTAGAAAGGAAACAGCCTCCAACACACTATTAAAATGGGAGAGCCAGCACTTTGGACCCCAAAAAAGAGGAATCCCTAAAGGCCAATATTTAAGGATTCGGAGAAATTGCAGCACAGAACATGAATTCAAAACAGAAGCAGATAAACTTAGACAGCGGTTTAAATCAAGAGGTTATCCGAATAGGAGTCTTAAATCGGCCTACAAGCATGCCCTATCTTGTAATAGAACTGACCTGCTTAATGCACATGTCACAAAGAAACAGGTAAACAATATCACTAAAGTAAATGACACATCTAACCAGGATCTTATTAGATGTATAATGACATATGGTCATGACTCTGACATTATTAGGACCATTCTTGAAAAACATTGGCATCTTCTCACAAGTGACAAAGATATACAAGATGCTCTAACCCCAAAGGCAAGCATAACATATAGGAGAGGCACCAATATCAAAGATATGATTGTACATAGTTTGTACAATGACAATCCAATTGAGACCAAGACATGGCTTAAACCCCTTAAGGGAATGTACAAATGTGGTAGATGCAAATTTTGCAAATTTGTGAAACCATGCAAAAACTACATACACCCTATTAATGGGCTCAGTTATGAGATTAACAACTTCTTTAACTGTAAATCTACAGGAGTGATATATATAGCCACATGCCTTTGCAATAAGATTTATGTAGGTAAAACCTGTAGAGAGCTTCGACGTAGAATGGGGGAACATATATACTCTATTCTTAATGAATATGATACCCCCATAGCAAGACATATTAAATATTGCCACAACAACAATCCGGATGCACTTAAGTTCTGCATCATAGACTCAGTTACTTCAGGGCCCAGAAGGGGCAATTTCCAAAAAAAATTACTTCAATCTGAATCTAAATGGATTTATAAACTTCAAGCACAAGTACCCAATGGTTTAAATGAAGGTTTTTCCTATACTCCCTTCATTTAAATATTTTTCACTTATATGTTTCACTTATATGTTTTATTTAGCACAGTTCACTTTTACCGTCTCCTTTATAGGGCACTTTTGCCTAATAGATATATCTTTTGGTACACCATCACTTTAGCTTATATAATTATAGGCTACTTCATTGCTCCTCTTTTTAGATGGTGCTCTCCTTATCACTCAACCAGGACTCTATCGCATATTCATACACTATAAGTATTTAGTACACAGTCCCTCATGGTTTGGGACTTCATTCATTTTCCCCTGCACCAGCACTTTATGGTTCTTAATTATTTAACACTATATGCCATATTAAGTCTACTTCTCAGTGACACATTGATCACTAGAAGAGACTATATCCATTGATTCATACGGATACATGGAAGATTTCTTCTATCCTGCATTATATTATATATAAGGGTGATCTTATACAAGTTCAATTTTTATTATTTTCCTTCCTCCCAGGCTAATAATACATAAGAGATGTTTTTTTAGTGTAGCACATTCGGTAGCGCTGGTAACCATGGCGACCGCTCCCTTTAAATAGCTCTCATTTTCAGTACACGCCTTGATCCTTTGACAAAGACGTTTTGTAACGTAGAAACATGTTAGGTAACAGGCGTACGTAGCGTGACGTCATCACGCACGCCGCAATCAGGAAGCGCGAAACTCCGAGCTAATGGAGGCGCAAACGCTCTATTACAAAGAACTCAGAGGCACTTTTAAGGGCATATAATTTGGGCTATTATAGCCTAACCCAGGAACTGACACAGACCCTCAGTAACTTAGTTAAGAGGAGATAATTAATGCTTCACAAACAGCATGTCAGTTGTGTTTGTATACAGATACATTAAGAGAAAGCAGCTTTGCTGCATATAGTGACTGGTATCTGTATCAGACTTCATGACATTCCCATACGAGGCTGATCCTTTACAGTTTTGAAACACCAAGATAACTCTACTAATAATAGGTGCTTCATTTCATTTGCCAGCAATCTATACTAATATTGTATATACATACATATACCTATGGGTTTTGTCTACAGCTCTTGAATCATTGTGCAGTTGCCCTTTTATACACTCTGAGGAATTATCTGTGTAACCACACTCTAAGAATACTAAAACTATAGAGTGGTAATAGTGGTCACAAGAGTCATTGAAGGAACCATCTTTCACAGTGTTTTTAAATTTATTTTAAATTCTTTTAATCGACGTTGTTTTTTCACTAATAAAAATTCTCTATTATTATATGTTTATGATTAACCCAATGTTGTTCTCACATTTGAATTTGTAGTGTCAAGCACTAATGGGTTTAATTCCCTAAGATATTACTTTTCTGTTCAATTTATTAATGAGTTCAGTACGAGCACAAGGACAAATAGCAATGGCGTTTGCCACTACTGGAATTGCTGCACTTTTATTAGAAGGTGGAAGAACTGTTCATAGTGGATTTAAACGGCCAGTGCCTATTTTGGAAAATTCAGTGTCAGATATTCGCATGACATCCTTACAAGCAAAGAAATTGAAGAAATGTAAATTAATTATAATAGATGAGGCCACAATGATGTCATGCTATGCCCTCCAATGTATTGACCGTTTGCTTCGTGAAGTCATGGATAATATTTTGCCATTTGGTGGAAAGGTAATTTTGTTGGGTGGCGATTTTAGACAAACATTACCTGTCGTTGTACATGGAAATCGAACAGACATTATTGAAACATGTATAAAGTCAAGTACAGTATGGAAACATTTTACCCATCTTCAACTGCAACAAAATATGAGATCAGAAGGCCAAACTGATTTCAATGATTGGCTTCTTAAAATTGGAGAAGGCAGAACAGAAAAAATACTACATTTACCTGACGACACTGTAGAGATCCCACCTCATATGATTTGTCAACAAGATATTATATCGGCTATATTTGAAGGGAGCATAAATAACAAACAATATTCTGAGCTTGCCAACCAAGTTATACTGACGTGTAAAAATAAAGATGCATTAATACTCAATAATGAAATCTTAAAACAAATTAATGCACCACAAAGAAATTATCACAGTGCTGATTCTGTACTTGCTGATGACAATGAAAGTCAGGCAAACTTTTCTACTGAATTCATTAACTCTTTAACTCCTTCTGGAATGCCACCACATATTTTGCAGCTAAAGAAAGGTGCAATTATCATGTTACTGCGAAATATGAACCCCAAAAAAGGCCTATGCAATGGCACAAGATTAATTGTTCAACAATTAAAGGACCATTTTATAGATGCTGAAATTTTAACTGGGACCCATAAAGGAGAGAGAGTTTTCATACCAAGAATAGATTTAGCACCAAGTGAAAGTAGTCTCCCTTTTATACTTCAAAGAAGACAATTTCCCATTATTATGGCATTTGCCATGACCATTAATAAATCACAAGGTCAAACTTTCAAATCTGTGGGTATTTACTTGGAAGAACCAGTTTTTGCACATGGTCAATTGTACGTTGCGTTGTCACGGTGCAAAAATCCACAGGCTATTAAAGTTTACATTGAAAACAATGAAAGTCAAGGTGATTTATTAGAAGATGGACGTATTTTTACTAAAAACATTGTCTACTATGAAGTACTATAGCTTTGCAGGATACAAATTCAAGATGCCAACATTTTTTAAAACCATTGCAAAATACATAACAATTGGTTGTTTAATTCAGTCATAATTAATGAAAGTACTGTTTAGGAATGATTCGCCTCACAAAATACTTGCCTTGCATTGTTACTAAAAATTATGTTAAAATGTTAAGTCAGTATGTTAATGTTTCTAATGTTACAAGTTTAAAAAATATATTTGCAAGTTATTTCATTCAACAGATTACAAAGTGGATGTTGAGAGGTCAACCACCTTTTAAGTCACAATGTAAATATTGTCTGTTATCTTAAGATTACTAACTACATTAATGTTTATCGCCAGTTTATGTGCTCACTAATGAATTACTTTAATTACGTACGTTTTAAGCAGAGTTTTACTGTATGCCTTCCTCTACATTCAATGTATATTCAAGTTAACAATTATTGTGATACAAATTGCATGTTAATACTGATTAATTTAAAGGTCAATTGTTTTTACATTCAAATGTTAATACTTTTAATAAAAAATTAGGTTACAAAATGTATTCACTATGTTCCTGTTTATAATGTTCAAAATTATACAAATGTTTTCTCAACTTCTAAACTTACATAAAAAATACAGTTAAAGTTTCAAAATATATACTTTTACGGTTATTGCTTACATATATTTTAAACTTCATGTTAAAATTCGCAACGTTTCAAAAAGGCTTTTTACTTTTTGCTTTACTATTCATTCAATGTATATTAAAGTTAACAATTCTTCAGATACAAATTACATTTTAAAAAACCATTACATCAACATTTTATAAAAATAAACACGTTCATATTAAAATACTTACAAGTGTCAAAAATATATGTTAATAACTAAACAACTTCACAAACATATACATCACATTGCCGTCATTTTTTGACGGGCAAGTCGCTAGTTATAAATAAAGTGTGGAAGATACTGGACAACCTAGCTCCCCAGTTTGTGTAGGGGAATATACAATTATACTACCATTGTAGTATTGGACTTCACCTTATAATATATGACTAATACGCATGACTTGATAATACCCTATATCCTCAGCAAGCACAAGCAAGCACTTTATTTACACACATACTCACAAGTATACAGAAATATGCAAACTGTTACATGCAATGCATTCAAACAAAATAATCTCCCATTACATTGTAGGTCTTATGGAGATTTCTTTCTTGGTTTAATAATCCGAAAACCCAACACACCTGTCTAAGGTGTGTTCATTGACGCCCCTGATGATTGTTACGTTGTTGTGTTCGTTACACAACCAATTCTCAGTCTGCGTCTATATATATATACTGTACTCTTAGGGGTACGTCTACAGTCCTAAGGTACTGTTTCCTTTGAGATACCTACTTTTACATTCGAGGTGCAGTCTAAAAGTCTAACTCCGTGTATATATCTTGAATTATTAACTTTTTAAATCAATCTCCTCCCGGGACACACCTACTTTCACACAAACATTTATTTCACGTACTGTAATTACCCTTGAGCAAATTTAACAACAACATGAAAACATGAACAGAAACATGAAACATGACAGTTATTTCACTTACCGTACAAATTCATACGACCTTAAGCATTGGCATAGAAAGAATTATCTTAACTAAGATATGTCCTTAAAAGAATTAACGAGATGGGAGGGGGAGGATTTCTTTCGCTGTGTGGGCTCTGACCTTGGCTGTCACACAGCTGCAGCAAATTCAGCTTCCCAGCTTCACAAGTACAGGGGGATAAATTCTAAGCTACATTTCTCATTAAAATATGCATCACAACCATCAATAACAGACCATAGTAACATTTAAACAATTTCTGCAGAAAATTTCTGACTCTTAAGATATTTTAGTCCGGGGTCTCACACCGTCGTGTGCTAAAATTGACGCCCTCAGGGCTATTGTGCTACCAGGGCACTAACGATCCGCCACTGAAGTCTGCATCCCACATACATGTTTTTACACCTTAGTGTGTGATAGACCTCTCTCTGGGTTTTCACGCTACCAGGGCACGAACATCATGACCCCCCAAAGATATTCGGCTATCCAACATGCATAGACCCTCCTTAGGAAAAGTATGACAAACGACACCGATCCCCAAAGTACGTATATGCACACTTGTACGTAAGCTCCTCCGGTTTTATGTGCTACCAGGGCACTACCATCCATCCCCGGAGTCTGTTGCATGTACACATGTATGTCCCGGACCACAATATCTAAGAAATCACAATCACTCAACCCACACTCTCAACAGTCATACACAGGCAACAGATATTATTCAGTACAGATATTTCTTCAAGGTAGACCCTGGGCAAGCAATTTATCTGTACTTTTGATGCATTCAGTAGCAGCCCAAGACAAAGCGGCAGAACTATAGCAGCATTATTCATATATATGCAAGGTTTTTGAAACATTAAACCTTACCATATATTAGAGTTGAGTTGATCAGGCTCCTTTATGCCACCATAGACCGTCCCAAAGTCTTCCTTGTCTGCTGCCTGTTGGTCACAACCCAGGGTCCCTTTTCGGGCGCCAATTTGTTTTGGATAAAAATAATCCCATTTTATAATATCTGTTCCTGTCCAAATCATCCGTCTGTTGGCCATGTGTGCACACAGAGACAAGAATTTACACCAACACAGAGTTCTGGTATAAAGCTTTCTCTCGCCTACTGTTGAATCAGCCGCTATATATAACATTTCACAATCAGATAAATGTTGCAACTAAGCAAATCATCAGGTTTATTCGGTAATTCATTGGTTCAGAGATGTCCGCTTTTACGGAATCTCAACAAGGCATTGGGTTAGTGCATTAAGGAGTCTCTAGGTGTCATCCCACAGTGGGATGAGTCTTTCTCTCCTTGGTCAGAAGGTTAAGACAAAGGGAAGATGGCGTTCTCCTTCTTGTGTCCAAGGTGTGGTAGTCATCGTCACCCTTAGCAGACCAGAAGTAGTGCTGCCGACATCTTGTATGCGGAAGTGGCAAATCCTCCATCTTAGAGTCTCCAATAATCAACATTGTAGGACTCTCAGGATACAGTTCAGTAGCCATCTTAGGACTCTCAGGATAAAGAATAAAAGTAATTAGTGCCTTATCTTATGATATATTGCAAGGAAAGGAATGCAGCATGGACATGAATTTCGTCCACAACAATAGGTGTTCACGGGGTATTTTGATGGCAGTGGGGATTTATTGGGTAATTATATGGGGTTTGTATCCCTTTTGTTTGAAATATTCAGACAGTGTTTACAATTTTTATCACAGTCTCCAGTGTTTGAGCAAATCCTATGGTATCGAATAGCTTGACTATGGATGATGGCTTGTTTGGTGTGGGAGGGATGGAAACTGGAGCTGTGTAGGTAATTACATCTGTCTGTGGGTTTCCTATATATAGATGAGTGGAGAGTGCCATTGGTGATGGATATAGTAGTGTCTAGAAAGTTTACCTGTTCTGTGGGGAAATCCATTTTAAGTTTTATAGATGAATGGAAGGTGTTGAATGAATTATGAAAGTCTTTGAGTTTGCTTTCTCCTTCTGTCCATATGATGAACAGATAATCTATGTAACAGTAGTATTTGTATGGTTTGTAAATGGATACAGATAAGAATGTTTCTTCTAGACTGGCCATAAATACATTTGCATATTGCTGAGCCATTTTGGTACCCATGGCAGTCCCCATCATCTGTAGGTAGGTATCTTGGTTAAAAGTAAAATAGTTGTGGGTATATGATATATGTTAATAAATATGACATTTCAGTGGACCGTTTCTAATAATTAAATACATGTTGCTCAAGCTTTCAAACAAAAAATAAAATAAAAAAGCAAACATTGAGACTATTGTAAAAAGATTATGGATCGAGAGAAGTCTCATTAGAGAGACATGCAATCTCTACTAATAAATTATATAAAATCTGAGGAGTTCAATTATTTAGAATTCTCTCTTAAATATTTAATCAAGTAAGTTGTATTGTGTATGTGAGTCAGTAGCCCCTGACATATTTTCTCCTTGGGTTTGTGTTCCCAAATATGGAACCCCACGCCTTTATCTAAGAATCATAGGATAATGAGTGGATTCCTTGCTCATTGAATTAGATTTTTAATAATTATTTTTATTTCATGTAAAAAATAATTAGACCCATGAGGTATTCTGTGACTTATAAAATGATTATATGTTGCCATCATGGTTTGATAAATGGCATCTATTTTTTCTAACTATACTTACAATTTTTCACTACATGTTTTACTATTATATTATAGAGAAGCCAGAACATCTATTTTCATAGAATAGGGAATTGAGAATGTTAACCCATCTGTCTGTGAGAGCTAACCTTCTGATAGCTATTTAGCCTCTCTCTCTTGGGTGCCAGTAAGAGACATAGCAGTGAAATGTGAACATAGCATTATAAGTATAGATAGATAGATAGATAGATAGATAGATAGATAGATAGATAGATAGATAAAAGAAACATAGAACTATGGATAGCAAGAAAATAAATAATGCCTCAGAAGAGAATACACACTGAATAATCACCTGAAGAAGAAGTCTACTTAGGAAGAACTTAGGTTCTGTACACAGGAGTAAAAATAGGGCAGTAGAAGTTTTTACAATAATAAATGTGTACAATTGATTTTATTCTATTTTAACTTATATTTAGAACTGCTTATTTTCAACCCTGTTATTCTATCTACATGATACCATATTTTAACAAATGATGCCATTCAACTGCAATTCCTACTGTCTTACAGCATTTTGTTTTTTATTGTAATGTTTTAGTAGTTAATAGAAACTAACAGTTATTTCATCCATAATAAAGAACTGGCTAATATTCCCTAAATGTTGGTTCTTAGTTACAAATCTGACCTAACTATAAGGTGAGTAACAATTTCTTCTTAAAATTATTATTATGAACTTTTATTTGTATTGCGCCAACATATTCCGTAGCACTATACAGGGGATAAGAACAAAGAAAATACAATATTAACAAGTTCAGAAAATGAAGGGTGCTGTTTTTAGCTTAGAATCTTTGCAGGGATTGTTTTTTCCAAAGCACCCTACAAGTCTTGCTTCATACAATCAAAAGGAATGAAAGGGGCAGAGACCTGGGGACGTGTAACAGATAAGGAATAACAAGGGCCAGGAAGAAAGTGAAATTTAGAAAGATTATTATTTAATGAGAAAGGGGAGGGATCTGATGTGAAAGGCTCTAGTATGTGATATGTTGTCCTCTAGTGGTGAGATAATATAAATTGAAAATAGGAAGTCAGGTGATTTCCATGGCTCTATAAAATGAATCTTAATAGGGGCGGGTGGGTGAAGGGCAGGGAGGAAGGGCAGTGTTCTCAGGATTTCAGGTTTAGCTCATTATGATAAGGAGCTCCTGCTTAATTTGGTGCCACTTCAGATATAGTAAAATGCACACTTCAGATATTCCGTTATTCTTATTCTTTATAAGCTGATCTGTAAGCAAATGACCTACATAAAGCAATAAAACATATTTCCAAAATGTAATGTTTAGAGTTAAGAAAAACTGTAGTTTAAGTAAAGCGTCACATGTTTGTGAAACATATAAAAAGAACCAACAGCATCAAAAGTTGAATGTAATAATCCAATAAAAGCATTTTTACACAAAATCTGAATTTTTGTATATTTGCTAGTATATAGGAGCTGACATGCTTGCAATCCTTCCAATCCAGTAAATGAGATGACAGGGAAACAGTGTTTACTTGGTAGTGCTGTTACTTACATCTGAACATGTTTGAGTGAGGGAGAGGCTGAGCAAAAAACAAATCTCCCTCAATGTGTAGTGCAGCCACAAGCTCAACATGCAAATATATTGGCTGGATCATAAAGAAGGCTGAGCTCTGTAGAATTGACACCTTCAAATTTTGGTGTTGGCAAATACTGCTTAGAGTCCCTTGGACTGCAAGAAGATCAAATAAATCAGCATTTCAGGAAATCAAGACAAACTGGTTACTGGAAGGTATGATCATAAGGCTGAAGCTCAAATACTTTGGCCACATCATGAGAAGACAGGAATCCTTAAAAAAGGGGCGCACAAGACTGAACGACTAAACAACAAAAACAAGATGCTTCTATAATTCTTTTTTTCTCTAAACTGCTTGTATGCTCATGTCCTACATAGCTGCTAATGTTTTCAGTTGTTACTTTGTTGCATCCTTCAAAATAGGTAAAGTTTTTCACCAATGCCATTAGCCCTTTAAATAATTTCAGCTACTTTAAAGCAAGATTTATTGTTGAAAGATTGTCCTATCATTGACACTGCATTATTACTGATGTTGGAAATATTGTAAGTGATTTGATTATCACAAAGTACATTATTTTCAGTACATTGAGCAAACAAAATGAGAACATTTTGCTTAATAATCTGGAAAGGTCATGTATCATTACATGAAACCTTCAAATAGTATGAATATAAACAAACTTAATTAACTCCATTTTAACACACTACTGTTTGTCAAAAAGGACACAGTTCTATGATTTACCAAATAAACCTTATATCAACAATGTATCAACAACTTACCTTCTAAATCATCTAAGTGGGTCATTCTTCATACCATGTTCAATGTTGCCTGGCATCTTAATGTTTGATTGCCACATTGTGCAAAATGATTCATAATAGAAATATACACTCAATAAAAAAGAAAATACATATGCAGCCTTCATGGTCCTTTTGTTTTGCATAAATTTACGTTCGAGTCAAATTAATTGAAAGTCACCTTTCATATACATAAAATTAAATATACCTTTTAAAAAAAGTAAGTAGTAATGCAAGAAATGGAAATCACAGCACACGTCCAAACACATCCATCCTGAATAATAAATACTAAAAAAAAATCAAGTACGTTGTTATGTCAAAAAAAAAAAGAAGAGGGGTGGAAGGGACAAGCACAAAGCCAAACCAATCATGAAATACGTACATCCAGGTTTATTATAGCAAATAAAAACACTCACATTCAATATGATATCAATTCACGTTATATATGAGATGTCACAGATATTGTCCTGTCATCCTTATGTTGCTTGGTGTTTTTAATCCAGAAGGCCCGATGTTTAGTGTCTCAATAGTCCAATATCCAATATATACATTTTTACAGGAATACTTTTATAATTAAAGATAGAAAACAAATAATAGAAACTGTCTTAGTGCTTCAGTGTCCACACACGGATCCGGAGCTCACTCCCCAGACTGAGACATCTATTGTTGAGGTTAGCAAGCCTCACGTGAGATGCTCCAACAACAGAGTTTAGGGTCAGCACAAATGACAATTCATATAATGTTTGCTCTAATCTTTGTGTAGTGGGGTGCATCTTGATTAAATAGAACAATTTGAAAAAAATAAAAAATAAATACTGTATATATATTTATACAGTATATATACAGAGGGAGCGCACCATAAGGGGGTCCAGGGAGGGTCAACAGAATTTATTTTTTGGGTGGGGCTCAAAATGGATTATTGCACCGGGGCCCTCATTTCACTAGCTCTGCCACTGCATCTACCCACCTGCCCTATAAATATATTTACAATATCCCTGATTAATAATCATATATTATCATTCAATGTGTATTCCTTGCAACTTAATAAGTATGAAATTAATATATAAGGTGGAGGCTCCAACGTCGTGAAGCGAGGGGCCGCATTTGCGGAGAGGGACATAAACTGCAATGAGCCGAAAAAACAACCCATAAAAGTGGGACTTTGAAATAAAACAACCACGCCGCTGGATTTAGAAAAAAAACAATAATGGGCAATGAGGAAATACGAACTTAGACTAAAACAGTTCTGACCCGTGGGACTTAAAAAAATCAAAAATACGAATTCCCAAAAATACAAAGTTAATGGCCGAAACTCTTACATCAAAAAACAACAAAAACACTTAAAAATAAAGACAAAACATAACAAAAACCTCACACACAGCATGGGGGGACAGCTAGGACATCTGGGGGTGAGGTTGCACGTGAATTAAAATCGAATTTAAGGAGTTTCGCCACTTGAAAATCGGCTTAGCAAGAAAAAAATGTCGGTTAAAAAAAATGAAAACGAGGCTACACGACCCCGAAGCGCAGAAAACACAGACAAGGATGTACGACTTTTACAAACAACAATTACAACCCACGGAAGTTAGAAAAGAAAAATACGAGGTCGCAAAAATACGAAGATAACGGCCGAACCGGGCACATCCACAAACACCAAACCACATCAACAAAAATATACCACATAAAACAAACATCACAAAAGGAATGTAGCACATAGAAAATATACCATTACAATGCACGGAAAATGCCTGCAAGCCAAGTAAGACATAGAAAAAAAACACCATTTAACAACACTTACAACTCATAACATTAGGATTCTAAAATGCCGCTTTACTCACCTAAACAAAAGGTTTGGCCTCACGCACACAGCACATTTAAACTGCACACGCACACTTGCCACATTGCTGACACTTTCTCCTCACATGATCAACACTCCAACTGTACATTTTCAGATGCAGGAAAATCCAAATAGATTGTTAGATCTTCAGGATATTTAAAGCTGCATATTAAATATACATAGGTAAAGTATATTAATTTATTAATTCATATTACTTTATTAATTCACTGTACTCACATTTTTTTCACATTTTACACTGTACTTATGTATCTGTCTTCACAATGACCGCCAAAGGTGATCGTTACAAAGCCGGACAATTGAAGTACACAAGGGGATAGGCTCATAATGAGCACTGAAGGCACTCATTGGGAGCCCTGAGATGACCGCTGAAGGTCCACAGAAGAGCAAAAGCCTTACATTGTGTGGCAAACAGCATTGCCATGGCTTAAAATGTTATTGCCCCATCATTTTTGACGGGCAAGTCACTAGTATGATATAATGATTAATAAATGAGTGGAAAAGTGAGCGAATTGAGTGCTGCCAACAGTCCAGGACTTCAGTAGCATTTTGCTTATTTATTTTTCTATTGTTGAAGCATTTTACTTATGTATTGAGGTTCACTTAGGAAGAGCTCAGATGCACGAATCCAGTGAATATCATAGTTACTCACCTGGGCTCAAACAAAGATAACTTGAATATACAAACAGAAACATACTGCAATCCTGGACTGTTGATGGCAAAGTACAGACTTCATAAACACTACCCTAGTGTATGTCCACATAACAATCATGTGTTACAAAATAAAGAGGCAGACACAGTGAATCAGTCTAAATGTTTACTGAAAAATTATCAGTGTACAAGAAACATGATCAGAAAATCAGACACTGATTAAAAATGAAATACCAAATCTAACTAACCCCAAATACTGTAGAAAATGCTTAGCATTTACATATCAATTATATTTGGTAAGTACAGCAGAAAATATATATTTTATTCATCTTGTCAGATCTCCTTTTGGAGAGCTAGGAATCCCATTCACCTACAAGTGTCATTGAAAAGTAAAGAAATAGTATGTATATGTAAAAATAAGCATGTATATGTAAAGTTTAGTACGGTTTACATTGTAGTGTTTAAATAAGCAAGCCCACCTGATCTGTTAAATATTAAGTAATATAAAACAGTGCATATTGTTTAGTACTAATCTGTGATCTCAAGATGACACATTGGGTTGAAGAGCAACCCAATTGCTCTAAACAATGGTCACTGTACATTGGATAGTACTTCCTGCAAATAGATATGAACATCTATTAGGGTATTTAGAGGGCTTTAATGCATTAAAAATATTTAACCATATAGCTTCATTTGTATTTTTCCGCTGTTATTATTGTATGTGACACTATATAATGTTTCCGGAAAGCATGTGCAATACCATCGAGTAAATGCTATTACGTCCTCTTTTTTATGTCTGTACAGGAACTACGTATGTTCCGTTTTGTAAACCACATATAACTTATATAATTTGTCATAGACCCGGATGTTTTGCAATTATCTACATTTAGCTTATGCTAAACTGCCATAAAAACCTCTGCCACTTCCATAAAGCTGAGCCATAATTTATATTATTACCTTGTATGTGTGTAATTATTGATTAATGTGTCCCAGGTCCTGTGATAAGGGAGAGACAGAGAGAGGAAGGTGGATAAGAGGTGTTGACTCCGGCGTCTGTGCTGTTCCTAGCAGTGAATTGAAATCCTGCTACTTAACAACATCAGATATCCACTAAGTTGAACCATTTCTTGTTGTTAGTGGGATTCCTACCTCTGGTACTTATATGTACAAAAATAATGAAATGTTAATAATATGGACAAATAAAGCAAATGCCCTATGGAACAACCATAGTGCCCGTAATAGACTAGGGAAATAGTATTAAAATAGACTTAAAAATGTTAAATCCAATTCCATAAACTAACTGAGAGGACTAGTGATGTCATTAGTGAGGGACATATAGCTTCTAGGAGGCCAATAACTAGGGAAGAGGCTAAATTAAAAACCAGGGGAAGATAGTACAAAGAGGCTATATTCTGAGTGATTGCACTGGAAGTTTGAAATGAAAGTTGGTATTGGGACCAGCAGCACATCTTCAGACTTGATAAAGAGAGGTGAAATATCTTGAAAGCTTGTCAATATGAATAAGGCTTTTTTCCAATACAAAAGGTATCAGAATATAATGCAATACTCATTATTAATCTATATATATATATTGATTAATAAGTACTAAATGACTATATATTACCAGGTTAGTTACCTGGTATTATGGGAGGGGCCCTCTCTCTCTCTGCCTCTTCTGTGGTCGGGCTCTAAGCCTTCTTAAGCACTTCCTGTCTACCTCTCTCCTGCACCTCAGTCCAGCACTGAGTCTGTGCCAGAAGGTCGTTTCTCAGCACTCTCCTGCCTCAGGCCTACTAAGCTTGCTCATGCCGCTTTCCTTCCATAGGTCTCTCAAGCACTTGCTGTTGTTAAAAAGAAAGAAAACTCTCCTGCCTCAGGCTTCCTAAGCCTGCTTTTGTCACCATGCTTCCTTGGGTCTCTCAAGGACTTGCTGTTGTCTGGCCCTCCTGAACCTATGTCCACAAGGCCATACACATCACTGGAGAACAATGGTGGACATGCCCGCCAAGGCATCCATCACCGTGGGGTCATAGTTCCAGAAGATGGCTCCAACATTGCAGGGAATTGTGGTTTCAGAAGGACATTCACTAAGCAAGGTAAGTCGCAGATTTGGCCCCAATCCACTGTGCAGCCTGCCTTGCCCATGTCCAAAGTATTACTTTTTGGCTTTCGCACCCACATGGTGAGATTCAGCCCAAATTTACTAAATAACACATCAGCCTTCGCAGGCTCCACCCAATCGTTCTGGCCAATCGTTGTACTTGCCCATGTCCCAGGACACGCAACTTCTCACCTTCACATATGCCCCTCTCACCTTTATGTGGCATTCTTTCACATCACTTTGCATCCAGCCGCTAGCTATCCATCAGTCCTAAATCACTTTTGCTAAGCATTTTCTTCATTATTTTTGTCATTTTATCCCTAAGCATAGTAAGCTTGTCTGCCTTCAGCAAGCTCTCAAGTCATATTTTTAGCTTTGCTTCGAGCCTCCAGCTTTCCATTAGTCCTAAATCAGCCTCATCACCTATTTTTCTGGATCATTTGCCTATTTTCCACGAAATAAGAAATCCTATCTGCCTTCAGCTATGCAGCCCATGTCATATTTTGGCCGCTTTATCACCTCACTTCAAGCTCCCAGCTTTCCATTAGTCCTAAACTGCCTAATTTATATACAAATTCTGTTCACTCTTGTGCTGATTTGGCCAATAAGCCTCCCATACATGTCCTTGTATCTGGCCCTCTAAGCAGGCCAGATTTATAGTAGCATCTGGCGACACTTCTACTACTCCTCGTCGCCACACAGGCCACATTCAGTCTCCTCTCTTCTATAATTTATTATTTATTTTATATAAACATACAGTATGTATTACTGTAGATACTCCAATATAGCACCACCCGAATATACCACAAGGGTTACGAATTTGATAGGTAAATGGGTAAAAAGTGCAAGCGGACCTGTAGAAAAAATATGTGCTGAATCCTGTTTCAAAAACACCCCAAATGGTGCATACATACTTTAATATTCAATATAACAAGTAAATACAACAGAATATCATGGTTAATGTCACATTCATATACATATATAATATGTACTGTTTGCTAGAGACCCCTGCTCACGCCCCCGCAGGACTCACAACACAGCGACCACAGCCTGTGGTAAATGCAACACTCGGTGCACTGGCTGCAGCAGCAGGATGCACCCTAATAAAGACATGACAGCGAGGAGCCGTTTGTTCCTGCATCTGTGGGAAGACTATAAACTTCATTCATGCATAGGGATTTGTAACGTTAAAACTAGGCAAAGTGGGTGTAGTGAAATATGAGATGATAAGATTAAACATTGATATCTTGGGAATTAGTGATTCAAATGGACTGGAATGTGGCATTTAGTAGAAGACAACCCTCAGAATCACACAGAAAAAGTGGTGTAGCCCTCAAAGTCAATCAAAGGGTGGCCAAAGCAGTGCTTGGTTACAAAACAATAAGCAACATAATGATTTCTATTTAAATTCAAGGAAAGTGTGATCCAAGTCTACTCTCTAAACAGGGAGACTGGGATATTCAAAACTAGATATAACTCCAAGAAAAATATTTTACTCTTATCATAGAAGATTGGAATGATAAATTAGGGAACCGAAAGATGTCTGGAATAATAGACAATTTGGCTTTGGAGTACAAAATTAAATAGGTCTATACTAGTAGAATTCTGCCAACGTTTAAGAGAACGCAGATACGCAGTAGCTAACAGATTTGACTGGATTGTTGTGATTCATAGAGTCACTGTAAGTCGGACATGACTGAATGACTGAACAGCAGCAACAAAAGTAAGAACAAAACATTGACCTATTATTCCAAGAAAACTGGTGTGTCATCAGTAGATTACAATGGAAGAGTAAATAGGAAACAACAAACAATTGTAACAGCAATATATTGTTGTCCTGTAGAAATTGCGTGTGATATGTTCCCTGCTCTGTTGTGTTTCTACTTCTTGTGCAATTAATGCTAAGTGTTCTGGTAAAGGTTGGTGGGCACTCATAGGCCACTATTAAATTGAGCAACTGTTAGTTAGCTTGTAAACTAATTTGCTATTCAATTGGCGTCTTTTAACAACTCACAAACGATTTGCGGGTTACAGGCTGAAAATCCTTGCTGTTGTCAAAATCGTACTCCAACCCATCAACACCTTTGATCTTTCAAGCCCGTAAATGTTACAATTGGAAATCGCTATTAAATTGCTACAATTCCTCAAGCCCGCAAATGTTTTCATACCCGTAAATGGCAAATGTAGAAGAAAATCCTACAAGCACCAGATAGGACTCACAAGGGGGTTGAACACCTGATTGTAGCACTGTAGATGTAAATACAAACCCAATACTGCACTTTTAAAGACAGGGAAACCGATGAAAGACAACAGTTTCAAGCTCACAAATCTGCAATCAAAAATCATTATTTTTTTTACGTTTCCTTTGCGTATTATATCAGTCTCGGGAATGAAGGAGTTAATACATATCAGGCCACCCCCATGGACTAGAATAGTATCGTCATTCATTTTTATTATTTTGTGGTTTAACCTCCATGTTTTACTGATGTCATGATGACGGTCACATTTACTATTGGCTGTTTCTAAATCGGTAGTTACTGCCTTGCTTCATTGATCATGCTCTGGAATGCTACTTATGGGTGCATGGTTTAAAGTTTAGGCCAAGTAGCTGCAGGCTTGATCAATTGAATCGTTCTGTAACTGTTGCTAATTTCAAAATGTTCTTAAAATGTTTTGTGATATTAAGTAAACAATAAAGGTTTCCTACAATGTTTATTCTTTTACAATATCAGAATTGTTAATAAATGTTCCATTATGTGTATGTGCTTGTGTAGTCTTTACTGCATTAGGAAAACATTGCATGTTTAACAAATAAGGTATAAATGTTCTTTTACCCTAGACTTAGAAATTCTTAAACATTTCCAAAATTCAGTTTACTGTACATGCATCTGTTTTAAATATTTCATAATCATAGTTTAATTGTATTTTCGGGATATGAAAATGACCTCACAAGGGAGCAATCAATGCCTTTTTAAACATCACAAAAGAACATTGCAAAAAGCAACTAGTACATTCATTTCTAGAATATAAATGCACCTCACTGTGACCGAATTATTAAAAAAGCAGTACATTCCCGACAGGATTACTCAAAGGAGAATGCTCACATTGGCAAATCATTTGCAATAGTTATTTCTATAAAAATAGTTTGTGGTAAACAGCCATATGGAGTCACAGGAAGTTTCCACTGAAATCCTTTGTTAAAATGTTCTTAGCCCACACAGCTGGTATATAAATTAACTTTCTATTGTGTGATTTGGAAGATACAGCCGGAATATTAAGGCACTTGCAAAAATTAGCAAAAGTAGATATAGCAGAATAATAATATCCATAAAGTCTAGAGCAGAATTTTTTTTAAATTCATGTCTGTACCAGTCTGCATTTGCCGGTTTTATTTATTAGTTTTATATATGTAATACCAAGGAAAATACAGTAATTGTGAATTTATTTATTTATTTTTTTGTTTTTTGAGTAATTAAATCTCACTTTATTTTATCCTTTGGAAATAATTTTTTTGCCTCTTGACTTTCTGTTCTTTGGCTCCTACCTTTCCCATTTGGTTCATTTTGCATTAAATATTTGTCTACACTGGACAACATAATATATAAGGTATATGATATTTATTTATATATTTGTATGTATGTATGTGTATATATATATTTATATATATATATATATATATATATATATATACCGTATTTACTCAAATCTAATGCGCACCCTTTTCGGGAAAAATCAGATCCCAAATGTGAAGTGCGCATTAAAATCGTTGGCGCACTAGATTTGATATTGTAACCCCTTTTTTTGGGTTAAAACATCGCATCTAGTGCTCCATTGATAACATTGCATTACTGGTACGGTATGATGAGGAGAGTAATGAAGAAGACAAATAATGCTGATATTGTTAATTACCAGAATGTTAATTGCTGGTATGTTACTGTTAATGCTGGTATGTCGTTATTACTGTTAATTACCGGTATATTGTAAATGTTGTAACTACTGTTAATTACTTGTATGTTGTAACACTATACGTATGATGCAATATGATCATATTGCTGTACAGTAGTGTCATTTATAATAAAACTAAAGTAAGTTGGTAACATAAACTCACTGTTCAGTACTTGTACAAATGACAAATGCGCAAAATATTCACCAATAAAAAAAAAATTTGATTCATGGGTTCCAAAATTGTAGTGCGCATTAGATTAGTTGGCGCACTAGATTTGCGTAAATACGGTGTATATATATATATATATATATATATATATATATATATAAATATTATCATATAATATATATGTATTATCAAAGGAACATAATAACCTGGTATTATGAGTTGAAAACAAAAAGCTTCTTGTGAAATGTTTAAGATAATTACCTCAATGTCATATCGATCTGACAAGAAAAATAAAAATTGTTTTTTTTAAACACACCACATAACTTACATATCAACTTATTAGTTATCAATGTATCAGCTCATAAAACTGGGCAATTGAATATCAATATATTTTCTCACTTGGTACCTTTGGGTATATATTGATGAGACTTGCATAGACCTACTGACTTTTGATGTTTTATATTTTTGTATCTATAGGCTGAATTTTTTAACTTCTACATTTCTCTCTACCCACCAAATAAAAAACAATGGGCTACATTCAATGGCCAACATGGAAAATGTTACGGGTTAACTCTTAAGTTGACTCGTAAATTACTACCAAGCAATTACTTCACACACCATAAAAAACTTAAGTGAAAGACTGGTAACATACCTTGAATTGTAATCCATGAATACCTGTCATTTTGAAGTTTTTAAAAAGCCTGTTACATCCTTTCAGTAGTGAAATCTCAGCACACAGAGGGTTACACATAAGTCCTTCGGAGTGCTGACATTTTCTACAAATCCTACATGTACTTTTCTCTATGGCAACTGAAAATTAACCACCACCATGGGAGTCCATAATGGACCCACATAGCAACTAAATATTAACACCTACTACAAGGTCCCTAACAGACGTCAAGGTAATTAAATGTATCACCACTGACACCACAGACCTCTAAGTATCTAAAATTAACCCCCACGACTGTAAGGACTTCCATGGCGTCTAACATTAACCCCATGTGGCTGGGGGAATCCCTGGGAAGCCCCTGGCTTATTGCGAGTATTGGGGGGAATCCCTAGAATCCCTGGGCTTAAAGGTGGTAGCGGATTATAGACAGAGGGGTCATAACCCCTTGCATAATTTTTATTATTATTCAACACCTTCCATGTCATGAGAAGGGGGTTCTATAGATAGATATGGGAAATGGAGCATGTTAGGGCTAGTATAATGGGTACCATACAGCAGCATTACTACAGAGACTACTGATTTTCAGACTCACAGCCTCCTGCAAACCTGCTGCCTGCACACGTTAGGGTGAGGGAACAAAGAAAAACCCTCCTTGATGCTTATCACCTATGTTGAGGGAATTTCTTTGGAGAGGAGCAATAGAACGTTTATCTAGCAAGAGAAAAGAAAGCTCACACAGTCCCAAGGAAGCCTTACCTCACTGCTACATGCCAAAATGGAGTGGAGTCAATTATTAGATATAAATGAGACTGAACTTATGGTAATCAAAAGATTTAAAGGGACAGCATCCCAATCATCATGAATTGCACTTGAAGCGGTCCAAAAATGCTGGACTACTTAACAGCTATAATGGATGTGACTGTTACCTGTTAATAGTATTGCTAGTGTTTGGATCCCAATCCAAGGTTCTAGCATTTGTCTTGAGCCCTGTAGGTCTGCTGTATTCGTGTTACTATACTGTGTCAGGGTGTCCATAAACCTGACAGCTATTTGTGTCTGTGTTCCTGTTACACTTCTGTCCCAGTGTCCCCAGTCTACTATCAGCTACCTGTGTTACTGTACCAGTGTTCTTGCTACCATTTAGTTCCAATAATAATTTTTTTAATGTCATCTATCTGTGCCTTGGCTTCTGGGCACTAATTATCCACTCTGCTTTCTTGCTTGACCTTCCATTGCTGAACTTCAGTCTGATTCATTCCTCATAATCTCTGCCTTCTTGCAGTTCTGCCTATCTGACATATTCTCTGCATCTGGCTCTATGAATTGATGTGCTCAAGTCCAACATACCAGGTGAACTAGGTCTCATGGTATATAGGTTTATATTTGGAACCATGGTGGTCTATAGGGACCCCATGAATATACTTTGGACTACCATAAGAATCTATAGGGCTAACCATGGTAATAGGTTAATACATTAGTTGGAGGATACTCAGACTTATAGAGGTAGCAATTATTAAGGGGAAATCCAGAGGGACACAAGCTCATACGAATAATTAGTATTAAGGGAATACTTAGGCTTATGAGAGTAGTGGGTATTGAGTGCAGGTGCCAGGGTCCCTTGGACCATAGAAAGTAGCAATATTAATCCTTAATTGTAGTTATGGGTTTAGACGGAGCCAATAGTAAAATAAACCGTCATCATTACGTCACTAAAACAACTAAAACATTTCAGTCACTTACGGTTTTGAATTCCAAGTTGTGATTGGACCCGCATTGCAAGAAATAATGCAATATGAAAAAGTCAATAAATATAATATTCTAGTCCATGCGAGTTCTATTATATGTATTAACATATTGATTGCTTGGATTAATATAACACAATTTATTAAACATAAAAGAAAATATTTTTTACTAGTACCTTGCCCGTCAAAAATGACAGAATAATATTTGAAGTGCCCCCCCCCCCCTTCCTGTGTCTCTCCCCCACCTCTGCCTCCCTGTGTCTCTCCCTCCCCTGTGTCTATTTTTTGTTTTACATTCTTATCACCCTATTTTTGGAAAATTGTGATGATACCAGCTGATAAGAAACAACTGAGGAAACCCACCAATAAATACATATGATACCTTGACTACACACATTATTGACATATATGATAAACTATTTTAAAAATTGGCTTTGAGGCTTCAATATTAGCAAAAATAGAGACATATTTTAGCTTGTGTGATCATTATATTGAATTCCTCGGAAATTAGTAATTAATAGTTAATAATTTATAATAACAAAAAATATGTGTGGATATTATACAAGGTTAAAGATATTAGGTTGAAACATTGAACGTATATAGAAAAAGAAAATACATTTCTTGGATGTTGAGAGTAAAATAATGAGCTTCATTTCCCTGTTGCAGTTTATGGAACTAAAAGAGTAATTGATTTGGAGAGAAATGAACAAGCTTGTAATTATTGTGTTTTCTGCCCCAACAGAACTGAACATTCATTAAGATATGCTCACTCTTTATCCTTTATAATTAAGAGTTAGAAGCCGTATTGGCAGGATTTCAATGTATGCAAAATACAGTTTACAGGAAAACAATTGGCAAAAAGAGATGGCTTTCTAAAAATAAAAATAAAACATATGTAACAAATTATGTAAAGGAAATAATGATTTATAAAGATGCTTGAATATAAATAAAAGAACTATAGTCCAATTACATCTTATAAGTGTGGGATCATTTATACACATATATAATAGCAAAGAGGTATTTAAAAAAATGGACACTATTTAGAATTCACAGCTGTGTTATATTACCATTTTCAGCATTTCTTATCTTGGCTTCATGTGTACTTGTGGATTGCTATATCCCAAAATATGTGAATAACAATATGTTGAGCTGGAGTGAGCCACATGGTGCTTACCCCTATTCTAGAGAAACTTATGCATTGTATGTTATTATTAAATTTATTTCAAATGTAAACCTTTTGCATATTTAGCCCTGAAGTGTTTTCATGACTTCAATAATTGTTAATTCATTATTTCTATTTAGATTTACCAAGATAAAGCATAAACCAGTGTATCCATGAGTTTACTTGAGTAATTGAGACTCATATGAAGTGAAATTATTAAAACCATTTGTATGTTTTTTCTAGAGAGCCTTTCTATGAAACAGGGATAAATATATTAGTTTTGCACTTATCATTAAGAACTCCTCATCTGACTCAGCTACTTCATCCAGCTATCAACCTCTCTGTTTCCTTTGGCTTTAAAATGACTTGAGCAACTCTTATAAAATACAATTCATTTTTGTTCAACTCATTTTTTCCTTACCTTCTTCAGCCTGGCTTCTGGCCCGAACACTCCACAGAGATATATCTTACTAAAGTTGCTAATGACCTGCTAACAATCAAACCAAATAATGAATTTCTATCTTAATTCTTCTTGATCTCTCTCCTGCCTTGAGTATTGTTGACCATCCTCTTTTTATTTATGCTCTAACAGATTCTACCCTCTGTTTCCCTCTTCACATATAATTGATATGCAAATTAAAGGCCCCATTCAATTGGCCAAATCACAATTTGAACTGTGTAGCTTATAAATGTAAATGTTACAGATATTCAATTGGGTACATTTAGCTTCTCGCATTCCAATTGCGAGTTACCCGCCCACAATCATTGCAGGACAGCCAAAGACATACCTCAGCCCTATCTCCTCCATTGATTTTTCTAGTCCACAAAAGCAAAAAAAAAAAAAAAAAGTGCTAAAGACACAAAATCGATATTCAATTACAAAAGTTCAAATAGCTTGCAAATTAAATCTGACGCGCAACTAGAAAATGTATAAAAAAATATTACAAGTACTAGATAGGACTTGCAAGGGGGTTAGACACTAGTTCTGACAACTGCAACAGCTTTTAAACACACTCTACTATACTTATACTGGGAAGGCATTATAATTACTTACTTGCAAATCTGCAATAAAAAATAATTATTTTTAACTTTTTTTTCAGTGTTATATAGATCACGGGAATCAAGGGGTTAATACATATCATGCCACCCACATGGACTTAAATAGATGCTTTAATGTATTTCATGATTGCTTGAGTGCAGCTGATCGGCAAACATATTGCTTTTTTTAATGCTTAGCCTACGATTGCAGGTTAAAGCTAACCTCCATGTTTTACTGAAGTCATGTTAACTGTCTCATTTATTATTGGCTGTATCTAATATGTAAATTACAGACTTTCTTATATATTGACAGATCATATGATCATGTCCCCAGAAATCCTATTTACGAGTGCATGGTTGGCGTGTGGAGGCTGTGAGAGGGCAGTTACGCATTAGAGGCAATAGAATACATCTAAATGTTTACAAAACATTTGACTAACAGCCAAAATATTGAGTTTGGAGGCAATTGTAAGCTTGCAATTGAATGGGGCCCCATGTTGGATTCTAAAAAAACATTATCATATATACGTCCCATCAGGGGCGGCCCGTCCATTGGGGCGTCAGGGCAAACGCCCCCCCAAATATTTTCTTCACCCTGCAATAAAAAAAACACAACAATGTATTAGTATAACCCAAAAACAAATAAATATAAGGTGTACATCATCATTTCAAGTCTAAATAGTATTAAAATGAATTAAAGTTAGAAAAGGGACACTGTCACTTTAAAATAACCCTTGCGCTACATTAACTAATGCTGTGTATCTATCGCCCCCTGCCTGCACCCTGTGTGATCAAATTACAATAGTTACACTGTGTACACTAACCTTTAGACTCTTCTCTTCTCTTCAATGAGTCCTGGCCTGGCCCACTGACCGTTAATGCATGCCGCCCACCATCACAGTGACGATATGCATGGGCGGTCATAAATGTATCAATTAATAAATGACAGTCTTCCATCATTGACCAATCAATGATGGAAGGCTGTCCAGTTACTAAGTGATCAATCTAAACCCACCCAGACCGTTAGCCCTGAGCGCCCGCCAGCAAATAGAGCCTCGAGTTTGATTTTGATTGACTGATACAGTCAATAAAACCACCAGTTCCCTGTCCCTTCCCCCTTTCTGTTTCCTGACCCTGGTCACGCTGAGACTGAGAGACCTCCCTGGCTGAATCTACTCATCTGCTCTGCCTGCCTAACACAGTAAGTCTACACCTGCCTCTGCCTGGCACCTGCCCCTGCCCCTGGCCAAACCAAAACCCCTAGTAGCCCCTAATAAAAGTTAGGGGTGACCAGTTACCCCCAGTCCCCCACTATGCCTGCCTGGCCTGCCAGTGCCACCTACCCAGCCACCCACCAACTACCACCGACGACCCTAGGCCTACAATGCCTGGTGCCAGTGCCACCCCCAGCCATCACCCCCATGTGGCCTGTGCCACCCCCGATCAGGCCTGCCCTATGCTAGCCTAGCTATGCCATCATGCCACCACCGGATTACACCGATCACGGGATCGGGGTAGTCGGGTGGTGAGCGGGGTGGCACAGGCCCACATGGGGGTGATCGGATCACCCCCTTGATGAGGCCTGTGCCACCCCTGATGACCTCCATGTATGCCACCCTGCCCGAGGCCCGATCACCACCGGGCCCCCGGCACCACCCCGATGCGGCCTATGCTACCCCGGGTATTCGGGCAGTGAGCGGGGTTGACCAGGCCACATGGGGGTGGATGTTCACCCCCATGAGGCCTGTGCCACCCCAGGTCGTGGCCTATGGGCGACCGATGGGCGCCTGACCGTGACCGACCCCACCCTGGATGAACCATTAACCAACTACCTAACCCCCCCCCCCCCTATTTTTATTCCATTTTTAGAAGTAACAGGCATGTATATGTGCATGTCACTTCTAAAGATAAAATAAAAATAAGGGAAGGGAAAAAAAAAATACAGTAACAACATTATTACAATTAAACACACAGTAAGCAAACACATTGTTAGTACAGTTAGTAACACAACACATTGTATACAAAAATAAACAGCTTTAAACAAACATTAATAAAAAATAAAATAAACAGCACATACACACATTGTTAGTACAGTTAGTAACACAACACATTGTATACAAAAATAAACAGCTTTAAACAAACATTAATAAAAAATAAAATAAACAACAGCACATACTTACCTGTAAAATTGACCCCTCCAGCGTTGGCCTTCTGTCCTCTCTGGATATAGTCATGATGAAAAATAAATAATCCATGTTGATTGAAGCCAATGATCAAAAATAAAATAATCCATGTTGATTGAAGCCAATGATCAAAAATAAAATAATCCATGTTGATTGAAGCCAATGATCAAAAATAATCCAATCTTGATTGAAGCCATTGTCCATCCATCCATTCTGGCCCATTGAAAGAGGCCTCCAAAAAAAAAACCGACGCTCTAAAAAAAAAAAAACAACACACTAAAAAGAGCTCCTCCTACAAGGAGCCCCTCCCGCGATTAATTGTTTTTTTCCCACGGTCTGCTATATATACTAATTTTTGAAGGACTCTGATTGGCTGAAATTTTTGATTGACATCGATTTCAACCAATAAGAGTCTTTAAAAAATTAGCAAATCAGCAAGCAGGTATGGAAGCCTGTAAGGGTAAAAAAGGTTAGTGTGAACTTGTTTGACCCTGTATGTATTATACATATTACAGGGCTATTTTATGTGATATACATGTTACAGGATAATATCCTGTAACATGTATAGCCAAAAAATAGCACTGTAATATGTATAACAAATAAAGTGTAATAGAAATGCATGAACAATATAATATACCATGTAATAAAGAACATCAATTAATCAAATAATAAATATCAATTAATATATATTGTTGTATGTATATGTTTATGTATATTTATGTGTAATTTTTTATATATATATATATATATATATATATATATATATATATATATATATATATAAATTAATATCAAAATATCACAATAAATAAATATATATATATATATATATATATATATATATATATATATATATATATATATATATATATTTATATATATATATATATATATATTTTTTTTTTGGGCCTATATGTTATTTAAGGTTTTTAAGGTACGGTTGGGGCCTATATGGTCCCAATTTGTTATTTAAGGTTTTTAAGGTGCGGTTGGGGCCTATATGGTCCCAATTTGTTATTTAGGGTTTTTAAGGTACGGTTGGGGCCTATATGGTCCCAATTTGTTATTTAGGGTTTTTAAGGTACGGTTGGGGCCTATATGGTCCCAATTTGTTATTTAGGGTTTTTAAGGTACGGTTGGGGCCTATATGGTCCCAATTTGTTATTTAGGGTTTTTAAGGTACGGTTGGGGCCTATATGGTCCCAATTTGTTATTTAGGGTTTTTAAGGTACGGTTGGGGCCTATATGGTCCCAATTTGTTATTTAGGGTTTTTAAGGTGCGGTTGGGGCCTATATGGTCCCAATTTGTTATTTAGGGTTTTTAAGGTGCGGTTGGGGCCTATATGG
Organism: Discoglossus pictus; assembly: GCA_027410445.1. Taxonomy (NCBI): domain Eukaryota; kingdom Metazoa; phylum Chordata; class Amphibia; order Anura; family Alytidae; genus Discoglossus; species Discoglossus pictus. The sequence continues at coordinate 409,698,395 of CM050164.1, read as the reverse complement.
TCCCAATTTGTTATTTAGGGTTTTTAAGGTACGGTTGGGGCCTATATGGTCCCAATTTGTTATTTAGGGTTTTTAAGGTACGGTTGGGGCCTATATGGTCCCAATTTGTTATTTAAGGTTTTTAAGGTGCGGTTGGGGCCTATATGGTCCCAATTTGTTATTTAGGGTTTTTAAGGTACGGTTGGGGCCTATATGGTCCCAATTTGTTATTTAGGGTTTTTAAGGTACGGTTGGGGCCTATATGGTCCCAATTTGTTATTTAGGGTTTTTAAGGTGCGGTTGGGGCCTATATGGTCCCAATTTGTTATTTAGGGTTTTTAAGGTGCGGTTGGGGCCTATATGGTCCCAATTTGTTATTTAGGGTTTTTAAGGTACGGTTGGGGCCTATATGGTCCCAATTTGTTATTTAGGGTTTTTAAGGTACGGTTGGGGCCTATATGGTCCCAATTTGTTATTTAGGGTTTTTAAGGTACGGTTGGGGCCTATATGGTCCCAATTTGTTATTTAGGGTTTTTAAGGTACGGTTGGGGCCTATATGGTCCCAATTTGTTATTTAGGGTTTTTAAGGTACGGTTGGGGCCTATATGGTCCCAATTTGTTATTTAGGGTTTTTAAGGTACGGTTGGGGCCTATATGGTCCCAATTTGTTATTTAAGGTTTTTAAGGTGCGGTTGGGGCCTATATGGTCACACTTGCTCTTTTAAGGTTTTAAACGTTACAGTTTGGGTCTTAAACGTTCTAATGTTTTTTTTTTTTGTTTTCTATAACTTCCCAGGTGCAAACTATCTGTGGAATCAGATTTCTTTGGACTCGTTGGTTGACTTACTGGACGTGAATACCCCGAGAAGGAGCGTCAACTGTTGGTGAGTATATGGTCACACTTGGACTTTTAAGGTTTTAAAAGTTACGGTTTGGGTCTTGAGATTTCTAATGTTTTTTTTGTTGTTTTCTATCACCCCCCAGGTGCAAACTATCTGTGAAAGCAGATTTGTTTGGACTCGTTGGTTGACTTACTGGACGTGAATACCCCGAGAAGGAGCGTCAACTGTTGGTGAGTATCATTGCCTTTAATTTTCTGTCCATGTGTATAGGTGCAAATTTGATGGTGATGTAGTCTTGTCACATGAGGGTTTGCAATCTGTAATGTATACCAATGAAATCAACACACTGTTATTTTTAAGTAATTTTGTGACATAATATAAATTAATATACCGTGATCTCTTTCTTTTATTGGTATCAATATCAGAAATGAATACTATTGACTCTCTACTTGTGAAGCCTTTCGCCACCCTAACCTATGAGGAGAAGGTGGAAGTAAAACGGTTAGGAGCTGACCAACCAGAGATAAATCTGCAGCAAATCGCAAGAGATAGAGGGAAGCAATATGTCCGTAATTTCAATACTGAATGGTACAAGAAGAACGACTGGCTTTCTGGAAGCGTTTCTAGGAAGTCCTTATATTGTTTCCCATGCATCCTATTTGGTGGTGACGCTGCTTGGACCAAAACTGGAGTGACTGACGTCAAACATCTAGCTGACAAATTGGCAAAACACAAAAGTTCTAAAGCTCACTTGGATAACAGGATCAAGTTTGAGATGCTTGGACAGGCGAACATTGCTGTTCAACTGGACCAAGGATACCAAGTCAGCATTCAAAAACACAACGAAGAAGTGGCTAAGAACCGGTACATCCTTTCGAAGATAATTGATTGTGTTCGCTTTTGTGGCGCCTTTGAACTGGCATTAAGAGGACACGACGAGAGTGAAACATCGCTAAATCCAGGAGTTTTTAGAGGCCTGGTGGATTTGGTTGGCAGTATCGATAGTGCAATGGAACAGCATTTGAAGACTGCAACTGTGTTTAAGGGCACTTCCAAAACCGTGCAGAATGAGCTACTGGACTGCATGCATGAAGTTATAAAGGAAGTGATTCACCAAGAGCTTAAGGAAGCCCAGTTTGTGGCAATCCAAGCGGATGAAACAACCGATATTTCCGCTAGGACACAGTGCGTTGTAGTCTATCGCTACATTGACAAGAAGCATCAAGTGGTGGAAAGATTTGATGGCTTCACGGAAATGAAATCAACGGATGCAGACTCCATTGCTGCTGTTGTGCTGGAAACACTGAATACTGTTCTCCCAGAGCCAGAAGACAAGAAGAAACTCATAGCTCAAAGCTATGATGGTGCCAGTGTGATGCGTGGAGATCAAGGAGGAGTTCAAAGAAAAATAAAAGACGTTTACCCGAACGCACACTACGTCCATTGCTATGCTCACCAACTGAACCTAATAATGGAGAAAGCAGTTTCAAGGATTGGAAGAGTTAGAGTTTTTTTTTCAAACATAGGCGGCATACCATCTTTTTTTTCACGCTCTCCAAAAAGGACTGGAGTTCTGGATGAGGTAGTTGGTAGAAGACTTCCAAGAGGTGCACCGACACGATGGAAATTCAACGTTAGGACCGTGAACGTGATCTACGAGAACAGAGATGCGCTACTTGAGTGTTTCCAGACAATTGAAGCATGTCTAAACTTTGATCCAACATCTATACGGGAAGCCGCAGGTTTCATTGGAATGCTGGAAGACAGGGAGTTCCTTTACTTCCTTAAATTATTTCATTTAATAATGCCACATGTAGACATCCTCTATAGTCAGCTTCAGAAGCGAGACACGGATACTGTTTATATCAAAAAAGTCACAGAAGACTTTGTCGCCAGCATCCAGAAAATCCGTAATTCTGTGGAAGAGATAGAAGCAAGTTTGCCAAGCGATCTAACAGTCAACAGACGGAGTGCGGAGATCTCAACCTTGAGACAACTTTCAAGAGAGGTATGTGACATAGTGGTGGTTCATGCAAAAGAACGATTTTCATTTTCAAATCACCTAGTCAGTGCCAAACTTGTTCAAAGTGACTTGTATAAAACCCATGGCACTTGCTTTCCAACCCAAGCTCTGGAAGACACCGTGCAAGCATATCCAATACTGAAGAAGGAACAATTACGCACTGAGCTGTCACTTCTGTATGGGAAGACAGAGTTTCATACTTGTACAAGTGCTGTTGCTCTGCACAAACTTTTCCATCAATTTAATCTGCAGAATGATTTCACAGAGACAGTAAAATTATTAAGAATCCTGATTACAACACCAATGACTACTGCAGAATCAGAAAGATGCTTCTCAACATTGAAGAGGATAAAAACCTTTTTAAGAAGCACCATGTCCCTGGAGCGGTTGAATGCATTGGCGATGCTCTCAATGGAAAAGCAACTGATTTCCGAGATCCCACACTTCAATGAAAAAACCATTGAGAAGTTTTGTTCTTTGAAAGATCGCCGTGCAAAATTAAAATACAAGTGATTGAAGCAAAGAAGAATGCATACCCCCAAGGTGTGCAAAGATAAACTGCGTTAAGCAGCACCACCTCACACTACCAAACATAACTAGTGGTAAGTAAAGTATGAACGGTGTGTGGGTGTGCATATGGAAGGAGCTATGAAAGGTGTGTGCATGGTCAGTAACAATTGTTGAAGCCTTGGCGTGGTTTGAAGGAATTGGAGGCACTTCCAAGGGTAGCTGTCACTTGTGTACAGGAAGCAAGAATTCCATGTCTGTACAAGTGCTGTTGCTCTGCAGCAACTTTAGCATCAATTTAATCTACATAATTTAACAGAGTGAGTGAAGCTATAAGGAATCCTGCTTACAACAACGAAGACTACTAAAGAACCAGAAAGATGCTTCTCCACATTGAAGAGGATCAAAAAAGTAATTAAAAAGCACCATGACCCTGTAGCGGTTAAATGCATTGGTTTGAAGGAATTGGAGGCACCTTCAAGGGTACGTAAAGTTCTCAGAAATGGCACCACCTCACTACCAAAAATAACTAGTGGTAAGTAAAGTATGAATGGTGTGTGGGTGTGCATATTGAAGGAGCTATGAAAGGTGTGTGAATGGTCAGTAACAATTGTTGAAGCCTTGGCGTGGCGTTACTGCTCATATGGTTATCCATATGCTAATTCAACGTGTTTGTTTGACATTGATTATTGTGTGGTCTAAACAGAAGTGAAATGTTGTTGTTTTCTTGAATCCCAAGATCCACTGGTTTGGGCCTATGCAGTGCTGATTGGTCTTCTAAGGTATGTTTGAGGCCTATATGGTCCCACTTGGTCTTCTAAGGTATGTTTGGGGCCTATGGTCACACTTGGTCTTCTAAGGTATGTTTGAGGCCTATATGGTCACACTTGGTCTTCTAAGGTATGTTTGGGGCCTATATAGTTCCACTTGGTCTTCTAAGGTATGTTTGGGGCCTATGGTCACACTTGGTCTTCTAAGGTATGTTTGGGGCTTATATAGTCACACTTGGTCTTCTAAGGTATGTTTGGGGCCTATAGTCCCACTTGGTCTTCTAAGGTATGTTTGGGGCCTATATAGTCACACTTGGTCTTCTAAGGTATGTTTGGGGCCTATATGGTTCCACTTGGTCTTTTAAGGTTTTTAAAGTATGGTTTTGTTCTTGAATGGTCTGATTGATTTGCTTGTTTTCTTTCAACCCCAGGTGCAAACCCTATGTGGCTGCAGATTTGTTTCTACTCATTGGTCAACTTAATGGACATGAATACCCTGAGAAGAAGAGCCGACTAATGGTAGGTGTCACTCCTTTAATTTTTCTGTTAATACGTATAGGTGCAATTATGATATTGCTGTAGTCTTATCACATGAGTTTTTTCAATCTATATTGTATACCAATGAATTTAACACATTGTTACTTTACTTCTTGACATTTCTGCATTGCAGATCATGTATTTCAATGGGCTTTACAAGCATAAGGTCATTGGGCGGGGCTTATAAAGGTCATTATGACGTCAGGGGGAGGAGTTATAAAAATGGGTGTGGGTTTGAAAAAGGGGGAGTGGCTATGTTTCGCCCTGTCGCCCCTCCAACTTGAAAAGTCACCAGCCGCCACTGCGTCCCATATATCTTGAACAAGACATAAATAAAATTCTAATCCATTCCTTTATCATATCTCGCCATGACTACTGCAACTCGCTCCTTGCTGACCTCCTCATCATCCAACATTCTCCACTACCACACTTAGAGATCAGTGTCTATAGTACTTCTCTGTCAGTCATTCCACTGGCTTCCCATGGACTCCAAAATAAAATTGAAAACAATGTTCATAATAAATAAAGTGCTTCACAACAGTGCACTCCCGATATCTCTCCAAATACCACCCTGGGCCAAGTACAGTCTATCCCAATAGATTTGTGTACTGTGCACATTTTATGTTACCTTTTAGTATATTAATCTTATATATACATTTATCATTTTTATCCGTCAATCAGCCTTTCAACCCGCCCCGTTTGTGCTATAATTTCTATAATCTATTTCTATTTTTAAGAGTAGAAATTCCTTAAACTTCTTGTACCTCATTGCGGTCCTAGACAATTATATAATCCCCCTGCGGTCTTCTTTGAAATAAAAAAAAAATGTCAGGGAAAAGGTTTTATTATAATCTGCAACTATAAATACCAATATTGTCATTTCTCTTTGGAAGTCAGATATATCCATTAGGATATAACATGATTATCCAGTGTGCAGTTGGTAGTCAGTGTATTACTTATTGGTGATCAATATGGAGAAAATGCTACTAGCATTTTCAGGCATAACACATGGAAAAAGATGTAAATTGGGAAAAAATGTTTTTAGAAAGCAAAAACTAAAACACAGGCTTTACATTTTTATCTGTTATACTCAATGTATTCATTACTACAGCAATCCATTTTCTTTTATCGGTTGATCCTGACTGTTTCTTAATAAGGTAGGTGAGTCCTTGTAAACCAAAGAGTATTCCATCAGATTAATTGAATTCACTGCCAGTTGTAGATATCACATTTATATTGTACAAGTATAAACTTCCTTTGTAGTCAAAGTTTACTCTCACCTCTGGAAAATTGATTTTCCTCTGAAATTCACTGAGGAATAAGAAGTTGAATATAACCCGTTTATTTAAAAAAAATAATATTATCTCATTGATGTGCCTGAAACTACTTTGCTTTGCATTTTGGCAAACAATGTTTTGGTAATCTTTAGTTTTTATGTTTTTATGCTGCCCTGTGATTTCAGACAGAGCTTTACAATAGCAGGCTTTTTCTTTTTGCAGTATATTTTTTTAGTTTTTTATTAATCTACTAATTTGTTGTTGCTGTCATCTTGAATACTTTAGAGACATTTTTAAGCACTGCCACCATAATTGGCTGCACTAATTGATCTCTCAGCAGGATTATTGTATTCATTGCTTGGTTAGCGACACGTCTCCACGTAATGGTCGCACTGGACACTGCAAGCTGAGAGTAGAAGGAAATATTAAAAACAACCTTAATTATTATTCCTTAAACTTGCATAATTATGTCCGTTTTATTTTTTTAAGATCAGTTTTGAAAGTTTACTTATTTAGAACTATTTTATCATTTTTAACACTTTTAACAATGTTTTCAAAAGGTGGTTTTAGGTATTGAATCAGTATTAATTGTTTGCATTTAACATTTTTTAAACTAAAATGCGTGGCACCATGTCATCACTGTTAGGAAGAGCCACTGGGAGTGCTGGAGGATGCGGATCGGCTGCAGTTCACCCATAGAGGACGCTGCTGTTAACTCCTTGGGTGTTGCTCAGTGGTCGCTCTGCGTAGGAGATGTGGAGGAGGAATATGGAATTCCTCTGGAACCACCTGCTATCAATGAGGAGGAAGTGAGGTTGGGGGCCATTGTGGAGGACCCCCTTCAAGGGGTTGTCAGGTTAAAGTGCTGTATTTTGTTGATTTATGTTTGCCAATGGGTTGCTCCATCTCCTGTTCCTATTTTGAAAAATGTAGCTATTTCTTACACTGGGTTACCATTCACCAGGCTGGTTTGTCCTCATTGGTCCATTATTTGGACAATTTGTTATTTGTCAGTTCTCCTGGTTCTGGTGATTGCGCTATGTTGCTCAAAAGTTTTACAGACATAGCGACAAATTTTGGGGTCCCGTTGGTGGCGGGCAAGATGGAAGGTACTATGCAGGTGTTGAGTTTCCTTGGGATGCAGATTGATATGCAGGCCATGGTTTATAGATTACCTGTTGAGAAAGTTTGGTTTCTGAAGGAATCTGTTAGGCAGACATTGGCCACTAAAAAAGTAACACTTAGGGAGATGCAGTCGTTGTTGGGTAAATTAATTTTGCTTGCCGAATCATGCCTCTGTTCAGAATATTTTCTAGGTTTTTGTCTCTTGCTACTGCAAGAGTTAAATTGGCCCATCATCATGTCAGGGTGTCCGCTAAGCTCAAGAAAGATCTTGTTTGGCTAATGTTCCTTTCTCATTTTAATGGGTAGTCTGTAATTTTGCATGATCCTGTAAAAAATTCAGAGTTAGAGTTGTTTACTGACGCGGCTGGTTCTGGTGGTTTTGGTGCTTACTTTAGGGGTCAATGGTGTGCGGAGGCATGGCCATCATACTGGCATGTTAACATTCTTAAGAATCTGGCTTTTCTGGAGCTTTATCCCATTCTAGTGTCTTTGTATCTGTGGGGTGATAACCTGCGCACACATCATTTGATATTTCACTGTGACAATCTGGGGTTATTCAGACTATTAACTCAACTTCTGCTTCTTCACTATCAGTGGTTCAGTTACTTAGAAACCTGGTTTAAGAGTTTAACATTTATTGCAGACATATTCTGGGTGAACATAACATAATTGCAGATGCTCTTTCTCGGTTTCAGTGGCAGAGATCCTGGGAAGCTGCACCGGAAGCCGATGGTATAAAGACACCATTCCCTTAGGACCTGTGGAATCCCAGAGTCCCCAACATAGATGCATTGATTAATAACTCATTGGCTAAGAGTATTTGGGACTATTACAAAAAAATCTGGAAAGTTTGGGTCCTTTTCTGCAAAAAGGCAAAACTGCAAGGCAACACCATACAAGCACTATTGTTTTTCATACTACATAAGCATTTGCAGGGGATTCCTGTTACCGCCCTTGCAAAAATGCTGACCTAGCCTTTTATTTTAAAGGGTCAGGAGGATGTTACCAAATCCTTCATAGTTAAACAGGTATTAAAGGGTTTACGGAAGACTGTGGGAAAGTGAGCGGGGGACAAGAGAAGGCTAGTTTCATATTCATAACAGAGTGGGCACAGCGGAAAGGAATGTGAAGTCTGTGAAGCACCGGTTTGATGACGTCCAGGCCAAGGTAAGGAGGATGATGGCTAAGGAGGTCAGTGAAGCTGCAGCACCAAGGGGTGGCCCCAAAGTGACAGTCAAATACAATGAGTGGGAGAGGGTCACCATGGATCTTCTGAGCCAATTGCCCGCAGCTGGAGCTTCAGGTGTGGCGGATCCAGCTTCCATGTCAGGTGAATATCACATACACCAACATGCCACTACTTTTACACCAGACACACTACACATTTACATGATGACTAACCAGGACACTGACATGTCAGCTCTATGGAATTAATAATGGATAGATGGGTCAGTCATGCATCATTAAATCCATGAAGCTGACAAATGACTGTAATTCGTGGGCACAACAACAGTAATCAACCAATAGAGAGTCCATGTATGGGTGTGCCCACTGCAGTTGCAGAAAGATGCAAGGCAGTTGCCTAGTATACAGAGTGCAAGAAGAATATTTTAAAAAGCTCCACTGAGTGAAAAACAAAGACAAAACAGTAAAACAGTGTTTGGAATCGCAAGTTTGATGTATAGTTTATTGAAGTAACTTACCATTTATTTCACAGTTCTTGAGACAGAGAGCTGTGAAAACATGGACTAATTAATGAAGTCCAATAAAGTGTAATTAGTTTGTTATTACTTTTGTTTTGTTTTTTATATGCACACACATATTTTCCACTAAGCATTATATTCTGGTAATCAGCTATTCCATAACATTCTAGATCACTACCTTGTGGTAGTGAAGGGACTTGTATACCTCAATAAAACTGTGAGCTATAGCATGTAGGTTCACACATAGCAGAGAGGTCAGAAAAATCACGGTTCACTGGAAAAGGAACTGTCAACCCACCCCAGTATATTTGGAAAGAAAACCATATAACTACGCACAACCAGAAATATAAATGGGCCTGGGTGCTGCTGTCCATATGGTCACTGAGGGTCTGACTCGACTGAAGGACTGAAAACAACAATATATATATATATATATATATATATATATATATATATATATATATATATATATATATATATATATCCCTTATACCATGCAAAGTCAGCCAAGATTGGCAGGTTATTGCAGAGAGGTCAGACAAATCACGGTCCACTGGAGAAGGAAACTGCAACCCACTCCAGTAATATTGCTAACAAAACTTTATGGACAGGCACAACCAGAGACATAACGATATGGCACCGAAAGAAGAGCCACTCAGGTCAGAAGGTGCCTACCACATTACTGAAGAAGAGGGCAGGTACAAGTAGGACCAAATATAATGAAGTGGTTGGGGAAAAGCCAAAAGGACACTCAGCTGTGGATATGTCTGGAGGGGAAAGGAAAGTCTGATGCTGCAAAGAACAATTCAACGTTGGAACCTGTATTGTTAGAACTATGAACCAAGGCAAACCAGATATTCTGGGAATTAATTAACTTAAATGGACTGGACAACCACAAGATCTTCTACGGAGGTCAAGAATCCTGCAGAAGAAATGGAGTAGCCCTCATAGTCAATCAGAGGGTGGCCAACCTAATAAATTACAGAATTATTTAAATTCAATTTCAAGGCAAGCCATTTAAGATTACAGTGTTCCAAGCCTATGCTCCAACCATGAATGCTGAAGAAGCTGAAGTTTTCCAGTTCTACAAAGATATTCAACTCGTCATAGAGGGAACCAAAGGACATCTGGAATAACTAGCAAGTTTGGCCTTGGAGTACAAAATGAAGTAGGTAAGAGATTTGTAGAATTCTGTCAAGATAATTCTATGGTCGTAGCACACACCGTCTTCCAACAGCCTCCGAAACTACTTATTATCACCAGATGGACAACATAGAAATCAGATTGACTATACTTTGCAGCCAAAGATGCAAGAGCTCTATACAGAAAAAATAAGACCTGGAGCTGGAGCTGACTGCGACTCAGACCATGAGCTTTTTGCAAAGTTTAGAATTAAACTGAAGAATAGAGGAAAAATCATCAGACCAAGTAAATCCAAAATAAAAAATATCTCTTTTGGATAGGAAGTGGAAGTAAAGAATAGATTTAAGGGACTAGACATGGAAGATAGAATGACTGAAGAACTTTGGACTGTACTTTGCAACATTTTCTAAGAAACAGCAACAAAGAATATCCCTAGAAGAAAGAGTGCATGTGATAAAAGACAAACATGGTAGAGATTTAACAGAAGAAGAGGTGGCAAGGAATACACTGAAGTCCTATACAGAAAGGATCTCATCAGCAGTGATGACCTCAAAAGTTTGTCCAATGAGCTGGAGCCAGACATCTTAGAGAGAGAAGTGAGATAGGCCGTAGGATGTCTTGCTGACAATAAGGCTGCAGGAGGTGATGGAATCCCAATTGAACTATTCAAAATTCTACAAGACGATACTGTGAAAGTTTTGCTTGCCTTATGCCAACACATTTGAAAAACTCATCAATGGTCAATAGACTAGAAAAGGTCAGTTTGCATCTCAATCCCAAAAAAAGGCAGTGCCAAAGAGTGCTCCAATTATCAAATTTTACTGATTTATCATGCCAGAAAGGTAATACTTAAGATTTTAAAAGATCAACTCCAATAATAAATGGACCAGGAACTACCAGATGTGCAAGCCGGGTTGCTCAGAGTAAGAGGCACAAGAGATCAAATTGCCAGTGTCTAATGTATAATAGAGAAAGCAAGAGAGTTCCAGAATAACATTTATTTCTGCTTCATAAACTATTCTAAAGCCTTTGATTGTGTGGATCACAACACAATGTGGCATGTCCTTAAAGAGATGGGAGTAACAGATCATCTCATTCTCCTCCTGAAGAATCTGTATGTGTACCAAGAAGGCACGCTCAGAACCAAACACTGGGTAACACATTGGTTCAAGATTGGAAATGGTGACAAGATTGTAAATTTCCATCTTAATTTTTCATCTTTCATCATTTATATGCAGAATACATCATGCGTAAGGCCAGATGGGATGAATCCAAAGATGGAATCAATATTGATGGAAGAAATATTAACAACCTCAGATACGCTGGTTGATACTACTTTGGTGGCTGAAAGTGAGGAGGAACTATTGATGAGGGTAAAAGAACAGAGTGCAAAAGTTGGCCTCCTACTCAATGAAGATCATGGCATGGTGGTGGTGTTAGAGTGTCTTGGACTGCAAAAAGTTACAATAAATAAGTACTTCAGGAAATCAAGACAAACTGTTCACTAAAAGGTATGATCATAAGTTGAAGGATGGGGGGTTGAGGAGGGGGTTTGAGGAGGGAGGTTGAGGAGGGGGTTGAGGTTGAGGAGGGGGGTTGAGGAGGGGGTTGGGGATAGGGGGGTTGAGGAAGGAGGATGAGGAGGGGGGTTGAGGAGGGGGGTTGAGGAGGGGGTTGAGGATGGGGGGTTTGAGGGGGGGGTTGAGGAGGGAGGATGAGGAGGGGGTTGAGGATGAGGAGGGAGGTTGAGGATTTTGCTTCAAAGTTCTTTATTTGAAATGTATTTTTTTCCCCTGAAATTTCCTTCTTAAAATTAGGTGCGTGTTATACGCCGGTGCGTGTTATACGCCAATAAATATGGTAATTGTAAGGTTATACTTCTGGGAAGGAAAAATAGCCATACAATTTATAATCTTAATAGAGCAAATATAGGGGTATAAGATATTGAAAGGGATTTGGGAATGCTTGTGGACAACTGGCCTGCTAAGAGGGCCAGAGGAGTCCTCGGGCATGGGCAAGGAGGCTGATGGGGCGAGGTCAGTAGTGAAGTATTTAGTGGAAGCACAAAGCGTTACCTTGAAACATGGGCACAGAGACTGTTTAGTAGATATGGGATAAATCTAAAATGAGGGCTTGTAGAACACCACGTGGCAGTGAAAATAGGTGTGTCCTTGGGCATGGGCCAGAATGCTGATGGGGGCCGAATTAGCAACGAGGTGCCCAGCAAAAGCTGAAAACATTACCTTGAAATAATTATGCTGTTTGGTAGATATGGGACATAACTACAATATGAGCTTGCTGAAAGCTACATGGTGATGAAAAAGGAGTGTGCTTGGGCATGGCAAGGAAGCAAAAGGGATTGAAATGATCAAGGTAGTGCCTAGAGAATGCTGGTTTAGGACTTATGAAAAGCCAAAACAAAGCAAAAAAAGGGGCCAGAAGCCTGCAAAAGGGCCAAAAATATGCAAACAAAGAGTGTTGAAGGTTGTAAAAAGAAACAAAATCTTTAAATGTAGGGCTCGATGAAGCCAAAAGTCGAAATGCAATATTTAGAGAAAGCTGATTAGGGCTGATGGAAAGCCCTTGAAACCATAGCTCACCAGCAATGTAAATGCCCTTACGGGGCATGTCCAGAGTAGGAGAGGGATTGTAGTCAAGTCCAAAGAGCCAAAGTCTGCAAATGTAGGGCTAGGTGAAACCAAATACACATGAGAGCCAAGATACACCATCCAGGCACATATTTAAAAATGAATTATGCTGTGCAAGGAAGAGGAGTGCTTATGAAGGCTGGGAAAGGCCCCTCCTTAGGAAGAGGTGTGATGGGAGAGGGCCCCTCCCACAATTCCAGGTAACACCTGCATATATATATAATTATATATATATAATTATATATATTTAATTATATCCCCTGTGTATGACAGGTCAATGATGGTTGGAATGTCTGGTTACTATGGGAAGAATTCCCATTGTAGCTCGAGCAAACTGCATTGTCCCTGCATTGCTTCTACCCCATAATTACATGAAGCAATTGGTAAAAAAATCCTTAAATACAGATTCTGTTCTAATTGCATAGATGCATAGATGATAAATCCCTTTGTCTAATAAACTTCTTGAATTTCTGCCTTGGGATTGACGATTGGAGATAGTGGTATGGATGAGGATGGCAAATTATCTCCCATATTAATGACCATAATTCCCATTCCACATATGCCACTACCATGAAGTAGCATAGGTCAACGGGTCTGGTATTCCTAAAAATATGATTATGCTTCAATATTGAAATTCTCCAAAACTTCAGCTTTAATTCATCCCCACATACTGATTAAGAAGTTACTGATTTTATGAGGTTTCTTAATGGAAAATAAAACATAGTAAAGGTTATACAGTACAATTGAGTACTAACTAAAATAAAAATTGCCAATCTACTTGTACTGTCTTCAAATAGATATTTTTTTTAAATGATACAATACACTGACATTTCTGAGAAGTTAATTGTTGTTATTTGACAAAGCTGCCACTGAAAATCTTAAATTAAAATTGTAGCATATGTTCAGGGAAACTGAGCATCTGTTCAACTTTTTAAGACAGGGATAACTGCTGAGAATACAGTTGTTTCACACAGCTCTGCTGCGTATGGAAATCATATATTATGCGAAGCCATTGTTTTTAGAAATCTTACTCATTCCTAAATGCTGTATCATGCATTTATCTAATTAAAGGACCACAAAAGTCCCCACATGTGCTCTTCACCATTCTATAGAGGGTAAAAAGCATGTGGACAAGGTGTTTTAATTTTTTTAAATTAATGCTGAATTCATGGTTATGATCAGTTGAAGTCAGGTAATTTCAGTGTGTTGCCCCTGCCTGAATGAGTAATGTGCTCTTTACCGCACTGTACATAATAATAATTAGAATCAGCGGTGGAAGCTTTGAATCAGGCAGTAAGTGATTTGTAACAACCTTTGTAACTCATCTAGCTAAATAGTAACAGAGCTAGTGGCATAGTAGCCAAGGTTGCTGTCTGTTATGTTGAATGCCCTGGGTTTAATCCCCCATAAAGATATTTTTTTCTTTACTGTTTAAATATCAAAAATATGTTCTTTGGGTTATATAATGAAACATATGTTAATATGATGCAATTGTATGAATATATAAAAACAAATACTTGAATCATTATGTGAATGTGAACACAGATGTACTATTTATTTACTGTGCTACTGTATGGTGGAGGGCTTCTATCACTCTTTTGACCACCATATATTAAATGATTGTTGTGGTGAACTACCTACAACACAAGCTGAGATCCCGCTCCATGCTGATGATAGCCAGTAAGCTTGAAACAGCTGTACATGGATAGGATTCTCAGCTTGTGTAAAATCCAACCTTGGCTTTGCTTTGAAGCTGTGTAATACAGCAGGCATAAGCTTAAAGGAAGCCATGTTAGAAAATGGCTATGGATTGAAGAGTGAGGCATTTGTGGGCACATTTGCATGTCCCAGCTCAGCTTCCCAGAATTTAACTTGCTTAAGACACTCAAACGTGAACACAGATGTACTATTTATTTACTATATATAAATATATATATATTTTTTTTAAGCCCCCTTGTGTGTCCTCTCTAGTACTTGTAATATTTGCCGTTTACGGGTGTGAAAACATTTGCGGACTTGGGGAATTGAAGCAATTGAACAGTGATTTGCGATTATAGCCATCGTAACTCTTGCGGATGGGAAAGATCAAAGGCTTTGGGAGGATGAAGGTTCCGGGTTTAACAACGGCAAAGTTTTCAAGCCCGTAACATGTAAGCGTTTTTTAGCTTACAAAAAACACCAATTTAATAGCAAATTAACTTACGGCATCACTTACGGGCTTCAGTAACTTACAATTGCTCAATTGAATCGGGCTCCTAGTTTGCATAATTATTCAATATATATGAACTTCAAATAATTTGTATATTTACTTTTTACTTACTTTTTAAAGCAGAATGCATTGGTGTAGTGGTTTCACAAAATGGTTTAATTAGTAAATAAATGGTCCTAAATCAATGTCTTCCACTTGTTTTTTTAATTGACTAATCTAATTTTAAATACATGATATATATTTATATATAAATAAATAAGTACATTAGTTAAACAAAAAACATGTGGAAGACAGAAGATTCAAACCTATGACTTACCAATGACAAAAATGTTTACAACAGGTTACTTACCACTGCACCGTCACACCCTGCTCTGCTCTTAAGTTCAGTGTAAATCTATAATACAATGTGTTGTTGTATATTCTTGTGGGAGTGCTTCAAGGACTAAACTATAATGATAATATAAGTCAATTATTGGTCAATTTTAAAAATGTAAACACATTTTCTACATGATTTTTTATTCTCTGAATAAGAGCACATATGGTGACTTTTGTGGTCCTTTAATGTGTTTCTGAATTGTGTATATGATATTTTGTTAATGTATCTTTTATGTAGGACCTTTGAAAACATATAGTTTTTTTTTGCTTAGCATTGCAAAGGTATAAAAGAAAGAGCACTATTTTCTGTGGCTCTCTAGAATCCCTACATGTGGGTAACAACAGTGGTTAGAACAACCCGAGGTAGCCAATAAAAAAATTACTTTTGAGTACTAAACTAAATAAAAAGTAAAGTAAAGTAAGTAAAGTAAGAAATTAAAAACCAATCGGCTCTTAAACTGGTCTTCCGAAACAGAAACAAAAAAAAATAATTAAGTATTGTGCTGAAGAATAGATTTGTAATAACATTTGCATCAGGTGCACTGCTTTTGAATTATGTTGATGAAAAGATAACCACAGATGTTTACCTTTGTTGTCTTTTGTAATTTTGCTTCCCTGCATAATGTCAGAGCTAATACAACTGGCCAGTGATCTTTTTACAGTTATGTATAATGGAGATTTCTCATTGCATCTCAGTTTTGCTTCTAGCTTTATAAGCGTTGCATACTTTAGTCTTCTATACACCCTTTAATTGAGAAATGTAATTCTCTGACTAGTTTATAATTGCCACCTTTTGACCTTCTGTCTCTTGTCAGCAACTTTACCACCAGATCAGTCTAAATCCCATTCCAAAAATGACAGTGCCAAAGAGTGCTCCAATTATCAAACAATTGCACTTATTTAACATGCCATCAAGGTAATGCTTAATATCCTGCAAGCTCAGCTCCAACAATATATGGACCAAGCAGTACCATATATGCAGAGGCAGAAGAGATCAGTTTGCCAATATCCACTAGATAATAGAGAATGCAAGACAGTTCCAGAAAAAAACATTTACCTCTGCTACATAAATTATGTCTATTCACTGCGTGGATCACAAAAAAATATGTCAAGTTCTTAAAGAGATGGGAGTCCCAGAGCATCTCAACTACCTTCTTAGGAATCTGTATGTGGACAGGAAGCCATGTGCAGAACTGGACATGGAAGAAACAGAATGGTTCAAGATCAGGAAAGGAGTGTGACAAGGTTGTATATTGTCACCTAATTCATTCAACTTGTAAGCGGAATAGATCATGCAAGGCCGGGTTGGATGTATTCAAAGCAAGAATTAATATTGCTAGGAGAAATACCAACAACCTCAGATACATGGATGGTACTAATCTGATGGCTGAAAGTGAGGAGGAGTAAAGGGTCTAAAGATTAGGGTGAAAGAAGAGTGCAAAACGCTGGCCTGCTGCCCAACGTTAAAAAGATCATGGTAAACAGCAATGTCAGTGTCTGGAAAATAAATGATGAAGTGATGGAAACAGTGACAGATTTTATTTTCCTGGGTTCCAAGATCTGATGGTGACTGCCAACATGGAATTAAAAAACGTTTGCTTCTGGGGAGGAAAACTATGGCAAGCCTGGACACTCTTTTAAAAAGTAAAGATATGCATAGTATTCCCATTAGTAAAATACAGATGTGAGAGCATGGCCATATAACAGCTGATGTAGAATGTAAGCCTTTGAATTGTGGTGCTGGAGAAAAGTGCTTAGAGTCCCTTGGACTGGAAGAAAATCCAGTCAAACAATACAGAAATCAAGCCAAACTGTTCACTTGAAGGATTGATCATGGGGATAAAGCTCAAGTATTTTAGCTTATTGGAGAGTCAGGCATAACTGAACTATTGAACAACAACAACACCTAATTAACTCTATATTTTTCCCTCCATCTATAGGTATCATCATGCCATTATCACCCACTATCTCCCACTATCACACACTGGCAGACTTTCCTAAAAGTTAATTGTTTCAAACATTCCTTCAGATCTTATTTCTTCAATAAGCCCTGCACACCACTCCATTACAAGTAGTGTTTTTTACTGTACCCAGTAAATGAAATGTGTCTTACCCTGTTACTACAGAACATATCTGTACAAAGTTTTTGACAGAAAGAAATATATGGTGTGTTTTTTGTCCAATAAACATAATAGCAGGGTCATAATATGGAATGTATTGAAACTTTACAATACAACTGCTAACATAGCACTAACATCCTAAGACTATGCCATTCACCCAACCTTACCCAACACCATTTGCAAGTTACGACCTCCTACGCAGCCTGATTTGCAAAAACGTCCTTACATTGTACAGCACTGTACAATATCTTGGTGGATAACAGTCATTTCTCTTATGTTGGTTAAGCAGTATTCATTCACAAATGCATTTTGATATGAATACAATACACAGTGGTAACCCTGCCTGAGGTAGAGATCCAACCAATATCTTTCCTCCATACCCCTTTGTTTGTTATCTTAGTTTTGTATATCTAAGTTTCAGTCAAAATATTTTTGGTAATGGTAAATGGTCACAGGAATTGTTTAAAAGTGCATCTGTAAAAAGCCATTTTAAACAGGTTATAAGTCAATTGGCTTTATACTGAAACATCTATGAATAATCTAACAATGTTAGTGCAGTGTTAATATGCAATACTCGTCCAGTGGCCTGGTAAACAATATCAGTTGAGTAGTCATGCCTATTTTTTCTAGTTTTGCGTGCCCACGATTGATGCAGCAATAATCTACCACCCATTTGCATCGCTTTTTCGATAGGGTAGAGAAGGAAAAATGTTGTATTCTATCTAAACATTGTACTAACATGTCTGTATTGTTCATTTATTTTCAACACTTTTTAAATCTGTTTTTATTTTTTGTCTATGTTTAACTTATGACAGTAGTCTGAATAATTCAATAACCTGAAAGTCTGATGTAGCAAATTTACTGTTTTATAAATATGGGTCATAATGGTAAAATGTAAATTAATTCCACATAATATAATGCTAGCCTTTGAAACCTAATGAATTCACTGCACTTCATATTGTACTATTTTTCCAGTGGGATAGGTATCCCTATCGTATAATATCTCACAGCTGCAGTAAATATGAAAAGTAACACAAATAAATTATTTAAAAAATGCACATTGCAATATTATTAAAATTTTCATATCTGTTCACAAAGGATATCACAACAACATTACATTTGCTTTTTAATAATCTTTTTAATAATCAGAACACTGATCCCAACATACTCATTAAAACAAAACCTAAAGCAATTCTATGCACTGGATTTGTGATTTATATTTGATTTAATAATGTAGGTATATGTTATTATTCATTCCATCTTTTGCAAAGCCTACAGCAAATCTCATATTTCACTTATCATGCCCAAACCATTTCCCATTACATATGTAAAACAAATCTAGGCATCTATGGATTATTGCATTAAAGATTATTGGCCCTTATTGTACATTGTTTTGTTACAGTATGACTGTTTGGAAATTAGTTTGTTTAGATTTCAAGTGAAGATTTTCGTTTTGGTCGCAAAACAAATTCTTCATAGATATATGTGCATAATCACTTCAATAAGTTATATTTTGAGTTATGAATTCTTTATACTTTATACTTCATCTAGTATGTTTCAGTTGGTCCTCTAAAATAGCACTATCCAAAAAGTAGCCCTTGGGCCTGATGATGAGTATCAGTTCTTTTTACATTCCCCGGAACTTCTATATGTTCTAGGTATTTGGTATTCTAATGTGAGTTCCAGCTTAAGTAGCTGTTGCATTCACATGTTGATATGTAGCATTACTAAATTCAGTTTCGGCCAATTGAATAGGGCTCTATGTAAGCACATAGCATTTTTTTTACAGAAGTTTTTAGCTAGTGAAGACCTTGCCTTTGGATAGAAGTTCACCAACTCAAAACTTCTGTAAAAAATATGCTTAAATAGAGGCCAAATTGCAATTAAATAAGGCTGTTAATGTTCACCTGTTCACCATGTGCAAATTAGTATGCCCAGCCCTAGTGCTGTGCTGTGATGACACTTTTCTTCCATTTCAGTACCCAGGAGAACAAGGCCAACCACAGTGGTACAGGGGGGCTCCACTGGAGGTGGGAGTGGTTGAGGGAGAAGGCCAGGACATTCCAGAGGGCCCAGGACCATCCACACAAGCTGGCCAGTCATGTTCACCGGCATATCAGGAGTGGTAGTCACTGTCTGGTCCCTCACAAGCATCATCCAGCCATGCCCAGTTGTTCCAGCCCCTTCCACCAGCCATGCACTGGCCCCAGCCATCATCACAGCTGCCGCCTGCTCCAACAACATTGCGGCCATTGCAGCCCACAACCACTCCCACACAATGGGGTCCCCCAACTTGGCCTCACACACAATGGGGTCCCTCAACATGGTTGAACACCCAATGGGCTCCCCCAAAATGACCCAACACACAATGGACTCCCCAACATGGCCCCACACCCCAGCCCTCCTGCCGACACCTGCAGCCCCAATGCCAACACCTCCCACCCAAATGACATCACCTTTGGCCCCAATGCCATCAACATCAGCCGCAATGCCATCAACACAACCAACCCTGACATTGAGGGAAATCATGGCCCGTTTCACTAGGGAGGACAAGGCATGTAAGAAGCAACAAAATGAGAGGCTCCGGTTGCTCAGAAGGCAGTGTAGACTCACACACACCCTCCTGGCGAGCACCCGATCGCTCCATTATGAGGGGAGGAGGCACAACTGAAGGATGGAGAGATATGAGGAATGGGCGATTCGGGGCAGACAGCAATTCATCCGATTAGCCGAAAGCCAGCTCATACCTCTCCAGCCTTCGGTTGCACAACTGCAACACGAGATGTCGGCCTCCTCATCTCAGACCTCACATGATCTATGATTTCTAGCATCTGTTTAATATGGCAGATGGAGACCATATGGTTGATGTATGTGCATTCATGGTTATTTCTATGAAATGGAGTGTTATATGATGTTCCTATGTCACATCCGATTATAGTTACTGTGGTGTCCTGACCACATGTGACCATAGTAGAGGCTATGTATTATCCTTATGATGTTGTCTAACAGTTAACCCTTTAGGTGTCTGTTGATTGCCCAAAGCCTCTTGCCCTTCCGGTATCTACCCACACCACACCTATGGTATTAATGCACAGTCTTGTTCATTTCTTATTGTGTTCTGTGTATGAAATAAAGCTTTGTTATATCGTTGTAACCATGTCAATGTGTTGACAATGGTTGTGGTTATGGGACATTCACTTACATCACATTTGTCACATTCCTATATATGTAAACTAATGAGCCCTAGTTATTATGCAATAGATCAATCAAGTTGTCGCCACACTTTGCGAACCTTGCGAATCGATGTGAGTCGTTTGCGGCTGTCGACCACCAGCCTCGCAAAGCGAGCAGTTGAGGCATGCGGGACTCAGGCTGCAATGAGCGCCAAAGGCGCTCATTCCACTGTGAGCCTCGAGAAGTGAGACGAGCAGTTGAGCGCAGAAGGTGCTCATTGCAGGGGTGGACACGCGGGACAGCTTAGGACTCAATGCACTGCAAGCTTTGCAAAGCAGGACCCGCTCATTGCAGGGGTGGACACACTAGACTTAGCTGGCGCTCATCCTGAGACATGCGGGACTTAGCTGCAATGAGCTCTCACTGCGATGGCCAGGGACTTTGCGGCGGACGAAAAATTACGGCCCCTATGACTTTAACGGCCGAACCACAAAACTCAAATTAACTTACAAACTCGCACACAACCCAGGGAGAGAGCCTGTGAATGAGGTTGCAAGTTATTTTGAGGTATATTTTGTCTTTTTTAACTATTGAAAATCGCTGAAGCAAGAAAAAAAATGGCAGCCAAAAAAATTTAAAAATTCGGAAACAGGATGAAAACAAGGCTCAGCAAGGCCAGGCACACAGAACTTAGCAAATACACACAGCAAAAGACAGTAACACTTACATGAAGAACACCAGGCATGTGAGACTGCATTTCGTGTTTTTCGCTGTGCGTGTGGCAGCCGTTAAGTTCGTATTTTTTGCAGATCTTATTTTTTTTTTCCTCAGTGGCGGTTTTATTTTCTAAGTGTTAAGGGCTTTTGTAGGCGATTTTTTCAAAGTGCTACAGGTCTCGCACTTTGAATTGTTTATTTGAGTTTTGTGTTAAAGTGTAGTTCTGTGGTTTGTAGGTATGATGCACAAGACGTTCGGGGTCATAGGGAACAGCGCCTATATCGCTCATCACCACCAGCGAAAAGAGCGCCCTTGGTGATCCTTGCCTGGCCGCAACCGCAGCCCTCGCTTCATGAGCCCGCAGTTTTAAAGTTGCGTTATCAACGGATTTTCTCAAGGTCATGCTGCTAAGAACTATATATGTGATAATAATAGTAATAATAGCATTAGAGATCATCTAATATTATATACCATATATAATCAACATAAAGGGTGCAAATGTCCAATTAGTGAAATTGTGGAGTATCAACATTCCCCTGAGGGCCTGCTGACAATATGACAGGTAATACTGGAGTTGGTTGCCAGTTCCTCCTCTAGTGGACTGTGATTTGTCTGACCTCTCTGCTAGGACGTGCCCACCTACAGTGGCCCTATATGGTATAGCTCACAGCTTCATTCAGGTTCACCACTTAGAAATCCAGAAGGGGAACAGGGGAACAAACACCGCACTAATGTAAATGGATGAATAGCAAAACATAATGGGAGGTCACCAAATGGGAATGCATATACATCTTGGCACATGGCCACCAGCAGTGACGTGGGACTTAGGATGTGCATAGCGGAGATTATGGAGGTGAGTTGGCTGTTGATCCACGTAACTCTGCACAGCCTCCATGTGATTTTGCGGCCCTTCCTGATGTGTTAGAGTAGATTAGTGTGGCGTATGCTCCCCTAGTCCCCTTGTGGATTGCTAAGTGGTGGTGGTGAAGGGGCTTGTGTACCTAAATGAAGCTATGAGCTATACCATGTGTGGCTACTGTAGGTGGGCAGGTGATAGCAGAGAGGTCAGACAAATCACAGTGCACTAGTGAAGAAACTGGCAACCCACTCCAGTATCTTTGGCATGCAAACTTTGTGAAACAGCAGAGGCAGTGGCCTAGCTAAATGTGCTGCAGTCCATAGAGTCCCAGAGAGTCGGACACGACTTAAGGACCTAACAATAAATAATCAAGTGCCCCCCTTGTACTTGATATATGTGATGTGGCGGTATAATTTGGCCACTATTTGTTTCCCAATGTAGATGTGATGAGCGAGATGTATATGCAATATATATATATATTCCAGGGTCCACATTGGAATGTCTGTGAGTGAGGAAGGGTTAATATGGCATCTGTTTCATGTTTCGGTGTTGCTATTTAATCAGGTAGTGTGTCTTTAATTGCTTTATGCATCTTGCAGCTCGGCTTTTCATATTGGCATATGCATGACCATTCCAACATATAATAAAATAAAATATTTTTTAAATGCCTATTTATTATTGGGGATTATTGTGCAATGAATTGTAATGCCTTTCCATGCATTCCCCATAATTTACAGTCCACTCGTGTGTTTATATTGTCTTTTACAGTGTTGAGAAATTGTCTGTATACCCTTTGCTGGTCCTATTTGGAGGCCGTAATATTTTTGGCTCTATTTGCGGGTTACAGGCTTGAAACCTAGGGCATTTTTGGAAAATTGTTGCAATTTAATAGCGTGATTGGAATGTATCCGTTACAGGCTTGACAGAACAAAGGTTTTGTGGCCGCAGAGTTAAAATTTCAACGTCCTGTAGGGTTTTTTCGCCCTTCACCCACAGATCATTAGCAGGTTGCTTCACGAGGCCAATTTAATAGCCATAGGTCTTGCAGGCTTCGTTACGGGCTACAGTTTTACATGTTGAGGGAATTTAATAAGCTCCCATAAGATGAGTGCCTGTGTAAGGTACACAGGAAGCGGCCAGTGCAAGTGCAACTGGTCATGGTCCACATCAATGAATGGATGATGAGGCTAAGGGATTGGATCGCCAGACAGCCGTGGTCGGACTCCCGGGTCTGGTGAACACCATGCAGCCAGAGACCATGCTAGGTGAATATAGTAAACATTATCAGTCAGTCAAATACTCAAACATGTACACCACACATAGATACCACACATCCAATGTAAATGCTGCCCATCAATTAAAGGGAAATGTAAGGTTCCTGGGATTGACTAGGAATATAATATACCTGTGTGTCTAATTTCATAGAAACACCAGGTTACAATGAGAATAAATTAAAACAAATATTTCAAGTGAATAAACATCAAATAAGTACTCCATGTATAAGTGGGCCCAATGCATAGTATGCAGGTTGTGTGGAGCTGGATGTTCACTGTAGTGTGCTAGTAATCAAAGACCACGTCTCAGCAGTATAATGCAGAATGTTCCTGAGTAATAATTTTTTAGTTTCTTACATGGCACAGCAAGTACAGTAGAGTCTGTGTCTTCATGAGCTGCAGAGGGCAGACACAAGCGGGTGATATTGATTTGATATGAGACTATACAAACAGAGCTCATAATACACATCAATGTCATCAGTTATGATTCATAGCCATGATGAACTTTGGTATATAGTAACACACAGAGATCAAATGTGATATAAATCTGATATACTGTTGTTATCTCATTTCAAGTCAAAAGATCCCTGGTACAAGGAGTAGGAGCAACAGCAGCAGCAGGAACAGCCAATAGAGTAGAACTCACAATATAAGGAGGATTTTGATGGGTTTCATACGGTAAGTGAGGACCCCATTGGCTCCCCCCCCCCCCCACTAAGGCTTGCTGCTTGGGACCAACAACTGGTCCAATCTATCTGAACCACCGTCCCAATCTGCTCTTCCACCTCCACCTCCTTCAGCCCTGTGGAAGCCTGTTGATTCCCAAGACTACCGCCACCATCACAGCACCTCCTCACCATGCATTTCCCATGAGACTCCAAATAGGAAAGGGCATGATGGAACAGGAGGAGGGACCCTGTTACTAGGCAGAGGAGGAGATAGGGGCTTCATCCCATGTGATCCTCAAATACAGTCCTCAAAATGTTAACTTACTCATGCCTGTCTACAGATTAGATGATCATGGCCTATGTGATGGCCTATGTGATGGTAATATACAGTAACAGTGTGGCTAGCCACTAGCACATGATCATCTTACCGTTGGACATGTATGGTAATTGTTAACATGTCACAAATATATGGTCACTGAGGAATGCAGTTGAAATTATGTGATGCAGTCCCTATTTAGTTAGTTTTGTTTTTATTGATAAATCAATGTTTTTTTATTTATTTTATAAACCATATGACATATAGCGATTCTATTGATGACATTCCCCAGAAGAATGATCTCACATGCTGTAAATAAACACATGTTTTAAGCACCATGTTTGATGTTACATTATATCAGATGAAGACACAGTGTAAGTGCTATACACATTACTGGTTACCGTACTTCTGTTATATAAAGTGATGAATTATATTAAATGTATCTAGTTATCATTTTTGAGGTGTAATGACCATATGTCAATTTAGCAGATGCTATTCATTATTATTATAAAGAATTACCAACATATGAGCACATTTTACACAGCTTCTTGTCCCCTTGGATATCATTTGCACTACACCAATGATATTCATGTCTTAATACATTTAAGAATGTGCACTGTGCTCAGTGGATATAATAAACTTACATTATTTTTATACCACAATCATTGTGTCCGTGTTTTTCTAATACTTACTGATTTGTGAAATTAACATACATTACATTTAGTTAATTATCTGATATGTGGATCCAGATCATATTTCAGTATACCCATCCTGTGTTAAGATATAGTGGATGTGTATAAATCATATATTCAGAAATTATCTGCTAGAAGAGATTAATAAAATGCTGTTCGCAACATACTCATGTTTATATATGTAAAATATGGATGATGGTAAAATATGTCTGTATAACTACACGTCTTTATGCATTTGATTACTGTAAACATATGGTTCCATGCCAATAACTTTTCCTTAATTATTAAATAATGTTGTTATGGCCAACTGCTTACACTTTCCATGTTAAATATGATATTACCATCATCCTAATTTTTCATCACATTCCATATTGGTGCACACAACATCTGAAATATGCATTAAGTGATCAAATATTTTGCTTTATTTTCTATCAAAAACATGTTCATGTGAACAGTACAGGACTTAACAATGACATTGGTGTGGTTGTTGAGAAGTTGCATGAATTAATGTGTGTTCGTGTAGTATTTTATATGTTGTTAACACACATTTCTACATTATACATTGGAGGTAATACTACTAAATTATTACATTACGCTATTCTGGATCACCCTTCCACTGAAGGGGTTTTGACAAATCAGATGATATTTTAATAATAAATGAATGCACTAACACTAGATAGAATTTAACACACACAGATATACAGTATATCACTAATATAGTTGTCGTACTGCGAGTTTGTGTGTAGCGCGCGCAAAGTTTGCGGATTGCGCCAAAAGCGCTCATTGTGAGGTCCGAAGGCGCTCATTGTGAGGCTCGCAAGGGAGAGGGAAGGAGAGAGAAGTAAGGGAGAGAGGGAGGGGAGAAGAGGTAGGGAGAACACCGGTGAGGAGAGAGAGAGATTGCGTGCTGGGGGGGGGGGGCAAAGAGACACTGGAGAGGGGGGGGGAGACAAATGGGAGGGAGAGGGGGGAGATACAGGGGAGGGAGAGGGGGGGGAGATACAGGGGAGGGAGAAGGGGGGACGAGACATAGGGGAGAAGGGGAAAGAGATACATGGGATGGAGGGGAGAAGAGACAGACTAGTTCTTTAATAGGCAATGCATTGAACCACCTGTTGTGGACCATGTGGCTTTCCTGATTTGTATTAACCTCTTGAGAACTGGAGTGTGTTATCATTACAGTTGATATATGTTATGTTAAACCAATAATTGACAATAGCTGATGTTCACAGATGTATGGAGACCACCTGTTGTTGGCCATGTGTCTTTCTTGTATTGGATTGAGCATAAGCAATATGATATAGACAAAAACATCACAAAATGCCTATAATGTCATCTAATACCTATATAGCATAAGGAGGTGGGCCAAAAAGGGGATTACATTCATATTAATTTAAAAATAAGTGTTCATCATTTTGAAGGGTTGTAGATAATAACAAGTAAATAAATATCATTTCATTACAATATTACCTCAAACTAATAATGCTTTTTGAAGTAGAATAATGTATTACTTTTGGCTGCTGTTAAAAAGAAAATGTACTGGTACTTTTTTCTCATTTGTCATGTTTGAAAATATACCATTTTAAATTACATATATTTTTTTAAATTCATTATCGAGTTAATTAATGTAAAATGTATAGTATGTTACTATGCATGAATTTTTGTGTATGGTATTTAGAATTATAAAGAAAAGCTTTGTGCTGGGAAAATGTAAGATAAAGGAAAATTATCATTTTTACGGCTACTACAGATATAATGTATGGCTATAGATGCTCATTAATTCAAAAGTGCAAATTATTGTTGCTGTGAGACAGGAGCTACTCCATTCTCTTGTGATCCTGAAGCATGCAATGAAATAATATGTTATTAGATTTAATTGTTTTATATATAATTTTATATAATCATAAAGTACTAGAATATTGCCCGTCAAAAAATGATGGCAATGAAATTGAAAGTGAGCTAATGCTGTTTGGTGTATGGTAATTAACTAAATAATACATTAATAAACGAATATACTTTACCTATTTGGAAGTAATAGATGCAGGAAGCATTATGCTGAAGAGCTGACAATCTGTTTTCATGTACCTGCAGCATACAATGTGTGTTGTCAGTGTTGTGGATCTGTTGTGTAAGTGTGTGCAATGTGTTCAATGAGTGTAGTGTAAATAGTGTGTGTGCACAAGGAAAATCCACTAGGGTAGCTGTGTACTTCCGCATTCAGTAAGTTAGTGTTGTAAAATGGCGCCTAATGTGTGGTATGCGGCTGTTGGTGATTTAGCATCCTTGTTCTTGGACCTCGTCCGGCTTTTTCGGAAAACCTGTATGTGTTTGGTGGTGTTTTGCGTCTTTAGGGTCCTGTAACCTCGTTTTCGTTTTTTTCGGTGGCCATTTTTTCTCTAGCTGATTTTCGGTTGTCTAAACTCTGGAATTTGTACTTAAATGGAGGTGAAACTTCACTTGCAGAGGTCCTGGGTGCCCCCCTTGCTATGGGTAAGCTTTTTTTGTGTGTATTTATTGTGTTTTTAATGTTTTCAGGTTCACGCGGGTCAGCCGTTAAAGTCGTATTTTTGTGTCGTAAGTCTGTAAATGTTGCGAGGTCCACAGTTGCTGGCATGGGGTGCGTTCGGCGCTCCATGCCAGCAACTGAGGCCCTCGCTTTGCGAGGGCTGCAGCGTTAGCAACAACTTTTGACAACCTGCAGTTATGACAATTATATATGTGATACTTTTTCACCACTGTTCACACTTTGATTGGGATTTTAAAAGCTTTTTAAAAAAGCAGATTTAATTTTAACTAAGCAGCACATGCCTTATCTTTGTTAGCAAAAGGTTAAAGGACCAGTGTAAATTCATATTTATTTTTTGATAATGGGCAAAAAGTAAAATATGCAAAATCAATAAAAGTAGGTAATCAATAGTTCAATAGTATCAGAGACTTAAACTGAGATTAGCTTCAGGGTGTAATTGCATTGTGTTTATTTTTCTGCTTTCTAAAAAAATGTGTTAAATAGCAATTGGTATTTATGGCTATTTCTACAAATAAATTCTAAATCTTAAATATTTAATTAACTTTACGTTGTGTCTACTATTCCGTGATTTAAAAATGTAGATATTTAACAACAAAATTAATTAATGGCACTTTCAGAAATTAGTCTCATAAAAACACCAAATTCATATAGAAAAATTCATGACATTATACAGTAGCAATTGTTAATGTCAGTAATTCCATTACTATGGATATAAATTATTTGTTTTCAGCATCAATTTCAGTTATCAATTTAAAATGCTATAACTCTTTGTTAATTGATACTTTAACTTTGTTTATTTCTGCATTTTGTATTCAGAGATGTCTTATTATGATTTTATTTCCTAAAGGATTATTTTGTTCTTATTAGTCTTCAATGATAGCAAAGTATGATGTCCTCACATTTGTTGCTTAGGAGACAAGTCTATTTGTCATGTATTCGTCAGGTTTCACAAGCATGTATCAACTCCATCTGCGTCTCCCCAGGATTCGATAATATTCAGTGGCATAAGAATAACACCTGTTTTCTCAGAATGTCTTAATATGATATTTAGTATTCACTAAGTGAATTGTTAAACCTTGATGAGTCAATTTTGATCTCTGACATATGTTACTTGTAGCTTAGTAAAATTCAGATATTCATCGAAAGATTGTGTGGCCAGTGCTACTAAGAAAGTTACAAAATGTGCTGTTTGCCTTTTTTTTAAATGAAGATGATTTTCATATGGTCATTTAAAATGAATAGTTATTTACTGTGTAATGTTACATGTTTTCAGTGCTAGTAAATAGTATATATATATATATATATATATATATATATACTGTATTGGTCAGAATATAAGCCGCACCCGCATATAAGCCGCACCCGTAAAGTTCAAGGGGAAAAAATAGAAAAAAGATAGTACTCAAATATAAGCCGCACCCGTAAAATTGGAGAGAAAAAGACTCTCAAAGTGATCAGTAATCAGTCCAGGTTTATTCAATGATGGGGCTATGCAAAACTGTGGTGAGACTCACTATTCCTGGGGAAGGAGCTTTAATGTAATCACTAAGATGTTCTATAATTTCCCTTCCCACTCACGACTCTAACATCTCTATATTAATTTCTTAGAAACTAGAGCTACTTCATAGGTGTTAGTTCATATAAATGATGCCACACAAGCCTTAATGATGCCATGCATCGCTGTATACAGTTAAGTTCAAGTTGACAGTGATAGCAGCCATCTCACAAGCTTATGTTGACAATGAAAATACTGTGATGACAATAACATAAGACCCTTATATGGTTTCTGCTGTAATAGAAACTAACAGCCTCATTAAATTCCAGCATCGTAGATAAGAGGCTTCTACTTAAACACTACGTGCTGCAAATTTATAAAAGTTATGACGCAATTAAATTAGCCATGCTGCAAGCAACGTGTGAGCTATGCAGCAGGGCCGTCCGTATCAACACGGAGAAGATGATCTTGCAGGCTCCCACACCTAATCAATTGCTGCGTGGGTCCTGAACGGGACCTCCGCGGCAGTTTCACATATAAATCCATGAGGGGTACTCCAACTACCCCCCGGCACCTAAAATTAACCCCCCTCTATGCGGGGGGTCCCCATTGGGACCCCTGAAGTGTCCCCACATTAACCCCTTGCTGCAGGGGTCCATTGGGCCCACATTAATAGCTTGCAGCTGGGGTCCCCGATTGGTACCGATCATGACCCCGCTGCATTTAAAATTTAAAATTTCCCGCCTCGCGGGTCCTTAAAGGAACATAAAGGTCCTGAAAGGACTCACACTAAAAAACATTAAGCCCAGGCAACTAAAATTAACCCCATAACTTATGGGGGTCAATACAGACCACAATAAGCCCTTAATTAACCCTATAACTCATGGAGGTCAATACAGACCCCATAAGCCAATAAATCACCCTGTCACTTAGGGGGGTCAATACAGACCCTCATAAGCCTCTATTTAACCCCATCCGTCCCATAAGGGTATATTATGACCCTTATTGGGCAGTTACAACCCTAACATTAACCACATAAGTGCCATGATGGTCCTCAAGGAAAATCATGACACTAACTACAAACACTACACTGCACTATACCCCCAATAAACCATTAAATCTAAACAAACCCCCTATACACTAACCTATTAACACCTACACTACCTACCTACACTACCTACCCCCTAATAAACCCCCTCACCACTCTAATTACAGAAAATAAAAAACCTAAGTAAAAAAAAAAGGAACATTACAGAAAATTAAAAAAGACATTACAACCCCCCCCCCCCCCCACTACAGAAAAAAAATACACACCTGAAAAGGAAATACATACAGAATACATACAATACAAATATAAAAATACAATA
This sequence comes from Discoglossus pictus, assembly GCA_027410445.1. Taxonomy (NCBI): domain Eukaryota; kingdom Metazoa; phylum Chordata; class Amphibia; order Anura; family Alytidae; genus Discoglossus; species Discoglossus pictus. The sequence continues at coordinate 409,668,048 of CM050164.1, read as the reverse complement.
CCCCCTATTTATCTATCTAACATACAATCGATCCTATCTATTATACAATAAATCCTATCTATCTAAAATACATACCCCTATCTAACATACAATCAATACTATATAATATACAATAAATCCTATCTATCTAAAATACATACCCATATCTAACATACAATAAATCATATAAAATATACAATAAATCCTATCGATCTAAAATACATACCCCTATCTAACATACAATAAATCATATAAAATATACAATAAATCCAATCTATCTAAAATACATACCCCTTTCTAACATACAATGAATGCTATCTTCATACACAAACCCTAATTCTAACCTAAAATAAAATAATTGAGACCACTTACCTTTGCAGATGTCCCTTCAGATCACCAACCTAGGGGAAAAAACAAAACAAATTAGTACAACACATTTACATACAATAAATAAACATTATAAACATTTTAAATATTCTACTCACCTTTCCAGCATTTCCCCGTCCTTCTTCTTTTCTTCTCCGGCGCGTCCCCTGTTAAAAAAAAAAAATACATTAGTACAACCTATATATAAACATAAAACAAAATAAAATAAACATAATATACATTGCACTTACCTCCCGCGATGTCCCCGGCCTCCTCCTCTTCTTTCCCGACTGGGCCCTGGAACAATCCGCGCTCTAAAAAAAAAAAAAAACTAAAGGACTAAATTGTCATTGGCAGCTTCTGATTGGCTGAAAATGCTGTCTATTAAATTCAGCCAATCAGTAGGCACCAATGTGTGAGCCAATCAGAATGGGATACACCCCAAAATCCCATTCTGATTGGCTAATGCACCTGTCAATCTTTATTTAAGCCAATCACAAGGTGCAGATGCCTTCAGCCAATCACAATGGGATACACCCCCACAGGGTGATTGGCTGGAGGCATCTGCGCATTCTGATTGGTTGCAGTGACAACAGCCAATCAGAAGGCGCTATACCATTCAGCCAATCACAATGGGATACACCCCCAGGGAGTGAGTGGCTGAAGGCATTTGCGCCTTCTGATTGGCTGTTGTCAATGTTACCGATTTATGTGGGTCACCTATCTGTGCTGTTGTCAAGGTTAATGTGGGGGGGGGGCTGTGGGGATCCCTATGGACCCCTACAGCAAAGGGGTTCATGTGGGGACACATCAGGGTTTCCGATGGGGACCCCCAGCATAGAGGGGGGGTAATTTTAGGTGCCGCGGCCAGGATTGCTAATAGTGTGCTGCTGGCCCTTTATGGTGCTCTGTCTGGGAATTAAAACGTTTTAAATGCAGCAGTGGCCTGATCTATGCTGATCGGTGACCCCCTTTGCCAGGGGTTAATGTGAGGGGCCGCAGGGGTCCTGATAGCATGGGGATGTGTATAGGGAGCAGGGGGGAGCATCATACGGCTGTTTTGGGCTGCTCCGAGGCAGCACATAGAGGCTTTAGGGGCCGCATTTGCGGATGGTGAAGGCTCTAATGTCGGCTGCAATGAGCCAAAGGCTCATTGCATTCCGCAAATGCAGACCATCGCTAAGCGAAGGGCCGCATTTGCAGAGGTGGAGGCTCTACGGCGCCTCACAAGCGGTTACAAACAGCCACAGAAGCAGGACTTTGAAAAAAAAACTATAACACGCAATGACTAAATACGGACTTACACAAAAAAGTAAGAGCCGCGGGACTTATGAAAAAAATTACGGACGTTAAAAAAAACACAAAATACACACACAAATAAAAAAACGTCTGGGAGTCAGGTTGCACGCAAATTTAATTACAATTTATAGAGTTTAGACACACGAAAATCCCCTAAGCGATAGAAGAAATAGCCACCGAAAAAAATGAAAACAAGGCTACACAACCCCATTAACCCGCAAAACACCGCCAGGCACATACGACTTTTACCTAAACCTGTACGAGGTACAACATACACTATTAGCAAGGACGCAAAATCATGCACACCCGTGTACCACATAGACAATCGCTGCCATTTTATAACACTAACTTACAGAATGCGGATCTACACAGCTACACAAACTGTTTCCCCTTGCGCACGCAGCCTATTTACACTACACACTGCACACATTGCTGACTCTTACACCTCAGCTCAACTAGAGTGCAAATCTACATTGTATGCCGCAGGAACATCAAAACAGATTGATAGTAGTGATGTTGCGAACATCAAATTTTAGGTTCGCGAACAGCGGACGCGAACTTCCATCAAATGTTCGCGAACGGGCGAACCCGGCGAACCGCCATAGACTTCAATAGGCAGGCGAATTTCAAAACCCACAGGGACTCTTTCTGGCCACAATAGTGATGGGAAAGTTGTTTCAAGGGGACTAACACCTGGACTGTGGCATGCCGGAGGGGGATCAATGGCAAAACTCCCACGGAAAATTACATAGTTGATGCAGAGTCTGTTTTTAGAGGGCATAAATCACCTAACATTGCTAAATTGTTTGGAATAAGAAGCTTTAAAACATCAGGTATGATGTTGTATCGATCAGGTAGTGTAAGGGTTACACCCGCTTCACAGTAACAGACCAATCTCCCCGTTTAATGCACCGCAAACAACCGCAAACAGTCCCTTTGCACAACTGCAAACTGCCCATTTGCACAAGGTTGGATACCAAGCTAGCCATGTCCCGTTCCTTGTCCTCACTGATGTCATTGAAGGTCTCTTCCTCCATCCAGCCACCAAGGGTCCCCGAAAGGTCACAACAAGCCCCCTGAGACGCCTGCTGTGTTTGGTCTTCCACCTCCTCAAAGCCACCTTCCTCCTCTGACTCCTCTTATTCAGACTCCTCTCTCTGCGTTGCCTCTGTCTGCGTTATTATATGGTGTCTACTGTTAAGTACTACTATTCCTATTGGTTTAATCCCTGTTACGTCCACTATTAGGGGACGTGTATATGGCATTGATTTTTGGAACAGGGAGATGGAAAAAGATGCTTGGTCAGACCTCCTACTTCACATTTGGGGCACTGCGCGTGCAATCTAAGGTGCCACCAGATATGAGTGTAACTATGCACTGGCAAAAGTTGGCAGAGTAGATGCAATAGGCTTCACACACACACCTGTATGCAGGCAATTGCTATTCAATCTATTACATTCAAAAAAGTGTTGTTTTATGTCACTGTACACTACGGTTGCACCAGATATGAATTATCACTGTGCACTGGCAAAAGTTGGCAGAGTAGATGCAATAGGCTTCACACACACGCCTATAGGCAGGCAATTGCTATTCACTCTATTACAGTCAAAAAAGTGTTGTTTTATTTTACTGAGCACAATATAAGCTGTGAGCCTGACACAGGCAGGCAACTGAAATTAGATTACAGGAAACAAATGGTTGTTTTCATTGTAATCTCCAGCAGCTACACTATCTGTCCTCTCACAATGAATGCAGCTTCAGAATGATTCTAAAATGTATGCTGTCCTTCAGATGGAAGGCCCTGGTAGGGAGTGTATGCTGCTGATTGGCTGGAATGTGTCTGCTGACTGTGAGGTGCAGAGTCAAAGTTTCCTCAATGATAAAGAATAGGAGGCGAGCCGAAAAGCGCATGTGTTTGCCGTCCGATGCGAACGCGAACATGCCAAAATCGCAGTGAATCTCTAATTGTTAGCTCTTCAGCACATGGCTTGCTGCATATATTAATTGCAAAGAGGTAAAGTATAATAATTTATGATTTCATTAATCAATTAATTATCAGAAAAAAATACATATACAGAAAAAAAAAAAAACCACAGTATCGCAATAAACGACAAAGGCCTTCACCGCGGACCTAACAAGGAGCACCAACGGTGCTCATAGGACACAAAGTACACCAGGGGGAGGCTTGCAATAAGCGACAAAAGGAGATTAGCGTGGACCTTAAAATGGGCGCAAAAGCGCCTCTGATAAAAAAATACACCAACCGAGAAGCTCGCAATGAGCACAGAAGGATCTCAGACGACCAAAACACTTACTGTCTGTGTAAAACAGCATTACCTGCCTTACAATTTTATTGTTGTCATTTTTGACGGGCAAGTCGCTGGTATTTATAATAATACCTATCTTGCTAGTGGAGAAAACAGATCACAATGTACATCAGTGTGCTGTGAATCTGATCCTTTCCTCTCCATGTCTAGCATATCTTCCCTTGTTGATTACTAGATTAACCAAATTTTATAGAAAAAAATAATTTTAGTGAGCATGAAAAGGAATTCCAGTTCAATAAAATGTGTGAATTCATAGGATGAACTACCAGAACCCTAGCGCATTACACTGGTTACCATATCAGGAACATTGAGACTCAAAACCCTTACTCTTTGCTGTCAAAACATCAGTTTAATTGACCTCTAGGTATAGAAGAGCTAATGACAGGTTTCAATTCCTTTGTATTCTGAAACCTTTTGGATTTTAACTCTGGGACAAGATCTATCAAAGGTAACAATCAAGAATGTGGTGTGTCTTCAAGCACAGGCATTTGGTCTAAAAGGCTGTTATTTATGAATTCATGTATTTTACGTGTTTTGGTTCTATTTAATTATAAAATACACACAATGGGTTCATCTGAATTTGTTTGGATAAATCTTGTAGTGTTCATGAAGATTTTAACTCTTTTGAATTTGCAGAAAACAAAATTTGAAAACTCAAATGTTAAAATATGTTTAACAATGAACATTCTCTGTTTTTATTATCTTTCAGTGAAATCAAAATAGTTTAAATTTAATTTACCACTGCCAAGAGTCTTTTTGAAATCTCATTTGCTACTTAAAGGGTTAAAATAAGTATTTTATCAATTAATAAATGTACAATTATAGAAACAAATCATGAGCTGTTACTCACTGCCATATGCCATGTGCAACACCAACATGCTGGGGGAGGAGGACCGCTCTATAGAACTTGAATTTGTATTTTTATATATCTAAGACAATAAAAAAATGTTTTTGTATTTATCTCTGCTTCTTGTTCATAGTTGAACTGGAAAAGGTAATTTTGTTATTCCTTTTATACATTTATTAAACATGTATTCAGTTGCTAATAAATATGTAGCATTACACTGAAAAAGACTCTTTTAAGCCTGTGGTTTTTATATATAGAAATATGCTAGTTATTAAATAGCATAAATTCAGTTTTTATTAAAATAGAAAATGCAACATGTAACAATTCAATTAAGTTCACCAGTTAAAATGTGTTTACATAATGGGGAGAAGATGGAGACTCAAGTAAAAGTGCCAACTAGAGCCTTATTCAATTGCAAGCCCACAGATTATGTTATAAAGGCAGGCTTTACATTTGCTCCAATTACAGAGCAATTCAATTGAACAAGCCCACAATTTACGGGCTGATAGAGAAACCGTAAACCATTTAATCGTATGTAGCATTTCAGAGCGTGATTAGGATCAATTAAGCAAGGCCGTAACTACTGATTTAAGAACAGCCAATAGTAAACAAGACTGTCATCATTACGTCAACAAAACATGGAAGTTAAACATCAATCAGATAGCGTTTAGAGGTCCCATATTCGATCTGACTTGCAATCTGGCACTGTACAAAATAATACAAATTAATGGCTATACTGTTTTAGTCCATGTTAAAGGAGAGAAGGGGCACCCCTGCAAGGGCATTTTGGGTTGTAAATTTAAATGAGAGCAGACCATTTGCTCATATTCATTCCCCACTCTCCTAGACCAAACTCCTGTATTGCTTATTCCATGATTGTCCAGCTAATATGATGAACCTTTTTTCTCAGTGTTGCTGGAGAGAAGCACTGTTTTATAAAGTTCAGGGAAAGAATTTAATTATTTCAGGCTTCTCACCTTAGTACACATTTCACCTGATCTAATGCTACACATATTGGTAAATAGCTTTTCAGTCTGTTCCCAAGAACAAAACATTAGATTAAATGTTAAGGAGATATAAATGATCGATAGCTAATTGCATCTATGAAATATGTGGCTTATGGATAACTGTCAATTGTGTCAAGCATTGTTGACAGAAAATGTTATCCTTGTCCTAGTTTAGCGGAAAATATAGTTAGCTTAGGGATCAATATGTTTTTAAACATTTTATATTAAATTAATATAATGCAATAGTAGTCCAAATGTGTGGCTACGGGTCTTTGCTACCACCGAACTTCACGACAAAGCTGAAAAGTAAGGCATAAATCTCCATTAAGTTTTGCACTGAAAATTATGAGTTACTCCCTGACACTTTGACACCCAAACCCTATGCTAATAAGATTTTATGGATGAATCGCAATTCGGGGCACTGCCATAAATGCAAACAGCAAAAGAAAGATTTACAAGTACCAAACACCATTCACAACTGGTTCTAAAACCTTTGCTGAATCTCCCAGAAGCATTTAAAGTGACAGCATAGCACAAAAAGCACTACAACATGATGACATTTCAACATTATTTGAAGCTTAACAGTCCAATATGTGACTTGAAAAATATGTTTTGTTAGTATTAAGCCTGTTTTATGAAATAAAATCCAGATTTACAACACAAACCAGTCCTCAAGGAGTTAATACACATCACAAAACCATGTTGCCTAGGAACAAACACTTTAATGCTTTGTCTATAAATATATCATATTTTAACACAAAATAAACATATCTTTATTTATTGAAGCTATAAATACAATTGTCACATCTTTTTAATTAATTACTAATCTGGGGGAGTAATCGATTCACATTAGTGTGGAAGTTAGGGGGCTGCTCTTGCAGCCAGTTTACGGCAGTGCCTTAACTTAGAGCACCTGATTTACATAGGGCTCCAATGCAGTACCATAACTGCAGAAAAATTAAGAACATTTTATGTGTACCAAAGACCACTTGCAGGTAATTTCAAAACCTTTGCTGAGTCTCACTGCAGCAAATAAAGTGACAGTATAGCACCCAAAAACACTAACAAATGATGACATTTCAACATTATTTGACACTTAACAGTCCAATATCAACATGTGTGTAATTAAAAATATGATGCTATTATTATGCCCGTTTTATTATACAGCATCCAGTGTAACCAACAAACCAGTACTCAAAGGGTTAATACATGCCACAAAACCATGCCTAGGAACAAATGCTCTAGTGTGTGTCTATACATATGTATATATAATATTTAAACACAAAATAAACACATATTTATCTATTTAAGCCATACATTCAATTTTTTTATATCAAAATATATTATTAAATAAAAGAAAATTAATTTAAATATATATATATATATATAAAGTGTCCTTGCCGCAGCTGTTACTGCACTTACCACTCAGTATAATATTCATGAAGTTCTCATTTCTCCTAGAGTCCTGTCTCATCTGTAAAGTTTGGTTTGGTTATTCCTTAAACAGAAATCTGTTGATGCCAATGCAGGATTTACGATTGTACGCTGAGTGCCCTAACCTGGGGTAGCAAAAGTTTTACATTAGTATAGAACTTGGGGGCGGGAGGAGCTATCGCAGCCGATTTACTGCAGTGCCCTAACTTAGAGCACTTGACTTACAGGAGGCCTAATCTATTAAATTAATTAAACGTGTAACAGGAATACCTTATATAAATACAACCAAGCTTTGCTAAGTAAACTTGTTTTGCCAAGGAGCTTACAGTTGACTTGAGGTCGCCCTTGAGATTAGGAGAAAAAATATTTCATATTAAAAAAAGAAAAGGTTCTTCACAGTAACGGCAGTCAGACTGTAGAACTCTCTACCAAAGGAGGGTGTGACAGCAAGCTCAATAGATAAAAAAGGGCATAGAGGGTTAAATTGCATAACTAGAAAAGGAGGTTTATTGACCCAGGGAGTAATCTGATTGCTAGCACTTTGGGGTCAGAAAGGATGTTTTTTTCCCTTCATGAGTCAAGACAAGGATATTACAAGTATCTGAGGATCAAGGGTGGAGGAAGTGAAAAAAATGTCAATTAAAGGTTCATTTTCTACACCTGTTGCTTTTTAAATTGCAATTAGTGTCTGTGTATAAATAGCCAATGAGTTTGTTAGCTCTCACGCGGATGCACTGCGCAGGCTAGATACTGAGCCATGCGGAGCAGAAAGGAAGTCTCAATAAGCCTGCATAACAAGGTAATGGAACTTCATAAAGATGGAAAAGGAAATAGGTATAATAAGTATATTAATTCATTAAGTAACTAATTAATTGATTATTATTTACAAAAATAGACATATGTATCTGTATTTGTGATGAGCTCAGAAGCTGCTCAGAGGAGCAAATGTACACCAGAGAAGAAAATGAAAAAAGATTGTTATCTCTTCAGCCTATTGATTGATATATATATATTTATTATAATTAGGTAAAGTATATTAATTAATTAAGTAAATAATTAATTTATTATTATTTACAAAAATATGGACATTTGTATCTGTTTTTGTCATGAGCTCAGAGGCTGCTCTGAAGAGCAAAAGTACACCAGAGGAGAGGCTTGAAATGAGCGCCAAAGGCGCTCATTGCGAACCACGCGATGAGCCCTCATTGTGATTCTCGCAATGAGCGCTGAAGGTCCTCACAGTACAAAAACATTCACATTGTGTGGTAAACAGCATTGCCATGCTTAAAATTTTATTGTCCATAATTTTGTGACGGGCAAGTCGCTAGTATATATATAAAAAATATATATATTTATATATATATATATATATATATATATACACACACTCTATCCCTCAGCTTTTTCTTGCTTTGTAATATATATAGGTGATATATATATATATATATATATATATATATATATATATATATATATATATATATCACCTATAATAATTGTCGAACTACAATACGTTGTCAAAGGATTAATTATTAATTATTCATTAATAATTTTTAAAAAAAATTATGCATACATACTGTATATGCCTATTTAATTAACTTTTAAAGAACGCAAATTACACCTCAAAAGTTCATTGATTTATTAATTAATTAAATAACAAAATTAAAACATTATTTTAACCCCGATCTATACTTTGCTCATAGCTCTTTGGGTTTGCCCTTCTTTAGGAAAACATAATTACCTCTTTAGGTTTACAATTGATGTCAGTTATTGATTAATTTATTAACGTATATTCATTTATTAATGACTTAATAATTAATTATAAAAAAAAACACATCACTTATTTATCAATATATATATGTGCAGCGCTTTCCTTTGTAATATATGCCAATAAAAAAACAAAACATTTCATGGAAAATTCTAAATGCTTTTCTCATTGCATTCTTTCATTAATGCTATTTAGGTTTTGCTTTGAGAGCAGGTAAAAAAAATATGTACAATACAAAAAAAACATTATATCTTACACCTGTATTTACAATTACAGATTACAATGGCGGACAAAGGAGTGGACAGGATTGAACGCAAAAGAATAGCGGCAAGGAAAAGGAAGCAAAGGTAGAGAGATGAACAGTCCCCCGAGAATTCCCAGCGCTTAAGAGAAGAAGACTGACAGAGAAATAAAAAGAAAAATGAGCAAGAAAGCACAAAGTGAGTGTGCTGGAGCTTCAAAGAAAAGAAAAAGTAAACAAAAAGTCTTTGAAACATTGCCTAATGATCCAATATTGCCTCATGACACCAATGTTCATACACATGACACCAATGTAGATATAGAAAGTTGTAGTGATATGTTGAGGAAGCTCAGGATACTGCTTTCATTTCAGCACTAACAGTAGTCACTCATTAGTGTGGATTACTCAATGTGGTTTGTCAGTTTTGTGGAGCCTATCATTTTCTCAAGGAAAGACCAACTGGCGGAGACTTTATTAGTTGCTGTCAGAAAGGAAAGGTAAGACTTCCACAAAGACACACATTTCCAGATTACTTACAAAGTATAATGAGCAATCCAACATTTCCAAGTTATACAAATAAAAAAAAAAACATCAGGTCTTATAACAGTGCAATTTTATTTGCTTCTATGGGTGCTACATTAGCAGAAAATGTCCCAGGACATGGTCCATATTGTTTTAGAGTTCAAGGACAAATTTACAACGCACTACCCATTTACAGCCATGACGCATGACGCTTCCAGAAAATAAACACTGTTTGCGCATAGTCTTTGAACAGCTGGATAAAATGATGGCCAACAACACATACAGTCAAGCATACAAACAATTAGCACAGGTTGAAAAAGAACAACAGCAACATGCTGAAATACATCAATTGACAATGCCAAGAGTAAATATAGTTGTGAGGAATTGACTCTGCTGGGTTTTGAACCCTGGTCCCCAGGCTGCTATACCTCTTCCCTACCACTGCGCCAGCCTGCCTTTTGTGAATTTCATTGAGATCTGATAAGCTTGACTCTGCTAGCAATAGTATCAGTACCTAAGTCTCTTCAGCTGTGTCTGGTCAGGTGTCTGGTCCTTGGCCTATATAAGGCACTTCCTGTCAAATGTACCTTGCCAGATTATTGTGTGGTTCCTGATCACTTCAATAAAGCTTGTTCCTGTTTCACCTACAAATTGCTGAACTGGATTATTGCTGACCTTGGCTGCTGGTCTCCACAACCTTGTGATTCCATATCATTACAGAATAATCTGGCCACTTTCATGGAGACCGCCGGGTCAGATTCTGCATTGGCCCAGCAGGTTGCTTTATTTGCAAGAACTGTGCAGACCCAGGCACAGACCATTCAAGTGCTGCAGGACCAGGTAGCTGAACTGCAGGCCCAACAGGTTGCTTTTACTGCAAGAAATTTGCAGACCCAGGCACAGACCATTCAAGTGTTGCAGGACCAGATAGCTGAACTGCAAAATAAAATTCAGTCAATGGACAGTGAGTATACCAGCTACAGGGCACGAGATGTTACACCTGCACAAGATGCCCGCTTGCCCCTACCAGAAAAGTTTGGAGGAGATCGCAAAAAATTTAGGGGTTTCCTAAATCAATGCCGTTTGCACTTCATGATGTTACCTCAACGATTTCCATCTGAAAGAGAGAAGGTGGGATTTATTTTTTCCTTATTCAAAGATGAAGCCCTGGCTTGGGGCTCCCCTCTTCTGGAACAGGACAGTCCAGTCTTGGGTAATCTAAATGACTTTCTTGAGGCCATGTGCCTAGTTTTTGATGACCCAAATCGATGTGCTACAGCAGAAGCCACTCTCCTTCATTTGCATCAAGGGAGGCGCTCGGTGGCTGAATATGCTGCTGAATTCAGACAGTGGGTTGCTGATACTACCTGGAACCAATCAGCCCAGAGGTTCCACTTCAGAAAAGGTCTCTCAGAAGCTATAAAAGATGAGCTAGCTCGTGTTGATCTTCCTGCTGACTTTGATGCATTTGTGCGTTTGGCTATCCGTATTGATCGGAGACTTTCTGAAAGAAGATTGGAAAGACAGGGCTCTTTTAGACCAAGTACTACTCCAATTTCCTATTCAAGAACTTCTACTCCGATCCCACAAACACCTACAGACTCTGAGCCAGAGGCTATGCAGGTAAATCTAATAAGAGGGCCATTATCCAACGACGAAAAACAGTGGCGACGCACTCACAATTTATGCCTGTATTGTGGTAGTGCAGGGCACTATGCCATCAATTGCCCTAGCAAATCCAAAAGAACAATAGCTGTGGCGAGGGTGCACAGATTCAACACCAATCCCAGATTTCAGATCAACTAGATTCTGTCACACAACCCTTGTTTTCTCTGGCTCATGGTGAAGAGGGTATGTTGACTCAACATCCTCATTTTGTGGTGCCTATCACGTTGCAATGTGGTGATCGTAAAATTTCAACTACAGCTATGATAGATTCTGGAGCAGGCGGAAACTTTATGGACATTAAATTTGCAGCAGGAAATAGAATTCAGTCTATCCCTAATTCTTCACCTGTGTTAATGGAGACAGTTGACGGTTCTCCACTTACGTCAGGCCCGGTTACACATGAGACTGTGCCCTTAATGTTGACTGTGGAAGTGAATCACCATGAGACTATATCTTTCCACCTAATTTCCTCAACACAGTTTCCAGTGATTTTGGGGGTACCTTGGCTGGCTCTGCATAACCCACAGATTGATTGGAAGATCAGAACTTTGTCCTTTCCTTCAGAACACTGCTTAATGAATTGTCAACCCACTAAGGTAACACCTGTTGCCACAACAATTAATGAAATGGTTGCTACAAACTTGACTAAGCTTCCTCTACAATATCGGGATTTTGCAGATGTCTGTGATAAGAAGAATGCTGATCAGCTTCCACCCCACAGGCCTTATGATTGCCCAATAGAGCTATTGCCTGGGGCTGCTATCCCATTTGGCCGTATATATTCCCTTTCTGAGCCTGAATTGAAAGCTCTTCGTGAATACCTCCAAGAAAATCTTGCCAAAGGCTTTATTCGACCATCTACTTCTCCAGCAGGAGCTCCTATTTTCTTTGTAGAAAAGAAAGATGGCAGCCTACGGCCCTGCGTTGATTACAGGGACATTAATAACATCACTGTTAAAAACCGCTACCCCTTGCCTCTGATTCCTGAACTTTTGGAGAGACTTCGCTCAGCTAAAATATTTACGAAGCTTGATCTTCGGGGGGCATATAATCTGGTTCGCATAAGACCCAATGATGAATGGAAAACAGCTTTCAGAACCAGGTACGGGCATTACGAATATCTAGTAATGCCTTTTGGGCTGTGTAATGCCCCTGCAACTTTCCAGCATCTTATCAATGATGTACTACGAGATCTCCTGGATCAGTTTGTTGTGACATATTTGGATGATATCCTAATATTCTCTGATAATCTTGAAAACCACAGAAAACAGGTCCGTATAGTTCTAGAGCGCCTTCGTACCCACCGCCTATACATTAAACTAGAAAAATGTGAGTTTGAACAAACAGAAATTCAATTCCTGGGGTATGTAATAACTCCCAAAGGTTTAAGTATGGACGCAAGTAAAATTAAAGCTGTGCTGGACTGGCCCATCCCCAAGAATGAAAAAGATGTTCAGAGATTTGTGGGGTTTGCCAATTTTTACAGGCGTTTCATTAAGAATTTCTCTGCCGTTATTACACCGATCACTGAACTCACACGTAAAGGGACTCCTTTTCAGTGGTCCGATAAGGCGGATACCGCATTTTCCCGATTGAAGACCCTGTTTACCTCTGCCCCTGTCCTGGTACATCCTCAGCCGGAATTACCATTTATTGTGGAAGTTGATGCTTCTGATTCAGCTGTTGGTGCTATACTGTCTCAAAGGACTGGACCTAAGATGCTGTTACATCCGTGTGCCTTCTATTCCCGCCAGATGGTGCCAGCAGAAAGAAACTATGACATAGGGAATAAAGAACTATTGGCTATAAAAGCTGCCTTCACCGAATGGAGACATCTCTTGGAGGGAGCTACTCATCCAATTACTGTCCTCACAGATCACAAAAATCTGGAATGTATTCGATCAGCAAAGAGACTGTCAGCCAGACAAGCACGCTGGTCCCTATTCTTCTCGAGGTTTAATTTTTTGGTTACATACCGTCCTGGCTCCAAGAATGGTAAGGCGGATGCCTTGTTTAGAATAGCTGACCCCCTCCATACTACCGTAACCAAGACCACCATCTTGCCGGAGGATATATTTATAGGAGTAACATTTCCTTCTGATCTGATGTCTCGCATTAAAAAGGGGCTACGCTGAAGACCCAGTTCTTCGTGATCCTCCTCGTGACCTCCATATGACGATGCTTAATGGGTTTTGGATTTTTCAACAATGTCTGTTTGCTCCGGAGTCAGTGCGACTGGACCTTTTACGTCTCTACCATGACTCAAAACCAGCAGGTCATCCAGGAATCCGAAAGACGCAAGACCTACTTGCCCGATCCTTTTGGTGGCCGAAGTATCATGAGGATGTTAAGAAGTATGTATCCTCTTGTGATGTATGTGCCAGACATAAGACTCCTCGCTCATCCCCTGTTGGCTTGCTTCAGCCTCTTCCGATTCCTCATCGTCCCTGGGGATCTATATCCATGGACTTTATTGTGGAACTACCTTCCTCTAAGGAACACACTACTATTCTTGTTAATGTGGACAGGTTAACTAAGATGGGTCATTTCATACCAGCTCGTGGTCTCCCTTCAGCTAAACAGACGGCTGACCTGGTTATTCAGGAAATATTTCACTTGCATGGAGTGCCTGATGAAGTAGTTTCTGACAGGGGAGTGCAGTTTACATCTCGTTTTTGGAAACATTTTTGTTCTAATCTAGGTATTAATGTAAATCTGTCGTCAGCTTTTCATCCGCAAAGTAATGGACAGACTGAGCGAACCAACCAGACTTTGGAGCAATATTTGCGGTGCTATATTAGTTACCTGCAGGATGACTGACTGGATTTTCTACCCATGGCGGAGTTTGCCTATAACAATGCCCAACACTGCTCCACTTCTTTGAGCCCATTTTTTGCCAACTATGGTTACCATCCGACCTTTCTAGGCAGTCTCCCAATTACTACTTCCATTCCTGCTGTCACTGACCGGCTAACCGACTTACGCGATTCCCAAGCACTGTTGAAAGAGTCTCTTTTGGAGGCTCAGGAATGTTACAAAAGAGCTGCTGATAGGCATAGAAAGGAGGCCCCAGTCTATCACGTTGGTGACAAGGTGTGGCTGTCAACAAAGAATCTTAAGCTTCGGATTCCTTCTCATAAATTGGGTCAAAGGTTCATGGGACCTTTTGAGATCATTGCTCAGATCAATGCTGTCACTTTCCGTTTGCAACTCCCGAATTCCATGAAAATACATCCAGTGTTTCACGTTGCACTGCTTAAACCTTTTCATGAAAATACTTTCCCTGGCCGAGCCCTGCCTGCCCCACCTCCAGTCCTCGTGGATGGTGAGGATGAGTACGAAGTGGAAAAAATTCTTGACTCCAGGATCTTCCGTAACAAGCTTCAGTATCTGGTTCGCTGGAAAAGCTATGGTGAGGAGGAGAGTTTGTGGGAACCAGTGGACAATATTCACGCTCCTGATCTCCTTCGGTCTTTTCATGTGCAGTACCCTGCTAAACCAGGTAATAGGGCATCCAGAGGCTGCACCTATAGAGGTGGGGGTAATGTGAGGAATTGACTCTGCTGGGTTTTGAATCCTGGTCCCCAGGCTGCTATACCTCTTCCCTACCACTGCGCCAGCCTGCCTTTTGTGAATTTCATTGAGATCTGATAAGCTTGACTCTGCTAGCAATAGTATCAGTACCTAAGTCTCTTCAGCTGTGTCTGGTCAGGTGTCTGGTCCTTGGCCTATATAAGGCACTTCCTGTCAAATGTACCTTGCCAGATTATTGTGTGGTTCCTGATCACTTCAATAAAGCTTGTTCCTGTTTCACCTACAAATTGCTGAACTGGATTATTGCTGACCTTGGCTGCTGGTCTCCACAACCTTGTGATTCCATATCATTACAATAGTTTTGAAAAGAGATCGCAATACTGATCAAAGACTGTATAATTTACCAACAGTAAATGAGGTTTCCATGGTTTTTAAAAATGAGGATGGTGAACCACCTTTTCAGTGGGATATTAGAATATATCCACGCAATGAAGACCAACCTTTTATAAACATAAATATATACGTTTTAATTTGGATCCAATGACATATCCCATTTTCTTTCCAAATGGTGAGCCAGGATGGGAACCAAAATTAAAATTGCAAAGTTATCCCAATAGTAAAGTTAGTGTGAGAAGCAATATTTCTATGCTGGAATATAAAGTGGCACAAACTGCTATTCAGGATCATTTTAATCCTATTTTATGTGGGGGCAAACACACACAACAATGGGTGATTGATTCCTATCTACAAGTTGAAGCAAATAATCTAAATTTTATTAAATTTCAACAAAACAAGCTTTGCATAGAACAATATTGTGGATTGATGGATTATGTCGCTGAATTGGCTACCAACAGAGACATTCCAGCTGGAAGAGCAATCATTTTTCCATCCACTTTCCAAGGATCTCCTCGCAATATGCGAGAAAAATATAATGATGCCATGGATATTTTCACAACATTTGGAAAACCAGATTTATTCATTACATTCACATGTAATCCACAATGGCCAGAGATCAAGGAAAATTTGAATCTTGGACAAAATACTTCTGACCGACCAGATTTAGTGTGTTCACAATAAAACTCAATTCATTAATATATAATATAAATAAAGCACAGTTCTTTGGAAGATGTGTGGCTTTTGTTTATACCATTGATTTAAAAAAGAGGCCTGCCACATGCTCACATTCTTTTAATCCTGCAGGAAAAAGATAAATTAAATACTGCGAAGAGAGTGGATTCAGTAATTATTGCTGAATTGCCACATCCAGAAAAATATTCAAAACTTTATGAGATTGTACCACACATGGGCTATGCAGAGATATCAATCCAAATTCACCATGTATGGGAAAAAATTTGCAAAAGAGTTCCCAAAACAATTTCAAATGCAAACTTATGCTAATTGTGATGGATACCCTTTGTATAAAAGAAGAGCAGGACAAACAGCTATTATACTTGGCCAAAAGGTTGATAATGGATATGTAGTTCCATACAATCCACATTTGCTGATGAAGTACAATGCACACATAAATGTGGAAGCTTGCACTTCTATTAAATACATCAACTATGTGTAAATATATATACAAAGAATATGATGCAGCAACTGGCATTGTGCAAGGTGCGCAAAACGAAAAGGAAAATCCAATTTTACACGATGATCTTTCATGTTATTTAGATGCTCGCTATGTCAGTGCTTCGGAAGCAATGTGCCGCAAATCCAGATGATATTAAAGTTTCAATTGAATCCAACCCAAGTCAGGGTGATCTATTACACAATAGATGCATTTTTACAAAAAACATTGTGTACTATGAGGTTTTGTAAACATAGAGAACAGTGGTTTGATTTCGAGGATGAAATTTGATGTCACTCAGGCTCTTTTTAGAGGACCACTATTTCATATAGGAAACTCTATGTACAATTTTATAAAACTACAACAATAACAACATAAACTGGAACAAAAAAAACAAGAATAAACAGTGGTTATATCCAATATACAAAATTAAAAGTCTGCTGGGCTATTTTTAAGGGAACCACTTGGACATGCAAAAACAAAAAGTATTGGAATGTATTGGAAGAGGCCTTTTGCCAGGATTGGCCCCGCAAAACAGTTACATTGTATTTTATTAATTTTAATGTTTACATTTTAATACATTAACTTCATGTTTGTAATGTTAAAATTGTTTTTTCAAAGGTCACAAAAGTTGTTTCATTGTATGTAATTAAGGGTTCATGTTAGTAGGAGGATGATCAATTGTAACAATTAAATGTATAATTACATATAGAGTATTGACCCAGGGAGTAATCTGATCGCCAGTTAATGGGGTCAGGAAGGAATTTATTTTTTCCCTTCTTTGATACAAATGGCAAAAAAAAATGTTTTACTGTTTGCCTTCCTCTGGATTCAATACCTATGTGGTTTAACAGTACTTTAAATAAAAGTTGAATGTTACAAACCATTACGTAATGGTTTAATATACTCATTGATATAAGTTGACCTAATGTTATCTTACTCATCCATACCTCAGATTCAAAAATGTTAGTATTGTTAATAAAAATGGTTCACTAATGTTTCAAATATAAGCTGCATGTTACAAAGCATTATGTAATCGTTTACAACAATTTATTCATACAAATTTAATCCATTGCTACATTATTACTGCATACATGACGATTAAAAAGTTTAATATGGTTAAAAACGATCTTTTACTAGTTGTTGAAATACAAGTTGACTGTTAACAAAATAAAAAAAGTTATTATAATTGTTGTACTTCTTTCTACACAACAAAAAAGGTTAAGAGTGTCAGAGACTCACATTGTGTGGCAAACCACATTCCGAGCTTTAAAATTTTATTGATCGTCATTTTTTGACGGGCAAGTCGCTAGTTTTGAATATTTTTCTGGATGTGGCAATTCAGCAATAATTACTGAATCCACTCTCTTTGCAGTATTTCATTTTATAAATATAATGTGTGTGTGTACCTGGAGTTGTGGGAGGAGCCTTCTCTCCTAATTAAACCCCCACTTCCTTTCACCGGTTGCATACACAGCATCTAAGCTACCCCCCCCCCCCCCCCCCCTTTGAAACACGGTGCACAGTCTCTCACATCCTGGAATCAACTGATTGCATCGAGTAATTTCTGCTGGACCCTGCTGGTTGGTATTTCTCATATGTATCTCATTCAATAGTTCGGATTGCATATCACGGTCCCAGGTATTCACTATCCCCACTCCCAGTACCTTCTCCTCTATCCATCAAGCAATTCAGTCCCTCTGCCCTGTCACCATTATCAGTTAGTCCCCCCCCCCCGCACTTCTTTTTTTCGCCCCACAATCAATAATTACCCCCACCATGCATCAATCACCATCAGCGGCAGTTTCAGTCTCATCCCACGCCAGCATGCTGGACATTCGCAATGTCTCGCCTCCTACAACATCCAGCTCAACTCACGTCCGCTTCCTCCCCTTCTCAGCACATCACAGTCCTACAGAGATTCATCTCCATTCCCCGATACTCCAAGTAAGTGCATCAGTTGAGTGAATTGTTACTGGCTTTTCGTTAAACACAGTATCTAACATCAGATATCTCCTACATTACTAGGTTCCCTTTAGGTGCTGTCTCTGATCATTGTGCCTCAGCGGCAATTCTACAGTTTATAACACTGTATATAGTATAAGTTATTCACATCTAAGTCTTCCCTACAAGTAAATCTGCTTATATATATTGTGATTTTATTTGCACTTGTTACTACTGTATTACATTGGCATAGGCATTTGGTTACATACTGTATATCATGTTAACGATCAATCCCCGGCAAGATTAAACAGTACATACAGTGACTTATCAAGCAGCATGTTTTTCTATTACAGATCACCTATCTACGGACGTGTTATTCACACTATTAAATGAGTTCAGTTTATAGTAGGGCATTAATCACGTAACCCTGTTGGTAGGCCCTGCAAGTTCTCTTTTAACCATCAGGCCTTTACATTAGGCCTTTACGTCAGGCCTTTATCAATTAGAGCAGATCCATCCCTTCTCATCACAGCGGAGTTTCCGACAGGTTATAGACCTTTATTTCCTCAATATAGTATACTTCTAAAAAATTCATACACTGTGACATTATAAATCTATTGTTCATATTTTACCCATCTATACATTCACATTGTCTATAATAATTGTCTATAAGTACCATCATATCATTTTTCTGTTACTATAGTATCATTCACATGACTTAAGAAGGTTTACAGTAGGGAAATTATTATGCAAATAGTTATAAGAAGTATACAAGACCATATGCTAAATTGTTAGGCTCTTATCAACCAGAGCATACTTATTCCTTCTCATCTCTGCTGCATATCCTGCAGGTTATAAACCTTTCATTCCCCATAATAGTACACATAATAAAAAATAAAAAAAATAAAAAAATTCCTCCCCCATGATTTATAGTGCATCTCACCTTACTTGCTATGCGGCATGTCAACATATATATCACTAAGTACCCAGCGGCATAAGCATCACAGTAAGACATTTATCAATCTCTATTTATTATAAATTCAGTTTCCTCTAACTCATTTCCGTCACTTACTGCCCTCAACCCCCATATCACCTAATCCTGTTCATGGCAGTCACAGTCACTTTGCTACATCATTCATGTATTAATTAGCAGCTTCAAGTTGATTATCGAGTCGCTACACCCCTCCCCTCTCTCCACTTTTCTACACATTCATCACTACATCTAATACAGCCATTCAGCCTCCCGCTAAGGTGACTGACCTTCGTGCGGCACCAAACTAACTATCATATCCCTCCTCCGATGTTAACGTTAGTCATGGCAGATCAAGGGTTATCAGATGCTTCTCGGGCCTGCTCTTCTCCAGCAAGACCTCCCTCTATCGCTGAAAGTACTTAATCTTATAGGGTATGGACAGTACCTAGGATCATCCATAGAGGCATTCCCAATTCAGCCACTACTAGGAAAGCAGAGCTGTACAGAATTCTGAGAAGTCATCCAAACCCTCAACAAGAACAACCTTAGTCCGTTACAGAACAGCTGACTCTGATTAAAAAAATTATGGCAGACATCGCCTCTTCAGTGAATTCTTTGAAAGGAAGAATGGTGAGAATTGAAAACTCTCAAGCGCCCGTTCCACTTCAGAGAGAAATAAATCCAGCAGGTGAGCCTTCATCAATGCCACCTACCAACATGCCAGCCCACTTTATTTCAGCTAACATCAGGAGGAACATCGTGGAAAGCAAAGATGTTAACCTAATTTCCCTCCTCATTCCATCACCAGAATCAACAGAAAATAAGACCATGTCAGAAGGCAACGCTTCCGTCACTGTTCGATCAAAAGACCCTTGACTAAATAGGAAGTTAAAAGTTACGGAGTTCGTCCTAAGCTTTAGTATTTATCGTGACATCCTGTGCTCCGTTTATCCCAACCAGCACCAGGAAATGGACGATTATCTGTGCCTTGTTATTGATTTAGCATACACATGCCACCATCTCAAAGTGTCCCCTCCCTCCCCTGTGTCCCTCCCTCCCCTGTGTCTCCCCCTTCCTCCCCTGTGTCTCTTTCCGCCCTCTCCCTGCCATGTGTCTCCCCCCTGTTCCCCTCTCCCTTTCTCTGCCCTCCTCCCCTTTGTTTCTTCCCCCTCTCTCTTGTCTCTCTCCCCCTGTCTCTCTCCCACTGTCTCCCCTGTTTCTCTCCTCCCTGTCTCTCTCCTACCCTCTTCCACACCCTCCCCTGTCTCTCCCCACCTTGCAGCGTGAAATGCGCATGTGCGGCTCTTTCCGCTCATTGCCCATGTGCAACTCACAGCTTTCGGCTTACATTGCAAGCGTTACACACAAACTCGCAGTACAACTATATAGGTGATTTGTTACCTTTCCTCATATATTTATTTGAATTTCTAGTGTATCTTCAATGATAACTGAGATATATGTAAGAGGAGCTCCAGCTAAAAGATAGATATAGAAGAGGGTAGCAAAATGTATCTTTTTATCTCTTGCATTGCTCAAGGGAAAAAGGCATGACACATGCATATTTCTGATGTGTTAACAAACATTCAAATTCTTTGATTTACGAAATGGTGATGTGACAGTGATCATAGCTTGGCAACTGTATTGTCTGAGAGTTGCCAAGCCTCTATACTCACTATAACTGATGTATATAACAATGGTTAAATATTAAAAATAGGCTGTATCCAATAGAGAATAGTTTTAAAATAAATGTCTCAACTTATAGATAAATATATTTTACTGTTTTGGTTTTAGTAATATCCTAATTAAAAATAGTACCTATGAATAAAATATATTTTTTACTGTAATTTAAATGATAATATATGGCAAATACTGCCATATATTATAATGATGCTAGGAAAGATTGAAGGCACATGAAGAAGAGGGCCGCAGAGGGGAAGATGGATAGATGTGGTCATTGAAGTAATGAACATGAGCTCAGATGGGCAGTGGCTGTGCCTGCAGTGCTATGGTCCATAGGGTCATGGATAGTCGGACACAACTGAAAGACTAAACAATAACAAAATTATTATGGGTGTAGGTTGCACAATAACTCAGAGCTGGCGAGGTTCACTTGACATGGCTGCCATTATTATAAAAAGCAAATCTTAGTCGAAAGGAAAAAATGAGCTGTAATGTCAAATTCACATGAGAAATAAAAATTACCAAGACAAGCTTCATGTTCTAACCTCAAGAGTTCTTGGTTTACGGAAAGAGGATCTGAATCCCACAGAAAGACTAAAGAGCATAGGGGAGAAATCAAGATAAGTCCCTCTGACCTGATCCACACATAAAATATTACTTAAGTACTTGCTTTTCAGTGCATGGAAAATTAAAAATGCTGGCAAGTTCTCCCTAGGGTGTCACCATGATGTTCTTCATTATTATATGTTAATACTGTAGAATTTTATTGATGTTGTAGCAAATCAAATATTTTACTGCTCCTGTTTTTTTTTATACTCATGGGGATTAGAAACTGCTTGAGAGGTTGTTAGTTTTTACACAGTTTTCGCCCTACAGAGCTTTAGGGATTTCAAGCTCTTTTTAAATCACTTATTTGGATTTTTTGCATTTTTAATCATTTCAAATGTAACTTCAATTAAGATGTGCCCTGAATCCACACAGCAAATCCAAGCAATACAGAATTTGCAATTAAATATTTACTATAATTGTGTTTTCTTTGCTTGCTATTTGCTTTATCACACAAATGCATCTCATTAGAACTATTCATTTGGGATAAAATACAAAAATTGTTTCTTTATTCACAAGTTCAGAGAAATTGTCACTAACAGTAAACTATATAAATACAGTTTATCACATATTATAGTTGTCAAACTACAAATCGTCGTCACTCTTTTCAAGCTCGCGAAGCGAGGGACGCAGTTTGGTGAGGGGCCGCATTTGCGAAAGGTGGAGGCTCCAACGTCGACTGCAATGAGCCGAAGGCTCATTGCAGGCCGCAATTGCGGACCCTCGCGAAGCGAGGGGCCGCATTTGCAGAGGTGGAGGCTCTACAGTGCCTCAAATGCGGTTACAAACAACCACACAAGCGGCACTACCAAAATAAATCTATCATGCAATCACCATATAAGGACTTACACAAAAAAATACGAGAAGAGGGACTTCGCAAAAATACGACCTTAACGGCAGAACTGCACGCTCCTGAAAACATTACAAACACACTAAATACACACAAAAAACACAAACAAAGCTTACCCACAGCAAGGGGGCACCCAGGACCTCTGCAAGTGAAGTTACACCTCAATTTAAGTCCAAACTCCCGAGTTTAGACACACGAAAATCCCCTAAGCGAGAGAAAAAAGTGCCCGGCTAAAAAAAAACGAAAACGAGGCTCCACGACCTCGGACCGCCCAGCAACGTACAACTTAACCAAAAAGGGATCCGAGATAATTAACCTATCACTCATGTGGCTCTATAAAGAGCCCCATCAACCCCTAAAAAACCCTGCCACTCATGGGGGTCAATCCAGACACCCATAAACCCTTAATTAACCCTGTCACTAATGGGGGTCAATACAGACCCCCATAAGTCCTTCATTAACCCTGTCACTCATGGGGGTCAATTCAAACCCCCATAGGCACTTGATTAATCCCCTCACTCATGTGGGTCAATACAGACACCCATAAACCCATAATTATCACTGTCACTCATGGGGGTCAATACAGACCTTTCTAAAACATAGACTTAACCCTGTCACTCATGGGGGTCAATACAAATGCACATAAGCACTTACTTAACCCTGTCACTCATGGGGTCAATACAGCCCCCCATAAACCCATAATTAACCCTGTCACTCATGGGGGTCAATACAGACCCCCATAAACCTATAATTAACCCTGTCACCCATGGGGGTCAATACAGACCCCCATAAGCCCTTAATTAACCCTTTCACTCATGGGGTTTAATACAGACCCCCATAATACATTAATTAACTCTGTCACACATGGGGGTCAATACAGACCCCCATAAACCCTTAATTAACCCTGTCACTCATGGGGGTTAATACAGACCCCCATAAACCCTCAATTAACCCCATCCCTCATGAGGGTCAATACAGACCCCCATAAGCACTTAATTAACCTGGTCACTCATGGGGGTCAATACAGACCCCCATAAACCTATAATTAACCCTGTCACTCATGGGGGTCAATACAGACCCCCATAAGCACTTAATTAACCCTTTCACTCATGGGGGTTAATACAGACCCCCATAATACATTTATTAACTCTGTCACACATGGGGGTCAATACAGACCCCCATAAACCCTTAATTAACCCTGTCACTCATGGGGGTCAATGTAGACCCCCATAAACCCTCAATTAACCCCGTCCCTCATGGGGTCAATACAGCCCCCCATAAACCCATAATTAACCCTGTCACTCATGGGGGTCAATACAGACCCCCGTAAACCTATAATTAACCCTGTCACTCATGGGGGTCAATACAGACCCCCATAAGCACTTAATTAACCCTTTCACTCATGGGGGTTAATACAGACCCCCATAATACATTATTTAACTCTGTCACACATGGGGGTCAATACAGACCGCCATAAACCCTTAATTAACCCTGTCACTCACGGGGGTCAATACAGACCCCCATAAACCCTCAATTAACCCCGTCCCTCATGAGGGTCAATACAGACCCCCATAAGCACTTAATTAACCTGGTCACTCATGGCGGTCAATACATACCCCCATAAACTCATAATTAACCCTGTCACTCATGGGGGTCAATACAGACCCCCATAAGCCAATAAATAACCCTGGCACTCATGGGGGTCAATACAAACCCCCAATAAAGCCTTAATTAACCCTGTCACTCATGAGGGTTAATACATACCCCCATAAACCCATAATTAACCCTGTCACTCATGGGGGTCAATACAGACCCCCATAAGCCAATAAATAACCCTGGCACTCATGGGGGTCAATACATACCCCCATAAACCCATAATTAACCCTGTCACTCATGGGGGTCAATACAGACCCCCATAAGCCAATAAATAACCCTGGCACTCATCGGCGTCAATACAGACCCCCAATAAACCCTTAATTAACCCTGTCACTCATGAGGGTTAATACAGACCACCATAAACCTATAACTAACCCTGACACTAATGGGGGTCAATACAGACCCCCATAAACCCATAATTAACCCTGTCACTCATGGGGGTCAATACAGAACCCCATAAACCCTTAATTAACCCTGTCTCTCATGGGGGTCAATACAGACAACCATAAACCTTAGTTAAGCCTGTCACTCATGGGGGTCAATACAGACCCCCATAAGCACTTAATTAAACCGGTCACTCATGGAGGTCAATACATACCCCCATAAACCCATAATTAACCCTGTCACTCATGGGGGTCAATACAGACCCCCATAAGTCAATAAATAACCCTGGCACTCATGGGGGTCAATACAGACCCTCAATAAACCCTTAATTAACCCTGTCACTCATGAGGGTGAATACAGACCACCATAAACCTATAATTAACCCTGACTCTCATGGGGGTTAATACATAACCCCATAAACCCCTAATTAACCCTGTCACTCATGGGGGTCAATACAGACCCCCGTAAGCCAATAAATAACCCTGGCACTCATGGGGGTCAATACATACCCCCATAAATCCATAATTAACCCTGTCACTCATGGGGGTCAATACAGACCACCATAAACCTTAGTTAAGCCTGTCACTCATGGGGTCAATACAGACCCCCATAAACGCTAAATTAACCATGACACTCATGGGGGTCAATACAGACCCCCATAAGCCCTTAATTATCCCGGTCACTCATGGGGTTCAATACAAACCCCATAAACCCTTAATTAACCCTGACACTCATGGGGGTCAATAAAGACCACCATAAACCTTAGTTAAGCCTGTCACTCATGGGGGTCAATACAGACCCCCATAAACCTATAATTAACCCTGATACTCATGGGGGTCAATACTGACCCCCATAAGCACTTAACTAACCGGTCACTCATGGGGGTCAATACAGACCCACATAAACCCATAATTAACCCCGCCACTCATGGGGGTCAAAACAGACACCCATAAGCCAATAAATAACCCTGGCACTTATGGGGGTCAATACAGACCCCCATAAACCCTTACTTAACCCTGACACTCATGGGGGTCAATAAAGACGCCATAAGCACTTAATTAACCCGGTTACTCATGGGGTTCAATACAAACCCCCATAAATCCGTAATTAACCCTGTCACTCATGGGGGTCAATACAGACCCTCATTAGCCTCTATTTAACCCCATCAGTCCCATAAGGGTATATTATGATCTTTATGGGGCTGTTAAAACCCAACATTAACCACATAAGTGCCATGACGGTCCTCAAGGACCATCATGACACTAAGTATAAACACTACACCGCACTATACCCCGCCCAATAAAAAATGTAATCTAAACTAACCCCCCTCTACACTAACCTATTAACACCTACACTACCTACCTACACTACCTGCCTACCCCCTAATAAACCCCCCAACACTCTAATTACATAAAATAAAAAAATAAAAAGTCACCAAAAAAAAAAATCGACATTACATAAAATAAAAAAACAAAGTCACAAAAAAAAGGAGCATTACAGAAAATAAAAAAACTACATTACAACCCCCCCCCCCATACAGAAAAAAAAATTACACACCTGAAAAGGAGATGCTTAGAATACAATACAATACAATACAAATAAAATACAATACCCCCTATCTATCTAACATACAATTTATCCTATCTATCTAAAATACATACCCAATCAATCTAATGTACAATACAAGGAAAAATAAATAAATTAGTACAACACATTTACAAAAAAAAGATAAACATTCTAAATATTCTACTCACCTTCCCAGCATGTCCCCGTCCTTCTTTTCTCCTCTTTCCGGCGCGGCCCCTGTAAAAAAGATAAAACATTACATCAGTACAAATACATAAACATAAAACAAAATAAAATAAA
This sequence comes from Discoglossus pictus, assembly GCA_027410445.1. Classification (NCBI taxonomy): domain Eukaryota; kingdom Metazoa; phylum Chordata; class Amphibia; order Anura; family Alytidae; genus Discoglossus; species Discoglossus pictus. The sequence goes on along the minus strand of CM050164.1, from coordinate 409,641,530 downwards.
CATAATCTACATTGTACTTACCTCCCCGCGATATCCCCGGCCTCCTCCTCTTCTGCCCCGCCCTGGAACCGCGTTTTTTTTATGCTAATTAAATAATAAATTAATATACTTAACCTATTTTGAAGTAATATATGCAGCAGGCATTGTGTTGAAGAGCTAACAATCTGTTTTGATGTTCTTGCAGCATACAATGTCGGTTTGCACTGTTGTGGAGCTGATGTGTGCAGTGTGTAGTTTAAATCGTGCTCTAGGAAAATCCGTTAGGGTAGTTGTGTACTTCCGCATTGTGTAAGTTAGTGTTGTAAAATGGCGGCTAATGTGTATGTGGTACGCAGCTGAGGATGATTTAGAGTCCTTGTTAATAGTGTATATTGGACCTCGTACGGCTTTTTGGGAAAATCTGTATGTTCTTGGTGGTGTTTTGCGTGTTTAGGGTCCTGTAGCCTCATTTTCGTTTCTTTCGGCGGCCATTTTTTTAGGGGATTTTCATGTGTCTAAACTCTTGAATTTGGAGTTACATTTAGGTGTAATTTAACCTGCAGAGGTCCTGGGTGCCCCCCCCCCCCCCCACACCTGCTGTGGGTAGGATTTTTATGTATTTGTTGTATGTATTTATTGTGTTTTTAATGTTTTTATGTGCGAGCGGTTTGGGCGTTAAGGTCGTATTTCTTTTTTCTTCTGTTAAGTCCGTAAATTTGTGAGGGCCGCAGCGTTAGCAACAACCTGCATGCTCTCAACTATATATGTGATGTTTATTTATTTTCTGTAAATGTGTTGTACTAACTTTTTTTTTTTCCTAGGTTGCTGATCTGAAGGGACATCTGCAAAGGTAAGTGGTCTTAATTATTTCATTTTAGCTTAGATTTAGGGTTTGTATATAGAGATAGCATTTATTGTATGTTAGATAGGAAGATGTATTTTAGATAGGATTTATTGTATATTAGATTGGGGGATGTATTTTAGATAGATAGGATGTATTGTATATTAGATAGATTGGGGGATGAATTTTACATAGATAGCATTGATTGTATGTTAGATAGGGGGTATTGTATTGTATTTCATTTGTATTGTATTGTATGTATTCTATGTATTTCCTTTTCAGGTGTGTATTTTTTTTTTCTGTAGTGGGGGGGTGTTGTAATGTATTTTTTTATTTTCTGTAATGTTCCTTTTTTAATTTTTGTGATTTAGGTTTTTTTATTTTATGTAATGTTGATATTTTATTTTTGGTTACTTTAGTTTTTTTTATTTTCTGTAATTAGAGTGGTGGGGGGGGTTATTAGGGGGTAAGTAGGTAGTGAAGGTAGGTAGTGTTGGTGTTAATATGTTAGTGTAGAGGGGGGTTAGTTTAGATTTTATGGTTTATTAGGGGGCTATAGTGCAGTGTAGTGTTTATACTTAGTGTGATGAGAGTACTGGAGAACCCTCATAGCACTTACGGGGTAATGTTAGGCTTCTAACTGTCCCATGAGGGTCTTTAAATACCCTTATGGGACTAATGGGGTTAAATAGAGGCTTATGAGGGTCTGTATAGACCCCCATAAGAGACCGGGTTAAAATTGTGTAGTGCTTACACTTTGGGTCATGAGGGTCCTGGATGACCCTCATGGCACTTATAGTGTTATTACATGCATTCATTAGTGTGTTATAGGGGTCTATATAGTTGAGGCACACAGTACACTCACATTGTGTGACAAACAGCATTTCAACACTTTTTTTTATTGTCTCATCATTTTTGACGGGCAAGTTGCTATTAATAATAATAACGCCTCAAAACAGACTGCTATAGCAATAGTTCTAAATAAGGGACAACTATGGAGTCAGCTGTAATTTGAAAAACCTTATAACTGAAACAAAGTCCAGTTCTTTTTGTCTTAGTTTACTATTTATGTATATTTTTTTTAAAACATTACAATGCACAGTATTGTAGGATGTTAGTAAAAGCTGTAATACTAATGCAATATAAAATGATATTGCTAGAAAAATGGAAATGCAATATTTGGAAAAGAGAAGTTTCGGTCTAATGGATGTTAGAGACAGATATTAAAAACATAGTTACATAGTAAGTAAGGTTGAAAAAAGACTTTCAGTCCATCAAGTTCAACCTGTTAAGATCTCCTCTGATCTGCAATATGCGGATTAGTTATTAATTAAATTATTGATTAAATAATTATTAATAGTATAGTATTGGAGAATGAATAAAGAGTTAGTCCATCAAGTTCAACCTTTTTAGATCTCTATTGATCTTTTTAATTTGGACTATTTATTATTATTGTTAATTGTTAATTATTGTTAATTGATCCAGAGGAAGGCAAACATAAAAAAAACCCCATTGAAACTTTGCCAATTGTCTCATAAGGGGGAAAAAAAGCAAAATTCCTTCCTGACCCCAGAAACTGGCGATCAAATTTCTCCCTGGATCAATATTCCTTCGCTAGTTATCTAGGATAGCCTTGAATGCCCTCTTTATTCAGAAATATATCTAACCCCTTTTTGAAGTTGTCTATCGAATTCGCTGTCACCACCTCCTTTGGTAGAGAATTCCACAGTTTAACCACCCTAACTGTGAAGAACCCTTTTCTTTGTTTAAGGTGAAATCTTTTTTCCTCTAACCTCAACGGATGTCCTCTTGTCAGTTGAAAATCTCTTGCTACAAAAAGCTCACTTGACAAAGCCTTATATGGACCCTGGATGTATTTAAATAACGTAATCATATCTCCTCTTAGACGCCTTTTTTCTAGCGAAAATAAGTTTAATTTTGCTAGTCTTTCTTCATAACTTAGCCCCTCCATTCCCCTTATTAGTTTTGTAGCCCTTCTCTGTACTTTTTCCAGCTCTAAGATGTCTTTTTTGTGAGGTGGTGCCCAAAATTGTACTCCATATTCCAAATGAGGGCGTACTAGAGATTTGTATAGTGGCAGAATTATATCTTCTTCCCTGGCTTCTATACCCTTCCTAATACATGCTAATATTTTATTTGCCTTTGCAGCCGCTGCTTGGCTTTGAGCGCTGTTACCTAGGTGGTTGTCCACTAGTACTCCCAAATCCCTTTCAATATCTGATACCCCTAGATTTGCTCCATTAAGATTATAGATTGCTTGGCTATTTTTCCTTCCCAAATGCATAACCTTACATTTATTTGTATTAAATCTCATCTGCCATTTAGCCGCCCATGTCTCTAATTTATGCAAATCCTTTTGTAGGGAAAGTACATCATTATCTGATTTTATTACCTTGCACAACTTAGTGTCATCAGCAAAAATGGAGACACTACATTCGAGTCCTACTTCAATGTCATTAATAAATATGTTAAAAAGGAGAGGACCCAATACTGAGCCCTGAGGAACCCCACTTATCACATTAGACCAATCGGAGTATGTTCCATTTACAACAACCCTTTGCTTCCTGTCTTTTAGCCAGCTCTCGATCCATGAGCAGATATTTACTGCAATTCCTGTATCCCTTAGTTTGCTCACTAGTCTTCCATGTGGCACTGTATCAAATGCCTTTGAAAAATCTAAAAAGACTACATCCACTGAGTTGCCCTGATCCAAGTTCCTACTAACCTCCTCATAAAAACTAATTAGATTGGTCTGACACGACCTTTCCTTCATAAATCCATGTTGACTGCTACCTATGATCCTGTTCAAATAGACATATTCTTGTATTCTGTCCCTTATTAACCCTTCTAAAAGCTTCCCAACTACAGAAGTGAGGCTCACTGGTCTATAATTCCCCGGATTTGCTCTAGATCCCTTCTTAAATATAGGTATCACCTCTGCTTTTCTCCAGTCATCTGGTAGAGACCCTGTAGTGAGCGAGTCTTTAAAGATTAGATATAATGGTTTGGCTATTACAGAACCCAGCTCCCTCAGTACCCTTGGATGTATTCCATCAGGACCTGGGGCTTTATTAACATTTATTTTCTCCAACCTCTTTTGTATTTCTTCCTGCGTTAACCAATTATTTAGTGAAGGTAGTGTAGCCCCATTATGTTGCAGTGTCCCAACCACTGGTACCTCCCTTGTGTAAACCGAAGAAAAGAACCTATTTAGCTCATCTGCCTTTTCCTGGTCACTAATTATCAGATGGCCTGTGTCACATTGTAATGGTCCTATCGATTCCTTCCTGGCCTTCTTCCCATTAATATATTTATAAAATATTTTAGGGTTAGTCTTACTTTCCATTGCAACTGACTTCTCATTTTCTATTTTAGCCAGTCTAATAGCCCTTTTGCAAGCCTTGTTGATTTCCTTATAGTCACATAAAGATGCCTCTGTTCCCTCCTTCTTGTATAATTTAAATGCATGCTTCTTTTTCCTCATCATGATCTTTAAGTCATTGTTAAGCCACATGGGATGTGATTTACTCCTATTTATTTTATTTCCACATGGTACATGCTGATGAGTATGTTTATTTAGTAAGGATTTGAATGTTGTCCATTTATTTTCAGTATTCTTCCCTGTAAGTTCTTTGTCCCAGTCTATATGTTGTATTGCTGCCCGTAGCCCATTAAAGTTAGCCCTTTTAAAATTTAGAGTTTTTGTTGGCCCCTTACAACTCTGTTTTTTGTATTCAATCTCAAATGAGACTGTGTTGTGATCACTGTTCCCCAAGGGTTCCCCTATTTTTACATTTGATATTATATCAATATTACTTGTGATGACTAAATCCAAGATGGCCCCATTTCTAGTAGGTTCTTGTATTACCTGGGCTAGATAATGATCCCTGAGTGTACTCAAGAACCTGCTCCCCTTAGCTGAGCTGCTGGTCTCGTTTATCCAGTTTATATCAGGGTAATTAAAGTCTCCCATTATTAGAACTTGCCCATGCTTAGCTGCATTTCCAATCTGTAACAATAATTGTATTTCCTCACTTTCAGCTATATTTGGGGGTTTATAGCATACTCCCACCAATATGCATTTAGAATTAGCTCCTCCACTATTTAGCTCAACCCACAAGGATTCAATGATGCCGTTAGTGCCAGCATAAATATCTTCTCTAACTATAGGCTTAAATTCAGGCTTAACATAAAGACAGATCCCTCCTCCTCTTTTACCATTGCCCCTATCTTTCCTAAATAGGTTATAACCATCCAGATTAACAGTCCAGTCATGAGATTCATCCCACCATGTTTCCGTAATGCCTATTAAGCCCCATTTTTCTTGTACTGCTAATATTTCTAGCTCATCCATTTTCCCAGGCAAACTTCTTGCGTTTGCAATCATACACTTTATGTTGCTATGGCTCTGCTGATGTGAAGTGCCTGCCACTGTATTTGAGGCCCCTATTAATATCTCCCTACTTTCTATTGTAACCCTCCCCCCTTCTCCTCCCCCATGGGTAAATAATTCATCCCTTTCCCTCTCTACCCTATTTACCCCAATACTTCTATATAGTCCCTCCCCCCCACCTACAAGTTTAAAAACTCCCCCAGCCGTTCTACCATCCTATTCCCTAGCACAAAAGCGCCCTCATCATTAAGGTGCAATCCATCCCTGCTATAGAGATTGTACCCAAGTGAGAAGTCAGCCCAGTGCTCTAAAAACCCAAAACCCTCTGCACTGCACCACTTTTTTAGCCACGCATTAACCTCCCTAAGCTCCTTCTGCCTCCCTGGGCTAGCACGTGGCACTGGTAGTATCTCAGAAAATACTACCTTGGAGGTCCTTGCTTTAAGCTTATTCCCTAATTCTCTAAAATCATTCTTTAGGACGCTCCATCTTCCACTAACTTTGTCATTGGTACCAATGTGTACCAAGACCGCCGGTTCATTACCAGCCCCTCCCAATAATTTATCCACCCGATCCACAACATGCCGAACCCGAGCACCCGGGAGACAGCAAACAGTTCGATTGCTGGGATCTGGGTGACAAATTACCCTGTCTACCTTCCTAATAATAGAGTCCCCTACCACCAAAACATGTCTGTTGCTCTGCCTATTCTGCCCTCCCTCTTCTCCAGTAGAGCTGTTCGCCCGGCTGTTAGAGGGAACAGCTCTATCTGGCATTGCCATTCCTGAATGGACATCGCCAACAGTTTCACTCAATCTGGCAAATCTGTTGGTGTTTGACAACTCAGAACTGGCCTGCCTCCTCCTGTTCCCCCTGCTTCCCCTTGTAACTGTAACCCAGCTACCTCCCTGGCCATCCTCCCTAGCCCCAGCTCCTCCCTCCATACTAGGCCCAGCTAAACTGTGCTCCGTGAGCACCAATTCCCTTTCCAGTGGAGCAATATCACTAAGTGCTGCAATTCTCCTCTCCAGATCTTCAATTTGAGCTTCCAAAGAGGCAACATGCTCACACCTGTCACAGAGGTATGGACCCTGGATCATATGTTCCAGTAGTGCATACATTTGACAGGATGTACACTGAATAAGGTTGCCACTGGACTGACTCATAATTATTATTATTGTCTACGAAATTTCAGTGGGAAAAATAAAGAATATAATATAATATATTTATATAAAGTTTTCCTCCTTTGCACTATAAATCTGCCCTCCCTTTTCTTTGAAGGCCCTCCTTTTATTTAAACTCCTAGGCTTTTACTAGAATTGCACTTGATACTGAAAATGTTCGCAAGCTCACAAGTTCCCCTTCTCCGGTTTCTATTAACTTCTGCCTTCTCGCCTGGGCACAATTAGTGCACTCTGCAATTTATCAGCCTTTACTTGTAAGGTAAATCCACTTGTAAACAGGCCCCAAACCAGCTCACAAACCTTTTATACAAGTTTAACAGTCAAGCCACACCCCTCTCACCTGGGCACAATTAGTGCACTCTGCAGTTTATTAGCCTTTACTTTTTAAGGTAAATCCACTTGTAAACAGGCCCCAAACCAGCTCACAAACCTTTTATACAAGTTTAACAGTCAAGCCACACCCCTCTCACCTGGGCACAATTAGTGCACTCTGCAGTTTATTAGCCTTTACTTTTTAAAGTAAATCCACTTGTAAACAGACCCCAAACCAGCACACAAACCTTTTATACAAGTTTAACAGTCAAGCCACACCCCTCTCACCTGGGCACAATTAGTGCACTCTGCAGTTTATTAGTCTTTACTTTTTAAGGTAAATCCACTTGTAAACAGACCCCAAACCAGCTCACAAACCTTTTATACAAGTTTAACAGTCAAGCCACACCCCTCTCACCTGGGCACAATTAGTGCACTCTGCAGTTTATTAGCCTTTACTTTTTAAGGTAAATCCACTTGTAAACAGACCCCAAACCACCTCACAAACCTTTTACACAAGTTTAACAGTCAAGCCACACCCCTCTCACCTGGGCACAATTAGTGCACTCTGCAGTTTATTAGCCTTTACTTTTTAAGGTAAATCCACTTCTTTATTAAGAATATTAGCAAGAGTGCACTGTTAATGATGTGTGTAATGACTGTGGCCTCAATTCTATGGCTACCAGTAAAATTCTCGGAAGGCTGACTTGAAGCTACGGGAAAAGCTTATTACCAGTGCAATTCTATGGCTCTCAGAAAAAGAAGCTGGCAAAACGTACTGACTCGCACCCAGAAGGGTTTGCTTAAAGCTCTATAGCTCTAATGTGTGCTAGCAGGACACTCTGGTCCCTATTCAATTGCAAGCCTGCAGTTGCCTTCATACCAGCCATAAGTCTGCGACTTGAAATTTGCAAAAGTTACAGAGTGATTCAATTGATCAAGCGCACAACTACCTGGCCAAAATCTAAACCGTAAACCAAGCACCCGTCAGTGGCATGATCAATTAAGCAAGGCTGTAACTAACGATTTAGAAATCGACAATAGTAAATGAGACCGTCATCATGACCTCAGTAAAACATGGAGGTTAACCACAATCAATTAGCATTTATAAGTCCGATATGCGCGCTGACTCGCAATTCGGCAATGTATAAAATAATAAAAAGGAATAACGATACTATTCTAGTCCATGTGGGTGGCCTGATATGTATAAACTCCTTGATTCCTGGGATTAATATAACATGGAAATAAAACGTGAAAAAAATATTTTTTTATTGCAGATTTGCGAGCTTGAGACTGTTGTGCAATTAATTCTAATGTCTTTCATCTCTTACACCGTCTCTTAAAGTGCAGTATTAATCTTTTATTTGCAGTTATTGTGCTACAAACAGATGTTTAACACCCTTGCGAGTCCTATCTGGTACTCGTAAGATTTTCGTCTACATTTGCCATTTACAGGTGTGAAAACATTTGCAGTTTTGAGGAAGTGTAGCGATTTGCGATTGTAACATTTACGGGCTTGAAAGATCAAAGACTGAGATGGGTCAGAGTTACCATTTTGACAACCGCAGGGATTTTCAGCCTGTAACCTGCAAATTGTCTGCGGGTAGCTAAAAGACGCCAATTGAATAGCAAATTTATTTACGGGCTACGTTACGGACTCCGGTAACTAACAATTGCTTAATTGAATAGAGGCCTCTGAATCTCGGTAGTCCCCATAGCAATGCTACAGAATATTACCCACCTGCTTGAATACCTTACACTAGCCTTACAAACCTCCCTTACCCTATCTACTTATATAAACCCCTGTCTCATACTGGCTTCGGGTATGAAGGAGGATTCCCTGTAAAACTCGGATTTATAAAGGGTAGCAAATATTTAGGGGAATCCCAGGCTCATAAGAGGTTGTGGTATTAAGCCTTCAGTTGTAATAGATTTGATCAATCAAACCTTAAATCCTACACCATTAAGCTTCATAGCAACATATTTCAGGCATCCAGGCTTCTCAGAGGCACTTGTTCTGCCTTTACCAAGGTTGAAAGTACCCAGAAGTTTTTTTTAAACTTTCGTCACTCTTTTCAAATAAACTTCAGCAAGATTGGGTATTGTTACGGTAGGCATATGATAGAGGTTTTTAAAATAATTCTGGAACAAGTTCTCTGATCTTACAATACTAGGGACATTTCATGCACTTGGATAGCATTTCTCAGAGTTTAGATTTAGTTGTGGGATGGGATAGCTTGTGGTGATTTAAAGGTGAACTTCACTCTATTCCTTTGTGATTATCAAGCCATTTATTCTTGCACACGTTGCATGTGCGACCGTGAACATGATCAATTAGTCAAACCAGTAGTTACGGGTTTAGACAGAGCCAATGGAAAAAGAGATCGGCATCATTATGTCACTAAAAAAGGGAGGTTAGATTTCAAAGCCATACGGGTTTCAATCATGACTTTCGATAGGACCCGAATTCCAGAAATAATACAATATTAAAAAATCAGTAAATATGATATTCAAGTCAATGCGAGTTCCATTATATGTATTAACACGTTGATTGCTGGGGGCGATATAACACGGAATATAAACATAAAATAATGTACTTTATATTGCAGATTTGCGAGCTTGAGAATGTTGTGCTATTTATTTCAATACCTAACATCACTTTCCCTTTAATTATAAGTACATTAGTGTGTGTATTTTTGTAGTTACAGTGCTACGGATAGGACTTTAACCCCCTTGCGGGTCCTCTCTGGTACCCGTTGACTTTTTGGCTCCATTTGCGGGTTACAGGGTTGAACGCCAGTGGATTCGTAGCAATTTAATAGCGCATTTTGGAAGGGAACAGTTATGGGCTTGACAGATCAAAGGATTTGCAGCCGCCAGGTTCAGATTTCGGCATCCCGTAGGGTTTCTTCGCACTTAACCCACAAGTTATTAGCAGGTTGCTTTACGGTGCCAATTTAACCGACATAAGTATTGCGTGTTACCTTACAGGCTACGGTTTTATATGTTGAGGGATTTTAATAGGGCTGTTAGACTGTTAATAATTCAAACTTGGGATTTCCTTTCCAAGGGGCTATTTTTTATATGCCTTGAACATGCCTTTTTGTCACTGTACTTGTATACATCTATTCTTAACTTAGATGACACAGCAAAACGACATAAATTATGGTGCAAAATCCAAGGCAAACATAGCTAATATCATACTGTGTAGTGATATATAAACGTATATATATATAAAATATATATACAGTAGATTCTCAGTTATCCGGCATCCATGGGGATTGGTAAATGCAGGATAAATGTAGTTTCTGGTAGCTTGAGATTAAAAGAGGCCTAGATTATCAGCACATAGGATGATCTGCTAAGTATATTTGTCAGTGAGGGCTGTTCTAGTAGCAGCAGCAGCTTTCACTCCTCCCTTACACACAGGTACGTTCCCGCTGAATCCGGGGAATGTAACACCAACACTGCACTGGCTCAGTCACTCATATCTGTCTGCTTCCAGGTAAAATTGAATCGTAGAGATATACAGTGGATAAAAACTAGGTGCCTGTGAGCATGTTGTGGCATGACAACCTGGCTCCTGGCATTTGTTGAGCTCTGTAAATTTAATTTTGTATTTAAAGTACAGTATTCAATTTTTTCTGGTTGCTTGTGTTCTGAGAGTCTACTGTATATTGTATTAAACCGTTTTTTTTACCTACATCAAAATCTGAAAAAATAATAATAAAGCATGCAAAATATATTTATTAAAAATATTACATTAAAATTGCATAAAATAAAAACAAACAAGATCAACAAATGTTCCATACACTAATGGGGATAAACACCCACACACATTGAGTGAGTTATAATGCTCCAGGCTGTCTGCGTTATTTATTGTTGCTTTGCTTGAGGGTATTAAATTCCTGGAGTGATCTTGTGTTCTTCTTACACTAGCTGTTCAATTTAAATTCAGTTTCAAAGCAATGTACAATCAGTTTCTCTTTTAACTCTATTTTTGCTTTAAATGCAAAACACTACTAACGAGTTTACATGTTATATTAGCAGGAAAGTCTTACTTTAGCGAAAAGATAACCAAGGAGAAGCCATATAGTTTTATATGTTGCTGAACAAAACAAAATTGAGCAAATTGATTATTTAAAACTTACTTTCATCATTGTTGTAAGATCTTAAAAGCTGTGGCTATATTTGTTTAGAATGTACTGTACAGTCTCAGAATGAGCTGTAAACTATAAATAAGGTACCAGCCAATGTATTTTTTTATGTTGTGCACATACACTTGCTCTTACCAAGGGCCATATTCAATTGATCTTACGGGCTAATTTCCTACTCAATTGGTGGCTTTTTGAGGGTTCGAACAGCTTCCGAGTTACGTCCTTTAAAAATATGGCGATGGTTAAACTCGTAACTTTCAGCCCCCAGAAGTCTTTGATCTTTCATGGACGCAAAATCGCTATTGAATTGCTCAATTTACCCAAGCCAGTAAATGTTTTCACATCCGTAAATGGCACATGAAGGAGAAAATCCTACGAGTGCTAGAGAGGACCTGCAAGGGGGTTAAACACCTATTCGTAGCACTGCAAAAGCAAATCAAAAATCACTACTGCACTGTAAATAACAGGGAAAGCGATGATAGACATTAGGATTGATTGCCCAACAGTCTCAAGCTTGCAAATTGGCAGGAAATTTAATTTATTTTTATGTGTAATTTCGGGGTTAAATCAATCTCGGGTATTAATGAGTTAATACATATCAGGCCACCCATACGGACTAGAACAGTATTGGCATTAATATTCATTATTCTTTATTTTGAGGGTTTGCAAGTCTGATCGCATATCAGACGCCCAAACCTAATTGTAACCTCCATGTTTTACTGCCGTAATAATGACAGTCTAACTTTTTATTGGCTGATTCGAAATGGGAGGTTATGGGCTTGCTTAATTTATGATGTTCCTGCCCTGAACTGCGGGCTTGAGCAATTGAATAGCATTGTTAGCTGCAGACATTCGGCCATCTGCGATAGAGTTGCGGGCTTGTGGCCTCATTCTATTATCGGCCGTAGGAGATGCGGGGCCTTAAGGACCGTCCGCAGGCTATTTGCCTATTCTATTCCCTTCCGGCCGAGGGCTCCGGCAGGCTTGCGGCCGGCACCCTGTTATCCCTTGTGGCCGCACGCGCAGCAGGAAAGCCTTTGATCTTAAACGTCTGCAAGAGTTCCAGCCGCAAGAAAGCCCTGGTTGCTATTCAATTGCTATGGGAACCCTCTCGGCAAGGCTAAAACGGAGCCGCAGCTTACACCAAAAAGGTCCCGCAAGCACACAATTAAGCACATAATAAAGCCATAATAAAGCCATCCTGCACTCTGATGAGACGATTAAGTGATTGGAGGTGTTAGCATTCATAGCACAACATTCCCCTACACTCAAATCTGAAAATAATATTTATTTTATTTCATGTCAAATATCCGTGGACAAAGTCCCGAGGGCTTGGAGCACCTCAGACCCGCCCAGGCTGCGGGACGGAAAATAAACCGTTAATGAAATAGCGGATTTGGGCGATGTGCAAGTTTGAGAGGGTGTTGTTATTAATCCTCATGTCCCCAATTATGATGCCTATCATTTACAGAGCTTTACAGTGCCATCTTGAATTTATATTTGCATTTAAAGTTTTCTGACCTTGCGGCCGGTTGCATGATATGCGGCCGGCCGTAAGGGGGATATTCTGCGGGGCCGTCCATTTGAATTGCAAGGTCATATGCAAGAAATTACAGCCATACTGGTCACCATGGCTTCATGGTGACCAATCGGATCGCGCTCATGCGCATTGCTTGGTGTGAGCCGCTCATGCATTAGCGACGTATGCCCACATCACGTCGAAAGTTGCACATGCGCAAAGCATGCCATTAGCGCATGCGCAAAGCGCGTCCTTAGCCGCGCATGCGCAAAGCGCGGTCTTAGCCGCTTATGCGTTAATTGCGGCGTTATCTGCGCATTGCGCATCAGCGGAGCATAAGTGGAGGGGGAAACAACAGAGAGGGAGAGAGGGGGAAGTGACACAGAGGGAGGGGGGAAGAGACACAGAGGGAGAGGGGGGAAGAGACACAGAGGGAGAGGGGGCAAAGAGACACAGGGGAGGGGGAAGGGGGAAAGAGACACTGGGGGAAAGAGACAGGGGAGGGGGAACGAGACACAGGGGAGGGAGAGGAGGGGGAAATAGACACAGGGGAGGAAGAGGAGTGGGGGAAGAGACACAGTGGAGGGAGACGAGGGGGAAGAGACACGGGAGTGAGAAGAGGGGGAAGAGACAGGGAAGTGAGAGGAGGGGAAGAGAGACAGGGGAGGGGGTAACAGACACGGGGGAGGGGGGCAGGTGGGAAAGTGACACAGGGGAGGGGGGAACAGACACAGGAGAGGGAGAGGGGGAAAGAAGGCGCTCATTGTGAGGCCCGTCATGAGCGCCAAAGGAGCTCATCCCGAGACCAGTAATGTAGAGGAGGAGAGGCTCCCATTGTGTGGCAAACAGCATTGCCAGGGTTCACTTTTTATTGCCGTCATTTTTGATTGGCAAGTCGCTAGTATATTATAATTAGACAATTCTCAATCGGTGGCAATAAGGTCTATGAAGTTCTGCTTATATTGATACAAAACCTTATAGAAAATGATTTGCTGTATATCATTATAAATATTTTTAATTACATTTAAGAATTATTATTTTTAGAATTAGAAAGAACATTCACGTGTATATTCATTTTAGTACTACTGAATTTGGGTTCATATTATTTGATTTTAATTTAATTAATGTCAAGGATATTTCAAACTGTGACTTTTGTGTTTTATGCAAAGCGCGGTCTTAGCCGCTTATGCGTTAATTGCGGCGTTATCTGCGCATTGCGCATCAGCGGAGCATAAGTGGAGGGGGAAACAACAGAGAGGGAGAGAGGGGGAAGTGACACAGAGGGAGGGGGGAAGAGACACAGAGGGAGAGGGGGGAAGAGACACAGAGGGAGAGGGGGCAAAGAGACACAGGGGAGGGGGAAGGGGGAAAGAGACACTGGGGGAAAGAGACAGGGGAGGGGGAACGAGACACAGGGGAGGGAGAGGAGGGGGAAATAGACACAGGGGAGGAAGAGGAGTGGGGGAAGAGACACAGTGGAGGGAGACGAGGGGGAAGAGACACGGGAGTGAGAAGAGGGGGAAGAGACAGGGAAGTGAGAGGAGGGGAAGAGAGACAGGGGAGGGGGTAACAGACACGGGGGAGGGGGGCAGGTGGGAAAGTGACACAGGGGAGGGGGGAACAGACACAGGAGAGGGAGAGGGGGAAAGAAGGCGCTCATTGTGAGGCCCGTCATGAGCGCCAAAGGAGCTCATCCCGAGACCAGTAATGTAGAGGAGGAGAGGCTCCCATTGTGTGGCAAACAGCATTGCCAGGGTTCACTTTTTATTGCCGTCATTTTTGATTGGCAAGTCGCTAGTATATTATAATTAGACAATTCTCAATCGGTGGCAATAAGGTCTATGAAGTTCTGCTTATATTGATACAAAACCTTATAGAAAATGATTTGCTGTATATCATTATAAATATTTTTAATTACATTTAAGAATTATTATTTTTAGAATTAGAAAGAACATTCACGTGTATATTCATTTTAGTACTACTGAATTTGGGTTCATATTATTTGATTTTAATTTAATTAATGTCAAGGATATTTCAAACTGTGACTTTTGTGTTTTATGCAATAAATCACATCATTCCCTTAAATACCAAACATTTTCAGTTATCCACTTTTTTCCATTCTATTATAGCAATAAAAAATCTGTCAAACATTACATTAATCACTGGAATCCATTTAATCAAAAAATTAAGTAATAAGAAATCTATGAACAGTAACATTCACATATTTATCCCTTCATATGTTGGCTCTATATCCTCATCATCTCTATTAGATTGTAAGTTCTCAATTATTGTTATGTATAATATTGTACTGACATGATATACAGTATACATATAATAGGCTGAACTGATGAATGTTTCTCAACATAATGTTTCTCGCTAGTAGGTGAAACCTCTCCACAGAGGTCAACAGGAAACTGAAGAGGCCTTGTCTAGTTACCCCTCCTTCGCATTTTAGGGGGAAGAGATACAGGGGAGGGAGAGGGGGGAACAGACACTTGGGGAGGCAGAGGGGGAAAGAGTCACAGGGGAGGGAGAGGGGAGGAGAGGCACAGGGGAGGCAGAGGGGAGGAGAGACACAGGGGAGGGAGAGGGGGAAAAGACACAGGGTAGGAAGAGTGGGGGAACAGACACTAGGGGAGGCCGAGGGGGAAAGAGACACAGGGGAGGGAGAGGGGAGGAGAGACACAGGGGAGGCAGAGGTTAGCTGCAAAAATGATAAAACCCAGCTAAAATAAGGTATATAACTTAGCCTGTTGAATTTAAAATAAACAGACGGACTAAAATGTTATAGAAAATTTATGAGATAATGAATATTGTCACTGATCCCTATTCTCGATGCTCTACAAATAAACCAAGACAATAATCATACAACTATTTATTTTCTTTGTGTTTTAGTCCATAGATAAGATTACACTGATCAACGAAACATTGAATACATAGACATAGTTATGGCATTATTTCAACACATAAAGATTCATAGCTGAAAATAGCAAACAGTTATTAAGAGTAAATATATTTAGAAATAGTTAAAAATTTCAGTTAATATTTAAAATTCTGTATTTTTCAAGGTACAGGTATACTTGATAGGCTAAATCTCCAGCTGCCCACCATTTTATATTTTGTTTGTTCCTATATGCGTATTAATATTAAATCAGTGTTTTGGGGTTTGTGCCTAGATTACAACATGTCTCTTAGGTTCACCATTTTAAATTTTACCAGTTCTGTTTTCCCTACAATTAAGACAATCTTATTTATCTATACCTCAAAATAAAAAAAAATGGTTACATTAAGAAGAACTTTGATTACCTCGAATACTTTAATTTTTTTTAAAATTTGGACACAATTATTGTCACTTTTTACATATTTCTTCTAAATTAAGCTGCAAACATTTACATGGGACTGTTGAATTGAAGTTAAAATAAACAGACTGACTAAAAATATGTTATAGATAATCATCTAACAGAAAGAGAATTATCACTTATCCCTAGGCTTAATGCTCTACAAATAAACCCTGCCAATAATCATTCAACCATTTATTTTATTTCATGTTTTTAGTCAATCAATAAAATTATGCATCAAATCCACGGACAAAGTTAAGGCGTATTTCAACATATAAAATTCACAGCTCAAAATAGCAAACAGTTATTAAGGTTAATAATATTTAGAAATAGTTACAAATTTTAGCTGAGCTGTATATTTCAAGCTACAGATATTCTTCATAGACTAAGTCTCCAGCTGCCAACAATTTTATATCTTTGAACTGATCTCTTATGCAGTATAAATATTAAATCAATGTTTTTGGGTTTGTGCCTAAATTACAACATGTCTCTTGTTTCATTTTATTTGCTATTAAAGTGGTGCTTTGTTGTATAAAAATAGTCTGCAATATTGCATGTTGGTATGTTTCCCATACATAATCCCATTTGAATTCTGTTGACATTAACTACATATTATTAAACACAGTTCTTAATCAATACATCATCCGTCCTCACAATCTGCTATGTTGTACAACAATCAATTTCATGCTGTTAGAACATTTTGCTGTGACATTACATGGATGTGGGGGCTACAAAATATCCTAACTACAATCTTTATGTTCCTTTTTAACATCATTTCAACACGTGATTGTATTGAAAAATAGTTAATTTTATATAAATTTTAGAAATATACAAAATTGGAAGAAATGATTATAAGAAAAGAGGAAAATAGTTCACAGAACATTAGCACACCCTATTGGATATATGGTGTAAAGATTCTTTCAATTCACGTTAACGGAGTTAAAAAAAAAAACATTACATGCACATTTAGTATATTGTAATTCTTGTTATGTCTATACTCCAGTAACCTGCATATACACATACATTCCAACACTTCAAATGGCCAAAGGAGGGACGTGTATAACCTTGAAAAACTATAAACTGCTAGATAGTGTTTCTGTCATTCTGTACAATGAGTAAACGAAGAGCCCAATTCAATTGAGCTTTTGCATGTTACTGTAGCCCATTAGTGAGGTTGCAAATTAATTTGCTATTCAATTGGCGTCTTTTTGCAGTTTGAAACAGGTTATGAGTTACGGCCTTAAAAATTCTGACAGTTAAACCAGTAACTTACACACTGCCGAACCCTTTGATCTTTCAATTTCACGAGAATTACCAAGGCTAAAATCGCAAATTGTTATTCAATTGTTCAATTTCACCAAGCCCGCAAATGTTTTTACACCGGTAAATGGCAAAAGAAGGAGAAAATACTACGAGTGCCAGATAGGACTCGCAAGGGGGTTAAACACCTATTCATAGCACTGTAAATGCAAATAAAAAATCAATACTGCACTGTAAATAATGGAGAAAGAGATGACAGACAGAATTAATTGCACAACAGTCTCAAGTTCGCAAATCGCTTCAATCAGATGTTTAATTTTGGGGTTAAATCGATCTTGGGAATCAATGAGTTAATAAATATAAGGCAACCCATATGGGCTAGAACAGTATTGGCATTCATTTTCATAATTCTTTATTTTGAGGTTTTGCGAGTCTAAACGCATATCGGACCCCAAACCTAATTGATTGACAAGTAACCTCCATGTTTTACTGCCATAATAATAACAGTCTCATTTTCTATTGGATGATTCCAAATGGGAGGTTACAGACTTGCTTAATTGATCATGTTTCCGCCCTGAACTGTTACGAACCAGTGTATGGTTTCGGCTTTGGGCCATTGAATAGCTCCCGAATCGGAGACGAACGGGAGCCCGCAACACACCCGCAGACATATGGCCTAAAACTATCGAGTTGCAGCCTTACAATTGAATAGGGCCCTACGTTTTTATAAATACACACATAGGGCCGTTATTAGAATCCTTTGGCCCAATACACATCTAATAACCACAAATACAGATATACTTTGATAGATGTGTGCATACAGGGCCGAATTTACACCAGAGGCTCTCCAGGCATGTGCACCATTATAGTTCCTGTTAAAGTGGCACAGAAGATGTTCTAAATATGGTATAATTAAAACTATAGGTAATTACAAGTACTTTATCAACTGAATGTTGATAGCACTTTTCTTTTACGGTAAACTAACATTTAAGTTTGCAGTATTGATCTGACAGTCAATCTTTCTGACCCACCTACAATACAAGATTGTAATCTTTTTTTTTTTTTAATCTGATCTCAATGCCTTTATTACTTGATTAGGCCATGAGGCCATGTCCATTGTTTTCCATGCAGTCTCCTGGGTCTGTGCAACCAACCGCACAGATGACAATTTAGATTCTCTGGTATATCACTTTAAGTAGCCCGAAAAGGTTTGTAGGCAAATATATATCACATATTATAATTGTCAAACTGCGAGATGTCGTCATGCTTTGCTCTGTTGCGCACAACTTAGGCGATGAGCACCAAGGGCGCTCATCGCCTGCGAGCCTCGCATAGCGAGGCAAGCAGTTAAGGCATTAAAACTCTCAGCACTTAGGCGATGAGCTCCAAAGACGCTCATTGCCTGCGAGCTTTGCATAGCGAGGCAAGCAGTTGAGGCACTGAAACTCGGAGCACTTAGGCGATGAGCGCCAAAGGCGCTCATTGCCTGCGAGCCTCGCATACCAAGGCGAGCACTTGAACCATTGAAAGATGCAGGACTTAGACGAAATGAGCGAAGCGAGGTGAGCCGTTGAGGCATTGAAATACTTTGAAAATTTGATTGCTCGATATATTAATTAGAAATAGGTAATTTATATAAATGTATTAAGTAACTAAGTAATTATATATCTGTATTTGTGATGAGCAACGAACATCAGCGTTGAAAAGCTCAAAACTGGAAGGACAGGAGGGGAGAGACTCACAATGAGCGCCGAAGGTACTTAGAGGAGCAAAAATACATGAGAGGAGAGCCATGGAATGATCGCCGAAGGTGCTCAGCGCAAGGCTCGCAATGAGCGCCAAAGGCCCTCAGAGGAGAAAAAAGCTTTACGTTGTGTGGCAGACAGCATTTCCATGGCTTCACATTTTATTGCCCTGTCATTTTTGACAGGCAAGTCGCTATTATATATATCGGGAGGAAATACGGTATATATATTGGGAGGAAAAAAGGTTTCTAATAACGGCCCTATATATTTATTTCTATTTCCTCCCAAAAAAGGTCTTATATTATTTTTTGCTCTAAAAGACGCTTTAGGGCTTATTTTTGATGGATATCTTATTTTTTCATGTAAAACAATTAACATTTATTCATGTACAACAATCTCCATTTATTCATGTATAGAAATCTACATTTATTCAAATATTTTTAATATTAGCTTTTAGTTGTTTTTTTGCCCTTGGGACCCCCCCCCCCCCCCCCCTTTGCACATGGGAGCCTCAACCTCATCCTCTCAAGACTCTCCACCTTTCTTAACCTGATCCACAGAACTGGTCTTTTCTGCCTCTTCAGCGCCTCCCCTGCTGGCCATCCTAACTGGGGCTTATGTGTGGGGTAGAGCTTATATTATGAGCATCCTGAAAAATCATGTTAGGGCTTATTTTCATGTTTCAGGGGAATACGGTATATACAGTAAAATCCTGATTATCCGGCACTCAACTAACCGGGACTCTCAAGCAATCGTCACCTGCTTCCATTCTTAGATTGACAAAAACTCCCACTTAATCGCCATTATCTGGCACAACTGCAATCCAAATTTTTGTATTGAAATGTCAACTTTTTTTGTGTAGTTTTCTTTAGCTTTAAATGACTTAGATTAGATAGCAGTAGCTCTTTAATATATAGTTTAAGGGTTTTTAGGGGTTTAGGATTAATTAGGCTTTATAAAACAGTGACTCTCAAGCAACCGGCAACTACACTTATCCGGCAATAGGCAGTCCCTGTGGGTGCCGGATAACGAGAGTTTGTATACACATAAATAAGTAAATAAATATATATAATATTGCTTATGTGTGTATATAAATACATAACTACCCAGAATTCGTAGCGTGCAATGAAAAGTTGGTGCTTGGTATCCTGTGCTAAAGAGCTAAAAAATAAATCTATCTATATTATCAAAATATATATGTATATATATTTATACATATGTGTGTATTTATATATATATATATATATATATATATATATATATATATATATATATATATATATAGTAAATAAATAGTACATCTGTGTTCACATTTGAATGTCTAAAACAAGTTTAAAAACCTGCTTCCAGCTCAGAATTCCGAGAAAAACAGTTATTACACTGCATTCTGGGAAGTTGAACTGGGACATGCAAATGTGCCCACAAATGCCTATATATATACAGTCGTGCTTAAAAGTTTGCATATCCTTGGTGAATTGGTGATATATGTACCATTTTTAAAGAAAAACATGAGTGAGCAGGCGAAACACATTTCTTTTATTTCTTATGGGATTCCTATTCAACTGTAGGCTATAACAGAATGGCACTATCATAAAATAAAACATGGCAACAAAGAAAAAAATGAAATGACCCGGTTCAAAAGTTTGCATACCCTTAGTTCTTAATAGTGTGTATTGCCCCCTTTAGCATCAATGACAGCGTGCAGGCTTTTGTAATATTTGTCTATGACTCCAGGTCATGCAAAGTCTTTAGTCATCTTGCATGAACCGAACATTTGAAATCTCCTTAGAGTGGCTCAATGATATTAAGGTCAGGAGACTGTGATGGCCACTCCACAACCTTCACTTTTTTCTGCTGTAACCAATGGAGGGTCAACTTGGCCTTGTGCTTAGGGTCCTTGCCATGCTGGAAAGTCCAAGAGCGTCCCATGCGCAGCCTTTGTGCAGAAGGCTGCCAGTATTTTCTGATAACATGTTGCAATCATCTTGCCATCAATTTTCCCTGTGCCTTAGATCTCACACCCGCCCCCCCCCTTCCCTCCCCAAACATCAGTGAGCCACCACCATGCTTCAAAGTTGGGGTGGTATTGTTTTCACTATAGGCCTTGTTGACCAGTCTCCAAATATAGCTCTTATGATTGTGACCATAAAGCTTTATTTTTGTCTCCTCACACCAAACTACAGTGTGCCAGAAGCTGTGAGGCGTGTCAAGGTGTTGTCGGGCATATTGTAACCAGGCTTTTTTGTGGCAGTGGGGAAGTAAAGGATTATTTCTGGCAACTCGACCATGCAGCTCATTTTTGTTCAAGTATCGTGAAACAACCAGTCTGTCTTTTTCCAAAGCATCCTGTATTTCTTCTGAGGTTACCTGTGGGTTTTTCTTTGTATTCCAAACAATTTTTCTTGCAGTTGTGGCTGAAATCTTTCTTGGTCTACCTGACCCTGGTTTGGTATCAAGAAATCCCTGAATTTTTCACTTCTTAATAAATGATTGAACAGTACTAACTGGCATTTTCAAGGCTTTTGATATCTTTTTATATCCTTTTTCATCTTTGTGAAGTTCCATTATCTTTTGACAGTTCTTTTCTGCTCCCCATGGCTCAGTATCTTGCCTGCTCAGTGCATCCACATGACAGCTAACACACTCATTGACTAATTATACACAGACACTAGTTGCAAATTAAAAAGCCACAGGTGTGGGAAATTAACCTTTAATTGCCATTTTAACCTGTGTGTGCCACCTTGTATGTCTGTAACAAGGCAAACATTCAAGTGTATGTAAACTTTTGATCAGGGCCATTTGGGTGATTTCTGTTAGCATTATGATATAAAAAGAAGCCAAACAAGTATGTGATAATAAATGACTTTATATGATCACTATCCTTCACTAAAATACTTTTTTTTTGTTTTATCAGTCTATTTTTTTTTTAAATAAATGCCTAAAATGTCACAATTACTGCCAGGGTATGTAAACTTTTGAGCACAACTGTATAATTGAACAGTGTAGCAGCCGTGAATGTCCAATAATCTAGTTATTTAGAAATTATTAATTTATATTTAGATATTTTTTATATATATATATATATATATATATATATATATATATATATATATATATACTGTATATATATTTGCTGTCTCCACTCTCTCTGCATCGTTGCTTACATTCAAACTGAGGGTACCATCTCATGTTTATATTATAATTACTTGGAAATTGCCCGTCAAAAATGACGGGAGTAAAATTGTAAGGCTAGCAATGCTGTTTGCCACATAATGTAAGGCAATGAGCCCTCTGAGCACCTTTGGCGCTCATCGTGTGGCTCGCAATGAGCGCCTTTGGTGCTCATTGCAAGCCTCTCCCCCATGTAGTTTATAGGAGTCGAGCTTGAGTGTAACAGTCTTGGGTTGTGTTACTGCCTTGATTTAAGTGTTAGTTGCTCGGGTTAACTGCTACTGCCTTGTGTTAAATGTTAGTGGCTTGGATTAAGTGTTACTGCTTAGGGCTATATTTTACGTCCTTCGGGCTAGTTTTACGTCCTTGGGCCTCGTTTTTGTCGTTTTGTGTTTTTTCTGCAGCCATTTTTTTTCTTGCTTACGCGATTTTTGATTGTTAAAAATTGGCAAATATGCATCAAATTAACTTGAAACCTTACTCACAGGCTCCCTGCCTCTCCCACTGTGGCGTGTATGTAAGTTAATTTGAAGCATATTTCTTGTTTTTTTTCATGTATTTTCAGTTCTGTGGTTCGGCCGTTAAAGTCATAATTTTGCGAGGCGCACAGTACATGTACAGGTTTTGGTCCTAAGTCCTAGGGTTCATAATTCCTGCATGCCTCAACTGCTCACCTCGCTTCGCGGCACTCATCGCAAGCTAAGTCCCGCGTGCCTCAATTGCTCGCCTCGCTCATTTGTGGGGCCAACATCGTAAGCGTTCCCAATACTGACAACTACATATGTGATGGTTTACCCTGGGTAAATATATGGCTGGATACATTCCCACTAATTGTTTATAACAAATTACAGTAAACAACTGTTTTTTATTGTGATGTGATTTAATAAAGGATGATTTTAACAGTTAATGTTAGGCACTCACCACTTTAAGAATATTGATGACCCTGTTTAAATATGTATGTGTTTATAATGATAGGTGAACGTGGCTGAATGTGTACATATTCATATGATTATATGTGAACCTACCTGAATACTTATACATTAATATAATAATTGACAATTGGGGTTAAATATTTATATTGTAATGGTCCCTGGCTTATGTCCCGTTTGTCTATATGAGACCGTGGCTGATGTATTTGTTTGTATGAGATGCTGACTAAATATTTACATATGGTATTACTATGATGATTACAGGTAACCCTCTCTGAATATTTATACATTTATATGATTATAGGAGGCCATGGCTGAATATGTGTACATATATAATATTAGAGGGAATCTAAATATGTAAATATGTACATGTTTATTTTATTGCTCAGGACCATGGCTGAATACGTGTAGATTTATTTCAATGTAGGGGACCCTAGCTAATTATGTATATGTTTATATTATAATTAAAGTGGGCCTTTAGTGAATGCTGATATAATATTAAGAGGTCCTGGTATAATATGTTTAGATTATAAGAGTAATCCTTACTCAACATAATTTCATGTATTTATTTGATCTAATGAAAAACTAGCTGCATAACTTTTTTTCACTGATTACTTATGCTCTTAGGCTGATTTTTTTCAAACAATTTCTGTTTTTCTTTGTGCAGTAGTTCTTTAGCTCTCATAAATAGTCAGTTTTTATTTGAAATACAGATGATCATGATATGTTTGTGTAACATATGATTGCTGAACTCCATAGAAATATATAAATAATATGGCCCAACATGAAATGCATTTAATAATAGAAATAGCTTGGTGTGTGTATGAGTAGCTATTTTGTCAAAATGGTGTCTATCTGGGGTACAATAATTGTGTTTATTGTGCTTTATATTAGAAAGTATGTGTAGATTCATCATTGGGTGGGGTTTTGACAGGTCTCACCAATATAACACCCTGTTTCACATTGTATTATGTATATCCACATTAAACAGTGCACATCAATATGACCCCCTGATGTTATAGGTCTTGTTGTTTTGTGTGGCTGTATCATCCTTGCAAACGTGTTGATATACTTTACAAAGACTTAAGTTTAGTTCCATTTTCTCTGTTATTTTGTTCCTTGGCCAATCTCCTGCTGACCAATGTTTTGTTTCAGGTGTTGGTGTCTGTCTTATATTTTGAGTTAGTAGTGGCTGTACATCTTTCAAAATTTTGCATATTTCATCTATTGTCGGATGGTATGTGGCAGAGATTACTTTCTGTCTATTGACACAAAGCTTGTAACCTTTCTGCCTGCAAGATTCAGACAGCAGGGCAAAACATAAACATTTTGCTTATTAATTTTAATTACTCAAAACACCATATTAAAAACTGCCCTTTGGAGATTATTTTAAAAGGGACACAGCTTAGGATCTAAATATGGTGTAATATAAATCTATAGGTAATAAAGTACTGTATTGACTGAATGTTATTAAAAAAAATCTTACTGTACACTTACATTGAAATCTGTATTTTTACCTGTCAAATCATGCTTTCTGATCCAACCAATCGATAGACTGAAATGTCTATTTAATGAGGTAATTATTGACAAAAAGTGCTGGTTAACCCCAAAGAGAGCTGAATGTTTTGTTTAAAATGCAAAGCCAAAAAAGCTATAGGAAAATTAAAAGATGGTATACTCAGACAACAAGGAATATTTAGGCTGATAAGGATAATTACACCCTGGGATTGTTAAATTATTTTGGAATTTTATACCATAAAGCTCCCTTTCAGTAATCATATTTTACTAAAATATCCTATTCTTCTATAGATAAGAGCTTTTCTAAGAATGGCAATGTGTATAGGCACATATTTCAATTTAACTAGTTTCTACCAAACTATGTTCTGTGGAACATGACCCATGCATGATCCATTCAGGCTAGTTGATGGAATAAATGACACGACAACTTGAGTTGGGAGAAACAACGGGCCACAGCTTTATTTAGACACAATGTAAACCAACAACCGTAACTTGTTTACTTCCTTCCGGGGGAGGAGCCCGGCCACGAACAGTGACCTCACGCTTTGAGCCCTGCCCAAAGCCCCAATGCTTATCTTTAAGCACGCCCTGTGAGGTGGGGCCATCGCCCCCTTAGGCCAGTGGGCCGGGCAACTCACCTCCCGCCGCACAGACATAAATTAACAAACACAACGTACAATAGCCACTTCTCCGAATTCTTTAACCAAAAATATATATATTAATTTCAATATTTCTTATTTATATTATATATACTTATTTTTTTTTTTTTTTTTTTTTTTTAAAAGAATAAACCATAACATCTGTTAACAACAAAATACAGGGTGGGTGGGTGGGATTCCAGTCGGGAGACCGCGCTGCTCTGCTCAATGGCGCGAAACGGGCTTCCGACACGCCCCCCGACGCTCCTGATTGGCTGATAGCCTCACAGGTTCCGCTGGGTCACGTGACGCTACAGGCTGACCCAGGGAGCCTGTGCAGCCTCCGCGTCGTTCATGACCCATGCATGATCCATTCAGGCTAGTTGATGGAATAAATGACACGACAACTTGAGTTGGGAGAAACAACGGGCCACAGCTTTATTTAGACACAATGTAAACCAACAACCGTAACTTGTTTACTTCCTTCCGGGGGAGGAGCCCGGCCACGAACAGTGACCTCACGCTTTGAGCCCTGCCCAAAGCCCCAATGCTTATCTTTAAGCACGCCCTGTGAGGTGGGGCCATCGCCCCCTTAGGCCAGTGGGCCGGGCAACTCACCTCCCGCCACGGAGCATGCGAGGGACGCCTCCCGAGGCTGCGATCCCCCCCTGCTGGACATTAAAGCCAAAGCCCGCAAAACACTCTCCCTAAACTCCAACATCATCAACTCGTACCCTATTTCCGTAAGATGAACCTTATCCTTTGCGAAAAAATCATCTGCGCCGACCGGTTCGAAATCTTTATACCGGATGGCCGAGAAACCTTGTTTTCTCACAAAGCTCGCAATCTGCTGGTTTATCTTCTGTCTAGCCTTATCTAAACATACTGGGTCGCGCGCGTTACGCCATGATCTTCTCTTGATCATCTCAGACCAGATAAGGAACGTGCCAGGGAACTTCTTCACCCATTTCTCGATGTCTCGTCTCATCACCTTTAGCATTCGTCTCATGGGAACTGTCCCCAAATCGTTCCCGCCGGCATGAAAAATGATAAGACTGGGCTGCCCGTAACGCTGCGCGTACGTTTCCAAGATGCCGTCGAGCTGCGCCCAACGCAGACCCCGAATACCACACCACCTTACGCGTAAGTCCGTAACAGGAAAGCCCAGTTGTGCCTTTTCTTCGGTAACTGCGGCTAACCTATGGGCCCAGTACACGTAGGAATGGCCCACAATCCATAGTTGCTTCTGTTCCCCTGAAAGTAGAAAGCAACACCATTAAACCACTGCATTTGGCCGAACATAGGAACGAAAACGGTCTGAGTCCCACCTCCCGATGCGCTTTACTGCCGCGTCGGGCAACCCCAACCTAGCCGCTTCAGTGGCAGCTCCAATCCGAAAGGAGTGTGTCCCAAAGTCGGACTGCTTGAAACCGAGCCGGTGCAGTGCGCTTTTTAAAACTCTTTTAAACTGATACACAGACAGTGCCGTTCCATCGGCGTGGACCAGCAGCGAACACCGTCCCACCGGTCGCTGCTTAAGGTACTCCACTACACATGCATATGGGCAACACTCTGTGCCAACCTGATGCAGAACCACTTCTCTTCCTTTACCCACTTGGTCAGTCTTTGACCTCCGCAACCACAATACCACCGTACCTTCCCTGAGGCAGGTATCCACCAATTGCAGACCCCCCGAACCGTGTCTACTGTTCGCGACTAACTCCCCTATCCTAAACGCTCCGAAGAACGCCAGGGAAAAAGCCGTTCGGAAAAGTAGAGATTCAAAGGGATCCCTGCAAACCACCACCAATTCCTGAGCCAATCTCAGCAACAACGCAAATGTTATTGGCCGCCTACTATCTGGCCTTTGCGCACCGCTGAACATTCCGCGCACCACTTTGCGCACTAGAAACTCCTTAGTAAGGTCCCTCTGCCCCGTGACCTGTCTCCCTACTACGGGTTTTGATTCGCCTTGCTCGGCGCACCGCAGCAGGTACCAAAGCAAGATCCCTACGCTCTTGTCCTCCGTCGTGGCACCACCTGCCAGTGCCACTAGGCTATCCCATTTAGCCCACACGCGTCTATAAGCGTTCCACGTCGCTGGGGCAACAGACTGTCTCACGAGTCTCGTTACCTGACAGCTCCAATCTCCCAGAGCTCCTCGGGGATGAGCTCCCCCAGGGCGTTCGCACGAGGAGCCAGCGCCCTGAAACGATCCTCCTGAAACCGAGAGAGGGCGTAAGCAATTCCGTTATTCACCTTTGTCACGTGTCTTGCTTGAAACCATATGTTCAAGCGAAGGCAACATAGCACAAGATGCCTAAGCAATCTAATCACTGGTACGGATGCCGCCGTGATGTTGTTCACGGCTTCAACCAACCCCTTATTACCCGAATGGAAAATGACTCGCCTGTCCCTGAAACAAGGACCCCATAAGTGCACTGCTACCACCATAGGAAACAGCTCCAGGAATGTAGGGTTCAGCAGTAAACCCGCCTCTTCCCATTCCTCCGGCCATGCCGCAGCGAACCATCTCCCTTGGAGATACGCCCCACAACCGATCGGTCCAGAACCATCGGTGTGCAGGTCTAGCTCTGCGCTGGTGGTGCCCTCCTTTTGAAGGACCACCCGCCCGTTAAAGTCTGCAAGGAACCTTGCCCATACCTCTGCATCATCACGCATGGCCTTAGAGACTGTTAGGAAATGATGCGGCTTCGCAATCCCTACCGTAGCCAAAGACATTCGTCTACAGAATATCCGCCCCATGGGGATAATTCTGCACGCGAAATTCAACTTCCCCAATATTGATTGCAGCCGCCGGAGGGTCACCCTCCGTGCGCCCCGCAGCGCCGTAATCTCGGCTTGCATGTCCTCCACCTTCTCTAAGGGAAGACTGCACTCCATTTTGCAGGAGTCAATCCGAATCCCCAGAAAAGTCAATTGTTCCGTAGGGCCCTCCGTCTTATCATGGGCCAATGGTACCCCGAATTCTGTACAGATTTCGGTGAACACCTCCAGCATAAAACGGCAAGCGTCGTTTCTCGCTGGGCCAACAAAAAGGAAGTCATCCAGGTAATGGGTAACACTCTTGTACCCCGCCTCGATGCTCACAACCCACTGTAAAAATTTGCTGAAAGCCTCGAAGTAAGCACAGGATATCGAGCATCCCATGGGTAAACATAAGTCAATGAAGTAACTTCCGTCTACGAAGCACCCCAGCAACCGATGGCTTGTCGGGTGCACGGGGAGCAATCTGAATGCTGCCTCGATGTCCACTTTTGCCATAAGGGCCCCCTGGCCCTTCCTCCTCACCAAATCGACCGCCCGGTCAAATGACTCGTAAGACACAGTAGCCTGGTCTCTTGATATGCCATCGTTTACCGAACGGCCTCTGGGGTATGAGAGATGCTGGATCAGTCTAAATTTACCCTTCTCCTTCTTGGGGACCACCCCAAGAGGAGACACAACTAAACCCTGGATGGGCGGGGCCGCAAATGGCCCGGCCATCCTCCCCAATTTTACTTCATTAAGCACCTTAGCTTTGGCTACCCCTGGGAAATCCCTAGCCGACTTCAGGTTTGGGACAAGAAAACCTTGAATGTCGACCCCACATGGAATCCGGAATCCTTCTCGGAACCCGTCCTCCAATAGGCGCGCCGCTTCGGCGGTGCCTGCCAATTTACCGTAGCGCTTTAGCCACGGCAGCATGGCGGGGAGGCGTATGGGCGTCTTGCCCCTTTGCAGGAGGCTCGCCCCTGCCTCCCTCTTTGGGTCTACTGCATCTAGACAGGGGGTGTTCACCTCCGCAGTTTGAGCATGCATGCTTAAACCTGCAGTTAGGCGCCCATCTGCAGACCCCCTCGTTGTACGAAAAACAGGTCTTAAGACCTGCTCCTGAGGCGTGGGTGGGGCCCTTACCTCCACCGGCCCCGCTCCGAAAGGGCGTCGTGACTCTCATGCGTGTCATGATATTTAGCCAATACGCCACCGCTTTGTCGCTCCATGCCATACTTGGCCTTGAGGCCAAGTATTGCCGGAATTCCTCATCGTACCGCCACCAGGCTGTACCCCCATAAACCTTGTGAGCATTCCGAATTTCGTCTATGTAGACGAACAATCCCGAACTCTGTTCAGGGTGCCGCTCACACAGTACGCAAGCCCAAATAGAAAATGCTTGCAGCCAGGTATCAAATGTCCTGGGTATCCTAGCAAAGGATTTCCCCTCCCTGGGGCCCCTCTCGGCCAGGTCTGTTTGCCTAGACATAGGAAGAAGGGAAAACAACTCTATAAACTCCCTCCTCCAGATCTTTTCCTTTACTTCCTGTGGAAGGTGTGCACCCAAATTATCCAACGAGCAGAGGACTATGGGCCTCATGGCTGCGTCGGTAACCCCCACAGTGTTATTCCCAACTGCTGCTATTGCGCTGCCTACCGGCTCGGGCGCGCGCAAGCTAGCTAGCGCCTCGCTCGCGCTCGCTGGCGCCACTACCGCTGCTGGCTGGGACCATGCACCCTTTGCTAGCCCCCCTATCCACGCTCCCATGTCGCGCTCGCTAACTGCAATGTTATGCGCAGCTAATAGAGTCCTTAATGACCCAATAAAACCACCCTTGTCTGCTGCGCAGCTCAATTCTGAGCGCTCACCTGCTTCTGGAAGCTTAGGAGTAGATACGGCCAACGGAGTATCCCCGCGTCTCTCCTGACGCTCCGGGGACTCTGACCGTCTGGCCCTCCGCGGGCTTCTCCTCTCAGATCCAGTGCAAGCACAGCTGCACCGACAAGATCTTCTGCTTCTAGACCGGGATCTCCTTCTAGATCTGTGGGTACAAGAAGAACAGTCACTAGCTCTCCGCGACCTGCATGCCCGCGCCCATACCGCCCTTTCCTCGTCTGAGGAAGGGTCCTGGTCAGCTAAGCTTGCGCGGCTGGAGTAGGCTAGCACTGCCTCCGCCGCCCCCTGTAGGGGGCCCCCTGAGACTTCCTCGGGCGTTGGAATATCCAGCTGTTGGTCAGTCTTAGACCCTTTGCGCTGTGGCCTAACCGTATCGCCCTCAGTCTCTACTCTGCTACGCCTTAGCGGTGTGTGCGTAAATAGCAGCGGACTGTACCTGCTCGTAGCCTTCTTAGCTCGAGTGGGGCGTCCTAGCCTCGCCACTGCCGCTGTCACAGGCATGTCATCAATCATGACCATGCTGTCTTGGCTGTTCATCTCTCTGATGACCCCATCTCTTCTCTCTCTCGTCGTCGCCATGCTCCTCTCGCTGCCAGTTGGGCGTCCCTGTAAAGTACCAGAAGCACTGTTAATTAGGGAAACCCCAGGGACCGTCTGCTTGGCACCGTGAGGGCCTGTAGGAGCCTTTTTAGGACTCCCGGCTTTTCTCTTACCCCCTGCACCCCCCTTGCGGGGTGTTAGAGGGGTGTTTCGCGACCTTTGTCGCGGCCTAGGACCTTTAGGCAAGTTGGCAGGTGGTGGCCGGATTGCTAGGCCCTCACCCCCACCGCCCGTGGTCCTGGCGCTCGCTTGCCTGGGGGGTATGGGGTCCCGGCCGCCCTGACCTGTAACCCCCCCATCTCTGGTGTCTCTGCTACCTGATGGACGTGGGTCTGGCAGCCCTACAGTGGTGGGATGGGAAAAAATTTCCCTGGAGGCATCAGGATTGGCTAGGACACCAGCCACCGCAGGCTGTTCCTGTACAATGTGCTGAGCTCCAAGCGCAGAAGGCATGGGAGGTCCCAGCCTGTCCTGCACCCACCTGACCCCTTGGCTTAAGGCACGGGTCCTAACCTCAGCCAGTAAGGCCTCTAAGCCCTCTGGATCCATGGAAATAGCTAACAGGGGAACAAACAGGGGGCACAACAAGCAGCAAGACAGGCACACACAGACACAGGAACACACACAGGCACAGCACACCACAGGGAGACAGTGACACACACAGACACAAAAAACGGAGGAGGAAAAGAACACAAAAACAGACAGGGATAGCCTCAACAGTGATATCCCCTTATATGCTGGTAAGCTGGGGTGAAATCTCAGTAATTAAACCTTCCTACTGTATTTTTAATGCTGCAGGACCTCAGACCTCCGTCCATCCAGTCGGGAGACCGCGCTGCTCTGCTCAATGGCGCGAAACGGGCTTCCGACACGCCCCCCGACGCTCCTGATTGGCTGATAGCCTCACAGGCTCCGCTGGGTCACGTGACGCTACAGGCTGACCCAGGGAGCCTGTGCAGCCTCCGCGTCGTTCAGTAAAGTGTGACCAAGGGTTGTTCTACAATAAAATTACCCTACAAATGATTCTGTTTGCTTGCTGTATAGAGGGAGCAGGGAGGTAGCTGCTAGGGTTCAGGGTTAGACATTGGATTATTTGAAAGGGAAGGCATTCTCTTTGTGAAAAGTGTAGGCAGTATATAGGCCTAGGACAACAGATTTTGAGGAACAGCATCTATGTATATTTAAAGGGCCACTGTACAATGGAAAAAACTCTAGGCATGACTAAGCATAATTAAGTAGACAAAATTCATAACGTTTTTAATTAGAGAAAATGTTGCCTTTTCAGGACCGTGTTTGTGTTATGGTAGAGCTGTGGTTGCATGTATTGATGCAACTTCCTGCTTCTGAGCCTATGAGGTGAAAGTTTATTCTATTATCTAACAAAGACTCTGAACTCCTCCATCACCTCTTCCTGCACGAATAGCTACAAAGACACATCCTTATAAATGAGCTATAAGGATATGATGTAAGAACACAAAATGGATTCCTGTACTCCTAAACAGACCATGGCTTACACAGCTGCTATTAGTTTGGAAGATACTTGACAAACAGATATCATTTTTGTTCAAATGGTCATTTCAAAGTCTGTAATGAAGTATGGGGTAAAACCTATTACTGCCCTTCAGAATTTTAAGTGGGACAATAACAGGAGTAGCTAGAGGTAGTTAAAAGCAGTGAACCCTTCACATGTGATGCCACTGTCCATGTGCTTAACATAAGAGATAATTTGATGTTACATAGTTACATAGTTACATAGTAATTAAGGTTGAAAAAATACTTTCAGTCCATCAAGTTCAACCTGTCAAGATCTCCCCTGATCTGCAATATGCGGATTAGTTATTAATAATTCGTTGTTAAATAATTATTAATAGTGTAGTATTGGAGGATAAATAGTTAGTCCTTCAAGTTCAACCTTTTTAGATCTCTATTGATATTTTTAATATGTGGACTATTTATTATTAATTGTTAATTGATCCAAAGGAAGGCAAACAGAAAAAAAAAAAACATTGAAACTTTGCCAATTGTCTCATAAGGGAAAAAAAGCAAAATTCCTTCCTGACCCCAGAAACTGCCAATCAAATTTCTCCCTGGATCAATATTCCTTTGCTAGTTATCTAGGATAACCTTGAATGCCCTCTTTATTCAAAAATATATCTAACCCCTTTTTGAATTTGTCTATCGAATCTGCTGTTGCCACCTCCTTTGGTAGAGAATTCCACAGTTTAACCACCCTAACTGTGAAGAACCCTTTTCTTTGTTTATAGTGAAATCTTTTTTCCTCTAACCTCAAAGGATGTCCTCTTGTCAGTTGAAAATTTCTTGCTCCAAAAAGTCCACTTGACAAAGCCTTATATTGACCCTGGATGTATTTAAATAAGGTAATCATATCCCCTAGTAGATGCCTTTTTTCTAGCAAAAATAAGTTTAGTTTGGTTAGTCTTTCTTCATAACTTAGCCCCTCCATTCCCCTTATTAGTTTTGTAGCCCTTCTCTGTACTTTTTCCAGCTCTAAAATGTCCTTTTTATGAAGTAGTGCCCAAAATTGTACTCCATATTCCAAATGAGGGCGTACTAGGGATTTGTATAGTGGTAGAATTATACCGTTCTTAATAAATGCTAATATTTTACTTGCCTTTGCAGCTGCTGCTTGGCTTTGAGCACTGCTACCTATGTGGTTGTCCACTAGTACTCCCAAATCCCTTTCAATAATGGGAATGTAATGTTATGTGATGACTCTCGCCATGCACCCACTCTCCCCATGAGATGTCAGCTTATTCAGGCTCAGACTTCTTGATCTCAGATTATTATGGTGGCCACAAATATTGGTTACATTCACAGGCAGAGTACCATATTAGCCCGGGAATAAGCCACACCTTCAGTGGTTCAGTGGTTGCAAGGTGACAATTCCCGAATATAAGACGCCTTCATGGGAGAAAAATAAAAAAATAAATTAGATTCAGGAAAAAATAGTGCTTTTATTTTACCATATACCATATATCTAGTATTTTGAAACCAATATACCTATAGGATTTTCCTTCAATTCATTTATTTTCTTATTAGGCAGGCTATCATTATTAATACAAGAGTAAGGCAACAAGTAAACTTGTTTTCTGAAGATACACACAGTGTTGTCTCTCCCCTCTTTCTTGTCTTTCCCCTCACTTATTGTCTCTCCTCCTACCTTTCCCTCTCCCCTTGTCTTTTCCACCCTTCTCTCTCTCTTCTCCCTTTTGTCTCTCCCCCCTTTCCCCTTAGCTTTCCACCCTCTCCCTTTATGTCTCCCCCTCTCCCCTGCCTGGGTGGTGGCTCCTCCCCCTGCCAGCCCCTGCTCTCTCCTATGAGTCATCTGACCCAGGAGAGGAGTAGCAAGCAGGTGGAGGAGCCACCACCCAGGTCGGCACACAAAGGTGAGAGAATGGGGAGAGAGAGACTAGGGTAGAGGTTGGAGAGACAAGAGGGGGAAGAGAGAAGGGTGGGAGAGGCAAGGAGGGAGCGGAGAGACAAGGGGGAAAGACAAGAGGGGGAAGGGAGAGATAAGAGGGGGTAGAGGAGGGGTAATTACAAGGGGTAGGAGTGAGCCTGTGGGAAGGCACAGGAGTGCTACCCCCAAAAGAGTTTCTGCCCAGGGCGGAACAGGTCGCTAATTTAAATAGTGCAGCTTTTTTTCAGGCCAATTCGGTATATGTTGTTTCAGTGACAATGGGTCTCTGTGCTGTGTCACACGGCTTATAGAGTGTGTGAGTGTGTGTGGACTTTAGTGAGCAACATGTGGCTATTGGAGGTTCCCATGTGATCGGAAGTCTGTTATATAGAATAGGAAAGCATGTAATTCATACACAGCACAAAGTCAGTCTCTTCTTGACAGACTTAACATGCTTCATTCTCTTGTCACAAAGAACTTACCTTAATTTCTTCAAACCTAATTTAGTGTTCTCTTGAACATAGAAGTTTACAGCCTTATTAAATTGTGATTCTGTAAATGTAAAAGGGCTCTATTTAAGCACACAGCATATTTTTTTTACAGAAGTTGTTAGTTAGTGAACTTATATCCAAAAGCCAGGTCTTCACTAACTAAAAACTTCTGTAAAAAAAATGTGATATGTGCTTATATAGAGCCCTTTTAAATTTACTGAATCACAATTTAATAAGGCTGATAATGTTTTCTTTTATATATAGAACCTTAGCTTAACACATTGTGCAACCCTTTAAGCATATGGAGGTCACACATGAGCCACTCACACTAAAATACCTATAAAACAGCTGTCTGCAGCCATCCAAAAAAGAAGGAACAGCATTCTATATGGGTTCCTGGGACATAAATCATTCCCATCAAAAGAATAATATATGGCAGGGCTCAGGTCAGGGAGTCATGGATCCTAACACTTTACTGTGGTCTAACTTTTTAGTTATTATACATATATTTCTATACACAGTCCATAGCCTGGCTCCTAAACAGTCTTTGGCTAGCACTTAAGTTTCAAATAAATGTGTCACTCCAATATAGCAAGCCAAAACATTTGCCCATCACAGATGTATAC
Organism: Discoglossus pictus; assembly: GCA_027410445.1. Taxonomy (NCBI): domain Eukaryota; kingdom Metazoa; phylum Chordata; class Amphibia; order Anura; family Alytidae; genus Discoglossus; species Discoglossus pictus. Next base: position 409,606,715 of record CM050164.1, on the reverse strand, counting down.
TATGGTTTTGAAGTATGTACCTGTGTCATATGCACAGTATGTGTTTCTATGTAAATACCTTTATATGCACATATATAGACATACAAACATGGCTTTAGAATGCTTGTGCATGTAGTGTAGCATGTCTAAATACCTATATATTATGTTTTAATCAGGTCTGAATATAGATGAATGGCCGTCCTATCTTCTAGTTCCATCCCTCATTGCCAGGCTTCAAATTTTATTACGGTAATTTTTGACGGGCAAGTCGCTAGTAGACATATGCACATGACTTTAGAATGTTTGTACATGCAAAGTGGCATATCTAGAAACCTATTTATTATGTTTGGTCTATTCCATAGAGCTAAGTTGCTTACAGAATGACAGATGAGCATACAGTATATGTAGGTGAACCTAGGGAAGCACAAAGCCAGCTGTAGGTTCCATCAATAATTTTCATGGTTAAATGCTCCATTTTAGAAGCAGTTTGGCAAAATGAGAATTACAGATGCTGAAAAATCTTAAAAGCATACGATTCACCTATAGGCAAAGAAGTTCGTAGAGTGTATCAGAGGCTTGCTTCTAGGGCACAGATTCCAAAACTGAGGTCCATGGAGCCTAATGGTGTGCAAATTCATTCAATGGAAAATTAATAATAAATTAGTTAAAGGTTATATTTTATTGTTTACAAGATAATAAAATGTTACTTTATTGAATAGTGAATTGCAGTTTTAGGCCCTTATTAAATTATCCCTCATAGTTCCATCGACCCTCGCAAAAGGCAGTGTTTTGCTGTTTGCGAGGACCGATTCACCAATACGTCCTCGCTGCCTGCATTGCGAGATGACTCCGAAAAAAAAATGGCAGAGAATAGGCTCCGAGGGAGCTACGGAGTAACAAGCAGCCTTAAATCTTTGAGGTGAACCTCGCACCTCCGTAGAAACCCTATGGGCACACAAATGTAACAGCATAAACCACATCAGCCATGTGATGCACCCCCTGCTCACTAAACACATCTCATGCTGCAGCCGCCCCCCCCCCCCACATTAACTCCTTGCAGCAGGGGTCCCTGTGTCACAATAGTAACCATTCCGCCGCAGCAACAACAATTAACACCCCTTTATGCTGGGGGTCCCGATGTGTCCCCACATTAACCCCTTGCTGCCGTGGTCCATAAGACCCCCGCCTCCCCCCCCACATTAACCCCTTGAAGCTGGGGTCCCCAATCTGCACTGATCGTAACCTGAAAGGACCCGCACAAAAATATATTAACCCCTGCCACAGGGGGGAACTATAAGTAGCCCCCAGGCAACTGAAATTACACAGTCACTCATGGGGGTCAATACAGATCCCCATAAGCCCTTAATTAACCCTATAACTCATGGGGCTCTATACAGAGACCCATGAGCACTTAATTAACCCTGTCACTCATGGGGTTCAATACAGACCCCAATAAGCCCTTAATTAACGCTATAACTCATGGGGCTCTATACAGAGCCCCATGAGCATTTAATTAACCCTGTCACTCATGGGGGTCAATACAGACAACCCATAAGCCCTTAATTAACCCTATAACTCATGGGGCTCTATACAGAGCTCCATGAGCACTTAATTAACCCTGCCACTCATGGGGCTCTATACAGAGCCCCATAAGCCCTTAATTAACCCTGTCACTCATGGGGGTCAATACAGACCCCCATAAGCACTTAATTTACCCTGTCACTCATGGGATCAATACAGACCCCCATAAGCCTTTAATTAACCCTATAAGTCATGGGGCTCTATACAGAGCCCCATGAGCACTTAATTTACCCTGTCACTTATGGGATCAATACAGACCCCCATAAGCCCTTAATTAACCCTGCCACTCATGGGGGTCAATACAGACCCCCATAAGCCCTTAATTTACCCTATAACTCATGGGGCTCTATACAGAGCCCCATGAGCACTTAATTAACCCTGTCACTCATGGGGGTCAATACAGACCCCAATAAGCCCTTAATTAACCCTATAAGTCATGGGGCTCTATACAGAGCCCCATGAGCACTTAATTAACCCTGTCACTCATGGAGTTCAATACAGACCCCCATAAGTCTTATTTAACCCTGTCATTTATGAGGGTCTATACCTACCTACCTACCACTACCTACCTACAGGGCTTATGGGGGGCTGTATTGACCCTATGAGTGACAGGGTCAACTAAAGCTTATAGGGGTCTTATAGGGGAATTTAAAATCTTTAAATGCAGCGGGGCCTGATCGATGCCGATGGGAACCCCCGCTGCAAGGGGTTAATGTGGGTCACTTTGGGGGTCCCAATGGGGACCCCCAGCTTAGAGGGGGGGTTAATTTTAGGTGCTAGGGGGATAGCTGGAGTACCCCCACAGCAGGGCTTATATGTGGAACTGCTGCAGAGGTCCCGTTCAGGACCCCCGCAACAATTGATGAGGTGTGGGAGCCTGCAAGATCATCTCACAGGCTGTCACTCCTCATGTACATTTTCTCTGTGTTGATACGGACGGCCCTGCTGCGTAGCTCATACGTTTCTTGCAGCAGGGCTAATTTAATAGCGTCTTAACTTTTCACAATTTGCAGCATGTAGGGTTTAAGTAGAAGCCTCGTATCTACGAGGCTGGAAATTAATAAGGCTGTTAATCCGCAAGCAAAACATACACAAGGTCTGTCAAGACCTTGGAAACTACTGTTCTAGGATATAAGTTCTCAAAGTGTGATCTAACAACCAACAGCCTTCATTCAGCTTCATTTGGATGTTCTACAGAACAATGGTAATGTGATAAAAAAAATCCTAATCTATAAAAGAAAGTTAAATAAAAAATGCATGAACAAACAGTACAGACCTTAACTATATATTATTATATATAAAAGCACTTACTAAACTCAAATATAGCAAGAAATATTAAAAGGGTGAAAGAAAAAAAAATAAAAGGGACTGCAAATTGTCTATTAACAATTTAAAGTGGTGATAGAACAAAACAAAATTTAGAAAAACGCTGTTTTAGAGAATACAAAATATGACTAATTCATATTTTTTGTATATTGTAATTTATGTGAGAGTGTTTATGGAAAAAAGCTCTATATAAAACACTTTGAATAATTGCATGAAAAATGGATCTGGATATTTGGAATTAATACTAATATTCAACAATCAGGCAGTTATTAAAAATGAAAATATACTTGATCAATCTTTTTTACACGCTGATAATTTATATCTGATTTTGTATTAAGAAATGTGCCCACTTCTCAACCAGAAGTTAGTTCAAACACAGATTGGATTAATCAAATAGGATGCCCCACTTCAAAGGAAATGTTTTCTTTAGCCGCTTTGTAATTAAATAATGATCACTCTCTTAAATTAGTTCTGCCCCAATCGGCTCTCAGGTTGGTAGGATACTTCCCTATAAATGTATCAGGGTTGACACCTTGGAATTTTTATCTTTACAATATCACAACTGCAAATCTTTATGGAATATTGTGCAAACTTACAGATACACATTTTAGAAAAAAGATCGGAAAAGAGCTAGGCAGTTGTTAATTAGTACTAGGCTTAAATAAAATTCATATAAAGTTTAGCTCAAAACCACTACATTAGAGTGGATGTGGCTTCGTAGATAAATATATACACATGTGATAGAGATGCCCATTAGCTTCAGACTGATAACCCGGATTGGCTTTCAGCCATTCAGCAGGCTACCTACTAGTAAACGGACCAAAAGAAGAATAGATAAGGTCTGGAACCAGCTGTCAGCGCTTATGTCGCCTATGCCCTGGATTATGCTCTCATCCCCAGATGAGGGGAAAGGATTGTTGCTTGCACAAAGCTTGTGGCCAGGGGTATCCTCAATAAACACTGTGAGACACAACCCACTGGACCCCGTGAGGACCTTGCTCAAATTCACATCTCAATATCAGACAGTGCCTCTTGACTTAACTCACCCAAGGAGTTCTACAGCAAGATGGGGTATAGGACCCTTATGGTGTAATTCCTGGAGACATATAAAGCAGCCTTATGATCATAAGAGCAGCCAAATGCCATTAATAGTAGGAAAGCATTGGGGCCTGGCGGTTAATTAGTAACACAGACAGAAATGCAACCGCCTCCTCAATCCAATAACTCTGGGACTGTCGTTATGGGAGGGAACCGTCCATCAGGCCAGGCCCTAGGAGCACCCTGCTAGCCATAACCCTGGAAAAAGAAGGAGAACCCCACCGGCAGAGGCACAACCACCAGCCCTAACCAACTACCAAGCAACAGTGCCATCCCTACACCTAAGCTCCTTGTTCCCAGGACCTGTGCCATACTCGGCCAGTGCACCATTGGGTATGGGAAGCTTCAATCCCCAGAGGAGCATCACAGCTGGCAGATAACATGGAAAGAGGACAATGTTAGCACCCTGCATTACAACTACAGCCAACGCCTCTCCTAGCTCCTAGAGATTGCTATAATTATTCAGCTGGAAGTGAAAACCTGCCTGTCCGTGCCCGGGTGGACAGGGAATCCAAGACAACCCTCCACTGTAAACCCACAGCTCACAATATGTGGAAAACCTCTGCAGGCACACAAGTGAGAAATTGAGAAACAACCTGATCATCCAACTTTATGGCAAAAAACAAAAACTAATGCACTAAGTACTATCCCCCATTCATTAACTAAGGGAACAAAACACACATGAGGCTGAACTAGTAGAAAATTAAATACAGCATCTCCAGATGATACAGCAACATCATATATACAGTTGTGGACCAAGAAAGATGGTCACGTTTCCAGATTTGTCATGCTTTGCAAGCCTTGCGAAGCGATGCAAGCCGTCGACCCCGCAGGACTTAGGCTGCAATGAGTGCTGAAGACGCTCATTGCACTGCGAGGCTCGCAAAGTGAGCAGTTGAGGCATGCAGGACAGGCTGCAATGAGTGCCAAAGGTGCTCATTGCAGGGCTCACAATGAGCACCGCAGGCGCTCAATGCCAGCGGCACAATCGGGAATCTGCCTTGCAAAAATACGACTTTAACGGCAGAACCACGGAACTCGAAACACATGAAAATAACAACAAATATGCCTCAAATTAACTTACACACTCACACACAGCACACTGGGAGAGCCAGGGAGCCTGTGAAAGAGTTTGCAAGTTAATTTAAACCATCTTTGCCATTTTTTCACAATCAAAAATCGTCTAAATGAGAAAAAAAATTGCTGCCACAAAAAACGCAACACGACGAGAACGAGGCCGAAGGACGTAAAACTAGCACGAAGGACGTTAAACTAGCCCATAGGATGTAAAAACAAGTCCTAAGCAGTAACACTTAACCCAAGCCAGTAACACTTAACCCAAGGCAGTAACACAACCCAACACAGTAACACTCAAGCGCAACGCCTATAAAGTACACAGGGTCAGAGCCTTGCAAAGGCGCTCAGTGTGGGGTTTGGAATGTTGTGTGGCAAACAGCATTGCCAGGCTTACAATTTTATTTCAGTCATTTTTGACTGGCAATTTCCTAGTTATCTTATAATGAAGAAATTTAACTGCCTCTCCCAATATAACAACAAACCACCAACTGGCACAACCAGTGATCTCTGTTGTTTCTACAGGATTATCATTCTGTCCAAGCACAAAAGTGGATAAAATTCAACTTTACTTAGACCTGGAAGAATTCTTCAGGAGGCTGAGGCAAAGTTTCTGCAAGAATTTATATCGATATATGACCCCTCAGAACGGCCAGGCCTCCCCTCTTTCTGGTTTCAGATAGTCAAGTAAAGTTTGAAGTTAGTTTATTGCCCATGCTGGGTTGTAAAACAGACCAGATCTGGAGACCAAGAAAAATCTAGCCCCTCTCTACTTTTTGACAACAGAAACATATCAGATCAGTTATATTTTAGAGGAAGGAATGTCGGGGAAGGAAAGCGTGGGGAGTTGGATCTTTTGGTGTTGTTTTAAAATATCTGTGTAAGCAAGAATAAAGAGAGTCTCAGTCTGCACCAAGAAAAGGTGCAAGATGTGAAATCCTAACTAAGTCTGCTTTTCCTGTTTCTGCATGAGTAATGTCCTGATCTGGATTGGCATGCTGGGTGTTGAGATGAATACAAAATCACAACCTGTAGATTGCTCCTGTAAGCTAAAGTAGGGTAGTTTTGGGGTGCATGAGACACCTCATCTCTGAGACTTTAGTCCATCAAGTTCAATCTTTTTAGATCTCCTCTGATCTGCAATATGCAGAGTAGTTGTTAATTGATCCAGGGTAAGGCATACAGAAAAAAACATTAAAACATTGCCAATTGTCTCAAAAGGGAAACAAATACAATTCCTTTCTGACCCCAGATACTGGCGATCGGACTCCTCCCTGGACCATTACTGCCTCGCTAATTATCCAGGATAACCCTGAATGCCCTTTTTACTTAAAAATATATCCAACCCTTTTTTAAAAGTTATCTAGCCAATTCACTGTCACCACCTCTTTTGGCAGAGAATTCCACATATTACCAACCGTTACTGTGAAGAACCATTTTCTTTCTTTAAGGTAGAATCTTCTAACCTAAAAGGATGCCTTCTTGTCAATTTAAACCTCTTGGCACAAAAAGTTAAATTGACACCGGCTTATATTGACCCTGCATATATTTATATAAGGTAACCATATCCACTCTTAATTGTATTTTTTCTAGAGAAAGAAAGTTTAATTTGGTTAGTCTTTCTTCATAACTTAGACCTTCCATTCAACTTATTTATTTTGTTGTCCTTCTCTGTACTTTTTACAGCTCTTAAATGTCCTTTTTATGAAATAGTGCACAACATTGCCCTCATTTGGATTATGGATTACATACTAGGGATTTGTATAGTGGGAGAATTATATTTGCTTCCCTTGCATCTATACCCTTCTTGAATGGCAATATTTGACTTGCCTTTGCAGATGCTGCTTGGCATTGAACACTGTTAACTAGGCGGTTGTCTACAAGCACTCCCAAATCCCTTTCAATATGTGATACCCCTAGATTTGCTTCATTACGATTATAAATTGCATAGCTAGTTTTCTTTCCAGGCTAGTGAGAGGAGGGGGGAGAGACACAAAGGAGTGAGAGGAGGGGGAGAGACACAAAAGACTGAGAAGAGGGGGACAGACACAGGGGAGGGAGAGGAGGGGGAAGAGACACAGAGGAGGGGTGAGAGACGCAGGGAAGGGGGAGACACAAGAGTAGGAGAGGAGGGGGGTAGACACATAGGGGAGGGAGAGGGGGGAAACACAGGGGAGTGAGAGGGGGAGAGACAAAAAGGAGGGAGAGGAGGGGAAAGAGACACAGAGGAGGAGGGGGGACACATAGGGGTGGGAGAGGAGGGAAGCAGACACACAGGGGAGGTTGAGGAGAGGGAGAGACACAGGGGAGGGAGAGGTGGGGAAAGAGACACAGGGGAGGGAAATGGGGGGGACCGACAAGAGGGAGGGGGAAGAGACATGGGGGAAAGAGACACAGGGGAGGGAGAGGGAGCAAAAGACACAGGGGAGGGAGAGTGGGCAAGAGACACAGGAGAGGGAGAGGTGGCGAAAGAGACATGGGGGACAGTGGGGGAAGACACAGGGGGAAAAGGGGGGTAAAAATGGGGGGAGGAGACACAAGGGAGGGAGAGTAGGGGGGAGATGAGACACAGGGGAATGAGAGGGACGAGAGACACATAGAGGGGGGGGAGACACAGGGGAATGAGAGGGGGAGAGACACAGAGGAGGGGGGAGAGACACAGGGGAGTGAGAGGAGGGGGGAGAGACACAGGGGAGTGAGAGGAGGGGCTGAGAGACACAGGGGAAAGAGAGGAAGGGGGAACAGATACAGTGAAGTGAGAGGGGGGAAGATACACAGGGGAGTGAGAGGAGGGGGAGAGACACAAAAGAGTGAGAGGAGGAGGGAGAGACACAAAGGAGTGAGAAGAGGGGGGAGAGACACAAAAGAGTGAGAAGAGGGGGTAAAGACACAGGGGAGGGAGAGGAGGGGAGAAGAGATACAGGGGAGGGAAATGGGGGACACAGACACGAGGGAGGGGGGAAGAGACATGGGGGGAAGAGACACAGGGGAGGGAGAGGGAGCAAAAGACACAGGGGAGGGAGAGTGGACAAGAGACACAGGAGAGGGAGAGGTGGCGAAAGAGACATGGGGGACAGTGGGGGAAGACACAGGGGGAAAAGGGGGGGAAAAATGGGGGGAGGAGACACAAGGGAGGGAGAGTAGGGGTGGAGATGAGACACAGGGGAATGAGAGGGATGAGAGACACATAGAGGGGGGGGAGACACAGGGGAATGAGAGGGGGGGAGACACAGAGGAGGGGGAGAGACACAGGGGAGTGAGAGGAGGGGGGAGAGACACAGGGGAGTGAGAGGAGGGGCTGAGAGACAAAGGGGAAAGAGAGGAGGGGGAAGAGACACAGGGGAGTGAGAGGAAGGGGGAACAGATACAGTGAAGTGAGAGGGGGAAGATACACAGGGGAGTGAGAGGAGGGGGAGAGACACAAAAGAGTGAGAGGAGGAGGGAGAGACACAAAGGAGTGAGAAGAGGGGGAGAGACACAAAAGAGTGAGAAGAGGGGGTAATGACACAGGGGAGGGAGAGGAGGGGAGAAGAGATACAGAGGAGGGGGAAGAGACACATGGGACGGAGGAGACACAGGGGTATGAGAGGAGGGGGTAGACACATAGGGGAGGGAGAGGAGGGAGACACAGGGGAGTGAGAGGGGTAGAGACAAAAAGGAGTGAGAGGAGGGGAAGGAGCCACAGAGGAGGAGGGGGAGAGACACAGGGGAGGGAGAGGAGGGGGAGAGACACAGGGGAGGGAGAGGAGGGGGGAGAGAAACAAAGGAGTTAGAGGAGGGTAGAGACACAAAGGAGTGAGAGGAGGGGGAGAGATACAAAGGAGTGAGGGGAGGGAGAGGAGGGGGAGAGACACAGGGGAGGGAGAGGAGGGGGAGAGACACAAAGGAGTGAGAGGAGGGGTAGAGACACAAAGGAGTGAGAAGAGAGGGTAGAGACACAGGGGAGGGAGAGGAGGGGGGAAGAGACACAGAGGAGGGGGAAGAGACACAGGGGAGGGGGAGACACAGGAGTAGGAGAGGAGGGGGTAGACCCATAGGGGAGGGAGAGGGGGGAGAAACGGGAGTGAGAGGGGGAGAGACAAAAAGGAGTGAGAGGAGGGGGAAGAGACACAGAGGAGGAGGGGGAGACACATAGGGGTGGGAGAGGAGGGGGGAGAGACTCAGGAGAGGGAGAGGAGGGGGAAGAGACACAGGGGGAGGGAAATGGGGGGAACAGACACGAGAGAGGGGGAAGAGACATGGGGAAAGAGACACAGGGGGGAAAAGAGACACAGGGGAGGGAGAGGGGGCAAGAGACACAGGGGAGGCAGGGGAAGGGAAGAGACACAGGGGAGGGAAATAGGGGACACAGACACGAGGGAGGGGGGAAGAGTCATGGGGGAAAGAGACACAGGGGTGGGAGAGGGGGCAAGAGACACAGGGGAGGGAGAGGGGGCAAGAGACACAGGGGAGGGAGAGGGGAGAGGAGGGTCAAGAGACACAGGGGAGGTAAATGGGGGGAACAGACACGAGGGAGGGGGAAGAGACATGGGGAAAGAGACACAGGGGGAAAAGAAACACAGGGGAGGCAGAGGAGGGGGAAGAGACACAGGGGAGGGAAATGGGGGACACAGACATGAGGGAGGGAGGAAGAGACATGGGGGAGGGAGAGGGGGCAAGAGACACAGGTGAGGGAGAAGGGAGAGCAGGGGCAAGAGACACAGAGGAGGGAGAGGTGGTGAAAGAGACATTGGGGGACAGGGGGGAAAGACACAGGGGAGAAGGAGTAAAAACACAGGTGGGGGAGGAGACACAAGGGAAGGAGAGGAGGGGGAAATGAGACACAAGGGAGGAAGTAGACAGAGGGAGAAACTTGCAATGAACGCCAAAGGCGCTCATTGCAAGGCCCGTGATGAGCACCGAAGGCACTCATCGCAAGGCCAGTAAAGTAGAGGGGGAGAGGCTCCCATTGTGTGGCAAACAGCATTGCCAGGATTCACATTTTATTGCCGTTATTTTTGACCGGCAAGTTGCTCGTATATATATATATATATATATATATATATATAAAATATAGAAAAAGAATGTAGAAAAAGTTTAAGTGTATATTTTATATATATATATATATATATATATATATATATATATATATATATAGTATATATCCATACATATGACAAATATACACAAACCTTTCTATATTCTGTAGTATAGTGGACCATCCCCCGCCCTAGCCCCCGCAGAGCACCTCCCTTTCCCCCCTTATCCTCCTCCTTCTCACTTTCCCCCCTCTCCATTCACCTCCCTTTCCCCTCTCACTGCTCCTTTTACTATGTTCTGATGATTATCCTTCCTCTACGGCACCTCATCTGGTTGTGACTGGGAAATGCTAATGATGTGACAGATGAGGTGCTGCAGGGGAAGGATAATCATCAGAACATAGTAAGAGGACAGGGAAAAGAGAGGTGAATGGAGAGGGGGAAGTGAGGAGGAGGATAAGTGGAAAGGTGGAAAGGGAGGAGAAGGAGGATAAGGGGGAAAGGTAGGGATGAATGGTGTACTGAGGGGGCCCAGGAAAATTAGGCAGCACTGGGTCCCCTCCAGATCCGCCCCTGCACTTCCGTTGTAATCCTGAGTGTGGCTCTGGGTTACCACTTTAGGTACTGAAAATTAGCCTCTGAGCCATGCTCGGGATTACCGCTGGAAAGGTTAATTGATCATGATCACTCTCTGAAATGCTATATATAATTGCACGGTTTCAGCTTTCGGTCTGTAAACTGCGGGCTTGTTCAATTGAATCACTATATAATTGTAGCAAATTTCAAGCCCGCAAACATACGGCATGTATAACTTAATCTGCTGCCTTGCAATTGTACAAGACCCAATGTCTTCAAATGGATCTACATCTACTGAATCTTGCAGGACTTTATGACCACATGTTAAATAGCTATAATTGGAGATATGGGAAAGATAGTGTGGCAAGATACGAAGGGTCATATCTGAGATTTTGAAACCGCCTCTGGTAATTTTTTTTGAAACCATGACTTCTAGATACTATTCCCCTAGTCTTCTACAACCTCTTCCTGTATCAAAGAGACGTAGGACACACTTGACCTTGCTCAGATTTTAAGAACATATTTTATACATATTAATTGCGACCTTAAATACTTAATATATACATTTAACTATAGATATTACATAATCTTTTGGAGCTGCAAAATAATTAATTCACTAACATTGATGGGACAAAGTGTGCAGCAAGATAACTACATATTTGGCTATTTTCTTTTTTGCTGAAAAATTATAAACAAAATGTATTTGTATTTGATAAAGTCTCATATTTATGGTAATTTAAAAAAATGAGACGTGATAATGGGCAGAATCTATTAAAAAATTAAACACATAATGTATTCATTTGAATGTATTAACTATTATATACAGGTATATGCAGTACTGGGGATTGCCATTGCTTTGCTGGTATAACAAAGAGTAATTTTTCATATATTTTACTGCAGGGCCAGTGATGACACAAATGTATCTTCAGGGCTTCGTATTTGGGAACTGATAATTGGATTTTGTTTTACTTCTTATGAGAACTTGATGACGTCCATGGTCTATGATGTAGTGTTCTCCATGATTCTTTCTATACCTTTTGCAGAGGAATGGTGGCATGCTGCCTTCTGCTGGAAAACCTGGAGAAATGTGTGATGTCATCATCAGTGGCGACCCATTCATTTTTGTGCTTAATGGCCAGAGTTAACTGCTTCCAGGGCTCCTCTAAGCCTTGTGGCCTCCTGGCTATAAGTTCCCTCACCTTCCAGGGAGAGAAGGGAAGCTAGGTGGCCAGGTTGAGGGAGGACACTTTTGTCTCTCCCTTCCTGGCAATCAACAAAAGCTTGACTCAAGGCCTGACTTTCAATAGATCGCAGGGAGGTAGCTGCTCTGCCATGTACAAAATCCTGACCCAATGCTAATTCATTTGTCTACAAATGATTTAGCAACGGGTTCCTCCCGCTCCAAGAGAGAACCTGCAGGATCATTAATGGTACGCCAATCCCTCGACAGCAGTCGGAGTGGGGACTACATTCCTGTTTGGGATTGGGGACTGCAATTATTTCCCATGAACGAGGAATTCCCATTAAGTTATTTAAATATTCTTGTGTTTTTAAGTCCTTGCCCTTTGTACACACCACTTTTAACTATTCCCGAAAAAATGGTTTAGTGAGGTCCCCCGATCCTTTGTCTGGACCTTGAAAATCCTGGGGAAAGGGTGTAAATCTCGTGGCAGTCCATACCCATCAGCATCAGCTGAACAGCTTCTAGCATGTTAGAACAATGTAGGTAAGGGAAGTCAGATCCGTAACTTCGGGACAAGGATTGACTGGGGTCAGTCAGGCTGAAGCGTGAAGCAGGGTTGAGCATACACCACGGCTCGACGAGATACCTCTTCACACCTCCGCAACTGTGGACACACTCCAGGCCATCTTTTGTGGATAACCCCAGCTGTGGCACACACACTTGGTTCTTAAGTATTTATAGATAACCTAAATCTGCGTCAGGGTTTTGTGAATAGCAGAGCAGCTACCTCGCTGTGATCTATTGAAAGATATCCCTTGAGCCAAGCGTTTACTGAGTGACAAGAATGAAGGTGCAAGGATGCCCTTCTACAACCTTGTAGTATGACTTCCCTTCTCTCCTAGAGGGTGGGGAAACCAAGGGATGGGCCACACTGGGACAAGTTACGTGACCGGGATGGAGATCGGAGGGTGGAGAGGGTGACTTAATACTGGGGGACCTCCATGGTTAGAGGACGGAAGGAGCCCCAGAAGTGTGAAAGCCTGGCCATTAAGCATCAAACTCAGGGAATGCCACTGACCATCATGTTTTCTAAATGCAAATGTTGGAATGGTGCTTTCTTCTGATGGTAAATCAAAACATACAACTGATGACAACATGTTGTTGGGAAACTTTGGTTGACATGGTGTACTCACCAACCTGTCTGATGGAAATGAATGATGACATTGTATGTTCTTCGTGTTCTCTGCCGAGGGTTTGGGAAGAACACCCTACAAAGTTCAGTATTAAAACTGGTTCAGGTGTGGGATGGGAATCTTTATCACATGCTTCCCAAAGTTTCTTATTATATTCATCCCCACAATCATAGGAGGTATTGTATCGCTAAATTTATCACATACGAGGATATGCTGTTTTTTGTATGTGCGGTCGCAAATTGTAACATCTGCAACTATGTATCCCAAACAGATAATCTCATTTCCAGTAGCAGATTGAACATGCACAAAGTGAGGAGGTAGAGGATTTAAGTCAGACGTCTTCCATTTTAACAGAAAATGTTCCTTAGAAAGAAGAGACACACAGGCTCCCGTGTCAATGACTGCCGAAAGATTTAAGTCCTTAACTTGTATATAATGAACTATCCAATCACCAAGCAGCTTTTCTATCACAGGTACATTGATGTCATCTTTGTCGTCCTGTGAGATTTCATCCTCGTTCATGGACTTTAATGAGGTTTTAGAGGCTTGATGCTCAGGCTTTGATTCTTTGATAACATCCTTTCTGTTAAGAACAAACACACACATGTTAGAAATCTAGACTGACATACTCACAGTGGAAATTCAGGGGGTTATGGGATTGTAGATATAACCCACTTATGCTACAGAGCATGATCCAGGTTATTCATTAATGTTATCTCAGTGTAAATGTATGGTATTTTCAGCAGTGTTCAGGATATTGAGAGAATTATGGAACGGAACAACAGCAGCTATGTTATTATTATTATTATTATATTATATTTTCTGGATAAAGCTTCGCTTATGTTTGCACATGTATTTTCTTTTCAAATAATCTGTTTCAATTAGATATAGCATTTTTGACATGTAGAGTAAGTATTAGTTTATGTATTATATATAGCAAATCTCAAAGAGTAGATTTATGTATTATATACAGTATTGGTTTCTTCATTAATTGTGTAATACAGACAACATCCTGACTTCTCAAAATCCATTTCCCTTTTTCAACAAAATCTAAATAAACATAAGCAATAGTAAAGGCACTTTTCCTCTGAGTTATTCAATTCTTTTTACCTGTTGTTGGAATTGTAGTCAAAAGGAGAGGTGAGGTGTTAGTTCATTTTTTAAGTTATAGAAATCGCATAAGTCGAATTTTCTCCAGATTTGTGTTTTAGTTGAGTTCTTGAGTTGGCCCAAGTCCTGTTTTTTAAGGATAACTTAATCATGGGGATGATAAGTCTAGAGCCTGTGGCAGGAATTGTGGGAGTCTATATTAGTGAATCCCAATAAAATGGTGTAATTTGGAGATTTTCAATAAAGACCCATAACGGTTGATGTTCTTTTGAATGTGCCTGAGGGATAAAGGAAATTTGTGTGGCTCTTAAATATAAGTTAAAGTTGGGACAGGATAACCCTCCAAATTTTTTATGTCTATGTATAAGAGCTTTGTTTATCTTTGGACAGTTATTTTGCCAGATGAATCTAAAGTCTTGTTTTTGAAGTTTCTCTATATCTGTTACATTAATTGTAGTGGGTAATGATCTGAAATAATAATGGATTCTAGGTAATACAGGTATGTTAATTTTAATGGCGTTTATTCTTCCTGTCCAAAAGATCTGAAATGTATTCCATTTAGAGAGGTCTCTGGCCAGTTCTTTCAAGAGGGGTGTGTAGTTTGCTAGATCGGACAATTCCGGGATTATATTTAGGCCAAGGTATTAAGGTGGGAATTTGGCCATGAGAATATATATTTTTCCTTAATTTGGTCTATTATATGGTTTGGGATTTGAGCTCCTATAACCTCTGTTTTTTCTAGGTTTACCTTAAGGCCAGAAATCTGACCAAAGGTTTCAAGGGTATCCATTAAGGCTGAAATGGAGTTTACAGGTCCACATGTATTTTAATGGTGAACTAAAAAATATATTTAACTAGCAACTAAAATGTGAAGCCTGGCAATGCTGTTTGCCACACAATGGGAGCCTCTCCCCCTTCTCACGGGCCTCGCAATGAGCGCCAAAGGCGTTCATTGTGAGCCTCTGCCCCTTGCCACCTCTCCCACGTTTACTTTACTGGCCCCTTATCACGGTCCTCGCAATGAGCGGTGGATGGGGGAGAAGGGAATGGGGGAGGTTGGGGTGTGTTAAATGATTGATCTTAATAAGTTTGTTATTATCCACATTTTCCTCTCACCGGCCTAGAAGCAGGAAGCTTTCATCAATAAATTCAAATAATGTTGTCCAGAAAGGTAAAAGCCTCACATACACCAGAAAACATAAGTTTTAAAATACACATTTGAGCATACAATTTATAGCTATTCAAGTTCATCAACATTAACCTAAGACAATTATGGCATTATCTTTCTTAGATGAATGGGGTGTAGAAAAACTTTACTTAGGGCCTCTTTGTGATTTGGCCAATTGAATAGGGCTTTATATAAGCACATAGCAATTTTTTTACAGATGTTTTTAGTTAGATAACTTCTATCCAAAAGCAAGGTCTTCACAAACTAAAAACATCTGTAAAAAAATATGCTACTGTATGTGCTAATATAGAGCCCTATCCAGTTGGCCAAATTGTATTTGAATGAGGCCTTTAGAGCCAAAGCTACTTTTAGGTATTGTGTATAGGTATGTGTATATATAAATATGTATAGGTTTGTGTGTATATATAGGTGTTGGTGCTCATATATATATGCATGTATGTGTATTGTACTAGCTTATCCCCAAAACAACTTGCATATCATTAAAATATTCTACGTGTAAGCTTAAACGTTCCCGGGTGTGTGTGTGTATATATATGTATATATGTGCATATGTGTGTATGTTTATGTGTGTATGTGTATGTATATGTATGTGTATATATATATATATATATATATATATTGTGATCGTTTGCTCCTTGGAAGTGATGACAAGCAAGTGGAGTGGGAGTTCTTGTCAGAAGTGAAGGAGTTAAAACTTCTGAAGAACTCCTAATTGGAGCAACTCCCCTTTAAAAGACTGGAAAGCAGACATGGAAAGGTGGGGTGGGGCTGACTAGGCCCTGGGCAGCTGTGCTGCTGAGAGAAGCAAGCACAGAGTGGAAGGTGATCTGGTGTGGAAATACAGTGAAGTTGTGAACTACCCTGTAAAGGATCGCCAAGTGACTGTTACTGGGAGAACGGGGGACTACAGCAAGTCGTGTGAGCTGGAAGATTGACTTCAGACTCAGGAGGTGAACTCACAAGGAAGCCACGTAAGTGAAGGGGATTAGTGAGGAATCCCAGGCAGAGTTTGCCTTAAAGGCCTAGGCACGGTTGTTGCTGAAGTATTATGCCCCAGGGAAGAAGTGAAGATAAAGAGAAGTTAATACAAGTGAGTTTGTGTATGCAAGGGTCCCTGGGGTGAAGCATACGGGAGAGACGGGCGGGCCCTATGCTTCACACGCAACCCTGTCCCAGAGAGGAGCGCTGTGTCCGAGAGAGGAGCGCTGTGTCCGAGAGAGGAGCGCTGTGTCCGAGAGAGGAGCGCTGTGTCCCAGAGAGGAGCGCTGTGTCCGAGAGAGGAGCGCTGTGTCCGAGAGAGGAGCGCTGTGTCCGAGAGAGGAGCGCTGTGTCCGAGAGAGGAGAGCTGTGTCCCCGAGAGGAGAGCTGTGTCCCACAGAGCGAGGAGCTAGAGAGGAGCTGTGTCCCACAGAGCGAGAGAGGAGCTGTGTCCCACAGAGCGAGAGAGGAGCTGTGTCCCACAGAGCGAGAGAGGAGCTGTGTCCCACAGAGCGAGAGAAGAGCTGTGTCCCACAGAGCGAGAGAGGAGCTGTGTCCCACAGAGCGAGAGAGAAGCTGTGTCCCACAGAGCGAGAGAGGAGCTGTGTCCCACAGAGCGAGAGGAGCTGTGTCCCAGAGAGCGGAGCTGTGACCCAGAGTGGAGCGGTGTCCCAGAGGTTGCTGAAGAGGGCGACCTAATCTCGCTGGGACCCTCACCTGTAAAGAAACTGTTTATTTCCTGGCCACTAGGTGGCACTACCCAAGTTAAAGGTCTGTTTTCAAGCTGACCACCAGGTGGCAGACTACCCAAGTTAAAGGACTGTCTACAACCTTGCCACAAGGTGGCATTCTCCCACTTCGCGGAGAAGTAATTGTTTTTTTTAAGCAGAGCTACGGCTGTAACGGAACCCATCACTGTTTTACCCTGTTTTATGGTTATTTAATTCTTGGTTAAAATATGATCACATTGCTATACTGTATGTATGTGGTCTGAGCGCCATTCAGTAATAATGTGTGCTCAGACCTAAGCTATCTGCAGATATGTTCTGGGTTATAAAATGTTGTTGTTATATCTGTAAATATATTGTATTGTGTGGTATGCAGTCACATATCTTTGGTCTCATACACTTGGTCAGGAGTTGCCATCTGCCTCTTAATAGGATTTGCTAAACCACACAAGAGATAGGAGAACAAAAGGGTTTTAGCAGACAAGATGGCACCATGAACAATGGGGGTAAGGACTCTTGAATAATGAGATGACCTGGGGTTTCCCCACACTTCCAGCAGGGGAATAAGTGAACTTATAGATGTTACTCTCTCCACCGTCAGAGGGAGAATGAGCAGTTAGCCACGCCTAGTGGGCGGCTCCTGGGGGAGGGGACTCCTGGCTCCCACGCATTAACCCTGCCTGATTGGCCAGAGGTAATTAGGGGTTGACCAAAGGTAGTCACTGCCCCTACTGTGTATGTGAAGTGTTTAAAAATGTGTTTTTGTTTTAATAAAGCAGAGTTCTACTTGACCCTTCAAAACGTAGCATCGTCTCGTTCTTTGTGGGGGATTTATGGTACCGTTACTCTGCCACATTTTACAGCGCTCCTGGATTATACAATGGGATATCGTGGATGGGAATAAACATTTCATTACTGCACAGCACCTTGCTTCAGAAAAGGACGTCTCCAACGGCTGGTACCCTCTCACTACCGGGGTAGCCGTTACATTGGTGGCAGTGGTGGGATGGTCCTTTTCATCCCCAACGCAAGTGCTGAATGGAATCCCAGTACGCTAAACTCAAAAAACCCACACTAAAGGATCTCTTGGAAACCAGAGGAAGGAGTGCCAGCAACCGACCACGGAGAGAGCTGATAGCTGACCTACTGGAGCTGGACGAGATGGATCGATCCATGGAGGTCGTGGACCAACCTTCCCCTGTCAGCGAGGAGGAGGAAATTACAAACCTGGTTCAGCTGAGATTATCCATGTACCCAGCAACATCTGTGGAGCTAATAGATCAGCTGTTCCGGGAAGCGAGAACGGAGATACAAAATAGGAGGGGGCACGAACTTGAACTGGCAAGAGCTAGACAACCCCTGGCACATACAGTTCATACTCCTCCACCCGCTGCTACAGTAAAGAAAATACCCTTCACTGCCTTCAAAGCGTTTGTGGAAAGTGAGGAAGAAATTGATGGATATTTGGCTGACTTCGAGAGGCAGTGCTCACTACACCAAATACCACCAGACCAATGGGTCACTATTTTGGCTGGAAAGCTATCAGGAAAAGCAAATGAGGCTTTTCGGGCGCTTACTGAGGAAGATATTGCGCAGTATCGCCGGGTGAAGGCTGCACTGCTCACCAGATATGCCGTCACCCCGGAAACATATCGCCGTCGCTTCAGGGAGTCTAAAAAGAAGGCTGCAGACTCCCACATGGAATGGGCCAGCAATATACAAAGGGTGGCATCACATTGGGTGCGAGGGTGCAATGCCAACACAGGAGAGGAAGTACTACAGCTATTCCTGATGGAACATTTCTTCCAAGATCTGGCGGCAGACATACAGGATTGGGTGAGAGATCGTCGCCCTGCTAACTTAATCGAGGCAGCACGGTTAGCGGACGAATACGCAGAGTCCAGAAAGGTGAGCCAAGGGTCCACACGACCAACCTCTAGAGCAGAGCCACGCACCTCAATGCCCGCTGCAAGCAAAGAATTTCGGGCCCCAGTACCCCCAGGACCGCCACGGCCTCAGGGGTCTAACCACCCACCCCAGGATTCTTACAAAATGACGTGCCATCGCTGCGGCAACCCGGGGCACATTGCTCGTTATTGCCCCTTGGGATCAGCCAATAACAACTGGAGGCGCCCGACCAATAACCCAGAGATCCCTTTATCACGTACCTCTGCTGCTCACTGCCTGGAAACCAAAGGGAGCCCTGAGGAGTGTTTGGACATCCTGTACGAGGCAAACCCCATACAAGCTGCATCCCCAGACAACCGCCAGCATCACCGCCAGGAGGTGCGTGTAAATGGACAGGTAGCACAAGGCCTAAGGGACACTGGCGCTACCATCACGTTGGTGCAGAAACATCTTGTGAAACCGGAGCATGTATCTACCCGTACTGTTGCTATCCGTGTCGCAGGGGGGGGCTGTTTTTCGCTTACCCACCGCCCGGGTACACTTGGATTGGGGAGTCGGGTTTGGAAAGACCACAGTAGGCATCATGGACAATTTACCTGCTGAGGTTGTGCTGGGCAACAATATTGGCCCTCTAGCCTCAGCCTTTTTACCCACGACTGCTGCTGCTTGTCCCGTGACCACCCGCTCACAGACCCATACAGAGGACAATCCTACAACAGGTCGGGAGACCCAGGTAAGCCACAAGCAGACACTTAGCACTACCGCCACAGAGAGACCCATAGCGTGGGACACCCCCGAAGAGCTTGGGAGGGAAACTAGACAGGACCCCACCCTCCAAAAGTACCGAGCATTAGCCGACGATAGAGGGGATGAGCGGGAACGTTTTATATGGAAAGGGGTTTCTACGGGACAGAGATTGTGGCCCACCTTTTGGACATTGGGATACTGGACTGTTGGGATGGGATCCTGGATTTTTTTGGGTGGGTGTACAGGGGAAGAACAGTGGGCCCTTTACAATACGGGCCCGACCACGAGCTGGGGGAGGAATGTACTCTGCAACTTGGGATGGTTTTGCTAAAGGACTTCAGTTCATTTGGAAGGCTGATGCTTTTCTGCCTAATTATTTAATTGTCTGAAACCAGTTTGTAAAATGCATTTTCCCTCTCCTTGAAATGTTTATTGCAGTAATGCTGATGGGTTGTAAAACTGTAGAAGTGACCAACAAATCGTTTTGTCCGGACATCCCCAGGCCGATCCGTTGGGATCAGACCGTGTATGCCGGCTTATGGTCACGGGGGAGGTGTGTAACGGAACCCATCACTGTTTTACCCTGTTTTATGGTTATTTAATTCTTGGTTAAAATATGATCACATTGCTATACTGTATGTATGTGGTCTGAGCGCCATTCAGTAATAATGTGTGCTCAGACCTAAGCTAGCTGCAGATATGTTCTGGGTTATAAAATGTTGTTATTATTTCTGTAAATATATTGTATTGTGTGGTATGCAGTCACATATCTTTGGTCTCATACACTTGGTCAGGAGTTGCCATCTGCCTCTTAATAGGATTTGCTAAACCACACAAGAGATAGGAGAACAAAAGGGTTTTAGCAGACAAGATGGCACCATGAACAATGGGGGTAAGGACTCTTGAATAATGAGATGACCTGGGGTTTCCCCACACTTCCAGCAGGGGAATAAGTGAACTTATAGATGTTACTCTCTCCACCGTCAGAGGGAGAATGAGCAGTTAGCCACGCCTAGTGGGCGGCTCCTGGGGGAGGGGACTCCTGGCTCCCACGCATTAACCCTGCCTGATTGGCCAGAGGTAATTAGGGGTTGACCAAAGGTAGTCACTGCCCCTACTGTGTATGTGAAGTGTTTAAAAATGTGTTTTTGTTTTAATAAAGCAGAGTTCTACTTGACCCTTCAAAACGTAGCATCGTCTCGTTCTTTGGGGGGGATTTATGGTACCGTTACTCTGCCACATTTTACAGCGCTCCTGGATTATACAATGGGATATCGTGGATGGGAATAAACATTTCATTACTGCACAGCACCTTGCTTCAGAAAAGGACGTCTCCAACGGCTGGTACCCTCTCACTACCGGGGTAGCCGTTACAACGGCTACCGCTGTTATTTCTTTCTTCAAATAAACCTATTTGCTGCACTTTCAAGCCGGTATCAGCCCTTCATTCAAGAAACCACCGCTATATGCGGCCATCCTGATCACACTGGTGTCATTTGTGGGATTAAAAAATGTCTGTGTTGAAGAAGACAGCCCACCGTACAGCATAAATATGGAGGAGGCCTTGAAAGCTTTTATAGAAGCCCAGCGGTGGTTGGACAAACAGCAAGCCGAGTTGAACAGAGTGCTGACTGCTAAGCTTGGTCAGAGCCAGTCAGAAAAGAGAGAAATGATTGCAGAGCATAGCATCCAAGCCGCAAAAGAGGAAGATAATGGTTTTGGAGAGGTTACTGCAAGATTTAGAGAGGCCACAGAGAAATGGCAGAGACAAATGGAAGTCGACAGGGTCCAAATGAGAGAGTCTCTAGAAGCACAGAAAGTGCAGCTGCAGCGACTGAGATCTACAGAGAACAATGTGGATTCAAAATCAAGCAGGGTAAGGAACCCTAATTGCTTTCTAAAGAAAATGACAGCTCAGGATGATGTAGAAACCTACCTCCTGAATTTTGAGAGGATTGCTACCAGGGAAGGTTGGCCTAAACAGCACTGGGCCACAGTCCTGGGTCCCTATCTGTGTGGAGAAGCACAGGAAGCGTATGGGGTTTTGCCTGAAGAAATGGCAACCAATTATGGCACCCTGAAAGAGGAAATCCTTGACCGTATAGGAGTAAAGAAAGAACAGAGAGCGCACCCCTGGAATTTTTTTGCCAGACAAGCGTATCGCTACCCAAGAGACATACTTGTCGGGCCAAGTCTAAGATACAGTTTCCCTGTTAAGGGAAGGCCAACCAAACCTGACCTAGTAGTAAACAAGAAGAAAGAGAGAGTGCCCACAGAGTCGGAGAGAGTGCCCGCAGAGTCGGAGAGAGTGCCCGCAGAGTCGGAGAGAGTGCCCGCAGAGTCGGAGAGAGTGCCCGCAGAGTCGGAGAGAGAGCCCGCAGAGACGGAGAGAGAGCCCGCAGAGACGGAGAGAGAGCCCGCAGAGACGGAGAGAGAGCCCGCAGAGACGGAGAGAGAGCCCGCAGAGACGGCCGATCCAGCCAAAGAGGTCGCTGAGAGCCCCAAAGAGGTCGCTGAGAGCCCCAAAGAGGTCGCTGAGAGCCCCAAAGAGGTCGCTGAGAGCCCCAAAGAGGTCGCTGAGAGAACAAAAGAGCCTGCTGGTGCAGATAGAATGGCCTTAGAGGAGGAGAAACAGCGGTTTTTAAGGCTCCAAAGACAAGCCCATGATAAAATGAGGCCAGAGTATATCCCGGAATGGCGGAGGAAGCCCACGTTCGAGGACTACCGAGTGTCCTACAGGAATTAGAAATTGATGTCTATTTGGGAGCGGAGGAAATGTCCCCCAAAGCCTAAGCTGAACTATTCAATGGTGTGGGAGCGGCCGCACAGTGATAAAGAGGAGAACATCTCTAAATTTCGACAGAAGCCCCGACGAATACAACGGTTGACCTTAGACAGTGGGGAAAGTGACAAAGAGGCGTCTAATGGAGACCAGCTAGAAAGTGTTGCTAGGCCAGTGTCCGATGTGAACTCCTTAGAAAAGACTGTTCCTGTATCAAAACTGGAGCACACGCCACTTAAGGAAGCTGGACAAGCTGCACAGGCAGAAGGATTTGATGACGACTCTGATGAACCAACCGTAGTTCCGCTGGTTGAGTTTGATGCGGCTAAGCAAGCAAAGGAACTTCAGTTGTCAAACAAAAATAAACTTGAAACTGAGAATGTTCTAACCCATGAGGTAGAGTTAACTTCAGGAGCATTACCAGCTCTGGAGGAGGCAATCGAAATCTTGTGTGCTGAAGAGACCACTGAAATGTTGTCGGCGGTTCCCCAATTAGAAGAGTCACTGGCAACAACAGATGAAGCTACACCGGTGCCAGAGGAAAGCGACAAGGCAAAGAGGGTGGAAGAACAACAGAAGCCTGTTGATCACATCCTTCAAGCAGTGGCAGAAAGTACAAAGCTGTCTGTAGAAGCAGAAACTGTACATCATGTAGTAGACATTATGGAAACGAATACTGTGGGCTTTGAAATTATTGGCACAACGGAAAATGTGCCACCACTTGACGAAAAACTCCCTGAAATCATCCCTGCTGATGGTAAAGAAGAAGAATTTACATATCTGATGGAGGAGGCAGCAAAGGAACTGCCTGCAGAAAGCATTCATGATTTCTTCAAGCGTCGGCCAAGGCCACCTTGCGAAGGAAATGACTTGCAGCTTATTAAATCAACAAAGTATCAGCCATGCAGTTTGGAACGCAAGTTGGTCATGAGTGATAAAAAAGAAGTCAAAACAAGAGACTCTGCTCCAGCAGAAAAATCTAAAGGGAATGCAAATAATTCCACCCAAGCATCACAGGCTTGTACGGGCGAGGTATTAGAAGGAACTAAAGTTGGAGGAAGTGAGCCTGCCAAGAGTTCTGATGAGCCACCCAGGGCTTGGCACACAGTGGATTCGGAGGACCAGGTGGATAAGCCAGAGTCCATTCCGAGGCCTGTAAGTGAAGATGTAGATCCTACTTGTGAAATCCAGCAGGAAATCCCTGTGCCCCTACTGGATTCTCAGACTGTTGAGGAGACCTCTAAATATCCGGTACCAAAACAACATAAAGCAAAGCTTTCCAAGCTGGAAAAGCCCTGTTGGTGCCCCGATGATGGCTCATTTGTTAAGTTGGATGAACATAAGCAAAATAAAGAACTAGAAGGTTGGAAAGAGCGTTTTCTGAAGCACTCCCTGCATAAAGCCAAGCCTGTGATTGAGAGGAAAGTTAACCTAAATATCGTCCGTAAAGGGACGACGGCAGATGGACAGGAGGAGCTAAGGGCAGATGTGGTATCTGTCATTAAGTCTGCTGAAACAACTGATGAGGTAATTCAGAGTAAACCAGTTGAAAAGCTCCCAATTCTTAAAGCAAGGCTGTTCGCGGACAGCGCTACAAAGTTGAGAGATTCACTCCTTCCTGATAAAGGCGACACACATGAAGGAGGCCAACAGACCAGTAAGGAAATGAGAAGATGGATTTACAGGCGGCCACCTCAATGCGGACGGCACAGAGCGAGGAGTTCTTGAGTGGTGAGCGACCCTACCGGATGTCAAGCCTCTCGGCATGTCGCCCAACACCATGTTGTTGAGCTGAGGGGGGGGGGGGGGGGTGTGATCGTTTGCTCCTTGGAAGTAATGACAAGCAAGTGGAGTGGGAGTTCTTGTCAGAAGTGAAGGAGTTAAAACTTCTGAAGAACTCCTAATTGGAGCAACTCTTCTTTAAAAGACTGGAAAGCAGACATGGAAAGGTGGGGTGGGGCTGACTAGGCCCTGGGCAGCTGTGCTGCTGAGAGAAGCAAGCACAGAGTGGAAGGTGATCTGGTGTGGAAATACAGTGAAGTTGTGAACTACCCTGTAAAGGATCGCCAAGTGACTGTTACTGGGAGAACGGGGAATACAGCAAGTCGTGTGAGCTGGAAGAATGACTTCAGACTCAGGAGGTGAAGTCACAAGGAAGCCACGTAAGTGAAGGGGATTAGTGAGGAATCCCAGGCAGAGTTTGCCTTAAAGGCCTAGGCACGGTTGTTGCTGAAGTATTATGCCCCAGGGAAGAAGTGAAGATAAAGAGAAGTTAATACAAGTGAGTTTGTGTATGCAAGGGTCCCTGGGGTGAAGCATACGGGAGAGACGGGCGGGCCCTATGCTTCCCCTGCAACAGTGTCCCAGAGAGGAGCTCTGTGTCCGAGAGAGGAGCGCTGTGTCCGAGAGAGGAGCGCTGTGTCCGAGAGAGGAGCGCTGTGTCCCAGAGAGGAGCGCTGTGTCCCAGAGAGGAGCGCTGTGTCCGAGAGAGGAGCGCTGTGTCCGAGAGAGGAGCGCTGTGTCCGAGAGAGGAGCGCTGTGTCCGAGAGAGGAGAGCTGTGTCCCCGAGAGGAGAGCTGTGTCCCACAGAGCGAGGAGCTAGAGAGGAGCTGTGTCCCACAGAGCGAGAGAGGAGCTGTGTCCCACAGAGCGAGAGAGGAGCTGTGTCCCACAGAGCGAGAGAGGAGCTGTGTCCCACAGAGCGAGAGAGGAGCTGTGTCCCACAGAGCGAGAGAGGAGCTGTGTCCCACAGAGCGAGAGGAGCTGTGTCCCAGAGAGCGGAGCTGTGACCCAGAGTGGAGCGGTGTCCCAGAGGTTGCTGAAGAGGGCGACCTAATCTCGCTGGGACCCTCACCTGTAAAGAGACTGTTTATTTCCTGGCCACAAGGTGGCACTACCCAAGTTAAAGGTCTGTTTTCAAGCTGACCACCAGGTGGCAGACTACCCAAGTTAAAGGAATGTCTACAACCTGGCCACAAGGTGGCATTCTCCCACCTCGCGGAGAAGTAATTGTTTTTTTTTAAGCAGAGCTACGGCTACCGCTGTTATTTCTTTCTTCAAATAAACCTATTTGCTGCACTTTCAAGCCGGTATCAGGACTTCATTCAAGAAACCACCGCTATATGCGGCCATCCTGATCACAATATATATATATATATATATATATATATATATATATATATATATATATATATATATATATACATATATATATATATATATATATATGTATATATATATGTGTGTGTACACACATTTGCATGTTTATGTTATTTTACAAACATCAGGGCGGGTAGTTTTATTCGCTTAACAATATGAGTGTTGCTTTTATTTTTTATATTTCATACTTTTATATCTTATACCTCACAAGGGAATATTTTTCTATATCTGCTTTCCCACCCCTGTATATATGATTTTATGCATAGACATTTATACTTTTTACTTTATGTGTATCTATAAATGCATTTTTTCTGTCAAATGTAGCCATATTCGGATTACCACAGCACAAAACAATTATGCCCAATCATGTCAATATACCCCTGTAGGATGATTTCATACATCCTTCCTCTAGACATACTGAAGTACTTCACCACTCATCAAGGGCCATCATTTATTAGTACAAATGTATATAATCCTGTACCCACAACCAATCCATCCCTATCCAATAAATTGTACAGTTTCAAATGTATTGTTTTTTATAAATTTGTACACTAAGGACCATGTATACTTATGCATACTCCTATCAATCTCCTCCTGTTGGAATTTGTCACTGAGGAAGCTGCAGATCACAGCAGCGAAACGCGTCTGACACTTGTTTTACTATCTATTGATTTTACGATTTTTATCACTGGATTTCTGTACCAGAATCAAACCGGAATTTTTACCAAATAAATATATTTTTATCCATGAAAATGGTCTGAAGTACTTGTGCTTTGGGGAACCCCGACACGCACACTCGAAAAGTACACAGCATCAGACTAAATAATATCACCGCCCCACACGGACTCAAGTACCATGGAGTAACACCAACATATACGGCATATACTTAA
The DNA here is from genome assembly GCA_027410445.1 of Discoglossus pictus. Lineage (NCBI taxonomy): Eukaryota > Metazoa > Chordata > Amphibia > Anura > Alytidae > Discoglossus > Discoglossus pictus. The sequence goes on along the minus strand of CM050164.1, from coordinate 409,580,196 downwards.
ACAGAGAACATCAGCCGGAAACGTTGTGTTAAATACACTTATGATTGTGCGCTTTACAGACATTCCCACAACAAAACTCTTTTACGGACACACAATAACCCTAATGTTATTAGTATTTTTAAAGAATTACAAAAGAATCTGAGGAAACAGATAAGAACTGTTTGGAAAGTGCCTAGTATCAATAATTATTTTAAACAAAGGATTATTCCTAGGCGTCTAAGAATCCAAGTAGTTCCTGCATACCACGTTCTGAATAATCAGTTTGTCCAGAGGTGGACAGATATAGAGCCCAATTCAATTGAGCAATTGTAAGTTACTGGAGCCTGTAAGTGAAGCCATAAGTTAATTTGATATTCAATTGGTGTCTTTTTGCGGGCTCTAAACGGTTTACTGGTTACAGCCTGGAAAACTTTGTGATGGTTAAACCCGGAACTTGCAGCCTCCCGAAGCCTTTTATCTTTCAATTCCGCAAGAGTTACGATGGCTAAAATTGCAAATCTCTATTCAATTGCTACAATTCCCCAAGCCCGCAAATGTTTTCACACCAGTAAATGGCAAATGAAGGAGAAATCTGACGAGTGCTAGAGAGGACCCGCAAGGGGGGTTTAACCACTGTCCGTAGCACTGTAAATGCAAATAAAAAACAATACTGCACTGTAAATAACTGGGAAAGTGGTGAAAGACATTAGAATTAATTGCACAAGAGTCTGAAGCTCGCAAAACGGCAGTAAATAAAATGCATTTTTAGGTTTCATTTCTGGGAGATATCGATCTCTGGAATCAATGAGTTAATACATATCAGGCCACGCATATGGACTAGAACAGTATTGGCATTAATTTTCATAATTCTGTATTTTGATTGTTTGCAAGTCCCATCACATATCGGACCCACAAACCTAATTGATTGACATGTAACCTCTATGTTTTACTGCCGTTATACTGACGGTCTCATTTTCTATTAGCTGTTTCGAAATGGGAGGTCACGGTCTTGCTTAATTGATCATATTCCCGCCCTGAACTGCTTCGAACCAGTGTAAGGTTTATGGAGTCGGCTTTGGGCCCGTAACTTGCGGGCTTGATCAATTGAATAGCTCCAGATTCGGAGACCAACGGGAGCCTGCAGCACGCCCACAGACATACAGCCTTTATCGCGTGAGATGTGGGCTTGCAATTGAATTGGTTCATAGTGTCCCAATGCTCCCTTGATTTGATGGCATTTATTTTAGAAGCAGAAAATATCAACTTGCATCAGCTAAATACCAAAGTAAGTCACATACAGATGGAATTGGCTAAGATCAGAGATAGCCTAAACATAAAATTGAACTCCAAAATGGAAAACTGAAAAGGGAGATAGTAACTGGAAAATAGAATACGGTTTCCAGAGATAAAAGGGATTATTAAGCAGGGAAGGTTTATAGAATTATGACATATTTGGAAAAATGACTATATTGAGTTCAGCAGAGTATGATAATTCTGTCCAAGATGATACTCCTCAGTCCTCTACTTCCCAGCAGTGAGTGGATAAGATAAACCCTAATGTTACTAGTTTTGAAGGCCCTACTAAGAGATTAAGGCCAAAAGATCCCGGCCTCTAGCTCGATCAACAGTAAAAAGTAATCAGTTCTTTTAGAACAGGTAAGTACTAATGGTAATCTCAATTCAACTGTAATGACAAGCAAAAAACTATTATTGATGAATTTTCAAAACAAAATGATACCAAACACTGCTATCTAAGAGCTATCTAAGAGCAGTCACCAAATGAATACTAAATCTTGTAAAACATTAGTGAGGATGTTCCATCACATGATGCTATAACAATCGTTAACATGTCTAAATTTGTGTTAACTGCCGTTCATAAGTCAGTATTATCTAAAGGTCTGTCATATGTTACTACATTCCATTGTGGCTTATTTTTTAATGTAAAAGACATTAACCACATTGTCAGGAAATTAGCCCTTAAGAAATGTTATAACAGTAAACAAGAAAGGAAACTTGCTGATTTGGGCTTAAAAGTGAGGACCTTGATTCCCTCAACAGTTTGTTGTCTTTACTTAAAGAAAGTCATCAAACAGTCAATAAAGTAAATTACAAATTCGCAAAGAACTGGAAAGCAAATTCACTCTGAATGTCAAAGAGTATACTAATCTGGAAGCGATTGTACCGTTGGTTATTGGAGTTTTGGAAAATATGCAGAACAATGTGAGTCCTGCAAAAAATTCAACTTGAGCAGAATACAAGATAGCCTTATTGTAGAAATAAAACAAGCTGATAAAGTGGGGAATATTTTCCTGATGGACAAGCAAGATTTCCTCAGGATGTGTAATAGGATCTTAAATGAATGAACAACTGGTGAAATCCTTAAGATTGATCCTTTCATTGTATATCACAATGAGCTGAGGGCTATTTTAACTCAAGCCAAAAATTATGGTATTATTTAAGCTCAATGTTTGGATTACTTACTCCCTAAATCTACAGCTGTTTCAACCTTTTTATGCGCTCCCTAATGCGCATAAAAAAGTATTACCTATACCATGCCGCCCAATTGGCAGCAATAATTTAACCTTAGCCCCTACGTATATCACCATCTTAAAGAAATGGTGTCTTCAATGCCCTCTTACTTTAAGGATACCTCAGATACCTTCAGGTATTTACAGTTCTTCAATGTGCCACCAAATACATTTCTTGCAAGTCCTAACATAGAGCAGCTTTATAGTGGTATCTAACATACATTAGGGATACATGCCATTGAATACTTTTTCAGGATGAATAATGGTTCTGAAAAAAGATTAAACCAGTTTGTGGTAACATTGCTTAGATTCATCCTAACTTGGAAATGTTTCCTTTTTAACAAGCAGTGGTTTCATCAAATCAAAGGGACAGCCATGGGCACTCCCTGTGCCCTGAATTATGGCAACCTATTCCCAGGTTGATGGGAAGCTGTGTCGTTGATGATATTATGGCTGAGCATATGGATAAGATCCTGTCTTGGCACCGCTATACAGATAATTGTGCTATTTTATTGGACAGACACAATAGAGAATTTGAAGTTTTTTTTTTCATTCTTAATAAATAAATGCTGGGTCAGAGACTTACCTTTGATATAAACAATGAAAGCAATGAAATTAACTTTCTTGATCTGTGCATTAAAAAAGACTGGATAGGAAACATACATACATCTGTCTTTAGAAAATCAACAGCCTCCGACTCCCTCCTTAATTGGTCAATTCAACACCTGGTACCCCTAAAGCATACAGGCCAGTATTTGAGAATTCAGTGAAATTGTGACAACGAAGAAGATTTTAAACTTCAAGCTTACCTGTTGGACTTTAAGGAGCTTCCAGAAGCTTGCTGATCATCCTTTGATTCTTTGATAACATCCTTTCTGTTAAGGACAAACACACACATGTTAGAAATCTAGACTGAAATACTCACAGTGGCGATTCAGGGGGTTATGGGATTATTGAGAGATATTGGGAGAATTAGGGAACGGAACAACAGCAGCTATTTTATTATTATTACATTTTCTGGCTAAAGCTTTGCTGCTTTTGCACATGTATTTTCTTATCAAAGATTTTTATTGTCACAAGAGTCTGTTTCATTTAGATATAGCAAATTTGACATGCAGGTCAAAGAGTAAGTTTATGTATTTTATATAGCAAATCTGATATGTAGGTCAAATAGTAGATTTATTTATTAAATACAGTATTGGTTTCTTAATTAATTGTGTAATACAGACAACATCATGACTTACATACATCTGTCTTTAGAAAATCAACAGTCTCTGACTCTTTCCTTAATTGGTCAATTCAACACCCAGTACCCCTAAAGCATACAGGCCAGTATTTGAGAATTCAGTGAAATTGTACCAACAAATAAGATTTTCTTCAAGCTGACCTGTTGAGAAAACATTTTAAGGCCCATGTTACCCAAATAGGGTGCTTAAGGAGGCATATAAAAAGCACTTCTAACAGACCATGTAGAATCTCTCAATAGACACAAGACAAAAGCTAAAGAATATCATCTCATTAGGTGCATCATGACATTTGGAAGTGACTGGAAAGCAGCGAGGGAAGGATGAATAAACATTGGTGCTTGCTTACTATGGATAGGGTCCTTAAAAACTCTTACCTGAAAAAGCCTCTGTGACTTATCGCAGAGAAAAGAATATCAGTCAACTGGTAACTCATAGTTTATTTCAAACCAACAAGGCAACAAGTTGAAGGTTAACACCAATTACAGGAATCTACCGTTATGGCCATTGTAAAGCCTGTAGATTCCTTACTCCAGCAAAGCAATTTGTGCATCGGACAAATGTAGCCCAGGGAAGGAATTGTATTAAAAAATGTTTTTATAATAAGTTCTATTTGCGGAAAACTATCCGCCAATGCAGAAAACACATCCTTGAGCACGTGTATGGCATTCAACATGAATTAGATATTCCAGTTGCTAGGCATCTAAAGTGTTGCCATAATAACCAAATGTTCAACTGGGTCCAAGAAAATGTGATCTGAATTAAAAAAAATTACAAAAGGAATGCAAGTGGATTTTTACACAAAGTCCTGTTGGTTTAAATGAAGGCTATAGCTACAATGCTTTCCTGTAGTTGATTTTCCTGAAAGTATGGCCTAAGGATAAGGGAATCTGTATCAAATCCTAATGGAAAGCAAAGCAAGAGGATTTTTACATTCTAAGTGCGGTTACATCAAGTTCTGTTGGATTGAGTTAATATTTCAGCAGTAGCTATACCTTAAACTACAGTGCCTTTTCTAGTTAATCTTCATTGAATTTTTTCATATTGGTCAATATTTTGTTACTCCTTTTTTTAGTCAAATATAATTTAGTATTGTTCTTTCATTTTAAGTTCACTTAACCATCTAATTTAATTTTTATTTTTCAGTCAAGAATATTACTTACTAGCGACTTGCACGTAAAAAATGACGGGCAATAAATTGTAAGGTTGGGAATGCTGTTTGGCACACAATTTAAGGTGTTTGGTCTCATTGCAAGCTCCGCGCTGAGCGCCTTTGGCACTCATTGTGAACCTCTCCCCTGGTGTACTTTTGCTCTTCTGAGCACCCTCTGCTCTCATTGTGAGCCCCGCACTGAGCGCCTTAGGTGCTCATTGCTAGACTCTCTGCTTGTGTAATTTTGGTAGTGTGAGCACCTTTGGCGCTCATTGCAAGTTTTGCGCTGATTGCCATTGTCGCTCATTGCGAGCTTCTCCCCTTGTGTACTTTTGCTCCTCTGAGCACTCTCGGCGCTCATTGTGAGCCCCTTGCTGAACGACTTTGGTGCTCATTGCGATCCTTTCTTCTGCTCTACTTTTGGTTCTCTGTGCACCGTGTGCGCTGATTGTGAGCCCTGCACTGAGCGCCTTTGGCGCTCATCACGTGGCTCACAATAAGCGCCTTCGGTGCTCATTGCGAGGCTCTCCGCTCGTGTAGTTTTGGCGGTCTAAGCCCCTTTGTCAGTCATTGCAAGAGGCGCTGATTGGCTTTGGCGCTCATTGCGAGCCTCTCCTCTCGTCTGCTTTTGCTCCGCTGAGCACCCTTGGCGCTCATTGTGAGCCCCACGCTGAATACCTTTGTGGCTCATTGCAATCCTCTCCACTGGTCCTTTTTTTTTTATATATATATTTCTTAATGCTAAATATTAATTAAATAATGAATTAATATACTTTACCTATTTGTAATTAATATATGCAGCAATCAATTTCCTGAAGAGCTAACAATCTGTTTTGATGTTCCTGCAGCATATAATGTAGATTTGCAGTGTTGTTGAGCTGAGGTGTAAGTGTCAGCAATGTGTGCAGCGTGCAGTGTAAATAGGCTGCGTGGGCGAGGGCAAACCATTTGTTTAGCTGTGTAATTGGGCATTTTGGAATGGTAATGATTCTGGATGTAAGTTAGTGTTGTAAAATGGCGACGATTGTCTATGCGTTACACTTGTGTGGAGCATTTTCCGTGTAGCCTCCTTTTTGTTGTTTTCTACTGACATTTTTTTTTCTTGCTTAGGTGATTTTCGTGTGTGGAAACTCAGCAAATTGTGGCTAAATTGTCGTGCAACCTGTCCCCCCGTGCTGTGAGTGGTGTTTGTTTTGTATTTTTTTCATTTTGGTGATGTTATTGTTGTTTTTGTATGTGCGCGGTTCGGCCGTTAACTTCATATTCGTATTTTTGTTGTTGTTAAGTGCCGCTTTCCTTTTTGCAATTGTTACAGGCCGTAATTTTTCCACGTGTTTTTTTTGCTGCTACGGGTCTTGCAATGCGAATGGTGTAATTGAGATTTAGTCCACCAGCGCAAGAAGCGCCTACGCGAGCCTGCAAGCGTTAGCAACAACCCGTATTGCTCTAAACGATATATGTGGTTATTGAAACAACAGGAATATATATGCATTTATTATGAATCAAGATACATGAGTTCAAGGTATTTTTCATCCTAAATAGTAACATTTTTATGTTTCCATAATAAAAAAAACCTTTGTATATTGTTCTTTATTGAAAAGTTTTGTCCTCTAAGCCTTTAATCACAGTCATTATTATAAAAAATGTATTGCACTAATCACGTTTAAAAAGATTTGGACCACTTAAACCTTAGAAATTATATATTCATTTTGCTGACAACTGTACTGTTAGAAAGTCTAGAATTAGAGTTTAAGTTTTACTGTTTATATTTTTATTTAATATTTACTTGCTTAGCCAGTTGTCTACATATTATCTTAATATCACTATGCCTCTTTTTTATTTATCATTATTATCACCATTTAATACTGATCAACACATTCTTATGTTTTTAATATGAATATCTGCTATTTACAGCATCATATTTGATTATCCTTTTTTATATAATTTTTTTAATTTTTTTTACAAGGGCACATTAAGTGAGTGAAGCTTAGCTCTTTAATTCAATATATATTTTTTTCTATTTGATAATGATACTTATAAATATATATTTTATGTGAACATTCTGATCAATAATTACATTTCACTCACAGTATATCTATCAAGTGAGTGAAACTGAGCTACTTTATGTGAACACTCTCATTGGAAGTACATTCAATTCACACAGTATACTTACCTGTAAATGTGTTTTTTGCCTTTGACACTAAATTGACCGTTTGTTTAGTTGTGTAAAGCTGCATTTTAGAATGGTAATTTTATTAGTTTTAAGTTAGTGTTGTAAAATGGCGGCGATTTTCTATGTGTTAAGCGGGTCTCAAGCATTTTCCGTTCTTCCTAATAGTGTATTTTGTACCCTGTACGTTCCTGGGTAAAAGTCCTATGTGCCTGGCGGTGTTTTGCGTGCTTAGGGGCCCCGTTTTCATTTTTTTCAGCAGCCATTATTTTTATCGCGTAGGCGAGTTTCAAGTGGTGAAACTCTGCAAATGCAAATTAAATTTGCATGCAACCTCACCCCCAGACTCCCACTACTGGCTGTCCCCCCGTGCTGAACAGTACTGAAAATAAAAAAAAGAACATTACTGAAAATAAAAAAGGAACATTACTGAAAATAAAAAACTACAAGCTAAAATAAATACATCTCTATCACACTAAAAATAAAAACTCACACTCAGCAATACAATAACTGGTAAATGATACCACTTACCTTATTCAAATGCCCCTCCAGCGATGATGGTCTTCTTTGCTTCATCCCAGACAGGGCCCAATCCAAAACTGTCCACTGGTCCGGCCCACCTGCAATAAAAATAAATAGTACAATTAATACATAAATATATACTACATGTAATATTATATAAGCCTAATACGCTACTTACCTCTCCGAAATGGCCATTCAGCGATGCCCCATCCTCCTCAAAGTGGTCTCCGGCAGGGCCCCTTGAAAAAAAAACAGACGTTCCAAAAATAAAAATTTCTTAACAGAGCTCCTCCCTTGAGGAGCTCAACGCCGCAAATGATGGTTCTTGTGCATGCTCCGGTAGAAAAATTTAAATGTCGCCTTCTGATTGGCTGAAATGGCTGTCAATCATATTTCAACCAATCAGGAGGCGCCAACGTGTGAGCCAATCGAAATGGGATACACCCCCGTATCCCATTCTGATTGACTGATGTAACTGTCAATGATTTCTAAACCAACCAGAAGGCCCTATTGCCTTCACCCAATCAGAATGGGATACACCCTTGTGGGTTGTATCCCATTTTGATTGGTTCCAAGCATATGCACCTTCTGATTGGCTGCAATCTGATTGACAGTTACATCAGCCAATCGGAAGGCATAGATGCTTGGCGCCAATCACCGTGGCGCCTCCTGATTGGCTGAAATATGATTGACAGCCATTCCAGGCAATCAGAATGAGTCATTTCCATGTTTCTACTGGAGCATGCGCGAGAACCATCATTTGCAGCAGGGAGCTCCTCAAGGGAGGAGCTCTGTTAGGAGACAACTTCAAGGAGGACGGGGGCATCGCTGGATGGCCATTTCAGTCAGGTAAGTAACCTATTAGGCCTATATAATATTACATGTAGTATATATTTATGTATTAATTGTACTATTTCTTTTTATTGTAGGTGTGCCAAACCAGTGAACATTTTTTGGTTGGGTCCTTGTCTGTCATGAAGCAAAGAAGACCATCATTACTGGAGGGGCATTTGGCAAGGTAAGTGGTATAATTTACCATTTATCTTATTGCTGGTTGTGGGTTTTTATTTTTAGTGTGATAGAGATGTATTTATTTTAGGTGGTAGTTTTTTATTTTCAGTAATGTTCCTTTTTTTATTTTCAGTACGTTTTTTTTTTTCAGTAATGTTCCTTTTTTATTTTCAGTACTGTACTATTTAATGTAATCTAGGTTTTTTATTTTATGTACTGTACTTTTTTATTTTATGCAATATAGTTTTTTTATTTTTTGTAATTATTATTTTTTATTTTCATGTGATTAGTGGGATACTAAGTTTATTAGGGGTTAGGTAGGTAGTGTAGGGGTTGATAGGGTAGCGTAGAGGGGATAATTAGTTAGAGAGGGGTTAATTAATTGGGTGGAGAATAGTATAGTGTAGAGTAGTATTTGTACTAAGTGTCATGAGGGTCCTGGATGACCCTCATGGCATTTATAGGGTTAATGTTAGGGTTAATCATTGTTCCATAAGCGTCTTTATAGACCATTATGGGTCTGATGCGGTTAAATAGAGGTGTATGGGGGTCTGTATAGACCCCCATATGAGATGGGGTTAATTAGAAACTTATGGGGGTTTGTATAGACCCCCATGAGTGATTGGGTTAATTTTGTATAGCATCGCGAGTCCTTTAAGAACATTTAAGGTCCTTTAAGGATCTGCGCGGCACCAATTTTAAATGCAGTGGGTGTCCCCATCAGGATCGCCACAGCAAGGGTTAATGTGGGGTCCTTCCGGGGGTCCCAAAGGGGACCCCGTGGCATAGGGCGTTAATGTTAGTTGCCGTGGGGGTACTTACAGAACCCCTGCTGCATGGGGTTAACATTATGTCCGCTGCGGACCCTTTAAGGACCCCGGTGGGAAGTTTAAAGGTTTAAATGCTGCAGGGGTCCCGATCGAGACCCGTGATGCAGAAGTGTGATGTGGGGACCCTGCGGGGGTCCTGATCGAGACCCCAACATCATGGGGTTGATGTGGGGACCCTGCAGCCGGGTTGTCAGCTGTATTTATCCAAGTCCCACAGGCTTCAAGCCCGTAGAGCTTGGAGGTTGGAAACACTGATGTCATCATGACGATCTCTGTTTCCATTTGCTGTTGCTATAGCGGGAGTTACAGGCTTCATGTTCAGGCCCGTAGATGCTACTTCCGACGGCATGGTGTACAGTTCTCGGGAAGGGGGACAAACTTGCGGGCCCGGACAATAGAGTAGCTAAGTACAAGTAGGGCTACTTGAGCAAGTAGCTCAAAAGTAGCAAACCGGTTGTTACTTGCAAGTAACAGCCCAGAATTGAATGAGGCCCAAAGGAGAGATCCCAAGAGTGATTTTGTTCATATACTATCCTCATTTAGTCCTATTATTACTGTGTTTTTTTTTAAACATATATTCAGTACCCTTAGAGGTGCTGAATATATGTGCATTTCCCCACAGTGCATTTCCCCACTTCCATTATCATAGCAGGGAACAGTGAATAGTAAACAATCGAGTTTTATTACAAGTACAGATTTCCTATTTGTTATAATATAATTTGTTTCTTTGTCTCAATAAAGTTTCTCATTTTTTCAATTATCTAACAAGTTGAATAAGTGTTAAGGACGAGGAACCAACCATAAGTTATAAATTACAAAATTGAGTGTGCATTTAAAAGAGCATTATTAAAAAAATTGTACACCATGTATACCGTATATACTCGAGTATAAGCCAAATTTTTCAGCCCTTTTTTTAAGGCAAAAAAAGGCCCCTTCGGCTTATACTCGAGTCACTCTCTTCCCCCCCCCCCCCCCCGTGTCTCTCTAACCCCCCGGTGTGTCTCTAACCCCCACCGTGTGTCTCTAACCCCCCCGTGTGTCTCTAGCCCCCCCGTGTGTCTCTCTACCCCCCGTGTCTCTTTCCCTCCCCCTCCTCAACCTAATCCCCCCTCCTCAACCCCCCTCCTCCACCTAAACCCCCCTAAATACCTTTATGTGGAGGAGGGGGGTTGAGGGGGGATTAGGTTGAGGAGGGGGGTTGGGGTTGAGGGAGGTTAAGGGAGGTTGAGGAGGTGGGTTGGGGTTGACGTTGAGGAGGGGGGTTGAGGTTGAGGAGGGAGGTTGAGGATGGGGGGTTGAGGATGAGGATGAAGGTGTTGAGGAGGGGGTTGAGGATGGGGGGGTTGAGGAAGAAGGTTGAGGAGGAAGGTTGAGGAGGGGGTTGAGGATGAGGAGGGAGGTTGAGGAGGGGATTGAGGATGAGGAGGGAGGTTGAGGTTGAGGAGGAGGGGTTGAGGATGGGGGTTGAGGATGAGGATGGGGGTTGAGGAGGGGGTTGAGGATGGGGGGGTTGAGGAGGGAGGATGAGGAGGAGGGGTTGAGGAGGGGGGTTGAGGTTGAGGAGGGGGGTTGAGGAGAGAGGAGGAGGATGGGGGGTTGAGGAGGGGATTGAGGATGGGGGGTTGAGGATGGGGGGTTGAGGAGAGAGGATGAGGATGGGGGGTTGAGGAGGGGGATTGAGGATGGGGTGATTGAGGATGGGGGGGTTGAGGAGGGAGGTTGAGGAGGGGGTTGAGGATGAGGAGGGAGGTTGAGTAGGGAGGTTGAGGATGAGGAGGGAGGATTAGGAGTGGGGTTGAGGAGGGTGATAAGGGAGGGGGGAAGAGACACAGGGAAGGGAGAGGTTGGAAGAGACACAGGGAAGGGAGAGGGGAGAAAAGACACAGGGAAGGGAGAGGGGAGAAGAGACACGGAGAGAGAGGGGGACACAGAGGGCACAAGAAGGACACAGAGGGCAGCACATTTCCCACCCTCGGCTTATACTCGAGTCACTCATTTTACCCAGTATTTTGTTGTAAAATGGGTGCCTCGGCTTATTCTCGGGTCGGCTTATACTCGAGTATATACGGTAATTTAAGAAAATTAAAACTAAAACACCATTGTTTTACCAATTAGAAAGAAAGCACAGTATGGCTGCAGTTCAGACATTAATAAGTCTCACTGCACCTCATTAGGGGACAAAGGATGAGAGACATTCCCACAATGTCTATATGTAGTGTAATTTGTCCACACTAACTATAGATCAATTATTTCTCATTACAGAAACGTAATGTTTAAAATGTGATCTTTTAAATTCTTCATAGATTTTTCCATCTAATCTAACCTTAACAAAAATGTTATACATTGATTATAAACATTGTTATTAGAGGTTGCTTCTGGACAGGGATTGCATGCAATATATGCATCTCAATACAATGTATTTATTTTTAAAATATACTATGGTAAATGAAATTATGGGAGTTTGCATCTTTTTAAACGTATGAAAAATTTTGAAAATTTTGCAATACATCTACAATCCCTTCAGAATATATACATACCGTGTGTGCTTCTTTCGTTCTTTAGATGGTGGTGGAAATTTATAACAGCCAAAGGCTGATAGGGAAGTAAGACAACATTTTTTCGCTGCCCCCATTTTTTTTTTCTTTTTCTTTCCTGAAATGAGAAATTACAGAGTGAATGCTTAATAAGTGTTAATGTCTTAGTAGCATGTGGTCAATATAAAACAACAGGAATCATAGAGTGCATTATTTGTTATTTTATGCAGATACAATGATTGTCAATGACATTTAGATGAAGTAATGGTTAACCAATCTAAGGCCATGGACCTTCCAGGGTGTGTTTTATAAAGCCCAATGATCACCAAAGTTAACACTACTGTACTAAATCAGCACAAGGTATCTGAGGTGGGTACAGTTAGAGAATAAAATGTGATCTGATTTCCTCCTGGGGTGAACAGATCACGTTTTACACGAAAGATATGTGAACTGCTCCTTCACTTCCCTCTGAATGGATAGGGTGAGCTAAGCTCGACTTTGTCACAAGGAAGTGGCTTTGTTAGGACAATTTTTCATTTACTGAAAACATTAGCGTTTTAAAGCTTACATGTTAAAATATATTTATTAATTAATTCATGTATGAAATATTTACAGTTTGAATTGCTTTTAAGCAAATTAACATTAATTTGGCACTGAAAAAGCAACTTTTTGACATTCACTACCAGAATAACAAGTCAACCACGTTTCTCAATAGTATGGCATTCTTGAAATATACAGCATTGTCTGTGAATTTTAAATATGCTAGTTTTTAAATGTGCTTGTTTAGTATAGGGGATGGGAATCTAACCGCATAATTATAGTGGGTAAAGCATTTTTGCCACTAAAAAAGATTAATAAAAGTATACTAATTAGACAACATAAGTATATTTAATTGCATATTGGCACCTCAGATAGACAATTGTGAATGGTTTTAAAAATTGAATTTTTTTTTTTCCAAAGGTTTTTATTAGGTAACCAAATAAACCGGAGGTTAACATAAGAGCCAAGTAACAGTTTTGGCATTATTGAAGTACAATCATACCCAGTTAAGGGGAAAAAGAAAAAAGGTTAACATTACATTGCACCATAGGAAAATACCATATAATAGTCAAAATAAAGTTAAACAAAAAGATCCATCCCCACGTGTGGGAAGGTCTAAGAGGAGCCAGGTTACCTAAATATTTCAAATTTTCTAAGGAAAAAGTTTACCAAAAATAAAACACTTTGGTAGGCTCGGTATAACAGAATAAACATCCAGAGCGGAAGTAAAAAACAAAAAAAAACAAACAATGTTGTATAGACACAATATAACTCTAAAGGAGCTGAAAAAGTATAATAAAAGAGAAAAATAAAAAACACTGTTAAATACAACTCAACAAATTTAAATACGAAAACAGATTTTTGTCTCAAGAGTATTGAAGTATAAGTCCTGTTTGTTATCAGCTCGGATCTATCACCCATCCCGCATCCTCCAGTCCCCGACCCGCAGCTCCAATGTAAGTATTAGCAAAAGATAGCACAATGTTAATTAAGAAGGTTTCATGTGATAGGGGGGCTATAAGGAGAATGAATCCAGGGATTCCAGATCTGGAAAAATTGCATTTTTTAAGTTTTTGTAGCACCAGCCATTAATCCACATATTTCAAAGTGGAATTAAATTCCCACCTCTTTTGGCTGTAGCAAGGAAAGTGTTGAGACACATGAGCTAAGATTAAAAAAGTTCTAAGCAAAAATCACTTTCATCATATATATAATATCAAATTAGTAACTATTTGCTAATCCAAATGTGGCTTGCTGTATGTGGTCGGCAAATCAGCAAAGAATGGATGTTGCTTCCCCTAATGGTTGGCTATGAGTGTGACTGAGGTGGACCAATAGGAAAATCACTGACTTGGCTGTTGGTTTTTAAATCAACTTGGTGAGCCCTGAATTCTCAGAGTGAATCAAGCATTTCCTTTACTTCTTAGGCAGCAAGGGCCAGAAGTGGCTCCAGCAAGTCTGAGTGTCTTTGATATGAAGATGCATGTTGGTAGACACCTCTCTATTGAGCAAAAGATCAGATTCCAGACATAAGCAATGTTATCTTAATCTTTTTACAAAAGAGCTCTAATCACAGTTAAAGGATCACATTATTGCTCGTATAAATGGCTCTCTAAAGCATTATTAAACTTTTATTATTAATTTTATTATTATCATTAATTATTTGTAATGTGCCAACATATTCCATAGTGCAATCAATACAGGGGATGAGTAAGAGAAACAGAATATTAACACATGACAAAATGAAGGACTCTGTCTTTAAGCTTAAACTCTTGGGTACATGGTGCTTTTTCCCGAAGCACCTTCCAAGATTGAAAACTTGCATACTTACAGTCTAAAGGGAGTGGACAAGTCGGAGATCTGAAAATGGCCAGAAAAAGTGAAAGATGGAACTGAGAGGATAGAAGAGAAGACAATTATGTTGCTGTCTGGCAGGTTTAATGTTGTCTGGATAGAAAATGTGTGAAGTTTGGGGGATGTTTCTATTTAGTAAGAGAGAGTATAAAGGTATCCATACAATAGTGCTGATGTGATGTGTAAGAGACATTTTATGCTGAGTGAGAGAGTGAAGGGAGACCAAGGGAGGATGAGATGATTCTGTGGCTGTAGCATCTGTGAGAAAAGCAGGTGATAGTGTGTAGAATATGTGTCTAGGTCCTCAGATGAAGTTGGTTGGGCTCAAATCGACAAAGGAGTGTGGAGTAGGAGATGTGCTTGGATCCTCAGATGGAATAGGCTTAGGTTCAGATAGAAGCATGAGTGTGGAGTAGGAGATGTGTCTGGGTCCTCAGATGGAGTAGGCTTCGGCTCAAATGAAATGATGAGTGTGAAATAGGAGATGTGCCTGGGCCCTCAGCTTGAATAGGTATGAGTTCAGATGGAAGCAGGAGTGTTAAATAGGAGATGTTCCTGGACCCTCATCTTAAAAAGACCTGGAATAAGTTAGAAGTAGGAGTGTGGAGTAGGAGATGTGTTTGGGTCCTCAGCTGGAGTATGCTTGGGCCCAAATTGAAGCAGTAGTGTGATGTAGGAGATGTGCCTGGGTCTCAGCTTGAATTGACCTGGTGTAATGGTCTGCCCCCAGAGGCCGGTGTGGTCACGCTGCACTAGGGAGAGAGCTAATCTCTGAAGCAGTACTCACACCAGGAGGTGTGGAGTTAAACCTGAGGAGTAATCAGGCCCAGCTGGGAGCTGCTTTAAAAGGTCTACTGAGTAACCAGAAGTTGGTTCAGGCTGGATGTGGACCCAGAGAAAGAGAGAGAGCTGCTTAGGGCCTGATCCAGTAAGACATTTATTTGGAAGTGTGGAGCCTGAGCTTGGAGGAAGACCTGAGTCAGCTCTGTGTGAACACAGAGAGAGAGGTCAGTGTGAGCTAGAAATAGAGCAAGACGGCCTGGAGGATACAGATAGGAATATTGAGACTGAGAGCCAATGGCAAGAGTGTTCAGTGAGCTGGGAGGTGAAGGAGACACAGCCCCACTGCAGACTGAAAGCAGAGCCCTAAAGTGTGGACTTCTAAAGCAAATCAGTGCCCAGGTCTGTTTTATGTGAATTGGACTGTTTTCTTAGACTAATGTTTGGCGGTGAGGGAAATGGATCTAAGAATGTAGTCAGTGCTTCAAAGAGAAGTTAGGTTTTATTTTCTGTTTGTTTTTCTGTTGTATGCTGACAAGTTGCAGTAACATTCTGATAAAACATACAAAGGGCTTCAGAGTACTCCATTGGGGATGCTGGAAAATAAGGCACTGATTCTCCGATGTAGCAATAACCTATCACACTGGGTTCAGATAGAAGTAGGAGTGTGGAGTAGGATATGTGTCTGGGTCCTCTGCTGGACTAGGCTTGGGCCCAAATCGAAGCAAGTATGTGGCGTAGGAGATGTGCCTGGGTCCTTAGGGTAGTAGGCTTGGGCCCAAATCTAAGCAGAAGTGTGGAATAGGAAATGTGCCTGGGCCCTCAGCTGGAGTACGCCTGGGTTCAGATAGAAGCAGTAATGTGGAGTAGGAGATGTGTCTGGGTCCTCAGCTGGGGTAGGCCTGTGCCCAAATCGAAGCAGCAGTGTGGAGTAGGAGATGTGCCTTACTTTACATTTAAACACCTAACTAATCTTTTTAATGAACACAACAGGGTACATGAGCTCTGTTTCTTTCCACTACCTGAATGAAGTATTTTATTTGAGTTGGAGTGCAGCTGCATTCTTGGGAAGTGCTTTCTAAATTGTCATATTACAGCTAAAGTATCGTAATGGGTGGCAACTAGAAAATGTAGGTGTATGTAGATGGCTAGAAGATCATGTTATACTCTATTGCAATCTAGATTCCAGACATACATTTATTTTTTACTTTTACACTAGATTGTTATTAAATACATATTAAATACATTTTATTTTTTTTATTTTTGTTTAGCTTTAGTTCCCTATGATAACTACCTAGATAGGAAATAATGAGCCTCCTTCCCTGAAATGTGGAATCCCTATAATGTCCTTTCCAGGTGAGGTATGAGATTTATAGATATGCCCTAAAGAAGATAAAGGGCAGGAAGGAGTTGAAGGAGGAAAGGGGAAGGAAAGGAAAGGAGGAAAAAGGGGGATAAACTTGGGGAACACCATAGAAGGATGTACAACCACATAGAAGGACACATGCTAGAGTAAAAAAAGAAAGGTTATAATACTAGAAATTTAGAGGGGACCTATTGAAAACGCCTACCATGATATATTGCATATGGGAATTTTTGTATATAGTAATACATATAGATTATAAATTATTAGAAGTCACGCTGAATAGAATTTCACAAAAGACATGTAAACAGGAAAAAGAAGGGAAAGAAACACATAAATTAAACACTATAAATATAATAGGCACTATATCACATAATCTATTTAGAAAATGAACTCATTAAACACTTAATAGATCACTTAATAAAGCGTGAGAGTAAGGTCTGTAAGCTTTAAAATTACAATACAAATAATAGTTGGACCCACAAGGAAAGAATTGGCAATAATGACATTCTGGAAGGGAAGGAATAAGGGAGGAGGGAAGGAAGGGGAAAGGGGAAGGAAGGAGAGAATAGAGAAGGAATGGGGAAAGGAAGGAAAGGGAAAGGAGAAATAAAGATAGGGCAAAGGGTAGTATATAGGATTAAAGAGGCTTAACAGTCCGTATATACATAAAAATAGCTATCCAAAAAAAGTTTGATGATAAAATATTGCTGCCTCCATCAATTAGACCCTGCCATTTCCTAATATCGGCGTAAAGGCCCTAGAATAGGAAACTGCATAGAAGTTTCAAGGCAGTCTCAGGTATGAAGAATGTAGG
Organism: Discoglossus pictus; assembly: GCA_027410445.1. NCBI lineage: Eukaryota > Metazoa > Chordata > Amphibia > Anura > Alytidae > Discoglossus > Discoglossus pictus. Next base: position 409,562,871 of record CM050164.1, on the reverse strand, counting down.
ATAACGTGGATATGTATTATCAATGGAGGGAAAAAAGGATTTGAATGTATTACCAGATATAAGGTTTGTAATAAAAACAAAGAATACAATGAAGAGGATAAAAAAAAAAAAACACGTCTAGCAGAGGACGTTAAAAATAATTTTGCATAATGTCAATGGAATGAACTCCCTCATTAAAAAAGAATTGCATTTGTGGAATATGCCAACTTGAAGGTTGATGCCTTATGTCTACAGGAAACACATTTAAAACAGAGTGGACTCAACCTACAAAAGTAAGGCTGGGGGGGGTCAATCCTGTTTAATAAAAATTTGTCTGTGAGGGAAGAATTTAAAAAAATTGATGAGGCAGGCAGATATATTATCTGGGTTGGATATATTAATAATATAATATATACTATAGCGAATATATACGCCCCAAACAGCTATCAAGAAAAAAATGATAAAACAAGTTAAAAAAATGGTAAATAAGTTCAAAAAAGGTAAAACAATATTATAGTAAAACAATAAATGTCGAAATTTTAATTTTTACTAGATTGGTTGAGAGACAGATTTAAACCTCTTATATATATGGAGAACAATGTTTCCGGATGGAAGGGATTTTTATGTTTTGTAAAACTTTTTTGCACATATTCAAGAATCGATTACTTTTTGGGAGATCCCTCTATTCTATATGAGGTAGTAAAGATTAATATATTTACAAGTGCAATTTCAGATCATGCTCCAATAGGTCTAGAAATAAGACTCTTGGAAGAGCCTTATTTAAATAAAAATTGGAGAATAGAACCTACAGGAATTTCTAGATAAAAACACAAATTCAGTCTCATCATGTCTATACTCTACAATAAATCTCAAAAGATCAAGAGGGAAATCTCTCAGAACTCTGTACATTGAGTTAGAAAGACAACAGATGTTGAATAAACCCCCCCCCCCCCAATAAAGAAAACTCTAATAGAATAAGTGAAATAAAATCTCAAATAAAAAATATTCATCAATTAAAATTGAATAGACTATTATGGAAGTTCCAACAGTCTCAATATAGCATGGGAGATAGGACGGGGAAATGCCTATTATTATTATTATCATTTATTTATAACGCACCGACATATTCCGTAGCGTTGTACATAAGATAAGTTCCAGGCAAATGTAAATACAAATTAAAACCTAACAAAGCAAGAAGTGAGCCTCGAATCCAGTGTCCATGGTGCTTTCTCCAAAGCACCCTGCAGGATTCAAAGTCGCAGACTTACAACCTAAAGGTAGCGAATAAAGTAAAAAAACAGAGAATTCAAAACTCTATCCAAGGCATCAGAAAACAATATTCTGCATAAACACCCTAAAGAAATTGGTAACATGTTTCTTCAGTATTATCCCAAATTATACAACTTAAATAACAAATAGATTTTCACAAGCCAGATAGGGGTGAAATAGAAGGAATTTAAATGAAATCAATCTCCCAATCATTTCTGAAGAGGATTTGGACAGGCTAAAAAAACAAATAACCGGGAAGGAGTTCGAAGAAGGAGAGCAAAAATAACAAAGCCCCTGGGGTCTATGGATTTGACAAACTGAATTACCAGACTTTTTTGATATTATGAAAACACCATTAGAAAATATGTTTAACGAGATTAAGAATAGTGGAAGCATACTGGCTGACTTAACCAAAGCAAAAATTAAAAGCATCTTAAAAGAAGGTAAAGACCATGAGGACAAAAAGAGCTATAGACCTATATCTCTAATAAATGACGACTGCAAAAATTTTAACTAATAGACTTCTCCCCGCTATTTCATGATCGATACATCCAGACCAATTGGGATTCGTGAAGACGCGACAGGGAGTTGATAACATAAGAAGTCTCTTAAATATTCTATCATTTAATGCTAAAAGTGGAGGGCCCATGCTGGCCTTGTCGATAGATGCTGAGAAAGCTTTCAACAGGGTCAGCTGGGACTTCCTAAAAATAGCTCTGCAGAAATACGGATTTGCCGACTTTGCCAACCCTAAAGCAAAGGTTACTAACACCAATTCTGAGACAATGTACTTCCCAATTACAAATGAGACGAGGCAGGGATGTCCCCTATCCCCCATACTGTTTATCCTCTTCATCAAACTTCTAATTGTAAAAACAAGGAGAACAAAAGAAATTGAGGGAGTGAAAATTGGAAAGAGGGAATATAAAACTTTTGCATATGCAGATGACCTGATTGTTACTTTAACAAGTTCCGTTAAATCTTTGCTGAACCTAGATAGACTTCTGAGTGAGTTTGGTAGGTTATCCTATTTTAAGATTAATAGCAAGAAGACGGACATCATTATTAGGGGATTATGCAAGGAAGAAACCCTTAATTTGAAGAATTTATATACTTATAATTGGAATTCCAAAGGGATAACACATCTTGGAATATATTTATATTTTAGAATAAAACATATTTTGAAAGAAACCTTGGACAAGTATATAAAAGCATTTTGCTAACATTAATGGATTGGAAACAAATATATCTCACTTGATCTGCAAGAATTGCGGTAACGAAAATTGTAAATATTCCCAAGGTGTCTTATATCTTTAGATCTATACCAGAAGTGCCTGCAGCTTATTGGTTTAAAACATTTCAGAAATTTATAGACACATACACACTTAATGGTAAGAAGGCTAGAATCCCCTTAGAGTTTACTAAGAGAAGGGTGAATGCAGGAGGTTTATCTGCTCTGTGTATAAAAGACATGTACACCTCTATTGCACTATCCCAAATTATGGTATGGAGTACGCCACACTTGAATCCAACCTGGAAACAAATGGAATATGATTTCCTAGAAGATGTCCCTATTAATTTACTTCTGCGGACTCCTAATCTTGATTCATTAAGAAATAAGTTATTTCCCAGAGGGGTAAAATCTCTATTAAAATTCTGGGTGAAACACAGGAATATACAGTATTGTAAATTCCCCCAATTTAATTATCTAATTTCCCATATACTGCTGGTCATAAAATCAATGTTATGTAAATACTGGAAGATAGATCAGCTCCCATCTATACAATAAATATTTAGATATATTAATAGAAACAGAGACTTTGACTCCAAAGCGTCAGGGCTTCCTGATAAAAGAAAGAATAAGGGTCTCCTGCCTTAATGGCATATATGGGAATCATATATTAAGAGGAAAGAATGGTAGATAATTAACGTATGGGAAGATTTAGTATCCTCTAGATACTATCTGCTAAAGTGTATAAAACATTTTGAACAATGTTCATAAAAGATCCTCTGATTGATGACCTTAATGTATAACCTATGTTTGTAATCTTGAAAAAAAAATACATAATATGTCCATTTAAAAATGTTGTTATATTGTAAAAGGATAAAATCTAGATTGCAAAATGGGCAATAAATAAATAAATATTTAAAATGCTCCTTTCAAAAAAGAAACATTATAATATTTTAGCATTGGAATGCCCTCTAAATCTTTCAAATCAGACTTTTATTCAATCGAAAATCTGCTAAGCAAGGAAAAAAATGGCGCCCGTAAAAACTTAAACATTTTCAAACAGGCTCAAAATGAGGTTGAACAACACCAGGCACGCGAGGCTTAGAAAATACCCAACGGCGAAGACAGTAACACACACGAACAACGCCAGGCACATAGGACTTTGAAAATAAAACCAAAGGCAGTCACCGCAACACGCAAACATTAAGCAGACAAAGGATAAAGACACAGGGAAGGGACAGGGGGGAGATGGTGGAAAGAGACACATGGCATTTCCAAGCACAAAACTTGCACGCGGGGCTCGCGATGAGCGCCAAAGGTACAACATTCCCAGCCTTAAAATTGTATTCCCGTCATTTTTGAAGGTCAAGTAGCTACTTTGCAAATAATAATATGTTTAATAATAATAATGTATATCTAAATAAATAAATATTGAAATGAATTATGTAATATATTGTGACAAGTTACCAGACAAGATGTGTGCACACTTTTCAGGCACTTCTATGTAGGAACACAATACTAGGCTCTGTAATACTTTCCAAGTTTTGCTACAATTTAGCCAGTGATACTAAAATAACAAACCAAAATAAAATAATAGACCTAGCTTCCACTGAAGCATTACCTTAACTAATAAACTGTCTCCTCACTAACTGGCTCTCTTCCAGCTAAACCTGGGCAGAGAAAACAGTCCAATAGTTCATTAAATCACTGGCCTGTATATTCTTAGCCGTCATAAGTTATAGACAGCTGTCCAAGTCAGACAAACTGCAAACAATTATTTCATAAGAAGCCTTTCCCATACTCTGAGAGCAGACATATCAGGGCTACAGCTAATGAAAGTTAACCCCTATAGAGTCCCACTGGGGGAAGAGAGCTTTGTGGATTCTGAGGCTTACGTAAACCCCTTGAATAACTGTCACTATATATATATATATATATATATATGTATATATACTTTCTATGCATACAAACTACTCAGAGATAAACTTACCCTTTTTTCTTTTACTTGATTCATCTAAGCGCTCTGTATCTGTAGCTTTGTCCAGTTTGATTTGTCTGTGATGTGGTAAAAAGAAGCAATACATTTGTAGGTTGTTAAAAATGTTTTGTGTTCTTATGATATAAAAACAAATAATGTAATAACAATTAACTGAATGATTTTACCTCAATATTTATAATATATAATTATAAGCACAGAAACCCTAGTCTAGTTGAACTTAAGTCTGATGATGGAACCATAGAACCTGATTCAATTGAGCAATTCTAAGTTACTGGAGCCCATTAGCAAATTTGCTTTTCAATTGGGGAGTTTTGCGAGCTTACGTGTTACGAGCTTGAAAACTTTGCGGTTGTTAAACTCCCAACTGTCAAATAGTTAAAAAAATAAAAAGTTATTTTTCTCATATGTTGTAATGGTCATGCATTTGCCAATATAAAAAGACATGCTGCAAGCAGGGCCGGATCTACCTGTTAAATAATGCCCCTCACAGGGAAGCGCCCATAGGCCTAATGGGTAATCCGACCATGGCTGCAAGATGCTGAAAGTTATTAAAGACACACTCCCTGATTAAAGTGCAACACAAATGCATGAAAATGGATGATATATTAACCCTTTCTCATTTACAGGGGCTCTAATGTGGACGCCAAAAATACAAAGATCATCTTATATAAATCTCACTCATCACATCCACATTGGGAAAACAAATAGTGGCCAAATTACACCGCCACATGGCATATATCAAGTACCAGGGGAACATTTTAGATTTGGTTGTTCAGTCCCTCTGTTGTGTCCGACTCTCTGTGACCCTATGGACTGCAGCACACTTACTTATATCTCTGTCTGTTCTTATCCACAAGATTTGCATGGAAAAGTTACTAGAGTGGGTTGCCAGTTTCTTCTCTAGTGGTCTGTCATTTGTCTGACCTCTCTGCTATAATTTGCCCACCTACAGTGGCAGTACATGTATAGCTCACAGCTTCAGTCAGGTACACAAACCCCTTTACCACCACCAGTTAGCAATCCAGTGGACTAGGGGAACATACACTACACTGCAGGTGGGTGGGGGAGGCCTCTGGGTTGGGGGTGGGGAGGGTCTGGTGCCTGACTGGAGCCTCACTCCATGGGGGTGGGGGTGTCATTACTGGGCCGTGTGGTGGTAGCCAGTCTTCAGCACTGCTTAGGAGAGAAGAAGATGGGGTCAAGCCCTGCTGGTCCCTCCAGTAGGAGGGTCCTGGTGAGATGCTTAGTCTCTGGAGGAGGGGGACAGTGGGATTAAATGCCACTGGTGCGGTCGATGGTCCTGCTGGTGACCCCACATACCAGATGACATACTCCTCCTCCAGGGCCCCCTGCTCCACTCCTTTCCTCCTTCCCCTGCGTCGGTTTCTGCTGGGTGGGGGCTCGCCAACTCTGTGTTCCAATGGAGTCGATGCCCCCACCTCTGGCTCACTACTGGACCCAGACCTCCTTGATGCTGAAAGAGAGAAAAGAAAGGTATATGTTATTAGTATGATGTATAATACATTGTTTTGTAACTATCTTACATCTAGGCTTGCACCTGTATTATTCACAATTGCAGCTAGGAGTAGCTATCATTTGCTAGATGTGATCTATTCTTTGGTTCTTGATCTTGATTGTTCTTGGCTCCTAACGCTATCTTGATTCCGACTTTAGTCTGTAACTACATAGGCTGCAGTGGGCACACCAATACATAGTTTCTCTATTGGTTGATTACAGTTGTTGTGCCCACGAATGACAGTGATTTGTCAGCTTCATGGATTTAATGATGCACCCATCTATCCCTTTTTAATTCCATAGAGCTAACATGTCAGTGTCCTTGTTGGTCATCCAGTACATGTGTATTGTGTGTGATGTACATGGGGGAACATGTTGGTGTGTGTGATATTCACCTGACATGGAGGCTGGATCCTGCTGGGCCACTAGGCCTGATGCTCCAGTGGCCGGCAACTCAGAAGGTCCTTGGCCACCCTCTCCCACTCGTTGTACTTCACAGTCACTTTGTGGACACAACTTGGTGCTGCAGCTTGCTTCTCCTCCTTGGCCATCATCCTCCTCACCTTGGCCCTGATGTCATCAAAGAGGTGCTTCATAGACCTCACATCCCTATCCGATATACCCACTGTGTTACTGCAGCGGCTACCTCCTTCCACCCCGGGGCCCTAGAGCTTCGCCTAACTTCTCTCCCCCAGCAAGGAAAACGGGGCACCAAGCAGGACCACATTCTCAATTCTCTTGGTGCGTGTAGTTATGGGCCCTGTGTTTGCCCTTAGCCTCTTGCCTCCCTGACTGTGGATGGGGATCCTTGGCTCCCTGACCTGTCCCTGAGGCCTGTCCCTCCCTGGGATCAGGCCCCTCCCCCTCTGTCCCTGGACTACATGTGCCTACTTCTTGGGGTACCCTGCCACCACCCACCTCCTCCACTCCACTATCCTCCTCTCCTCCACTCTCCACATCCTCAACTCCTCCACCACTCTCCTCCACTCTCCACCTCCTCAACTGCTCTGCCACTCTCCTCTCCTCCACTCTCCACCTCTTCCAACTCTTCATTCTCAACTCCTAATTCTTCTCCCCCTTTCCCTCTTCTCCGACACCCCTCAACCTCCCCCTACTCCTCTCCTTCACCGTTTCCCCAGGGCCACCTCTCTCTCTCCTCATCTCCTCCTCCCCACCTCTCCACTTATCTCTTCTCCTTCCATTTAAATCCCCAAAATAAGATAAGGATAAATAAAAATAAGTGTTTCTGTATATGTATGAAGAAAAAAAAATTGGTGTTTTATGTTTATTTATTAACTGTTGGGGGATGGAGTGACCTAGCTCTATGTGTATCTATGTGTATCTAAATTCATTTATGTGTATTTGTACTATGTGTAATCTGTAAATATGTGTAATCAAAGTTTAACTGTAAATTCGTAATTGGAGTAATAGAAAATAATAAAACCGTAAGATGCTGCTCTCCTAAATTTCTACTTTCTACTGTCTCTTTAAACTCTTCAAACCACCAACTCTGGGACCTGCGTGCTACTTCATCAGAATCTACAACACAGTCAACACATGGGTGGTTGGAACGCAGCTTTATAATCTCTCTCTGTCAATCATCTTCGCTAGACCGCTTTCTGATGGGTGAGAGGCCTGTTTCGCACTCCGTTATACAGTGACATCTCATCCAGCCCATTAACAGTTTGTGGCCGCGGGAGGGGTTTACGGGCTTGAGGCCTCGGCCCATAACTTGCACCCTTGCTCAATTGAATAGTGCTGGAATTTGAGATGACCGCAAGCCCACAACAGGCTCGCAGATATACTGTCTGTATACCGCAAGTTACGAGCTTCGAATTGAATCAGCTTCATAGTGTTCCAAAAGCTGACATTTGTTTTCATCAGTTATCCCTTAAAATTATAATCACTCAACTTTTGTGATTTTTTTTTTATTGTAAAAGTACCTGTACTCTTATAAATTGTTTAAAACAAGATAGACAAGATGAGATAGATCATTTGAGTTTGTTTTTACAGTGTAAACAATTACAATTCAAGACTAAGTAATGTTTTATATAAAGTTTATCCAAAATGAATAATCGGGCTACAAATTCAGAAAATCCCTGTGTGAGTGCAGCCAAATATATCAAAATGATTGAGCCACTAACTCATCCACCTGTATTCAAACAAACAAGATATCTTGAAATGTGGATTGTGGATTGGATCTGGAACTTGAGGACGTAAAGGGACATGAAACACAGTTATTTTTTTCTACATACATTTTAAAGAGGATGTTTTAAACATTACCCAAGTTGTTTATTGCATGAACAAAATTAATTACAACCAAGTCATTGAAATCAGCAGTAAATGCACAGGGACTCATTCTATTAACGGCCGTAAAATGCGTCCATCTTCCGGCCCCGTGTAGAGCTACTGCTACCTTGCTATTCAAATGGACGGCGCCGCAAGGATATACCCCTTACGGCCAGCCGCACATCATGCAAACGGCCACAAGCGTTTTTGCTGCGCCCGTAAATCTTGTTTTCCGGCCGCAAAGTCAGAAAACTGTAAATGAAAATATAAATTCAAGATGGCACTGTAAAGCTCCGTAAATGCTAGGCATCATAATGGGGGACATGAGGATTAATAGCAACACCCTCTCAAGCTTGCACATCGCCCAAATCCGATATATCATTTACGGTTTATTTTCCGTCCCGTAGTCCTGCAGGCTCGTCCTTGTTAAAACCCGTACAGGTTCGGAGGTTGAGGGCTGCAAACAAAGCATTGTAGAAGCCAATATATATTCAATCCAGCACTGCAAAGCACTGTAAATGATGGGGAACATAATGCGGGGGCATGAGGATTAATAGCAAAACATTCTCAAGCTTGCACATCACCAAATTGTACTTTGATTTTAAAATCTGTCCAAGTCCTACGGACTTCAATGATCAAGCCCATAGTTCCTTATTCAAGCCCGTGCGGGCTTGGAGGGCGCATGTCCTCCAAGCCCGTAGCTCGTTATTCAAACCCGTGCGGGCTTGCATGATAGATAAAACACGAAGATTGAACAAAAAGTTAAATATCTTTATTTGCGGATTTGAGAGTAGGGGAATGTTGAGCTTTTAATTCTAAAACCAAACATCACTTTCACTTTTAATAAAAGTACAGGATGGCTTTTCTATGCTACGACTTGTAAGTAAGCCCTTTACGACCCGTGGGTCTATTTTACCCATTTACGGACTTGACGGAGGCTAATCCCGCAGCCTTTGCGGGTCTGAGGAGCTCCAAGCCCTTGGGACTTTGTCCACGGACATTTGACATGAATTAAACTAAAAATGATTTTCGGATTTGAGTGTAGGGGAATGTTGTGCTATGAATGCTAACACCTCCAATCACTTTATTGTCTCATCAAAGTGCAGGATGGCTTTATTATGTGCTTAATTGGGTGCTAGCGGGACCTTTTTGGTGCAAGTAAGCTGCGGCTCGGTTTTAGATAATTACGACCATGGCGAGAGGGTTTACATAGCAATTGAATAGCAGCAGTGGCTTTCTTGCGGCCGAAACTCTTGCCGGAGCCCTCGGCCACAAGGGAATAGAATAGGCAAATAGCCTGCGGCCGGTCCTTGCGGCCTTGCATCTCCTACGGCTGTTAATAGAATGAGGCCCTCAGAGTCTGCACACATCTGTAGATTTCATTAACAGACAAGTCCTAGTTATACGGCTATTTTACTGCTGATGGGCGGACATGGGCAAGGCCTCCGATCATTTAAACATTTGAATTAGTTTTTGCGAACTGCTTTGAGAACTTCATTTGAAAAAAAAACAAAAGAAAACACTCAGTGGTATATTATGAAATACTCTCATTCGGATGAAGCAAATAAAAAAATTCTTGCAATGTCCCGTTAGACAAGCAAGTTTTACATTGTATTTATGTGGGTCATTATTACTGCAAGTTAGGGTGCTAAGTAGAAGCAAAGAGTGCTTGATTCATGTGTAGGGAGAGTACGTGAATGAACATGACAACATATAGGAATAGATCATTAGTGCACTGTGTCACTGATTATCACATTGTGCCACTCAGATAACTGGCTGCATAGAAGCGCTGCTTTTGGAAAAATGGCTAGTACAATGTGCAGTTTTGAATGTGTTTAAAACATAAGAGTTTTCCCATAAATTAATAAATTTAAGCTACAGTATGAACACCTTTCATGGTACTGCCATGTCCCTTATTTGTTAGGTGAATTATAAAAATTAGCAATGGGTTTAGAGAAAATCTGAATATTTGAAGACTCTGGGAATATATGAATTATTTATTTGTTTGTTACATCAGTTCCTCAGAGATGGATCATGTGGGCATGTCTATGTTTTTATCAGTAGAAGGAGAAGTGGGGGAGGAGGCTGAAGGTAAAGATCAATAGTCTTTATCAGATTGAAATTGACAGCAGACATCTTTCCCTTTACGGGCCCAGAATGAGGGAGTTTGCCTCAATAGATGCCAACACTGCTCTCCCAGGGTCCTGTAGAGGCATCAACCTTTAGTTGTTGTTTTTTATTTTAAACTAGTTTTAGGACTTAACTAGACGTACTAGCAGAGTTTGCCAAAACAAGATACCTTGGATCGGCTTCTGCACTGGGAACAGGTTTGTCTTTTTCTATGGCTGACTGCAGTTTCTGCACCATCTTCTCATACTCCTGTATGTAAGAAAGAAAATTACATTTATAAAAATAAAATGATATCCCTGGGCCCTCTCAGAGCAGGACCTCGGGTCATTGCACTGGGAGTACAGGCAGTAGTTCCGCCCCTGACTGTAATGAAAATCCCCATATACTGTATATAATTAGTATAAAAGCTAAATTACTTGGATAAAAACACAGTCAGCCTTATTAAATTGCGATTTGGCCAATTGAATAGGGCTCTATTTAAGCACACAGCATATTTTTTTTATCCAAAAGCAAGGTCTTCACTAACTAAAAACTTCTGTAAAAAAATATGCTCCGTGCTTAAATAGAGCCCTATTCAATTGGCCGAATCGCAAATTAATAAGGCTGAGTCTTTTTTAAAAGCAAAGCTAATAATAATAATAATAATAATAATAAATACAGACTTTAATGTATTACATTTTATATACAATTATACTTTACAATAGACAAATATTCCATGTTTTGAAGCAGATAACATATCCCTTCAGTTCTATAGAACTACTACAACTGACTTAACTTATAATAGGATCAATTAGATCCACATATAAGTGCAACTTAAAGCACTACTTAAAGGACTACTGTATGAAAGGTTGAGATATGTATATTGTACATTTATTTATATTGCCTATCCCCATATTTATATTGACTACCCTATATACTATATATATATATATATATATATATATATATATATATAATCATAAAGTTATCTGATCCCTCTGTATGGTATTTCCTCCTTTTAACTTTTAACGAATAGCCCCTACCACAACTATTTTCTAGGTAAGGTAGATGTATTATCCACAATATCTAGTGGGAAGAAGCAGGCTCACTTCCATCCCCTGCTCTCTCCAGATCATCTTCCCAGCTTTATTTCCATTGTATACTGTTATACTGAGAGGCGTATCTCCCAGATCTGTGCCTGGTGATATCATGTGATGTCACACATATATATATATATATATATATATATATATATATATATATATATTGTCCTCTATGGATAGGTCTCCTAACTCATAATACATCATTGTCTATGCTTTAAAGTAGTGTGATAAAAAAGTGTATGCCTTAGAGAATCCATATACAAAGACATATTGTCCCTGCCCAGTCTCCCAGAGTACAGTGCAATAACTGTATTTCCAGGAATTCTGAGCAGGAAATCCTTTTTAGACATTCAAATGTGAACACAAATTTATTATTTTTTATATAATAATAATATATGTTAGTGTATAAAAAAAAAGGATTTCAACTGGAGAATATCTTTTGGAATTTCTCTATTAAAACAAATACAATTAAAAAGTAATTTACCATTATAAGCCAGCTTTTTTGTTTTTCATCTGCCACTTAATGGGTAAATATATATATAAAGGTTACATATAAAGGATAACAAAATAAAAATAAAGGTTAATTTATGATGGATAAAAATGTCCACTCACATAACCCTTTGTGCCCAGAGGATTTCATCTGACAAGAGGGCATATTTTGAGTTTAGAAGTAAAAAGCATTCTACCTTAAAGAAAGGAAAGGGTTCTTCTCAGTAAAGGTGATTAAACTTTGGAATTCTCTACCAAAGGAGGTGGTGACAGTGGATTGGATAAAAGTTTTAAACCATGCAGAAGATTTATATTGGTGGATAGACATTACAAATAAACGATAACAGACTACTCTAAAAGTAAATAAAAGGATGAATGAAACATACGACTTCATAAGTGTGTTCGAGCATTCTGATCATTTTCAGCCAATTCTCAAACATCGCATCCTCCCCATCTGTGGGCCCATGTACTTTATAGTAAAATTCTTTCCCATTGGCCAAGCGTAGTTTTATAATATGATTTTCCTCATCAAAAACGACAAGCTTCAAGGTTGACAAAGGATATAACCTGTAAAAAAGAACCAGTGTGAGCATAAAGAAAGAGTGGATGAATATACAAAGTATGAGATCAGAATTGATGGAAATTTACAGTAAATGAAAAAAACTAAAACAGTGAAATTTTGACCAGGCTTCAAGAAAAAATATCATAACTTAAAACAGCATTTGGAAAAAGGAAAAGGAAAGCGCACACCAATTCCTAGTGCAGATCAATTTGATTTATTTCCAAACATTCAGGCGTAACAATTGGACACTCACATGTACGGCCCTCTAGTTAGAGGTATCAAAAATGACACCTAGGATAGTGCTTTGATCTTCCACGGGTGTTGTCAGTGCGGTTTCCACCAGGCTGTCTTAGTGAACACGGTGGTCACATTAATCCAAAATCAGCATAGACCTGGTATATATCGGGTATATAATATTGGCCAACAGGCTCTATCAGAGGATAAGGGCCCACCTTTTGATATCTATGAAGTATCAACTCTGATTTCATTCACTAAGGGGTGCTAGGCCCAAAGAGTGTGAAGTATCAGAGTAGGTGGCCAAAGCCTCTATTGATAGTGTAAAAAAATCAAAAGAGCAGAGAGGCCATAGATATCCAGGTAAAATCAACTGAGTGATATGGCTGAATAACCCAATAGTACCGATCAATCCATATGAGCATCCATGTATAAACAAATAAACAAATAATACACTTCTGAAGCACTAAATGAAAAGAAAAAGAAAAGAAAGCCAAGACACCAAGAGTGTCTTTACTAATTTTTTTTTTATGTATTGTTTTTACATGTTTTTATCTCTGCACTTCTAGGCGCTATAGTATTAACTAGGTTCCTGTACGTAGGGAATTCTAGGCTTCCTTTTCTTTAAAACAGCATTTGCTTTATATAAATATTTTATCTACATGAATTGATTAATTTTAATCTCAGCAGTCTGACTGTCATATGTAGTTTACACTTAATTCTAAGAGGCCTCCAGAGTAACAGATTCTCACTTTCTGAAACCTTTCCCTTTCTTCCTGTTCTCTCTCATGTATTGTGACATGTTTCACAGCTGTTACCCCAGGACACTGCCACAGAGGAAGGGCTTTACACTACCAATGACTCATGCTGCTGCATGCTTATAATGACATGCTGTGTGTCTGCATTCAGCAGCATTTCCCTGTTAATGTGAAGTCCCTCCCTAATAGGAGTGTCCTTAGGTCACAGCTGTGAAACATGGCACTACTATCTGAAAGAATAATTTGAAAAAAGAGACAAAGCATCTATCTGCACAATGGGAATGTGCCAGTGCTCTCATTAGGAGTAACACAAACGAAGCACAATAGTTTACAAGTGTATGCCCTGTTGAGACTAAAAGAAGTAGCGTAGTAAAGGAAATGGTAATCTGCAGTAAAGAATAACTACATGTTAAATTGAAAAATGTAAAGGCCATGTTGATGTATTTATTTTCTCTAATTAGTGATGTCCCGAACAGTTCGGCGGAGAACTATTCGCGGCCATTGGCTAACACAGGACACCCAATCTTCTACAGCTTCCGCTCGGAACCTAGACACACCATTCTCCTCCAGCTTAGCTTCGGGCACCTCTCCAGATACCACTCGCATGCCTGCCGCAACCACCAACACTATCACCACAGCCGCTTCACTTGATCTGTCAGCAGAGTTATTTACACATGCGTTGGAAGAAATGAGTGATGCGCAAACATTAGTGCCAGAGGATGTAGATAACAGGGATATGTCCCAGTCAGGCAGCATTACACACATGGACGTACGGTCTGATGATGATGATGTTGTACCCGGTGCTGCTTCCTTTGTTGAGTTGTCAGATACAAGTGAAGCGGTTGATGATGACGATGCGTCCGTGGATGTCACGTGGGTGCCCGCTATAAGAGAAGAAGAACAGGAGGAAAGTCCAGATGGGGAGACAGAGAGGAGGAGGAGACGAGTTGGAAGCAGGGGGAGGTCGTCGCAAGTAGCTAGTGGCACAGTCAGACAGCATGCATCGGCACCCGGGGTCAGCCAGACAGCACGCCAGTCAACGCATGCTGTTGCCATCACCAGAATGCCGTCATTGCAGAGCTCAGCAGTGTGGCAATTTTTTGGTGTGTCTGCCTGTGACAACAGCGATGCCATTTGCAACCTGTGCGAAAAGAAACTGAGTCTCGGGAAGTCCAACACCCACCTAGGTACAACTTCTTTGCGAAGGCACATGATGTCACATCACAAACGCCTATGGGATCAACACATGAGTACAAGCAGCACACAAAGTCAAAGCCGCCATCCTCCTCCTGGTCCAGCATCTTCAGCCATGTCAACCACTGCTGGCCTGCTTGCCCCCTCTCAACCATCTGCCACTCTGTGTCTCGCCCTGAGCAGTCCCTGCTCATCTGCCCACAGTCAGGTGTCTGTCAAGGACATGTTTGAGCGTAAGAAGCCAATGTCACAAAGTCACCACCTTGCCCGGCAACTGACAGCTGGCTTGTCTGAACTCCAGCTTTTACCATACAAGCTGGTGGAGTCTGAGATGTTCAAAAAATTTGTAGCTATTGGGACACCGCAGTGGAAGGTACCCGGCCGAAATTTCTTTGCACAAAAGGCAATCCCCAACCTGTACTCGATTGTGCAAAAGGAAGTAATGGCATCTCTGGCACACAGTGTTGGGGCAAGGGTCCATCTGACCACTGATACCTGGTCTGCAAAGCATGGTCAGGGCAGGTATATCACCTACACTGTGCATTGGGTAAACCTGGTGATGGCTGCCAAGCATGGAATACGTGGCTCAAATTTGAAGTGGGAGGACCGACCAAGCATCTTTTTCCATTTCCCGCTTCAAAAAATCCATGCCATATACACGTCCCCTCATAGTGGACATAACAGGGATTAAACCGATAGGAATAGTATTACTTAACAGTACACACCCTATAATAACGCAGACAGAGGCAACGCGTATAATCTTCCATGCTGTGCAGTGGAAGCCCCCAGACTCTGACCTGTGTATAATCTTCCATGCTGGGCAGTGGAAGCCCCCAGACTCTGACCTGTGTATAATCTTCCATGCTGGGCAGTGGAAGCCCCAGACTCTGACCTGTGTATAATCTTCCATGCTGGGCAGTGGAAGCCCCCAGACTCTGACCTGTGTATAATCTTCCATGCTGGGCAGTGGAAGCCCCCAGACTCTGACCTGTGTATAATCTTCCATGCTGGGCAGTGGAAGCCCCCAGACTCTGGGAGTCTGAAGAAGAGGAGTCAGAGGAGGAAGGTGGCTTTGAGGAGGTGGAAGACCAAACACAGCAGGCGTCCCGGGGGGCTTGTTGTCACCTTTCGGGGACCCTTGGTGGCTGGGTGGAGGAAGAGACCTTCAATGACATCAGTGAGGACAAGGAACGGGACATGGCTAGCTTGGTATCCAACCTTGTGCAAATGGGGAGTTTGCAGTTGTGCAAAGGGACTGTTTGCGGTTGTTTGCGGTGCATTAAACGGGGAGATTGGTCTGTTACTGTGAAGCGGGTGTAACCCTTACACTACCTGATTGATACAACATCATACCTGATGTTTTAAAGCATGTTATTCCAAACAATTTAGGAATGTTAGGTGATTTATGCCCTTTATGGCTTAAAACCAGACTCTGCATCAACTATGTAATTTTCCGTGGGAGCTTTGCCATGGATCCCCCTCCGGCATGCCACAGTCCAGGTGTTAGTCCCCTTGAAACAACTTTCCCATCACTATTGTGGCCAGAAAGAGTCCCTGTGGGTTTTGAAATCTGCCAGACCATTGCAGTCTATGGCGGTTCGCCGATGTTCGCCTATTCGCGAACATTTGATGAAGTTCTCGTTCGCTATTCGCGAACCCAAAATTTGATGTTTGCGACATCACTATCTCTAATTTAAACTACCGTATATACTCGAGTATAAGCCGACCCAATTGTAAGCCGAGGCACCTATTTTACCACAAAATACTCGGAAAAATGAGTAACTCGAGTATAAGCAGAGGGTGGGAAATGTGCTGCCCCCTGTGTCCCTCTTGTGCCCTCTGTGTCCCCCTCTTGTGTGCCCTTTTCTTGTGTCCCCCCTCTTTCTCCCCTGTGTCTCTTCGCCCCTCTCCCTTTCCTATGTCTCCCCCCCTCTCCCTTCCCTGTGTCTCTTCCCCCCAACCTTATCACCCTCCTCAAACCCTGTCCTCATCCTCCCTCCTCATTCTCAACCTCTCTCCTCATCCCCCCTCCTCATCCTCAACCTCCCTCCTCAACCTCAACCCCCCTCCTCATCCTCAACCCCCCATCCTCAACCCCCCATCCTCAACCCCCCATCCTCAACCTCCCCATCCTCAACCGCCCATCCTCATCCTCAACCCACCCTCCTCATCCTAAACCATCCTCCTCATCCTAAACCACCCTCCTCAGCCCCTCTCCTGAACCCCCCTCCTCATCCCCCTTCTCAACCTCCCTCCTCAGCCCCCTTCATCGACCTCAACCCCAACCCCTCTTCAACCTCAACCCCCCATCCTCATCCTCAACCCCCATCCTCAAACCCCCTCCTCATTCTAAAGCCCCTCCTCAACCTCCCTCCTCAACCCCCTTCCTCAACCCCCCTCCTCAACCTCAACCCCCATTCTCAATCCCCCCTCCTCAACCCCCCATCCTCGATCCCCCTCCTCAACCCCTCCATCCTCAATCCCCCCCTCCTCAACCCCCCATCCTCAACCCCCCTTCTCATCCTAAACCACCCTCCTAAACCTCCCTCCTCAACCTCTCTCCTCAGCCCCCTCCAAAACCTCTCTCCTCAGCCCCCCTTCTTAACCTCAACTACCTTCTCAACCTCAACCCCCCCCTCCTCAACCCCCCATCCTCATCCCCAACCCCCCATCCTCATCCTCAACCCCCATCCTCATCCTAAACCCCCCCATCCTCATCCTAAACCCTCCCCATCCTCATCCTAAACCCCCATCCTCATCCTAAACCCCCCCAATTCTCACCCTCATCCTAACACCCCCTCCTCACTTTACCCCTCCTCATCCTAAACCCCCCTCCTCACTTTACCCCTCTAAATACTTCCCCCTCTCCCTTTCCCCTCACTTACCTCCATCTGCAGCTGCTCCTCTGCTCCTCCATGCTCCTTCCTGCGTCTCGACCCGGCCAATGCTAATGAAGTGGGGCGAATGTGACGTCACGTCATTAGCATATGCCGGGTCCCGACGCAGGAAGGAGCGTGGAGGAGCGGAGGAGCAGCTGCAGATGAAGGTAAGTGAGGGGAAAGGGAGAGGGGGAGGTATTTAGAGGGGTAAAGTGAGGAGGGGGGTTTAGGATGAGGAGGGAGGTGAGGATGAGGAGGGGGGAAGGAAAGAGACACAGGGGGGTTATAGAAACACGGGGGTTAGAGAGACATGGGGGGTTAGAGAGACATGGGGGGTTTGGAAAGACACGGGGGGGTTAGAGAGACACGGGGGAGAGTGACTCGAGTATAAGCCGAGGGGACCCTTTTCAGCCCTAAAAACGGGCTGAAAAACTCGGCTTATTCTCGAGTATATACGGTATTTCTGGAACACTTAATTTTTTTTTAAATCTGTGCTGCAGTGTACAAATTGGGTTCTATAGTGAAAAAATTATTTACTCATGTAATATCTAGTTATATCTGTAATATCTAGTTATGTTCCCTCCCATGGCACTATTTAAAGGACCACTGTATTCTAAAAAATAAACACTTTTAAAATGATTGTGCATGCATATCTATACTTGACTTATAATGGTTAAACATTGCAATACTAGTTGTTATGACTTCAAGCTCTTACCCTTGTAAGGTTTCTGCCTGTCATGCTGTGCTGCTTAGATCTAACGTTTAAACATTATAAATCAGATATAGATATGCATGCACTTTCATTTTTAACCATATTTATTTTTAGAGTATATTGTTCCTTTAAGCAAATTGAGGCATTTATATGCATATTTAGGCATTACCTGTTAGGAATTGGTTAAGGCTGAAACCTGTAAGGCAGCTGGATCTTTTGTGCAAAGTAGACACTTCATCATCTCATAAGGTACTTAGTATAAACAGGAACTCACAGAGAGTTTCTTATTTCTGTTATGTTAACCAAATTCCATTCAAAAGAATGGGAATACATGGACAGGATATTTGCAGTCCAGAGTTGTGTCAGGAGAAAATAATCCCTCCTTGTCTAACATGAATGTCATCATTCTGTATTAAAGACCACTCATTTTTCATATAAATAATGTTTTTTGTAATGTTTAAATCATGAGCTTTTAAAAGAATGGGACAACATTTTGGACTATAATGGTTCAGTAAATGCATATCAAATTAGCTGGATTAATACATAGCACCTTCTAACATGGTGCAACACTAGATATCCAAGGCTGCTTTAGAGCACAAACAGGAACCACAGAGTTTGATACAAATGTTTCAGCCTTTGCTTTCTCCTGATTGACCAAAATTAATTATGAATGTTATGCTAGTTTAGCCTGGGTTTGGAGGGGGTGTTTACTCTAATTTTCAACTGTCAGAAATTACAAGACATTTTGCTAACTTCAAGGTAAGTTTTTAAATGTTTATTTTGGTATGTTTTCATGCAAAAAAAATGTTTTCATACACCACTGATTCTCCTCAGATGCATTCATAATCCAAGAAATTTAGTTATGCCTTTAAGTAAACTTAGTTGCATGATAACTCTCATAATATATACCGTTTCAGTTTAGCTGGATCATCATGGTTTTTTCTGTCCCATTCAGGAGGATTTTCTGAGATCAGCAATATATCAGGAAGAGGATACACTTTATTTGTGGATGTTATACTAAGTGTAAGCACAGTTGATGGTTCATGGGTTTTATCCTTTTTCTTGCAATCAGTCACCTGAAGGAAATAATGTTAAAATTAATGACACAGTCCCTTCTCTATCCCTCACCACTCTCTCCAACCTCCATCTCCTGTTCTCATTCTCCAGTCATTTCTTTCACTACTCTCCCCTTCAGTTAAAAAAAGCCAAACCAAATTTCAAATCAGAAGGTCTTTCAGTAGCAGATCCAAATGCATTTCAAGGGCAGATCTAAAAGGCATTTAATGTTTTTCCTAATATGATTAGCCACCTTTTGTGTAGGATAGGATTAGCAATGGACACCCGCATTAAATAATAAAGTATTAATATATAGTTGATACATAAAATGCTGTATTTCTGAATTTATTTTTCTGTTATCAAGACTAGTTCTTCAAAAGAGAGTACTGTGAAGATAAGACAACTGGAATTGCGAGCCCTGTAGGACTTAGGACCGAAGCACGTAAAACGCCCAGGCCACGCAACTGGAAAGACCACCAAAGAAAACACAATTATGCCTCAAATTCACTTCCACACACAGCACAAGGGGAGAGCCAGGGAGCCTGTGAGTGAGGTTGCAAGTTAGCTTGAGGAATATTTTAACAATCGAAAACCAGCCTCAGCGAGAAAAAAAATGGCGGCTGAAAAAACGTATATAGTATGAAAACGAGGCCGAAGGCAGTAAAAAAGAGCCCAGAGCCAGTAACACTTAAAGCAAGCCAATCAATTAATCCAAGACAGTAACATTTAACCCAAGGCAGTAACACTTAACGCAAGCCAGTAACACTTAACGCAAGCCAGTAACACTTAATCCAAGACAGTAACACAACCCAAAGCAGTAACACTTACACCGAGGCACTAACACTTAACCTAAGGCAGGAACACTCATTGTGAGGCCCCTAAACTACACAGGGGGAGAGGTCCGAAATGAGCGCAGAAGGTGCTCAGCGAAGGGCTCGCAATGAGTGCCGAAGGTGCTCAGAGGGGCCATAGCCTTGCATTGTGTGGCAAACAGCATTGCCAGGCTTACAATTTTACTCCCGTCATTTTTGACAGGCAATTTCCTAGTTATAATATCGTGACCTAACAAACCCTGAGGAATGTATTATAATTTGGTGTATGACACTCCCCATGTTTTACTAATTCTTATTGGATTTCTGTGATACTCCCATATTTTGAATATATATCTAAATTTTATGTTATACGAAAGGTCTTATCTTTTTTGCACACTGCACGTGGAGAATCTTTTGAATAGGATTCACATGTGCTTTCTCCACGCTGGCTTGTTCTAAGAAAAGCATTTGATTTGAGATCTTAGAAATAGTAGTAGTTGTTCTTCTTGAGTGTTTATAGAGAGTATATATATTTTGGACTTTATTCCCACAGACCTATTTGCCGTTACCAACTAAAAAGGTAAGCAGAACCAATTATCTCCTCTAATTAGGGGTTGATTAGTGTGTGGAAGCTGGAGAATATACTGTGAATTGGCTAAAATTAGATTCTCTCCCAGGTTACACTTGGGTAAAACAACCTATATTTGAATTGATGAAATGTGTAGTAATGAAAAGTTATGTGACCTTAGAATCTTAACGAGAGGAACTGAGGAAAAAAGTACTTAAGGAAACAGATATATATGTGTTCCACGAAGGTAAGAGTATGCAAGACAGCTGAATTATTGTTGTATTTATATACTACGCTTGGCTTAGGAAGATAGCTAATGGTCAAAAAAGTAAACCGAAACTGTCGTGGGCCGAGCTGGGGATAATCAGAATCAATAAACTGTAAATCTGACATAAGGAAAGTACTACTTATTCATGAAGTTAAAATTGAAAGCAAGTAAAATAAATTTAAGATCTTTTTTTTTTTGGACTTCATTTACTGGTTTATGCTTTGAGGAATAGTAAGTGTCATCTATAAAAGAAACAAAAAAATTACCATGGCAGTTTCGGTGTGTTTTGTCAGTAACTAAATTAAATTGTCAGTGTTTTTGAAAAAATACTCCTTTTTGACTTTTAAAATTGTGTAGTTAAAAAGCATATTAAAAAAGATGATAAATTTAATATTTATTATGCAATCAGTAAAAGTAGTTGGCCTATATTCTTAACTATAATTAAGATATAACTTTTTGAACTATGTCATTTTTTCTTTAAAGCGACAGTTTAAAAAAAAGAGAGCGCAAATTGTTAAAGGGAAAGGTGCATTAATCAAACTTTGTTGGTCCTGACCGAATTAATTTAAGTTATATATATATAGATTGTTGTAAAAGTTAACAAAACCCTGATATAAATGTAGCTTTTAGGAATAAGACATTTACGTGAGCCGCGGGTCTGATTGTTATCTAGCGGGATCACAAGTTCGGTTCTGTCAGAGCTACAAGTAGATGCATATTACACAGAAATAGAAAATAAGATTTAAATAAATCAATAGAATATTTCATTAGATAAGAGTACGCGGCTCCATGAGTTAACCTGTAACCCAGGTAGAGATTCTGAAAGGCTTTATAATTTTGTGTATGACACTCCCCATGTTTTACTAATTCTTATTGGATTTCTGTGATACTCCCATATTTTGAATGTATATCTAAATTTTATGTTATACGAAAGGTCTTATCTTTTTCGCACACTGCACGTGGAGAATCTTTTGAATAGGATTCACATGTGCTTTCTCCACGCTGGCTTGTTCTAATAAAAGCATTTGATTTGAGATCTTAGAAATAGTAGTAGTTGTTCTTCTTGAGTGTTTATAGAGAGTATATATATTTTGGACTTTATTCCCACAGACCTATTTGCCGTTACCAACTAAAAAGGTAAGCAGAACCAATTATCTCCTCTAATTAGGGGTTGATTAGTGTGTGGAAGCTGGAGAATATACTGTGAATTGGCTAAAATTAGATTCTCTCCCAGGTTACACTTGGGTAAAACAAGGCTTTATCATTTACCCGCTGCGGTAAACAGAAATAAAAAAAAGTTTCACAAGTTTCTATGAACCACTTGTTAGTATTGAAAACTTGGCTAAAGTCTATCTAAAATAAGATCTTTATTAAAAAACAGATTGAATAGGTAGATAATGATGAGTAATGATAATTGATAAGTTTGCTCTGTAAGGAAGACAAACAGAGAGAGAGATAAACGTCAGTATATGATACCCATAAATGGAGCAGAAAGCTAAGAAGTATAGGGAGATGATAACCCATGTCCTTACAGATAAACTGCACACAATTATAACAAAACATTAAATTTTTATCCCAATAAGTGACATTAGTAATTTGAGAGACCACTTATGGTGAATGATTTGCAAACAAACAGTAACGGCAAATAATTGAAAGTTGAGTAGATTGTATGAACCTGGTTATAATTCTCAGTTTGTGTGTTTATTTGCTGTTGCATTTATTCCCATAAAGTACTATAGTGGACCTCTGTGATGTGCAGAACAGGACATTGTCTGTTTACAAGTCTGGTATCTGCATTTCATGTCATAAACTTACAAACCACTTGTATTTGGTTAAGTTGCGGACAATATAACCTACTCTATATAGATAAAACATAGAGCAAAGAGATATGGAAGTGTTAGCGCAGAGCATCACTCCACTCTCTAAAGGGACTAAAAAATAGATTGCTAAATTTGAAGGGTTAATAGCAGGTCAAACTTCACCAATAGGAGATATGAAGGCATTGTTGTGTCGTGCATGGAGTTTTATTTCATACAGCAAGGATAGGGAAATTTATGAATTTCTTAATTCTTGATGGGTCTGCATTTTATCCTTATGAAGGTGACTGGTGAAAATTATACACATACATTATCTTGATCAAAAGATCTAACTTTTCTCACCAAGTTCATATAGAGAAAAATGAAGAACCTAAATATTTAATATCATAAAGTCTTGCGGATATATTATTTTGTGGGCTCACAAAAAATCTAACTTTAAGTTCTATGTTTTATTTTCTGTGACATGGATTCTGTTTTAAATTTTCCATAAGTATATTTTTAAACAGGTACAACATTCTATTAAAAGTTTGATAAACTAATAAACAGAAAATTCTGCATCAGAAACTGATCCCTCCTGGACAGATGCCATATTGTGAATGTGATGTGCTTTGTGTTTTACTGTTGTGTAATTTTAAATCTATGTCAAGTTCTTAATTGCAAGGAATTTGGTTAAAACTATGCATGCAGTATTTAATGTGGAACCGTTTTAAAAGCTTATTTTTAACTATGAAATAATATTTTAAACAGGTATTATTTTCCTAAATGTGAAATTGTAATCACTCCTTTATAAGAGCGTATAAGATTTTATCACTTTAATACTACATTGGGCTGAAATACATTATAACACGTCACTGTATTATACAGATAAGAGGAATAATTCTTATAGAAATATTATGAGGTAGAATCAGTAATATCTAAATTAGATAATTAGGTGTTATATTGAAAGAGTAGATTTTATATGGGGCAAATATTGATTAATATGTTTAAAATTACATTTTTTTAAAGTGATATACAATACTAAATTCCCAATTTTAGTAACCAGCTCCTTTTACACAAGATGTATAAATAATTGAGTAAATAGTTTTATGAATTTTTCTAAAAATTCTATAAGTGTAAAATCATGCCTCAATCACATTAACATGTAGAAACACAAGTACTTGTTACAAAAGACTATTTTTAAAATGATTTAATTATCGCAACCAACCAATTACTATACAGGTATACTCCGCTTAAAGCTGCCCCGTTTAGAGCTGATTCATTATAGAGCTGTTTTTCCTGCCGGCCCCCTTTGACCACCCTGATTTTCTATAGCATTGCCCTGATATAACGTTGTTTTTGCCTGCCGGACCCCTTTGAACGCTCTGATTCGCTATAAGAAAACAGAATCCAGGATGAGCCAGAAGCTTCAACATCAATAATTTAAAGTGTATTTTTCTACTAATACTCCGTTTGTGTTAGTGTTATGTTTGTTGTTTCTTTGAAGTTCATATAAAACCCAAAAAGTTGAATTTCAATTGAAATTGGTGTTTTTTTCATGAGTTCCCCTATAGCTATCTTCCCATGTCCAACTGCCCCGTTTAGAGCTGTTTCGCTTAGCGCTCCTATTGCCTGGAACCTATCTACAACAATAAACGAGGTATAGCTGTATTTTTGATTTTAGTTTTGGCCTATTTTTTCTTTGCCAAGGTTATTTTTTTAGATATAATTGATATGCTCACAATGAAGCTCTCCTCATGTTATTAAACTTGAAGGACAATAAAATCAGGCTGACACTGACACTTCTCTCTGTCAGAATGGATGTGATGTCATACATATTAACATATTAATCATCAGTAAAATAAATAGTAATTTATTCACTAAAATACTACCTGTGACAGCATAATATAGTAATATTGAAACTGTTCTAATGACACGCTTTCTGCCTTAGCATGCGTAAATGACTAACTACTACACACGCATTTTTATATATCCATATATTTTACTAGCTCTGACATAAATTAAATTATTCAGTTGATTTTATAAAGTTTTGTATACCACCTCTTGGTCATTACAGAGTAATGCATAAGTAAACTTTAATTTACTTAGGGAGGAGTTTAAGATAGGTGTGTATGATGAGTGGATGTATGTTTGTAAGATGAATATAAGGTCTTGCATGACAGGTCTTAGAATACAATCATTTTTTTTTGTCACACTTTGCCTGTGCCCAGATGATGACTACAAAGGGAGACTATCGTACCATGGTGTCATGTAAAGAGAAAGAAAAACTAAAGAAAGTAATAATCACTCCAATCGCCTAACCTGATATATGACGAGAGAAAGGCACTACCAAGTATTTGGTGACAAAAGATAATGACAGATGGAAGATTGATACAGTGTTTGCCAAACAAAGACAAAGCCCAGACAGAGGTCTTACTGTTATTCTGCACCCAAGAAAAGGGGAACAAGCCAACTCTTAATCATTGGCCTGGAAATCTGCACAGGATGGACTATTGCCTTGACCAAAGAATGCCATATATAGAAGCAATCAGATGGATTTGTGCTTTTTTGGAGCATACAACCCCAGAGAGGACTAGATTTGTGTGATATGTGAGTTTGGGTTTTGGGTTTCTGTGAAGAATGAATGAATCTGTGTTTTTATTGTTTTACTTTTTCTGTTCTTTTCTAGCCCTGCTGTTCTTTTGTCCTGCCCTTTAGCCTCTAACACTTAATGCATCTTGTTCTGTCAACATGCTAGAATATAGAATGCACTAATATCTGATAAGGAAGAGAAATTGGAGAGAGAGGATAGTGTCTTGTATAAACTCAGGTCTGTTGATAATATCAGTACATTATTATGTTTCAGGAAGTGTTTGTGCAATAATAAATGATAATTGGTAAACTAATGTCCCAAACAAAGATAACAATTATGGTAATCTGACTATTAATCTCGTCCATGATCTCAATACCCCTTATGTAAAATAACACAGGTATAGTAAAAGATTAACTCTATAATCTAGGTATTGGTGGTGGGTTGGTTGGTTGGTTGCTATTTGTAGGGCATTGCATGGGGCTAAGTTATTTGCCCTTGTCATTATTGTCTCTTTACATGATCTATATAGCTCCACCTATATTGACATGACAGATCAGAAAGATAATTTCACATGTCCCGTAGATAGTTGTGCTGGAATCAGACATTTCCATGCAGAAATGCTGATGCAGTCACTGTAGTGAAATTCCTTGTCCAGGAAGTATTTTCCAGAATTAGGGTATTTGTCATCAGTTAATCAGACAATGATACTCCTTTTGCAAAATGATGTCATGACTCAAGTGTATAAAATGCTATGAATTAAGCAAAAGTTCTCTTGTGTCTATCAGCCACACTCAAAAGGTATAGATGATAGAGCTAATTGTATTCTTAAGATTAAACTTGCAAGATTCTGTAAACAAACAGCAAAAAAATGGGTTCACTGTATGCCTCTATCACTTATGAGTAAATCCCCTGTTAGCAGGTTGACCTATGCCCACACCTACCAATAGGCCTCTGTATAAAATTACACCTGTTGATATCCTGACTGATGAACTGCAAACCTATTTAAAGTGCCTAACTGTTACTATAAGAACTGTATTTTAACAGATTCATGGAATTGAGGCTAAGACTGTCATACCACCCACTCCAGCATATTCCAGCTTGAAAATCTCTCCAGGTGATTTTTGTCTACATTAAAGTTTTCAAGCTTAAGTGTAGTTTCCTAAAAAGAGAAGGACCTTTCCAGGTAATTCTTGCTTTATCTACTACAGTTAAAGTAGCATCAAAATGTTATTGGATACACAATTCCCACTGCACTCTTGGCTACTAGAATAATCAGTTAAACCCCACAAAGACCACAGTCTAGCCCTCCAATTCAATAGACTTTTTTCCTGTTGGCAGTCTAATGATTGGTACTATACTTATAGAGTATGCCATTAAAGTATGCCAGAAATTAAACCTCCTCAGCTTGTATGCCCACTATTTTCACTTTGTCACTTAATCACTTTGTCATACTTTTTTGGTCATGGAGCAGACTATCTCCTACCATACCTCTTTAACTTGTACTAAAAGTAATATAAAGGGAGTAAACAGGTGTAAACCTGCAAAATTAAATATCTCTCTGTTTATCAACTCCTCACCTATACAACATGGAATCTATTATAACTGTGGCAAATGGGCTCACCCTTGGCTACCCCCTAATTGGGTTGCTACCTGTTATTTGGGTGCTGTTGTCCCTACTATTTACAATACTACTACACTACCACATAGCCACCCCCAAACTGTAAGATCTATATCTAACAGACTAAATGATAATACTTGGAGTTCAAAACAGGATGCCTCTCAATTACATCCCCATCAGCAAAAGGGGGTATTTGTGCTCTTGTTGGCAGAGAATGTTGCATCTATATTTTATGACCATCACACTGCAATCCATACTAACCTGATTCAAATCAGTGATTTAACATTGCATTTGTGTGCTTTCTCCCACCCCTTCTGAACCTTTCTTCTTTAATGGGTTAACTTGGTCAAAAGTTACTTCTCTCTCTTTTCATTGGATTGGCATTTCTACTTTCTTTATGTTTTACCATCACCTGTTTCAAAGCACTTCTTCAACAACCTATCTCTTTATCAGGACTATGAACTTTATGCAAAGGACTCCATTATTAATGTTTAACTACATTTGTGTTGTAGAAACATTACATGGAACACAGACCATATGAGTGTAACAGCTGTTGGCTCTACAGGCACAATAATCCCTGACACATTCTGTTCCCCAGTGAGCTTTCTCCCCCTGGCACAAGACTTCCTTATGGAGTTAAGTTTGAAGATGAAGTCCAGCTTTTTTTATTATTTACACTTTTAGGTTTGTAATGCTTGTAACGTTCTAGTGTTGGTTTATATAGCTGACACCTTTTGGTGTCAAAGGGGGGAATATTGTAGGGGGGATTTGAAATCTCTATTTTGTTTTAAAACCTGTTGCTTTAAAATGTCATATTAATTATATCTAGCACTGAAATATAGACTAGTCATCCTAAGACAATGCTATTGTTCCTACAAAAATTTAACTTTTTCATGTAATTAAATTCAAGTAACTTTCATATCCTGGCTGGTAGTAGTCTGATATAATGACTTTACAAACCCTGAGAAATGTATTATTCTAATGTGTATTATGCTAACAGACATTTTTAAGACACTCCCCATGTTTTTACTAATTCTTATTGGATTTATGAGATAATTTATATAGATATTTTTCTTGAGTGTTTCTGTGCTAGTAGAGAGTATGTATATATTGAACTTCAGTGATATAAATTTATCAGAGAATGATCAAATTCAATACAGGTTGGAAGAGTGAAACAGGTGTTCAATGATAGGAGTTATGAAGCCATCATATGGATAAATGATTTCTTATAAGTGATTAGGTAAGTCAGTCAAGAAAATGATGGCCAACCCTCAATATTAACCCATATGTAAGACAGTAGAGAGGCAGCAAACTAAAGAGGGGTAGCTCTGAACTGGCAACTTAGCATTCTGGGTAAGAGGCTGAAATTTCCATGAGAATATGACAACAAAACAGGTCCCCATGCACACAAAGAAATGGGATCTAGAAGCTTAGTTAATTTAGCTGGACTCATCTGTCTCATGAGTCTATCTTCCTTCTAGACAGTCTCTAACCCATTAATGAAACCAAGCCACCCCTGTGGATTTATACTATCATAATACAGTTTTATGCATTACATTTTATTTTCTTACAGTATGCATTTTATTACCTCCACAAACGTTCCCTCAAACACTGGTGAGCCTTTAAATAATCCATAGTCTTCTTCATTTAAAATACGCCATAAGAATGCCATTTCTAGTGGCTACGCTTGAATTATTGTCCTATACTTTCTTCTTTTCTTCTGCTCACTTTAACTGCAAAATATCTGTAAAATATATAACTGCAAAAAACAAAAAAATAGCCAAGATGTAACAATTATAAAGGTCAAATAGTGTGTGTATATGTTTAAAAAAAAAAAGATACATTGAGGAAAATGTTTGTTTTGGCAATACTTACTAAACCAGCTTCTTTGTAGAAAAACAAGGGGTTGGTTTATCCAACACATCAGTAAGCTTCAATACAGTGGATTCATTTTATGGGGAAATGATGGTTTGAGGCTAAGTACATGTGCCAATGTTCTTTATTAATACTAATTATGTATACAGTGTTTTCTCCAGTAGCTTTGAGGGAAAAGGGGGGTTCTAATAACATTTGGCAGACGGACACTAAGAGTTCTGGCAATATTATACTTTTTTTATACATTTGGTATAGCTTATCAAAAGCAAGGCACATAGTGGTCCTCTTAGTAATACGTCTATGCATAAATAACTTTCTTTGAGCCCAATTATTAACAGAACTCTTGTTTGGCTAAGCATTAGCATACACCATTACCTTTTTAAATAGAGGGAAAAATAACATTGAAGTCATTATTTTCCTAAATTTGCATTAACAGTAAGTACATCTGACTTTCCCCCAGCCGTACACAGAAAAAGGTTTTAAATTGGCACATGAAACTTTTGCACATGTAAAATAAGACTGTACTTGGATATTTACATTATGACAAATTGCGTGTAGGTTCAGAGTATATCTCTGAAATCTAAACTCCAATAATGTGTGTTTTCTAGTAATGCAGTCTATCAGCCTTATTAAATTGCAATTCGGCAAATTCTAAAGGGCTCTATATAAGCACATAGCATATTTATTTACAGAAGTTTTTAGTCAGTGAACTTCTATCCAAAAGCAAGGTGTTCACTGACTATAAACTTCTGTAAAAAAATATGCTCTGTGCTTATATAGAGCCCTTTAGAATTTGCCGAATTGCAATATAATAAGGTTGTATGTCTGTACATCATTTTTGATTGATGAGTCATTAGGTCTACTTATATATGCCAATCAAAATTATTTTGGTGCCACAAATAGAAGAATAAGTTGAATCAAATAAAGATATAAATACAATATGGAAGAGGTCAGACCTCCAGCAGGATACAGAGGAGTATATTTATCCAAAAGGGATTTACCGTAATATCCATACTTCTTATACTTTATGCAGGGACTTTTTATTAACATTAATGTTTATCCCCACTTGATAAATAGGACTTATAGAAAACATAGGAAATGAAGATTTGGGATCTTTCCTTTTGGCTGGCAGTGGGCAGTGGCGGCCATCAGCCACTAGGTGGCACGGCTGAGGTGTCAGTGAATTTCATATCAGCGTAAAGCATATATTCTGCCAGTACATGAACCCGAACCCTAATACCAAATCCTAACACCATTCACCCTAACACCCATAACCCTAACCCTAACACTCCGCACCCTAACACCTAACACTCCTCACCCTAACACCTACCCCTAACATCCCTAACTCTAACAATCCTCACCCTAACCCTAACACCCCTCCCCCTTACACCTATCCCTAACAACCCTTATTCTAACCCACCTTACCCTAACACAACTAACCCTAACACTAAACCCTAAGAAATTCACAGACAGCTTGGCCGCACCACCTAGTGGCCAATGGCTGCCACTGCACACCGCCAGCCAACAGGAAAGGTCAGAAATATGTTATGGTTGAACTCCACTTAACCCCATCCAGTTGGATAAATATACTTAATTTTGTCTGTATGGTATTTATTCACTAGTTTAGCAACAGTTTGTGCCAAATGGCATCCAGTCAGTACTTACCGAAAGGAATGGAGTTGTAGAAGAAGATGAGAGCTGTAAAAGTTTAAATTCACATTAGTTAATCCTGAAAAAAACTGAAATGACATACTATCAGTACAAATTATATGGCTCAAGAAATAGGCAACATTCTGTCATTCTAGATCTTTGAATTGGCTAAATTTCCAGAAGAAGACGGTCTCACCTTGATTTGCTGAATCAGGAAATATTAGTATACACTTGCATAACTCATGCAGCTCTAGAAGTAGATGGTATTCTTCTATATTTGCTGAATCCAGAGATGCAGCAAACGCAGCCAATCAAAAGAAATCGCCCAGGTCAAGTGGATGTGACTTGTTGGAATTTACAGAATATGGTGCGATTAAGTACAGACAGCCACTAAACACAAATCATATAGTTCAAAGGTAGGATTTGAGTGCAGTGCTCAGCAGCCAATCAGTATATAAAACTTGTCCATCTTGGCACCATTGTTACTAGCAATGATGCAATGATTTTATGTGATATATAGCCAGGTATAACCCAAGTCATAATGTAGGTCCATGTAAGCCAGCAGGATATTTTTTATACACTGCATCAGCTTTGATACAATTACATGAATTATTTTCACATGCCACATGGAATTCTGGGAATTGCTATTTTTTTACATAATTTTCAACCACAGCCCATCACAGTATGAAAGGTGTGTAGGTCCTAAATGATACTCAGAAGCAGAGTTGAGAGCTTAGAGTCATCACTATATATATATATATATATATATATATATATATCAACATTTAAGTACAACTACTGAACCCTCACTGGGATACTCTTCCTCACTGGCACATACACATCTATAAGCACCCACTGGTACCTAACGCCGTATACTAATTAGCACAGATACACAGTAATGTTACTCATTGGCACACAAACACACATTGACACATTCTGACAGACAGACTGGCACATACTCATAGACGCATACTGGTATAGATATCTGTGCACGAAAAAACTTAAACATTCTGAAACAAGATGAAAACGCTAGGCAGCGGGATACAGACGAACAACGCCAGTGACGCAGGACTTAGAAAATACACAATGGCAAAGACAGTAACACTTACACCAACGACGCCAGGCATGCAGGACCTAGACGAACAATGCAAGGCACGCAGGACTTAGAAAATACACAAATGCAAACACAGTGACACTTACACCAACAACGCCAGGCACGTGGAACTTAAACCTTAAATAAATAAAACCAACGGCAGTCTGCGCATGCCATGCAAAGATTCAGCCGAGACACAGAGGAGAAAGACACAGGGAAGGTACAGCGGGGAGATGGTGGAAAGAGACACATGGCAAGTTGCAGAGGCCTGTAATGAGCGGTGAAGTAGATGGGAGAAGAGGTTCACAATGAGCCCCGAAGTTGCCCAGCTTGGGGATCGCGATGAGCGCCGAAGGTGCTCAGAGGGGCAAAACATCGCATTGTGTGGCAAAAAGCATTGCCAGGCTTCAAATTTCATTGCTGTCATTTTTGATGGGCAAGTCGCTAGTTAGTAATTAATGATTAAATGGATGTGTAAATCATACTAAATATATATGTGTGAATTTAGAATACCTATATACTGTAATGATGTATATATATATTTGCCTATTTATCTATCAGCTAGGTACTTATACATATACATAAACACACTTGTCCTTATTCAATTCCAAGACCGCATATTACGTTATAAAGACTGTATGTCTGCGGGCTTGAAATTTGCAACAATTACAGAGCGATTCAATTGAAGAAGGCAAATTTGAATGCCTTTCATCACTTTCTCTGTCTTTTAAAGTGCAGTATTGATTTTTTATTTGCATTTACAGTGCTATGATCAGGTGTTTAGCCCCCTTGCGAGTCCTATCTGGCACTCGTAGGATTTTCTTCTACATTTGCCATTTACAAAAACAGGGATTTTCAGCAGCACCTCTTTGTCAGGCACTCCACTGGCTTCCCATAGACTCCAGAATAAAATTCAAAATTATGACCCTGACATATAGAGCCCTCCACAATAATGCACCCTCCTACATCTCTGCTCTCATCTCAAAATACACTCCCACCGCCCTCTTCGCTCTGCTAATGACCTTCTTCTCTCCTCCTCCCTCATCACCTCCTCTCACTCCAGCCTACAGGACTTTTCTCATGCTGCCCCTATAATTTGGAACTCCTTGCCTCGCTCCACTAGATTATCCTCATGTCTCAAATCCTTCAAAACCTCTTTAAAAACGCATCTATATAAAGACGCCTATCATCTTTGGCCTTTACAAGCTCTATTAATCTATCACTCTCCTGTACACCACCCACACCCTTGAGAATGTAAGTTTGCGAGTTTTCAATATTGATAGGTGCTTCAGGGAAAGCACTCTGTATGTCTGATTGAAAGCTCAATAACAGGGCCCTTCATCGTTTGCACTGTTTGAAATTGTTCTTGACTTGTATTTAACCTCCGTATAGCGATATGGAATATGTTGGCGCGTTATAAATTAAGGATAATAATAATAATGATAAATTGTGGTTGATACTAGAGACCTTAATGTTCTTGTTTCTACCTCTTTTAGTATATTATATAGTGTGTAGGGGGTGCATTGTTAACCCCTTACTTGTGGCAGACATACAAGATTATGACATATCCCACTCAGTGAAGCTTTTATATAAATTATAGCCTCTGATTTAATATTTGAAGCATTGTCAGAGTTATTTTATGCCTCTATGGATGGTCATCAGTATGCCTAAGATCGAAAAAGAAAAACGGTCTTAACACAATATGTAACTTGGGTGAAGCACCGTTGCAATGATTGGAATAGTTTGGAGGGAAATTTAAATGTGACAGATCAATGTAACTTCTTAACGCAGCTCCTTTTAGACTATTTATTGCTGCATTTGCCCCGGGGTGATGGGGAAGAATCGCGATATACCGCAGAAGGCTGCAGAAGGCCGTGGGGGTGTAGGGGCTTGCACAGGCCATGATAGGTTTTGCTGGGGCCCCCAGAGCAGAGCCCCAGTGCCTTGCACCAGCTGCATTGATGGTAGCTCCACTTCTGAGAGGGATACATATATATGTGGTGTAACATGACTGAGGGACTGATGAAACTAGGTTTTGTTAGAGTCACTACCAAAAATGGAGATCCTATGTCATTAATGTCTAAACCTGTAATAGATCTTATCTATATACGGAGGAAAAATTGCAATTTTAGACACCATTAAAAAACGATGCTATCAAATAAAAAATATTCTAAGAGAAAGGAAAAGTTATATACATACTGATATCTTCGGCACTCATTGCGTAGCTCGCAATGAGCGCATTTGGCGTTCATTGCAAACCTTTCCTCCCGCCTACTGTACAGGCTGCTCATTGCAGGGTTCATTAACCTGCAAGTTTTGTGCTTCGGAATGTCATGTGTCTCCTTCCAGCATCTCCCCCTGTCCCTTTCCTGTGTCTTTCTCCTCTGTGTGTGTGCTGAATGTTTGTGTGGTGCACGCTGACTGGTGGTTGTTTTACTTTCAAAGTTCTGCGTATCTGGCATTGTTGGTGTAAGTGTTACTGTCCTGCATTCCTGGCTTTGCTCAGCCTCGTTTTCATCCAGTTTCAGAATTATTTATGTTTTTCGTCATTTTTTTCTCGCTAAGCCGATTTTCGACTGACGAAACAAGTCAAATAAGGCACAAAATCGCTTGCAACCTCACTCTAAGGTTTCCTGGCTTTCCCCCTGCACTGTGTGTGAATGTGTCTTTATTTATTTTTTATTATTATTTTTATTGTTTTTCATGTTTTTCGATTTCCGTGGGTCAGCTGTTCAATTCTTATTTTTCTGTGGTTGTATTTTTTACCCAAGTTAGTATGTGTGACAGCGCCGCTGGCTGCAATGAGAGCCTTCGGCTGCTTAAGTGCTCATTTCAAGTCCCACGTGCTTCAATGCCTCGACTGCAAGCTCAGAAGGTTTCAATGCCTCAACGGCTCACCTCGCTTCGCTCGACTCACGGTTACGGCCCTCTGGCCCGCAGACGGCTCACCTTGCTTTGCGAGGCTCGCAAGCATGATGACAAATCGCAGTCCCTGGGTCTGAGCATGTCTAGTCTAGTTTTTGTGCAGATGGCTGGACTCAAGATTATGCATTTTGTATTTCTCCCACCTACCTTTTGGCCAAAATCTAAACAGTATTTTTATAGTGTTTGATTTTAGCAATGATTTTCTTCTCTCCACTCATCTATAAAGTGAAGTTTTATAGTTGTCCTGTGGATGGTTTCTCCCATTTCAGCTGTGGATCTCTGCTTCTTCTTGAGAAATACCACAGGTTGATAAATATATAGCTAATGCCCTCCTTACCCACACATTCAGTTTTGGCGGACAACTTTTCCTCGGCAGAATTATGGTTTTGAATCATAGTACAGTTGATAAATCTTAAACAAAATGAAGAAATTACTAAATTACATAAGAGAGCAAAACAAGAGTGTCTAGGTATTATATTGTGTGGTTTATAAGTGTACTAGTCATAAATGACAGTATGATATTTGATGTGTCTTTCCCCCTCTCTCCTCTGTGTCTCTTTCCCCTCCGCTCCTTCTCCTCTGTCTCTTCCCCATTCCCCCTCCCCTGTGTCTCTTTCCCCCTCTCATCCACTGTGTCTCTCACCCCTTCTCCCTCCACCGTGTCTCTTCCCCCCACTCTCCCTCCACTGTGGCTCTTCCTCCCTCTCCCTCCCCTGTGTCTCCCTCCCCTCCCTCCCCGGTGTCTCTTCCCCCTCTCTCTCTCCCCTGTGTCTCTCCCCATCTCCATCCCCTGTGTCGCTTTCACCCCTCTCCCTTTCCTGTGTCTCTTCTTCCCCCTCCCTCCCCTGTGTCTCCCCCTCTCCCTCCCCTGTGTCTCTTCCCTTTCTCCCTCCCCTGTTTCTCCCCCTCTTATCCCTGACCTGAGTCTCTCCCCCTTCCCTCCCATGTGTCTCTCCCCCCTCTCCCTCCCCTGTGTCTCTTTCCCCCTTCTCTCCCTCCGGTGTGTCTCTCCCCCTTTCCCCATGTGTCTCTTTCCCCCTCTCCCTCCTGTGTCTCTTCCTCCCTCTCCCTCCCCTGTATCTCTCCCCCTCCCTCCTTTGTGTCCCCCCTCCCTCCCCTGTGTCTCTTCCCCCCCTCCCCTGTGTTTCTTTCTCCCTCTCCCTCCCCTGTGAATCTACCCCCCTCTCCCTCCCCTGTGTCTCTCCCCCTTTCTCCATGTGTCTCTTTCCCCCTCTCCCTCTCCTAAGTCTGTGCCCCCTCTCCCTCCCCTCTGTCTCTTCCACCCTCCCCTGTGTCTCTTCCCCCCCCTCTCCCCTCTTTCTCTTAAATCCTCACCCGCCCCTTTGTCTCTACCCCCTCTCCCTCCCCTGTGTCTCTACCCCACTCTCCCTCCCCTCTGTCTCATCCCCCCACTCCCTCTGTGTCTCTTTCCCCCTCCCCTGTGTCTCTTTCCCCCTCTCCCTCCCCTGTGTCTCTCCCCCTTTCCCCATGTGTCTCATTCCCCCTCTGCCTCCCCTGAGTCTCTGCCCCCTCCCATCTGTCTCTGCCCCCCTCCTCTGTGTCTCTTCCCCCATCTCTCTCCCCTGTGTCAATAAATCTCTCTTCCTCCCCTGTGTATCTACCCTCTCTCCCCTGTGTCTCTTCCCCCCTCCCTCCCCTGTGTCGCTTCACCCCCAGAGCGCAATGCTCAACCTCCTTCCCTCCCCCATCTCTCTCCTGCCATGTCTCCCTCTCCCCCATGCTTTTCTCCCACCCTCTCCCCTGTCTCTCCCGTCTCCCCATGTCTCTCTTCCACCTCTCTCCTGTCTCTGTCTCTCTCTCTCCCCTGTTTCTCTCCCACCCTCTCCCTGTCTCTCTCCCCCTATTTCTCTCCCCATGTTTCTCTCCCCCCATGTTCCCCATATCTCTCTCCCACCCTCTCCCCTGTCTTTCCCCCCTCTTCCTGTCTCTCCCCCTCGCAGCGCGCAATACGCATGCGCTGCTTGCCATTCACATGTGTTGCTCATCGACTACAATATGCATGCTGTACTCGCATTGCGCAATGTGCATGCGCCATTTACCTAGTGTGTAATGGGAGCATTACACACTATGAAAACTATTATAGGTGATTGTAATGTGCATTATTCCTATAAAAAAAGTAGTTTGTGACCATAAAAAAAAAAATACAAAACCATATGGATTTTACTTGTAAAACAACTTGTAAGAGATTTGTAGCCAAGATTATTGCACACGTTGCACACATTGCATGTGTTGAAAAGGCTCCAAAGAGCTGGCACAAATTGTGTGCATATACTGTATGATACTATATCCCATTGTACCAATGAATTTACAGTTCTAATGGATTGCTGCACAATGAAATAAATATATAGCTATACTATGATGATAGCCAGTAAGCTTGAAACATGTACATGGATTGGATACTCAGCCTGTGTTTATTCCAACCTTGGCTTTGCATTAAAGCTGTGTAATACAGCATGCATAAGCTTAAAGGAAGCCATGTTTGATAATGGCTAAGGAATGAAGAGTGAGGCATTTGTGGCCATGTTTGTGTGTCCCAGCTCAACTTCCCAGAATGCAGTGTAATAACTGTTTTTCTTGGGGCTCTGAGCTGGAAGCGGGTTTTTTAACTTGCTTTAGACATTCAAATGTGAACACAGATGTACTTTTTATTTACTATATATATATATATATATATATATATATATATATATATTATAATATATATATACCGTATTTATCGGCATATAACACACACCGGCATATAACACGCACCTCATTTTAAGAAGGAAATTTCAGGGGGAAAAAATAATCAAATAAAGAACTTTGAAGCAAAATCCTCAACCTCAACCTCCCTCCTCATCCTCCTTCCTCAACACCCTCCTCAAACCCCCCATCTTCAACCCCCTCTTCCAGCCCCCATCCTCATCCTACTTCCTCAACCCCCCTCCTCATCCTCAACCGTCCTCCTCATCCTCAACCTCCCTCCTCAATCCCCCTCCTCATCCTCAACCCCCCTCAACCCCCCATCCTCAAACCCCCTCAACCCCCCTCATCCTCCTTTCTCAACCCCCCTATCCTCAACCCTCTCCTCAAACCCCCTCCTCAAACCCCCTCCTCAACCCCCTATCCTCAAACCCCCTCATCCTTCTTCCTCAACCCCCCTATCCTCATCCCCCTCCTCAAACCCCCTCCTCAACCCCCCATCCTCAAACCCCCTCAACCCCCCTCATCCTCCTTCCTCAACCCCCCTATCCTCAACCCCCTCCTCAAACCCTCTCCTCAACCCCCCTCATTCTCCTTCCTCAACCCCCCTATCCTCAAATCCCCTCAACCCCCCCATCCTTTCTTAAACCCCCTCCTCAACCCCCATCCTCAAACCCCCTCAACCCCCCATCCCCATCCTCCTCAACCCCCTCCTAAACCCCCCATTCTCAAACCCCCTCAACCCCCCCATCCTCATCCTCCTTCCTCCTCAACCCCCTCCTCAACCCCCTCCTCAACCTAAACCCCCCTAAATAACTCCCCCTCACTTACATGCTTCTGTTCCGGCCTCCGCTCTGCTCCTTGACCCGGCGCACATGTGATGTCACATGTGCGTCACGTCATTAGCATATACCGGGTGCACCAGAAGCAGGTAAGTGAGGGGGAGTTATTTAGGGGGGTTTAGCTTGAGGAGGGGAGTTTAGGTTGAGGAGGGGGGTTTAGGTTGAGGAGGGGGGGTTAGAATGAGGAGGGAGGTTGAGGATGAGGAGGGGGAGGGAATATCGGCGTATAACACCTATAATTTGCTCCCTATTTTCAGGGAGAAAAAGTGCGTGTTATACGCCGATAAATACGGTAAATTTATATATATATATATATATATATATATATATATATATATATACAGTGGATATTTCTGTGCTGTAAACAAATGAGACAAAGATAAATAATTTCAGAACTTTTTCCACCTTTTACGTGACCTATAAACTGTACAACTCAATTGAAAAACAAACTGAAGTCTTTTAGGTAGAGGGAAGAAAAAATATAAAAATAAAATAATATGGTTGCATAAGTATGCACACCCTTAAACTAATACTTTGTTGAAGCACCTTTTGATTTTATTACAGCACTCAGTCTTTTGGGGTATGAGTCTATCAGCATGGCACATTTTGACTTGGCAAGATCTGCCCACTCTTCTAATTGGGAAAGAATTACATGTTGATGCATTGGTTGGACCTCTACAGGAGGAATCCATAATACTTGATGGAACCCATGTTGTTGTTGCTGCATCTATATGCACATAAGTAGCTAATGCATAATTATTAGCTGCTTTGATTGCTAATTAAGAAAACAGTCTGCTTGCCTGTCTCTGTGTTGGGCAAAATAAAGACCTGCAATGCTATCAGGCAGCTGGATATCCTCTCGCGACCTTATCAAGCACTCTGAGCTGAACATTAGTATATTGAGGTGTACAATCAGATACAGTGGCCCCAGTATAAATGCTAAATAGTTCAGGATGATTTACTGTAGAGAAAAAAAAAACATTTTTAATGCTCTCAAATATGAAGTATGTTTCACTTTGGGGTAGCAGTGTCCCTTTCAGCCCAGAGAAAACGTTTCATATAGGTAGTTACTCCAACTGCCATATTTCACTTATCTATCAATACACAAAACTGTGGAAGTACATAAAAATAAAAGATTGTATTTAAAATAAACTTTGTACTGTGTGTCAGTTTTTCTTTAAGAAATATCATAATAGATCTACAATTCCGGTCTACCATTAAAGAAATACGAAACCTTGATCCAAATATTTAATCCTTGTTTATTATGCAAAGGCCAGTCACGGATCAAATGCATCATCAAGGAGAAATATGATGGTTTCTGCAAAGTACAAATAAGAATTAGCTGCTCAATTAAATACAGGATAATCCACATGAAAGCAGTAAAATCACACTCTTGCATAATACATCTGCAAAAATTTAGTGCATGCACATTTTTTTTTTAATGATCAAATCATTTTGTCAATGTTTTTTTGAAAAGTTCAAGAATACATTTTCTGTACTTGATCCATTTTTAGGTCAGTATACTAAGAAATTAAAAGTTATTATAGCCTACTTAATAGTTCTAGAACTAATGCAGTAATTAACATTTTGTAATCTAACATTTTTTGTATTATGTTGACATTGTTTTTTGGTCAACTTTTGATAAAATATTTATACTTTTAAACATTTGGAATTTTATATAAATCAAATTTTTCTGCAGAAAACAGGAGAGTAATGTTCTTTAATAAACATGATTTATCAAAAATGTCTTTATAAAGCATGAATGTCTTCCCAAGTGGGAACACTGGATAAATATAGGAAAATTACAAATAAACAGGAATGTTCTTTGGCTTATTATGGTAATTGGGCAACTGTTTCATTAAAAAAACATAAAAAAAACACACACACACACACACTTCCTCTTCTAATTGTCTAAAAAATGTTTTATTCATTACAGGTAGAATGAAATAGTTCCAGTGTGCATTTGATAGTTTGATCAATAGAGAGATTTGACAGCATTGACATGACCTAAGCAAGGCCCAAATGGTATGTACGGATATAGGTTAAACACAATTACCTCTAACATATGACAATTAGACCCAAACTACTTCATAGGGTAAATTTAATGATTAGACACAGACTACTTGTTGGGAGGAAGACTGGCCACAGCGTTTATTGGTAAACACAGGTAAATATAATAACCATAACCAATAATAAATAAACATAACCACGTGAGGGGAGGAGCCTGGCCAGAGACAGTAGGCCCTACGCCCTGAAGCCTCATCCAGGGCCTACTGTGTTGTAACATCCGTACCACCGTAGGGTAGGATCTTACCCATTTTTCCACTGTCCCGGCGACTCCCCCCACGACCCGCCACTG
This sequence comes from Discoglossus pictus, assembly GCA_027410445.1. NCBI lineage: Eukaryota > Metazoa > Chordata > Amphibia > Anura > Alytidae > Discoglossus > Discoglossus pictus. The sequence continues at coordinate 409,522,394 of CM050164.1, read as the reverse complement.
TGACAACAACATAAACATAACTTGTTAGCATATAATGCACACTTAAACAATATAACAATGACAAGTGCTCCACCAAACAAGACAATCTTTAAACTTGACAATGTACAACCATCATTTTATTTATTTTATCCATTTCCTTTTTATTTATTTTTTACTTTTTTATTTACTTATTTATTTTTATTTTTTAATTACAAACATATCAACAATAAACAAAAATACATTAGGGATGTGGGGGTGGGTATCTTCCCTCATGTCTAGCTGGGGGACTACTGATAACTTTTGGCGGCAAACCAGCCTATAACGGCTCCGCCTCCCCCAGCTAGCCACCTCCTTCCATACCGGTCCTGCCAGGTCAAAGGGCCCTACTCCCAACCACAGCAGGCTGGGGTGGCCTCCAGGCCCTCCATGCACTCCTTTCACTCACAGTTAAGAGAGGTAATTTAATGTTGAGGCTGTGGTAGGTTCAAGGGATTTTGTTCAGCCAATGGATTTGCACTAGGGTCTGTCTTAATCACACAATGCATGAGTGTCAGCTTAGGTCAACAGAATCTCTCTTTCTCTTTCTCTCTCTCTATATATATAGATATATATGTATATATATATATATATATATATATATATATATATATATATATAAATATATATATATATATTAGCTACTTGCCCGTCAAAAATGAAGGGAATACAATTTTAAGGCTGGAATGCTTCTCCCTCCATCTACTTTACGGACCTCGCGATGAGCGGCTTCGACGCTCATTGCAGGCCTTGGCAAGCCACAACTTTCGTGCTTCGCAATGATCACCTTCTGCGCTCATTGCGAGCCTCTCCCCACTCTCTGACCCCTGTTCTGTTTCCCCCTCTCTCCCTCCCCCTCCTCTCCCTGCCCTGTGTCTTTAGTTTTTTCTTATTTCCCCCTTCCTGTGTCTCTTTTCCTCTGTCTCTCAGCCCTGTGTCTCCTTCCATCCTCTCCCTCCCCTGTGTCTTTCTACTCTGTGTCTCTGCTGAAGTTTAGCAAGTCTCGTGATGAGTGCCGTTGCTTGTGTTTTTTCGCTAAGTCTTACTGGCTTCAGGTTTGTTTTTACTGGCTTCGGTTAAGTGTTACTGGCTTCGGCCTCGTTTTTACTGGCTTTGGTCACGTTTTCATACAGTTACAATTTTTCGGCCGCCATTTTTTTTTCTCGCTTAGCCAATTTTCGTTCGCCCCAAATATACATCAAATTCACTTGCAACCTCACTCACAGGCTCCCTGACTCTCCCCATGTGGTTTGTGTGTGAGTATGTAAGTTAATTTGAGGCATATTTGGGGGGTTTTGTTGGTCTTTCCAGTTCCGTGGTTTGGCAGTTAAATTCATAATTTAGTGCAGCCCCGCAACTGCGGGCCTCCCAAGCAAGGCCCACAGTTGCAACTACGACCTTCGGTCTTAAGTCCTAGGGGCCTCGCGATCAGCTCATCGCGAGGCCTGCAATGAGCGCCTTTAGCGCTGATTGCAGCCTAAGTCCCACTGGCCTTGCAACGAGCGCCTGCTTTGCGAGCCCTGCAATATTTAACATTGCATGACCAACGGGCTTGGGTCCATAACTATATATGTGATATATATATATATTTTTATATATATATATATATATATATATATATATATACTGTCTGTCTGTATGCTGTGTGTCTCTTTGCTGTCTTTCTGTGCGCTCTCTCTCTCTCTGTGCACTCTCTGCCTCTTTCTCTGCGCTCTTTCTCTTTGTGTCCGCTCTCTCTCTCTCTGCACTATCTCTCTCTGCTCTATCTTTCTCTGTGGACTCTCTCTTGGCACTCTCTTTCTCTCTGTGCGCTCTCTGTGCACTTTCTCTCTCTCTCTTTGAGCTCTCTTCTTCAGTGCTCTCTCTCTCTCTTTCCTGTGTGTGTGTCTCTCTCTCTGTCCTATGTGTGTCTCTCTCTCTGTCCTGTGTATGTCTGTCTGTCTCTGTCCTGTGTGTGTGTGTCTCTCTCTCCTGTCTCTCTCCTGTCTCTCTTTCTACACTGTCTCTCTCAGCCCCTTCTCTCCCTGCTCTGTCTCTCCCGGCACATCCTCATAATCCAGCTCTCTGAAAGTGATGTAGCAAAGACAACATGAACTCTCTATTCATTTCTCTAAATAAATTTGTATATCCATGGCTTACAAATCTGCTTATATGGAGAGGACTATAGAGAGGGTGTTGGTTGTGTCGATGGTATATTTTATATTTATTTGAATTAAATAGTTTAGTAAATATGTAAGCCATAGTGCTAGTGCCATCAGAATGGTATGTACACATACATAATTACATAATTAATTAAATTGTAATATATCATACCCATTCTGGATCTCTACCTTGTCGTGGTGAAGGGGCTAATGTACTTTAATGAAACTGTGAGCTATACCATGTAGTGTCACCCAAGATGGGCAGGTCATAGTAAATCAAGGTCCACTGAAGAACTGGCAGATGTGCCTGGCGTACTGCCGTCCATATGGTTTCCGAGAGTCGGAAACGACTGCAACAACAAATATATCATAATGAAATATAATGATTGTTATCATAATATAGCAAAATTATATGATTTTATGATAATATTACAATCATAACACTTTGTCAAATATTCACCTCTATGTCATTATAGAGAAAGCAGAAATGTGCAGGTCAATGAAGCTATAGAAAGGCACACAGTGTTGTGAAATTTCTTCAAATTGTCCAAATAAGTATCGCCATGGCAACCATGATCAAATATGACACCATGTATTGGAAAACTAAGAGCATGAATTATTCATTGTAAAATACCGCTCATGCATGTGACCCTGGCTAAAAGTCACATATCACAGTGCTGTGCACAATTCTGATGTTTAAACACAGTTTGGATTCTCCCATAAAACATAAGCATATTGTAATTTCCTTACATGCCATTCATGAACAGCTGGCAGATCGTTCTAGTGTGCATTGTACTGACATGTGAGAGATGACTTAGTATTACATATGTCTGAAACCAGGGCGCATACGGAAAGACATGTTCTGCATGAAACATATTGCAATTTAATGCAGTTATATTCACATAACAGTCTTTTGTTTAACATTTGTCTTTTAAAATTAGAAGATTAACACAAAAAAAAATTGACACAATATTTTATATATGCATAGAAAATAGTAAATGTTTTTCTTTTCCTTTAGTACGCTTTTTATTAAATATTTTACAACTCCATTACTGATTGTTAGTTTATCCCTAGACATTTGTCTGCTTTTGTGTTACTTATTTACATGATCACTATAATGCCGTAACAAGACGTAACAGGAGGTGTTGGTGGTTTTATTTATGCATTGGTCACTCATAAAGGCCATAATTAATAATACATAAAATCAATATCCATTTGTAAGCTGTTTTTCAAAGAGTATAGTATAGGGCTTTTGACTAGGAGCAAGGTCTAAAATGTGTGTGTGCACTGCAACACACCATATTCATGGCAGAGATATTGGAGTGGGTTGCCAGTTGCTTCTCCAGTGGGCCACAGCATACAGCTCCTAAGTGGTCTCCTATCCAAGTACTGACCAGGCCCAACCCTGCATGGTGGTGTGACCTCTAGGTTCCCTGAGTGGGATTGTTCCAAGGTTGCAGTGGTGAAAGTCTTGAATCCTAACCACTGGACCATTAGGGAACCCCAGGTCTAAAATAATCAGGACTAAAAGATTTTAAGAAAAGTCTGATTAGTAAGAGAACAAATTGAGTCAAACTTCATTGCCAGAAGAAACTACTTTAACACATTTCCAGACAATGAAGAACACTGTATTAATAAAAGATTGTACCTGACAATTTAGCACGGCCTGCCAGTCAATGCCACCTTTCTCCATTGAACTTCTAGTTGGTGGACACCAGCAGAAACTGAATCTGATCTTTGAAAGTAAGTTTAATATTAAATATTTAAGTTTTAAATCATTGAATATGAATTTTATTTATGATCAGTACATAATTAACAATATTTAATTAACATGTCTATCTCCTGCTGTTAGGAAAATGTTAGCATATTATGATGCTAAAATTAATTATGCCTTTACTTGATCCCATACATAATGAAATATCTAGGAGTGGACTTATAAACAGAAATTGAGTTTATCTTCATTGCATACCTAGTCACCTACCTACAAAACGTTAGCTCTTTGGGGCAGGGCCTCACACTTAATGTCTACTCTAGAATGTCTATAAATAGCACCTGTACAACTGGGCATCGGTGTGTACCAATTTTGAGCTAATCAAATCCTGGCTTGCGTATAGTACAACAAAAAGAAAGGGGGTAGGCGACAGCGCACCAACACCTAGTGCAGATCATTCACCTGGTCAAATATAGAAATCAAAATATTAAGAAATGAGTATCCTTGACTCTCACCTGGGGTGACCTCAATAGACTATGCAGTATTTCAACGCACTGGAAAAATCCCAGGTATAGGTCCATGAGGTAAAGAGGTCCAGTCTTGTCTTCTATGATGCCAAAATATAGTAATAGTGGAATACAGTGCCTTGCAAACGTATTCATCCCCCTTGACTTTTTACCTATTTTTTTACATTACAGCCTTAAGTTCAATGTTTTGTTAATTTTATGTGATGGATCAGAACACAATAGTCTAAGTTGGTGAAGTGAAATGAGAAAAATATATACATAAATCTATTTTTTAGAAATAGAAAACAGAAAATTGGCATGTGCATATGTATTCACCCCCTTTGTTATGATGCCCATAAAAAGCTCTGGTACAACCAAATACCTTCAGAAGTCACATCATTATTGACATGATGTCCACCTGTGTGCAATCTAAGTGTCACATGATCTGTCATTACATCTACACACCTTTTTTTGAAAGGCCCCAGAGGCTGCAACACCTAAGCAAGAGGCACCACTCACCAAACACTGCCAGGAAGACCAAGGAACTCTCCAAACAAGTAAGGGACAATGTTGTTGAGAAGTACTAGTCAGGGTTAGGTTATAAAAAAATATTCAAATCTTTGATGATCCCTAGAAGCACAATCAAATCTATCATAACCAAATGGAAAGAACATGGCACAACAGCAAACCTGCCAAGAGACGGCTGCCCACCAAAACTCAAAAGGGCATTATTCATAGTGGCAGCAGAGAGACCTAAGGTAACCATGGAGGAGCTGCAGAGTTCCACAGCAGAGACTGGAGTATCTGTACATAGGACGACAATAAGCCGTATGCTCCATACAGTTGGGCTTTATGGCAAAGTGGCCAGAAGAAAGCCAATACTTTCAGCAAAAAACAAAATGTCACGTTTTGAGTTTGCGAAAAAGGCATGTGGGAGACTCCCAAAATGTATGGAGGAAGGTGCTCTGGTCTAATGAGACTAAAATTGAACTTTTTGGCCATCAAAGAAAACACTATGTCTGGCGAAAACCCAACACATCACATCAACCAAAGAACACCATCCCCACAGTGAAACATGGTGGTGGCAGCATCATGCTGTGAGGATGTTTTTCAGCAGCCAGGACTGGGAAACTGGTCAGAGTTGTGGGAAAGATGGATGGTGCTAAATAGAGGGATATTCTTGAGCAAAACCTGTACCACTCTGTGCGTGATTTGAGGCTAGGACGGAGGTTCACATTCCAGCAGGACAATGACCCCAAACACACTGCTAAAGCAACACTTGAGTGGTTTAAGGGAAACATGTAAATGTGCTGGAATGGCCTAGTCAAAGCCCAGACCTCTGTGGTAACTTGTCTTCCTTGCATGGTGGTTTATCTTCCTTTCTGGACCTCCTTGGGCAGGTCTAGGTGGGAGGGCTGGGAGTCTTTGCTTCCCTCCCACAATTGCTGGAGGAAGTGATGCATGGACAGGATGTGATGTAAATCACATCATCTCAACTAAGGGTATATAACATGGGCCAGGCAGGAAACTGCTCTGTTGCTTCCTGTTCTTCCTTGGTGGATGTGATGGCCTAACCGTGGGTGAGATCAAGCGTGTGGGGAAGGGGATTACTATATAGGTAGATAGATTTAAAAAGGGTTGTTGCTCCGTGGGTCTGGGATGTGTGTTTGTGATACATTTATAGTATTGTGTTGTTGCCTTTTAATAAATACCTTTTAATGTAGACGAACCTTGTGTAATATATATATATATTAATTTGGTGATACACCACAACCTCAATCCAATAGAAAATCTGTGGTCAGACTTAAAGATTGCTATTCACAAATGGAAACCCTCCAACTTGAAGGAGCTGGAGCAGGCAGAATGGGCAAAAATCACAGTGGTAAGATGTGGCAAGTTCATAGAGACTTATTCAAAGTGACTTTGAGCTGTGATTGTGACAAAAGGTGGCTACACAAAGTATTGACTTTAGGGGGTGAATAGTTATGCACATTTAATTTTTCTGTTATTTTGTCCTATTTGTTGTTTGCTTCACAATAAAAAAAAGAAAAAAAAAACATCTTCAAAGTTGTGGGAATGTTCTGTAAATTAAATGGTGCAAATCCTCAAACAATCCATGTTAATTCCAGGTTGTAAGGCAACAAAACATGAAAATTGCCAAGGGGGTGAATACTTTTACAAGGCACTGTAGGTTGTCATTTATAATAAAAGCTGAGATTGGGAAAATCTGTGGTCGAAATGGTTGGGTAAGTACTAGTCTAGAGATTATAATCATAGTAATACTGGTAGAAATAAATAATATGGAGCCACATATGTGATGTTAGACCCAAAACACTTTATTATCTTTAAAATATATAGTACATGAGCACAAAAAGTAAAATCGTAGTGATTTGGAGTGATATTATGACTACAGAATCCAGAAAGAAAAAATAGAAATATATATTGTGACGATAATGTATAATCCATACTGAGCTTTGCTTAAAGCTGTGTAATACAGCAGGCATATGCTTAAAGGAAGCCATGTTTAAAATGGTATTGGATTACAAGAGCAAAGTCTTTGTGCGTACATTTGCATGTCCCTGTCTAGGTTCCCAGAATGCAGTGGAATAACTGTATTTTTCTGAATTCTGAGCAGGAAACACGTTTTATTAACTTGTTTTAGATGTTCAACTGTGAACACAAATTTACTATTTATTTATATTTTTATATATACAGTAGATACGTAATGAAACGCTTTTCTATTTTTAAGTTACTAAATTAAACGTAACCATTATGTATTTATGTTTTAACAGTTTGCAGAAAACGGCTTACAGAAAGCTTGGTTTAGTTCAGTGATTCTGAAAAAAAAAACAGTTATTGAGTATTGAAACACATTCAGAAAAATAGTTATAATTTCTAAAGGTGAGTTACTGAGATGTCACACAGAATTATCTAACACAAATATAATTCTCATATCTCAAATTATGATGCACACTGGGAAAATGAATGAAATAGCAAAATAGCAAACAAGATCAATTGCATCCAGATCTCTTTGTGCTGCTTCATACTGCATTTGTTGCAAATTGAACATGAAACAAACTGGTTTGTCAGAAAAGTCAGAAAAGTTTATGAAAATGTAGGTAGTTTTTTGTGTAATTGTGTGTGACAGTAACAAAGATTTCTCTCTATAATTAATGTATTTGGTTTAAGTGCTTATTTGTTTGCTTGTATTTTGCAGCAATGATGAGCCATGCCAAAACATTTATAAAATACAAAAAAGTGTAAATAATGGCCGTAATTAATGTTTTATTTTAGAATTGAACCAAGGCTTTAATAAATTATGTCTTTCAATGATAACTTAATCAGCTCACCAGTATTTCTCTCAGATATGGACAGTCACCCTAGATGGGCATCAGTATTTATTCGGGTTAATAAATACTACTATGATGAAGGCATATAACTGGGATGGATTCAACAGATGACATCTCAGTTAATTTCTGATTAAAGACTGCCACTTGAAAAAATTACGACTGAATGGATATCCTTCCCCTTTAGGCTGCAGACAGACTAGCTAAGTGCAAGATTTCCCAATAAGGTTTAGGAGTGAAATTACTTAGCAAATCAATGTTTAGTGAGTACTAAATTCCTCAACGCTCCATTGTTTTTTTAGATAAATAGCATAGACATCAATTACATGACACTTACGTTTTAGCACGTGTTGGCGTTAGAGAGTGCTCACAAAATGCCAAAAGTTACCAGATACTCAAAGCACCCACAAAATCCCCAAAAACACTTAGGGCCTCATTCAATTGCGGGCCATAACTCGATCGCAAATCACAGATTTGCTGTGATCGGGTTACATTCTAGCGTTTACACTGCTATTTAATTGGCCGAGCGCGCAAGTTAGCCCTCCTTCCCGCTGAGCGCACAGAGCACTGTAATTGCAAAAAATAAATTCTGTACTGTAAAGCACTGTAAATGATGGGGAACACAATGGGGGAGATTAGGATTAAAAGCACAACATTCTCAAGCTCGCACATCGCCAAAATACAATACTAATGTTTAATTTCTGTCCAAAGTCCTATGGGCCAAGCCCGTAACTTATTTTTAAAGGTTGGAGGCATGGAGGTTGAAGCCCGTAGGACTTCTGATGGAAAAAAAACATGAAAAAAAGTATTATATTTCAGCGATGTGCAAGCTTGAGAATGCTGTGCTTTTAATTTAAATGTCAACCATTGTGTTCCCCATCATTTACAGTACTGGATTGATTTTATATTTGCATTTCAAGTGCTACGATTAGTAAGTAAGCCCCTTGGACACCTCCTTGGTACAAGTAAGCTGTGGTTCGTGTTTAGTCATTTACGGGCTTGCTGGAAGGGTAATCGGAGCAATTGAAAAGCGATTAGGGTTTAGAGAGTTGCAGCAATGAAAGATCAAAGACTTTGAGGGAAGTAAGCTGCTATTGACAAAATTGCAAGGAATCATATCTAGCAGAATGTAACCCGATCGGAGAACGCAAACATTAGGCAACTGAATAGCAACATAGATAGCGATCAGCATTTGCGAGCCCTGATCTTTAAAACATAGCAATTGAATGAGGCCCATAGCAAGCCCCTTTAATGAGACTCACTAAGAGAGGAAAGGATGTTTTGTGCATGGCCAATACATGCACCTACACTCTATTTCTCAGGAAATACAGTAAAAGATGCCAAAATGATGCTAATGCAAAACATAGCCAGGGTACCACATGTGCATATTAAAGGACCACAAAAGCCCCCATATGTGCGCTGCACCATTAGATAGATGGGGAAAAGGCATGTGGATAATTAGTTCACATAATTATTCAAACTATATGTATAGAGAGAGAGAGAGAGAAAGACAGTTTTTTAGTCATTTAGTCAAGTCTGACTCTCCATTGCCTCTCCATTTTTGTGTCAATGTTTGTTTTTCATTGCTGGAGTGGGTTGTCAGTTACGTCTGCATTGGACCGTGATTTGTCTGACCTCCCGCTATGACCTGCCCATTTTGGTTGACCCTACATGGTATAGCTCATAGCTTCGTTAAGATGCACAAGCCCTTCAGCACAACAAAGTAGCAACCCAGTAGGGGATGTATATATATATATATATATATATATATATATATATATATCTTGAAATTTGTTTAATTTTTAAACATACTTTTTAAAGCGGAGTGTGTTGGTCTAATGGAAAGTGTGTTTCATAAAAATGTTTTTATTAGTCACTGTTTCTAAACCAATGCCTTCCACTTTTTTTTTTTAAATTAACTATTTAATTAGTAATTAACTATTTATTAACACACATATGCTTGATATATATAAATAAATAAATGACATTCATTAAATAAAAAACAAAGTGAATGGGGGGAATCAAATCTATGACTTACCAATGAAAACAAATCTTTAAAACAGAATTCTTACCACTGCACCACCACACTACGCTCTCTACAACAATGTATAACATTTACAGACTCCAGTCTTATATTTATGCAAATTCTCATATGAGGGTTTCAAGGGCTTAACAAAAATGACAAAATCTGAGTCAATTCTTGATCAATTTAAAAAAATGTAAACATATTTCCACATGATGTTCCACCCTCTAACTGGTGGTGCAGGCCACAAATTATTATTATTATTATTATTAGAGTTGTTTGTAAAGCGCCACAGGGTTAAATACAAAAAAGAAAAGAAATACAATATTTAAGACATTGCAGAGGGCTCTGTCTTTAAGTTTGAAATCTTACATGCAAGGTATTTATTTCCAGTCACCTTATAAGATTTAAAACACGCAAACTTATAATCTAAAGAGATAAATAAAACAAAAGGTGAAGTGATAAATGAAAGAAACAAGAGCTTGGCAATAATCATAGAGAGTAGAGGGTTAATTAGTAATTACGTTTATGGGTGTATCAGCTGTGTGAAAGGGAGGTGATAGTGTTAAACCTGGAATATAAATTAACACAAATCATTGGTGGAGAGCAAGTTATATACTGAAGAGAGGTAGTGTTGTGTGAAGTTCTAGGTCTAGAGGCAAAAGAAAAAAGGTAAATAGAAATGGGAAAATGACAGTTGGAAAGTGAATCTGCAGAATGGATGGTACCAGGCCCAGTGTCTGTAACTGAGTCTCTGCAGAAATGTCTGCTCAGCCCTGGTGGTAAATGCAACTGAGAAATGTCCTAATGACAAATGTCCTAAAGACAAATTTAAAGGACAATAGACAATACATTAGACCTACACATGTCAAAGCCCTATTTAGCCATTAAAAAGGTAAGCCTGGCATCTGCACCAATAAATAGCATTGCACAAAGTGCCTCAGTTGCTTAACAAAACACATCTTTAGCCAACTGAGGTACTTGATTCATATTTTTATTGTTTCTTTAACCTGCACTCCTCACTCCTCCTCACCCTACTCCTGCTCTCCTCAACTTTTCCACTATCATTGGTACCCACTTCCTACATTTTTCCTCCTCTGCTCTCCCGACCCATCATACCCTCCTCTCCCTTCCTACCACTCACACTTGCACTCCCTTTTACCACCCACTCACGTGAATAAAAAAATATAAATAGTATCCATGTATTGAGAGGTAAGTAAAATATGCATGTAATCTGTATATCATAACTGTTTATCTAAGTTTTTATGATGCAAGAAATATCTGGTAAGGGGATGGGGATATGATATAGTGTATTGATATGGTATGAATGAGATGTATATAGGGTATTTTGCAGGAGGTGAGTGTGTGGATATGGATATGTGGGAGTTGGAGCATTTTAGTACTGTCGGTCTCGTGGAATCTAGGCCTAAGATGGAAGCTCCCAGGGCACAATCAAGTGTAGATATAGCTGCTAATGTTGTTAGCTTGTTACATATTTCACAAAAATATTTCTCTAAAACTACAGTGGTCCTTTAATAAAGATGTGGCTTCATTCTGCCAAAGGCATATCTAAGTTTTCTGGATTATGAGTGCATCTGAGAATTAATAGTGTATAAAAAATGTGAACGTGAAAAAATACCAAAATAAACATTGAAACACTCACATTGAAGTTAACAAAATGTCTTGTACTTTCTGACAGTTGAAAATCAGGGTTATCACCCCTCCAAACCCATGCTAAAATAGCATAAAATTCGCAGTTTGTTTTGGCCAATTAGGAGAAAGCAGAGGTTAGCGGAAATATTCGAATACAAGTCTAAAGTTCAGTTTTTTGCTACAAAGCAGCATGGAATATGTAGTGTTAGAAGGTGCTATGGCAGCAGCATAGCACACAGTACACAGCACTGACAGGAAGCAGCAGGCAGGGTCATATCCCAGCAGTGACTTGGGGGCTGACATCAGTCCCTTCCTATTGACTGAGGAGGACACACCAAGTGAATAATGGGTTAAAATTGGTCCCCTAATGCTGCATGCTGATTGGGGGTAGCAGGTGCCTGTGTAGACACACCTGGGAAGTCAACATAATCATTAGAGGGATTTTTAGATATTAATACAAATAAAATGTTTTATGAAATGTGCTGCATACATGAAGGATGCGTTTTGCCTAAAGAATGCAAAAAATTAACAATCCAGGAAACTTAAATAAGCTTTTAACACTCAAACTTGCAGGCAATATGGGGTTTTCTATACACAAACATAGTCTTCAAAATGCTAAAATATCTCTTAAAATGTGTTTATCCCCTTAATTAATCAGTCTCAAATATTGGTTTGTTATGTGCTTCAAATAGATATTGAGCAATCCAAATATAGTTGGCCAAATCAATAATACAGTGCTCGAGGTGTGTATAGGAAGTTTCTTTATTCCAAAGATTGTTCAAAAGCCTTAAAGTGTTCATACACTGTATAATATAAAATGATGATAGTGAGAGGTCCAAACAGATGGATATGTGAATGTCAGGAGTCTAAATCCAAACTTAAGGAGTACCCGTTAGTCTTTGAAGATGGTCCTTTGGTAGTCCCTTCAATGACAAGAAAAATCCTTGTGGTTTTCTGGGAGCATTTAAACTGTATGATTCCTTTGGAGATTCCTCACATGCCTGCAGCTTCTCTGTGGGAGTTGTGTTCACAGAAGTCACTACAAATCATGTAACAAATAAAAGGAAGGGGAAAGAGATGTGCATAGTCATTCTATGCAGATTAGTATGCTTTAATTACAAATAAATATTTACAAAAATACATAACAAAAGCCTGGTCTGGTATATGCTTCACAAAAGTTTACAGTGGGGATCGTCAACCTTTCAATACCCACGTCCACTTTTAATGGTAATATTTCCGTACCGCCCACCAGTGCTGCCGTAACTCGATTTACTGTATCTCATTTCGGGTTACATAAATCATATGACCCTAGCTATGTATCATCCTGTACTTACTAGATAGTGATCCGGTCCTGACTGCTGTCCCTAGCTATGTTTCACCCTGTACTTACTAGATAGTGATCCGGTCCTGACTGCTGTCCCTAGCTATGTTTCACCCTGTACTTACTAGATAGTGATCCGGTCCTGACTGATGTCCCTAGCTATGTATCACCCTGTACTTACTAGATAGTGATCCGGTCCTGACTGCTGTCCCTAGCTATGTATCACCCTGTACTTACTAGCTAGTGATCCGGTCCTGACGGCTATCCCTAGCTATGTATCCCCTGTACTTACTACATAGGGATCCGGTCCTGACTGCTGTCCCTAGCTATGTATCGCCCTGTACTTACTAGATAGTGATCCGGTCCTGACTGCTGTCCCTAGCTATGTTTCACCCTGTACTTACTACATAGTGATCCGGTCCTGACAGCTATCCCTAGCTATGTATCACCCTGTACTTACAAGATAGTGATCCGGTCCTGACTGCTGTCACTAGCTATGTATCGCCCTGTACTTACTAGATAGTGATCCGGTTCTGACTGATGTCCCTAGCTATGTATCGCCCTGTACTTACTAGACAGTGATCCCAGTCCTGACTGCTGTCCCTAGCTATGTATAGCCCTGTACTTACTACATAGTTTTCCGGTCCTGACGGCTATCCCTAGCTATGTATCCCCTGTACTTACTACATAGTGATCCGGTCCTGACTGCTATCCCTAGCTATGTATCACCCTGTACTTACTAGATAGTGACCCGGTCCTGACTGCTGTCCCTAGCCATGTATCACCCTGTAGTTACTAGATAGTGGTCCCAGCCCTGACTGCTGTCCCCAGCTATGTATCTCTCTGTACTTACTAGATAGTGATCCGGTCAGGACTGCGGTCCCTAGGCTCTCTCACCAGCTCTCCAACCAGCCAAGCGTGGTGCTGCGGGTCTCCAGACTTCACAACTAGGTAAACTACCACTGATGTAGGTGAAAGAGCTTTTATTTAGTTTGTTTAACCCAGATAATGAATAATTTATGTCTTAAAAATCTCATCACCTCTAAACAAATGCAAAACATTCTGTAAAACCCTATAAGATAAACTAAACTTGACAATATCAAACATTTGCTCCACGCAAAAATGTGTTTGAATAAAAACTAACAAAAAAGAACTTGCATTGAAGGGAACATTTACATTTTCCCAAATAATAACACCAGTAGTTAGAGTAATCTAAAGAAATGCATCTATACAGAATGCAGATGATCTGTCATATACAAAACATCTTAGGATCTGTTAGCTGTCAGTTCTAATTAAATGTGAAGAGAGTAAATTGAAAAAGTATGACAAGGAGATGGACTTGAAGCTGTTCGAATTCTGTTTTGCAAATTCTTTCATTAATGTTACATCAAGCAAAATACCTTAGTACAATTCAAAGAGCAGTAATCCCAACAGTTGTGAAGGAATAAAGTGAAGCCCTTCCCAGTGTGGTGCCATTATCTGTGAGGATAGGCCATGCATTGTAGCGTGAGTGCATTACTGTATTGTATAGCTGCAGGGCTAGAGCGAGCCGTACACACTCTGGAGACGGAAGCTGACAGATATTATCTTTATAAAACCAGAGAAGCGAAAGAAACAGGAAGATTAGAATAAATTAATAGAACTACAGAGCAGTCGTACTTGAGGATGAAATAAATCAAAAAATGAATTCTTTTGTCAAATGTGCATTCGGTTGGCAGCTAATTTAAATTAATCCATCAAGATAAATGCCGCCATTCAAACCTTAAGTAGGCTGACAATACTGATAGGGCTGACACGTTTGTTAACTTTCAAAAGGGATCTCATTGATCACAACAGAAATTATGGAACAATAAATGAATCATATCTAATCAATCAAAGTTAGTTTAAAGATAAATACAGTATTTTAACTACCTATTTCAAGAAATCTGCTATTGTGTATGCTATCTGCATTATAAAGTTGCAGCAAGTTTATTGTAATATTGCTTTAACGTGACATTTAATAGTAATTAATAATGTAATTCTTGAGAGATGCATATTCAACTGTGTTTAAACTGTGGTCTATATGTATTAAATCAATAACCGTGTTAAAGGGAGATGGAACACTATGCTTTTTTCAAGCATTTAAGAGTTCTTGCTTTAAACATTACCAAAGTTGTGTTTTGCATGAAAAATGATTCAGTAAAACCTTTTTAAACTTCATTGAAACTAACAGGATATGCACAGAACATATATACATTGCCTTACAGCTATATGTTTTGTCATTGGCTGCCAGGGACAGATCCATTAAACATTTGAATCAGTTTTTTTTCTGCATTAACAGCATCATTTAAAAAAAGAAAACACACAACAGTACATTATCAAATATACTCTTTCAGATACAACAAAGAAAAAATACTTTCAATGTTCCTTTAAGTTAAATTTATAAAATAAAGTATGCCACAAAAGAAAATGGAAGACAATATTTAATAAAGAGACATCACAATATCCTATCATTTCTAATGCACTTACATTAAAATGACATTAGACAGTAATATAGGATAGGATAAACACATGAAGAACAAGACTAATCTATAGCAGTGGTTGAGAATATTTTAGTAACACATCAATTCTACAAATATTTCTAAAAATCTTATTTTATTATCAAAATGCCAAATGATTACTTGATAACTCTTACTAAAGAGGATTACTTTGACACTGGTGATTGGTGAACTGGAGATGGGCCCACAGTACAGGCCCACTTCAAAGGGCTGCAGATATCAAGTTCATCCCTTAACCTTGGATTACAGTGGATAAAAAAAGTCTACACACCCCTGTTAAAATGTCAGGTTTCTGTGCTGTAAAAAATTAGACAAAGATAAATAATTTCAGAACTTTTTCCACCTTTAATGTGACCTATAAACTGTGCAACTCAATTGAAAAACAAACTGAAATCTTTTAGGTAGAGGGAAGAAAAAAAAGAGAAAAATAATGTTGTTGCATAAGTCTGCACACCCTCTTATAACTGGGGATGTAGCTGTGTTCAGAATTAAGCAATCACATTCCAAAGCGTGTTAAATAGGAGTCAGTTTACACCTGCCATCATTTAAAGTGCCTCTGATTAACCCCAAATAAAGTTCAGCTGCTCTAGTTGGTCTTTCCTGAAATTTTTTTAGTCGTAGAGTGGCAAGACGAAAGCCTTTTCTTACGAAGAAAAACATCCAAGCCAGGCTACATTTTGCAAAAACACATCTGAAGTCTCCCAAAAGCATATGGGAAAAGGTGTTATGTTCTGATGAAACCAAGGTTGAATTTTTTGGCCATAATTCCAAAAGATATGTTTGGCGCAAGAACAACAATGCACATCACCAAAAGAACACCATACACACAGTGAAGCATGGTGGTGGCAGCATCATGCTTTGGGGCTGTTTTTCTTCAGCTGGAACCGGGGCCTTAGTTAAGATAGAGGGAATTATGAACAGTTCCAAATACCAGTCAATATTGGCACAAAACCTTCAGGCTTCTGCTAGAAAGCTGAACATGAAGAGGAACTTCATCTTTCAGCATGACAACGACCCAAAGCATACATGCAAATCAACAAAGGAATGGCTTCACCAGAAGAAGATTAAAGTTTTGGAATGGCCCAGCCAGAGCCCAGACCTGAATCTGATTGAAAATCTTTGGGTTGATCTGAAGAGGGCTGTGCACAGGAGATGCCCTTGCAATCTGACAGATTTTGAGTGTTTTTGCAAAGAAGAGTGGGCAAATCTTGCCAAGTCAAAATGTGCCATGCTGATAGACTCATACCCAAAAAGACTGAGTGCTGTAATAAAATCAAAAGGTGCTTCAACAAAGTATTAGTTTAAGGGTGTGCATACATATGCAACCGTGTTATTTTATTTTTATTTTATTTTTTTCCCTTTACCTAAAAGATTTTTGTTTGTTTTTTAATTGAGTTGTACAGTTTATAGGTCACATTAAAGGTTGAAAAAGTTCTGAAATGATTTATCTTTGTCTCATTTTTTTACAGCACAGAAACCTGACATTTTAACAGGGGGGTGTAGACTTTTTATATCCACTGTATATTACGACAATCTGGGGAAGAAACAAGGAGATCAAAAATGCAAGTAGGTCATGGCAGGTATAGTTGTGGTCACTAGCAAAATTCAATTCTGATTTATCAGTCACAATCAAAGAAGCATGACCTGTGCAAGCCTCACTTTTGTCTCTTTGGGATTATGCACCCTGCATCAATAAACAAGGCCATTACTCTGGTTTGATGAAGTGGGTCAGTAGAATTGATGCCCATCAAGTATGAATAGAGACTATGGCATCTATGGGTGATGGTGATGGGTTAACAGAATCTCACATTTACATACTATGAACCAATACAAAAAAATAAGCATTTACATATTGCTCTTCATCTGGACATTTCCCCTTCAGTCTTTGTTCCCTCTCGGCTCATTCCCCACTTATTCAATTGCAACATCATATTCCCAATAAATGTAATTTCACCCTCCTTTATTCATAAAATATGTTCCTTACTTTTATGATTCAACCAGAGGAGATCTCGAGATAGATAATTAGGGGATGGCTGAGTATTTTTGTTTACCAGTTGGAGGTGATCTCACCAGGCAAACTGCACAAAGCTGGAGTAAAAGGCAATGTTGTTGTTGTTTAGTTGTTCAGCCATTGCCAACTCTATATGACCCTAAGAAAAAATATATTGTCTTTGGCTGAAATGTAAAATGTGGACATTGCATATTCAGCCAGGGTGCAGATGAGCTAAAATTTCAACTTTATGTGCAACTTTTCATAATAATTTCAATAACACTTTATTTGTATTTTAAAATAAACCAGGATTAAAATTACTTAATCATCCTTAGAAAGAAAAAATATTTATTAATAAAAATATATATGGTTTATATGAATTAGCAAATAAATAAATAGAAAAGAAAGTATAGTAAATAATTTTGGGATGAAGGCAGGTTTTATTTGGATCAAAGGTCAACTCTAAAAGTACAAAAGAGTCTAAAGAAAAACTAAATTTAACAAAAAAAACAATGGCTGTCCCCATTAAGGTGCTCTTGGTGTTTGTCCGACAACTCTTCTAAGTACCTAAATAAAAAGTATATAACTAAAGCCTTTTTATTAACAATGATATGAATTCCTGCCATATAGTAGCCACAATCATTGTTTCAGTGTATCTGTTTCTACAATTGGGAGTGGAATTTGAAAGATGACTGGTATGCTTCTGTTTATATGTAGCGTTATTTCAGTTGGCCTAATAGAAAACATCTACAAAGCAGCTATAAAATGAAATAGCATCACTAGTACAACATATAATTGCATATAATGCTTAATAAATTAAATTATAGTGTCCCTTTAAGTGGCAAGCCTTGAAGATTCCCCATTTTGCTCACATGCCCAGCTATTGAACTGTTCATACTGCATAATTACACATTTCTTAATCTTTTGCACTTGTGTCATCTGCTATCTGTGTTCATTTTCTTGAATTATCTGTACCTAACTTTTGTTTGTTTGCATCCTGCCTTGAGCTCAAAATTGGACATTTCACTCTGCCTGAGCTCAGTTTACCTAAGTAACTGCCTTCTACAGCTGCCCTCACCTTAGCTCCTGAACCAACTGTAACCGCTACCCCGGTAGTGAGAGGGTACCAGCCGTTGGAGACGTCCTTTTCCCTGGCAAGCTGCTGTGTAAAAGTGAAGTTGGTATACTCCCATCCAAGAGTTCCAGAGGGAAAGTCAGGTTCAGCATTAAATATCCATATAGAAGCACTGCGCGGTCTCAGAAGCCCAGACCACCCACATTGGACAACACTTTCTTGGGAGTCAAAGAATACTGTCTTTATTTTGTTATATGCAGAAATATATATACACCTCTTTCCACAGGTAATACACATGCCCATATTTGGCCACACAATACACATAGAGAGACAATAGGTGGGGTCACACCTCCCAGGGACTAGCCGGCTACTTTGATTCAATAACAGACATTGATAAGATAATGCTTCTCTTTGTTCCATCTTTCACAATGTGAACACTTTAGACAATAGGGCTCTCCTGCCTCTAGGAGACCCTAAAAGGATTATGTATTCTGCTAGGTGTCTGCTATAGTCTGAGCTAATATCCTGCAGAGCATAAACCAACATATCTACAGTATAGCAATGTGATCATATTTTAACCATAATAATTAAATAACCATAACACAGGGTAAAACAGTGATGGGTTCCGTTACACCAACCTTACTCACCCTTGCCCTATATCCTTATGTTGTAGTTGGTTTAAAATTCACTCGCGTAGCTCAGAGATCCTTTCCTCATGCAGTTATGTAAACTGTTATGCTAGACGTTTATAGAAAAGAGCCAATACTGTAACATAATAAAATTATTGTTATCATTCATTATACAATGCAATAGCAGGCAATAAAATCAAAAGAAGAATGGAGAAGCATTGAATTTATGAATAATACTTATATTATTCTAGTAATTTAGCATTTGTACAATTAATTATTTTCCAACAAATGTAAAAACACAATATCTGGGATAGTGATTTGTTACGTGGGTGAGTAAATAGTAACTTCCACCCTTCCACCTCTTGTAACCTCTGACGTGTGTTGGGGGAAAATACAAATAAACATACATTATTTAGTATATATATATATATATATATATATATATATATATATATATATATATAGCATTTATTACCTTTGTAGCACTTTTTATATTGCTAAATGTAAGCTCTGAAAGAGTTAATTATGCTTTTCGCTAATTAAGCAGTTTTTACTAGGAGACAATAACATCACTAACCCATAAGAAAATGTTCCGTGTGAGCCAAGGGAAGGCCGAACTCAAGGCTGTAAAACAAGGTATTTACTGTGTATTAATTGTAGAAATAAGGTGATCTGCGCAATGATTTAAAGTAGCATACATGCTTGATGCATGCTAGGTATGTGTTGATACGTAATTGGCTCACAAATGTAATTAATAAAAAAAAATGAAAATAATAAGATACATTTGTGTTTTCCTATCATGACTGGGTTTTAGAGTAGAATGTTGATTAATGGATATATATTTTTCTTCCACACATGGAGTGCTCATAGCCCACACCCGCTCACACAATCTGAAATGAGAGAGCTGTTCACCAAGGCTTAATAAGAAAAAACTTGCAGGAGGTCATGAACATGCTTCTATTGACTTTCAATTCGCATTTTAAAAGATCTCCATTGATTTTCAATTTATAGACTTTAACTGAACATCATTGTGCCGGAGATCACTTTGGAAAGACTTTGCCTTGGGAGCCTCAATGGGAATCAAACATAATATTCCGGCAGTTTTTGCTGCTTTATTTGATCTGTTCTAACCAAGAATGAGAATGAATGTTTCAGGTCTTGCACACACAAGTAATACTTCATTGGTTCTGATCAACCTTTGGACAGGGACATTTCCGTAAATCTGACAGCATATGTGTTATATATTTATGTCAGACAGATCATCTTGCACCCTTATCACTGGCAGAAAAAATATTTTTGTGTTGCAAAAACAGAAAGCAGGTAACATGTGCAGGTAGGTGTAAAGAAAAAAAATGATATAATGCTGTATAGGATAAAGCTGTATAGGATTCTACATTAGACTTTTTGCCATTAGTCAAAACGTTTAGACATTAAAATCCACATTAAAGAAAAAAAAAAATTAAGCAATTATTTCAAATATGTGTGCTAACCCAGAAGTGGGGTTTATCTAGGTTACCAAAATTGAGCCATATGTATATCAAAGAAATTAACATCTTGCGCAGCTCTTGTATAATGGGAAATCGCTCTGTATTTCCCAGTGTATGATTAAATTTTTTAGGCTAGGAGAACCTTCTAAAGCTAAGTAACAGGTTGCAAGATTGATGTGCAAGAATGTACTGTATGTCTAAAGAAATCAATGTCTGTCTTAGCCCTGTGGCTAACTCCCATGCAAAATAACTTGGCACTAAGCCTACAGTTGGCGTGAAGATATCCTAGTGTTTGAGGTAGGCTAATATTGATCTAGACTAATTGAGGTTTCCATACAACCCAAACCAACATATTATATCTTAAATGATTTACCTAAACTCTGTATAAATCCTCCTCTTTACTCTTTCCATCCTGTCTCACTTTCATGATTTCCTCTCTTGTATTTGTGTCCTTTTCTCTTCTCATTATTCTGTAATTTTTTCTCTCTCTCGCTCAACTATTCTGCTTCCACACCTCTCATTTTCTCTCTCTCTCTCCTAGTATTCATTATCCTCTCTGTGGCATATTTTCTCCTCATATCTATCACTATTACACAAACTCTTCCACCCTTCTATCTTCCATCACTCCTTTCAGTCTCTCTATTCTATTTCCACCACCATTTTTGACTTAGTTTTTTCCTTAACCCTCTTTGCTTTTTGGTCTCTCCTCCATCCTCCTATTTGAGACCTTTATTAATCCTCTATACCACTCCCCACATTCCTCTCTTTTCTTACTGATGATTTCCCCCCTAGAGAAACATGGAATTGTTGTTTAATTTTTCCATCATGCTTTTGTTCAGAGGTCATATGGTTGCCCAAAAAATCTCTGAAACTTTACTTTCTCATCTTGCTGTTAATGTACTTTGCTCAGTGATAGTTATTTGTTCAGTGATAATATTTTATTAATGCAGCTTTCAACAAAAGTCATAATGTAGAATCATCCAGGTAATTGCATTTCCTGGCACATTACAGATAACACATTTTCTCTTGCATAACTAATCTATAGTGAGTAGAAATAATGACTTGAGAACTGTAAATGACTAAACAATTATCTGTTGTATAATAAATCATCTATAGATTTTATTGTAATGAATAAACAAGCTTGGCTGCTTCTTACCTGCTGGAAAGTGGTCTGATCATAATGTGAAACAAAATCAAGTTTTTTTTTTATTTCAACTCCTCCCTTAAGCAAATGTATAAGACAATATTGAAGCAAAGCACAACTTGTTAGATTCTAGATTCTGTTCACTTTATTTACGGATGTGTATTCCTTGCTATAAGCAGGGATGAGTGACAGCTTATCAGAAATGTTTCAAAGTCATAGAGTCAGATACACTTATAGACTAAAGGTTCAAATGAAAGTGAGTAAAGGGAGTGTGAGGTTTACTGTCCGGAGCGGAGGCAGCCCCAGGCACACTGGGACTGACGCAACACAGCGTGACCCAGCGGAGCATGGGGCGCTCCTGATTGGTGGGAGGCTGGAGGAGGGACTTCCGCCCGTTTTGCTGACTTCCTCCTCACTTTGCACAGATCAACAGCTCATGCTGCGCTCACGTGCCTACCGTGTATGTCATCATTAACCCTATAATACCCTACGTGTCACCCATATCTCCCATTTATCATTACTAGAGTGTATGCTGTGTGGGTGCGCTGTCCTGTCGTTTATTGTTAGTGTGTGTCTGGGTGTAAATGGATCCTGGGGAGTTGGAAGCTTTGTTGGACATGGTCAGAACCAGGGCATTAAGCCATGAGGTTAGATGGGTCCAGGACCAAATGGACTCCGACCATCTAGGTGGGGAGGTCCTTATCACTGGAGCTCAGGCCCGGCCTCCAGTGACCGGTGACATGGGCGAGGTGGAAGGGCCACATAGCCTGAATAGGCTCAGGGAGCAACGTGCCAAGGATAGGGTTCTTGAGAGCCAGGAACTCATCCCCCAGCGCAGAGAGTGCAGTGCCAGCGTTGAGTCGCGGGCGAGGGTCTAGCCATCCAGCCACCACTCAGCGACTTGTCCTATGGCCTGCAGTGGAACCCAGGTTCCAGCAACACCCCAAATCAGCCCCGAGGCTCTAGGGGTAACAGCAAAAAACACATTATCAACCGCCCTAGGCCCCCAAGTCAGAGGGAATCTTTACGCCCTAGCGTAGCTACAGAATCTGAGTACTCCTCGGGAGAGGAACAGACCATCCGGTCACCAATGGGGAGTAGACGAAGAAGATTTAGTGATTGTTCATCATGCTTTCCCAGACCCAGAGGCAGATCCAGATCTCAGAATAGACTGTCTTGCGGCTGCAACTGCACCTGCTCAAAAGTGGGCGAGAGGAGCCCACGGCAGCCGAGACGAGCAAGGATGTCCGCTCACCCTGATCGGCAAGGTGTTCCCAGGCTGGCAGCTAACCCGGGACAAAGAGAGTCAGTGAGAGACCGGGATTTCCTGGGGAGGTAGGGGTAACGGTACAGGAACCATCTCCCAGGGCGTCGCAATTCTTAACGTCCCTGAAATCCCTCATGGAAGTTCACAACATTACCGCCTCTGACGCGGAGGTCGGGACATGGGTGGGCAGCCTGGCCAAGAAAGCGTGGTCTGAGCCATCTCCCCCCTCAAGGCCACCCCTTTTAACAGGTGAACGTACCAGCCCCACGATACTACAGGCGAGCCCGGCGGCACCCGCTGGAGGAGCGGGCCTGCAGGGTAGAGGAAAAGGGGCAGCGGATTCAGCTGAGGGGTCATCAATTGTTTGTGCGCAAGACAATTTAGGGGCGCATTTATCCTTAGACATCAAAAAGAAAATCTGGTGAAGGGAATACATAGGGATATTCTCTTTGTTGCCCGTGTTATCTCGGGGTGGCGTCGGAAAAAATCCGGATAGAGCTGTGAAGGATGGCAGGTACTTTTCCTCCATTCCTTTCCATGGCTAGGTCATTTCCCCTCTTGGCATAGTGCCAAAGAAGGAGTCGGGAAAATTCCACCTCATACAGCACTTATCCTATCCTCCAGCGGTTCAGGCAATGACGGGATTGACAAACAGTATTCGTACATGTTGTACGCCCCCTTCGACCAGGCCACGGACCTGGTTAGACGGGTGGGATTCGGAGCTAAGATGGCAGGTGGATATCGAATCCGCTTTTCGCTTAGTTCCAGTGCATCCCCAGAGTCACCATTTCCTCGGCTGTTTGGTAGACGGCAAGTACTTTGTAGACCTTTGTTTGCCCATGGGGTGCTCCATTTCGTTTTAGTATTTTGAATCCTTCAGTACATTTCTGCAATTGATGGCACAGACCAAGTCAGGTTACCATGGGTTTACCCATTACCTTGACGACTCCCTCTTCGTGGGCCCTGCGAGTTTAACCACATGCAATTTCATATTGAGACCTTCTCGAGGATATGTCAAGATTTCGGGGTTCCCCTAGCAGACAAAAAAAACGGAAAGTTCTCGGGTATACAGATCAATTCGGACAGGATGGAGTGTAGCTTACAGATGGAAAAGATGTTGGATCTGTCGTCGTAGCTGGTGGCTCTAACGGGCGCCAGAAGGGTGTCTTTGCAGCAGCTTTAATCCACCTTGCAATTTCGCCTGCAGGATCATTCCAATGGCGGAATATTCAGCAGAAGAATGTCATTGGCAAAGTCAGGCATATCACAGCCCCATCATTTTATAAAGGTGTTTGGGGAGATGAAGGAAGACACACAAGTGTGGGCGTCATTCCTTTGGAGCTTCAATGGGAGCACCTTGATTCATCTGGGCAGAATTACAAACGGGCAACTTGATCTCTACGCAGGAGCAAGTTCAGTCAGAGTGGGAGCTTATTTTTTAGGAGCATCGTGCGCGGCACCATGGCCTGCCTCATGGGTTTCATTCGGGCTTACAGACAACATCTCAATTCTGGAGCTGTTTTCCATCATTACGGCGGTACATCTGTGGGCAGGGACTTTAGGGACTGCCAGGTCGTTTTTCAGTCAGTCAATTCGGCCATGGTTCGGGCAATCAATAGCCTTACGGCACCTTCCGGGCTTGAATCCGACTTATAAAGCATCTGGTTCTATGTTTCCCGCTGCTCCCCGACCTGAATATCGGGGTAGTTGATGCCCTTTCGCGGTTTCAGGGAACCTGGTTCCGAACACTGGTGCCATTGGCGAAGGATCAAGGAGAAGACATTTAGTTTTTTGCTGAAAGTAATGGCTTTCTTCTGGCCACTCTGCCATAAATCCCAACTCTATGGAGCGTACAGCTTATTGTGGTCCTATGTACAGATACTCCAGTCTCTGCTGTGGAACTCTGCAGCTCCTCCAGGGCTACCTTAGGTCTATGTGCTGCCTTTCTGATTAATGCCCTCCTTGCCCGGTCCGTAAGTTTTGGTTAATTGGCCGTCTCTTGTCAGGTTTGCTGTTGTGCCATGTTCTTTCCATTTGGTTATGATAGATTTGATGGTGCTCCTGGGGGGGTCATCAAAGATTTGGATATTTTTTTATAACCTAATCCTGGCGTGTACTTCTCAAATGTCTCTCTGGAACTCTGGGAGCTTGGAGCGGTAGGGTAGCTGGTTATGTCAGACAGTTGGTAGCGCCGAGGACATGGCTGGCCTACAAGCAAGTATGGAGTACATAGAGCGACTTGGCGGAGGCCGCCTGTGGCGCGACATCAGAGGAGAAGTCAATAGGAATTCTGCTGTGGTTCTTGCTCCGGGGCACAGAGAGAGGTGACTCCAGGGCTGCAGTGGGTCTGCAAATGACGGCCATGGCATTTATGATCAGGTTGGCAGGACAGAAGGATATAACGAAGTAGTTTGTGGTTCGCTGGGTGGTCAAGGGTGAACACAGGTTGGAAAGGAGGTGCCCGATCTGCTGCTATGCCGGGGGGATTCATTGGGTATGGTATGCAGGGACTCCTTTGAATCCCTGCTTTTCCATACAGCCTTTTCCGGGCTTTATGGTTAGGGGAATTGGTCTCGGCAAACAGGCATGGTTCGGGGGTCTGCTGGCAGAGGACATCTGTCTGAAAGGCGACAGTCTGTTAATCTGGCTAAGGAAATCAAAAACCTTATCACACTGGAAAAGGAAGAGAAGTGGTCATGGGCAAAACTTGAACAGAGTGTTGCCCCCATGCAAATGTGAGGTTGTACTTGGAAAAATGGCCACTGGGGCCAGGCTCTCTGCTTTTGCATGCGAACGGCCAGGCCTTGTCGCGGGTTTCAATTCGAAAGGATGCTAAAGAAGTCCTTACAGCATTTAGACCTGGACCCGGCAGATTTCGGCACACATTCATTTTGGTTCAGGGCAGCTACGGAGGCGGCGAGATTAGGTTTGCTAGAGAACATGGTAAAAAGGATTGGGAGATGGGAGTCGCAACGTTTTCGGTCCTATGTACGGCCTGAACTGGCCATTTAATTGGACTTGTTTCTGTGTTGTAGAAAAATTAAGCAGCTGTAGATCGTCGGCCATTCCTACATGTATTCGGCTCACCGGTTAGTCGCAGTCACTGGAGACACAGTCCAACTGGGCTTCCCGGAGATGGTCATACAAGTACGATGACTAGGGTTCCGCAGCTTCAGATGGTAACAGGTGAATGGCCTGTTGGAGAGCAACACACATCATCACGGTAGCCCACACATTTAGATTATACATGCCGGGGGCAACAATTTGGGGGTTGTACCTTTGAGGAATATGCTTAAACATATGAAGGGGGATGTGTAGTTTTGGCTAGACAAGTTCCCAGGCATGTTCATAGTGTGGTTCGAAATGATCAAGAGGCAATCAGGGCGGAACGCAAGGGATCCTGTTTCGGTAGATAGAGCAAGGCAGAGGATAAACAAGCCGATGGCTAGTTTCATACAAAACCTGGGTTTTATTACCATTAGGCATCAGGAATTTGATGGTGCAAGCGCAGATTAATTTTTTTGCCCCGATAAGGTCCATTTAACGGATAGGATTAGAATTGTTTACCTTGGAGCTTAAAGATGAGCTAGACGGGCCGTAGCTTTATTGAGCGAACGGGAGGGTGGATCGCAGCCTCAGGAGGCATCCTTCGCCGGCTCTGTGGTGGGGAGTTGCCCGGTCCACAGGCTTAAGTGGGCATTGCCCTACCTCATGGGCGTGCTTAGTAAAGGACTGGGAGGCTCTGGGCGCAGGCCCAGGGGGTTAGTTTACTGACCTGGCTGGGCTCCTCCTCCGGGATGTTTAATTAAGTTGTTATGTAATAATGTTAATTATGTTATGGTTATTGGAAATTGGTTGTTTTAATAAAGCTGTGGCCCGTATTTCTCCCAAGAAATACTTAGTCGGTGTGTTTATTTACTTAATGCCTAATGGATCTTGCTAGGGTCATGCTATTCACTACTCCGCACTTGACACTATGTGCTCTATTACATATCATTTTCCAGGTTCTCATAACAATACATGGAAAAAGGTAAGTGCATGAGAAAACAAGAAGCAATTAAAGGCTGACAACAGAGCCCCATGAGGGTTGCTTCTTCTGCACTTCTATCTATGACTGCTTTCCTGTTTGTTGTTGGCTCTGATCTCTGCCTTGTGTTTTATTTGTGAGCCCTTAATGCCTATAAATTTGGAACAGAAATTAACCACTCCTGGCAGAAAACCTAGATCCATGGTATTGGTTAATAGGATCCAAATTCCACCCAGATAGTTTATTGATTGATCAGAACAAATTTTGTTTCTAGAAGGTTCCTGTATAACTAGGGTCAGATAATGATCTCTGCGTCTTCTCAAGAACCTCAAATGTTTCATTATTAGAACTTGCCCACGCTTAGCTACATTATCAATTTGTATCAATAATTGCAATTTCTCACTTTCAATTATATTTGTGGGTTTATAGCATGTTCCCACCAATAGTCTTTTAGGAATTGTTCCTCCACTATTTAACTCAATCCACATGGATTCAACATTATCTCTAGTTCCATAAATATCTTCTCTGACTATACAGTGCCTTGCAAAATATTCCACCCCTTGGCATTTTCTGTTGCCTCACAACCTGGAATTAACATGGATTGTTTGAGGATTTGCATCATTTAATTTACAGAACATGCCCACAACTTTGAATATTTTTTTTATTAATATTATTGTGCGGCAAACAAAAATTAAGACAAAATTAACAGAAAAGGTCAATGTACATAACTATTCACCCCCCTAAAGTCAATACTTTGTAGAGCCACCTTTTTCAGCACTCACAGCTCGAAGTCGCTTTGTATAAGTCTCTATGAGCTTGCCACATCTTACCACTTTGGTTTTTGCCCATTTCTCCTTGCAAAACTGCTCCAGTTCCTTCAAGTTGGATGGTTTGTGCTTGTGAACAGCAATCTTTAAGTCTGACCACAGATTTTCTATTGGATTGAGGTCTGGGCTTTCACTAGGCCATTCCAACACATTTACATGTTTCCCAATAAACCACTCAAGGGTTGCTTTAGCAGTGTGTTTGGGGTCATTGTCCTGCTGGAAGGTGAACCTCCGTCCTAGCCTCAAATAACGCACAGAGTGGTACAGGTTTTGCTCAAGAATATCCCCGTATTTAGCACCATCCATCTTTCCCAGTCCCGGCTACTGAAAAACATCCCCACAGCATGATGCTGCCACTACCATGTTTAACTGTGAGGATGGTGTTCTTTGGGTGATGTGATGTGTTGGGTTTGCGTCAGACATAACGTTTTCATTGATGACAGAAAAGTTAAAATTTAGTCTCATCAGACCAGAGCACCTTCCTTCATACATTTTGGAAGTCTCCCACATGCCTTTTCGGAAACTCAAAACTTGCCATTTAGTTTTTTGCTGAAAGTAATGGCTTTCTTCTGGCCACTCTGCCATAAATCCCAACTCTATGGAGCGTACAGCTTATTGTGGTCCTATGTACAGATACTCCAGTCTCTGCTGTGGAACTCTGCAGCTCCTCCAGGGCTACCTTAGGTCTATGTGCTGCCTTTCTGATTAATGCCCTCCTTGCCCGGTCCGTAAGTTTTGGTTAATTGGCCGTCTCTTGTCAGGTTTGCTGTTGTGCCATGTTCTTTCCATTTGGTTATGATAGATTTGATGGTGCTCCTGGGGGGTCATCAAAGATTTGGATATTTTTTTATAACCTAATCCTGGCGTGTACTTCTCAACGACATTGTCCTTTACTTGTTTGGAGAGTTCCTTGGTCTTCATGGTAGTGTTTGTTTAGTGGTTTGTTTAATTATTTGATGCTCACATTGACTACTCCTCTCCCAACATTGCCAACTCAATTATCATATTTCATATTTTTAAAACTCAGAAACCAAACCAATCTTTCTAAACGAACGTCAAATCACTTTTATACTATTAGATCATTAGCTTGAGGATTATTTTTGTCCTGGGATATTTTCGCTTAAATAGTCACACAATCTTTCAGATAATAAAGTTTTGCAGACTCAGATATCAGCTTAACTATTTATGTCTCCTTATTAAAGTTCCTAAGCTGGTACATGAAGGGTTAATAAAAACTATCTTTGTGTTTAGGAACTGGAAAATTAGCTGACATATAGAATATTACCAACTGTTTCCTGATATCTATGTTCCAAGAACATCTTACGATTTGACCTTGCTAGACTAACAACCTGTTTCTGCTGAAACTGCAATTTCCTGTGATATGCCTTCTTGCTGTCAAGTATATAAGTGTTGCCATCCTGCAAATAAATGAGCTTGTACTGAGATTCTTGTGTGTGTGTGTCATTTCCAGTACTGGCTCCCAGAGCTCTGTCTGAGGCCTGTGGTCCAAGCCATCAACGCAGTAAAATAAGCCCCAACAGTACAAAAGCACAAGAAATCAAAACAGCAATCACATTGCAAAATAAAATCCTACTGACCTGATTATTGACTAAACAGAAACGAAAATTCCTTTCTATTGTCAAGCGGCTTATCCCTACTGACTTAAAAACAATGATTATCAAGACCATATATGTGTGGCAGGACATATACGAGTCAACTTCACTTCATTATCAGATGCAGAATAAAGATCCTGGCCTAAGCTGTGTTTCAGCTTTACTTAATGTGGCCCAGTTCCAATTATATATTGGAGAATCTGCCTTAATGGTTCACTCAGCTCTCTTGATACTGCTCCTCAGAGACCCAAAACTATTTTCTGTCTGCACTATGAATTAATTTGTAAAGTCTTGCCACAATTGGATTACATCATAGGAACTCTTTCAATGCATTGAAGGCTTCCTACGGTGCTGAGGTCCAGTTTACTTTATAATAACACCCCCACTGAGAGATCTTACAAAGTCCTGACAAATGGCTTGGGACAAATCTTCTGCAATGGCCTATCAAACCAACAAAGCTCATCACTTGCTTTTTGGTTGCTGATTGAGGACAGTTTAAGATAGTGTCTACCTTTACCATCTGTGATCTAACCAACCCCCATACAAATGAAAAACACGTTGGTTTCTTCCAATCCTACAGAGTATTTAAAATGGTTGTCACGCAAACCTACTCTACATTTATAAGGATTTCTACTATAGCTTGCACCCTTTGGAGGTGGGAGTCATCACTATGGACAACCGCATCATCTAAATAAACTGCTGCATAGCAAAAATTAGGTTTCAGCACCTTATCCATTAGTCTCTGAAATGTTGTTGCAGTCCTTTGTAACCCAAATAGCAATACAGTGTACTTAAAAAAGACTATACGGTATTGAAGAAACAGCCTTTTGTTTAGCACTTTTAGTTAGTTATACCTGCCAGATGCCTTTTGTCGTTTCTCATCTAAGTTCTCTATTATCTCATCAACTCTGGGCATAGGATATGTTTGAAATTTTAAAATGGCATTCAACTTCGGGAAATCATTGCAATAAATATCAGATCCATCAGGCTTGGGAACCAGAGGATAGGGGCTGTTCCAGGTACCATGTAACTCCACAATAACCCCAAGCTCAATGTTATTAATTTCTGTGCTTAAATTGGCCTCACATTGGGCTTCAGTTTCTATGTACATGTTAAGATTACATTTTCTTGTTTGCATAATAATAATAATAATATCATGTATTATGATATTTGTAATTCTGGGAACTTTGCAGATCATATCTATTTTCCTTATAATCTTATAAGGAAATACCTAAATGCTTGCTTTATGCCCTTGGGTCAATAATACACCTGCACACAAAGTCTTGATGAAAATTATGAACCACTTCTTTATTTTTACACAAGTATTTAAACAACTCACAACAACAGTACAGGGAGTGGCTACCCCTTTGTCCAACCCTTATCTTCCTCTTGGCCAATGGGGTAATCTCCACAGTAACTTTATTACCTCTAGCCAATGGACTAGAGGTAAGCTCTGGGAACTTCCAGACCCCTCCCCTGGGCCGCCCACTAGGTGTGGCTAACAGAGTCATTTGCTGCCTGGCTCTCAAGGGAGAAACATCTCACTGTCCTCTGGACTTTGCCCTGACTCTGAGTGAGAATACCTGTAGACCCCCTGGGGTTATGGTGCCTCTATGTCTGTATAGACCCCTTTATTCTGGCCTTGCTATTACTTCAAGTGTTTACTTTAGGTGATAGCTGGAAGGCAGATGGGTGATCAACTCAGGTTACATATGCAGTCAATATGGATGATGCACACAACATGGCTCCAACATTCCAATACAATATATTTACAGATACAACACACAATGTTTCACACACATACAACCAACACATCCCACCAGCTCCCTCACATGACATCCATTACAATGAGCCTAAACATGGAAGGGATGGGGATATGCTAAGGGGTAAACTTATAATACTTTATCCCCTAGACCACAAAATAACAATATAACCTTATAACAGTATAACAGGGTGTCTGGGAGCCCCAAACCCCCAGGTATCGTCTCTTGTTAACAGTCTGTGACAGACATCTGTCCAAGTCCCAGATGACTGCCAAGTGAGCCATGACACATTGCATACAATTCCCAAAGAGTCTGAAACATGTGGTACTTAACGGGTTAAAAATTATGCTTTAAACTTTGCACAAGGTTGTTATTTAAAACTTTAAAAATGCATTGAAGCAATGCAGCTACAGATCTAGACAGGGCTATGATCAGAAACCCCTCCTAGATTGCTACCTTGTAGTGGTGAAGGGGCTTGTGTACTTCAATTAAGCTGTGAGCTATACCATGTAGGGTCACCCAAGATAGACAGGTCGTAGTAGAGAGGTTAGACAAATCAAGGTCCACTGGAGAAGGAACTGGCAACCCACGTCAGTATCTTTGCCATGAAAACATTATGGATTGGTACAATCGGAAACAAGGTGTGCCTGGTGTGCTGCGGTCCTTAGGGATGGAGAGTCAGACTCGACTGAATGACTAAACAACAACAAATGAACAGAAACAGAGGGAGCATTACTAAGGGTTAAAAATAAATTGAAGGGCCACTTTAAAGATCAAGCTTTTCTAATGCTGTGCTTTCAAAATCTTGGTAATAATTCTGAATGATGTGAATGACCAATAGATTGCCAAGGTTCTCTGAATTCAAGAACAAACAATTTTCGCCACTTATTTAAAGATTTTAAACTCATTATTTTATTAAAAAAAATAAACATACACGTTTTTATAATATATAAATGTATAATTGAAAATATGGAACTAATATGTACTTTTTAATTGACTTACCTACCATATATTCAGACAGTCATCAACAGCCTTATTAAATTGTGATTCAGCAAATTTAAAAGGGCTCTATTTAAGCACAGAGCATATTTTATTCACAGAAGTTTTTAGTTAGTGAAGACCTTACTTTTGGATAGAAGTTCACTAACTAAAAACTTCTGTAAAAAAATATGCTATGTGCTTAAATAGAGCCGTTTTAAATTTGCTGAATCGCAATTTAATAAGGCTGCAAGTCTCCAAGAATAGAAGAGTTTCATATTGAGTTTTTGCCTATGCAATTGATCATTTGCTGTGCTCAACAATCCAACATTGTCCAGCTGTGCTATCAAAAACAATTTATTGTATTGTGTAGACAGATAACAAATTACAGATGATCATAGCTATAAATCATCTCAGTGCTGAGACAACTTATTTAAAAAGGCAATGCATTCATTGTATTATACATTTACAATTTGTTATTTATATGTAACCACTAGAGTTCTTATACAGTGTTAAGTAAAAAAAAAGCTCTATGCTTTTATTCTGCTTGATTAATAGAAATGGATTCCATCATTGATTGATACAGTGATTCCATGTCTTATCAGTGATTGATACTGGTGATAAAGCATACCATACCAAAGAATTTACTGGTGATGTGGACATCCCAAATATATGGTTATGGTGTTTTTATTGACGACACACACACACTCAACCGTATCTCTAGAGTGTGAGAATTGTTGAAGATCTCTCACTCTTGATGTATCTGAAGTTTGTAGTCCTTTGGTGAGCATCTTGATCCTACGAGGCCCTCAAACAGTCCAGGATTTCAATAGTTCTCTGCACAGGCACAGAATGAATCACAGAGATCCTGACTATACAGTTACATTTGTTATGGATAAAACTAAATAGCACAGAATATGACCAATACTCTTAGTAACAAAGGTTGTAGATAACATATTAAGTACATGCATGAGTAAATAAAAATGAGGGAATACAATACAATATGACAATAGGAGGCAAAAATCCTGTATCTGGACAGCTTAGTTAAGCTTTTTGAATTATCCTGGTAATAATGCTCTGCTATAAGAAATGATCACAGTACCCTTTTGTGTATAGAAGTATACATGCTATTGAAAAAAATAAAGGAAAAATGCTACACACATGTGTTGTCATGAAAAAAGTCAAGGTTCTAATTACATACTCTGTACAGTAAAATTAACAAATGTTTATTTAACCACATACTGGTCCAAGTTAAAAATTTGCTTGTCCCACCTGAAATGTATGCACTCTGTACAAGGCTGTTACTATCAGGATGTGGATCCACAGGACAAAGGTAAAAAGAACAGACGAATAACCAAATCCAGTCTATCGGCCTTAATAAATTGTGATTCGGCTAATTGAAAAGGGCTCTATATGAACACAGAGCATATTTTTTTTCAGAAGTTTTTAGTAAGTGAAGACCTTGCTTTTGGATAGAAGTTCACTAACTAAAAACTTCTGAAAAAAATATGCTCTGTGCTTATGTAGAGCCCTATTCAAGTGACTAGTACCCTTTTACGGTAATTTTTACAGTATAAATAGTTGTCCAAGCTTCTGTCATGTTCCAATGTGGTGTGTTTGACCTTTTTGATGCACTGAACTATGGGACACAGAATAGTGACAAGACTAGCTTGAGGCCATGAGGCACATATCACACCGTTTCATTTGTTTTTCGTTCTGTCTCTGATAGTGTATAAAATAATTAGTTGACTATGGTATGTATTTTAATTTCTGGAAGTAGGTGGAGTGGTAGGGATATTTTCTGACAATCCTGGAGCTCGTAATAAGGGTGTGTGTGCTGGGAAGAGATACAAAAATAGTAAGAGAATATGTTGTGCTGGTGTCAATTTGGGTTTAAATGTTGGCTGAATCCTGAGTCATTTTTAGAAGCTTCCCAATAGAGTTTTCATAAAAAAGTTGTGAAGAGATAAAGAACAAATTTCAGCAGTTGCTCAATTAAGAGGTTACATATTCGAGTCCAGACAGATATCATGAGATGCCTGGTACTCTAAAATATGGCAACTAAATAGCTTTTTCTCCTGCCTTGGTAATCAGCTAGTAAATGTGACGGTGATCAGCTTGGCCATACCATGTTATCCTCCTGGAAATACACATATTCTACAGCCCAGCAACTATATATATATATATATATATATATATATAGTAAATAAATAGTACATCTGTGTTCACATTTGAATGTCTAAAGCAAGTTGAAAAAAACCTGCTTCCAGCTCAGAGATCCGAGGAAAACAGTTATTACACTGCATTCTGGGAAGTTGAGCTGGGACACACAAAAATGTCCACAAATGCCTTGCTCTTCATTCCGTAGTCATTATCAAACATTATGCATGCTGTATTACACAGCTTTAATGCAAAGCCAAGGTTGGAATAAACACAGGCTGACTATCCAATCCATGTACAGCTGTTTCAAGCTTACTGGCTATCATCAGCATGGAGCAGAATCTCAGCCTGTGCTGTGGAAATTATGAGTAGGTAGTTCACCACAACAATAATTTATAATATGGTGGGCAAAATATATATACATATACATTTTGTCCCTGTATAGTTTCTGTAACTTTAAAAGAGGTGGGCATTTTATGTATATCTTAAACTCTGTTGGTCGTGACAGATAGCATTAAAGATTTTGAGGTGACTTATAGCTTCAATACACTATTTTAAGGACACCAGTGGGGTCTTGCTCACAACTGTAATTGCACAGTTTACCTCAAACAATATACTAATATAAAGCTGGACTTGATAGAACATAAAGAACAACATATAGCTTTCCATAACTACACAGAAAATTGCTCACATGAACCTTGCAAATTATTAGAACATTTTCAGGCCTCCTAGGTAAAATAATTTCCACAATTTACTGAACTGAAAAGTTTGAACATTATTTGAGATTATATTTAGTGCTTACCATTTTGTGTTGCATATTCCTTTCATGTAGCTGTATTGTTGTGGTACCTTTGCTCTGTGTGCTAATGTGAATGGAATAATCGTACGCCAACCTAGCATTACATCATTAGTTTTCCATCTGAAAACACCAGGAGGATGGTTGAGTCACAGAGCCTTTGTACATAGTAGTTATTTATGGCACTTCTGCTCATTTCTGCTTCTGATGGATTTATAAAGTCCCCAAAATGCTGTGCTCTGAAGCAACAAAAGACAACTACAGTAGCTACAAGGTATGCGCTTGATGAGGTTGAAACAATGCATGTCAATCAAGCGCTTCAGTATTTTTAGACTGATGGTGTCTGCATCGCAAATGTTGAACTACAATTTCAACCATAGTTTAGTCACTGTTATTTCATGTAACATTTATAGTAACATTTAGGGAGTTTAAATGTGTGGATATTGGTTTATTATTTTTTTAAATACTCCATTTAAGGTAAATAATTAAACTGCAGTGAATGCACAGATAATGTATTGTTATCTTTTCAATCACGTCTAGCATAAATAAAATTATTTATTGCATGCTTTGTTTTTTATGCTATCAGCTATTGAATAAAGGAGACCCTTGCACACAGTTCTATTAAAACCTGTGGCAAACAGAAAAATTTAGTGTTTTTTAATCAGTAATCACATTACAAAACCTCTCTCAAAAATTATTTTAGCTAACTAAAACACTCATTAGATGAGGTTAAACAAAACAGAACCTCTATAGCTGTCATTGGGCTTAATATAAGCATTTTTACAGATATCCAGTTCATGGATCAGAATTCCATAGTAAAACATGAATTTATTGTGGGCAATGTGAAGTCAAATTTCAAAGATATATATTGTTTGAGTTCAAGTGGGCTCGTGAGTGCCTTATTCATTTACACCTATCTCCATGACCTAGTACAGAGATAGATTATTTTCCAACTATCTTTGTCTCCAGTTGTGAATAAATGCAGCTGGATAAACTGGAGTATTTGTGTCAGTCCTTCCCAAACTGCATTTTGTGGGGCAAAATGTTCCATAAGATTGTTAGGCCAAAAAGTTATATTCTGTGAAATGCTTTAACAGGGTCCCTTGACTATGGCCGAATTACCCATTAGGAGTAAGGGGCGCCACGTTTAAAAAAATATTTTTTCCTGGCTTACAGTTCCTAGACTGGCTACTTGGGGGTAACAACCTAGAACAAGAGAGATACAACAGGAAAATGAACTTACACGCTAATAAAAGGCAAAAATGGGTCCGTGCATACGTCACTCACAGAGGCTCCTCCACTTCATTGCCTAGGGGCTCCAGAAAGGTAGGTCCGGCACTGTCCTTGACTATTTTAGCAAATACTGATTGTTAGACAAGTTATGGAGCTTTCAACACCCAATAGATCTCTTATTCATGTGTCACTTAAGACAATTGAGAATCAAGCACAGTCAGTCTAAAAATCCTAGCTATAATTATTCTTATATGCCATTCACATTGATACTGTTAGTACACTTAAACTGTCACTTCTTAGTGAGTGGTCTACTGTTAAATGTTTTTCTATGAAATGGCCAGAGATAACTAATAGTAGCTTCACATTCAACAATCTTGTGGTACATGTACCTTCCTTCTTACATTTTTTACCTTTGTTGTTGTTTAGTGATTAAGTTGTGACTCTCTGTGACCCTATGGACTGCAGCACGCAAGGCACATCTGTCAGCCACTGCCCCTTTGAGCTCCAACAAGCTTGTGTTCATTGCGTCAATGAAGGCATCTATCCATCTCCGTCTCTGCCGTCCCATTTATCTTGTGCCTTCAATATTTCTAGGCATCAGTCTTCTTTACGGAATCCTACCTTCAAATGAAATGGCCATGATATTTGAGCTTCACCCTCATTATCATACCTTTCAGTGAAGAGGTTGTCTTGATTTCCTGAAGTATTGATTTCCTTCCAGTCTCTAAGCAGTTTTCGCCAGCAACACCATAGATGCTGTAGAATTCAAAGGCATCAGTTCTATGGCAATCAGCCTTCTTTATGTTCCAGCTCTCACATCTTTTACTACTCAGAATACTACAGTCTTAACTATGTAGACCTTTGTTGGTAGTGTAAGATCTTTACTTTTTACTAGCTTGTCCAAGTTTGCAATAACTTTCCTTCCCAGAAGCAAACAAATTTAAATTTCATGGCTACAGTCACCATCTGAAGAGGATCCTTGGATCCCAGTAAAGTAAAATCAGAAACTGCATTCACTTCTTTCCCATGTATTTGCCAGGAAATAAGATTGCTGTTTGCCATGATCTTTGTCTTTTTAACATTGAGCAGCAGCCAACTTTTGCACTCTCTTCTTTTCCGCTCATCAATAGGCCATTTAGTTCCTCCTCACTTTCAGCCATCACAGTAGTATCATCGGCGTATCTGAGGTTGTTGAGATTTCTTCTAGCATTACTGATTCCAGCTTTGGATTCATCCAGCCGGGAGGTTGCCATTCGCTATAAGTCCTGGTAACGAGCAGAAATCCCTCCAGTGTGTATTTTAATAGTTCTAATGTAAACAACCCTAAAAGGAAAAACATTCTTTAAAGAAAAATCACCTCTATGATTCTTGAGTTCAGGTTTTGGACAGTCATTGTCTGTTGCCTTCAAGGAGAGTAAAAACCTATAATATTAAAAGAGCACTTTAATTTGGAAAATGCCACGTTTGTGTACTAGGTAACAAACTAACAATAGCTAACAGTCTATTTAAACTATGAGCATACAAATATTTTTAGAATAAATCATACAATTGAAAGTCGTCTTGTGTCACAGTATTTCCATTTTCAATTGCTGTATGCTTGCAGAATGAGGGTTGGATTGTCTTACTGGTATTTGCTCCTCATACTCTTTTAGTGAAACCGCAGGGGTGGAGCTACCAGTGGTGCAGGTGGTGCAGTGCACCAGGGCCCTCTTTTGGTGGGAGGCCCAGTGGTGTGTAATATATATATTTTTTTGCATTTAATTTTCTTTCTGTAGTGTAGGCCCCTCATCCTGGCCTAACCTACAATGGCACTCCCTGGTTTCCCCTGTCCACCCACCTGGGCCCTTTTGATCTTCCTGGTCCCCATGGTGCTTACTTGGCCTAACATTTCTACTGAAACCCAAGAGGTAGCACACTGGGGATGTTTGTCTGGGAAGAAGGCAAGAGAGAAAGGGATAAATAGTGACAGCAAAGTGCAAAGGGGTGGGTTCTGTGAGGGTGGGGCAAAGGAGATATGATTGGGTGCTATGTGAGGTGTGTATATATATATATATATTTCTCCAGTGTAGCATAACCCGCTTTCCTGCCCAATGGCTCCCTTGGCTGTCAGAGGAGCTTCACACATGAGTTACGGAAAGGGGAGCAGCTATGGTAAGGGATCTTAGGAGTGGGGAGCAGCAATGGGAAGGTCCTTTTGGGAAGGGTGCTGCTAAGGGAAGGGGTCTTAGGGATGAGTGCTGCTATGGGATGGGGTCTCAGGCACAGGATTTGTTATAGAAAAGGTTGTTGGGGAACATGCACTGAGTGATTTGGTACTGGGAGGCCCAGCATAAAAAAAAGTTACAATCCCCCATGGGGAGGGGAAATCATTGTTTTGCACCAGAGCCCTCCATTCTCTATCTCCACCACTGCAGAACTGAATGCATGTGTTACCAATTACAAGGTTCCTTCTATTTCCCCAGGTGTCTCATATGTCGAATACTGTTAGGAACAAAAGCAAATGTCAAAAACTGTTAATATATTTTTTTTTAGGGTAAACCGGTCACAAGGTTAACCAGGTTATGCTTTCTCTGCCTCTCTATTTGTCTCTCAGCTACTTTGTTGCTATTTGTATTCATTGAAATGTATGCTTGAAAAGGTATTTGCTAAAGCAAAACAAGTGTTTTACATTTCTAGACATAATTTCATGTGTGGTTATGCATGTGTAAAAAAACAATAAATTCAAAGTGAAGTACAGTAATACATGCAAACGTTAAAACCATCTGCCAATCCTTATGTTACAATATAGAACTGCAAATGCCAACATTGTAACAATGGTGTATAGCAAAACTAAACAAGCCTGATCAATAATAAAACAAGACAACATAAATTAGATACATAAAAATATACTTTTACACACTAATTGGAACCGATAGATGTACACTATTAAAAATCTCAGAAGATCTCTTTTGTACAGTCTTTTAACCACTTTTTCCACCATCATTTATCCAGATAATTTTGTTTAGAAATAAACAGTGTTAATTTCTACTTGTAATTTATCTCTTATTATATGCATATATGACATACAAGAAATTGCTAGTTAATTACCATTAATTTTCAATGTTTTACTTCCATCTAGTGGCGCAACAAATTACTACATGAAAATTAACTAGACATTGACTGGACAGGAAAAAATGGTATCGATCACATTTGGTCCATGAAAAGGAATTCACATAGGAGTCTACAATACAGAATATCTATTGTAGCTTCACCTGGCTCACAATTAAGGCTTTTATTGTCTTTAAAGGGCACACCACTGTAAACGTTTCATAATACCATGTTGAAATATTTTTTTAAATTTATAAATGAAATCTCTATTTACATGAGACTCTGACATTCCCCAGACAAAGCCACAACAGCAACAGCTGCAGAGAGTGTAAGCACAAAGGGAGTTAATCATTCACAAATTCATCTGTGCAGGGAAAGGACTATTGGAATCAGCTAAAAATGATAGTTGGGGTTAAAAAACTCCTGCAACATTCCTGTAGTTCAGAGAAAACCCATCAATCTTTGTGCTCACCTGGCTGATGTCGGCAGATGTTGTTAATTATCGAACAGTCAGGAGTGTGTTTGTAAACAGACCTAAGACTGCAGATCATTTTAACATAGAATCTTGTACTCTTTCACACCATGAAGAGCACTTATAGTGAAGTAAATGGCCCTTTAAGACAATTTGGGCCTTTTAAAAATATTGGTATCAGCTGTACTTGCTATTACATTTCTTCTTATAGTAATGGCATGAATCCTATCAAAGGATTATCAGACCCAGGACCACACTGAAGGGTTAATAAAAAAAAAACTCTTTGTGTTAAGGAACTGGAAAATTAACTGACACATAGAATATGACCACTTGTGTTCTGTTATCTATGTTCCGAGAACATCTTGTGATCTGACTTGCTAGACTAACCACAAACTGTTTCTGCTTGCTGTCAGGTATATAAGTTTTTGCCATCCTGCAAATAAATGAGCTTGAACTGAGATTCTTGTGTGTGTGTGTCCTTTCCAGTACTGGCGCCCAGAGCTCTGTCTGAGGTCCAAGCCGTCAACGCAGTAAAATAAGCCCCAACACACACGTTAATGCTTTTTTCACCTTGGGAAAAGCATTAACCCATTTTCTGGTATCTGGGTCTGTATACTACAAAGTATTATCAATCGGAAGGATGCGTGAGGAGTGTATTGACA
This sequence comes from Discoglossus pictus, assembly GCA_027410445.1. Lineage (NCBI taxonomy): Eukaryota > Metazoa > Chordata > Amphibia > Anura > Alytidae > Discoglossus > Discoglossus pictus. Next base: position 409,481,930 of record CM050164.1, on the reverse strand, counting down.
TATTTTTATCTTACAGTCTTGTAATGTTGAGGGTTTTAATATAGGGAGTCTTGTTATCGGGTTGTATCGAGTGAATTGTTTTATTTAGACAGTTTTCTTAGATGTGATGGTCCATTATAATTCCTCTATTGTGGATATCAACAGTTATAAAATCACAACCATTTTTTAGGTTTACAAGTTTTTTTGCGTTAATGTGTCTAATAACTTATATTTATACATTAGCTTTACTTCTAGATTTTTACAGCATTTTCTATTTCCTCAGAGCTTTAAAAGAGTGTACAATACTATAACATGATGTTTAAATACACTTTCCATGTAAACATTAAATTGGTCCAGCTTTCCTGTCTTGAAGAGTCTGCAGTCTATTTCCATTATATTTAAATAAGTGATTTCTATCAGGAAGACAATGCAGACTTAATGTAATCTTAAGAATATCAGATGCTTTGAACAATTTTCAAGATTTAGCTGACTTGGCATGCTTTTTCTGCCACAAGTGCCACAGAAAATTTAAAAGGGTGGCCCAAAGAATAATTAAAGCATGCTCATCACAATAATATAAGTAAGTTGATTAGCAAATTCATATAAGCAAGCACATATATGCACTCATAAACACCCTTATTCACCCATACAAATTATATGGTAATATATGCATCTCCAAAGCAAATTTCTAAGAAAGAATATAATTGTTTTCATTTTTGTGACGGTCGTCTCTGCAGGCACTTTCTATTGTACATAATAAAAAATGCTTAGATCAGTTTCAATTTAACCGTTATCAACTTGAGGCAGTTACAAACATTAATAGATCAGTCCCTGACAATATTACAGTTGTGCAATGCTGAGTATATTTACACCAAAGCAGACTGTTGGTTAGAAGCCAAATAAATCATGGGATGCAGATTGAAATCTAAGTTTCACCCTCTCAAGTAGTATCTAGAAGGTCACTTTTTTGATTATAATGTTGTTATAATGTTGTTAAATTGTTACTCAACAGTGAGCCAAATAACTAACCATATGATAAATAAATCATCTAAGAGGGGATATGATTACCTTATATAAATGCATCCTGGGAAAATATGAGGCTTTGTCAAGTGACAAAGAGGTTTTCATCTTATAAGAGGACATCTCTTGAGGTTAGATGAAAAACGATTCCACCTTAAAATAAGTAAGGTGTTTAAATTGTAGCATTTTCTAACAAAAGAGGTGGTGAAAGTGGATTTGATAGATAATGTTAAAAATGTATTGTATTTATTTTTGAATAAAAAGGGCATTCAGGGTTATCCTGGATAACTAGAGAAGGAGTATTGATGCAGGGAGGAGTCTGATCACCAGTATCTGTGGTCAGGAAGGTATTTTATGTTTTCCCCCATACAATTGGCAAATGTTTCAATGTTTTTTTTCTGTTTGCCTTCCTCTGGATCAATTAACAATTATCCCAAATATTACAAAGATCAGAGGAGATATAAAAAAGTTGAATTTGATGTTAATAAAGTAATTTTCAGCCTCATTTACCATGTAACTGTGAATATGCCACCATGTGAAAAGTATGCAACAGAACATGTCCAAATACACATTATCTGTAAGGTTTTACATTTACTGTGAATCAAGTTGTTTTGCTGTACCAGATATTTTTGACATCCCTGTTATTCAACCATGTTTGCATTTTTACAAAATAACAGTGATTTTGCTAAAGCTCAAACTGATAACTATCTCCATTGACTTGAATGGAAAGGAAGATGGTTAAACAAGTCTATAATAAAGTAGCTGTGCAAATAATTAAAAATAACAACTATTTGGGATGTTGCGGAATATGCTATGATATCTAAAAATGTATTTAATGCAGTAGTAATTTAATGTAATTGTGGTAGCACTATTTAAAGTTCTAGGTTTTTTATTATTTGTACGTTAATAATGTTTTAAATATACAGTATATATATATCTAAATATGTATATATATATATTATATATAGTAGGACATTTTGGCACCTTATAGTTATAGTATAATAATAATAATAATATGTATTGAAATTATATTTATATTTAAACTTTAATATGATATACTATTCCTACCTATGCTTCAAATACCAATCCTCTCACATGTATATCCTAATTTAAACATTGCTGGACTGGAATAAAAAATTTCATTTTCTCTGTGGTCATATGACAGGACAAATAACAGTGATAAAAAAGGTGCAATTTCCAATGTTCCTTAATGAAAATAACTTCTGCTCAATGAAAACTGTTAGTAATAAATGTTGCTAACACCTGTGGTCCATGCAATGTTATATATAACTCAAATCTTCATCTAGGTTTCTTTGAGTAGTTTGGGGCTCCATCTTGTGGTGAGATTGTATTCTTATTTTTATTTGACATTGCATCTTACAATTATTCCATTGTAGAATACAATTATGTGTTCCTGTCTCTTCAACATGTAAGTCCTTGGAACTTTGCTGTATCAAACTGAAAGATGTGATATAATCATTATTCAAAGCTAATTTTCTTATTTTCTAACTGTGGTAACTTTTCATTGCCTTGTGTCTGCTTACAGGTGTAGGTTATTAGGTTCTCCACATTCTTCTGTTGCTCTAAGATTTATAAGTAAGGAGATCCTCAAAGATTCTAAATTCTAATTGTGGAGAAGTCTCAAACATTGAAAAGGATATCACAAGAGTAAATTAAGCCAAAGTTGTTAGGGAGAAAAATGGACAGGATGCGTCAATTGGTTTTTATCTGATATCAAAATATATATGCTTCTGTGAAGCTTTTTATGATGATTTATGATGATTAGTCAGTAGCTGATATAGGTAATATATGAATTTAAAATCTGTTCCAGCACTGTACAATGATTAAAAAAATGCAGGATTTTAAACTAAAATGTTATTTTCGTGGTATAAAAAAGTTTACTGTTAGATATTTATAGCAACGTTATATATGTTTCTTACTCACTGATCACAAATCAGATGCTAGTAAAACATAATTCAAGTGGACAGCAAGGATCTGGAAATTAGTGTCTTGAGTTTTTACTGATGCTAGACCAAGCACAATGCTCTCAATCACCCCACCCAGGAATGAACTTGAGTTTAATCCTATTCTTAAGTTTTCAATTTAAAACATTTGTGAGTTAGGCAACTCATAGCTCGACTACATGACTCCTATAGGCTTCCGGCCCCAACACTCCACAGATACAGCTCTAACAAAAGTTACTAATGTCCTGATAATGACCTGCTAATCGCCAAGTCAAAGGGTAATTTATCTATCCTAATTCTCCTGGATCTCTCTTCTGCCTTTGACACAGTTGATCACTCTCTTCTTATCCAAACTCTCCACTCCCTAGGAATCCATGACACTGCTCTCTCTTGGTTCATATCCTATCTAGAAAATTGAACATTTAGTGTCTCCTTCTCTGGCATCTCTTCTTTCCCCTCACCCTCTAACTGTTGGCATGCCCCAAAGTTCAGTCCTAGGCCCTCTTCTTTTCTCCATCTACACATCTTCCCTCTGTGCCCTAATACAATCTTTTGGATTTCAGTATCATCTATATGCAGATGACACTCAAATCTACCTCTCTGCACCTGAACTATCCCGCTCTCTGCTAGCTCACGTTGCCAATTGCATATCCTCATATATGTCCGCCCGTCAAGCTCAATAACAGGGCCCTCCATCCTTTGCACTGTTTGAAATTGTTCTTGACTTGTACTTAACCCCTGTCTACGGAATATGCTGGCGCGTTTATAACATAAAGGATAATAATAAATAATAGGAAAAGCTGTAAGGCTGTAAATTAGCGAGGGGAGTTTATACTACAGAATTTAAGTACTATTGCCTGCCTCTTGCCGGGGCTCCGGTAAGAGCTTACTGATACATAGCTAAGTTGTTGTTTTTCAGAGGTTGTTACTTGATCTATAATTTTGACCTATATATATCCTGGTGCATAACACCTCTTTATTGACTATAAATTTGAATAAGCTGGAAAATAAAAAAAATTAAAAAAAACAGCTAAATAAACATAATTGGTTCTAGTAACTGGGTTGACAGCTTCCCTAATTTACAGGGTGAATATATCCCTAGATCTTAACCCATAGTATTCAATTAATAATTATTGGCATAGTATTACACTCCCTTGGTTATAAGTAATACTCATATGCCTTATTTCTAGATAAACTTAATCCCAGGATTACCATACAATGAAAACATCAATATAAACTGAAACAATAATGATAAAAGAATAATATCTGGAATATTACTCATATGATTGCAATCTAGCGCTTTTTCATATAACACACAGCAATAGGCTGTAAATAGCCTTCACTATAATATTAGCCATTTCAAGCTGGCCTGTATAGGAGCCTGTAACGGTACCCCCCAAACATAGAAGGGGGCGCCCAGGCCGTTTTAGCCGATCCGCCCGTCCAGTGCTATAGGGACAGCTACTGCAGGACACCCATTCCCCAAGCACGAGACACACGCTCAGTGGTTGAGGGTCAAGCAGTGAACTCTCTTCTTTATTAAAAACCAAAGGACATATATAAAACAAACCATTTCCACATACACCGTAGGGGCAGTCACTACCTTAGGTCGGCCCCTAATTACCTATGGCCAATCAAACAGGGTAGGAACCATGAGACTCCTCCCATGGGCCACCCCCCAGGCATGGCTACCATGCTCATTCTCAACCAGACTGTCCTCATGGAAACTTCCTGTTTGCTCCTTGTCTATGCCCCTGGGAAACCCCATACACTGGCCCTTTGTTCAAGTCCTGGCGACACCCTGTGTTTACCTAATGGGGGATGGTCAGATCTGTAACACATATCTACACATTTTTCATAACTTTAAAAGTATGCATCACATTCACATAAAACATACATTTTCAGAATCAGCATACTCCAAATACAAACATGTGTCAAAATGATACAAATTGGTCCAGTGGTTCAAAAGTTAGATCACAGTCCTTTCTGACCAAATGGAACATGGCTTCTATGTCTTTGTAGGTGGAAAGTCAACATGGGCCGTAGTCAAAAGGCAGAATGTGGGCCTCCAAGCTTCTCCAATTCGCATTGACGAGACTGATCTCGTCACAGAGCCTCACTGCTGCAAATCAATCATGCTTGGTTATATAATAGCATTCATCAGTGGGACATTCCATTACTCCAAAAGACATAAATGCCGCCAACGGTCCGTTTCACTTGTCAAACAAGGTTCCCCATGGGCTCTACTTGATGCTTAAAGGGCCACTAACGTCATTTTTTCCATGAGTATCTCTACCCCTATGTTAAAATGACCACATTTAGCACTGTTTCGCTTAGCACTCTGATTGCTTGGAACCTATGTACAGCATCAAACTGTAGTTACATTGGAGTCTATGGAGCTTTGTGTGAGAAACAGCTATGTCAGTTAGATGATCCCAGCATGTTCAAAGCAGTGGTATTGTCACTGTTGGAGGTTGTCCTAGCCTCTCATTCCCCAGATACTTGTTAGAAAAGGAAGAATGCTCCCCCTGTAGTGTCTTACAGCATTCTGCACTGCTTACAGAATCGCCTTGCTGTAAATCTTTCTGCTTGTGTCCAACATAGCAACTTTTGTTGCATGTAATAATAAAAAGTAAGTGAAATTGATTGAACAGAATAAAACGTTTGCATGTGCACTCAAACAATACTATGAGCCAGATTCAATTGAGCAATTGTAACTTACAGTAGCCGTAATGGAGGCTGTAAGTTATTTTGCTATTCAATTGGCATCTTTTTGCGGGCTACAAAGCCATATCTTGTTTAACCACAGGGGAACACTCAACAGTGCAGTAACATTATGATTATGTTTTGTAAGAGATGAAGAAGGAGAAGATACAATAATCATGCAGTTCTTCCATTTCTGCTCACAGAAACTGTGAGTATATAGAGGTTTGTCTGAGATTATGTCTTCCCACATTTTAAGTTACATGAATAGATCATGGTGCTGATCAATGGTTACATCATGGTGCTGAACAAGGGAGATGGTCACAAAGAGGAGACAGACATGGGAACAGAAAGCACATTCATGAGGCAAATGGAAAACACGTGTGGTACAATAGCAAAGGAATGAGATTTTTTGGAACCTTAAAAGTAGGAGTTGTAGTGTGGTTGTCCATTATTTAGATGCTTGTGGAATAGGAGTATTGATTTCATGTACAAGAGCTGTATGCTAGTTCAAAGTTGGGTTTAAATGCAAATTCTAGGCAAATAGCAACACAGCAGTGAGGGAGCAACACGAAGCAGGGGTGGATCTACCAGTGGTGCAGGTAATGGAGTGAACCAGGGTTGTCCTCTGGAGGGGCTCACTGCTGTGTAACTTTTATTTTTTTGTAATTTTTTTGTTGTTGCACCCCGGGCAACATTTCATGGTCCCCTGTGCCTCTTTTGCCCCCCCCCCCCCAAGGCTAGATATTGGTGTGTGCCTGCTTCAAAAAGAGCATTTCTACCAAAGCTCCAAGAGATGGCAATGTAGAGCAGTTCAGCACACTGGTGATGTGTATCAGAAAAGGGCTGCAAAGTGACAGCAAAGTACAGTTGGGATAGGTTCTAAAGTGGGTACTAATTGTACTGTTTGGTGCTGTGTGGGGATGGATGCTGAGAGGGGTAGCTGCTGGCAAGCACTGGGTGCTATGTAGGGATGGATGCTAAGAGGAGTGGGTGCTATGTAGATGTTAAGAGGGACTGGGTGCTATGTAAAGATTGTCCTTATAAAATGTGAAAGGTGCTTGCGCAGTAATGTTTAAAATATTTTGACAGCATTACTAAAATAAATTGCTATTAGCTTAAAAAATCCAGAAAGCAACACATATTTAAAAAATACAAGTGTGTTAAAATTTTTCCTAATTCCGATATTTAAAGAACTTTTCTTGATAAAAAGCAAATCTTTTTTTAGAAAATAAAAAATAAATAAAGACAATAATTTATTAACTGGTACATGCAATTATTTTTTAATTTGGGTGGTGTCACGACCGGCCAATTTGGGGGACCACGCTCACCCCAAATCTCTCCCTCTCTACGGTCGCAACTTTTTGTTCAGATCTCAACACCAGCAGACACTTCAGATGTCAGCATCATTACTGCAGAGACATGCACCTCAGACCCCTATTCTTAGGATCTAAGAAAAAAAAAACACCATGTACATTGGATTAGTACAAGGAGACTCTGACACAACCTTTCTTTAGTGTGTGCAAAGTCAGACTGGCCACTTCTTTATTGTTACAGAGATATATATGAACACAGAAAAATTACACAAAACACCAAAGACCTTCCCCAGTTCTAGCCCATCCTCCTAGGCAACTAGCTTGCTATCCCCCCTCACCCACATGATTTCCAGATGTATAGCTTTCTTCTAATTACACATTTTTTTCTCCTCTTACAGAGCCAAAAACTAGTTCCCCCTTTCATGAATAAAGCCAGAGCCTTCACACGTGGCCGATTGCAGGGCCATAAAGATTCTATAGAAGATTAATCCTTGGTGACATAAGTGACTACAGTATTTTTTAGATAATTCTAGCATCCTAGGGCCTACTTCTATCACTGATGCATTATTACAGTGCATATAACATGATCTAGTAACCACCAAATGAATTATTGTAGTTCAGTCCCCAACAACAAGTTTCAGGTCCGTTGTAATAGTTCTTGACATTAACACCCAGAGTGCAAGCATTCCAAATAGCAGAGTTACTGGTGGGTTGCAAGGGGTCCCATCATGGCCCCAAATCGTTCATGACAGCTTGCCCCCATTTTAAAATGCAGAATCCCGGCGTCCATCTTTAATCGGATGGATGCCGGCATTTCTGCCGCTTAGAGATACCATCCCAGGAGAAGCATTCAGTGGTTCCCCCCTTTCCTGCGGCTGCAGGAAGTAACAAGTAGTGGGGTGGGCAGAAAATAGCATCCTGTAAACACCTATTATAATCCATAGAACGTGATACATCCAGGCTAGCAGGCATCTTGAAGGGTCAAATACCGGTACAAGCCCCCCAATCCGTCACAGTAACCCCATCTGTCCGGCTGAAACAAGAGGACCACCCAACTCCATTTGGGCCAATGTGGAAAATAATTTCTTCAGACCTCCACCAGCATGGGCCTGATCCTGGGTGTGCATGGCAGATTCTTGTCATTATTCCCCTCTACCAAGTATGTACTGGCTGGCATTAGAAACCTGAGCCTTGGGTGTAGCCTTCACCCCCTGTGTTGACACATGACATGAGCACTGTATCCCACTTTCCCCTGCACTCCATTTCTCCATCTCCTTCCGTCTCGCCTGGATTGGGCACACAAAAAGGAATATGTTCCCTCTTTAAATGATTTGCAGTGTCTCTGTTTGGCAGGATCTCAGGGATCATAACCTCCCCTGCCCCCTTGTCTGTGGCTAGCTCTCTGACATTTTTTATCAGTGGGAGCTCCATGCTAGGCCCAAAGTCCATTCCCAGGGCACAGTGAACATAGCTGCTCCTATCCAGACTGTTTGCTTGGCCTGGGTTCTGCCAACAGTCCTCTGTGCCAGGGTAATCAATACAGTCCAAGGGTGTCATTGTCAGCCCGCCCCCCAATAGCCAGGGCCATACACTCTTCTGCCCCACTGCATGGGTAAAACACTCCCCTGGGGTGCCCAGAAAAATAGTAATTCCGAAGGGGAATTTTCTGGATGGATCTGGAAGCCGGCACCCCCTTGGTCTAACACAGTCCCAAGGTTGTTCTCAGTGTTTGCCCCTGTACCCATGGCTGGTTCCTGGACTGTAGTTATCCACGGGAACCCCATGATAGGTTCACAATCCATCTCTGGTTCTTTCCAGAACTCTCCCAAGCCCTCCATCTGGCCTGCTATTCCTGTCTGAGACTCAGACTCCACTGGTTTTGAGATGTACCCATAATGTATGGTACCCTCCTCATCTGTCCCAGTTGTAGCAAAAATTAACTGGGCCTGGCCCATTTGTACCTCCACATTGGTATTGTCCTGGTCAGAGTCCACAATATCCTCTCCCCAGACCTATGGTAACCAATCCTCTTCTTCCCTGTCCGCCTGACAGGGTTCCTCCCAACTGGATGGCCAAAACCCCTCCATGGATGCCTCATCCAGCAATTCAACACACTCAGCCTCCAGCTGCAGCTCTTGCTGAATCATGGGTTCCAGCAAATTAGTCTCTAGTCCCAGGCCATGACAGCGTTTAAGAAATAAGTTATTTTTCCTCCTTACAGTCCCCATGCCACTTTCAGGATCACCATAGATGATCTCCCAGGTCCCATCTATTAGCTCCAATTGAACATAGAGATCCTCTTCAAGGGCACCAACAGGCCCTATCCTGGCATGATACTGTTTCTCCAAGGCAATCTCTTTCCATACCAGTTTCTTCAGCCAGCCTGACAGATCATGGCCCTGCCACCATCCCAGGAATGCCATCCATTGCTTTCGAAGGGCCATTCCTCTGCAGTCCTTTGCCTCTGTCACCTGGCTCTCTTTCTCTCTGCCTTTGTAAGTAGCCATCCTTGCTGCTGGTAAAAATGCTTAAAATCTCCCACCGCTGCCACCAACTGTCACGACCGGCCAATTTGGGGGACCACGCTCACCCCAAATCTCTCTCTCTCTACGGTCACAACTTTTTGTTCAGATCTTGACACCAGCAGTCACTTCAGATGACAGCATCATTACTGCAGAGACATGCACCTCATACCCCTATTCTTAGGATCTAAGAATCACACACCATGTACCTTGGATTAGTACAAGCAGACTCTGACACAACCTTTCTTTAGTGTGTCCAAAGTCAGACTGGCCACTTCTTTATTGTTACAGAGATATATATCAACACAGAAAAATTACACAAAACACCAAAGACCTTCCCCAGTTCTAGCCCATCCTCCTAGGCAAATAGCTTGCTATCCCCCCTCACCCACATGATTTCCAGATGTATAGAGGCATCTGGCTTTCTTCTAATTACACATTTTTTTTCTCCTCTTACAGAGCCATAAAACTAGTTTCCCCTTTCATGAATAAAGCCAGAGCCTTCAGGGCCATAAAGATTCTATAGAAAATTAACCCTTGGTCACATAAGTGACTACAGTATTTTTTAGATAATTCTAGCATCCTAGGGCCTACTTCTATCACAGATGCATTATTACAGTGCATATAACATGATCTAGTAACCACCAAATGAATTATTGTAGTTCAGTCCCCAACAACAAGTTTCATGTCCGTTGTAATAGTTCTTGACATTAACACCCAGAGTGCCAGCATTCCAAATAGTAGAGTTACTTGTGGGTTGCAAGGGGTCCCATCATGGCCCCAAATCGTTCAGGACAGGTGGCCACTGTCATATTTACTTAATAGATTTCTGGGGGTAGTGGTCTGTGAGACAGACAAGATTTCCAGTCAGTTCTGTTTAAAGATACTGTACGCTGGAGTATAAGCCTTCATATGAAACTATTGAAACAATTACCAAAATTCTACATCCACTTTCACCTGCTACAGTAAATAAAATTCACTCCAATGGTGGTTAGCTATATAACTCAATGCAGTAGCTGATGCATTAAAGACTTTATTTAAGGATGTTTTTAAGTTCTTGAAGACTTGTTCTTCAAAACTGAATTTCATAAATAGGAGACTGTAGTTAACATTTAACAGGTTAGTAAAAATGGAATAATAAAATAATAGTAATAAAACATATATTTTGCTTCAAAGTAAGTCCATTTTGGTAATGACATTTTAATATCTGTTATTCTTTCTTTTTAAATGTAATTGACTGAGAATTTCATTCTTTCAGTTAAAATATTTAAAAGCATTTTACTTTTTTTAGCTCTTTGACTACTAAAATAACAGTGCTTCTTAGTGTAATGACATCAATTAATTTTCTGAAAATGTCAGGCAATTTATTTGGCAAAACTCCTTTTGAACCTAATGGAATTGTACATTTAGTTTTAATTACATCATGACACATGTCTTGATATACATTCTCTAGTTTCCCTTTGATGTATTAAAATGTGGTGTTTAACCAGATAATAGCACATAAAATTATATAAACATTTCACACAGGAGTAAAGAAATTGTTTATTGAATTCTAAATACCTTTCCTTGACCTTATGTATGCCAAATGTGTAGAATGTTCAAATGCTATTTTATTTTCACTAGGGGTCAAGACTTTTCTGCATTTATTGTACATAATCAGTCATTTTACATCTGTCATGTAGCATTAGAGAATTGTAGATAAAACTGAACCATATGGTTCATCGCTTGAAGTTCAGTTAAAGGAACAATGTAGTATTTAACAGTGAAGCTCATATGTTTGTTTGTTGGTCAGAGATCATTAAATCTTTATATGTGTTATATTTAGTTGATTTTGCATCCTAGTGTGTACCACTTTTCTTAATTTATTTTTTTACTCTCCTCCCCCTTTGTAAGATTTGGTCTTTCCCTGCCTGTGACTCTCCTGCATAGATCTGATTTGATAAGTGGGTCTGTCATAGTGCTGCTTGCGATTCCCATCCAGTCTGTTCATCTCTGTACCCCCTCACCTTCCTCTCAGTGCCCCCTTATCTGCTTGCAAGGATAATGTGTATATATTGTGCATGAAGTGTGTGCCTCCCTTTTTTCTATACTGGGAAGAGAGGTCCTTTGTATATTGTTCAGAGGTTCACATATATAGTTGTATTTGCGGGGTTGTTGGTAACGCAATGTTAAAATGTTATTCTAGAGGCTATGGGAAGCGGTGGAGTGCCTGACAGAGAGGTGCGGTGGACACTGTACGTTGATTGTGGTATATGAGTCTAGCACATGCGTTCAATATGGATTGGAGTGGAGACAGCCAGGTGATAGGAAGGCCAGCAAGGAGTGCGTTGCAGTAATCAGGGCGAGATATGACGAGAGAGTGAATTTTAGTTTTATTTGTACTTTTGTAAGGTATGGACGTATTTTGGAGATATTTTTAGGTGAAAATGACATTTAGTGATGGATTCAATACATTTCCAAGAAATGGGCCCTGGGAGGTCAGAGAGAGGGTGGAAAGATAAGGAGCTCTGTTGATGGGCATATATCCAGGAGGATATGCTAGAGAGGCAGTTGGCAACTGGAGCTAGTAGAGAGTTGTATAGTTCAGGTGCCAAGAGGTAGATTTGAGTGTCATCTGCATATAGATGACACTGGAATCAAAAAATATTTTATTAGGGCACCAAGGGAGGATTATAGATGGAGAATAGAAGGGGGCCTAGGACTGATCCTTGAGGTACGCCGACAGTAAGGGTGAGGCAAAGAGGAAGTGCTAGAGAAGAAGACACTAAATGTTAAATTTTCTAGATAAGATGTGAACCAAGAGGGAGCAGAGTCACGGATGCCAAGAGAGCAGAGAGTTTGGAGGATGATCAACTTTGTCAAAGTCAGCAGAGAGATCAAGGAGAAATTGAAAAGAGAAGTGATCCTTTGACTTGGAGGAGAGCAAGTCATTAGTCATTTTTTGTGAGAGCTGTTTCAGTGGAGTGTTGGGGCTGGAAGCCAGATTGGACGCGGTCAAGGATGGAGTTTGAGAAATATACTGGGTAAGGCGATTGTAGACGAAACCAGGGGAAGTAGAGACATAAGGTGGTAGTTTGATGCAGAAGCTGGATCAGATGAGGGTTTTTTTAAGAATGGGTATGAATTATGGCATGTTTTAAAGGTGAAGGAAACTTGCCAGTGTTTAGGGAAAGATTGAATAAATGTGTGAGAGTTGGGATAAGTATGGTAGAGAGGGGATGGATCAGCTGTAATGGAATAGCATTGTGTGAACAAGTAGGAAGACGAGAGGTCGATAGAAGACTAGAAACTTCATCCTCAGGTATATGGTCGAAAGGAGTTCATAATGGATATGGTTTGGTAAAGTGTATGTTTTTTAGAAACACATATTGTAAACATAGCAGACTGTAAAATCCAGACAGATCAAGCTAACAAACATAAGCCCTGCTTTATATTATTGTTTGTTATCATTGTTATTAATCTATGGTGCTATGACGTATCTCTCATAGAATTGGCTCCTACGCCCCTGGCTACAATGGTCCTTTAAGTTTTATATGTGTTAGGTATGACAACTTACACACATTACAACTATGCACTAGTTAAGAACTAAACTAGAATCATACAGAGGTATGATAATATAGAATTGTGTTTAATGTAGATATAAGTGCGATGTTGTAATTTAGGCAGGAATGTAGAACCTCAGGCCCTGGGGTTGAATAAGACCACCTCTCTGTTTTTATGCAGCTCTTGGTAGGTTTTACCCATCATATGTTCACAATTCTGTTAAGTAAAGATACCCTGCCTCTCTTATTCCAAGAAACAGCAAAAGATGTATAGAGCATTTGGCCCAATTGATAGTCAGTGCTTCACGTGGAGCCAGATATAGTTATGGGCACAAGGAAAATATAATATTTTAAGGTATCTGACTAAGTTAATTTGGAAAGTCCCAATTGTGTTGCTATATAGAGCAAAATAAACGATAAGCAAGAAAAGTGAATATGAAATATGGATGTCAGGAGACTCTACAGACAAAAGCATTCTCAGCTAACTAGAAAGCGATGAGTTAACCAGTTTCGATTTTCCTTTTAATATGGGTTTATTGTGGCCTATAATAATTATTTATGGGAGTCAAAGGTCACTGTTGTATATTTTGGTAGGCCACTAACCCTTGACTGGAAAACATTTCTCAACTTCTAAGTTGGATTTTTGCATCAGTAGTTAAATACATTCAGGTATGTATAGAACATCTAAAAAGGCTAGTTATGTCAAGAAAATAAGAAAATATATGATTCAATATAGTTATATCTGTCCAAGGCCCTCATTCAATTGCAATTTGGCCAATTGAATAGGGCTCTAAATAAGCACATAACATTTTTTAAAGAAGTTTTTAGTTAGTAAGCATCTATCCAAAAGCAAGGTTTTCACTAACCAAAAACTGCTTGAAAAAAAGTATGCTATGTGCTTATTTAGAGCCCTATTCAATTGGCCAAATTGCAATTGAATGAGGGCCCAAGTATATAGATGCATGCTTTAGTTTTTATAAGAATACTAGGGACTTGCCTGGCAAAAATGAAGGCAACCATTTTTTTATGCCTGGCAATGCTGTTTGCCATACAATCTGAGCACCTTTGTCGCTCATTGCGAGCCCCGTGCTGAGAGCCTTTGACGCTCAAGTCATGGCTCTCAATGAGCACCTTTGGCGCTCATTGTGAGTCTCTCCCCTCTCATTGCGAGCCTCTCCCCCAGTCTACTTTACAGGCCTTGACGGTTATTGTAAGCGTCATCTAACCCACAAGTTTGTTGCTTTTCAATGAGCACCTTCGGCGCTCATCGCGCGTGCCTGCATTGTACGGCTAAGTGTTACTGGCTTTGGCTAAGTGTTACTGGCTTGGGTTAAATGTTACTAGCATGGCTTAAGTGTTACTGGCATGGCTTAAGTGTTACTGGCTTAGGTTAAGAATTACTGGCTTCGGCTAAGAGTTACTGGCTTTGGCCTCGTTTTCATCCTGTTTGAGAAAATTTTTGTTTTTTCAGCGGCCATTCTTTTCTATCTCCTAAAAACGGGAATTATGGGTCAAATTAGCTTGCTACCTCACTCACAGGCTCCCTGGCTGTCCCCCTGAGTTGTGTGTGATGTTTTTAACTCATTTTGTACATTATTGTTTGTTTTTTGGCGGTCTTGCGAGTTACGGGCTTTGGTTAAGTTTTACTGGCTTAGGTAAAGTGTTGCTGGCTTAGGTAAAGTGTTATTCGTTTATGTAAAAAGTGTTATTGGCTTAGGTAAAAAGTGTTACTGGTTTAGGTAAAATGTGTTATTTGCTTAGGTAAAAAGTGTTAATGGCTTAGGTAAAGTGTTACTGATTTTGTCTATGGGCTCCATCGGTGGAGAGTAATGGGGCAAATGACATCTCTGGCTGGACAGAGGACGCTTAGAGGGACTCTGAAAAGGCACTATTGCGGTAGCTGGAATGAGGGCCTTCGGCGCTCATTGCGGCAAAGTGCTGTGCGCCTTGCGATGAGCGCCTGCAGCGCTCATTGCAGCCTAATTACTATGGGCCTTCATTGCAGCCTAAACCCTACGGGCCTCGCAATAAGTGCTGCAGCGCTCATCGCGAGCTCTGCAATGAGCGCCTTTGGCGCTCATTGTAGGCCCGCAAATTGCAGGTCTCTCTATGCGAGGCCTGCAAGCTTGACGACAACTCGCAGATTGACAACTATTATAGTTGATGTTACTCATGTAATGGATAACTGAAATGGAGCACTGTTATTCTATTACTGGTAGATGAATGCTTTTCTGACTGTGCCAGCACCAGTAACAATAACTGATAGCAATGATAATAATTTAATGGATATTATGACATTTATTGTTTATTTTGCTGTAAGGATTTTTTGCATTTTAGGATTTGGTAATGATAAAAGTATAATTATTAAATTATTTAATATGCCACACTGGATTTTTTTGTATGTATATATGCTATGGAATGCTAATATTATTTTGTGACTTTAACTTCAGTGTTTGTACAATCAACACACAGGTTATTTACTTTTATACTATACAGAGGCAGATGCAGTAAATACATTAAAAAAAAAGGGCAAACATTATTTGCAATAAGAAAATCATCACGTTGTGTGAAGCATTGTGAAGATTTTTTTTTTTTTAAAACTCTCATTTTGAATACTATAATCCATACTTCCATATTGCTAATTGCATATATGAATCAAATATTATAATACTAAAATATTCTAAAAAGGATCTAAATTTTTCAACAGCGCCTAAAATACATTGTATAACTCCTTCACAAAAAAAGTTGCTATTCATCATCCTCTATTGATGTTAGACACGGTGCAGTCTAGTCATAAACATTGGAATAATCACAGTTTACCCCAGAGAGTTGTTCTGCAAATTAATCATACACAGAAATAATATTAAAAGTCTACAATGATAACAATTTATTGACCCTTTTAAACAATGTCTTTTTTTTATACATAATCTCTACTATCAGGACCAGTTGGTAGTAAACACAGAAGTCACATGCCAAGGGAGTGAGAGACATTGATAAATTGCTTGTTCAGTTCTTTGCTATTGTGCTTATTAGAAAATCATTTAAAATTCCTTATATTGTGAGTTAGGTTTTGTTCTTCAGTATCAAAGTGATTTATTTGTTTTTTTACTTATAAAAGTCAAACATAGGTTAATAATTATTATTAATTTCCTTTTTTTTTGTTGTATTTTCCAGGCATTTATAATATACTAGCGAATTGCCCGTCAAAAAATGACGGCAATGAAATTGTAAGGTAGCTAATGCTGTTTGGTGTGTAATAATGAAATATATAATACATTAATAAATGAATATACTTGACCTATTTTGAAGCATTGTGTGGAAGAGCTGTCAATGTGTTTTGATGTTGCTGCCGCATTAGTGGTGTGGAGCTGCTGTGTAAGCGTGCTGAACGTGTGCAGTGTAATAGTGTGTGTGCGCAAGACCAAACCGTTAGCGTAGTGGTGTACTTCCGCATTGGCGTAAAATGGCGGGTAATGTGTGGTATGCGTCTTCGCGGATTATCCGTAGGTCTTTTGTGGTGTTTTGCGAGTTTCTTGTGGTGTTTTGCGAGTGTGTTGTGGTGTTTTCCGTGTTTCGAGTGCTGTAGCCTCATTTTCGTTTTGTTCGTCGGCCATTTCTTCTCTCGCTTAGCGATTTTATTAGTGTCTAAACTCTTTTATTTGTATTGAAATGAAGGTGTAAGTTGCTTTTTTGAGGTGGTTCCTCTTGCTGTAGGTGAGCTTTTTATGTGTGTGTTGTCTGTATTTATTGTGTTTTAAATGTTTTTATGTTCGCGAGTTGCGTCCGAGTGTTGCAAGGTCGTAATGTGTGTTAACGTGTATCGTATGTTGTTTGCGTTGCGAGGTAAAGGATAATACACCAAGTTCTTTGATGGATGAAGAAGGGCAAAACCAAACTTTGCTCTTTACTTTACATTACTTTACATAAAGGTGTGATGATGTTTAGATTCGTAATTATGAAGGTCATGGAAAGGATTTAACTTGATCATGTTGTTCATGAAATCACTCATGAAATTGTTTAGCACTGTGTATGGGGGTGTTCTCATCCTGGAATATAGGGAAATCAAGAGGAAACAGTTATTGCACCATAGGGTGCATCTGGTCTTGTAAAATGGCCTCATGTCTCTTGGCTGAAAAACTACATTGCAGAGCAATCAAGGGATCTTGTGACTCCCATGAGATCGCTGCCCATACCATTATGGATCCTCTATCATGTTTAGCAGCTGTAAACACATTCTGTGAGATATAGGAAACAGTGTGAATAATGACTCATTCGACCATATTATTTTTTCCATTGCTCAGGGTCCAGGTTTTGTGCTCTTATACCAGGTGACATTTGGAATTCATTTGTATCCAATGCCAATTCACGTGTGTTTTTGTGAATTCGATATAAGTGAATTCCCAATGGCAGTCCTGCCATAAATTCCAGCATTTCCGTGTCACTGAGGTGATTATTTTGTTCTGTGATCGTTTTTGAGACATTCATTTTGGGGTATTTAGCATTTGTCCATCCTTACAATCACTGTTCCTCTTTGCTGATGCAGTTTGTACACAGCTGTTATGTTTGAGACTGTCCAACTTGACACATAAAATTATTTAGCAGTTTTGGTTTTGACTATTTGGCCTCTTCTGAACTCTGTAAATTGATTCATATTGCTTTGAAAACTGACAAATAAAAACTTATAATTTGCAGAGCTCATACATACTGCTAATTTGGCAGTAATATGACTCCCCTTTGCATCTGCCTGTAATTGTGATTTTGTTACGTCAAAGCTGAACTTTTTCAAGTAGTGCTTCTCCTATTTTGACCACCTCAACTACTATTCCATCATGAAACCTTCCATATTCTTATACAAATTTTCAGTTGAAGGATGTCATTCCTCTGGGTCTCCATAATCATTTTGATTTCCACTTTATTAATTTATCTGTTTATATAGGGAAACAAATATCCTGTGTGGACCTCAACTTCACTGGAAAAAAAAGTAGTTGACTACTCCTGTTGTAGGAGGTGCATGATCATAGTATTACCTTCAAGTCAGAATGCTATTTCTGGAGTAAATTTTATACAGTATTAAATGGGTAAAGTTGTACTGAAAATTAACTTTCAGCATAATAAAAGCATGTGCCCTTAGAAGATTTTAGTGTAAGCTATTGAATCTAAGTATTCATTAGTGTGGGGAATTTCAAGGAATCATAAATGAAAAAGTAAATAGTTATTTTTTTATTTGTTTTTGGAAATTCCTGTCTAATAGCCCAATTACATTTCCCTAACATGTAAAACCGTAGCCCGTAATACTTGCAGCTATTAAATTGGCCCCACAAAGCAACCCGATGATGATCTGCGGGTTATGAGCGAAAAAAGCCTACGGGACGTGGAACTTGGAACTTCACGCAGGAACTTCAACCCTGTAAATAGAGCCAAAAAGCCTATGGGTACCAGAGAGGACCCGCAAAGGGGTAAAAGTCCATGCGTAGCACTGTAAATGCAAATATACATTCACTACTGTACATATAATAAAAGGGAAAGTGATGTTAGGTATAAGAATTAATAGCACAACATTCTCAAGCTAGATCGGCAATATAAAATATGTTACTACATATAATGGAACTTGCATGTAATAGAATATCATATTTACGGCTTTATTAATATTGCATTATATCTGGAAGGTGGGTCCGATAGTTATTGAAACATGTAAGACTTTGAAATCCCACCTCCATTTTCAGTGACGTAATTCTGACGATCTCTGTTGCCATTGGCTCCATCTAAACCCGTAACTATGGGTTTGACTAATTGATCACGTTCACGGCCGTGCATCCAACGTTCGACAAATGGTTTATGGGTTTGCGTCTCAAGCCCGTAGCTTGCGCCCTGCTCGAATTTAATAGCTCTGTAACTCGGCCAAATTTCAAGCCCGCAGCCATTGCAAGACTCAAGTTGCACTTACGGGCTTCAAATTTAATGTGGCTATATGTGATAGACATATCTATCACTTGAATGTTTTGGGAGTAGAGTCATGACTATTCTCTATTCTCCATTTTTCCACTTTGATCATGATTTATACAGTATATAGTACAATTATTAAAGATTGCCCATATTAGGGGAATTTATCACAACATAGAGAACATGAACTTCAATGTAAAGCAACAAGTATTCAATATGATGATTTATTTCAAGCGCTAGTTATTTTTCCCAGCTAAATACTTAAAATGCTTTGTGCATTACCGAATTTATCTTGTTCTGTTTTATCATTTCAATTTCTGGAGAGGTCTGACATTCCTGGCAATATGAAGGTAAGAATAGTCTTCTATTACTTCTAGTACTCACTGAGATGTTTCCTTATTAGTTTCATTACCATCTCTCCTTGACTCACCCTTAATTTTGTTTGTATTGTGAGAGTTTTATAGGTGTGTGTTTATGATAATCCTCTTTAGTAAGGTCTATCACTGGAATTGTTCAGATAATATTTCATTTAACTATTTAAAAGTTTAAGTTGTTATACTGTAAGTGATTAATTGTAATTTATACTGTTATAATTATTGCAACATATATTGAAAACTATTTAATATTGAACTACTATATATTGAACTACTGTTTAGAATTCTCCTCCTGAATCTGCTGAAAGGATTCTTTACTGTGTTTTGATGAATATGAATGGGGTGTCTCAGTGGCGTAGCTAGAGCTTTTGCCGCCCGGGGCTGTCCCTGAGTTTGCCACCCCCAGTGAAAATATATATATATATATATATATATATATATATTGTGCCTTCTCTCTCACACCCCCCCCCCTTCTCTCTAGCACCCCTATCTTTCTCTCTCTTTCACCCCCCTCTCCCCTCTTTCTCTTCCCTTCTCTCCATGTCTCTCTCCCTATTCTCCTCCCTTCTGTCTCTTTCTCTCTCCCCCTTTCTTTCTCTCCTCTTCCCTCCCTCACCCTCTCTCTCTTAACCTCCTCTCATTCTATCCCTATTTTCCTCCACCCTCACTTTCTTTCCCGCTCTCTCAATCCCCTCCTCTCTCTGCCTCTCCATCTCTCTCCCCTCCCTCTCTCTCTGCTTTCTCTTTCTCTCCCTATCCCCCACTCTCACTCTCCCTCCATGCCTCCCTCTCCACTATGTATCTCCCTCCATGCCTCCGTCTACCCATCTTCCCCCATGTTTGTCCCTCTCCCTCCATGTCTCCCCCTTCCCTTTCTCTCCCTACATATGTCTCCCTAATTCAGCTTTGCCTCTCTTCCTCATACCTCTCCCTCTCTCCATGTCTCCTTCCCTCCCCCATGCCTCTCTTCCCCATGCCTCTCCCTCCCTCCATGTCTCCTTCTCTCCCCCTCTATGTCTCTCCCTCTCCCCCATATGCCTCCCTCTCCCCCTCTATGTCTCTTCCTCCATGCCTCTTACCTCCTGCTCCGTGCTGCCGGTCTGCTGGCTCATCCCTCTGCTGGCTCCTCCCCCTGCCAGCAGACACTAGCAGAGAGCAGGGAGCAGGGGACTGGGGGAAGGGGAATAAAAAGAGGTGACACCCGGGGCGCTCCACTTACAGTAGAATGAAGATCTTAAAAACGCAGCACCATATGAGTGGCTAATCAGTTGGATCAAATCCATTCTGTTGTGTTTTACTTTTATTCACCCATCGACTATTACACTGTCCTAATATACCATCAATCATAACACTTGTGTTTAACCAACAACTGTTTTCTAGTTAAGGATGAAATTTACTGTTTGATTTTTGAGTTGAAAAATTTTATGGAAATGTCAATAGAGTGTAAATAGACAATACTTTTTATTTTGTTACCATTCTTTGTATAATGCATTAACACTCAATATAAACAAACAAACAAACAAACTCAAAGGAGAGACCCACAGTCTAGTTTATAGTGTTTGCTACAAATAGTATTCAACAAAACAAGCTAGTTAAGCGTATAAATGTAGCATAAGAAGGACGGTTCATAAATGCAGTTTGTAAGTACATGTGTAGTAAGAATCTTCCCCTGGTCACAGCCAGATGAGATGGCGCAGGGGAAGAATAAGCATCAGATCATCAGGTCATAGTAAGGGGTGGTAAATGGAGAGTGGGAAAGTGAGGAGGTAAGGGGGAGGGGGAAAGGCAGGAAGAGAAGGAGGACTATAAGAGGGAAAGGGAGGGAGGAGGAATGTTGTGCTGAGGGGGCCCATGGAAGTAAGGCAGCACTGGGCCCCTCCAGATCTGCACCCGCACTCCCTACACTCCCCCATGTAATCCAGAGCGTGGCTCGGGGTTACCGCTTTAGGTAAATAAAATTAACCCAGAGCTTGGGATTACCGCTAGGAATGTTAAGTGTCAAATACTGATGAACTTTGATAATTGTCTAATGTTTTTTGGTGCTATACTGTCTCTTTAACTGGTGCTGTGACACTCTGCAATGGTTTTAAAGCTGTTTGTGAGTTGTCTTTCGTACCCGTAATATTTTCTTCAGATCTTTGATGTTACAGCATAGTGTTTTGGTGTAAATGTCTACCGGAGTGCCCTGTAATGTTTGGGCATTGCAAAATGGAAAATGGAAAAGTTTGCCGGTATTTGCGACATAGTTTTCCGCCTTCACTCTTAGCAGTTCTCTAACAGTGTTTCCGGAATGGGTGATTGACATAGCTAGGAACATTACTTTGCTCTTAAACATGGTGTAATCTGCGATATAGGGGATTAGCATAGTTATTTTCATGTGGATGCTACTACAAGCCAATTGACAGATTTCTGAGAATTCATGAGCTGTGGAACCCATATTAGTGTAATAAAATGTTAA
Organism: Discoglossus pictus; assembly: GCA_027410445.1. Lineage (NCBI taxonomy): Eukaryota > Metazoa > Chordata > Amphibia > Anura > Alytidae > Discoglossus > Discoglossus pictus. The sequence goes on along the minus strand of CM050164.1, from coordinate 409,460,112 downwards.
AGGCACTCTGCAAATCATGCCTTTATCTTTGAAATATGTGGGCGATATCTTAAATTTAAAAAAATGCATATTAGCCTGCTGAATTAGCGTGATGTCCTCTGTTGTAGATTGCCTTGGGAAAACACTGAATCTGTGTGTCTATGACAGGTGAAATATCTTTCAGTTATGGTTTTGCTGAGGTCTCCTCAACATGTTTCATGCCACTGCTTTGTTTAAGACACAGCTGCAATTCTTTTACTTAAAACTGGTTATTTTTATATCCCTTCTATAGAAGGAATATAAGATATGAAATCATGTTGGGAGGGCTGTATAGAATAGCTAGATAACGTTACTAAGCACTTTTTGCTTGTGTAACTTTACAAAATGGGGCATTGAATAAGGCCCTACATATGTAGTCAGATGGGAGGGCAAAGCTATTCCCACAGAAAGATCAAAATCTGGGTAGTTAAATAGCTGAGTGCCTGTCTTGATATAATGGGTTATAAAAAGCCTTAAAGGAGGAGAACTCTCATTGCAGACTAAGGCCCTCATTCAATTGCAATTTGCCCAATTGAATAGGGGTCTAAATAAGCACATAACATATTTTTTGAAAGAAGTTTTTAGTTAGTAAACATCTATCCAAAAGCAAAGTTTTCACTAACTTAAAACTTATTTGAATAAAATATGTTATGTGCTTATTTAGAGCACTATTCAATTGGCCAAATCGCAATTGAATGAGGGCCTAATTAACCATGGAGACTCAGGGCCTCATTCAATTGCAATTTGGCCAATTGAATAGGTCTCAATATAAGCACACAGCATATTTTTTAAATAATTTTTTAGCTAGTGAACTTCTATCCAAATGCAAGGTCTTCACTAACTAAAAACCAAATCGCAATTGAATGAGGCCCATAGTTTGCCTGTGTGTTTTCTAAACTAATTAATATAAAATGAAATGCATATATGTGTGAGGCTGGAGCACCTGAGGAATCTTTGCTCGGGGCCAGCACATTTAATTCCAGCCATATTTCTAAGTACAACTCTGTTATATAGTTATAGTAATTGGTGTAGGATTTCAACAGTTTTTATCAGAAAATCTCATTGATAACATAGAAATAAGACATTATTAAATATTCACAGCCTCATTCAATTGCAATTTGGACAATTGAATAGGTCTCAATATAAGCACACAGCATATTTTTTTAAAGACGTTTTTAGCTAGTGAACTTCTATCCAAATGCAAGATCTTCACTAACTAAAAACTTCTGTAAAAAAATATGCTATGTGCTTATATACAGCCCTATTCAATTGGCCAAATTGCAATTGAATTAGGCCCTTAGCATTAGATGGTTTGTACAATATAAGCGCCTCATTCAAATGCAAAAGCGCCTCATTCAAATTTGGCCAATGAATAAGGATCTATATAAGGACATAGCATATTTTTTTACAGACGCTTTTAGTTAGTGAAGACCTTGCTTTTGGATAGAAGTTCACTAACTAAATGCTGTGAGCCTCATTCAATTCCAAGTTGTCCAATTGAATAGAACTCTATATAAGCACATACAAAAAATGTTCACTGAACTTTTTAGTTACTGAACTTCTATACAAAAGCAAGGTCTTCACTAACTAAAAACTTCTGTCAAAAAAATATGTTATGTGCTTATGTAGAGCCCTATTCAATTGCCAAAATTCAAATTGAATGAGGACCTGTGTGCTTATATAGAGCCCTATTCATTTGGCCAATTCACATTTGAATGAGGCCCTATGATAGGGTTTAGTTATTATTTGCGTCCAAAATATGGCTTCTAGGTCCACATTGGGATTCTTCAGACGGCGGATGAGAATATCTGGTAATTCCATCTCTTTAAGAACTTTCCACATTTTGTTGTGATTCACACGTTCAGAGGCTTTAGAATAATCTAAGAAGCAGAAGTAAATGCTGTTCTAGAACTCTCTTGCTTTCCTATTATCCATTGGACATTGGCAATTTGATCACTTGTGCCTCTTCCTCTGTGGAACCCGGCTTGCACATCTGGTAGTTCCTGGTCCATATGTTGTTGGAGTCGAACTTGTAGGATATTACGCATTACCTTGCTGGCACGTTAAATTAGTGCAATTGTTTGATAATTGGAGCACTCTTTGGCACTGCCTTTTTTAGGATTGGAATGTAGTCTGACCTTTTCCAGTCTATTGGCCATTGTTGAGTTTTCCAAATTTGTTGGCATACGGCAAGCAACACTTTCGCATCATCATCTTGTACAATTTTGAATAGTTCAATTGGGATTTTAGCAACTTCTGCAGCCTTGTTATTAGCAAGACATCCTAGGGCCCATCTCACTTCGCTATCCAAGATGTCTATCTCCAGCTCATTGGATAAACTATTGAAAGTCATCACTGCTGTTAAGATCCTTCCTGTATAGATCTTCAGTGTGTTCCTGCCACACCTACTTTGGCATGAAAGGTGCCTTTCAGATGCCCAATTTTCTTAAACAGATCTTATCACAAACTATGTAATTATGTATCTATGCCTTAACCGATCTTCGGCCTCTTCACATTGCGCATTGTAGATTGTCTCCTTGTCTCTTCTTGCTATCCTCTGGGATTCTTCATTCAGTCGGACAAATCTTTTCTTATCTCCACTACCTTTCACTTTCCTTCTTTCCTGGGCTACTTTGAACCACTCACCAGACAGCAAGTTTGCCTTCTTACTTTTCTTTCTTTTAGGGATATTCTTTGTTGCTGTTTCCTGGATTATGTTGCAAACTTCGGTCCAAAGTTCTTCAGGCATTCTATCTTCCATGTCTAGTCCCTTAAATGTATTCTTTATCTCCACTGCATATTCACAAGGGATATTATTTATTTCATATCAGCCAGGTCTGATAATTTTCCCTCTTTTCTTTAGTTTAATTCTGAACTTTGTAATAAGAAGCTCATGGTCTGAGCCGCAGTCAGCTCCAGGTCTTGTTTTTGCTGACTGTATAGAGCTCCTCCATCTTTGGCTGCAAAGTATATAGTCAATCTGATTTCTATATTGTCCATCTGATGAGTCTTCTCTGAGGCTGTTTGAATAGTTTTTTTGCTATCTACTAATCTACTGATCTTTGACCTGCCTCATTTTGTACTCCAAGGCCAAACTTGCCAGTTATTCCAGGTGTCCTGTGATTCCCTACTTTAGCATTATAAATCTACTATGATGATAGTAACATCTTTTGTCTGTGTTATATCTATGATGTGTTGAATATCCTTGTGGAATTGGACAACTTCAGCATCTTCAGCCTCCATGGTTGGAGCATAGACTTGGATCACTGTGATGTTAAATGGCTTGCTGTGAATTCAAATTCAAATCATTCTGTCATTTATTGGGCTGTAACTGAGCACTGCTTTGGCCACCCTTTGATTGACTATGAGGTCTACTCCATTTCTTCTGTGGGATTCACATTAGAAGATCTGATGGTTGTCTGATGTGAAATGTCCCATTCCAGTCAATTTAAGTTCACTAATTCCCAGGATATCAATGTTTAAACTTTTCATCTCATTCTTGACTACGTCTAGATTGCCTTGGTTCATAGTTCTAACAGAACAGGTTCCTATGCTGAATTGTTTTTTCCCCTACAGACACATCCGCAGCTGGTTGTCCTTTTGGCTTTGGCCCAAGCACTTCATTAGTTCTGGTGTTACTTGTACTCGCTCTCTGCTCTTCCTCAGTCATGTCATCTTTCAGTGCCATATTGTTATGTCTCTAGTTGTGCCTGTCCATAAAGTTTTCTTAGCAACGTTACTGAAGTGGGTTTAAGGTTCCTCCTCCAGTGGGCCGTGATTTGTCTGACCTCTCTGACATGACCTGCCCATCTTGAGTGACCCTACATGGCATAACTCACAGTATGAAGTACACAAGCCCATTCACCAGGACAAGGTAGCGATCCAGAAGGGGGTATAAGTTCTTAGATAAGCAAAAACCAGTCAGGGTCATAAATATACCTACATATTAAAGAGTAGAAAAACAACAGTAAAAAAGAAAAAGGAAAAAAAAAACATGATCAGTAATGTCACAATAAGTTTTGGAGATGTGATAAAAATAAAAAAAAAAAAAAAAAAAAAAAATATATATATATATATATATATATATATATATATATACATATATATATATATATATTTGTTTGTTTATTTTAAACTATTTTAAACATGTTGCACATTATCATGTCAAGTTCTTCAAAAAATAACTTGACGTGGTCATTTAGTGTGTGCAAATTGTATTATGTATGTTGTTGTTTTTTTAGGTTAGCTGTTTACTTTGTGCTCCTGGGTTTATTATAAACTCCCAAGCCTTCTATTGCTTTTGCTATTGCTGCAATAGTTGGAATAGTATTGGTTTTAAGTGTGTCTCCATCATTTTCTTTTCTTTTTGCCACTGTATTCCTATACAATGAGATGGTGGCTCATCTATTTCAAGTGACACAGTGAAGATTCCATATGTTATAACAGAAAACTATAGGTAAAAACAAGTATATTGTCAACCGAATAAATTATTAAAGTAATCTGGCATTGAAGTTTGCAATATTTAGCTGTCAATCAAAACCCTTCTGATCCACCTACCAATGACTAACTGTACTAACTGTACTGTCGGTCTAATGGGGGAATTATTATCAGTGATTACCCCATGAATCTCAGAACCTATTGACTTCTCTGGAAGTTATATGCAAAACAAAAGGCAGAGCATTCTCAGATCTCAAGGGGTGATTTATCTAATCAGTCTAGTTACTCACTGAAGACACTAGGCTCAATGTTCCAGGGGAATCAGTAATTACTGGCAATAATGGATCCATTAGACAGTTATAGATTTCAGTTATATTTTGTATAATTACCTTCCCTGTGTCAGTTGAAGGTTTTGTTCACACTCTATTTTAATTTAATGCATCAGCATACAATTACTGTAAAATGCAGAAGACATGATGGGGGAATAGGATATAACTAAGCAAAAATGTACATCAAATTGCTCATAACAAGATTAGCAGATTCATACAAGAAATAAAAGAGTTAATTCAACTGGTTAATCCAACATGTGTGTGTTTGCATCTTGTTGTGTCCGATTCTCTGTGACCTCATGCTAATCCACTTGATATTCATGGCAGAGATACTGAAGTGGATTGCCAGTTCTTTCTCAAGTGGGCAACAGCATACAATTCCTGGTATTCCTAGGTGGTCTCCCATCCAAGTACTTACCAGGCCCAACCCTGTATGGCTTCAGGATGGTAGTCCCCTGACTGGAATCAAACCCAGGTCACAGCAGTGAAATCACCAAATCCTAACCACTGGACCACCAGGGAACCCTTGATTCAAAATACTAGGGAAAAATATGTGCAATAAAAAAATCAGCATGTATCGTTACAATGTCACTTGAATAAACTGTCTAATATATAACAGTGACACTATAGTAAGCACCTAGTAATGGACATCTAATGCACAGCAATAACATTTATAAGGCAGAGTAAAACTGTATTGAGATTCTCCTATGTGATGTTTACAGATGAATTCCTTTAAGTGAATACCACTCCAATGTAAAACATACCAAATAAGGACTTGAATGCATAGCTGGTCCAATTGTATCATAAATGTAATCTAGAATAATGGGTGCTTATATAATTAAACATTTTGAGGTATTTAATGTATAGAAAGGATTTATTGAAAAGTATTTGCTTAATTGCAACATTGTTTTGGATAATATATATATATATATATATATATATATATATATATATATATATATATATATATATATATATATTTATATATATATAAGATATATATATATATTTTTTTTTTTTTTTTTTGCTCCAGACCTAGGGCCTTATTCTATTAACGGCCGTAAAATGGCCGCAAAGCTGCGATTGCTTGCTGCCATCCTACGGCCCTGTGTAGAGCTACTGCTACCCTGCTATTCAAATGGACGGCGCCGCAAGGATATACCCCTTACGGCCGGCCGCACATCATGCAAACAGCCGCAAGCATTTTTCCCGCGCCCGTAAATCTTGTTTTCCGGCCGCAAAATCAGAAAACTGTAAATGCAAATATAAATCAAAGATGGCACTGTAAAGCTCCGTAAATGCTAGGCATCATAATGGGGGACATGAGGATTAATAGCAACACCCTCTCAAGCTTGCACATCGCCCAAATCCGATATATCATTTACGGTTTATTCTCCGTCCCAAAGTCCAGCGGGCTTGTCCTTGTTAAAACCTGTACGGGTTCGGAGGTTGAGGGCTGCAAACAAAGCATTGTAGAAGCCAATATATATTCAATTCAGCACTGCAAAGCACTGTAAATGATGGGGAACATAATGGGGGGGGGGCATGAGAATTAATAGCAAAACATTCTCAAGCTTGCACATCGCCAAATTGTACTTTGATTTTAAAATCCGTCCAAGTCCCACTGACTTCAATGATCAAGCCCGTAGCTTGTTTATTCAAGCCCGTAGCTCGTTATTCAAACCCGTGCGGGCTTGCATGATAGATAAAACACGAAGATTGAACATGAAGTTAAATATCTTTATCTGCAGATTTGAGAGTAGGGGAATGTTGAGCTATTAATTCTGAAACCAAACATCACTTTCACTTTTAATAAAAGTACAGGATGGCTTTTCTATGCTACGACTTGTAAGTAAGCCCTTTACGACCCGTGGGTCTATTTTACCCATTTACGGACTTGATGGAGGCTAATCCCGCAGCCTTTGCGGGTCTGAGGTGCTCCAAGCCCTGGGACTTTGTCCACGGACATTTTACATGAATTAAAATAAAAATGATTTTCAGATTTGAGTGTAGGGGAATGTTGTGCTATGAATGCTAACACCTCCAATCACTTTATCGTCTCATCAAAGTGCAGGATGGCTTTATTATGTGCTTAATTGGGTGCTAGTGGGACCTTTTTGGTGCAAGTAAGCTGCGGCTCGGTTTTAGATAATTACGGCCATGACAAGAGGGTTTACATAGCAATTGAATAGCAACCGGGGCTTTCTTGCGGCCAAACTCTTGCGGCCGTGTAAGATCAAAGGCTTTCCTGCGGCGCGTGCTAATTTGTAGCTTAGAAAGCATAATAAGGCCTTATTCAATTGCAATTTGGCCAATTGAATAGGGGTCTAAATAATCACATAACATATTTTTTTAAAGAAGTTTTTAGTTAGTAAACATCTATCCAAAAGCACGGTTTTCACTAACTAAAAACTTATTTAAAAAATATATGCTATGTGCTTATTTAGAGCACTATTCAATTGGCCAAATTGCAATTGAATGAGGGCCTAAGAGTGGAGGAGGGATCTAACTGCATGATAACATTGGGGCACAGAAAACAATTACAAAGCAGAGCTATGGAATATGCTGGCACTCTAAAGTAAATTATAATAAAAATACAGTAATAATAATAATAATAAGTAGTGTTTGGGAGCTGCTTATTTACACAATAATGTCACACAAACAATGTTAAATATCTGTGCAATTATTTACTTTAGAAAAACAGCTAGTAAAATGTATAGCAATAATTTTGAATGAGGCCCTATGGAACAATTGAATGAGGCCCTAATTGAACAATTGAATGAGGCCCTATGTATATGCCACAAAATATGTATATATAGGAGCTATTGTTTTTGTATCTATATATCACATATATAGTTGTCAGTGTCCAGAACGTTTGCGATGTTGGTCATGCCTTGCGAGCCTCGCAAAGCCTTACTTGCAAGCCTTGCGAAGGCAGTAACTTTTACACCAAGGCAGTAACACTTACACCAAGGCAGGAACACAACCATTCTAATGATGGCAGCAAAATGGCTGCAACGCTGTGATCCGCTACAGTGTGCTGTGGCCCCTTAGCTAATTTGCTATTCAAAGAAAAGGGGCAGCAGCACACCCCTTAGCTTTGGCAGGCCGTTAGCTTTGGCAGGCTTGGACCTGATCGCGGGCGTTAGCTGCCCTGGAGGTTATCCAAGCCTGGGACTACAGGCTTGAATTACCCCCAATGCAGTAACCCGTTCTCCAAGCCCGGCTTTTTTGCTACAAATGACAGTATTGGCTAGTGGCGATGTGCCAGCTAGCCAATGTACTACATGTCATCCTCATGTCCCCCCTAATGTCCCCTATCATTTACAGCGTTGTACAGTGATGCATTGAATGTATATATTTACCCCTAAAGATCCCCGGGCTCTTTAAAGGGATTGCATCACACTAATAGTTACCCCAAGCCGCGGGGGTACTGTAAGTACCCCCACTGCACCTAAAATTAACTCCATCACTCATGGGGATCTTTATAGACCCCCCATGAAACTAAAACCAACCCCCTCAGTCCAATAGGGGTCTATTTAGACCCCTTTAGGATACTATTAACCCACTAGGTTAGCCAAGTGCCATGAGGGTCCTCTAGGACCCTCATGACAAAGTCTAAGCATTACACTATTAACCCTAACTATACCCCATTAACCCCTTAATCCTAATTATACCCTATTAACCCATACCTAACCCTATTTTACCCTAACTGGCCCTATTTAACCCTAACTGGGCCTATTTAACCCTAACTGTACCTAATAACCCTAACTGGCCCTATCTAAACCTAACTGGGCCTATTTAACACTAAATGTACCTCATAATCCAAACTGGGCCTATTTAACCCTAACTGGCCCTATTTAACCCTAACTGGGCCTATTTAACCCTAACTGTACCTAATAACCCTAACTGGGCCCTATTTAACGCTAACTGGGCCTATTTAACCCTAACTGTACCTAATAGACCTAACTGGCCCTATTTAAACCTAACTGGGCCTATTTATTATTATTATTATTATCTTTATTTATATCGCGCCAACATATTCCGTAGCGCTGTACAGGGGTTTAGTACATGGCAAAAAACAAACTTAACACCTTATAAAGAATGGAGGGCCCTGTTTTTGAGCATATAATCAAATGCAAATAGTGCTTGTTTCCAAGACACCGACACACAATAGAAAACTCGCAAACTTACAATCTATTTAACACTAACTGTATCTAATATCCCTAACTGTGCCTATTTAACCCTAACTCGCACTATTTAACCCTAACTGTACCAAATAACCCTAATTGGTCCTATTTAAACCTAACTGGGCCTATTTAACCCTAACTGTACCTAATAACCCTAACAGGGTCTATATAACCCTAACTGGGCCTATTTAACCCCTTCTAGATCTATTTAATCCTAACTGGGCCTATTTAACCCTAACCGGTCCTATTTGACCCTATCTGGAACTAATAATCCTAACTGGGCCTATCCTAACTGGGCCTATCTAACTAGGCCTATTTAAACCTAAATGGGCCTTTGTAACCCTATCTGGAACTAATAACCCTAAATTGGCCTATTTAACCCTAACTGGCCCTAATTAACCCTATCTGGAACGAATAACCCTAACTGGGCTTAGCTAATCTTAACTAGGCCTATTTAACCGTAACTGGGCTTATGTAACCATATCTGGAACTAATAACTCTAACTGGGCCTATTTAACCCTAACTGGGCCTATTTAACCCTATCTGGAACTAATAACCCTAACTGGGCCTATCTAACCCTAACTGTGTTTATCTAACCCTCACTAGGCCTATTAACCCTAACTGGCTCTATTTAATCCTACCTAGAACTAATAACCCTAACTGGGCCTATCTAACCCTACCAGGGCCTAGTTAACCCTAACTAAACCTAATAACCCTAACTGGTCCTATCTAAACCTAACTAGACCTATTTAACCCTAACTGTACCTAATAACCCTAATTGGGCCTATTTAACCCTATCAGGGCATATTTAACCCCTACTAGACCTATTTAACCCTAACTGGGCCTATTTAACCCTAACTGTACCTAATAACCCTAACTGGCCCTATCTAAACCTAACTGGGCCTATTTAACACTAAATGTACCTCATAATCCAAACTGGGCCTATTTAACCCTAACTGGCCCTATTTAACCCTAACTGGGCCTATTTAACCCTAACTGTACCTAATAACCCTAACTGGGCCTATTTAACGCTAACTGGGCCTATTTAACCCTAACTGTACCTAATAGACCTAACTGGCCCTATTTAAACCTAACTGGGCCTATTTATTATTATTATTATCTTTATTTATATCGCGCCAACATATTCCGTAGCGCTGTACAGGGGTTTAGTACATGGCAAAAAACAAACTTAACACCTTATAAAGAATGGAGGGCCCTGTTTTTGAGCATATAATCAAATGCAAATAGTGCTTGTTTCCAAGACACTGACACACAATAGAAAACTTGCAAACGTACAATCTATTTAACACTAACTGTATCTAATAACCCTAACTGGGCCTATTTAACCCTAACTCGCCCTATTTAACCCTAACTGTACCAAATAACCCTAATTGGTCCTATTTAAACCTAACTGTACCTAATAACCCTAACAGGGTCTATATAACCCTAACTGGGCCTATTTAACCCCTTCTAGATCTATTTAATCCTAACTGGGCCTATTTAACCCTAACCGGTCCTATTTAACCCTATCTGGAACTAATAATCCTAACTGGGCCTATCCTAACTGGGCCTATCTAACTAGGCCTATTTAAACCTAAATGGGCCTTTGTAACCCTATCTGGAACTAATAACCCTAAATGGGCCTATTTAACCCTAACTGGCCCTAATTAACCCTATCTGGAACGAATAACCCTAACTGGGCTTAGCTAATCTTAACTAGGCCTATTTAACCGTAACTGGGCTTATGTAACCATATCTGGAACTAATAACTCTAACTGGGCCTATTTAACCCTATCTGGAACTAATAACCCTAACTGGGCCTATCTAACCCTAACTGTGTTTATCTAACCCTCACTAGGCCTATTAACCCTAACTGGCTCTATTTAATCCTACCTAGAACTAATAACCCTAACTGGGCCTATCTAACCCTACCAGGGCCTAGTTAACCCTAACTGAACCTAATAACCCTAACTGGTCCTATCTAAACCTAACTAGACCTATTTAACCCTAACTGTACCTAATAACCCTAATTGGGCCTATTTAACCCTATCAGGGCATATTTAACCCATTCTAGACCTATTTAACCCTAACTGGGCCTATGTAACCCTATCTGGAATTAATAACCCTAACTGGGCCTATCTAACCATAACTGGGCCTATTTAACCCTTACTGTACCTAATAACCCTAGCTGGCCCTAGTTGATCCTAACTGGGCCTATTTAACCCTATCTGGGCCTATTTAGCCCTAACTGGGCCTATTTAACCCTAACTGTACCTAATAACCCCAACTGGGCCTATTTAACCCTAACTGTACATAATAACCCTAACTGGCCCTATTTAACCCTATATGGCCCCATGTAACCATAACTGGGCCTATGTAACCCTATCTGGAACTAATAACCCTTACTGAGCCTATTCAACCCTAACTGGCCCTATTTAACCCTATGTGGAACTAATAACCCAAACTGGGCCTATCTAACCCTGAACCTTATAACCCTAACTGTCCCTATGTTAACCTAACTAGGCCTATTTAACAGTAACTGTACCTAATAACCTTAACTAGGCATATATAACCCTAACTGGGCATATTTAACCCCCTTCTAGACATTTTTAACCATAACTGGGCCTATTTAACCCCTTCTAGGCCTATTACACCCCATCTCTAACGGGGGACTATGCAGACCCCCATAAGCTTCCATATAACCCCATATATATAGACCCCATACGCCTCTATTTAACCCAAGTCTTATTTATTGTATTCTAGGTTAGATTTAGGGGTTTTAATATAATGTAGATAGGGGGTGATGTAGAGATAGAGGGTAATGTTGTATAGATAGGGAGTTATGTAAAGAAAGGGGTAATGTTTTATAGATAGGGATAATGTATAGATAGGGGTATTGTTTTATAGATAAGGGGGGATGTATAGGTAGGGGGTAATGTTTTATAGATAGGGGTAATGTATAGATAGGGGGTAATGTATAGTTAGGGGGTTATGTTGTATAGATAGGGGGTCATGTATTATAGTCAGGGGGATATGTATTGTAGTTAGGGGTATATTTGTAATGTATTTATTGCTGTATTGTAATGTTAGGTATATTTGTGTATGTATTTTCTTTGCAGGTGTGTAATTATTTTTTTCGTTTTTGTAGTGGGGAGTTGTGTAATGTTCTCTTTTTTTATTTTTTGTAGTGGCGGGCTTGTGTAATGTTCTTTTTTCATTTTTTGTAGTGGGGGTTGTAATGTTCTTTTTTATTTTTTGTAACAGTTTTTTTTATTTTGTGTAATTAGTGGGGGGGGGGTTTAATAGGGGGTTAGATAGGTTGTGTTAGGTAGGATGGGGTTAATAGGTTAGGGTAGAGGGGGGTTAGTGAAGATTTAGTGGTTTATAGGGGGGGAATAGTTTAGTGAAGTGCTTGTACTTAGTTAATATTAGGGTTCTATTTGTCCCATGAGGGTCGTCATAGACCCTTATGGGACTGATGGGTTTAAATATAGGCTTATGGGGTCTGTTTAGACCCCCATAAGTGATGGGGATAGATGGAAGCTTATGGGGGGTCTATGTAGACCCCCATTATAGATGGGGTTAAATAGGCCTACAAGGGGTTAAATAGTCCCTGTTAGGGTTAAATAGGCATAGAAGGGGTTAAATGGGCATAGTTAGGGTTAAATAGGTCTAGAAGGGGTTAAATAGGCCCAGTTAGGGTTGAATAGGCCTAGAGGGGTTAAATAGGCATAGTTAGAGTTAAATAGGTCTAGAAGGGGTCTAGTTAAGGTTAGATAGGCCAGTTAGGGTTATTAGTCCCAGATATGGTTAAATAGGCCCAGTTACGGTTAAATAGGGTTTAGCATGAATTAATGGGGCATAGTTAGGGTTAAGGGGTTAATGAGGTATAGTTAGGGTTAGTAGTGTAGTGTAGTGCTTAGACTTATGGGGTTAACCTAGGGGTAAATTTAAATGTTGTAGATGATGCGGGGGGTCCCAATCAGTCACAATCGGGACCCCTGCAGCAAGGCATGGGGTTAATGTGGAGAGCCTGCAGTGGTACCGATAGGGGTTAATGTGTGCACAATGCAGGGCAACCGTTCAGACCCATGCATTATAGGGTTAATGTTAGGACACTGCAGGTGTCCCATTCAGACCCCTGCATTATAGGGTTAATGTGTGCACCTGCAGGGGTCTCAATCGAACCCCTGCATTATAGGGTTTATGTAGGGACACTGTAGGGGTCCCGATCCGGTCATGATCGCGTCCCCTCCAGCCAGTGAGGGGCTTAATTGGAGCAGCCAAGGGTGCAAGTAAGCTGCGGCCATTTTCGGTTGTTTTGCGAGATTGGCGGAAGGGTTATCGGAGCATTTGAATAGAGATAGAGGTGGTTTCATGTAACCGAATCTCTTGCGGCTGCATGACATCAAAGGCTTTCCCTGCAGTAAGCTGCGGCTGGGATGGCCGCAAGGGAATGCAGGGCGCCGGCCGCAAGCTGGTCGGAGCTGTCGGCCGCAAGGGAATAGAATAGCCACCCCTTGCGGCCACGTAGCTTCTACGGCCATCATTGAATGAGGCCCCAAAGTAGTAACACTTACACTTATACCAAGGTAGTAACACTTACACCAAGGCAGAAACACTAACACCAAGGCAGAAACACTTACACTTAAAGCAAGGCAGTAACACTTACGCCAAGGCACCAAGGCAGTAACATCGCAAGGCCCCTAAAGTACACGGGGGGAGAGGCTCGCAATGAGCGCCAAAGGCTCTAATTGCAAGCCACGCAATGAGCACCGAAGGTGCTCATCGTGAGGTTTCAGTTGAGCGCCGAAGGTGATCATTGCAAAGCAGGAAAGTTGAAGTACACAGGGGTAGAGGCTCCACAAGCGCTCAGCAAGGGGTTTGCGATGAGCGCTGAAGGTGCCCAGAGGGGAAAAATCATCACATTGTGTGTGTGACAAACAACATTGCCAGGTTTACAATTTTATTCCCCTCATTTTTGACAGGCAACTAGGAACCATTCTCCATGTCAGGTGAATATCACATACACCAATATGCCACCACATTTCCATCACAGACACTACACATGTACATGGTGACTAACAAGGACAGTGACATGTCATCTCTATGGAATAAACAAGGGATAGATAGATGCATCATTAAACCCATGAAGCTGACAAATCAGTCATTCATGGGCACAAGAAGAGTAATCAACCAACAGAGAGTCCATGTATTGGTGTGCCCACTGCAGTGTATGCAATTACAGAACGCAGCCAGGATTAAGATAGCGTTAGGAGCCAAGAACAATCAAGATCAAGAACTAAAGAATAGATCACATCTAGCAAATGATAGCTACTCTGAGTTGCAATTAGGAGAATCATTAGAATCATTAATCAATAAAATTATGTTTAGTCTCCCTAAGGGTGATAGGGCACTCCAGACGTGGACCCCTAGCTCACTGTGCCTTACGGAGTTCAGCTGCACCTCACTGACGAGGCCCATAAAAGCCAAAATGCGTCTGGATGTTTGCTGTTTCTCCTGTTCAGGGTAGAATTGCCTGGTATGTTGGGGCTGGATCACTCTTTTGAGTGAGACCATACTGATATACTACAGGATATTTCTCCCTGTGAAGAGCACATGTGAGCTAAAAGAGGTTGCTCTCAGAGTGGGTTATCATGTCCATAGAACTTACCTGTTAAGGTTGGTTTGTTCTCTGATGAGCACCTCTGACTTATTTTTTTTGTTTATGCAAATTACCCTTGGGGTTTAGTCTCCCTAAGGGTGATAGGGGACTCCAGATGTGGACCCCTTGCTCACTGTGCCTTACGGAGTTCAGCTGCACCTCACTGACGAGGCCCATAAAGGCCGAAACGCGTCTGCGGTTTGCTGTTTCTCCTGTTCAGGGTAGAATTGCCTGGTATTTCGGGGCTGGGTCACTCTTTTGAGTGGGACCATACTGATATACTACAGGATATTTCTCCCTGTGAAGGGCACAAGTGAGCTAAAAGAGGTTGCTGTCAGAGTGGATTATCATGTCCATACAACTAACCTATTTTAGTTTAGTTCGTTCTTCGATGAGCACCTCTGACTTAATTTTTTTGTTTATTTTTAGGGTCCACATTAGAGCCTCTGTGAATGAGAAAGCAGTAATATGGCAGCCATTTGCATGTATTTGTGTTGCAATTTAATGAGGTAGTGCGTGTTTAATAACTTTCAGCATATTGCAGCATGGCTTTTCATATTGGCATATGCATGACCATTACAACCTATGAGAAAAATAAAATGTTATTTATTTCAATATTTTATATTTGTGAGTTGCTGTGCAATTAATTGTAATGCCTTCCATTGCTTTGCCATATTTTAAAGTCCATTGGTGTATTTTTATTGTGTTTTGCAGTGTTTCAAACTAGTCTGTAAAGCTTTTGCGGGTCCTATTTGGACCGGTGCGGTCTTAAGTTACGGGTTTAGCAACTGCAAGGATTTAAAGCCCGTAACATGTAAACCCTTTGGAGCACGGAAAAAAATACGCCAATTGAATAGCAAATTAACTTACGGACTCATTGGCTACAATAACTTACGATTACTCAAGTGAATGAGGCTCATAGAGTTGTGTCATCATTATAATCATCATAGAGATGGTATTTGGAATCAAAGGACGTGATGTATTCTTCAAGGGGCAGGGTATAAAGAGAAAAGAGAAGTGGGCCTAAAACAGACCACCGCGGCACACCAACAAGAAGAGGTGCTGGAGAAAGAGTCTAAAAGTCTGATTAGTGATGTAAGTGAAGAGTCAGATCTTTGTACCAGATACCAATACTATGGAGATTGTGTAGTAGGAAAGGTTTATATATATATATATATATATATATATATATATATATATATATATATATATATATATATATATATATATATATATATATATATACAGTTTTCTCATGTGCCAGATTAAATGGGTACATGCTGTTTAATCAATAGTAGTAGGATTGCAGCAATGGAAAGCCCTGTGCTGCATAGCAGTAAATTGCATCTTTCTTTATCTTTACAGTACCACTTTATTCTATATTGAATTTTGAAATAAAAAATAGAATAATGCTTAAAAATAATTACAAAATAAGCACATAATTTAAATTTTTCCCTTTTACATACAATAATTCTTTACTGCAGACTTCAATTTTCTTTCCTGCCTGCTTCTTGCAGCTTCTTCAATGGGGTGTGTCGTTATAAACTGATGAGCACTACAGCAGAGAGCATTGTCAGTTGTTACTGCTTCATTATGTATTGAAAGTCTCCGCCTCCATTCAGGAAGTAGGTTACTGGAATTTAAAATGGTATATTCAGCATGAGCCTAATTACATGTAAAAGTAATAAATAAGGCTGTGTTATTTATTTATTTTTTACATTCTTATAACATGTTGCCTTTAGCATGGCCACTGTAATGATTCAGTTTTCATAAAGATTTCTGTAATAAATATCAGAATGAAGAGCTTCTCATTTTATTGTGATTACAAAGTTGATGTTTTGTGAGAAGTCTTACGGTGAAAATAGCTTGTTTTCCTCTGATCTTTAGGCAGAGTGTGGAAGGGAGCCCCGGGAGACTGCCCAGTAACTAGGGGCTTTTGCCTTGGCTGAGTGCAGGGGAGTCATTGGCTGTTGGGATTAGGAGGTGTGGTTAGGAAGGACATATAGGGGGATAGTTAGGGGCCATTACAAAGTGGGATTAGCGAGCTCTCACCCTCTCTCCCTTCATTTGGTTTTATTCTTATGTGTTTATGCATTGTTGTTATATTGTCACAGCTTTGGCGGGGGTGCGGCATCCCCTTAGGGCGGAGCTCATTAGCGGGTAAGGTATCCGGTTTAAGCCGAGGCCAGAGGTCGATTGGGCACGGGGTTCCATGGGACCTCTGGGGCTGTGATGAGCTCCATCCTTATACATGTACTTATACTCTGTCAACAAAGCTGCGTAGTAGTGAGGCAGCTGCAGATTGTCAGAGGGATCAGCTGTTTTCAGTGTAAGTTTTCTCATAAAAGATCAACTTTTTAGTTGCAATAAACTGACAAATCATTCCCACTAAGCTCTACCTGTTAGAAGTTAAGAATCCTGGATTATTACAGAGATTATTTAATGAATTTTAGCAACACAACTCAACCCTTCCCTAAAGAGTGTCTTTATATTATTCACAGATGGGTTGAAAACTGTTTAACAAATCAGCTGTCACTTAATGAAAGTACATCAACCAAAAACTTAAATATTCTTTATGACACATTTTTTAAACGTCAGTCAAATATTGCACCTGGTGCTATCAATCAAATGTAGTTACATGTCTAGCATCTCTGCACAGGTCACATTTAATAGGTTAGATTTTATAGTCTCATTTTTAACATACCTGCAGGTTTAACATATGGAACAGGTTTTTAAAGGACTGTGGACCAGTAGTAACAGGGCTTAGAATATTTTTGAATTACTGTTTAAAAATTATTATGTTTTTGAAATAAGTAAAGGTTTCTGTACTGGCACTGTATGCAATATTTACTAGGTATTTTTATTCCCCCCCCCCCCCGCCCAAGGCATATTCTGACAGAGGGCCTCTGAGGTTCCTTGTATTGATAGAAAAGATGTTACCCATATAATATGCCACACACTTTCTTCCAAGAACAGCCAAATCCCTCACGCCAGTGGCTAATTTTGCTTCAGTCATTGAATGCAAAAAAAAAAAAAAATTCTTAAAAAAAAATTGAAATAAAATATTAATATAATAAAACTTTCTGACAACTTAAGCTAAAAAAACATAACTTACTATTACATTTTTTACTTACTAATCCCAGTTTGGGAGTGGCAGGATCCTCATGTTTTGCATTGTGATTCATTGTCCCACCATTCTTTGAAAACTTTAAGCAAATTAAAGTCATAGAGTTATTAATTCGAAAATAATACATTTTTGATACCTCTGCAGGAACCTGGATAGATCCATGATACATTGATATTTACATTTCTGAAGAGCCATTATTGCAGTGAATGATGCAAGGGGTCTTCTTCTGGGCCAGCGAGGGGGAATGGGCATTTTGTTTATTTCAGTCTTATCTAATTATCTTTACAATGGCTCTCTGTTCCGGCCTTCTTCTCCCATCTCTTCACTCAGCCTAAACACACACCCTCATGAGTCAGTTCTCTGGAAATGAACACAATATGGATTCCAATACTCATAAACATAGTCTTCAGAAATTCAGATTGTTCTAAAAAAATGTTTTAAGTCCATGGCTTTTACAGATCTACAAAATGTGTTAGTTTGACAATACTCAACCAACAAGTATATTTTTTTCTTGTTTTCTTGAACTTCAGTGGTCCTTAAATGGGCTAGATAAAAATCATATTTTTGAAACATTACTGCATCTTTTTATAGATTTTAGATTATTAAGGGAACAAGTGACATACTATATATTTTTTTTTGCACAAAAGAAGTCTTATTACTAAATATATAGTCGTAGCATGTTTAATAAAATATCTATATTTTAGCCATACCCCTGGATTCACTAAGTATCACAGGGCCTGAAATGTCCTTTTTTGAAAGTGGAACATTGATAAATAAAGAATTAAGCCTTGCTGGTCACCAATAAACACTCCTTTTGATGTATGACCAACTCTTTAATATATCACAATTAATTTTGTGTTTATAAAATACATTTACCCATTCTGTGTAGTACTACTTATTATCTAGAAAATATTTATTTTAGATGACTATTCATCCCAGCATATGAAAGTTAGTGTATCCATACCTCAAGACAAGGATCATCACTAGCCCACTGGATATAGGTAAGTGAAGTGAAGAAAATGCTTAACTTGGCTTATGCATTAGAGTCAGTCTATCTGCTTTGTCGGTATAAGTTAAATTGTGTGATCTCTGTCTCTTGTATATAGTTGCATCTATTAGTTTTCTGATGTTGTTCATAAGGCCTGAGCTTTATGAAATATTGGAAGATGGATTGGAGAAGGTTTTCTGTCATGATTTTGTCTGTTAATTAAATGGCCAGAATTTAAGGACACTGCAGGTCCATATTTTCTTTTATGCATTTAAAGAACACCATTATTAAGTTTTTACTCACAAAAAAATGAGTGATCTATAATATAGTCATTGTACACAAGTAATATAAGTGATACAGTTGAAGGAGGAACTAGGAAATTAAACTGCCAATGAAATATTATTATTCTTTTGATTGCTCGTCTGGCTAAGCAAACCATCTGAACTGAATTGAAAAAATACATCCATTTTAGTATAGTCTAGAGATCTCTGGGAACGCCATGGGAAAAACATTTCCTGAATGAAGGAATCCATGGGTTAAATACAAACTACATAAAATGTTAGACATTACCTTGGAATTAATTACATCGTTTTATTTATGAAATAGTGATTGTTGAATCGTATATCTTTATTTGAGGATATGATCATTTTTATTCAGATCTAACTGACTCTTGGTTATATAAAGATGTATGCATATTTATTAAACAAACAGAAGACCAGGTGACATTCTGATGAAATAGCAGCTACATTTTGAAACTATTATACTAAATTATATAAACACAATCGCTCTAATAATTCAAACATGACACACTCTCAGTAAGCCATATCTAGATATCATAATGTGGCACAATTTAAAACTATCACTCCTGAAATGCAAAAACATATAGATAGAGAATTCCCTATAGAAGAACTATAATAAGTAATTTCAGACCTGAAAAATGGCAAATCACTCATAGAAAACAGGATATTGAGAATCAATTACCTCTCCCATTATGTTTGGCTACCAAAAAAACATAGACCTAGCACATTCACTGATTGTCCTATCATTTGACACTTTTTTTACACATTTTACACATTAAAAATAGAGGACCAATATAAAATATGATCCACACCCTCCCCATTGACACAAATTCTGCACAACAAAGTGTTCCCAACAGGACTACACCAGCGTAACACTTTACAAACATAGTGCACACTGGTCAGGAAAAAATATAAAGACATGTCAGGAAGAGATAACAGTAGAATTATTGGGGCCTCATTCTATTATCGGCCGTAGGAGATGCGGGCCGCAAGGACCGGCCACAGGCTATTTGCCTATTCTATTCCCTTCCGGCCGGGGACTCCGGCAGGCTTGCGGCCGGCGCCTTGTGATCCCTTGCGGCCGCACGTGCCGCAGGAAGCCTTTGATCTTAAACGGCCGCAAGAGTTTCGGCCGCAAGAAAAGCCCAGTTGCTATTCAATTGCTCCGGGAACCCTCTCGGCAAGGCTAAAACCGAGCCTCAGCTTACTTGCACCAAAAAGGTCCCGCTAGCACACAATTAGGCACATAATAAAGCCATCCTGCATTCTTATGAGACGATAAAGTGATTGGGGGTGTTAGCATTCATAGCACAACATTCCCCTACACTCAAATCCGCAAATAATTTTTAATTTTAATTCATGTCAAATATCCGTGGACAAAGTCCCGAGGGCTTGGAGCACCTCAGACCTGCCCAGGCTGCGGGACGTAAAATAAACCGTTAATGAAATATCGGATTTGGGCTGATGTGCAAGCTTGAGAGGGGGTTGCTATTAATCCTCAGGCCCCCCATTATGATCCCTAGCATTTACAGAGCTTTACAGTGCCATCTTGAATTTATTTTTGCATTTAAAGTTTTCAGACCTTGCGGCCGGTTGCATGATATGCGGCCGGCCGTAAGGGGGGTATCCTTGCGGCGCCGTCTATTTGAATTGCAAGGTAAAGGTAGCTCTACACGGGGCAGTAAGACGTCCGCAAGGAATCGCGGCTTTGCGGACGTTTTACGGCCGATAATAGAATGAGGCCCTAAGACTTTAAGTCAAGATCGGAGTATTAGAAAAGCAGGTATACAACCTCTGAGGGATTTTGAAAATCTGTGTAATAATTATATAAATCATAAAGACTTAGAGCCCAATTCAATTGAGCAATTGTAACTTACAGTAGCCTGTAATGGAGGCCGTAGGTTTTTTTGCTATTCAATTGGCGTCTTTTTGCAGTCTACAAACAGGTTACAGGTTATGGCCCTGTAATCCTTGCGGTTGTTAAAACCAGAACTTACAGCCCATCAAAGCTTTTGATCTTTCACATCCGCAAGAGTTACATTCACTAAAATCGCAAATCACTATTCAATTGCTACAATTCCCCAAGCCCGCAAATGCTTTCACACCCATAAACAGCAAATAAGAGTACCAGATAACCTCTGTCTGTAGCGGTGTAAATGCAACTAAAAAATCAATACTGCACTGTAAATGACGGGGAAAGCGATGAAAGGCATTAGAATTGCACAACAGTCTCAAGCTCACAAATCAGCAATAAAAAAATAAATAATTATTCTTCATTTTGGGGTTATATTGATCTCAGGAATCAATAAGTTAATACATATCAGGCCACCCACATGGACTAGAACAGTATTGACCCCCAAACGCTAATTGATTGCCATGTAACCTCCATGTTTTACTAACCTAATGATGATGGTCTCATTTTCTATTGGCTGTTTCTAAATGGGTAGTTACGGCCTTGCTTAATTGATCATTTTCCAACCCTGAAATGCTACATACGAGTGCATGATTTACGGTTTCGGCTTTCGGCCCCTAACTTGCGGGCTTGTTCAATTGAATAGCACCGGAATTGTAGCAGAGTTCAAGCCTGCAGCAAACCTGCAGACATATGTCCTGTGTACCGCGAGGATGCGGGCTTCGAATTAAATGGGGCTCATAATCTTTATATGCTACAATTCATTACACGACAACACACAAACACCCAAACTCCCCTACATGATAAAGGGATTGTATGCCTATCAATTAGCAAATTTTCTAGCTCCCAGGTGTCTTTTATACAGGTAACGAGCTGAGATTAGGAGCACTCTCTTAAAGGGAGTGCTCCTAATCTCTGCATGTTACCAGTATAAAAGACACCTGTCCACAAAAGAAATCAATCAATCAGATTCCAAACTCTCCACCATAGCCAAGACCAAAGAGCTGTCCAAGGATGTCAGGGACAAGATTGTAGACCTAAACAAGGTTGTAATGGGTTACAAGACCATCACCAAGCACCTTGGTGAGAAGGTGACAGCAGTTGGTGCGATTATTCGCAAATGGAAGAAAAACAAAATAACTGCCAGTCTCCCTTGGTCCGGTGCTCCTCTCCTCATGGAGTTTCAGTGATCATGAGAACGGTGGGGAATCAGCCCAGAACTAGACGCGAGGAGCTTGTTAATGATATCAAGGCAGCTGGGACCATAGTCACCAAGAAAACAATTGGTAACACACTACGCCGTGAAGGACTGAAATCCTGCAGTGCCCGCAAGGTCCCCCTGCTCAAGAAAGCACATGTACAGGCCCGTCTGAAGTTTGCCACTGAACATCTGAATGATTCAGAGGAGAACTGGGTGAAAGTATTGTGATCAGATAAGACCAAAATCAAGCTATTTGGCATCAACTCAACTTGCTGTGTTTGGAGGAGGAAGAATGCTGCCTATAACCCCAAGAACACCATCCCCACCATCAAACATGGAGGTGGAAACATTATGCTTTGGGGTTGTTTTCGTTTCTAGTGACCAACTCCCTGAGGTGGAAAGGGAATTTGAATGCACAAGAAGTTTGTATCTCCATATTGAAAATTAGCTTGTACAACATATAGTGCTCTTGTTAGGTCTAATTAAAAGCTAATTAGTTTACATGAACACTTTCTGTTGTACATAAGCTGCAAGAAGCAGGCTTAGTTTAAAAATAAAAAGCTCTCATTAAAGAATATACAAGTAAAAAAAGTAAAGGCTGTGATTTTTTTACTTTTTAACAACATTTTGCACATTTGTTGTTCAAAAGACCATATGGAAAAACAATTTTGTTCTGTTGAACACTGCTATCTAAATAGCACTTGACAACAGAACTCAGTGGAAGATTAAGGCCCCATAGGATAACCCTATTCCTTAAACTATAGAAAGACTTAGCAGCCTAAGATGGAATCCCCCATGACACAATCAGATATTTTCTCTTAAAATTATTGTATTGCTGCCTTGTATTCCCATTAATGTTTTTTTGTTGCATACTTCACAAACATTTGAAGATTTATCAATCCACTGTGGTCATGTATTTGATAAATAAAAACGAATGTGTTAAAAATATCAAGTTTTTAGCTTTGTATTCTATAGCAGCACACACTTCTGCATGAGAAATAATATCTTTATTAAGCTGAGAATAAAAATAAATAAAATAAATAAGAAAAAATATTTTATTATATAAAAAACTTGTCAATACCTGTACAGCAAAATGACCTTTAGTCAAGCAAAAATTACTATGTTTGAAAGATCATAAATAAAACTCAGATGTTGCCAGCTGTAGAAGACGAAACCATTGGTTTTGTGGACAGGTGTAGAGCTGAAGGGGATATGAGGATATAAGAAAATGAATTATTTCTCTACTCGTGTGTCTGGTTCTGAGTACAGGTGTAAGTGGTATTTCAAATATCCAGTGAAACTTACTCTATATATGTGTGTTATGTTTTCCCATTTTACTGTAGTTTCAGTCCAATATATTCTTTCCTTGAGTCCAAGGATTAAAATTAACCCCCAATAGAGAGGCTGATTACCTAAAAATGTTTTTCTCTTAAATCAATAAAATTATTTTTTAATTACAAATTAAATGTATGGGCTTTATTTTATCAGTACCAAAAATTCTAAACATTTTTTAGAAAAGATTGAATTTTAGATTTTTGAATCACAATATTTTTTAATTTCAAATAATATCTATGGCCTTATTTTATCAATACCAAAAAATCTATTTTTTTAATAAAAGATTGGATTTAATTTATTTGCTTAAAAATACTCAAATGTTCATTGATTTGAGAGGAATTAAAGTCCACACTTGTAAATATGTTTATTTTATTTGTTTTCATCTTCTCTCCCTGCAAACAAAGTGGATCTGTTCCTGATTGGATCATCTCCCAAACATTCCTGCATAGGCTTGTTGTCACTCTATTCATCCCCTTGTTTCTCCAGTGAATCTGCATGGTAGCTCTTTGGAGTTACCCTGATTGTGCAACATTTAAAAATCTCCATTATAAATATTGATTATATGATATGGCTTTGTATAAGATAATGTACATGTGCATCCAAGCTCACTGTAATTAGAAACATGCACCTCATTTATATGAGACAACCCAGAATGTTTGGTTACACTGGAAGCAAATATTACATTAAGTTAAAGAAACACTTCAATGGTTCCACGTATGTTATAATCTAAACCTATAGGTAATAACTAGTACTCTATCAATTGAATGTTATTTCTAAAAAAATGCAATTTCCTACAATAAAATGAGATAGATGATTGCCATTTGAGCTGTCACTTTGCTTTTCTGATGCGCCCATAAAGAGGTTGAAATGTTATCGTAATGACAGATGATTCCATTTACATTACTGATAATCATTGTTTTTTATGCAGTCACCATAGCATGTTGACTGTTCCTAAATCAATGCACCACTGGATTATAAGTAATTCAATGCAATATCTCTCATTAAGATAATGTTTCAAGCTTTTTCTGTGGATGGATCAGTAAGGCTGATTGACATCTAAAAATGACAAACTTCAATCTTATTGTACTGTAGGAAACTGCATGTTTAATAATATTCAATTGATAAAGTACTTGCAATTTCCTAGAATTCTAAATTATACAATTTCTGGAACCTCTGTTATTGTCACTTTAAAATGTGGTGCTCCTGACCTGTTTGGGTCATAAATGATTCAGGTATGGCTACATCTAATAGACTCTGAACAATATATATATGTAAAAATGGTCTACAATAAATTGTACATAAAGAGGATACAGTTTTGTGGAATAAAGCAATACATGATGCAAGCAGTAATATTAATTCCTTTATTACTACCCAGAATCCTTAATTGCTGTGGAACCCACTCTCTGTTGGGATGTGTGGCTATTCACCAACCAACAACTATATACAGTATATATATACTAGTATATAATTACACGTCAAAAATTACGAGAATGAAATTAGTAAGGCTCACAAGGCCGGGTGGCATACAATGTGAGGCTTTTCGTCCTCTTTGGTTTTATTTTTAAAGTCCTACCTGCCTGGCATTGTTAGTGTAAGTGTTACTGTTTTTGACGTTGTGTATTCTCTAAGTGCTATGTGCCTGGCATTGCAGAGCCTCGTTTTCATCCTGTTTCAGAATTTTTACGTTTTTCGTTCTCCACTTTTTCTCTCGCTTAGCCGATTTACGAGCAGTGGAAAACGGCAAATTTTGCTCCAATTAGTTTGCAACTTCACTCGTAGGCCTCCTGGCTCTCCCCCTGTGCTGTGCGTGAGTGTTATTATTTGTTTTTTTTAAGTATTTTGCTTGTTGTTGGCTTTTATGTAGTTACGTGTTTGAACAAACTGCTTGCTTCAACTGTTCGCCTCTCTTTGCGAGGCTAGCAGTGCAATAAGCATCTTCGGCGCTCATTGTAGCCTAAGTCCCGCGTGCCTCAACTGCTTGCCTTGTTTTGCGAAGCTTGCAGTGCAATAAGCACCTCAGATCGGGAGGCTCGCAGGCGCCCCTCGCTGCGCAAGGGACGCAGAAGCCTAAGACGTGCATGCTTCAAGGGCTCGCCTTGCTTCGCGAGGCTTGCAATCGACTGCTCGCCTGGCTTGACAAGGCTCACAGTCATCACTCGCTGCACGAGGGAAGCAAGTGCGTTATCAACATCGCAAACGTCCCCAACACTGACAACTATTATAGTGATATTATTTCCTTTCTGTGGTGCTGTATTAAAGTAGATGCTAGCAGAGTGTGAGTTCCAGTAGAGTACTTCTAATAAAATTCTAGAAAACCCTAAGAATACATTACATGTAAGATAAATAAAGTTGTTACAAATTAAAAGAAAAATAACATGCAAAAAGAAGGAAAATAAAAGGATGATCATAATACATAATACATAATAGGTATTACCTATAACAATATAACTGTATTCCATATTTTATTGTAGACACCTTGTTAATAAATATAGTGAAGAACAATTAAGAATAAAATGTATATTTTATATGTCTGATTATTTTGCTTTACAATTCAATAAAGTGAAAATATAAACTATATTTATTAGAAAATATAGGTGACACTTGCCTTTTCCTTCCTAATCTCAGTTTTTTTCCAGAATTGCTGGTCTAATGTAAGTATGTTATGCTCAGCTCACATTAGCACAGTTAAAATATTTCTTAAATAAATGTGTTTAATGGGAAGATTAACAGCTGTGTATATATAAAATATCAGTTAAAAAACAGACCCTTTGTAAATTTAGTTAACTGCAACTGGTAAAGATAATGAATATAAAAGAACTACTGTACAATGAAAAAAATATATTTTTTTGAAAACTTTGAGTCTGACTATGAGCATAATTTACTTTGCATCTGCTTGGTCTGATGATTTGCCCTCTTTTCTTCAGTTTAATTCTAAACTTTGCAATAAGAAACTTATGGTCTGAGCCACAGTCAGATACAGGTCTTGTTTTTGCTGACTCTATAGAGCTCCACCACCTTAGGCTGTAAAGTACATAGTCAATCTGATTTCTATATTGTCCATCTGGTGATGTCCATGTATAGAGTCGTCTTGGAGGCTGTTGAAAGAGTGTTTTTAATATAACCAGAGAATTATCTTGACAGATTTCTACTAATCTCTGACAGGCTTAATTTGTACTCCAAGGCCACATTTGCCAGTTATTCCAGGTGTCATTTGGCTCCCGACTTTAGCATTCCAATCTCCTATGACGAGAAAAACATATTTTTTTGGTGTTATATCTATGATGTGTGGAATATCCTCGTGGAAATGGACGACTTCCTCCTCTTCAGCATCCGTGGTTGGAGAATAGACTTGGATCGCTGTGATGGTAAATGGTTTGCCTTGAATTTGAATTGAAATCATTCTGTCACTTATTGGGTTGTAACCGAGCACTGCTTCGGCCACCATTTGATTGTTTATGAGGGCTGCTCCATTTTTTCGGTGGGATTATTTATCACATTAGAAGTTCTGGTTGTTGTCTAATATGAATTGTCTCATTCAAATCCATTTGAGTTCACTAATTCCCAGGATATCATTGTTTAATCTTATTATCTCATTTGTGACAACACCCAGTTTGCCTTGGTTCATAGTTTTAACATTCCAGGTTCCTATGCTGAGTTGTTCTTTGCCGCAGCAGACATTCCTTTCTCATCCAAACACACCCAAAGCAGGGTGTTAATATGCAGTGAAGGAAAATAATAGATTTAGGACCTGGGGCTTTATTAACATTTATTTTTTCCAATCTCTTTTGGATTTCTTCCTGTGTTAACCAATTATTAGGTGAAGGGAGTGTAACCCCATTATGTTGCAGTGTCCTGACCACTGGTACCTCCCTTGTGTATACAGAAGAAAAAAACTTATTTAGCTCATCTGCCTTTTTCTGGTCACTATTTATCGGACAGCCTGTTTCCCTTTGTAGTGTTCCTATAGCCTCTTTTCTGTCCTACGTCCCATTACAGCAGGGGTGTCCAACTTCTGTCCTGCTGGGCAGCACACAGGCCTGGATTTGTGGATATCCTGCTGCAAGCAGGTGAGACTATTGCATCTCTTCAGTCATCCCGATTGACTCGCCTGTGCACAGAAAGCAAATCCTCAAATCCAGGGCTGTGTGCAGCCCTCCAGGACCAAGTTTGGACACCACTGCATTACAGTATATAAATACAGGCAGATCCCTTTTAACTCTGTAGATGTGTTTCTAGAAGACCAAGTGCTAAACGAAACAGTATTAAACGGGTCAATTTTAAAATAGAATAAATCACTGCCAAACTTGATTTTAAAATTAATTTCATGCCTCTTAGTGTTTTGGAATAATACACAAGCATCGAAATCGGAAATGTGTTATTTCCAATGGGGAGCTTTATAGTGAATCAGTGTTAAACAGGGTAGTGTTAAGCGGGGTCTGCCTGTAATATATTTTTTCCTTATACTCACGTAAAGCAGTCTCTAAAGAGATCTCTTCAAGCAAATTGGGAATCTCAAAGAAACCTTTCATGCCAAATTAGGCATTATAAAAGACAAACATGATAGGGATTTAACAGAAGCAGATTAGATAAAGAAGAGGTTACAGGAATACACAGAAGATCTATATAGGACGGACCCTAACAGCACTTATAACCTTAATAGTTTGTCTTATGAGCTGGAGCAAGACATCTTGGAGAGTTCATGGGATCCCAGTTGAACTGTTCAAACTTCTAGTGGATGATGCTGTGAAAGTGTTGCTTGCATTATACAAACAAATCCAGAGCAGTTCTTGTACTTCCTGATGCCAGCCATCTGCTTCTGGGCCAGTGAGGGCAAAAGGGGTGTGGTGTCAATTTCAGTCAGTTCCTGTTATCTAACAAAGACCTCTGACTCCTACCTGTTCTATCCATCACTACCACTGCCTCCACAGGAAGATCCAAAACACAGCCTCATGATCCATATATTCAGGATGTGATGCAACAAACACAAAATGGATTCCTTTATTCATAAACAGAGTGTTCAAATATTTGATTTACTCAAAAGAAATATTTCCATTGCATACACAGAAAAGAAAAGGAGGAGTGTGGAGTAATAGCGCACAAAACCTAGTGCAGTTTATCTGGGGCAACATGGTTGGTGATAATCAAACTATGTAACCAATATTTGTGACTCTAACCTTTTGGAACCTCGAATCACATGAGGTATTTGACTCGCGTCTGGTCACTAAATCCCATGGGTCGAACTGGACTTTAAACCATTTCAAGACAAGGATTTATTCTAACTGAGAAGCCACATAAATTCAGCATTGAAACTTGTTTTAGATTGTTGTTTTATCCTTATACATATAAACATGGTGACCAATAAATTGACAATATTTTAAACTATTTGATTAATCATGAGGTCTCTTTTACATATAGAGGCCTATACCATATATTCCACTTTTTTAGTAATTTCCTTAACAAATGATATGTCTATAACCATAAAAATTGGCAGATAAAATTGATGACATAGTATTCACATATACAGTAGATGTGCACACATCTAATGTTTGATATATACCTTCAAAAACACAAATATAAATATCCAAAATCTGATCAGGATCCAATGGAATGTAGTAGTCATAGGTCCATATCTCTGCTGAATACAGATGTGAAAATTTACGCCAAAATATTATCCTCCAGATTAAACTCTATAATTAAAAAAATAATCTCAATAGACCAGACATGGTTTTTAACAGGAAGACAAGGGGAATAAAATTGTATTATGAAGCAACTATGGTGTCTCATATAGTGAGATGGTATGACCCTATGGACACGTACTCTTGGAGCCACATTGAAAATCACATGGTATGAGGATTGGATCTTAAGAGACTAATATTTTTGGCCCTTCCAAAAAAGAACTAGATGAAGGATCAGGGGTTGTAAAGAGTATTTTACACTTCTGGAGGGAAATAAATGTTAAATATGACCTAGTATCCTTTCCAAGTGCTAGCCTATATCGCCATTAAATCAATTCACAAAAGATCTTGCCGCAATATCAATTAATCAGTGGACCATCTGGGGAATTGTTTACTTAAAAGACCTCTATATAGATCGTGATCTTGCAACCTTTGATCAATTAACAACAAAATGTGGCCTTCCGAAGAGATATTTGTTGAACTATGTTAAATTAAAATCTGTTTTATCCGATCATAAAATCAATCTTAAATCCAACCATTTCATGAAACCTCTTGAAAAATGTATAATAACAACAGATAGATCACATCTAATATCTAGATGTTTTGGTATCTTGAAGTTAACCCTTAAATATGGTAAAACGTCCAAAATGGAATCATGGGAGAAAGATCTAAAAAACGTATGGCCAGAAGAAACATGGTATAAAGCCTTTAGCATCAACGATAAATATATAAAACATTTCACATATAGTGAGGTTTTCTTCAAAACTCTCAATAAATGGTACTTGGTGCCTTTAAATTGTGGTCAGGTAGGGTCTCATGGGCATATATGGTGGGAATGCCCACTTATTCAGTCTTATTTGGGAAAAGTGCTCCTATCAAATATCCAATGTCTTGAATGAAAATATATTTTTTAATCCTGAATGTGATATTTTCCCTGCTGAACTCAGTGCCCAATCTCCAGCCTTCATCATGCAAGTTCTAATTGTATCTGAATGGTTTATTGTGAGAATTTGGATTCCAACTTGGAAATAAATAATTAATATTATATCGCGTAACCGTGACTTTGATCTATATCTTTTATCCCTAAATTTATATAAAAAAGATAAAACTAAATGGAAATTTGGGATATATTAAAAGCCTTAGATGGTTAATCTATTACATTTTCTTGTCCCCAAAGAGATATCTCTTCCTCCCTCCTCCGGTCAGGAGTCCCTGATGAGCACAGATCCCAACTAATAGGGACTAATGTATTTATTGATCACACAGTGATATTGTGATATAACTGTCAAACTGGATTGTACCTCTTTTATAATGTTTTGAATTCTCATTAATAAAAAAATAAAAAAAACACAAATATAAATACATAGAAGTAACAATCAAAGACAAAAGATTAATTCAACAAAGTGAAGATAGAACCCCCCCAGAGGGAAGGCTCCAGGCAGCAACCAGTTCCAATTCCACTCTTGGGATTTAGTGACCAGTGGCGAGTCAAATACCTCATGGGATTTAAGGTTCCAAAAGGTGAGAGTCACAAATATTGTTTATGTACATTTATTATCACCAGCCATATCACCCCAAATAATCAGCACTAGGTTCTGGGCGCTATCTCTCCCCTCATCTTCCTTTTTTTCTCTTCAAAAGCACCAAGACGCACTCGTGGACAGTGTTGATTTTAGACACCATATCAGAAAAAGCAGAAAGAGATACCACCCACACATTTTCTCATGCATCCATTCCTGAGCGCTAACTATCGCATTGGGATCTATCAGTCCCAAAACATATTCTCCTTTTTACACAGCTGCTAATGCTGTTAGTTTGTACATTCTTCAAAAACAAATGTATTTTTCTTGAAGCACAGTGGTCTTTTAACAAATTAGTAGTCAATTAGAATAATCAGGCATGTTGTCTCATCACCCAGTAGGAGAATGCCCTTAGACTAAATGAGACAGAGGACACTATTCGGTACAGTCAGTAACAGGTGGCTCTATTTGCTATGAGTAATCCTAATATTATATAGAATAAGACATCATGTATTACACCTATTGTAATAACTGTTTTTGTTTTTTTTATTTAGCAGTATTTATGTTGTCAAGTAATTATTCAGGTCTATTCAGGCTTGTTGGATCAAAGATTCTGTCTTAAAAAGTGGTTAAAGACAGGCATGATGCTTTAGACTGAAAAATCTTCTCAATCCCAGGATCTAAATTGAAATATTGGGTGTTCACATATTCTGATACCCAGGATCCACTTGTACCTATCCCCAGACTCAACACTCTTTCTCAAAAGCGATCTCTAGAAGCAACACAAGCATTGACCGACATACTCATGGTTCTTTAACATAGGTGTTCGTTTACTTCCCAGGAGATGTGGAGTCAGTTAATATAAGTTGATATGAAGGAGCTTAGGAGTGTCGGAGGTTATAAAAATCAAAGCTTTCCTAGATAACAGTGGATATAGTAAATACATCTTTGGCTGACAGATAGTGTTAATTACAGCTCTTGTTAGGAATTCTTTAGAACAAAGATATACAGTAATTTTCATAAAAGTGGCTGTTAGCTATCTCTGTGTTTATCATACCAGACATTCCTGCTAACAACTTTTTATGAACTTCTCATTTTAGGATTGAAAAAATAGAATAGTTTAGCTAGAAAAAGTAATTCAATGTTTATGACCATTTTTTTGTTTTCTGTTATTTCTGGATTTTTTTCGAATGTATAGATATTGCATGGACTCCAAAACAGACTCTAGCTAAACCCTTGTGTACCTATCTATAAATTAAGTAATCAGATATATAGACCAATCATTGATAAAATAGCACTGATCCCTGCTTAATATATGTAGTCCATTCTTTTCAATTTGTTAATATTGATATTGGATTTTGCCTTAACTTAACCCTTGTATAGCGCTAAGGAATATGTTAGCCCGTTACTAATAAATGATAATATACATATATATATATATATATATATATATATATATATATATATATATATAGTATCTCACAAAAGTGAGTACACCCCTCACATTTTGGAAATATTGTATTATATCTTTTCATGCGACAACACTGAAGAAATGACTCTCTGCTACAATGTAAAGTAGTAAGTGTACGGCCTGTATAACAGTGTAAATTTGCTGCCCCCTCAAAATAACTCAACACACCATTAATGTCTAAACTTTTGGCAACAAAAGTGAGTACACCCCTAAGTGGAAATTTCCAAATTGGGCCCAAAGTGTCAAAAATACAAAACTTGCAAAGTTTGTGCAAAGTAGCTCAAATCTATTTTCAAAATATTAAAAGTTGACATATTTGATTGAATTATATTAGTTCAATTCCAATTGTCTTTTAAATCCCAGTTATATACTTATGTATATATCTTTAGCTAGTTATTTCTTCTTGTTATTATAATGTAATTACAACTTTAATGTCTTGCAAATTTTCCATGAACTCAGATGGGAATGATTTGATAGTATTTGTCATGCACTGAACTGTACAATATATACTTTTTTTTCAGACTCCCACAACTCAACAATTTGGTCTAAGCCGGAAAATAGACAGATTTTATCTGAGACAGCAGACAGTTGCAATAACATATTTCTGTTATTCAGATTTGTTAAAACATGAAAAACAATTAATGTCCATATTGAGCCGCCAGTTTTAAAAGACACATGTTCATTTAAGTAAAGAGTAAGGTAATCTGAGAACTGACATATAGTTTGACATAACTAATATTATCCACAGAAGACCAAGCTTCTATTTGGAATTTTTTTAATACATACAAATTGTTATTGTTGAATAATGGCAGTTGTTTTTATTTGAAAATCATTGAGTAATGACTATTAAAGATTCATGTTCATTATCTTATTTGTCTGCAATTAAAGAGAAAGCCAACATTGAATCCCTGATGTATAGAAGTCTGAGGCCCTGGTATTGAAGACTAGAAGGAGGCAAAGTATAGGAAAAAGAAATAGAAAGTATATATAATCCAACCAATTGTAAATTGTATTGAAATAACTAAGTAAAGACAGAAAAGCCCAATTAAACAAACAGTGTCCTACAGAGTGATCTGATATCAATCAGGAAGACACTAGAGATCAGAGTTCATTGAACATACAAGACAAGATTAACCCCATATGTACAGGTCCACAGCTCCAATAATGACAAGCTAGAGCTCATAAAGTGCATGCAAAACAGTACATAGATGAGCTGTAAATGAGATTACAAGTGCATAGTCAAATTAACAACAGTCAAAGGAGTTATTACCAAAGTTCACTCAGCATAATTACAGATGGATTCCACCCTTGCTAAGGCTGATTGCCCAAAAAAACAAAACAACCTAAAATATTCAATAATAATACTTAAACTTTAATAATTACCATAATAAAAAATAAAAAAATAAAAACAACGACGATAGTTAAAAATATATACATATATATAAATGGTTAATGACCCCAGAGCTGCAGCTAATGGTCCTAAAACATAATAAACATGTCATAAGTGACACACATGAATGGTTTTCAGAATAGAGACAAGGCACAAAGTAACCCTAATCTAGAAATAGAGGAGCTCCCTATCTTGTCCTTTGCTATTTACTGCTATTTACTCTCTAAATAAATGAAAACCAGGAGCTAAATCCCTATGCTATGTGCTGGATTTTGCTCATCATATCAATTAAAAGTTGTGGTCACTTATCTTGTGGAATATACCAACAGGTCCACCGCTACAGCTCTGACGTCATCACCATGCAACACCATGCTTCTACAGAGCTAGAAAGTATAGGAAAAAGGCAACACAGCAGAAAATAATGGATTTAGTCTGCTATTTTTATGGAACAAGCACTTATTTAAAATTAGCACAGCACGAGTTTAAAATCTATTTGCAGATTGTTATATCTGATATTGCTTTATAGTGTCCCCTTCTTATTTTTCAAATATTGAATGACGCGGAGGCTGCACAGGCTCCCTGGGTCAGCCCGTAGCGTCGCGTGACCCAGCGGAGCCTGTGAGGCTATCAGCCAATCAGGTGCGTCGGAGGGCGTGTCGGAAGCCCGTTTCGCGCCGTTAAGCACAGCAGCGCGGTCTCCCGACTGTAATCCCACCCACCCACCCTGTATGTTGTTGTTAACAGATGTATATGGAGTATTCTTTTAAAAAAAAAAAAAAAAAAAAAATATATATAATATAAATACGAAATATTGAAATTAATATATATTTTGGTTAAAGAATTCGGAGAAGTGGCTAGCAGCGCCGTCTCCCGACTGGAATGGACGGAGGTCTGAGGTCCTGCAGCCAAAACTAAAGTAGGAAGGTTTAAATACTGAGATTCCACCCCAGCTTACCAGCACATAAGGGGATATACTTGTTGAGGCTATTCCTGCTTGTTTGTTTTCTTCCTCCGTTTTGTGTCTTTGTGTGTTTTGTCTACCTGTGAGTGTGTTTTGTCTGTGTGTGTCCCTGTGGCTGTGTGTGCCTGGTGCTGCTGCTTGTTGTCCCCCCTGTTTGTCCCCCTGGTAGTCTTAGTATGGATCCAGAAGGCTTAGAGGCTTTGCTGGCTGAAGTTAGGACCCGTGCCCTAAGCCAAGGGGTCAGGTGGGTGCAGGACAGGCTGGGACCTCCGATGCCTTCTGCGCTTGGAGCTCAGCACATTGAACAGGAACAGCCTGCGGTGGCTGGTGTCCTAGCCAATTCTGATGCCTCCAGGGAAATTTTTTCCCATCCCACCACTGTTGGGCTACCAGACCCCCGTCCATCGGGCAGCAGAGACACAAGAGATGGGGGGGTTACAGGTCAGGGCGGCCGGGACCCCATACCCCCCAGGCAGGCGAGCGCCAGGACCACGGGCAGTGGGGGTGAGGGCCTAGCACTCCGGCCACCACCAGCCAACTTGCCTAAA
Organism: Discoglossus pictus; assembly: GCA_027410445.1. Lineage (NCBI taxonomy): Eukaryota > Metazoa > Chordata > Amphibia > Anura > Alytidae > Discoglossus > Discoglossus pictus. Next base: position 409,425,046 of record CM050164.1, on the reverse strand, counting down.
GGTCCTAGGCCGCGACAAAGGTCGAGAAACACCCCTCTAACACCCCGTAGGGGGGGTGCAGGGGGTAAGAGAAAAGCCGGGAGTCCTAAAAAGGCTCCTACAGCCCCTCACGGCGCCAAGCAGACGGTCCCTGGGGTTTCCCTCAATAACAGTGCTTCTGGTACTTTACAGGGACGCCCAATTGGCGGTGAGAGGAGCATGGCGACGACGAGAGAAAGAAGAGATGGAGTGATCAGAGAGATGAATAGCCAAGACAGCATGGTCATGATTGATGACATGCCAGTGACAGCGGCAGTGGCGAGGCTAGGACGCCCCACTCGAGCTAAGAAGGCTACGAGCAGGTACAGTCCGCTACTATTCAAGCACACACCGCTAAGACGTAGCAGACTAGAGACGGAGGGCGAGACGGTTAGGCCACAGCGCAAAGGGTCTAAGAACGACCAACATCTGGATATTCCAACGCCCGAGGAAGTCTCAGGGGAACCCCTACAGGGGGCGGCGGAGGCAGTGCTAGCCTACTCCAGCCGCGCAGGCTTAGGTGACCAGGACCGTTCCTCAGATGAGGAAAGTCACAAGGTCTATGGGGGTACAGCCTGGTGGCGGTACAATGAGGAATTCCGGCAATACTTGGCCTCAAGGCCAAGCATGGCGTGGAGTGACAAAGCGGTGGCGTATTGGCTAAACATCATGACACCCATGAGAGTCACGACGCCCTTTCTGAGCGGGGCCGGTGGAGCTAAGGGCCCCACCCACGCCTCAGGAGCAGGCCTTAAGACCTGTTTTGCGTATAATGAGGGGGTCTGTAGATGGGCCCCTAACTGCAGGTTTAAGCACGCATGCTCGAATTGTGGAAGTGAACACCCCCTGTCTAGATGCGGTAGACCAAAAGAGGGAGGCAGGGGCGAACCTCCTGCAAAGGGGCAGGACGCCCATACGCCTCCCCGCCATGCTGCCGTGGCTAAAACGCTACAGTAAATTGGCAGGCACCGCCGAAGCGGCGCGCCTGTTGGAGGACGGTTTCCGAGAAGGATTCCGGATTCCATGCGGGGTCGACATTCAAGGTTTTCTTGTTCCAAACCTGAAGTCGGCCAGGGATTTCCCAGGGGTAGCTCAAGCTAAGGTGCTTAATGAGGTAAAATTGGGGAGGATGGCAGGGCCATTTGCGGCCCCGCCCATCCTGGGTTTAGTCGTGTCTCCACTTGGGGTGGTCCCCAAGAAGGAGAAGGGTCATTTAGGTTGATTCAGCATCTCTCCTACCCCAGAGGTCGTTCGGTAAACGATGGCATCTCAAAAGACCAGGCTACTGTGACTTATGAGTCATTTGACCCGGCGGTCGACCTGGTGAGGAGGGAGGGCCATGGGGCCCTTATGGCAAAAGTGGACATCGAGGCAGCATTCAGATTGCTCCCCGTACACCCGTCAAGCCATCGGTTGCTGGGGTGCTTCATAGACGGAAGTTACTTCGTTGATTTATGTTTACCCATGGGATGCTCGATATCCTGTGCTTACTTCGAGGCCTTCAGCAAATTTTTACAATGGGTCGTGAGCATCGAGGCGGGGTACAAGAGTATTACCCATTACCTGGATGATTTCCTTTTTGTTGGCCCAGCAGGAAACAACGCTTGCCGTTTCATGCTGGACGTGTTCACCGAAATCTGTACAGAGTTCGGCGTACCGCTGGCCCATGACAAGACGGAGGGCCCTACGGAACAATTGACTTTTCTAGGGATTCGGATTGACTCCTACAAAATGGAGTGCAGTCTTCCCTTAGAGAAGGTGGTGGACATGCAAGCGGAGATTAAGGCGCTACTGGGCGCGCAGAGGGTAACCCTTCGGCGGTTGCAATCAATATTGGGGAAGTTGAACTTCGCATGCAGAATTATCCCCATGGGGCGGGTATTCTGTAGCCGGATGTCACTGGCTTCTATAGGGATTGCGAAGCCGCATCATTTCTTAACAGTCTCTAGGGTTATGCGTGATGATGCGAGGGTGTGGGCGGTGTTCCTCGCCGATTTTAATGGGCGGGTGCTCCTTCAAAAGAGGGCGCCACCAGCGCAGAGCTAGATCTCCACACCGATGGGTCCGGACCGATTGGCTGTGGGGCTTATCTCCAAGGAGGAATGGGAAGAGGCGGGTTTAATGCAGAACCCTACATTCCTTGAGCTGTTCCCTATGGTGGTAGCAGTTCACTTATGGGGTGCCTGTTTCAGGGACAGGCGAGTCATTTTCCATTCGGCTAATAAAGGGTTGGTGGAGGCCGTGAACAACATCACGGCAGCATCCGTACCAGTGATAAGATTGCTCCGGCATCTTGTGCTATGTTGTCTTCGCTTGAACATATGGTTTCAGGCAAGACATGTGACAGTAGTGGAAAACGGAATTGCTTACGCCCTCTCTCGGTTTCAGGAGGACCGCTTCAGGGCGAACGCCCTGGGGGAGCACATCCCCGAGGAGCTTTGGGAGATTGGAGCTGTCAGGTAACGAGACTCGTGAGACAGTCTGTTGCCCCAGCGACTTGGACCGCTTATAGACGTGATGTGGGCAAAATGGGATAGTCTAGTGGCACTGGCAGGTGGTGCCACGACGGAAGAGACGAGCATAGGGATCCTGCTTTGGTACCTGCTGCGGTGCGCCGAGCAAGGCGAATCAAGAACCGTAGTAGGGAGACAGGTCACGGCGCTTGCTTTTATGTTTTAGCTTGCTGGGCAGAGGGACCTTACAAAGGAGTTTCTAGTGCGCAAGGTGGTGCGCGGAATGTTCAGCGGGTCGCAAAGGCCGGATAGTAGGCGGCCAATAACATTTGCGCTGTTGCTGAGATTGGCTCAGGAGTTGGTGGTGGTTTGCAGGAACCCCTTTGAATCCCTACTTTTCCGAACGGCTTGTTCCCTGGCGTTCTTTGGAGCTTTTAGGATAGGGGAGTTAGTTGCGAACAGTAGGCACGGAGTGTTGCCCATATGCATGTGTAATGGAGTACCTTAAGCAGCGACCGGCGGGACGGTGTTCGCTGCTGGTACACGCCGATGGAACGGCACTGTCAAAGTATAAATTTAAAAAAGTTTTAAAAAGCGCACTGCATCGGCTCGGTTTTAAGCAGTCCGACTTCAGAACACACTCTTTTCGGATTGGAGCTGCCACAGAAGCGGCTAGGTTGGGGTTGCCCGACGCGACAGTGAAGCGCATCGGGAGGTGGGACTCAGAACGTTTTCGGTCCTATGTAAGGCCAAATGCAGTGGTATAATGGTGTTGCTTTCTACTTTCAGGGGAACAGAAGCAACTATGGATTGTGGGCCATTCATACGTGTACTGGGCCCACAGGTTAGCCGCAGTTACCGAAGAAAAGGCACAACTGGGCTTTCCTGTTACGGACATGCGCGTACGGTGGTGTGGCATTCGGGGTCTGCAATGGGCGCAGCTCGACGGTCTCCTGGAAACTTACGCGCAGCGTTACGGTCAGCCCAGCGTGATAATAATTCATGCCGGCGGGAATGATTTGGGGACAGTTCCCATGAGACGGATGCTGAAAGTCATGAGACGAGACATTGAGAAGTGGGTGAAGAAGTTCCCTGGCATGTTCCTTATCTGGTCCGAGATGATTAAGAGAAGATCGTGGCGTAATGCACGCGACCCAGTATGTTTGGACAAGGCTCGACAGAAGATCAACCAGCAGATTGCGAGTTTTGTGAGGAAACAGGGTTTCGTTGCCATCCGGTATAAAGAGTTCGAACCGGTCGGTGCTGATGATTTTTTCGCGAAAGATAAGGTTCATCTTACGGAAATAGGGTACGAGTTGATGATGTTGGAGTTTAGGGAGAGTGTTTTGCGGGCCTTGGCTTTAATGTCCAGCAGGGGGTGATCGCAGCCTCGGGAGGCGTCCCTCGCATGCTCCGTGGCGGGAGGTGAGTTGCCCGGACCACTGGCCTAAGGGGGCGATGGCCCCACCTCACAGGGCGTGCTTAAAGATAAGCATTGGGGCTTTGGGCAGGGCTGAAAGCGTGAGGTCACTGTTCGTGGCCGGGCTCCTCCCCCGGAAGGAAAGGACTAAATTAGTCATTTAAATAAGTTATGGTTGTTATTTACATTGTTTCAAAATAAAGCTGTGGCCCGTTGTTTCTCCCAACTCAAGTTGTCGTGTCAGTTATTCCATTACCTAGCCTAAATGGATCATGCATGGGTCATGAATGACGCGGAGGCTGCACAGGCTCCCTGGGTCAGCCCGTAGCGTCGCGTGACCCAGCGGAGCCTGTGAGGCTATCAGCCACTCAGGTGCGTCGGGGGGCGTGTCGGAAGCCCGTTTCGCGCCGTTGAGCACAGCAGCGCGGTCTCCCGACTGGAATCCCACCCACCCACCCTGTATGTTGTTGTTAACAGATGTATATGGAGTATTCTTTTTAAAAAAAAATATATATATATATAATATAAATAAGAAATATTGAAATTAATATATATTTTGGTTAAAGAATTCGGAGAAGTGGCTATTGTATGTTGTGTAATGTTAATTTATGACTTGGAGGCGGGAGGTGAGTTGCCCGGCCCACTGGCCTAAGGGGGCGATGGCCCCACCTCACAGGGCGTGCTTAAAGATAAGCATTGGGGCTTTGGGCAGGGCTCAAAGCGTGAGGTCACTGTTCGTGGCCGGGCTCCTCCCCCGGAAGGAAAGGACTAAATTAGTCATTTAAATAAGTTATGGTTGTTGTTTACATTGTTTCTAAATAAAGCTGTGGCCCGTTGTTTCTCCCAACTCAAGTTGTCGTGTCAGTTATTCCATTACCTAGCCTAAATGGATCATGCATGGGTCATGTCTCAAACCAAGTAGTAGCTTTCTCCCCGAATCACACAAGAAAGTACAGCAAAAGTTGTTGGTCTATTCTTTTGTGATGCATTTGAGTGTCTTCAGTAGTAACCCCCAGAACACAGGATTCTCAGCTCAGTGGATTATTTACCCATGTTTATTAATTATTGACTGAAATCATCAATACCTTGAAACACTCTTAACTGTTTTGTGTGTATTTGTGTTATTGCTCTAAAAATCTTATTGCTCTAAAAATCTGATGTTATTATCTTTGATAATAATATCATCCTTTATTTATAAATTATAAAGCACAAACATATACAGTAGCTGTCAAGATATTGGACTAGCTGGACCAGCCACAAACAGGAACTCTCGCCGCCTAGGAACTCGCACCTTCTGTGGGTTTGGTTTTCTAAACACTGAGGTGGATTGAATCAAGATAGTACAATGTACTTCTCAGTAATAGCATACGACCAACATAACTCACTGTCTCTTATGGAGGAATCACAGCTCTACATCTTATAATTCAACCAAAAGTGGGAACAACTTATAGGGGATTTAATGGGCATCCACATTACTACGAATAATGGAGAACAGTAGAACACCAACACAAACACTGCACAACTTTCTGGCACACTCCAAATTCCTTCCCCGGCTCTAAGCAACCAATCACAGAAGTGCCTATGGCAACGGGTGAATGATTGTATGGCACAGTATACAGCTGGACAAATGAGTGAGAACTCCACACGAGAGTCCCAAGCCCCCCCCACACACACACACACACACACACACAAGGCCCCATGGAATAGGGACCTTGCAATCAGATACCGGACCTAGATGCCCAGACTGTATCCACAACGGTGAGTGGTAATGGTGATGAAATGGAACTCAAATACATAGATTATATAAATAAAATAAATATTAGATAGATGAAATAGGTTAGATAAAATTGGAACCGGGAGAGTGTAGTGTCACAGAGGCCAAGGTAGTTGAGGGTCTGGAGAAGAGGTAAGTGGTTAACTGTGTTAAATGCAGTTGAGAGGTCTATTAGGATAAGTAGGGAATAGTGCCCATTTTCTTTGGTCATCAGGGGGTCATTCTCTAACTAGATGGCAGAGGGTCAAGTAAGGAGTTTGACAATAGAAAATGGATTAGCTGGTTACAGACTATTGAAACTTGCACTTAAAGAGCCACTTAAAAAATAATGGCTGCTAAAATGAAAGTACATGCATAAATATACCTGATTTAAAATGCTTAAACTTTTTATTAACTCGATATTCAATGGTTAAGAAATTGGATAGTATCCCTTTAAGTATACTTTGCCTCTAATAGTAATTACATCCTCTATAGTATCATTCCTGATTGTACTGTAATATAAATAAAAATGCTTTAGAGAGTGAACAGTTTGCTTGTAAGTTCTTAATTGCCACTGTGGATTTTCATACTAAATGGTACTAATGACTGCTACCTAAACTGGAGTAGCTGTTAGTTTGTAAACTTCAAAGAGGATTGATCTCTATTATTTGTTACTGCTATATACTGCTTAATCAGTTGAGGAATTTGTTGTTAAAGTAGGCTATAACCATTTGGCCATTTGTTCAGTGAATTTCTTAGATTCAATTTTAAGATAATAAGAAGAGCGTTTTCTCGCTGCTACTGCTGTTGACCTCTTTGACACTATCAGCCTTATTAAATTGAATAGGGCTCTATATAAGCACATAGCATATTTTTTTACAGAAGATTTTAGTTAGTGAAGACATTGCTTTTGGAGAAAAGTTCACTAACTGAAAACTTCTGAAAAAAAATGATGCTCTGTGCTTATCTAGAGCCCTATTCAATTGGCCGAATCACAATTTAATAAGGCTGTATGTAAAGGTCAACCGCGTCATCATGACGCACCCGACGCCAGAGTCAGAGTCTTCAGGGGGTAGCATTAGCTTCTATTACAGTATATAGCAGGCATCTCTTTATAAAATCCAGAAGGATTTAATCCCTTGCCGCCCAGTTCCTACACCAATGGTATAATGAGTTTCTGGAGAAATGTAATAAATGACTTTGGAAATTTAATGACTATTATTCATAGTTTGTATGTATACATATCTTTATAATTTATCTTGCCCATTTAAAACTTACAGAAATCAGAGACAACATAAAAACCAAAAGCCTACTTTACCTTCATGATTATGAAAAAAATACTCCACAAAAATATACAGATTTGTGTTTTATCTGTAAAATAGTTTTCAAAGCACCCAGTAGTAAATAAAGATGATGTGGTGTTGCAAAACATTTACTACAAATTGTACGTCAAGGCAATACATTTGTCCATATGGAATGCACTTGCAGCTGCTCTATCAGCTGTGAAATATATCAGTTCACCTTTCTTATCTAATAGTAAATATTTTTGACAAAGTTTAACAAAAGCCAGACAAATAGCACAAACTCTCAATAAATACACTGACAAACATGATAACATTTTAAAAGATATTTCTTATAAAGGTTAGAACCAATGATATTTAACTTGCTATTGCAACTTAAATTGTAAGCTCTATAAAGAGCATGGCCCTCATATAACGGTGCATATATATATGTGATGTCTTGTCAGATGTGGAAAATGTCTATCTATTGGTTATTGCATTCCTAGTGCTATGGAATCTCCTGACACTAAAATTTAAAAAAAATATAATAACAATAATAATATTATTATTAAAATTGTGTTAGATAGCCCAGCAGATGATGTTACAGAGAGGAGTGTTCCACATGCAGTTTTTCAGTTCTGTGAGTTGGGAAGTTTCCTCATATTACGTTTTTAATATGAATGTGGAGCTAGTGTAGCCATGCAGATCTTCTTGCCATCTCACAAATGTTTGTTTTTGTGTTTGTTTTTTTGCTGCTTTCCTTTTCGCAGTAGATGCTAATTGTATATTTCAAATTCTCTGACCATCATTACATTTATACTTCGGCACTGCATCATTAACCTTTTGACTGTTCTGGTGGTAGCTATATATTTTTCTGATTTAAAAAAAAAGATCAAAATTGACCATTATATTTAAGAAATTAAGCTAACATACTGGGCATACCTACTATTGCATTAAGAGCATATAGGGATTGCATGGATAAGCTTTACAGTATGCTTCTAGGTTGTTCCCATATCCATTGCAATTAATATGATAATCTTTGGATTGCTATTTTTAAAGAAACGGATCCACCACACAAAAATAACTAGTCTATGCTTAGTCCTCTATTTCTTTGCTCCTCAACTTTTGTAATTTGCTGACATATAATCAGATCAGAGTTATAGATACATGTCGAAAAAATTAATCGTAATATTGTATTTTTCTTAATTGTTCATATTATTAAGGTTTATTTCAGGGGTTATCCAAATGTGGTACATTAATTGTTGTATGCAACAGTCCAGTACTAGTGGTAAAATGCAAAATACAGAAACAGTGCCATTGATTGTATTAGAAATAGCACTGATAGCTAGTGGCTGTAACACTAGTGACTGTTCTGAGGGAGATCCATTTGACTGAGTATAAATTAATCCACAAACCGGGGTGATAGACAGGAGGGATGTCTTCAACAATAGTGGTCAGTAGCAGATGGCTAGCAGAGTGGTTGGAATAAACAGTGCCACAAGCCAAGGTCACAACTGGAGAGCAAAAGTACTGAATAAACACAAATCAAAGTACACCATTGGATCAAAGAAATGTGTTTTATTATACAAAATGGGTGAGGGGGATATATAGTGGATTCAGTCATATAGAATTTTAGGGCCATATTAAATCCCAGCCCCGTAAGTCCAACATGAAGCACGGAACGGCTGTGGCCTTGAAATTTTGGCGAGTTACATTGCTATTAAATTAGAAGGGGCTGCGAGCTTGAGACGCAAATTGTAGCTCTTTTGTAGAACGTTGGATTTGCGGTCTTGTGGCCGATCAATCAAGGTAGACCGTAGTTACGAGTTTAGACGGAGCCAATGGAAAAAGAGATTGTTAGCGTTACAAAAAGGGGAGGGGAGATTTAAAGGTCCTACGGGCTTCAATTACAAGTTGCGATCGGACCCACATTCCACAATAATGCAATATTAATAAAACCGTAAATATAATATTCTATTACATGTGAGTTCCATCATATGTATTAACACATTGATTGCCGGGATCTATATATTACGGAAATTAAACATTAAATAAAGTATTTTTTGGGCCGATTTGCAAGCTTGAGAATGTTGTTATTCATTCCTAACATCACTTTCCCTTTTAATAAAAGTACAGTAGTGTGTTTTTATTTGCATTTACAGGGCTAGGTATTGGCTTTACCCCTGTTGCGAGTCCTCTCCAGCACACTTCCGGCTTTGGGCTCTATTTGCAAGTTACGGGCTAGCTCGCGGGTGACTTAGTTGCAATTTAATAGCATGATTGGAATTGTAGCGTTATGGGCTTGACAGAGCAAAGGATTTGCGGGGTGCGAAGTTCCCAGTTCATGTCCTGTAGGCATTTTTCGGCCCTTTTGCGGCTTACCCCGCAAGTCCTCTGCAGGGACGTTTACTAGGCTAATGTAATAGCCGTAACATGTAAAATTGGAGTTACGGGCTACGTTTTAAAGAATAGCCCCAATTTAATAGGGCTATATGTAAGCAACATGCAGCATAGTGCTACCCATGGCCCTCAAATACACAGCTATTTACAACATTTTAGATATTTTGCAATTGTTTTGCAGTGGAAACATTTTATTATTTTACTAAATGGCTTCTGTGGGTAGAAGGAGAAAGCTTCCATCTGCTATCATGGAGTTGAATTGTAACAACTCAAAATATCAGTGCTTTCCATGTGACTATAGGAAATAAACTAAAAGAACCATCTCAAAAAAGGACACGTGAAACTACAATAAAGAATAATTGCTTAAAAAGGTAAATATTTAAAGGCTGTATTTTTTTTTTTTTACTTTCTTAAAAATGTCAAGTTTGATGTTTATTTATTTCAAAGACCATATGATAAAATTTGGATTACATTTTTGAGGTGGGGTCTGATGGAGGCATTATGGAGTGTTAGAATGTCTGTTACAGGAGAGGGAGTCTGGGACAAGGCATGCCATAGCCAAGGTGTAGTACAGGAAAAAGTCATATATAGTAAATAAGTAGCAAGAGTGAAAGGAGGTGCAGTTGAGAGAGTATTCGGGAACAGCGATCACATATATAGTTGTGAGCATACGAGTTGTTGCTAACGCTTGCGGGCGCTCCTTGCCAGCAACTGCGACCCTCGCAAACTTTACGTCTTTACTTTTAACGCAAACAACATACAAGACACGTTACCACCCATTACGACCTCGCAAAAATCGGTCGCAACCTGCGGACATGAAAAAATGAAAAACACAATAAATACACACAACACATACATAAAAAGCTTACCTACAGCAAGAGGGAGCATCCAGGACCTCAAAAAATGAAGTTACACCTGAATTTAACTCAAAATAAAAGAGTTTAGACACTAAAAAGTTCCGCCGTACAAAACGAAAACGAGGCTACAGCACTCTAAACACGCAAAACACCACCAGAAACACGCAAAACACCACAAAACACCTACGGATATTCCGCCACAGATGCATACCACACATTACCTGCCATTTTAGAACAATAACTTATACAATGCGGAAGTACACAGCTACGCTAACGGTTTGGTCTCGCGCACGCACACTATTACACTGCACACATTTATCACGCTTACACAGCAGCTCCACACCACTAATGCTGCAGCAACATCAAAACAGATTGTCAGCTCTTCAACACAATGCTTCCTGCATACTGTATATTACTTCAAAATAGGTAAAGTATATTAATTTATTAATGTATTATTATACACCAAACAGCATTAGCTCACTTACAATTTCATTGCTGTCATTTTTTGACGTTGCAGTGTTCTCACTGTAATATTTGCTACTTTTTTATATTATATTCTGGAATATATTTAAAAAAAAAACTTTTAAAGGTCTCTCAGAGTGGTACAGCAGATAATTAGTGAGGTGATTAGAAAGGTGACAATAAAGATCATTCAAAGTCTTGAGTAATCAGGTATGATATGTAGTTGACCTATTAGCATGGCAAGGATCTAAGAAAGCCATGATCTTCATTGATTGTTACTTTCAAACATTCTTCTCAAATCACTGGACACTTGTGGAATATGATTTATACTTCAGCATAAAAAAAACTATTTCTAAATTATCAAATTACTTCTTGTCTTTGTATGCGGATTATACTTAGACATGTTATACCCACTGTCATCAGTAACAGGAATAACTCAAAGACGTATTCAGTTGTAACTAACAGCCTTATTTAATTGCGATTCTGCCAATTGAATAGGGCGCTATATAAGCACATAACATATTTTTTTTACAGAAGTTTTTAGTTTGTGAAGACCTTGCTTTTGGATAGAAGTTCACTAACTAAAAACTTCTGTAAAAAAAGATGCTATGTGCTTAAATAGAGCCCTACTAAATTGGCCGAATTGCAATTTAATAAGGCTGATTGGGTTTGATCTAACATTACTCAACAAGGCTTGCCCACCTAGGCCCTCATTCAATTGCAATTTGGCCAATTGAATAGGGGTCTAAATAAGCACATAACATATTTTTTTTAAATACGTTTTTAGTTAGTAAGCATCTATCCAAAAGCAAGGTTTTCCCTAACTAAAAACTTATTTAAAAAAAATATGTTATGTGCTTATTTAGAGCACTATTCAATTGGCCAAATTGCAATTGAATGAGGGCCCAAGAATGTGACTGCTACCAGGAGGAGAAATCAGTCAATTCATTCATTTAAAAAGCATAGGAACATCTTTAAATAGAAAAAAAACTTTGATAATATTTATTATTTGCACTTTATTTGTACATGGCCTTACAATGTCATCTGTCAATATTACCCACAGTTAAGACCACTCTACTTGTGTGGCAAACTACTACTTTAAGTAACATTAAGTTTTAATAAACTACTCTAGACTGGGACACTGTAATCCTAAAGCATTAGGTTTGCCTATAAGATGAAAAAGAATGTCATAAATTATTAAATATTTCAAACTGTTGTCTGCACTATAATAGTCATTATATTTCAATTACGTTAAGTGAAATATTAACTACATTACATTTTACGATAGGAATCTTTGACATGTTTTGTTAGCAGTTAAAATCTGCAAATAGTTGTGAAATTTTACAGACTCCAAAACAGACATATCCACAAAAATGTTAATGCTTTTGACAGAACTTGTCATTGGGAACAATTACCGGAGACTAACATATTTGGCATGTTCCCAAGGAGAGCTCAACGTTAGTATATTGATTTTGTGCACATCCCGTCATCACCAGATTTTCTACCTCTTTTCTATGCCATATATTTTTATCAATGAAAAGAGATTTTGTTCGAGTTAGGTGAAGTCAGTAAAAGTTAAGCTATCAAAATACCAGAGTCTTCTCACTTATATTACTTTTTATTCTGGTTCACATGCAATGACAGGAAGATTAACAAGAATGTAAACATAGAGTAAGCAAACTGCGTTACTATATTACAGCACATTCCTGTTATTGTACCATCATACCATAAATGTTATTAATCATACTCAGAACAAAATTGAAGCTATTTATCAATGTCTTGTAGCTGCAAATAAAAATATATATGTAAAAGGGATCTTAACAAGATTTAATAATGCAAAAATGGTCAAATGTCCATGTAATATTAATACTTGACTTGCCAGGTTCTGTGTTGTAGGTAAATATCAGTTTTCATAACTTTTAAATAGTAAAGATAAGTGTTTTTTTTTCTAGTTTACTGTTTTTTTTAAAAAGGATGGGGATGCTTACATGGAAACATTGCCCATTATCCATCAACATTCTTCAAAATAACATACTATAAATATGACGCTTTATTACACACTGTTGTTTGAGGCGGGCAATATAATTAAATAAACTTAGTTGAAACACTGCTATAAAATAAGAAATGACTAAAGAGTCCCTTTAAAGGACTACTATAATTCAAGAAAAAAAAATATTTTTTCAGGTAGTTAACAAACTAACAATATTAATAGCTGGATAAGCAATGCACATAAAACATGTTCAGGGAAATTCTTAATTTTTCAAGAGAAATCCATTTTGTGTTTGTTACATAACATCCTGAGAGCTGGATGATGGGTTTGTGTGTTTGTAGTTATCAGGAGAGGGAGGAGGGAACAGAACACCTTTGTTAATATAATTGGATAAGACTAGAATTTACACCACACCTCTCCCCTCACTGGCCCAGAAGCATATTTCTTGCTTAAAGAAATGGAGCTATAAATGTAAACGCCCTCCCACACACAACTTACACCAATGTAGCATGGATCCCTCCAGGGTCCTGCATAAAAATTATTTTTTACTAATTAAAAACTTGCCTTATAAATGTTTCCTGCTTAATTATGTTGTTTGTTCAGACTCAAAGTTTTTAAACATTTTATTTCATTGTACAGTTGGTCTTTTAAGTGAGCTATTCTTGAGCTTTTACAGCTCCATATGATGGCGTCCGTGGTTTGGCTGAATTCAAGTAATCAAGCAAAATATTTTACTTAGATTATTGTATGTATTTCAATATTTTGCCTTTCCTTTTCCCACTTACATGACTCCAAGGCTGGAATCTCCTAATGTATATGGTCCCATCTGCCTCCTAGCTGTTCTTTTTACCAGTTCACAAAACTCCAGAAATATGTACCATCATCGTTCAGTTAGTTGCTAATAGTTGAAAGATTGTTTTGGGTTACACCTTTCACCTACACCAACCTCAAACAGACACTTGTATTGTGTTTATCCATCTGGTAGATATATGGATTGCTGTCCAGTGAACCCATTTTCACGGCATTTATGGTATATTGAAAAGTGCATTACTGTCCTATGCTACAAGTAAAGTAAAGATGTTCCTTAAATCTTTTGTGTATGGCCCTGTTTGTAGCATCTTCCAATGCCTTTGCTCTATCATTGTAAATTTTGTTTGTTTAATTTAAGATTAATTCCTTGAATGCACTATTGCATTTGAATGTATTTTATTTTTAAATTCATCTTTCTAATTTAAATAATTCAGAATAAAACAAAAATACATAATTTACCCCCAGAAATTAAGTAAGCAATACTCTTATTAAGCATTGGAAATTCAGCCCAAGTGTTGACAGTCAAGACTCATTGGCTCTAATGTATTTAAATGTTTTTATCATATATCCCTCTTCTTTCATTCACACTATTCATATCAATAAGAGGATCAGGCACGGACTTTGGAAATCATTTGTCAAAGCAAATTCTCAAAAGACATAGAAGATAAAAAAGAAGTAGAACAATTAACAGGTAGAAAAGAGAAATTAAAGGACATCTGGTTATAAAATCATAGTAGCTTGTTCAAACTATACACAGCATAGCAGTTTTTGAATATGCTGTAATAATTCTGTTTTTAGCAAGCAACAGGAAGTTAAAGGTCAAATAGAAATAATAATTTCTTCAAATAACTATGACACTAATAGGTTTTGGCACACCATCCCCGTATTACATTTTATATATAATAATAAGCAACATACAAAGCAGCAGCTGCATCTATGTGTGGACCGCATATGTGGTAGATATTCTACTTAGGGAATGTGCCTGTCTAGGGTATCTATTAGTATATAACATTACCACCTTAGCAATGACAGCAAGTTGCTTCATTCTTTCCATAAAAGTTATATTTTAGCTAATTGTATATCACTCATTTTCTTGGCTTGAGATATTCATTGTGGTGCAATATTGTCGCTATTATTCGTCATTATTATTATTATTTTTATTAACTTTTATTTGTAACATGCCAACATATGCCATAGCGCTGTACAGGGGATAAGAACAAGGAAATATACATTATACAATATTCACAAATGCAGAAAATGGAGGGCCCTGTTTTGAGCTTCGAATCTTGTGAAAAGTGCTTTTTCCAAAGCACCCTACAAGAATGGAAACTCGTCTACTTACAATGTAAAGGGAATGGAAGCGGCAGAATTCTGGGGAGGCGAAATGGAATAGCAAGGTTTAGGAGGAAGTGAGAGTTTACATAATTAGGAAAAGCTAAAATATTATTCAATTAGTTGGAGAGGGAAGGGATCAGATGTATAGTGTAGTGGTCATATAATGTAACCTGCAGATGGGAATGTCAGAAGACACATAGTTTAAACACAGCTTGAATAAAATTAGCTCATGGAGAATAAAAGAGAAGCGGAGGGCATGAACGGAGAGATGGTTATGGTAGCATCTCTCTTGATGACAGCATCACAAGGATGGAATATTATAGAATAGACAGGAACTTGAGGACTGGAGCAAACAGTTAGCAGACTGGTATACAGTATATGTATTACAAACTGCAAACTGCATGTACATCATGGATACAATCAGCATAACAAGAAGTTAGAAACATAGGCCTCAATTCAATTGAGCTATTGTTGTTTATGGGAGCCCATAATGGAACCCGTAAACTCATTTGCTATTCAACTGGCGTCTTTCTGCAAGCCGCAAACGATCTACGGGTTACAGGCTGAAAATACCTGCGGTTGTCGAGATCGTAACTTACTACCCATCTAAGCCTTTGATCTTTCATGCCCAAGAGTTACAAACGCAAATCGCTATTCAATTGCTACACTTCCTCAAGCCCGCAAATATTTTCACACCCGTAGATGTCAAATGTAGAAGAAAATCCTACGGGTACCAGAAAGGACTCGCAAGGGGGTGAAACTCCTGTTCGTAGCACTGTAAATGCTAATTAAAAATTAATGCTGCACTTTAAAAGATGGGGAAAGCTTCGAAATCTGCAATCAAAATGTTTTTTTATATGTCATTTCAGTGTTATATCAATCTCGGGAATCAATGAGTTAATACATATCAGGCCACCCACATGGACTATAACAGTATCGCCATAAATTTTTATTATTTTGTACATTGCAGGATTGCGAGTCTGATCACATAAGGGACCTCTAAACGTTTGACATGTAACCTCCATGTTTTACTGACTTAATGATGAAGGCCTCATTTTCTATTGGCTGTTTCTAAATCGGTAGTTAAGGCCTTGATTAATTGATCATGTTCACGCTCTGAAATGCTACTTATGATTGCATGAATTACAGTTTAGGCTTTCATCCTGTATGTTGAGGGCTTGTTCAATTGAATCACTCTGTAATTGTAGCAAATTTCAAGCCTGTAGACATACAGTCTGTAGGAAGCAATCTGTGGGCTTGCAATTGAATGAGGCTCTTAATGTCCAAAAACACACAGACACAAGTCTCCAGAGATGCCAAAAGAAATTAGTATAAATTGGTATAAATCCAACATACAGTATTATTATTAAGGTTATTAATTTAAACAAAACAAGAAAACTCTTAAACACTTGTGGTTGTGGTAATGGATCTTTTTATTTGTGTACTTGTCCACAAGGGAGCCCACAAACCTTCATTAGAAGGTGCTTTTGGGAAAAAAGAGGTCTCCCTCCAAGCCGTGGAGATAGGTTTCCTCCCTGTGGCCTCACTTCCTTACCGTTGAATTTTTGAAATAGTACTCTTGTCTACTGCAAGGGTGGGAAACCTTTTTCTCATTGACATCTACTGACCCATAATGGAATTTATTGGTGGAGGTCACACCAAAATACATCTTACAAAAATCCAAACCTTTCATTATTTTTTTGACTAACACTTTTTCTCCTTAGTGAGTCTTCTGGCACCATTAACTCCCACACCA
The DNA here is from genome assembly GCA_027410445.1 of Discoglossus pictus. NCBI lineage: Eukaryota > Metazoa > Chordata > Amphibia > Anura > Alytidae > Discoglossus > Discoglossus pictus. The sequence continues at coordinate 409,408,512 of CM050164.1, read as the reverse complement.
CCCACAATCCATTTTAAATCTCCCTCCTCATTCCTTTCTCTCCCTATATCAACATACCTGTAAATTTCCCATCTCAGCTGATAATTGACCAATGAGTTTGATGCTGTAAATTCTTATCTATTTAAAATGGTCCTCTTGCAGTAGAACTTAACGTATACATATACATATGTACTTGGTCAGAACAAATCCAACCTTGGACTGAAGGTTTCCTACCATGCTTTACAAGACAAAGCACATATGGAAAGAACAGAGGGGAAATATGGCAGGAAAGAAAAGTCTATATTTGAATCCATGGTTGTTACACCAGTAAACTGAAAGTTCCACTAAATACCATTGATGGTTTACATAGCAAGATTTAACTACTGATCTGAAAGCATGGATGGGTGATATTTGCATGCTTCTATGCTGCAGTGCTGTTTTAACAATTGACTTTTAGGAACGTTCTCTAAGAATGCATGTCAGTAGGTTAATTAGTAGTAATGTTGTGTCTTGGTGAGTACTACTCCTCCTCTGCAACAAAATATTTTCTCAGTTTAGTTAAGCAGGTTTCATGCAATGACCTTTGCCACTTATATACAAAATCATTGTGATTAAAGTATTTTTTAATGACTGAGCATTAACAACAGAGGCTGTTAAATGGCAAAACAAACAGTTTTCTGTGAGAAGTTAATGCAGAGAAGCGTAGTTCTTCGTAAAAAATAACATCAATGTCAACTTTCTCTTAGTGAATTTAGATAATTTAGGCCATGACCATAGGCTGCAAATGTACAGCAGCTTTTCACATTAATTGTGGTTTCTAGGACAAGCTATTTAACATCAGAGTGATCCAAGTCTATTCTCCAACCACAGATTCTGGAGAGGCAGAAGTTGTCTAATTCTACAAGGAATTTCAACATCTTGTAGATATAACACCAAGAAAATATGTTAATCTCATTATGGTGGTTGGAATGGTAAAGTAGGGAACCAAAAGATACCTGTAATAATGGGCAAGTTTGGCCTTGGGGCACAAAATAGCCTCAGAAACAACTCTACACATGGACATCACCAGATGGAAAATATAGAAATCAGTTTGACTATATATTTTGTAGCCAAAGATGGAGGAGCTCTATACAGTCAGCAAAAACAAGATCTGACTGCAGCTCAGACCATGAGCTTCATATTGCAAAGTTTAGTATTAAACTGAAGAAAAGAGGGAAAACCATCAGACCAAGCAGATAAGAAATAAATAATATCCCCTGGGAATATGCAGAGGAGGTAAAAATAGATATAAGTTACTAGACATGGAAGACAGAATTCCTGAAGAACTTTGGAAGAAGTTTGACATTGTCCAGAAAACAGCAACAAAGAATATCCCCAAAAGAAATAAAACGAAGAAGTCAAACTGGCTTTCTGATGAGGCTTTGAAAGTAGCCCAGGAGAGAAGAAAAGTTAAAGGAGATAGGAAAATATTTGTGCAGCTCAATGCAGAATTACAGAGGATAGCAAGAAGAGACAAGTAGACATTCTATAATGAGAGATGTAAAGAGATCGAAGAAGATAACTGAATGAGAATGTCAAGAGATCTCTTCAAGAAAATTAGGGATCTCAATGGAACCTTTCATGCCATTAAGTGGGTGTAATAAAAGACAAAAATGGTAGGGACTTAACAGAAGCAGATCAGATAAAGACAATGTGACAGGTGTACACCCAAGATCTATACAGGAATAATAAAGCATTGATAACTTCAATAGTGTATTAATGAGCTAGAGCCAGACATCTGGTAGAGTGAAGTGAGATGAGACCTAGGAATCCCTGCTAATAACAAGGCTGCAAAAGTTATAGAGCCTTTGAAAAATTTGGCAAGTTCTTAAAGATTTGGGAGTACCAGTCCATCTAATCCTCCTCCTGAGGAATTTTTATGTGGACCAAGAAGTCACTGCCTGAACCGAACATGGAACAACCGAATGGTTCAAGATTGTGAAAGGGATTGTATATTGTCACAAGGTCTCACCTTAGTTATTCAACTTATATGGTGAATACATCATGCGTAAGGCAGGGCTGGATTAATCCAAAGCAGAAATCCTTATTGCTTGGAAAATATCAATGACCTCAGATATGTGACAATACTACTCTGATGGCTGAAAGTGAGGAGGAACTAAAGGGAATATCAATGAGAGTGAAAGTAGAGAGTGCAAAACTGACCTGCTGCTTAACATTAAAAAGATGAAGATCATGACATACTGCAATCTCAGTTCCTGGCAAATAGATGAAGAAGATGAAGAGGTGAGGCAGTTACAGATTCTAAGGGCTACAAGATCTCAGCAGAGGGTGACTGAAGCCATAACATTGAAAGATGTTTGCTTCTGGGCAAGAAAGCTATGTCAGGTCTGGAAAAGCTATTAAAAAGCAAAGATATTACACTATCAACAAAGGTCTGCATAGTTAGAAATATGGTATTCCCAGTAGTACCATATAGATGTGAGAGGTGGACCATAAAGACGGCTGAGCTGTGGTGTTGGAGAAAACTACTTAGCGTCCCTTGGACTGTAAGAAGGTCCAACTAGTACCATCAGTACTTCAGGAAATCAAGACAAACTGTTCACTGGAAGTTATGATGTTAAGCTCAAATATTTTGGCTATATCGGGAAAAGATCAGATTCCCTAGTGAAGATGCAAAAGATTAAAGGCTCAGAGGGCAGTGGCTGACAGATGCGTCTGGTGTGCAGTAGTTCATAGGGTGACAGAGAGTAGGACCTGACTAAACAACTTAACAATAACAGGATACAGATAGTGCTTATACTCATAATTATGACTAATTACTAACTCACCAACTTCCAATATAATAGGAATCAAATAAAATGATGTAGTATACATATCCATAACGTTTGTTGCAATGTGAGCAACTAACATTATATTTACATTATGTGCACCAACACATTACTAAATTCCTCTTTCCAATGACTGTGGCACACATACAGTTGGAATCATTGCAAATCATGCAAAGTAAAAAAAAAACAGGTGATTTGCTGGCCTCAACTAAAAACATTAATGTCAGTAAAAGGGGCTGTTGTGATCTACTGCAGCTCTTCACAGCAGCTCGAAGTGAATCTCCCTTGTGTGTTTTCTGCATCACTAACAGCAAGGGCTTATTTAAATAAATATTTTGATAGGCTGATCAGGGCTGTGTTTCTGCCTAGGCCCATAAGGCCCAGGCCTAGGGCAGCACATCTTCAGTGACAGCAGGTGGCCGGAACATACATACAATTTATGTATATGTTACGTGCACAGAAATGTGTAATCATATTTCAATCAACAGTCTGTAAGTGTACTTGATTTGTTCTGACATACTATATATATATATATATATATATATATATATATATATACATACACACACACATTTGGTTACCAGGTTACAAACTAGATACAATCCTGAGAACGTCTTTAGGTCCGTTATGTATGCAACACGAATGCCTGAATAATAATAATAATAATAACAGAACTATAATTGCTCATATGTGATAATAATAATACAGTGTAATCACATATAATAGTTGTGGTAATTGTGAGTTTGTCTGTAACACTATGTTAAAAGTTCAGACAAACTTGCAATTACTACAACTATAACTCGCATGTTGTGAGCTGCGCATGTGCAATGCACGGCGTGCGCCCCCATGCGCATTGAACTGGGGGTGCATATGTGCAATGCGACCACTGGGAGCGGGAGGGAGGCTGAAAGGAGACACAGGGGAGGGAGAGGGGGGGGGGAAGGAAAATACACGACCCAAAATAAGTATTTTCTTAGGGAGTTTTGAAAATCTTTTTTTTTTTTTTTCTATGCTTTAGAGTTTGAGTATATAATTATCTTTGGTTATAACACATAATGATGATCCAATAAATAGCACCAATTGTAATAAATTCGTTTTTCCAACCATTAACATTAATTGTTTTTTTTTTCTTCACATAATTAACAACTAAATCCTTATTTCACATATCAAATTATTTAAATGCCTTACTGCTTTGTTGATAACAGATGTAGCCAAACTCTTACCTAAATCCAAGCGCATACTTGGTCCAAGTACAAGGTCGGCAGGTTATTATAGCAGTCAGAGTCATGCACTAAATATGTGTGTTTAAAAAGAACATCAAAGACCACCACACATAACTAGGGGTTACTCTGCCTACATGATCTACCCTCCACATCAATCCATGATGAGTGAAAACAAATTGCTGGATTAGAATGTGCGCTCTGTGACGTGACAGCACAGCTGGCATATATCTGATATTGAGAGTGCCTTTAAAGTTTTATTGAATGTGTGCATTGAAGGTTTTATGCTGACATGCTCCCAAATTCTGTATAGTGATTTCTTAATATGTTTCTAAAGGCAAGAGGAATTTGCCACACACTTGGGTTGATTAATACAAGATTCAGTGCTCAGAATGTAAAACAACCTGTAGGCACATTATACAACATTAAATCCACATAAAATATTCCTAAACTTTGAGTAGAGATCAAAAGGGAATTTATATAAAAATGTCAAACAATACATTTATAATTTAGTATACTAAAAAGGCACAATGCATGCAGATTTCTTCTTACCACTGATTTAGGCTGAATTGTGCTGTGTGTGTAGAACTAAAATAAAGTTACATGTAAGAGTTAAAGTGCCATTATAATTTAGGCAAAAATGTACATGTTTGCAATATATACAACAAGCTAATACCATTAGCTGCTGTGTAAATAATGAGCATGAAGACTTCGGAAGACTTAGATCTATCTTTGTATCTATCTATCTATCTATCTATCTATCTATCTATCTATCTATCTATCTATCTATCTCCCTATCTATCTATCTATCTATCTATCTATCTATCTATCTATCTATCTATCTATCTATCTATCTATCTATCTATCTATCTATCTTGTTATCTATCTATCTATCTATCTATCTATCTATCTATCTATCTATCTATCTATCTATCTATCTATCTATCTATCTATCTATCTATCTATCTTGTTATCTATCTATCTATCTATCTTTTTATCTATCTATCTTCCTATCTATCTATCTACCTATCTATCTATCTATCTATCTATCTATCTATCTATCTATCTATCTATCTATCTATCTATCTATCTATCTATCTAGAGGTGTGTTGGAAAAGGAAAGAGTGAAAAGGGGTTGAATTTGAAGATTTAGCATTTGTCATCTACCTCTGTCACCCACACATGCTCAGAAGCACATAAACTGCAACTCTGCTCTTGCAGAAATATAAAAAACAATTGTGTACGCCATTATCATGGGACCAGCAAAGGCATCAACTTAAACTTATAGTTTCTAATTTTGCCATGCAACTGTTTAGAAGTGATTCCTGGAGCACATTTCTTTGTATATACTGAAAACTTTATATTATGTTCCTAGCATAAGTTCAACTTTCTAGTGGTATTTCGGTTATATGTGTAGTATGTCATGGTTAAAAAATATAATGTATGCAATAAAAAAATACTATTGTGTTCATTTTGATCCATGTTTACCGTATATACTCGAGTATAAGCCGAGTTTTTCAGCCCTTTTTGTAAGGCAAAAAAGGGCCCCCCTCTGCTTATACTTGAGTCACTCCCCCCCCCCCCCGTGTCTCTCTAACCCCCCCGTGTGTCTCTAACCCCCTGTGTGTCTCTCTACCCCCGTGTCTCTTTCCCTCCCCCTATTCAACCTAAACCCCCCTCAACCCCCCTCCTCCACCTAAACCCCCCTAAATACCTCCCCCTCTCCCCTCACTTACCTGCTTGTGCACAAGCAGGTAAGTGAGGGGAGAGGGGGGAGGTATTTAGGGGGGTTTAGGTGGAGGAGGGGTATTGAGGGGGGTTTAAGTTGAGGAGGGGGGTTGGGGTTGAGGGGGATTGAGGGGGGAGGTTGAGGGGGGTTGAGGTTGAGGAGGTGGGTTGGGGTTGAGGGGGGTTGAGGTTGAGGATGGGGGTTGAGGGGGGTTGAGGTTGAGGATGGGGGTTGAGGGGGGTTGAGGATGGGAGGATGAGGATGGGGGGGTTGAGGAGGGGGTTGAGGATGGGGGGTTGAGGAGGAAGGTTGAGGAGGGGGTTGAGGAGGGAGGTTGAGGATGAGGAGGGAGGATGAGGAGGGAGGTTGAGGATGAGGAGGGAGGTTGAGGTTGAGGAGGAGGGGTTGAGGAGAGAGGATGAGGAGGGAGGTTGAGGATGGGGGGATGAGAAGGGAGGTTGAGGAGGGGGTTGAGGATGAGGAGGAAGGTTGAGGAGGGAGTTGAGGTTGAGGTGGGAGTTAAGGATGAGGAGGCAGTTGAGGATGAGTAGGGAGGTTGAGGATGAGGAGGGAGGTTGAGGATGAGGAGGGAGGTGGAGGATGAGGAGGGAGGTTGAGGATGAGGAGGGAGGTTGAGGAGTGGGGTTGAGGAGGGGGATAAGGGAGGGGGAAGAGACACAGGGAAGGGAGATGTTGGAAGAGACACAGGGAAGGGAGAAGAGACACAGGGAAGGGAGATGTTGGAAGAGACACGAAGAGAGAGGGGGACACAGAGGGCACAAGAGAGACACAGGGGGCAGCACATTTCCCACCCTCGGCTTATACTCGAGTCACTCATTTTACCCAGTATACTCGGCTTATACTCGGGTCGGCTTATACTCGAGTATATACAGTAATTATATTGAAATACTTTATTTTCTCTTTTTATACACACTGTATCTCTCCTACATAAATAAATAATTAATAAGTCTGTCTCTCCACACAAAAAATATCTGTCCTTCTCACATTTCATTTCCCCTCATGCCCAGATATTTTTATTTCCTTATGTCATTGTATTTTCATATGTGTACGGTATTTTTAATTGGCTATGTTAACAGCAGGGCAATCTGTAATACTTTCTTAAAACAAAGCTTGCACTTGTATATTGTGCAGGAACACACAGTGCTCTGCTTGGCTACTAACTCATGCCATGTCTAAAATATACTCACTATAAACTACTAGAAGGGTTACTGTCAAATGTAAGCTCATCTTTGCACAGGTGATAATTCATTTTGAAATCATGCTGTATTTTATATTTATTGGCAGAATCTATGTATGCTATCACAGCGAAACATGCAAAAATGAATTTTGCACAGATCCAGAAAAGGACATAGACAAGTTCCTGTTTTTGTTATGAAAGTAAAATATTGGGTAAAATAGGTAGGGTATGCACACAATCAGATTCTTATTGTCTGTAGATCAACTACTCGGAAAATATAACATGGAGAAGACCATACATATATTATATAACAATAGTGTATCATAGGTTACTCCACACATACCCATTAAGCCTGATTGTAACAGTAGAGTGCCATTTTTTTTATTTATTATATTAGCAATTTTTTTTTTACATATTATCAAAGTTGTGTATTCATCATAACTCTATCATTTGATAACTACAAACTCTTTTACACATAAAAGCAACCATTTTGACTGCGGATAGCAAGCTCTAGACCTATCTTATCTACACATCTTATCTACAAAACAAACAAGCACTATTAAAGTATCAAAACATATAAGATCTAATCTCAAGATACTGACCTAACTGCACCTTAAATCTGCCCATGAGGTACATCTCTCTTCACACATCATTACCTCCTCACTCGATTGTCTCCAAGACTTTTCTTGTGCTGCCCCTACCCTGTGGAATTATCTACCATGTTCTGTCAGACTCTCTTCTACTCCTCACAGCTTGAGACATCATCTGAAGAGAAACCTATTTAGAAAAGCCTACCAACTTGTTCCCTCAGGTATTCAAATAATTCAATGAACACCTTCAGTGGATAAATCCCATGGTCACAAATAAGCAATATTCTCCCCTTTGTCTCTATACTCTTAACCCCCTAAGATTGTAAGCTCTCCGCACATTCTGTACCAATCTGTAAACGTCTGTTATGTTTGTCTTCTGTATTCACTGTCTCCCCTGTACTTAGCACTACAGAGAATGCTGGGGCTTCATAAATAAATATTATTAATAATAATGTAATTGTTTAACTATTAGATACAATTATATTTTTTATGGCTTGCTTATTGGGACCCCAGTGGTATCTCAGCGGTATAAGATACACTCCAGCATGGAAACTCACTTTAATATAACCAAATGGATATCTTTTCTCACATATATATCCATAATCCTCTCCCAGGTGACAAAGCAAGGACAAAAAAAATAGCAGAGGCTGCTCAGTAAGGCAGGATAACATATAATAGTTAATAATTTAAAGGCTATATTTATTTTTCATTTCCTGAAATAATTTTGCTCTTTGCCAAGGTAAGTTCTCCAAGTTGTGTATTGGGAACGCCATTGCACTTTTGAGTTTAAGTGATAGAGGGCAATATAAACATGCTATCGAAAACATGAACTTTTATGAGAAAAAGGATACTGGAATTAGTTGGTATCCCATTTTTAGGAAGCTCTACTAATTATTACTAATTATTTTCACGGCTGGCAACTGACTTCCCTCCAGTTGCCTATTTACAGCAGGATTTACTGGCACAGCCTGTGGAAATGTGGCTAATACTGACTGAAAAGGATAGGAGGAGGTCGATCACGTAACAAAGCTTCAGAGTAAATTCATGGAGCCTCATTCAATTGAGATTCGGGAGATCCGGAGGCCCATGAGTGAGGTCGCAAGCTACTTTGTATTCAATTGGCATCTTTTTGGGAGCTTGAAATAATGGTGATGGTTAACCTCACATTTACAGCCTCCAGAAGCCTTTGATCTGTCACTTTCGCAAGGCTAAAATCGCAAATCACTATTCAATTGCTCAATTTCCCCAAGCCTGCAGATGTATTCACACCCGTAAATTCAAATTGAGGAGAAAATCCAACTAGTGCTAGAGAGGAACCACAAGGGGTTAAACACCTATTCGTAGCACTGTAAATGCAAATAAAATATCAATAGTGCACTGTAAATAACGGGGAAATCGATGATAGACATTAGAATTAGTTGCACAACAGCCTCAAGCTCGCAAATCATCAGGAAATTAAAAAAAATGCTATGTGTAATTTTGGAGTTAAATCGATCTCGGGTATTGGCATTCTCGGGTATTAGCATTCATTTTCATAATTCTGTATTTTTAATTGTTTGCGAGTCTGATTGCATAACGTACCCCAGAACCAAATTGATTGACATGTAACCTCCATGTTTTACTGCCGTAATAATGACAGTCTTATTATTTATTGGCTGATTTGAAATGGGAGGTTACGGGCTTGTTTAATTGATCATGTTCCCACCCTGAACCACACTGCACCAGTGCATGGTTTACAGTTTTGGCTTGGGGCCCGTAACTTGCGTCCTTGAGCAATTGAATAGCATTGCAATCAAAGACGAACCGGAGCCCGCAACTCCCTCGGAGGCATTTGGCTGTCTGCGATCGAGTTGCGGGTTTCGAATTGAATGTGGCCCATGAAATCTTGACCCTTCAGGGGTTCTCTAATTAATCCTAATCTGAATGCATAATAACACAAGATTGCATATGGATGTAACAAACATAATACATGAATCTAATAATACAAAGCCTTTCCAATTTAAACTAGACCTTATACTGTGTATTTAAAATGCATCTAAAAGTAAATGGTTAAAAAAAAAAAATATTAGGTCAAGAAAAAAGATCTGTTAATTAGAAATACCTATATTTTTGAAAATTAAAGTCTTTGTATACTATGTTAAGAGACCATGGTTGAAAGAAAGCAAACTGTGTGAAGTGTTTTACAACACTCTTCTCACAGAGAATATAGTGAAATAGTAAAATGCTTGTGCTTTCATCTTCTATTTGTGACAGCTGGTCAGGGGCATATTTAGATTTTATGTTGCCCTTTTATTATTATTATTATTATTATTATTATTATTATTATTATCCGTTTTTGTAACAAGCTAACATATCTTTGAGCTTAGAATCTGACGTACATAGAGCTTTCCCAAAGTACCTGACAATATTGAAAACTCGCAAACTTGCAATCTAAAGGGTTTGGGTGTATTACAGGAGCGTGATAGATGCATTGTGTATCTCAAGGCTAAAGTTTTTGTGAGTTTTTAAAGGTTTTAAGGCAGAAAGATAGTCTAGTGGAGTGAGGCAAGCTGTAACAAAGAGAAGGGGCAGTAGGAGAAAGGTCCTGAAGGTGGGCGTGAGAGGAGGTGATAAGAGGGGAAGAAAGAAGACGGTAGAAAAAGCAGAGCAAAGTGGGCAGTTGAGAGAAGGAAGCAGAGTGAAGTGGGCAGTTGGGGAAGTATTTTTGAAACAGAGATAAAAGGGGGTGCACTGTTGTTGAGGTCATGATTTTAAATTTTATTCTGGAGGCTATTGGAAGTCAGTGGAGAACCTGACAGAGAGGTGCTACAGACACTGAGAGTTGTTCATTATAGATTACAGTAGAGACAGAAGAGTGATGGGGAGGCCAGCAAGGAGCACGTAGCAGCAGTTGCGGCAAGATATCATGAGAGAATTTATTTGAATTTTAGTTGTGTCTTGTGTAAGATAGTGATGGATTCTGGAGATTGTTTTGAGGTTAAAAATTTCACAATTTTGTGACTGATTGTATGTGAGGAATGAAAGAGAGAGTATAGTCCAGTACACCACAAGACAATGGGCATGGAAGGTGGGAGTGATGTTGGCATTGTGAAAAGTGAGAGATATTTGAGGAGTAGAAGCTGTAGTAGAGGGTTGGAAGATTAGGAGCTCAGTCTTTGACATGTTGATTTTGAGTTGACGGGCATGAAGGAGGATATGCTTGAGAGACAGTTGGCAACTTGTGCTATAATAGAGGGGGATATATCTGGTGCTGAAAACATGGATGTAGGAGCCAAAGAAAATCTGTGTGTGTGTGTGTGTGGGGGGGGGGGGGGGGGTGCTACACAACTGCTTCTATACACATAAACATACACATTGAAAAATCTGGGGGGGATTTGTCCCTCAGTCCCCCCAGTTGCTACACCCATGTCTGAGAGGTAGATTTGGGTGTCATCAGCAGTAAGATAATACTGAAATCCAAAAGATTAGGGTACTAAGGAAGATGTATAGATGGAGAGGAGGAGGGGGCCAAGGACAGAACTCAACAGTCAGAGAGTTAAGGGAAGAAGAGGTGGCAGGGTAGGAGACACTAAATGTTCAATTTTGTAGATACAATTGTGCTCAAAAGTTTGCATACCCTTGACGAATTGGTAACCATGAGTGAGCAGGCAAAACACATTTGTTATGGGGTTCATATTCAACTGTAGGGTTTAACAGAATGGCACAATCATGGGGAAAAAAATGAAACAACCCTGTTCAAATGTTTGCATACCCTTAGTTCTTAATACTGTGTATTGCCCCCTTTAGCATCAATGACAGCATGCAGTATTTTGTAATAGTTGTCTATGAGGCCTTTGGTTGTCTTGAATGGCCAGAGTGGCTCGATGATATTAAGGTCAGGAAACCTTCACCTTTTTCTGCTGTAACCACTGGAGGGTCAATTTGGCCTTGTGCTCAGGGTCATTGTCATGCTGGAAAGTCCAAGAGCTTCCCATGCCCAGCCATTGTGCAGAAGAATGCTAATTGTCTGCCAGTATTTTCTGAAAACATGCTGCATTCATCTTGCCATCAATTTTCACAAGATTTCCCATGTCTTTAGAGCTCACACATCCCCAAAACATCAGTGAGCCACCACCAATGCTTTACAGTGGGGATGGTATTCTTTTCACTATAGGCCTTGTTGAGACCCCTCTCCAAACATATCGCTTATGGTTGTGACCATAAATCTCTATTTTTGACTCGTCACTCCAAATTACAGTGTGCCCGAAGCTTTGAGGCGTGTCAAGGTGTTGTAGGGCATATTGTAAGCAGGCTTTTTTGTGGCATTGGCGCAGTAAAGGCTTCTTTCTCGCAACTCAACCATGCAGCTCATTTTTGTTCAAGTATCGTGTATTGTGCTCCTTGAAACAACCACACTGTCTTTTTCCAGAGCAGCCTGTATTTTTCCCAAGGTTTACTGTGGGTTTTTCTTTGTATTCCGAACAATTCTTCGGGCAGTTGTGATTGAAATCTTTCTTGGTCTACCTGACCTTGGCTTGGTATCAAGTGATCCCCGAATTTTCCACTTCTTAATAAGTGATTGAACAGTACTGACTGGCATTTGGATATCTTTTTATATAATTTTCCATCTTTCTACCATCTTAGTTACCTTTTTACGCAGGTCTTTTGATAGTTCTTTTGTGCTCACCATGGCTCAGTATCAAGCCTGCTCAGTGCATCCACGTGAGAGCTAACAAACTCATTGACTATTTATACACAGACACTAATTGCAATTTAAAATTCCACAGGTGCGAGAAATTAACCTTTAATTGCCATTTTAACCTGTGTGTGTCACCTTGTGTGTCTGTAACAAGGCCAAACATTCAAGGGTATCTAGACTTTTGATCAGGGCAATTTGGGTGATTTATGTTATCATTATGATTTAAAAAGGAGCCAAACAACTATGTGATAATAAATGGCTTCATATGATCACTATCCTTCAATAAAATACATTTTTTGCATGATCAGTCATATTTTCAAAATAAATGCTAAAATGTCACAATTTCTGCCAGGGTATGGAAACTTTTGAGCACAACTGTATGATGTGAGCCATGAAGGCTGTGTCACGGATGTTAAGAGTGCAGAGGATTTGGATTAGAAGAGAGTGGTCAACTATGTCAAAAGCAGCAGAGAGACGCAGGAGAATTAGAATAGAGAAGTGACCATTTGACTTAGCAAGTCATTAGTGACTTTTGTATGAGCTGTCTCTGAGTAGTACTGGGTCAGAAGGAAGATTGGAAAGGGTTGAAAGGGGTTGAGGAGGGAGTTGTAGAAATAAATTGGGCAAGGATTTGCTCAAGCAGTTTTGAAGCCAGGGGAAGTAGGAGAAAGGGTGATAGTTAGATGCAGAAGCTGACTTAGAGGAGGGATTCTTAAGAATTGGTGTAATTATATGGCATGTTTTATAGATAAGGGAAACTTGCCAGTGTTTAGAGAAAGGTTAAATATATGTGTGAGAGCTGGGATAAGCGTGGTAGAGATGGGAGGGATCAGCATCATGTGGACAAACTGTGGATGGTGAAGGTGTCTGCCTGTAGTTATGGGACACGAGTGTCAAGGGTGGGAGTTTGTGCCATGTTGTACTGTTACGTCAGGGTAAATAAGGGTGAAGAGGAGGCTGAGAAGGGGTTGTAGAACTTTGGAAAGATGTTGTGGTACAAGTACTCACAAGTTCTGGTGACTAGAATGAAGAAGGGTAGTGAGTGGAAGGTGTGGGGAGGGTACAGATTAGGAGATGGTGGACAGAAAGTGGGAGTGGTGGGATGACAAGGTTGGAAATTGTGCAGAGATTGGTAAAATGTAGGTCAAGAGAGTTGTCCATCGTGGTGAGTTGGGGATGCCGGCCAACGGTAGAGACCAAGGGAAGAGGTGAAAGTATTGTTGCGGCTGTAGGGGAGGTAGGTGTGTCAGTGGCAATATTGAAGTTGCCAAGAATAAGTGAAGGTATGTTGGAGGAGAGAAAATTAGTCTGGTTGCAAAATGATCCAGAAATTGAGAGGATGGCCCAGTCAGGTTATAGATCATAGCAACGCGCAGAGAGATGGGTGAGAAGAGGCAGATAGTGTGAACTAAAAAAAATGAGAATTGGAGGGAACAGGTGGTATGCAGTGAAATGTGCAGCAAGGGGAAATAAATACACCCACACCTCCAATTTGTTTATTCCCAGGTGTGACTGAAATGAAAGCCACCATATGACAGTGCCGCTTTGGTGGCAGTGTCTGAAGGAGTGAGCCATGTTGCAGTGATAGCCAATAGATAGAAGGAGTTAGAAGTAAATAGGTTATGAATGAAAGTGAGTTTATTACAAATAGTCTGTGCAATCCAGAGGGGACAAGAGAAGGTCAAAGTAGATGGTTTGTGACAGGTAATGGGTATTACATTATGGGTGTTTTGGGTTTGCTGCCCTGGTAGCTGTGCATTACTGCAAACAGGTGGAAATAAGTGAAGGGCCTGGGTTAGGGATATATCTCTAGCAGCCAGCAGAAGAGGGAGTGAAAGTGAGAAGAGATGGGAGTGGGGCTTAAAGAAACATTTTTAAGTGGTAGGAGATAATGGCTGGAGAATGGGGAGGAGCTCAAAGGAGTGTAAAAGAGGTGAGAAGAGCAGGGAAGGTGAGATGGTTATGTATTTGAAGAAACTGAGGACAAGAAAATATGAGGAAATATTGTGACTCTGTGTGTAAGCTAAAAGGAATAGTTAGGAATTGTTAGCCAATGTCGCTGACTGTTGCAGGTAATTTGTATGACCAACCAGAGGTAGAGATTGTTTCAGGTGTTATCACAGCAAGCAAAACCGAGCTAGGACTTTTAAAATGGTTCCGTTAATTGTTAAGAAACTTTTCAGGTGTTATTGCAGCAAGCAAAGCAGAGCTATCACTGTTTCTTCAATTGTTAAGAAGCATTGTCATGTGTTATTTCAGCAAAGAGAACAGAATTAGGACTTTTAAAATGGTTCCTTCAATTGCAGAGGAGCTTTTTCAGGTGTTATCACAGCAAGCAAAGCAAAGCTAGGCTTTTATGATTTGTATGCCCATATCCTTCTTTCCCTTCACTATATTCCAAATCACATGTGTATGTGTGCTTATGTATATGTACAGTATGTCAGAAAGTATACACATACAGACAGAAAGGTCACTGTATATAGATATTCCTGTGCATTTACACACATGTTTATATGGTACTGTGTAACATCATTAGGCAGCCTACTGCCCCCTAAAAATGTGCTGCCCTAGGCCTTCACATCATGGGCCAAGCCAGAAACACACCACCGCAGCTGGTGCAATTCTAGATCTTTACAAGACACAGTAGCAGGAGGAACATAAATGTAGACTATAAAATAATTCATAAAGTGAGAGTCTATCTCTGTTTGTATACCTAACAGAAGAGTTCAGATACATATATGCCTATATTATATGTTCTGTTCAACACTACAAAATACATCTACAAGTGCTAAGAGTTGCAAAAATATGCATATTAACCTTAAATGAGGACATTAGTTTTTCCAAAACTGTAATAACATGGCAAATAACTTTTTCTATGCACAGCAGAAACCTGAAGAAAACAAGTTGAGGAGAATTAGTAAAAAAAAATAATATATATATAAAGAAGAGATGTACTGTTAGCATTTGTATGCCATTATATTCTATATGTATTCCTCTAATCACCCCTGCACTCTGCCTACGCCTCTCTTCACTCATCATTACCTCATCCCACTACTGTCTACAGGACTTCTCCAGTGCTGCCCCCACATTACAGAATTCTGTACCTCAGAGTTTCAAATACTCATCACAAGTTCAAAGTGAATAAAGGAATGTATCTGTTCAGACAAAAATTACAATACATATATACAATAAAATGCATATATATTATTTTATCATGTATTTGAGCAGAGCCTAATCAATAAATGTCATAAAATGCATATTTAGTAATTGAAGTGGCTAATAATTTGTCAATCATACCAGTTTACACCTTCAACACACACATGAGAAAATGAAATGAGAAAAATATATACATAAAACTATTTTTTAGAAATAGAAAACAGAAAATTGGCATGTGCGTATGTATTCACTTCCTTTGTTATGAAGCCCATAAAAAACTCTGATGCAAACATTTACCTTCAGAAGTCACATAATTAGTGAAATTATGTCCACCTGTGTGCAATCTAAGTGTCATATGATCTGTCATTACATATACACACCTTTTTTGAAAGGTGCCAGAGGCTGCAACACCTAAGCAAAAGGCATCACTAACCAAACACTGCCATGAAGATTAAGGAACTCTCCAAACAAGTAAGGGACAATGTTGTTGAGAAGTGCCAGTCAGGGTTAGGTTATAAAAAAAGATTCAAATCTTTGATGATTCCCAGGAGCACCATCAAATCCATCATAACCAAATGGAAAGAACATGGCACAACAGCTAACCTGCCAAGAGACGGCAGCCCACCAAAACTCTTATTCATAGTGGCAGCACAGAGACCTAAGGTAACCCTGGAGGAGCTGCAGAGTTCCACAGCATAGACTGGAGTATCTGTACATAGGACGACAATAAACCGTACGCTCCATAGAGTTGGGCTTTATAGCAGAGTGGCCAGCAGAAAGCCATTACTTTCAGCAAAAAACAAAATGGCACATTTTGAGTTTGTGAAAAAGCATGTGGGAGACTCCCAAAATGTATGGAGGAAGGTGCTCTGGTCTGATGAGACTAAAATTAACTTTTCGGCCATCAAAGAAAATGCTATGTCTGGCGCAAACCCAACACATCACATAACCCAAAGAACACCATCGCCACAGTGAAACATCGTGGTGGCAGCATCATGCTGAGGGGATGTTTTAGAAGCTGGGACTGGGAAACTGGTCAGAGTTGAGGGAAAGATGGATGGTGCTAAATACAGGGATATTCTTGAGCAAAACCTGTACCACTCTGTGCGTGATTTGAGGCTAGGACGGAGGTTCAAGTTCCAGCAGGACAATGACCCCAAACACACTGCTAAAGCAACACTTGAGTGGTTTAAGGGGAAACATGTAAATGTGTTGGAATGGCCTAGTCAAAGCCAAGACCTCAATCCAATAGTAAATTTGTGGTCAGACTTAAAGATTGCTGTTCACAAACGCAAACCGTCCAACTTGAAGGAGCTGGAGCAGTTTTGCAAGGAGGAATGGGCAAAAATCCCAGTGGTAAGATGTGGCAAGCTCATAGAGACTTATCCAAAGCGACTTGGAGCTGTGATTGCTGCAAAAGGTGGCGCTACAAAGTATTGCCTTTAGGGGGTAAATAGTTATGCACATTGACTTTTTCTGTTATTTTGTCCTATTTGTTGTTTGCTTCACAATAATAAAAAAAAAAAATCTTTAAAGTTATGGGCTTGTTCTGTAAATTAAATGATGCAAATCCTCAAATAATCCATGTTAATTCCAGGTTGGGAGGCAACAAAACACGAAAAATGCCAAGGGGGGTGAATACTTTTGCAAGGCTTTATATATACAGTATATATATATATATATATATATATATATATAAAAATATATATATATTTATATTTAATATATTTTTAATATATGATATTTTAAATACATTTATCTAGTAAACTCCATGACTATTTCAACATTATACATGATGTAGTCTGTAATACATTTATTTGCTGCTCGATATATTAGATCCAGTGTAGTCAGTTAAATTATGTATTTATTTTTGTTGGTTCTCTAATTTATGCTTTGTTGCTGAATTTTATAACAATTAAACATTTCTAAATAATGTAATTTAAGTTTGTGTGTAATAAGTATAGATTGGTTGGATTGGAAGTTTTCCATCAGTATGGTTACTCTCAGGTCCTTAATGATGTGTCCATTTTTACACTAGGGTTCTGCAATAGATGTTGCTGTTTTCTTACTGTTTGTATTAATACAGGGTGGGCTCAGTTTTCTTTTAATGTTTGCCATTTACCCGTAACATTATAGGGTACCCTAAACATATTTTACAGGAGGCCATAACATTTTATGTTTCAGCACTAGTGCTATATGGGTGACAATAAGTAAAAATTAAATAATGGGGTTTGTGTTCTTTCAACTATTATATTTCTTCTTTTAGGTTTGGTGATTAATTATACACTGGTACATTTAATTTATATGCATCATTACTCCAAGGAGATGCAATATCTCTTCTTAGTTTTAAAAGAACAAAAGACAATAAGAGGTCACAAATCTGGTTTCATTATCCTTTTTGGAATTATTTTACATGGCAACAGCTAATATTTATTTTACTAAGTTACAGTTAATTATTAATTATTTTAATTAGATGCTTCTGTAATCATAATTCTCATTTTTAATATGCTGTTGCTTTTTTCTTTATTTTTTTTTGTAGGATTTATCAATAATAATATAAAGCATTATACTCCATACTGTATGTCTGCTTAAGTAATGTTTCAAATATATTCTAATTTCTATTCATTATTTTTAATGTTAAATATAATTAATAATAGGAATATTCCATTTTATACCATATGTATTTTTTTCTTTAAAATGGGCAATATAACATTATGCCTTAAGGCATCTAGTTTGTACTTCTTCCTACGATGAAAGATATATTAGTTGTTCCCTATATAATTACTCTTGTGCATGTACAGATTATCAGAAAGAAAAATGTACTCCTTTCTTACAATTCCTTCTAATTATTCAACTCATCCTTAAGTCTCTTATGAAGAACACTGTCTGCGTCTATCTTCAAAATACATCAAACTGTATACATTAGGTGGCGGCTTTGTTTAAAGTAGGTCCTGGTGAAGAAGAGTGTATATAATGCCTTTGTTATGACAACTGATGCAGCCTAACATTTCTCAAGTGAAGTAGAGGGAAGGAATGGCAATTTACAGCTTGATTGCTTTCCTTTGATATACTCTTTTCTAGAAATGTAGGATGTGCAGTGTAAAAACTATTTTTTTTATCACTGTTTAAAAAATCTACGCTCCATTATACAGGAAATTAAGCACATATGAAAACAATATTAGCATAAGCAAACAAAGCATATGCACTTAATAATAAACATATATTAGAAATGGTACACTGTAATATGACCAGTAGGATGATATTGCAAAATGCTAACATTTTAGGGTCAGTTTGTCTGTTTAAAAATGTGTTTTCAAGTGTGGAACTAACACCAATCAACACTAATGAATGGATTTGAAGCAATGATGACACCAATGGCCACCCTACATTAGTATGCACAACCTACATGGATTACACAACGTTGTACACGAGCATGGCTTCAGAAGACTTTACAAAAAGAAGAGAAAAGTATAATCACTGACACTGAATCTTAAATAATCTGGGGATGGTACGGTTTTAAAAAGGCAAAGATACAAGCAGTGACTGAATGAAAAAGACCATTAGCACTACATGAGGAGCAATGGCACTAGTGCTCTACAGTAAATGTGCAAACAGACAAAAGGTACAAATGTGTCTGTTCTGAAGTAAAGCTGTGTAATGGAAGGTAAGGAGGTTATAGCACTGTATTAGACTATCTTTGTCAAAGGCAAGATATATAGCTGGTGTATCAGAATGATCAACTGTCAAACTATATATATATATATATATATATATATATATATATATATATATATATTTATATATTTTTATATATATATATATATATATATATATATATTTATAGATAGATAGATAGATAGATAGATAATCAAGTGAAATGTTGTCAATTATCTCAAAAGGTAAATAAAACATAATTTTTTTCCTGACCCCAGATACTTGCGATCAGATTCCTCCCTGTATCAAAACTCCCTCTCTAATTACGCAGGATAACCCTATATACCCTTTAAATTTAAAATATATCCCTTTTTAAAGTTAGCTATTGAATCCGCTGTCATCACCTCCTTTGGAAGAGAACTCCACAGTTTCACCATCCTTACTGTGAAGAACCATTTTCTTTCTTTAAGGTGGAATCTTTTTACTTCTAACTTATAAATGTCTATATATATATTTATTAAATAAATAGTACATCTGTGTTCACATTTGAATGTCTAAAACAAGTCAAAAAACTGCTCCCAGTTCAGAATTCAGAGAAAAACAGTTATTACACTGCATTCTGGGAAGCTGAGCTGGGACATGCAAATGTGCCCACAAATGCCTTGCTCTTCAATCCATAGCCATGTATATATATATATATATATATATATATATATATATATATATATATATATTTATATATTATCTGACCCTCAGAAACATATATGTTGGAGGGAAGGGTTTCCCCATCACTTCCCAGCAGTACAGTAAATTGTAGTGTAGGTACCATTAGTAGAGTATAGTAGTATAGATAAGGCAGTACACACATACAGTACATTTTACCAGCTTTTTCATGGGAATACACAGTTTTTATGTCACTTTAAACTTTAAATTGCTTGCTTAAAAATTAACATCTTTTTTGCACCCAACTCTGCAAACTATAAGTCCCGAGTCACACACTTTTTTGTTTTAAAACTAAATTATATGAATTGATTAATAAAGTTGTCTTAATGTTCTTAACGTTTAAACAATACCTTTTTGAATGCATGACAGAAAAAAGTTGCTGAACAATGAGAAAATGTAAATCATATTAATCTTGCATGCAAACATGTCCCAAGTTTGCACTGTGTATCCTGGAAACATAGGGCCTCATTAAATTGTCCAAATTGTAGTTACTGTAGCCCGTAAAAGTTACTTCTATGAAACTGGCGTCTTTTCAGTAAGCACAATCTGTTTGCGCGTTACAGGCTGAGAATCCCTATGGGTTGTCAAAATCGTAACTCCGACCAGACTAAGCCTTTGATCTTTCAAGACCGCAAATGTTACCATCACTATAAGTGCAAACCGCTATTAAATTGCTACAATTCCTCAAGGACGCAATTGCTTTCACACCCGTAAATGGCAAATGTAGCCAAAAATCCTACGAGTACCAGATAGGACTCGCAAGGGGGTTAAACACCTGTTCGTAGCACTGTAAAGGCAAATAAAGAATCAATACTGTACTTTAAAATATGGGGAAGGCGATGAAAGTCATTAGAATTAATTGCACAACTGTCTCAAGCTCGCAAATCTGCAATAAAAAATGTTTGGGTTTTTTTTTATGTGTAATTTCCGTGTTATATCGAGTCCAGCAATCAATGGGTTAATACATATCATTGAACTTGCATGGACTAAAATAGTAGATTATTGATGTTTTTATATTTAGTGATAAATAACAAAATAACAAACAAAAGGGATCCCTTTAGTATGGTGAACTTAATATCTCATGAGGAGTAACCTGTTTAAAAACAGTTCATTTAAAAAAAAATCTTGCGGGCTAAGTCCCGCGTTCTTCAACGGCTCACTTTGCGAGGCTCTCAAGTGTATTACTAACATCGCAAACGTTTTTAACATCGCAAAGATCCACAATCATATATGTGATGCCATATTATGTAAAGGCATAACAATTGGATAACTTCCCAACTTTGGATTATAATTTTAAAAACTTATTAGAAAGCTTGTAAATACTTGGATCCTTAATGATTATAATTTCTTCATCTATATCAATAAATCCAAGTTAAGTTTGTATAAAAATACATTGAATAACATCCACATTTTAATTGGCTTAAATATATCCATTGGTACATACCCATTATTTTCTTAAAATTAATCATAATATGTAGAGTATGGGCTATTAGGTACCCTCATCAGATGAATATAATTACTATATGTATAAAGAGGTAGATCTTAAGTTGCATTGGGCTTCTTGTGTCTGCCTCTTTTTATAAATGTCCAATGGTGACCAAAAGATATCTATCACATTATAAGGGGTTTTCTCTAAATAAAGGGAGAAAAAGTAAATCCCTCATTGAAGCCCCAAGGTTTTTTGGTCTTTAAAGTATATATCCATTGGCCCTCTTTTTTAAGTAATTCCTTGTCAATAACACCCCTTCTAACGGTTTTATGAATGCTATCAATAGCTATAAAATAAATAACATCCAGATCTCCATTATGTTGCATATTTACATGTGTGGCACTTTTTGATGCTATATATGTGTTCCAAGACTAGCCATCTATATTCCCTAAAGTGTTTACCTACGTACCTCAAACCACATTTGCAGGGCATTAAATAAATGACTCCTGTTTTACACATCAATAGTTTGGTGGTTTTTACATTCTGTATTTAAATGCTTTGCATGTCTGGCATCTAAAGCAGCCTTTTGTTGTATTAAGTCAACTAGTTTTTTTCTTATTATCCAGATGGCTATATGACAACATATCTCTAAAATGTGTTGCTCTACTGCTGGTGATTTGGCCTTGGTTACTTAGGAAAGGTCTTAAATTGCTATCCAACAGGATTTTCCAATGATTATTAAAGTGATTTCAACTTCATGCCACTTCCCATTGTATGTGCCAATACACCTAACTGTGTCATCAGAATTTTTAACTCTATCAGTCAATAGTAACTTTCGGTCAATATCTCTTACTTTGTGGTATGCCTTCTTTAAGATTTTTTCTTATAGCCCTTTTCCATGAACCGAGTCTGAAGTTCGTTGGCCTCTTTTTCAAGATCCATTGGACTGGAGCAATTTCTTTTTACTCTTAACTACTGGCCAACTGGCCATTTCCTGAGAACAGGGATTTTGGGTGGCTGCTATCAGCTTGTAGCAGGTTGTTTGTGGTCGTAGGTTTTCTGTAGATTATTGTTTGTAATTTGCCATCTTCCACATTCTCAATTTTAAAATCCAAAAAAGTAATGGATTTTTTTCCTTACGTTTTTTCAAAAAGCTCTTACCACTTTATATATTAATTGATACCCATATTACTTTGCCAGTTATCAAGTTTAGTATTGCAGTTATATAGTGTCCAATATATCAGTAACAATGTGTCTGTATTTCAAGATTTTTTATAAAATGAACTGTTTTTAAACAACTTGTTATTAAAAGTTAAGTTTTAACAGGTTACTCCTCATGAGATATTAGGTTCGCCATACTAAAGGGATCCCATTTGTTTGTTCTTTTGTTAATTATCACTAGTAGTACCTTGAACCCTGGCAGCACTCCTTTATCTTCCCAACCCTGATCTTAGCACCTGGAGCCACCTTATTTGTATCATTAAAATAGTTTTTATATTTAAACAAAAAAAAGAAGAAAGAAAATAATTTCTTTCAAATAACCAACTCCTACCACATGGTATATATTGCCTGTATTATAAGTATGTGAGACAATCTCAAGAAGGAGGCATAATGTGGTTGTTATTTTAAAGCTTAACTTTAATTTCCAAAAACATAAAAAAATTATCAAACAAAAATAACATTGGATTAAAACATAAAACCAAAAACAAGGGAATGTTACCACACTGTTAGGCGTATAAACATTGTATCTTACAGAGTATAGTAATGGGATCTTATTACTCTCTTACTGGTTAAATTGTTCCAATCATAGAACAATACACATTGTAATAAAAAACGAACTACATCAATCACCAGAATATATATATATATATATATATATATATATATATATATATATATATATATATATATATATATTTATATCAGTTGGAATAATTAATAATACATTAACCACTAAATCTGGTATCATAAGTACTGATTGGATACATATACAGGGAGTGCAGAATTATTAGGCAAATGAGTATTTTGACCACATCATCCTCTTTATGCATGTTGTCTTACTCCAAGCTGTATAGGCTGGAAAGCCTACTACCAATTAAGCATATTAGGTGATGTGCATCTCTGTAATGAGAAGGGGTGTGGTCTAATGACATCAACACCCTATATCAGGTGTGCATAATTATTAGGCAACTTCCTTTCCTTTGGCAAAATGGGTCAAAAGAAGGACTTGACAGGCTCAGAAAAGTCAAAAATAGTGAGATATCTTGCCGAGGGATGCAGCACTCTTAAAATTGCAAAGCTTCTGAAGCGTGATCATCGAACAATCAAGCGTTTCATTCAAAATAGTCAACAGGGTCGCAAGAAGCGTGTGGAAAAACCAAGGCGCAAAATAACTGCCCATGAACTGAGAAAAGTCAAGCGTGCAGCTGCCACGATGCCACTTGCCACCAGTTTGGCCATATTTCAGAGCTGCAACATGACTGGAGTGCCCAAAAGCACAAGGTGTGCAATACTCAGAGACATGGCCAAGGTAAGAAAGGCTGAAAGACGACCACCACTGAACAAGACACACAAGCTGTCAAGACTGGGCCAAGAAATATCTCAAGACTGATTTTTCTAAGGTTTTATGGACTGATGAAATGAGAGTGAGTCTTGATGGGCCAGATGGATGGGCCCGTGGCTGGATTGGTAAAGGGCAGAGAGCTCCAGTCCGACTCAGACGCCAGCAAGGTGGAGGTGGAGTACTGGTTTGGGCTGGTATCATCAAAGATGAGCTTGTGGGGCCTTTTCGGGTTGAGGATGGAGTCAAGCTCAACTCCCAGTCCTACTGACAGTTCCTGGAAGACACCTTCTTCAAGCAGTGGTACAGGAAGAAGTCTGCATCCTTCAAGAAAAACATGATTTTCATGCAGGACAATGCTCCATCACACGTGTCCAAGTACTCCACAGCATGGCTGGCAAGAAAGGGTATAAAAGAAGAAAATCTAATGACATGGCCTCCTTGTTCACCTGATCTGAACCCCATTGAGAACCTGTGGTCCATCATCAAATGTGAGATTTACAAGGAGGGAAAACAGTACACCTCTCTGAACAGTGTCTGGGAGGCTGTGGTTGCTGCTGCACGCAATGTTGATGGTGAACAGATCAAAACACTGACAGAATCCATGGATGGCAGGCTTTTGAGTGTCCTTGCAAAGAAAGGTGGCTATATTGGTCACTGATTTGTTTTTGTTTTGTTTTTGAATGTCAGAAATGTATATTTGTGAATGTTGAGATGTTATATTGGTTTCACTGGTAAAAATAAATAATTGAAATGGGTATATATTTGTTTTTTGTTAAGTTGCCTAATAATTATGCACAGTAATAGTCACCTGCACACACAGATATCCCCCTAAAATAGCTAAAACTAAAAACAAACTAAAAACTACTTCCAAAAATATTCAGCTTTGATATTAATGAGTTTTTTGGGTTCATTGAGAACATGGTTGTTGTTCAATAATAAACTTAATCCTCAAAAATACAACTTGCCTAATAATTCTGCACTCCCTGTATAAGACTAACAATAATCTTTATATAAGCAGAATATATGTATATACAATTTATGGTCTAAAAAGATATCTGATAATATTTAGCTTAACAATCAGCGTCTAAGGTACTAGTATCTAAAGTGCTTGTGCAACATGCAATACAGACCAATCCATTCCTTGATTATAGTCAAAGTCTGTGTGCCAAATTCTCAGAGGTCAAAAAAATATTAACAGAAGTAATTATATAAAATGAAAATATTAAGAGCCTGCAACTAAGAGCCATACAAAGACTGAAGTGGCAGTACCAGGAACCCGCTACACTTTCCCCTACAATTTCCACCAGTTTGCCACCAGCTAGCCATGGGAGCAGAAGCCCACCCATCCATCCCTAAAGTATTGTTGTTTAAAGTGATGTATATGTTGTACTGTAAAAAAAAAAAAAAAAAGCTACTGATGAATAATAGCAAGTTGTGGATTATTTTGTTTATTGTCTGAAGTACTCGTTGTTGTAGATGTATCATTGAAGTATATATTATATGTTATCAAAAGTTTGTTTATATGTTACCACAGCGGCGGGTGGTGAAGGGAGTCGCCCGGACAGTGGTAAAATGGGTGAGATCCTAACCTACGGTGGTACAGATGTTCCAACATGGTAGGCCCTGGATAAGGCTTCAGGGCGTAGGGTGTACTGTCTCTGTCCAGGCTCCTCCCCTCGGGGTTATGTTTATTTATTTATCGTTATGGTTATTAAGTCATGTTGTGTTTACCAAAAAACGCTGTGGCCAGTTATCTCCCAAGAAGTGGTCTGTGTCTAATTTTTGTATTAAATGGGTGATGGGGTATACATTCTTATATGCACATACCAACTGGGCCTTGCTTAGGTCAAAGATAAACAAATATAATCTCAATCCTTGTGACACACTAATGTAGCTGTATAGGCATACACCACTTACCCCATATTCAATCTACACAGCAGAATCTATCAGATTTTTAATTTGGTTTGGTCATATATATACATATGTTTGGGTTAATTATTTACTTTTATTAGTATTAGGAGGTGAGAGTAGTTTAGCCTTTTTGTTTTTCCTTTTTAGTATATGGGGTAAGTGAGGGATGGTTTACGGTTTGGAGGCTTTAATTTAATCGCTCTATAACTGCTGCTGCTTGAAAATTGGAATTTAATGAGGCCCATACTTATGTTAATCTCATCATTGAACAAAATCACATATTGGAACATTATGTGATCTTGTTCAATGATGAGGGGCATTAAACACTTTTTTTCTTTCTTGCATCTAAAAAAACAGTTTTGGATAATGTACCATTGTGTGTTTTCTTTTTTCAAGTGATGCTCTTAGAGCAAAAAAACAAATGCTAAAAAAACTTAACTGATCTGGTTCTTGCCCCTCCTAGACAGTGAGCAGTAATATAGATAACAGATACTTGTATGCCAATGAAATTGTATGGTCTCTGTATTTCCTATTAGATGTAACAGGTTTTTAAAAAAAATAAACTTTTGCCAATATTGTAAGCATGCCCTATTAAATGAATGTAAAAATAATTGTCCCTTTAATAACAAACAGGATGTGATTTCAAAAGGAAGTAAAATTATAGGTTAGTTGTTATTGCTGTTTCCAGTTCAACTTTAATACTCATTTTTGTCCTGCCATCCTTCTATTATATTCCCCCAACAGGTAAAACCGTAGCTCGTAATGTAGCCAGTAAGACTTAGGGCTATTGAATTGGCCCAGTAAAGCAAGCCGCTGCCGATCTGCCGGTTTGGAGCAATAAAAGCCTATGGGACGTGGAATGTGGAAATTCGTAGCTGTAAATCCTTTGTTCTCTCAAGCCCGCTATGTTTCCATTCATGCTATTAAGTTGCAACAATTTCACTTACCTTCAACCCCGTAACACGCAAATGGAGCCAAGAAGCCAACGAGTGCTAGAGAGGACTCGCAAGTGGTGTAAAGTCCAATCTGTAGCACTTTAAATGCACATATACACACACTACTGTATTTTTATTAACAGGGATGTTAAGTCTAAGAATTAATAGCACAACATTCTTAAGCTCGCAAATCGGCCTGATAAAATACTTTATCTCATGTTTGATTTCTGTGTTATATCGATCCCAGCAATCAATGTGTTAATACATATAATGTAACTCGCATGTAATAGAAAATCATATTATATGCATTATATTTGGAATGTGGGTCCAATCGTAATTGAACCCCATAAGACTTTGAAAACCAACCTCCATTTTTCGGTGACGCAATGGTGACGATCTCTGTTTCCATTGGCTCCATCTAAACCCGTAACTACGGTTTTGACTAATTCATCACGTTCAAGGCCGCGCATCCAATGGTTGACAAATGGTTTACGGGTTTTCGTCTTAAGCTCGTAACACAGCAAAATTTCAAGCCCACAGCCGTTGCGGGTCTCACGTTGCACTTACGGGCTTTGAATTAAATAGGGCTGCAGGTGTACTATCACCTTCTCCTTCTGATACGGTTTAGCAACATTGATATCACATACATCGGCTATATAGGTGTTTGCACATTTAAAGGCTACTCATGATATCAGCAATAAAGGACAAAGCACAATTAATACGGAGAAGACTCAAAGGTCAGCAGCCTGAATCACTGTTACCTACATCAGACACAAGGATCTGTTCTCATACTGATATTGAGAAGAGGATCACATGCTTCACTAGTGCATGTATTAAGGCTGGCATTAACGTGCCATTGTGAGATTTTGAAAGTCCACCTCCATAGCGGTATTAGTCTACATTTTAGTTAACAACAATCATGTCTCAGACATCTGGATATGTGATAGCTTGAAAATTGTGGGAGTTAAGAGAGGCTGTCATTGAAGGAATGTTTACCTGAGAGGCACTGGAAATATCTTACAATTACTTAATTTCATTCACAATGCTTGCAGATGCAGAATGTTAAATAGAACCCTACGTGTCTACAGAGAAGGGGATCATGGACCATGTGATGGGAGGTAGCCATCTGCATACAAAATATCCCAATCATATAGGCCAAGATTCAAAACTCTGTAGCCAGGCTAGATTAGGTGAACATTTAGACCAATAGATTGTCACAGAGGAGTGCTGTTGAGAAGGCACAAAAATATGTGCAGCACCTACATCCTCCTCCACCTAGCAGCACGGCCCCAATCCCCCGTGGTCGGCCACCATCTTACAGGTGCTGGGGAGAGGGCAGGTAGAGGCATCACCCCAAGAGGCAGTGGCACATGCAGTGATAAGTGAGGTGGCAAAGGCATGGGGGGTGGAGAGGAGGGTCCGGGTTGCGGGTGTGCGGGGGAGGCCTTCGGGGTGGATGATGTAGAACCTCCATCCTGAGCAGCCTGGCAAGGTAAGATGCTGTCATGAGGTGGTTTCTTCTGTCCTCCTTATTAAGCCTAGCCAAGCTGCTCATTACCTCTGCATGGTTGGAGGAGATGCTGGCCTGGATCCCATGTAAGCACACTGGGATCTGGTGCAATACGGCCAATATCTCACCCTGTGCAGCCTGGCTTTGTGGACCCAGGGATGGTGGTCGCTGGGGGGCCAGGGGTGGGTGTGGAGGTGGCAGTGGCGGCCCAGTGGGGAGGGTCTGTGGCCTGGCCAGTGCCTGGCTCCATTGGGGTGGTGGTGGGACTGGTGGTGGAAGCCAGGCTGAAGTACTGTGGGGGGAGGAGAAGGTGGTGGCATGACCCAGTTGTCCCTCCAATATGTATGCCCCGGTGAACGCTGACATTGCTGGAGGAGGGGGACAGTGGGGTCGAAGGCCACCGGGGTGCCAGGAGGTCTTGCAAGTGCCCCCACTGCCCAGGTGAAGTCCTCCGCCTCACCAGGGCATGGGGTTTGTGGTGGTCCCTCCTCCCCTTGTGCTGGATCCTGCTAGATGGGTGCATAGTCCCTCTCCTCCTGCTCCGATGGAGATGACGCCCCTGCCTGTGACTCACCACTGGACCCAGACCTCCAGGAAGCTGAAAAAAAGAAAAAAGAAACAAAAGAGGTATGTGTCAATTATGTTGAATAAAACATTGGTTTCTGTTCCTTCCTACCTATCTGACATCTAGGCTTGGACCTGGATGGTTCACTAACAGGGCCATTGACCTCACTATCAGTGCTCTTCATTCTTACTTGAGGGGTTAACTGCTGGCTGATTACATTCCTGAAAGCAGTTAAACCATAATTCTTGAAACATCTGTTTGGGCAGAGGATGTTAATTATCAATGTGTCTGTAGACAAACCTTATACTGCATATGTTTAACTATTCTTATTTAAATTACAAGAAAGCAATAGATCACTTTAACATAGAATCTTGTGCTCTTTCACACAAAAAATCTCACCCAGAGTGAGGTAACAGTTCTTTTGAGTGCAACTCTGAGGAGCTATCATTTGCTAGATGTGATCTTTTTGGGGTTCTTGATCTTAAATGTTCTTGGCTCCTAACCCTCTCTTGATTCCGGCTGTGATCTGTGACTGCATACGCTGCAGTGGACACTCCCATAAATGAGCTGTCTATTGGATGATTAATGGTGTTGTGCCCACTGAAGACTGTCAGCCTCATGGATTTAATGATGCATGGCTGAACATTCAATCCCTTGTTAATTCCACGGAACTGACATTGTCAGTGTCCTTGTTGCTCATCCTGTACATGTGTAGTGTGTGTGATGTACATGGTGTGACATGTTGGTGTATATGAAATTCACCTGACATGGAGGCTGGATCCTGCTAGGCCACCAGGCCTAAAGCTCCAGCAGCGGGCACCTGGCTAAGTAGGTGCTTGAGGTCTCTCTCCCACTCATTATAGGTAACAGTCACTTTGGGGCCACCACCTGGTGGTGAAGCTGCGTTAATTTCCTTTGCCATCTCCCTCCTCACCATTACCCTGACATCATCAAATCTGTGCTTTACAGACCTCACATCCCTTTCTGCTGTGCAAACTGCTGTGCAAACTGCTGTTACTGCGGCCTCTACCTCCTTCCATGCCTGGTCCCTAACTTCCCTATCTCCTGAAAGGATAGCAGGCCACTCATGAATGGCATGCAGGAGTACCACCATCTTCTGGGGTGAGTAATTTGGGGCTCTGTGCCTGCCCCAGCCTCTTGTCCTCCCGACTGTGGAAGGGGATTCTGTCCTCCCTCTTCTGTCCCTGAGGCCTGTCCCTCATCCCTGCTACCGACCCCCCTGGGATCAGGCTCCTCCCCCTTCTTTGCCTATCAATATGGGCACATGCCCACCCACCTCCTCCTCTCCTCAACTCCTCCTCCTCTTCTCCTCCACTCAAATACTCCTCCTTCTCCTCCTCCACTCAACTCCTCCTCTCCACACTCGCCACTGCCTCCTCTCCACTACTAGTTAAAAGGCTTCAATATTAAACATAACTTTAAGCGTTCCCTATAATTTGCAAGGTTTGTATAGTATGTTGCAGTTCACACTGCAACCCCTTACTTAATTTGTATTTACACATTATAACATCTGCAGCAAAAATTACTTGAGATACAGTGTATTCCCTTTGAGAAGCATGTGCACAATGCATGAATGTAGATAGGATACATTATACAGTATATACATTAGCTTTTGCTGGTAGTGTTGAAAAGTAACTTTTTTTGTGTATTAAGGGCCCGATTTCATATAGGCAAAGTAGACATGGGCCTATGGGTAACAGACAGACTTGAGGAGTAATACATTATGTACTTGTACAAATCACTAGTTTGTAACATAATATAAAGGTTAATAAACAGACAAAATGAAGCACACCAGATATGTTTGGCAGCAGAGATGCAGCAATAAGTGAAAACAGAAAGAAAGCTATAATAGAGCAGGCTGTGTGGAAGGGTTTAGATAATATGGGTGCTAATCCCAAACCAGTGCTGCTTTTAAGAATATCTGTTGTGGAAGTGTTACACTAATTTCCGCATGGAGCTTCTCTCATAGCAGAGGATACCGCTTGCTTTGAGCCATGGGGCAGATTCCTGAGTGTCCCCATCTGTCATGGTATTTGTCGTGCAGACACAAGTTCATGAAGGGAGAGATTGTGAAAGGCATGTATGTAGAAGAATCATCATTAGTGTTTGTCAGCCAATAGTTATTTTCAGGTTCATATCTTTGCCATGGGTTCTATATGAGTCCAATATTTTCTGGACTAATTATTTATTTGTTCAATTAAATATCTCTGTAACTGTTGCACATTTCTAACCCGTACATATGGGCCCTCATTCAATTGCGATTTGGCCAATTGAATAGGACTCTAAATAAGCACATAGCATATTTTTTTTAAAGAAGTTTTTATTTAGTGCAAACCTTGCTTTTGGATAGATGCTTACTAACTAAAAACTTCTTTAAAAAGAAAATATGCTATGTGCTTATTTAGAGCCCTATTCAATTGGCCAAATTGCAATTGAATGAGGGCCATAGTCTATATGAAGGTAATTATGGCCTTGGAATTAAATGGGGGACCAATTGTGTATTTACAAGATAATATTTGCCCTCCAACCACATCTATTTCATTACAAACAACATCGTTGCTCTACTACTGAAAAGCTAAATTGAGCCATAGATTCCAAAAGTTAAATGGTTAACATAGTGATTAGTAACATTATATTGTTTTTATCAGTTATTGTTTTAATACAGGTGTCCTTATTATTGTTAATATTAAAAATGACAGTTTTATACATTAACTACCTCTTATTTAGGAATAATAATATGTAAGGAGCAATGATTGAATGGTCTGTTAAATAATGTGTCAGACTAACTATGCTGACAACTAGCTAATATACCATGGTAAAGTAGCATCAATGTGTCATGTAATCACTGTGTTAAAGGATGATTCTTGCTTAATTCCTCTCTTACTTTATTCTCTCCCATGGGAGCTTGTGTTATTTTCAAAATGTACTGTGGTATGAAATATAATTGGCAGTAAAAACCCTTTAGGGGTTATTAGTGTAATTAAAAAATAAATAATTTTAACAAATAATCTTGTGCTCTTTCACACAATGAGGTGAATGGTCCTTTAAATGTTATTGTAAATTAAAGACTACAGACAAATAAATGATAGGTAAAATATGGTAGATAGATAGATGGATGTAAAAGGTGATGGTTTTGATCTGCTTGTAAGGATACTAAACATACTGATTTGTGCTACACTAATGGTACATATGAGCAAGGACGAACACCCTAAATAAATACCACCCTTCTCTGAAATAAGAAATCTTTGAACTTTTTAAAAATATATGAAATTTGAAAACATTGGACATGGTCAAATTTTCAAGAACAGCTTCAGCAATTAAAGAAAGTCCAGTATTTAAGACATCTTTACACAAATGTTTCCTTTGGGTCTCAGTATAAATTTAAAACTTCTGATTATCAAATTGATATCTTCTGACCTAACTCCCTCACTACTAATTCATGTCACCAGCTACAGTATGTATCCAGAATTACTTGGATGACCTCACACGAGAAAGACTAAGCATTTACTATTTTGTCCCACTACCATATTACCAGGGCTTGACATTACTGTCACTGTCAATATCTCTCCCCATATACAATATTTACCCAATATTGCCAATTGCACCTGCAAAATATAATAAAATATATTATTTTCTAATTAATTTGCTTATTATGTTTGTCACAACTAAACCCCCTGGCCTCCAGGCATAGTCAAACCACCACCAGCATGGATCCTCTCATTGTAAGCAAGTAAGGGCTATCTGCAAACACTGACCTTTCAGGAGTAGCCAGTCAACCTCAGGAGCAGGTGTAGATGCCGGATGAATTAGTTGGCATGCTCCCCTGTCAACAGAACCCAGCCAGCTAGACAGGCAATGCTCTGGAACTCCCACCGGTTAGGCTGTGGTTCTGAAACTGTGAGGCGGTATGTAGTACTCAGCCTTCTGGATGATGCTGGACCGGACCTGGAACACAGGAACTCTGGATATCTGTAGTCAGTTGAGGAGGGAGGAATTGACGTGTCTTCCCATTGAAGAGCTACATATCTCAGGCATATAGTCTTTCCAGGACTTTAGAGTAAAGTCCATTTTTTACCCTTGCATCCCCAGAGGCACAGTTCAGACACTTGTAATCTGTCCCAAGATACTTTTCACTTTATTTTCAACAGAACATTTTTACGCAAACCGAACAATGCAACTTCAGCCCACAAACATGATTAAATGACTTACATTTTCCAATCTGATGGGTGTGGGAGTTAATCCCATCACAAAGCCCTGGAATTTACATCACAAACTTAAACACATCCTTCTAAACTTGTTAGCTCCATTATACTGTTTGGATTTTCTGCCCACTGCTAGATAATACCCTCAAGAAAGTTGAAATCAATACGCACAGTTAATATTTTACATTTCCTGTCTCTGGTGATAAAACCAGCAGGGACAGAAAAGGTTGGGGGCATAGTAATTGCCCACAACCATATCCAAGAAGGTGTAGTGGGAAGTTAGAGCCTCCAGGTAGTTCAACACAAGGTCAATCCCAGAGTCCCAAGTGCTAACCAAGCTGTGGCAAAACATGCTAGGGTCATTGTCCTTCTCAATGGGGCTACAGTCAATTGGGGGAATGTAGTGGGGCCCTAGTGGCATCTGGCATCATCACGCTGGTGGGAGTAGAAGTGATTCATCCCATGCTGCTGGCCCACATGCCAAACCAACCACCCCCCAAATAAAACAAGTTCCCTGTCTGGTTTCATCTCCTGTGGGACCAAACAGGCCTTAGTCTACTCTAGCCCCCAGCCTTGGCAGGCACAACTGTTTGGATCCATTGAGAATCCAGGAATAGCACTTTACACCAGAGTTTCAAGTACTAAAAGCAGTGGACAATGGCAGCCAAGGCAAAGCCTGCTGACAGTCCTTTCTGGGCAAATCAAGGAGTTTTCCAGGATTGCAGGGGGGAAATATCTGTTAGTCCAGTGGATACTTAGGTGGAATCCCTGGCCATTAACCCATGGGAAGTTGAAGGGCTCCTCTGAGAAGATAAGGAGGTTGCTCCTCTACTTGTTCTTCTCCAGGCCCTTAGATCCATCCTTTAGTTTGCTGTGCCCTTTTGGCAGCAGTAGCAGCAGAACTGATTGAGAGGGACTGCTCTGTTGCTGGGTCTCTTCCCAGGGGCAGGTCGTCATTGCTCCCTACTTGTGGCTACTTGCTGGCACTCCGCTGTCTGGATCTCCCTCTGACTCTATTACGCTCTTTGTTGCAGGGCAGTCAGCCTTGCCTCCCTGATAACTGTTGTTGGCAAGAGCTCTCCTTCTGGCTCATCAGCTGACCTTCCTTCAACTGTCTCTTCTGGCTGCCTGCCCTGCAAAAAAAGCAGCCGTGCCTCTCTGATCACTGTTGTTGGCACGAGGCTCTCTGTCTGGCTAGCTGACCTTACCCCAACCGTGTCATCTGGTGCCATTGTTCTCCTGGTTGCTGGCTGACTCAATGATCACTGCTGTTGGCAGGAAATTCTCAGTCTGGCTCATTAGCTGGCCTTCCCACAACAGTCTCTCCTGGCTCTATTATTCTCCTGGCTGCAGGATAGACAGCCTTGCCTCCCTGATTACTGCTGTTGGCAGGAAGCTCTCCATCTAGGTCATCAGCTAGCCTACCACCAAAAGGCTCTTCTGGCTCTTTTATTCTCCTGGTTGCAGGGCAGACAGGCAGCCTTATCTCCCTGATTACTGCTGTTGGCAGGAGGCTCTCCATCTGGCTCATCAGCGTGCCTTTATCCAACAGTCTCTTCAGGCTTTGTTATTCTCCTGATTGCAAGGCAGGCAGCCTTGCCTCTCTGATCACAAACAGCTGCAAAGGATCTACCTGTCCAGTCTCCCATCGGCCCTTCTTCATTACAGGTTTCCTCACTGTTCCTTCAACTGATGTAGGGGAACCAGTTTTCCCTATTCCACATGCAAGGCAGACAGTCTTGTCTCCTTGCTCTATTGCCCTCACTTCTACTTGGCCTTCAGGGAATATTGAAACCATAGGGAATGGACCCCTCAGGAACACTGATCTCAATGAAGTCTAGGTAGTCCCGTTCTAGACAAAGCTCCATTTTGACCAGTTCCTTTACTGCATCAAAAGCAGAGGTCCCCTCCATCAACTACAGATCTGCACACCTCTGGTTCATGGGTCACTTTTTCAGGGGAGGAAATAGTCTTCTCTGGGGTGGGGTCTTGAGGCCCCTTCTGTTTTATTGGCATCCACTCTTCCCTATAATCCCAGTTTAGTGAGGTTTCCCAGTTAAGATCCCATGAGGTGACCACTTCAGACCTTAGGTGATAGCGTTCTTTGAAGAATTGACGCTGGGTGACATGCAGAAGCCAGAAGTCTGATTGTCTGGTGTAGGTATCTCAGGAGCACTTCATCCTGATACTTACTTTGGGATACAGTTATTCTTACAGTCTCCTTATCTTTTGCACTACTCCCCTGGGCTCTGTCAGTTATAATGCTAATCACACCAGTTTGTCCAAGCACAACCCCCTGGCTTCCAGACAGCATTCAACTACTACCAGAGAGGATCCTTTCACAATGATTAAGTAAGGAGTATTGACACATAGACCTTTCAAGAATAGCCAGTCAACCTCAGGAGCAAATGTAGATGGACTGAAGCAAGTGGCTTTCTCCCATGTCCATAGAAACCAGCTAGCTGGAGTAGCATTTCCCTGGAACTCACACCAGATAGACTGTGGTTCTGGATCTGTGAGGGGGGTATGTAGCTCTCAACTTCCTGGATGATGCTGGACAGGAGCTGGATCACTGAAACACTGGATCACAGGAACACTGGAGCTCTGGAACACTGGAACAGTGGAGTCAGCTAGTTAAGCAGGGAGGAATCCCCTTGACTTCCCAGGGAAGCAGCACTACAGATCTCATGCATATAGTCTCTGTAACGGAACCCATCACTGTTTTACCCTGTTTTATGGTTATTTAATTCTTATGGTTAAAATATGATCACATTGCTGAACTGTAGATATGTTGTTTTATGTTCTACAGAATATATTGGCTCAGAATATTACAGCTACTAGGCTAATAGATAATCCTATTACAGAGACTCCTCATAAGATAAGGAAGTCTATTGTATAAAGTGTTTTCATTATGAGACATAGAACAAAGAGAAGTATAATCTGATCAATGTCTGATTGTATCAAAGTAGCCAGGTAGCCTCCGGGGGGTGTGACCACACCTATTGTCTCTCTATGTGTATTGTGTGGCCAAATATGGGGGATGTGTATTGCCTGTGGAAAGAGGTGTATATATATTTCTGCATAACAAAATAAAGACAGTATTCTCTGACTCCCAATTGAGTGGCGTCCAATATGGGTGGTCTGGGCTTCTGAGACTGCGCAGTGCTTCTATATGGATATTTAAAGGTATACCGGAGATATTGGACTTATGATTCCAACTCCGTTACATTTGTTGGCAGTGACGGGATAGAAGCCCAGCCTCAGAATGGAACAAGCAGAGTTATACGAAGAGGAGGACCTGGATTACAGGGATGCATTAAGGAAAGGCATCTGGTACCAGGCCCTGGATAATGTACAATACCAGCGGGGTGAGAGTCTCCCCAGTGAAGAGCAGCGGTGGCAGAAACAAGTGGCCCTGCGGATGCCCTTCCTGGGGGAGCAGCCCCTGGAGGAATGGGTGAAGGAACTAGAGCACTGGGTATGGCAGGAGCAATGGCTGGAGGATGCCTACCAGGCGCTCTGGTGGTATATGGCACAGAATAGACCCTGGACAGCCGAGCTTGACAAGCCAGAGGGAGAGGAGTTTGATGGTCCAGGCTTGTTATGGGAGTCCTTTGCAGAGCCTGACTTCGGGAGCCCTGCACAGACCAGACTTCAGGACATTTTCTACGAGAGGAAGGCTAGGCATGACTGGGATAACCCCCAGGAGGTAGAGCAAGACCTGGCTCACCTAGCAACCCTGGAGTGGGAACTGGAGCAGGACTACCAACACCTGCTCAGCTTCGTGCAGCCATTGACTGGTCCTGGGATGACCTCCAGATGGCAGGTAGAGATGGGACCGAGGTCTCTCTACCGGCCCTACAGGGAGCCGAAGGTGTCGTCCTTCCTCCCCAGCAGCAGTGTGAACCCCAGAGGGCCGAAGGTGTCGTCCTTCCCCCGCAGTGGCAGTGTGTACCCCAGGGGGCCAAAGGTGTCGCCCCCCCCCATGGCAGTGTGAACCCCAGGGGGCAGAAGGTGTCGTCCTTCCTCCCCAGCGGCAGTGTGAACCACAGGGAGCAGAAGGTGTTGTCCTTCCTCCCCAGCGGCAGTGGGTACCCCAGGGAGCTGAAGGTGCAGTCCTTCCTCCCCAGCGGCAGTGTGTATCCCAGGGAGTAGAAGGTGCTGTCCTTCCTCCCCAGCGGCAGTGTGTACCCCAGGGGGCCGAAGGTGTCGTCCTTCCCCCCCAGCGGCAGTGTGAACCCCAGGGAGCTGAAGGTGTCGCCATCTCCCCCCCAGCGACAGCTTACCCTAACAAGGGGAGACACCAATCTCCCAGATGGCGCAGATGGGACCGTGGTCTCTGTGCCTGACCTACCGGGATGCTGTACAGCCTGTCCAGATCCCCAACTACCCTCACTGGGACAACCGGAGGAGGGGGTAAGTACAAATTCGCCTCTCCAGCTTACTCCTAATGTGGCCCCAGGGTTAACAGAGGAAATGTTAACCCCCACTGACCCCCACCTTTCCCTGGCTACTGAGCTGGAATATGTCCCAACTACCCCAGCAGAAGAGCTGACAGCGGGGCAGAGTGCAGTCGGCCTCTGCCCTCCCTTTGTCCCTTGTACAGAGCAGGATGTCCTGCAGGTTATACCAGCAGAAGAGCTGGCATCAGGGCAGAGTGCCACTGGCCTTTGCCCCTCAAGTCCCCTCAGCGTGTTGC
The DNA here is from genome assembly GCA_027410445.1 of Discoglossus pictus. Taxonomy (NCBI): domain Eukaryota; kingdom Metazoa; phylum Chordata; class Amphibia; order Anura; family Alytidae; genus Discoglossus; species Discoglossus pictus. The sequence goes on along the minus strand of CM050164.1, from coordinate 409,370,922 downwards.
CCCATCACCACAGTGAAATATCCAGGTGCAGTAACTATTTGTTGTGGGGGGCTGCTCTAGCACTGGTTTATTGTGGGTTGGTGGATCGTCTAACGGAGGCACTGACCGACAGAAGGTCAGGTGCCTGGTTAGACTTCCCCCCAAAGGGGAGATGTGTGACGTAGTGCCCTTCACCACTTTGTCCTGGACAGGACTTATTGCCAGCCTACTGCCCTGAGACTATGGCCCTGGGACATATTGCCCTTTAAAAATAGTATTTGGCCATACCAGAGTGTATGTCACTCATTCTGGCCCTTTAAATACAGTGGGGTCATTCGGTACTTGCCCTGTGTGAGCGGTGATACCCCAGATAGCTATGCCATGGAGCCCATTCATATAATGAAACACTATGGGAAAGACTTTAGCTCCATGGCAATTGAACTGTGTGAATAGGATCTGAGCGCTATTCGGTAGTTTTGTGCGCTCAGATCCCAGCTATCTGGGGATATGTGAAATGTCTGTGTGTTATGTGTAAAAGGTGACTTTATGTAGTTTAAAGTGGTTTATGTTTTTTTGCAACCATGTGCTCAATGGAGTCTGCCTCTATCCCTGGATAATTGGATTACTTTCCCCATTGTCTCCAGTACAGAGGCCTCTGTAAAACCAGTTTGTAAAATGTATTTTTCCTCTCCTTGAAATGTTTATTGCTGTGAATGCTGTATGAAGTGTGCGTTTGTTTTGTTCTTGAAATGTGAGTAAAGGTGAATTGCAGTAATGCTGATGGGTTGTCAAACTAGAGAATTGACCAACAAATACTTTTGTCCGGACATCCCCAGGCCGATCCGTTGGGATCAGACCGTGTATGCCGGCTTATGGTCACGGGGGAGGTGTGTAACGGAACCCATCACTGTTTTACCCTATTTTATGGTTATTTAATTCTGATGGTTAAAATATGATCACATTGCTGTACTGTAGATATGTTGTTTTATGTTCTACAGAATATATTGGCTCAGAATATTACAGCTACTAGGCTAATAGATAATCCTATTACAGAGACTCCTCATAAGATAAGGAAGTCTATTATATAAAGTGTTTTCATTATGAGACATAGAACAAAGAGAAGCATAATCTGATCAATGTCTGATTGTATCAAAGTAGCCAGGTAGCCTCCGGGGGGTGTGACCACACCTATTGTCTCTCTATGTGTATTATGTGGCCAAATATGGGGGATGTGTATTGCCTGTGGAAAGAGGTGTATATATATTTCTGCATAACAAAATAAAGACAGTATTCTTTGACTCCCAATTGAGTGGCGTCCAATATGGGTGGTCTGGGCTTCTGAGACTGTGCAGTGCTTCTATATGGATATTTAACGGTATACCAGCGGAGATCTCCCCTTGGATCTCCAGAGATACAGACACTTGTATTCTGTCCCAAGAGGGTACTGTTCACTTTATTTTCAACAGAACATTTATAAACTGAACAATACAACTTTGGTTCAACCTACAAACATGATTAAATTACCTGCCATTATTCAGTTGACTTGATCAGATAATCCATCGCAGGTGCTGGTATTTAAATAATAAATGTAAACACAATTAAAGTTCCCTTCTAAACATGCTAGCTCCATTATACTGTTTGGGTTCTCTGGCCACTGCTAGATAATCCCCACAGGCAAGTTGTTTATCAAGATGCACAGTTCATTGTTCACATTTATTTTGTCTGGTGATTAAAAAAGAATGGACTGGAATAGTGGGGGAGGAATAGTAATTGTCCACAACCATATCCTGGAAGGTTTAAGAAAGGGGGGGGCTCCAGGTGGGTCATAACAAGGCCAGTAAAAGAGACACCTACCTTCCATTGTAACGTTAATAGGGGAAAATTGAGAGGACATAGTTATTTCAAGGAGAGGTTGTCAGTGGAGGCCAGCAGGCTCCAAGCTGATCGTCAATGTTCCACCTTGATTATTATAATTCACTTAAAGCTGGCATTCCCCTAACTCAGTCCAAACCATATTAAATGTTTCTGCTAGGCTTATCAGTCTCACCAGTCATTTATCATTTGCTCATACACTGTGAAAATCCTTATTAGTTTGCCATATTTTCGTGGATTAAATACAAATTCTAGATAACCACCTACAAAACTCTCAACAAAATGTCACCCACCAACATCACTCATCTGATATCCAAATAAATAATTCAAAAAAAATAATTTTAATAAATTGATGCTATTATTCTTTACAAGGGGAGGCTATTTTATTGTATATTTAGCTAGCTTCTCAAAAGTGAAGGGCCTTGTAGAGATATTTCCTTCTGTATTCTTCTTAAAGATTAACACATTTAAATTGAAGCAGTTAAATAATTCTCTGTATTCAAAGTATCCTAACTCTTGTAAAATAAAAATAGAAACAAAAATGGTGGCTCCTACTACTGCACAATAACATATAATAGTTAAAATATCAAAGGCTATATTTATTTGACTCATATTGGGAATAGAACACTTACATTTCACAAAGATATGCTCTTCAAATTATATATACAGGGAAAAAGTGTCATACGTATTGTTATACAAAACCATTGGTTCCCATTGTTATGTGTGCCATCAAATCACATATATAGTTGTGAGCATGCTAGTAGTTGCTAACACTTGCAGCCTCGCGTAGCGAGCCGCGGGCCTTGCGTAGCGAGGGCCTTGGCTCGCACAGCGAGCCGCGGGCCTTGCGTAGCGAGGGCAGTGGGCGAGGGCCTCAGTTGCTGGCATCCATGCCAGCAACTGCGACCCTCGCAAACTTCACGTTGCAACGCAAACAACACGACACACCAATTACGAGCAACGCAAACAACATACGACACACTTTAACACACATTACAGCCTCGCAACACTCGGACGCAACTCACGAACATTACAAAATTCAAAACACAATACATACACACAGCACATACATAAAAAGCTTACCTACAGCAAGAGGTAGCATCCAGGACCTCAAAAATGCAACTTATACCTTCATTTCACTCAAAATAAAAGAGTTTAGAAACTAAAAAATTTGATAAGCGACAGAAAAAATGGCCGCTGAACAAAACTAAAACGAGGCTACACACGCAAACACCATACGAGACACGTTACCAGACATTACGACCTTGCAAACATCGGATGCAACACAACGACATACAAACATTTAAAACACAATAAATACACACAACACACACATAAAAAGCTTACCTACAGCAAGAGGAACCATCCAGCACCTCAAAAAACCAAGTTACACCTTCATTTAAATAAAAATAAAACACTTTAGACACTAATAAAATCGCTAAGCGAGAGAAAAAATGGCCAACGAACAAAACGAAAACGAGGCTACAGCACTCTCAACACGTAAAACACCACAACACACTCGCAAAACCCCACACGAAACTCGAAAAACACCACGAAGCACCTACGGATAATCCGCAAAGACGCATACCACAGATAACCCGCCATTTTACGCCAATGCGGAAGTACACCACTACGCTAACGGTTTTGTCTCGCGCACGCACAGTATTACACTGCACACATTCACCACGCTTACACAGCAGCTCCACACCACTAATGCTGCAGCAACCTCAGAACACATTGACAGCTCTTCAACACAATGCTTCAAAATAGGTAAAGTATATTCATTTATTAATGTATTATATATTTGATTATTACACACCAAACAGCATTAGCTCACTTACAATTTCATTGCCGTCATTTTTTGACGGGCAATTCGCTAGTTAAGAATATAAGGGGGATCCTTGAATACTGACATGCTGCTTCCCTGAAGACCCTGTTAATCATTTTATTTTATTATCCCATCCTAACCATGGGTAATGTAAGGCTCCCTTGGTTATAAAAGAGGACATTTTTATTTGCCCAACATACGAAAAAGGGGTGGGCTAGACACATGTCTACTGTCCCTCTGTACTTTAATGTATATTATTTATTTATTTATTTATTTCCAATGTATTTTGCTGTGATGCTGCAGTAAGGGGGGAGCTGTTGTCATTAGGCACTGTAACTTAATTATAATCCCAACAAACTGTGGGGCTTCCTGGATGAAATTGAGAAACCCATCGATTTTTAATATATGTATACCTGTTTCTAAGAAAGATGAGTACCAAACAGCTCACTAAGGAGTTGATGTGTTATATTTTGCAATGTAAATTCTAAAGGCTAATGCAAAGCTGTCCCTAATACAGGTATATTCATTGCACAGACAGGTAATATCCGAAATTAATACTACAAATACATTGTATTTTTGTGATTAATATAATTATCAGTGATCCGCAACACACTAGTGTTATGTTTGGTGTTTCTTTGAAGTTCATATAAAAAAAAATATATATATTTTTTTTCATGAGTTCCCCTATCCCTATCTTCCCCATGTTAAACTGTCCCATTTAGAGCTGTTGCGCTTAAAGGTATGTGTAAGTGAGCTGTGTTATTAATGCATCTGATAGAGGAGAACTGGTGAGGAGCGACTGGTGTAGAGCGACTGGCGAGAAAGCGACTGGTGAGAGAGCAACTCGGTGGGGCGCCGAGACTGAGCACCGAGATGAGACTGAGCATCTGGTTAGAGAGACTGGTAGGGCACTAAGATTGAGCACCAAGGCTGAGCATCTGGCTAGGGCAACTGGGTAGGTTGGGCACCGAGACTGAGCGCTGAGACTGAGCATCTGGTTAGAATGACTAGGTAGAGCGCCGAGACTGAGCATTTGGGTAGAGCGACTGGGCGTGGTGCCTAGACTGGGCGCCGAGACTGAGCGACTGGTTGGAGTGACCTGGTAGGGCACAGAGAGAGCGCAGAGACTGAGCATCTGCTAGAGCGACTGGGTAGGGCGCCAAGGCCGGGCACCGAGACTGAGCATCTGGTTAGAGCATTTGGTTGGATCGACTAGATAGAGTGCCTGGATAGAGCGCCGAGGCTGAGCGCCTGGATAAAGAGCCGAAACTGAGCACCTGGATAGAGCACCAAGACTGAGCGACTGAATGGAGCACAGAGACTGAGCGACTGTATAGAGCTCCAAGACTGAGTGACTGGATAGAGCGCCGAGACTGAGCAACTGGATAGCGTGAAGAGACTGAGCATTTGGGTAGAGAGACTGTATAGAGCTCCAAGACTGAGTGACTGGATAGAGCGCCGAGACTGAGCAACTGGATAGCGTGCAGAGACTGAGCATTTGGGTAGAGAGACTGGGTAGGGCACCGAGACTGGGCGCCTAGTTAGAGCTGCTGGTTAGAGCATCTTGGTAGGGCGCCGAGACTGAGCGCCCATTCGCCAAAGGCGATTAGTGTGGGACTTGCAATAAGCGCTGAATGTGCTTAGACGACCAAAAACCTTACATCAGATAATAACTTATTTACATATCTCCATAATGCGTTCATTTTTGGACATGACCATCAGGTATACATATATGAACCTACTTGTCCTACTTGTCCACAACCTCTGAAGCAAGTGTGCTGGAAGCTAGGATTCTCAAAAATTCTGAATTTTGGAATATCATATAATGACTAATACGTATTAAAAGTACAACATTTAGCGTCATCAAAAAAAAATATTTTTCATTACCTGGTGCCATTTAATAAAAATGTAACTATATGACTGAAGTAACATGGAATTGATAGAATTGACCCCTGACCTGTTAGACATACAAATTTTACATTTTTGCCATAATGTATAGGATTATTTAGTATACGAAAAAAAAAAAAAATAGAGGCGCTCAATCATAGAATGAACAAACCTTGATAGGTTAGATCTATGGACATGATAATCTACTCAGTGAGCAGCTTCTTTTAGCTCACTTGTGCCTTTCAGAGGGAGAAATATCCTGTAATATTATCAGTCTGGTCTCTCCCAATAGAGTGATCCAGCCCCGAAATACCATGCAATTCTACCCTGAACGGGAGAAACAGCAAACCCCTTTTGTTTTTTTGTTTATTCAAATGACTGATAGGGGACTCTAGATGTGGACTCCTTGCTCACTGTGCCCTAGGGAGTTAACAGCTATACCTCACTGACGAGGCCCAATGAAGGCCGAAACGGACGTCTCTGGTTTGCTGTTTCTCCTGTAGGATATCTCGGGTAGGATTGCCTGGGATTCAAGGGCTGGATCACTTTATTGGGTGAGATCAGACTGATGTACCCTATGATAGTTCTTCCTGTGAAGGAAACAAGTGGCTAAAAGAGGCTGCTCGCAGAGAGGGTTATGATGTCCATAGAACTAACCTATTAAGGTTAGTTTGTTCTCTGATTGAGCATCTCTAATTTTGTTTTTTTAATATTTAGTATAGCAACATAATCTTCTTTTTTGTGAGTTTATCTAGCCATAATATGTTTTCTAATGATATTTAGGACTTATATTTTGCTCAATATCTACCCAGGTGGGTTTATCGTCTTTATTTTTTTTTCCAATCAGTTTTTTTAATCAGTAAAGATGGATGCTTGAGAGTTACTATTAAAATAGGCCTAGATTAGATGCACATGATGCTCTGCTAAGTATATAGTCTGTGAGGGCTGTTCTAGTGGCAGCAGCTTTCACTCATCACTTACACACAGGTACGTTTGGCTGGAGGGTGCGGTGCTGAACCCGGGGAATGTAACCCCAACACTACCCTGGCTCAGTCACTCATAACTATCTGCTTACAGTTAAAACTGAATTGCAGAAACATACAGTGCATGTAATCTAGGTGCCTGTAAGCATTTTGTGGTATGACAACCTGGCTCCTAGCATTTGTTGAGTCCTGTCAATTTTTTATTTTATTTAAAGTACAGTATTAACTTTTTTTTTTTAGGTTGCTTGAGAGTCCTGGTTTACTAAGAGTCTACTGTATATATATATATATATATATATATATATATATATATATTAGCGACTTGCCATTCAAAAATGACGGCAATAAAATATGAAGCTGGCAATGCGAGGATATAGCCCCTCTGAGCACCTTCGCTGCTCATCGCAAGCCCCTCGCTGAGCCCTTTTGGCGCTAATCGCGTGGCTCGCAATGGGCACCTTTGGCGCTCATTGCGAGCCTTTTCCCCTCATCTACTTTACAGGCCCCTCGTTGAGCGCCTTAGGCGCTCATTGCGAGCCCTGCAATGAGCGGCTGTGCCGCTTGGCCGTTTTTGCCAAGCCGCACCTTTCCTACTTTGCAATGATCCCCCTTGGTCGCTCATTGCGACCCTCACGATGATCGCCTTCAACCCTGGGTACTTTATACTGCCTTGGGTTAAGTGTTACTGCCTTGGGTTCGGTGTTACTGGTTTGCACGTTCTTTCTGCAAACTTTTTTTTTCAATCGCGAAAAAGGGCAAAATATGCCTCAAATTAACTTGCAACCTCACTCACAGGCACCCTGGCTCTCCCCCTGTGCTGTGTTTAAGTGTGTAAACAATTAGGTGTAGGTGAATTTTTTTGTACATGTTTTTACAATTCAGTGGTTTGGCCGTTAAAGTTGTATTTTTGCAAGCCCCGCAGTCCATCTACGTGCTTCGGGTCTTACGTAAGTCATACGGCCCGTAATTTTGGCCAATTCTCACGTTTCTTGGGATGAGCTCCAGCTAAGTCCTGCGTGTCCAATATAGCAATGAGCGCCTTCAGCGCTCATTTCAGCCTAAGTCCCACGTGCCTCAACTGCTCGCCTTGCTGTCCCCTCAAAATAACTCACAGTTATTAATGTCTAAACTGTTGGCAACAAAATTGAGTACACCCCTAAGTGGAAAATTGGGCCCAATTAGCCATTTTCCCTCTCCGGTGTCATGTGACTCGTTAGTGTTACAAGGTCTCAGGTGTGAATTGGGAACAGGTGTGTTAAATTTGGTGTTATCGCTCTCACACCCTCTCATAATGGTCACTGGAATTTCAAAATGGCACCTCATGGCAAAGAACTCGCTGAGGATCTGGAAAAAAGAATTGTTGCTCTACATAAAGATGACCTAAGCTACAAGAAGATTGCCAAGACCCTGGAACTGAGCTGCAGCACGGTAGGCAATACCATACAGAGGTTTAACAAGACAGATTACACTCAGAACAGGCCTCGCCATGGTCGACCAAAGAAGATAAGTGCACGTGCCCAGCATCATATCCAGAGGTTGTCTTTGTGAAATAAATGTAGGAGTACTGCCAGCATTGCTGCAGAGGTTAAAGGGGTGGGGGGTGAGCCTGTCAGTGCTTATAGCATTAGTTCAGATGGTGTCAAGAGTGTGGGGCAGCAACCAGGTGAGGAGTACAAAGACAAGTGTGTCTTGCCTACAGTCAAGCATGGTGGTGGGAGTTTCATGGTCTGAGCCTGCATGAGAGCTGCCGGCACTAGGGAGCTACAGTTCATTGAGGGAACCATGACTGCCAACATGTACTGTGACATACTGATGCAGAGCATGATGCCCTCCCTTCAGAGACTGGATCGCAAGGCAGTATTCCAACATAACAACCCCAAACACACCTCCAAGACGACCACCGTCTTGCTAAAGAAGCTGAAGGTATAGGTGATGGACTGGCCAAGCATGTCTCCAGACCTAAACCTTTCTAGAGCATCTGTGGGGCATCCTCAAATGGAAGGTGGGGGAGTGCAAGGTCTCTAACATCCACCAGCTCCGTGATGTCATCACGGAGGAGTGGAAGAGGACTCCAGTGGCAACCTGTGACGCTCTGGTGAACTCCATGCCCATGGGGATTAAGGCAGTGCTGTAAAATAATGGTGGCCACACAAAATACACTTTGGGCCCAATTCGGACATTTTCACTTAGGGATGTACTCACTTTTGTTGCCAATGGTTTAGACATTAATGTCTGTGCGTTTAGTTATTTTGAGGGGACAGCACATTTACACTGGTATACAGGCTGTACACTTACTACTTTACATTGTAGCAAAATTAAATTTCTTCAGTGTTGTCACATGAAAAGATATAATAAAATATTTACAAAAATGTGAGGGGTGTACTCACTTTTGTGAGATACTGTATTTACTTTTAAGCATTGGCTTATACTTGTAAGCAGGCGTCTAAGAGGAGATATGATTACCTTATATAAATACATCCAGGGTCAGTATAAAGACTTGTCGAGGGAGCTTTTTGTGTCAAGAGGTTTTCAACTGACAAGAGGATATCCCTTGAGGTTAGAAGTAAAAAGATTCCACCTTAAAAAAAGAAAAGGGTTCTTCACAGTAAGGGTGGTTAATCTGTGGAATTCTCTACCAGAGGAAGTGGTGACAGCAGATTCGATAGATAACTTTAAAAGGGGACTGGATTTATTTCTAATTAAAAAGGGAATTCAGGGTTATCATGGATAATTAGAGAGGCAGTATTGATCCAGGGAGAAGTCCGGTCGCCGGTGTCTGGGATCAGGAGGGAATTGTTTTTTTTTTTTTATATATATATATATATTTTTTTAATACAACTAATTAATTAATAGTTAATCCGCATATTGCAGATCAGAGGAGATCTTAAAAGGTTGAACTTGATGGACTGAAAGTCTTTTTTCAACCTTAAATACTATGGGCCTCATTCTATTACCGGCCGTAAATCGGCCGTAAGGCTGCGATTCCTTGCGGGGGTTCAGTTAACTCGCGATTCTAATATACTGCCCCGCAAGGATCTCCCCTTACGGCCGGCCGCATATCTTGGAACCGGCCGTAAGCTGAAATATAAAAACGCAAAAATAAATTCAAGCCTGCACTGTACAGCTCTGTAAATGCTAGGGATCATATTGGGGGACATGAGGATTAAAAGTAACCCCCTCTCATGCTTGCACATCAGCCCAAACCCGAGTTCAAATTAACTGTTTATTTTCCGGCTGCGGCGTGGGCGGGTCTGAGGTGCTCCAAGCACTCTGGACTTTTTACATGTATATTTTACGTATATTAAAAAATATATATTTTACGGATTTGAGTATAGGGTAATTATGTGCTATTTTTGCTAACACCGAATATCACTTTAAAGACTCTGCAAAGTGCAGGATGGCTTTATTTGGGCTATTTTATGTGCTCAATTGGTGCTAGCGGGACCTCTTTCCTGCAAGTAAGCTGCGGCTCGCTTTTAGCCTTGCAGAGAGGGTTCCCGGAGCAATTGAATTGCAAATAGGAATTTCTTACGGCCGATTTCCTTGCGGCCGTTTAAGATCAAAGGATTTCCTCCAGCGCGAGCGGCAAGGCACCGGCCGCAAGCCTGCCGGAATCCCCGGCCGGAGGGGAATAGAATAGCAGAATAGCTTGCGGCCAGTCCTTGCGGCCCCGCAACGGCTGCGGCCGCTAATAGAATGAGGCCCTATGTAACTATGTAACTTTTGCACTCTCTTCTTTTACCCTCCTCACTTTCAGCCATCAGAGTAGTATCATCGAGTATCTGAGGTTGTTGATATTCCTTCCAGCAAAATTGATTTTGGCTTTGGATTTATCCAGTCCAGCCTTACGCATGATGTACTCTGCATATAAGTTGAATAAATAAGGTGACATACAACCTTGTTGCACTCCTTTTCTGATCTTGAACTATTCTGTTGTCCCATGTTCGGTTCTGACCGTGGCTTCTTGGTCGACATATAGATTCTTTAGGAGGAGGATTAGATGATCTGGTACTCCCATCTCTTTAAGGACATGCCACATTTTGTTGTGATCCACACACTCAAAGGCTTTAGAATAGTCTATGAAGCAGAATTAAATGTTTTTTTGGAACCCTCTTGCTTTCTCTATTATCAAGCGGATATTGGCTTGATCTCTTGTGCCTCTTCCTCTGCGGAACTTATCTGGTAGTTCTTGGTCCATATATTGTTAGAGTCAAGCTTGTAGAATCTTAAGAATTACCTTGCTGGCAGGTAAAATAAGTGCAATTGTTCGATAATTGGAGCACTCTTTGGCACTGCCTTTTTTGGGGATTGGGATGTAAACTGAACTTTTCCAGTCTATTGGCCATTGTTGAGTTTTCCAAATGTGTAGGCATAAGGCAAGTAACACTTTCACAGCATCATCCTGTAGAATTTTGAATAGTTCAATTGGGATTCCATCACCTCCTGCAGCCTTATTATCAGCAAGACGTCTTAGGGCCCATCTCACTTCTCTCTCCAAGATGTCTGGCTCCAACTAATTGGACAAACTACTGAGGCCATCACTGCTGTTAAGATCCTTCCTGTATAGATCTTCGGTGTATTCCTGCCATCTCCTCATTATCTGATCTACTTCTGATACGTCCCTCCGATTTTTTCTTTTATCACTCCCACTGTTGCATGAAAGGTGCTTTTTAGGTTCCCAATTTTCTTGAATCGATCTCTTGATTTACCCCTTTGGTTATCTTCTTCAATCTCTTTACATCACTCATTGTAGAATGTCTCCTTGTCCTCTCTTGCAATCCTCTGGGATTCTGCATTCAGTTGGACAAATCTTTTCTTATCTCCACTACCTTTCACTTTCCCTCTTTCCTGGGCTACTTTCAAAGCCTCATCAGACAGCCAGTTTGACTTCTTACTTTTGTTTCTTTTAGGGATATTCTTTGTTGCTGTTTCCTGGATTATTTTCCATGTCTAGTTCCTTAAATATATTCTTTACTTCCACTGCACATTCACAAGGGATATTATTTATTTTGTATCTACTTGGTCTGATGGTTTTCCCTCTTTTCTTCAGTTTCATTTTCAACTTTGCAATAAGAAGCTCATGGTCAGAGCCACATTCAGTTCCAGGTCTTGTTTTTGCTAAATGTATAAATCTCCTCCATCTTTGGCTGCAAAGTATATAGTCAATCTGATTTCTATGTTGTCCATCTGGTGATGTCCATGTGTAGAGTTGTCTAGGAGGCTGTTCGAAGAGGGTGTTTGCTATGACCAGAGAATTATCTTGACAGAATTCTACCAATCTCTGACCTGCTTCATTTTGTACACCAAGGCCACATTTGCCAGTTATTCCAGGTGTCATTTGGTTCCCTACTTTAGCATTCCAATCTCCTATGATGATAGTAACATCTTCTCTTGGTGTTCTATCTATGACGTTTTGAATGTCTTCATAGAACTTGACAACTTCAGCCTCTTCAGCATCCGTGGTTGGAACGTAGACTTGGATCACTGTGATATTAAATGGCTTACCTTGAATTCTTATTGAAATCATTCTGTAATTTATTGGGTTGTAACCGAGCACTGCTTTGGCCACTCTTTAGGATAGCTACTCCATTTCTTCTGCGGGATTCTTGACCACAGTAGAAGATCTGGTGGTTGTCTGATGTGAAATGTCCCATTCCAGTCCATTTAAGTTCACCAATTCACCAATTACACTTGTCATTTCATTCTTGACCACATCTAGTTTGCCTTGGTTCATTTTTTTTTTTGCACCAGGGCCATCCATTCACTAGCTCTGCCACTGTTATAAGTAATATTATTCCAGGAATATTGCGCTGCTCCTTCCCCAGGAAATCTAAATCCAGACAGCACTTTACACATATATTAACTGTTACAGCACTGATGGAGTGAGCCCCTCAACAAGCACCTAGGAGTCATGTTGTGGACCCCAGGCTCTCATCTCTACAGTATGTATCAGTGGAATGTGTCGTTATCCTTCTAAGAAGTCCTTTCTGTGAAAACATTTATAATTGTCCCAATGCAAACAGGAAACATGTAATTTTCCTTTGTCCTTGTTATCCAGCAATACTTACTATTCATAAATAAAAAAGAAAAAATACAATGCTGTTATCTGAATGGAGCTGTCTGTGATTCTTTAAAGGCCATAAACGGCATTGGCTTATACTTGTAAGCATATATGTTCATGTGTCAGTTGATTAGGAAAGGTAAAAGTTATTTTTCTATTTCAAATAATATAATACATTGATAAAATGAGTTGTGTCATTTTTAGATTACAAATAAATAGAATACAGCTTGTTTTTTAACTAAAAATATTTTCATTACAATGAAATTGAGAAAACACTGGGAATTTATTGGCTTAAATTAAGGTTGCAGAGCAGGATGGAGCAATTTATAGGCTAGGAGAACTGAACCTCCCTCCCTGCAAAGGTTGTTTCTAAAGACATAAGTTTTGACATCATCAATGTCATTAGGTGACATTATCCATGATAATTCTGATGACAAACATACTGTATAAACCCCTGTGATCTCATTTAATGCATACTCCCCAATTTCCTCCTGAATTTTTCTAGCCTTAAGTTGCACCCACCTGTACTAAAACCTTAAATATAATGCAGTTTTTGTGGCAATAATATATATATATATATATATATATTGTGACAAGGATGGCCGTATTAGGCTGTTCATCAGTAATATTTTGAACACCAGTGTGACCAAATCGCTTTTTGCGATTCTTCCTCCAATAGATAAACAGCAGATATTTCTGGGCTCTTTTTTTTACTTTTTATTAAGCAGTCAAAATACAACTGAAAATAGCTTAGTTTAGCATGAAACAAAAATCTACATAAACGGACTAGCTCACAGCTTAGTTCCCTAACTAGCCCTGAAAACCACTTCTCTGTTCTCAGGTAAAACAGTCCTTTTCTTTAATCACAAGGAGGGGTGGGGGTCCTGGCCCACCCACTCTCCAGGTACCCAAACCTCCAGGGACCCTTGATAGTACACAGGTACTCAAATGGGAAAAGTCACTCTTATATATCACAGTCTTTTCCCTGGGGTAACATAAAGGTAAAGTCTTCTGACCTTGAAGGTAAACGGTGTGTCTGTCTCAATGGTAGCTTCAGTCTGTAGCACAGCTCTCTCAAGTCTGGTAACACAGCAGTATCAAACAGGTACTCGACAACAGGATTTCCTCGCTGAGGCAGCAGGGCTGGCTTTGCTCCAACAGCAGCTTTATTTTGGTATCTGTATGAGCAAACTTTCACACAGTCTTCTCTTATAGCAGTCCAACCAGCTGACAGCTCTCTCTCTCTGTTAGCTGCAACTCCCAGGCTCCTCACTGGCATAGACCTTGTCTCATTTTAGGCCACACTGCCTGGGAATCCTCCTCTGTCTTTCATTTACTTAACTTGGTGCCTTTGTAGCTTTACCTCCTGATTCTGTAGTTGGACTTTCTGACAGCTCTGTTAGTCCAGCGACTGCAAACAGCATCCAAAGTAAAAATAGGGTTTTCTCCTTTAGGTTTTGCTTTTAAAGTCCAATATGCAGATCAACACAGGATCAGCCATCAAGCTCCACTCTGTGGGTTGCTCGGGCTGCTAGCAGCAGCACTCAGCCTGGACCAGAGCCTCCTCACTCTGCTCACAGCACTTAGGCCAGAGCCTAATCAACAGCCCCTCCCATCTCTGCTTTCTAGGCTTTAAAGTGAAGTTACAGCTGGGCCAATTAGCAGTTCTCCAGGAGTTTAACGCCCTCACTCCTGTCAAGAACTTTTCACGCTCTATACCTGGCACCACCCTCTAGGGGGCAAACAGTCACAATATATATATATATATATATATATATATATATATATATATATATATGCACATATAGACATATTACACACAATTCTTGTCCCTGTTTTTCTGCCATTTTGATCAGTGGCGGCTGGTGACTTTTCAACTTTGTTGGGCGGAAAACAAAGACCTGGCACCTTCGCTTACATTGGTTCCACCCAACAGCATATACCCCTCCCCTTCACAACATGTTACCACAACATGTATAGACCCTGCTTAGTGACAAAGTATCCACCTACAAAAGTGATCACATAGAGAAAGACAGGGATAGAGATAGAGAGGGAGGATAGTGAGAGAGGTGGATAGAGAGTTAAAGAGAGAGATAGTGAGAGATAGAGTGATAGAGAGAGAGGAATGGATAGAGAGAGAGAGAAAGGGATAGCGAGATAGGAATGGGTAGAGGGAGAGAGGGATAGAGAGAGAGAGAGGGATAGAGAGAGAGAGGATGGGATATAGAGAGGGAGAGATGAAGGGATAGAGAGGGAGATAGAAAGTTAGAGAGATAGATTATATGCCTCTCCTTCTATCCCTCTCTCTCCCTCTCTCTACATCTCCCCTTCTACACCTCTCCTCCCTCTCTCAATACCCCCCCCCCCCCCAATCTCATACCTAGGTCAGGTATTTTACCACTTAGCCAATAATGCAGCCAATATACTTAGAGAGTAAAACTGCATAAATAAATAATTTTGTTAAATGAGCAAATAGATTAATAGAACAAGCAAACAGAGACTAAAAAACATCTTGCACCTACAGGAGGACAGGGTGATAATTCATCAACAACAGACCAAAACCAGAAAGTTGCATCCCAAGTTGGTTCTACATGACACATTACTGTTTTGTTTCTCCCTCCATTTTAAACATTATTATCTTTAAAAAAAAATCATTTGAATAAATCTATGTTTTTGAATAAAAATTTTTTAAATATTTGTTACAGTTTATAGGCTGCCTTTACATAATTAATAATAAGTTGCAAAAAACATATTTGAGTGGTTAATTAGCATATATTTATCATTCTGCTCCTTCAAACGCACACACATATAAATAAATATATATATATATATATACAGTATATGGGCCTCATTCTATTATCGGCCGTAGGAGATGCGGGGCCGCAAGGACCGGCCGCAAGCTATTCGCCTATTCTATTCCCTTCCGGCCGGGGATTCCGGCAGGCTTGCGGCCGGCACCTTGCTATCCCTTGCGGCCGCACGCGCCGGAGGAATCTTTGATCTTAAACGTCTGCAAGAGTTTCGGCCGTAAGAAAATCCTGGTTGCTATTCAATTGCTCCGGGAAACCTCTCTGCAAGGCTAAAACCGAGCCACAGCTTACTTGCAGCAAAAAGATCCCGCAGGCACACAATTAAGCACATTTTAAAGCCATAATAAAGCCATCCTGCACTCTTATGAGACTATAAAGTGATTGTAGGTGTTAGCATTAATAGCACAACATTCCCCTACACTCAAATCCGTAAATAATTTTTTTTTAAATTTATGTCACATATCCATGTAAAAAGTCCAGAGGGCTTGGAGCACCTCAGACCTGCCCACAATGCGTCCGGAAAATAAACAGTTAATGTAATCTCGGATTTGGGCTGATGTGCAAGCTTGAGAGGGGGTTACTATTAATCCTCATGTCCCCCATTATGATCCCTAGCATTTACAGAGCTTTACAGTGCCGTCTTGAATTTATTTTTGCATTTAAAGATTTCTGAGCTTATGGCCGATTGCAAGATATACGGCCGGCCGTAAGGGGATAGCCTTGCGGCGCCGTATAATTGAATTGCAAGGTAACGGGAGCCCCGCAAGGAATCGCAGCCTTGCGGCCGATAATAGAACGAGGCCCTATATTTATATATATATATATATATATATACACGCACAGTAAAAACCCCGTTATCCGGCACCCACGCTGCCTACCTATTGCCAGATAAGTGTAGTTGCCGGTTAATCAGGAGTCCCTGAATGTAAGGAAAAGACCTTTAAACCCCCCCCAAAAAAAAACTTCAAAATGCCTTTAACAAGGCATTAGCACCTAAACTTGGCAATTTAGGCCCACAAAAAAAATATTAGAAATTTTTTAGCAGTCTTGAACTGTCGAATAATGCTGGATAGTGCAGGTTATTAGCAGGTTTAGCAGGAATTTTTTGAAAATGGGGTATTGATGCCGGTGCCGGTTGCTTGAGAGTTCCAGTTAGAAGAGTGCCGAATGACCGGGATTCTACTGTATATATATATATATATATATATACATACATACATACACACATTATATATATATATATATTTACATATCTTACACATAGAATAAGAGATCCCCCCCCAAAAGTGAGATCTCTTGTTATATGTGTAAGATATATATATATATATACAGGGAGTGCAGAATTATTAGGCAAGTTGTATTTTTGAGGATTAATTTTATTATTGAACAACAACCATGTTCTCAATGAACCCAAAAAACTCATTGATATCAAAGCTGAATATTTTTGGAAGTAGTTTTTAGTTTGTTTTTAGTTTTAGCTATTTTAGGGGGATATCTGTGTGTGCAGGTGACTATTACTGTGCATAATTATTAGGCAACTTAACAAAAAACAAATATATACCCATTTAAATTATTTATTTTTACCAGTGAAACCAATATAACATCTCAACATTCACAAATATACATTTCTGACATTCAAAAACAAAACAAAAACAAATCATTGACCAATATAGCCACCTTTCTTTGCAAGGACACTCAAAAGCCTGCCATCCATGGATTCTGTCAGTGTTTTGATCTGTTCACCATCAACATTGCGTGCAGCAGCAACCACAGCCTCCCAGACACTGTTCAGAGAGGTGTACTGTTTTCCCTCCTTGTAAATCTCACATTTGATGATGGACCACAGGTTCTCAATGGAGTTGAGATCAGGTGAACAAGGAGGCCATGTCATTAGATTTTCTTCTTTTATACCATTTCTTGCCAGCCACGCTGTGGAGTACTTGGACGCGTGTGATGGAGCATTGTCCTGCATGAAAATCATGTTTTTCTTGAAGGATGCAAACTTCTTCCTGTACCACTGCTTGAAGAAGGTGTCTTCCAGGAACTGGCAGTAGGACTGGGAGTTGAGCTTGACTCCATCCTCAACCCGAAAAGGCCCCACAAGCTCATCTTTGATGATACCAGCCCAAACCAGTACTCCACCTCCACCTTGCTGGCATCTGAGTCGGACTGGAGCACTCTGCCCTTTACCAATCCAGCCACGGGCCCATCCATCTGGCCCATCAAGACTCACTCTAATTTCATCAGTCCATAAAACCTTAGAAAAATCAGTCTTGAGATATTTCTTGGCCCAGTCTTGACGTTTCAGCTTTTGTGTCTTGTTCAGTGGTGGTCGTCTTTCAGCCTTTCTTACCTTGGCCATGTCTCTAAGTATTGCACACCTTGTGCTTTTGGGCACTCCAGTGAAATATGGCCAAACTGGTGGCAAGTGGCATCGTGGCAGCTGCACGCTTGACTTTTCTCAGTTCATGGGCAGTTATTTTGCGCCTTGGTTTTTCCACACGCTTCTTGCGACCCTGTTGACTATTTTGAATGAAACGCTTGATTGTTCGATGATCACGCTTCAGAAGCTTTGCAATTTTAAGAGTGCTGCATCCCTCTGCAAGATATCTCACTATTTTTGACTTTTCTGAGCCTGTCAAGTCCTTCTTTTGACCCATTTTGGCAAAGGAAAGGAAGTTGCCTAATAATTATGCACACCTGATATAGGGTGTTGATGTCATTAGACCACACCCCTTCTCATTACAGAGATGCACATCACCTAATATGCTTAATTGGTAGTAGGCTTTCGAGCCTATACAGCTTGGAGTAAGACAACATGCATTAAGAGGATGATGTGGTCAAAATACTAATTTGTCTAATAATTCTGCACTCCCTGTATATACACACACACACATTATATATATATATATATATATATATATATATATATATATATATATATATATATATATATATATATATATATATATATATATATATATGTGTGTATCTTACACCTACAATAAGAGATCTCCCCCAAAAGTAAGTATACCCTCTCCTTGTAAATATATATGGACATAGAGAGAGACTAAGACACAGGACCCCTACTTTGTCATGGTGAAGGGGCTTGTTACTCAATGAAGCTGTGAGCTATATATCATGAAGGGTCACCCAAGATGGGCAGATCATTTTAGAGTGGTCTGACAAAATGCAGTCTACTGGAGTAGGAACTGGCAACCCACTCCAGTATCTTTGCCATGAAAACCATATGGATAAGCAACAACCAGAAACAGAAAGATGTACCTGGTGTGCTGCATCCATGTGGTCACTGAGAGTCAGACATGACTGAAGGACAGAACAACAGCAGCAAGACACAGAGAGGGATATGGACTCACACCTGAGATCTGCAGCTGCGTCTGTCTGGTACAGGCCGGGGTGGTGACAGACAGGTCACAAGCTTGGTGTGTGGAGCAGGGTAGTCAGAATCAATAAGACCACCAGAGTATTGAGAAAACGGAAGCTTTACATGCAGCTCCCTCTATCTGCATGCACTGTGAGCTGTTTTTTTTTCTCCAATAAAATTTATTGAGATTGCACCAATGTATTCACTTCCAGGGGCACTGTGAAGGCTGCAGTCCCTGTATGATACAGGACTTTTCCCTCACGGACATTCCCGATTGGATAATGCTGTGTTTGACAGACAGGTTCAGCTCTATCTGTTATAGCATAGTTTGGGCAGAGACCCAAACAGTTTAGGTAAGTCAACAGCAGGGGGCTAGATGTGATCAGTGTGTTTAACTACAGCACAATGGGTTTTGAAATTTAAAGTGACAGCAGCAGCTTTTAAAAAAACTGAATATTGAAGATGATAAAACATTTTTTTATTATATAATGTATACAAGTAGGTAAGTGATGAGGGATTAAGCAAGTGGATTAATTTTGGGAGGGTGGTTGCCAATTTGCCCCAATGCACCAGTGCCCCTGAATTTGATGGTGGAACACACTACAAGAGCCTGTAATTTGTTCCAAATTTTATTACAATTTTAGCCAGTGATATAAAAATATTAAACTAAAACAAATTGAAAAAAAACAGGCCTAGCTTCCATTGAAGCACTAATAATAAACCAAAAGAAATCAAAGAAAATAACAGGCCTAGCTTCCATTGAAGCACTACCTTATCTGATAACGGCTCCCTCACTAACAAGCTCTCATCCAGCTAAACCTGGATGAAGCAAAACAAAACAAAGAGTCCAATAGTTTGTTCACAATCACTGGCTTGTATTCTTCCGAACTTAAGGTCTCCACTCCAAATGATCATAGGCTGCTGTCTCTCTCTCTGTGTGCTTTTCTCCAGTACAAAACTTCAGGTCTCCACTCAAAACGACCATTAGCTAGCTGCTGCCTCACTCTCTGTGCTTTTCTCCAATATAAATAATTGCACATAGTTCTCTCTGTGTTATGTCTTTCTTCAGTTCAGACAACTGCACACACTTCTTTTCTCTCTGGGTCTTTTCTCCAACTTCAGACAAACTGTAAATTAAAACAATAGGTTTAACAATAAATGCCTCATTTAGTCTGAGTCAACTGAACCCACCAAGGACATCCTGAAATCTTGGCCTATGACTCACATTTAAGGACGAATATGGTCTAATGCCTACAACTGCCTACATGATTAGGTAATTGAATACTGTACCTGAGGGGACCTAATAGTGGTATGAGTAAGTTATGTGAGATGTGTGGCTTAAAATGTGACTTTGCAGAAAAAAGCTTAAAAGATATGGGGGAGATTAAAAATATGAGCATGGGGTGAGGGTTGGGAGATTGAATGCATGTTAGAAGTATGGAGTCTGTGGCATAGCATTAGTGTTAGATACCACAGAGGTCCTTTACACGACCGCTTAGGGTTTAATCATAGGTATCATGGAAGTCCTTACAGGATTCGCTGCATGGCTTAGGGGTTATTAAAGGGGTAAATATTACATGAAGATTACATAATGAAGATAATGGCTGCGCCAATAATGAATAATTGTATATGACAGATAATGAATTAAAGGCTGTATGTGCGCATTACTTGTCTGGTTCTTCAAAAAATATAATTGAAATATAGGCGTACAGTATCCGTTTGAGGTTTATATACATCGGACATGTTAACTTGCAGATCTTCAGTCCCTCCATCTATTTATTATTACCTAGGCTTTGTGATGTACATACCAAGTCACTTAAAAGAATTGCGGGTAACTGGGGTACTGGAGTAGTTGTCAATATAACTCTGATAGTCACTAAGATAACTCTCCGCACATAATTGCTATCAAGTGATTACATATACAGAAAAAAAATGGCAAAATGGTAAAACTCACACGCACATTAAGGTGGCAAAATTTTCCCTTTAATGGGAGACACCTCTAAAAAATACAATTTGCAGAGCTGCTTTAAACAAGTGACAATCAATGGTGAGGTTTGGCCACCTTAAGTCCATATAGTAAAAAACTATTAAACTGAAGGAAGTTCAACACTCACCTCACAGATATATTTTCGCACATATGTAATGGTTTCTTATTTATATTGAGAGGCTGCTGTCGTTTTCTGTAGAAAGTGTGGATTTTGCAATAAGCGCCGAAGGTGCTCAGACGACCAAAAACCTTACATCAGATATTAACTTATTTACATATCTCCATAATGCGTTCATTTTTGGACATGACCATCAGGTGGAGGCTCAACGTCGGCTGTGTTAACACACACATACACACACACGACTTTTTTAACAGAATAAACCCAACCGCCCAGCCAACAAAAACCCAACAACGTCCCCGCAAATGCGGATCCTCGCGAAGCGAGGGTCCGCATTTGCGGTGGTGGGAGCATCCCAACATCGGCTGTGTTAACACACATACACACACACACAACTTCATAACAAAAAAAAACTCAAAGTCGCCTCACACCCGCTTACACCCAGACACACAGACGCAAGACTTAACAAAAAAACAGTAAAAAAGGCCCCTCACACGCTCTTAACACACATACGCACGACTTAGAAACAAATACACTGCGTCGTACACGTAAAAGCTAACTGCGTATATCGCAAAAAAATACGGCAACATCGCAACAAAATACGGCCGCATCGGAAAAAAATACGGCCGCGAAAGACCCATTCCAACCGCCGCGCATCAAAACATCACAAACACAAGAAATAAACACAACAAACACATAAAAAGCTTACTTACAGCACGGGGGGGCATCCGGCACCTCCAAAAGTTCATTTACACGTCCATTTAAGTCAAAACAAAGAGTTTAAACGACCGAAAATCGGCTAAGCGAGAGAAAAAATGGCCGCCGAACAAAACGAAAACGAGGCTCCAGACGTAACTACACTACACTTACTCGCAATAATGAAACACATACTATGCGGAACGGATCACACTCATATTAAACACCATTTTAACCACTACTACGCACAAAATGGCGGATGGAACGCAAATTGTAAGCTGGAACGCAAATAGCGCATGCGTATTACGTTCTAACGGTCTAACTTTCCAGAATGTTCTACAAGTTTATAAATACTGTCTATTTGACAGAGAAAAATACATTTCTCCTCAGGTGATGAACAGAGTGACTTCAGACATAACTGCTGCTAAAACTTGAGAAGATAATTCTTTCCTAATTTACTACTTTACCTTGTGCAAATTACAACTGAGAGGTAAGCTATAATATATTACTTATTTTCAAGACAGGACATCAAAAAAAAAAATTAAAGAAGACAAAGAGGTTTATGTATACTGACAAGTGACACGCACATATATGCGTATAATGTATACTGACATGTGACACGCACATATATGCGTATAATGTATACTGACAAGTGACACGCACATTTATGTGTATAATGTATACTGACAAGTGACACGCACATTTATGTGTATAATGTATAGTGACATGTCACATGCACATTTATGCGTATAATGTATACTGACATGTCACACGCACATTTATGCGTATAATGTATACTGACAAGTGACACGCACATTTATGTGTATAATGTATAGTGACATGTCACACGCACATTTATGCGTATAATGTATAGTGACATGTCACATGCACATTTATGTGTATTGCCCCTGCAACAAACTAATTAAACAACTACATTTAAATTACATTACAAAAAAATAAGTTGGGACTATTAAAATACTATTAAAATATGAGTCATGTATACTGATATGTGACACGCACATATATGTGTATCATCTATAGTCACATGTCACACACACATTTATGTATGTTGGCCAAAAATAAAAATAACGTTAATTTAACAATTAAAATATGATTCATGTATAGTTATATGTCACACGCACACAAAAAAATTACTTTCAACTATGGAAATGTGCTTCATGTATGTGACATGTGTGTAGACCCCACCAAAAAATAATGTTAATTCAAATTAATTACAGAAGTATATTTCAATGAAATTAATTTACTGCAATTTAATAGATCACCTAAAACTCAATCTTTCAACTTTTTTTAATATTCAAACAGACTCTGCATCAACAGCGTCTCTCAACAATTTGCACCGTACACTGTGAAGCACAATCCCTTTTAAAGAACACCAACAAAGAAGAAGAGGTAAGATACAAAAATACTTTAAATCCTGAAAAGGCCATGCTTTGTTAAATACAAATAAAAAATTCTATAATTCACTATTTCACTTTATTTTTCAAACAGACACTACAAGAAGACCGGCGGATTAAGATTGGCAGGAGGGGACCCTCTGTCATTCGACACTTCAATCAAGGTAAAGTATTAAGTATAAAAAAGAACAGAACCATGAGCCTCATTCAATTGCGAGTTGGCCAATTGAATAGGGCTCTATATAAGCACATAACAGATTTTTTAGACAGACATTTTTAGTTACTGAACTTCTAACCACAATCAAGGTCTTCACTAACTAAAAACTTCTGTCAAAAAATATTTTATGTGCTTATATAGAGCCCTATTCAATTGGTCAAAACGCAAATGATTCAGGACCTAAATATGTTTAATGGCCGAGGGCCTCATTCAAATGTGATTTGCCCATTTCAATAGGGCTCTATATAAGCACATTTGGCTCAATTTCACTACAAACTTATGTTCAAAAATATGCTCTGTGCTTATATAGAGCCCTATTGAAAAACCAAATTCAATGAGGCCCTCACAATATAACAAATCCAGCAAACAAAGGCCCTCATTCAATTGATATTTTGGACAATTCAATAGGGCTCCAAATAAGCACATTTAGAACCCTATTGAATTGGCCAAACTGCAATTGAATGAGGGCCAAAGTATGCAACATATGGTACACACAAACTGCTACACACAAAACAGGATTGTAACAAACACATAGCAAACTACATTTATATTCTTTTTGTTTAACAACCTATAACCATTAGAAAAAACACTACATAAGTATAACAAAAGTGGTGCCCATCAAACAGGATTGTACGAAAACTCACACAAACACATAGCAAACTACATTTAGATTCTTATTTTATGTTTAACAACCTATTAGCATTACAAAACTACATTAATAAGCATACCATCAGCGGTGCGCATCAAACAGGATTGTATGAAAACTCACACAAACACATAGCAAACTACATTTACATTCTTATTTTATGTTTAACAACCTATAAGCATTACAAAACAACATTAATAAGCATACCAACAGTGGTGCGCACCAAACAGGATTGTATGAAAACTCACACAAACACATAGCAAACTACATTTACATTCTTATTTTATGTTTAACAACCTATAAGCCTTAGAAAGAAGCCTAAATAAGCATACCAACAGTGGTGCGCACCAAACAGGATTGTATGAAAACTCACACAAACACATACCAAAGTACATTTAGATACTTATTTTATGTTTAACAATCTATAAGCCTTAGAAAAAGGCCTAAAAAAGCATACCAAAAGTGGTGGACACCAAACGGGATTGTAGAAAAACAAAGAAATAATGTCATTTTTTAGTTCATACAAATACATTCAAATAAAATTACATTTTCATTTTTATTTTATAACAGATACTGCGTCAAGAACATCGGACCAGGAGTTTCAACTGAGGACCAGACCAGCGGACGAGGACTTTCAACAGAGGACCAGACCATTGGACGAGGACTTTCAACAGAGGACTACACCATCGGACGAGGACTTTCAACAGAGGACCAGACGATTGGACGAGGACTTTCAACACAGGACCAGACCATCAGACGAAGGCTTTCAACACAGGACCAGACCATCAGACGAAGGCTTTCAACACAGGACCAACAAAGATTCTGCTTCAAATCAAACTTCAACCAAGGTACAGTATAACAAGTAAAAAAAGAGAAAAATTAATTAATATTCTTCTTTAATGTTTAACCACCTATAAGCCTTAGAAAATAGCCTACAGAAGCATACCAAAATTGTGGCGCACCAAAAAGGATTGTAGAAAAACACAGAAATAATGCCATTTTTTCATTAATACAAAGACATTCAAATAACATAACATTTTCTTTTTTATTTTATAACAGATACTGCGTCAAGAACATCGGAACAGGAGTTGGAACTGAGGACCACACCAGAGGACGAGGACTTTCAACAGAGGACTACACCATCGGACGAGGACTTTCAACACAGGACCAGA
Source organism: Discoglossus pictus (assembly GCA_027410445.1). Lineage (NCBI taxonomy): Eukaryota > Metazoa > Chordata > Amphibia > Anura > Alytidae > Discoglossus > Discoglossus pictus. The sequence continues at coordinate 409,345,866 of CM050164.1, read as the reverse complement.
CCATCGGACGAAGGCTTTCAACACAGGACCAACAAAGAATTTTGCTTGAAATCAAACTTCAACCAAGGTACAGTATAAAAAGTAATATCTATCATCTATCTCTTATTTGTCTTTTAGGGCCAATAATCTTTAACACTAAATACAAACTTCAATGTAAACTTAAAAAATAAATTGGCATAGTCCAAAAAAGTCTAAAAACACAGAATCTATACAATTTGTCATTGTAACATTCCAGTCCTAAACCCTAATTTAATTGCCATTTGACAAATTGAATAGTGCTGTAAATAAGGACATAACATCTTTTTGAAAATACCTTTTTAGTTACTGAAACACTTGCTTTTGGATACATGTTTAATAAATAAAAATTTCTTTAAATAATTATCTGATGGCCTTATTTAGACTTTTATTCAATTGACCGCATTGAAATTGATTAAGTATAAAATGTTAACACACTATTGATAACTATTTGTCATGAAAAACAACTTAACATCTCAAAATAAACTAATGGTACATTATTTTATTTTTACAGATTAACATGGCTGATAACGAGAGTAAACAAGAAAAGAAAAGACGCCAAGCTAGAGAACGACGACAGAGAGCAGACAGCCAGCAGACACCGGAGAAGAAGGAAATTCGACGAGAAAAAGAACGCAAAAGAATTGCAAGCAAAAGACTGTCACTTGCAGAAATTAAAGATATGTCAAAAAAAACAACAAAGAAAATAAAGCATTTACAACCTGTTGCTCAAACATCAGATGACATTTTACCAGAAAAAATACAAGAGATACCAAAAAAAGCAACAAAGAAAACAAAGCATTTAGAACCGTTTCATGAAACATTACATGACATTTTACCTCAAACAATACAACATATACCAAGAAAAGCAACGAAAAAAACAAAACATTTAGAACCTGTTGTTGAAACATTATATGACATTTCACCTGATGAATATGAAAGTCAAAATCCTATATGCTTTGCAAATTGTCCTCTACTCAAGTCTTTAGCAGTAGAGGTTCATAGTTGTGGGGACATGACTACTCAATGTCAGTTTTGTGAGGCTTATTATTTTAAACAGGAGAGACCCAGAGATGGACAATTTATTAGTTGTTGTCAAAAAGGCAAGTTCAAACTTCCAGAAAGGAAAGAATTTCCAATCTATTTACAAAATATTATGACTGAACCTACTTTTCCAAACTACAAAAATTTTAAGACAAACATAAGATCCTACAATAGTGCCATATCCTTTGCATCCATGGGGGCAACATTAGCTGCTAATGTACCAGGACATGGTCCTTACTGTTTTAAAGTCCAAGGACAAATTTATCATCGCACTTCCCATTTACATCCAGAGGAAGGAAATAAAAGAAAATTCGCTCAACTATATGTCCTAGATACAATGGAAGCTGTTGACCAACGTATGCAGATGGAAGAAAATAAAAAATGCTTACCCACTGTTTTCATAGAGCTAAATAACATTATGGACAACAATCCCTACAGTAAAGCTTATAAAAAATTGGCAGAAGTAGAAAATGAACAACTACTTCATTCACAAACACATCAATTACCAATGCCGAAGGTTAATATGGTGCTTAAAAGAGACAGACATACTGATAAACGTCGTTATAACTTGCCAACAACAAATGAGGTTGCAATGGTGTTTCAGAATGATGAAGGAGAACCACCATTTCAAAGAGACATTCGAATATATCCTAGAAATGAGGACCAACCGTTTATTAATATGAGTATCTTAAGTCCAAATTTAGATCCAATGACATATCCCATCTTTTTCCCACACGGAGAAGCAGGTTGGCAACCAAAATTAACTCTTCCCAGTTACCCAAATGCTAAAGCCAGAATCTGAAATAATGTTTCTATGCTTGAATTTAAAGTAGCTCAAATTGCCATTCGCAATGTATTTAATCCAATTTTATGTGGTGGGAAACTAACACAACAATGGATTATTGATTCATATTTGCAAGTTGAGGCAAATAATTTAAACTTTATCAAATATCAACAAGATAAACTCCGTGTAGAACAATATTCTGGACTCATGGACTATGTTGCTGACGTGGCTACAAGCAGAGACATGACAGCTGGCAAAGCCATCATTTTACCATCTTCCTTTCAAGGATCTCCTCGGAATATGAGAGAAAGATACAATGATGCTATGGCTATTGTGACAAAATTTGGCAAACCCGATCTATTTGTGACATTTACATGTAATCCACAATGGCCAGAAATTACACTAAATCTACTTCTTGGACAAACTGCTTCAGATCGACCAGATTTAGTAGCCAGAGTCTTTAAGATTAAATTAAATGAATTAATACGTGACTTCACTATAAATCAGTTATTTGGCAAATGTCTTGCTTATGTATATACCATTGAATTTCAAAAAAGAGGGCTTCCACATGCACATCTTCTAATAATACTTCAAGAAAAAGATAAATTAGATACTTCAGACAAAGTGGATGCAGTCATTGTTGCTGAACTACCAGATCCAGAACTATATGGTAGACTATATGAGATTGTTACTCATCGCATGATTCATGGACCCTGTGGTGACCTTAATCCACAATCACCATGTATGGAAAATAATAAATGTTCCAAAGAATTTCCAAAAGATTATAGAGACAAAACCTATGCCAATTGTGATGGATATCCACTTTATAAAAGAAGAGAAGGAGATAGTGCCATTATTCGTGGAAAAAAAGTGGACAATAGATATGTAGTACCCTACAATCCACATTTACTCATGAAGTACAACGCCCACATCAACGTAGAAGCCTGCACTTCCATCAAATCCATTAAATATGTCTACAAATATATTTACAAAGGTTACGATGCAGCTACTGTAGTCGTCAAAAGTGCAGACAACCCTGAAAGTAGTGAGTTAGTACATGATGAACTTGCATCTCATGTAGATGCTCGCTATGTCAGTGCGCCAGAAGCTATGTGGCGGCTTTTAAAATTTGAAATGCATGATAGATCACATGCAGTATAAAGGTTAGCAGTACATTTGCCACAACGACATTTAGTCTATTTCCATGCTGGAAATGAAATGAATGCATTGGCCCAAAGTGAAGATCGTCACACTACACTAACTGCATGGTTTGCATTAAATTCCACTGATGCTGAAGCAACACAATACTTATATATTGAAATTCCATATCACTATGTTTTTGTGAATGGATTATGGAGACCAAGAAAAACCAGAGGCAATAAAATTATTCCAAGAATTTACACAGTCAGTCCAAGAGATGTGGAACGTTTTTGCTTACGGATATTACTTTTAAATGTTCCTGGAGCACAAAGTTTTGAACACTTAAGAACTGTTAATGACATTGTATATGAATCCTTCCATTTAGCTGCAAGACATAGAAACTTACTCGCTGATGATACAGAGTGGGAAAGATGTTTAGAAGAAGCAGCACAATGTCAAATGCCACGACAGATGAGAGAACAATTTGCTTTTATTTGTATCTTCTCAAATGCTCCAAATGCATTAGCTTTGTGGGAGACTTTTAAAAGTAATATGGCTGAAGACTTTATGCGACGATACAATGAACCCATTGCACACTTAAAAGCGTTAATGGAAATCCAAGAAGTCTTTTTAACTCATGGATTAAGTTGTGCAAGTTTTAATTTGCCTGATCCAGGTCTTATAGATGACATTAACTTTGAAGACTATGACATTCAACTACAAGCAGAAAGAACAGAAGAAAGACTTGCAACTTTAAATACACTACAATTGCAAGCATTTCATGCCATTAAAAATGCTATAGATGATGACATGGTGACAGAGCGTTATTTCTATCTTGATGGACCTGGCGGATCAGGAAAAACATATTTGTACAATTTATTAATGAGTTCAGTACGAGCCCAAGGAAAAATAGCAATGGCGTTTGCCACTACTGGAATTGCTGCACTTTTATTAGAAGGTGGAAGAACTGTTCATAGTGGATTTAAACTGCCAGTGCCGATTTTAGAAAATTCTGTGTCAGATATTCGCATGACATCCTTACAAGCAAAGAAATTGAAGAAATGTAAATTAATTATAATAGATGAGGCCACAATGATGTCATGCTATGCCCTCCAATGTATTGACCGTTTGCTTCATGAAGTCATGGAGAATACTTTTCCATTTGGTGGAAAGGTAATGTTGTTGGGTGGCGATTTCAGACAAACATTACCTGTCGTTGTACATGGAAATCGAACTGACATTATCGAAACATGTATAAAGTCAAGTATAGTATGGAAACATTTTACCCATCTTCAACTGCAACAAAATATGAGATCAGAAGGCCAAACTGATTTCAATGATTGGCTTATTAAAATTGGAGAAGGCAGAACAGAAAAAATACTACATTTACCTGATGACACTGTAGAGATCCCACCTCATACGATTTGTCAACAAGATATTATATCGGCTATATTTGAAGGGAGCATAAATAACGAAGAATATTCCGAGCTTGCCAACCAAGTCATACTGACGTGTAAAAATAAAGATGCATTAATCCTCAATAATGAAATCTTAAAAAAAATTTATGCACCACAAAGAAATTATCACAGTGCTGATTCTGTACTTGCTGATGACAATGAAAGTCAGGCTAACTTTTCGACTGAATTCATAAACTCTTTAACTCCTTCTGGAATGCCACCACATATTTTGCAGCTAAAGAAAGGTGCAATTATCATGTTACTGCGAAATATGAACCCCAAAAAAGGCCTATGCAATGGCACAAGATTAATTGTTCAACAATTAAAGGACCATTTTATAGATGCTGAAATTTTAACTGGGACCCATAAAGGAGAGAGAGTTTTCATACCAAGAATAGATTTAGCACCAAGTGAAAGTAGTCTCCCTTTTATACTTCAAAGAAGACAATTTCCCATTATTATGGCATTTGCCATGACCATTAATAAATCACAAGGTCAAACTTTCAAATCTGTGGGTATTTTCTTGGAAGAACCAGTTTTTGCACATGGTCAATTGTACGTTGCGTTGTCACGGTGCAAAAATCCACAGGCTATTAAAGTTTACATTGAAAACAATGAAAGTCAAGGTGATTTATTAGAAGATGGACGTATTTTTACTAAAAACATTGTCTACTATGAAGTACTATAACTTTGAAGGATACAAATTAAAGATGCCAAGATTTTTTTAAAGCATTGCAAAATACATAACAATTGGTTGTTTAATTCAGTCATAATTAATGGAAGTCATGTTTATGAATGATTTGCCTCACAAAATACTTGCCTTGCATTGTTAGTAAAAATTATGTTAAAATGTTAAGTCACTATGTTAATGTTTCTAATGTTACAAGTTTAAAAAATATATTTTCAAGTTATTTCATTCAACAGATTACAAAGTGGATGTTAAGAGGTCAAGCACCTTTTAAGTCACAATGTAAATATTGTCTGTTATCTTAAGATTACTACCTACATTAATGTTTATCGCCAGTTTATGTGCTCAGTAATAAATTACTTTAATTACGTACGTTTTAAGAAGAGTTTTACTGTATGCCTTCCTCTACATTCAATGTATATTCAAGTTAACAATTATTGTGATAGAAATTGAATTTTAATACTGATTAATTTAAATGTCAATTGTTTTTACATTCAAATGTTAATACTTTTAATAAAAAATTAGGTTACAAAATGTATTCACTATGTTCCTGTTTATAATGTTCAAAATTATACCAATGTTTTGTCAACTTCTAAACTTACATAAAAAATAAAGTTCAAGTTTAAAAATATATACTTTGATGGTTATTGCTTACATATAGTTTAAACTTCATGTTAAAATTTGCGACGTTTAAAGAAGGGTTTTTACTTTTTGCTTTCCTATTCATTCAATGTATATTAAAGTTAACAATTCTTCAGATACTAATTACATTTTAAAAAACCATTACATCAACATTTTACAAAAATACACGTTCATATTAAAATACTTACAAGGGTCAAAAATATATGTTAATAACTAAACAACTTGACAAACATATACATCACATTGCCGTCATTTTTTGACGGGCAAGTCGCTAGTTACATATATAGTTGTCGTAATTGCGCAAAGCGAGGCAAGCAGTTGAAGCACGCTTATGTCTATGTCAGCGATCCCCTCTGAAACCTGTAGCACTTTTATGCAAGGCACGCACTTTAACAAATTGAATGGCCAAACTGGATTTAATCAATTTATTGAGGACGCTTTAATGGCTCCCCTGACTTGGGGAATTATTTTATGGGCTCCTCCCTCCTCCGAGACCTACGGGGACCGGAAAAGCTTCACTTTGAAGATCTGGAATCGGGCCAGACGGGAATACAAATTAGCCCACGCCTTATCTCCCCTAACTTCTGTATTCTCATCGCCCACCCTTTTAACCTCCTTATCAGTGGAATCGAGAAATTTTTGGATCTCGCACAACTTAGACAAATTAGGAACATGGGTGGATAGTGACAGAATCTTAACACTAGATACGGTGAAAAGGGACTACATAGTGCCCCAGCGAGAGCTATTTAACCTTATAAAAATAAGATATTGGATAGGGGAGGTGGTGAGGAAACATGGACCCCCTATGGCAACCTGGCTCTCTACAATATGCAAGAATGTACCGCTCTTTAAGGGAACCTTGGGAAATCTCTATGTCATATTTAACTCTCCCCCGGATCTTACAAAGCCCTCCTTCATGATAAAGTGGGAATCTGATCTACAACAAAATTGGGAGGGGAAAACTTGGGCCGAGGCTTGTTTGAACCTCTCCAGGGGCTCACTTAACTTCAGTCTCCTGGAAACTTCTGTAAAAATTCTACACCGAGCATACATGACTCCAGTTAGACTGAACAAATTTTTTCCAACAAATCTCAGACAAGTGCTGCAGGGGGTGTCAAGGAAGGGGGGATTTCATTCGCTCATGGTGGCAGTGCCCCAGGGTGGCTGAGGTCTGGGATAAGGCAGCCACACTAATTTCAGGATTATTGAACACCCCAATTACCCCTTCAATAGCGACATGCATTCTAGGAATACACCATTTGGAATTAGGGAAAAAAGGCAATAGGCTGGTTCAAATGATTTATCTAGCAGCCAAGAACATCATTGCCAGGCGATGGAAAGACAATTCTATTAACTTTCAAGAAGTAATTAATAAAGTAAATTTTCTGTTCATTAATGAAAGGATGACTTATACTCTTTTAGACTCTCTTCCTGCATTCTTAGAAATATGGGAACCTTGGCTTAGATCACCAGACTGTACTACTTGAGGTGGGGTAGTCTGGGAGGTCGAGTGGGGCTTTTTTTGTGCGGCTAGGTGGGGAGTGGAGTGGGGGGCGGTATGATTCGGACGGAATTGGAAGAAGGCTGACTTTTCTGCTGCTGGTAAGGTAATAATAACATGACTAAATAAAAATAAAAAATTGCCAAAGAGGCGGCGGAGGGGGGGGTGGGGGAGTGATTGGAGGAATGTTGAGTTTCCCTTTGTTTTAGCAAGCTAGAGCAAACTTTTATCTTTCTCCCCTTTTACTCTTTACACTGAATCTATTTAAGCTCAACTAGCTTACTATCTCTACGGAGTTGTTAGATTTCAATATGTATTATAGATATCACTAAAAATGTTGAAAACAAGTTACTTTGAGGAAATTTAGAACAGCCCCAGTAACACCTTTTGGAAGACATCTATGTTAGGTTTCAATGTATTTTCATTCCTGAAATGTTTTATTTGTTGTCATTCATTCTACTCTCAATAAAGTTTACATGATAAAAAAAAAAGCAAATTACAGCAAATAGGTAAGCTATAATTAATTAATAAACTAATATTTAAAAAAAATTACATTTTTGGATTTACAACATTATTCATGTATAGAAAGATTTCAAAGACAGATAAATATTTATATGGTGTAAAATGATGTAAAAAAAAAAAAAAAAAAAGACAAATGTATAAGAGAGAGAGAGTTAAAACAAAACAACATTTAATAAGAGATATTGTGTAAAATGCTGTCAAATTAAATACATAACTAATGCAAATGTATAATGGAGAGAGTTACTGCAAAATAACATTTATTAAGAGATATTTCAAATAATAATTTATGGTCTTTGGTAAAACACATTATAATTAATATTTACTTTTCATTTCAACATTTGCATATTTCTGTCTTTTTCAACAGACACTGCCTGAAGAGTGTCACTGAAAAATTTGCAGCACTGCACCTTTTAACACAGACTGTAAACTCTGCAGAAAGTTACAGACAACAAATTACACAGAACAGGTACAGTACATCAGTTTACAAAAAAAAAAAAAAAAAAAAAAACTGTTTGGATAACAAAAATAGTATGGTCTTACTCGCAAAAAAAGTTATTTTAGCATTTACATCTCAGTCTGTCATTTTCAACAGACACTGCCTGAAGAGTGTCGCAGGAAGATTGGTAGCAGGAAATGGTTACAAAAACACACCTCTACAGGAACAAGAACAAATTAAAGACAACAGGTACAGTATAATAATGTAAAATAAATAAATAAATACAACAGTAGATGAAAGATGGTTTACATATTAATAATTTAAGAAGTGAGGATGAGGGAAATTGCATATTCATTTAAATATCTAACCAAAGAAAAGTTTTTAAAAAAAGGACATCAATGGAAGTCAGAAGGACCTATCCTGTTTTGTGTGCGCATTGGTGGAATTGTGCCGCACCCAAATTCTATAACCGTAACCCTATGAATCGAAAACCCTATTCCACAGTTAATGACCCAAACCTCCTAATCCTAACATCGTCACCCTAACCCATAACCCCCTAACCCTCTAACTCAAAAAGTATAAGCCCAACCCCCTAACCCCTTACACCAAAAAAAAAAAACACCACCTTGTGGCGCACACCAAACAGGATAGGACAAAATGAAAAAGGAGATTAATCTAATGTACTGCTGTTTACACATACACAATGGAATGACCTACCCTTTTTGGTGTGCGCCTTTCTGGAAGCACACTACAACCGATCCCTATAACCATAACTCTCTACCCCTTACCCTCTAACATACAATTCAAAAACCTAAAGCCCTAACCCTAATCCCATAACCCTAACTCTGTTACCCATATCCCCTTAAGCCAAACACCATAACGCTATATTCCACATTTTCAAAAGCCAGCACCCTAACCCTATAACCCTACCACACTAACCTTCTAATCCTAACCACATAACCCTAATGACAACAGTGGCGCACACAAAACAGGATAGCACAAAATGAAAAGCATTCTATTTGAACAAAAAAATGCAATAAGGATGAAAAGTACAAATCTACTATTTATATTTACAGATTACTATGGTGGATACTGAAAACTAAGAGGAACAGAAAAGACGTCATACAAGAGAACGTGTGCAAAGATGGAAAGATCAACAGACGCCAGAGGAATAGAAAATTAGATGAGAAAAAGGTAGAGAAAAAAACGGTAGAGACTTGCAAGGAAAAGACAAGCGACTGAGAAAGTAACATCCAAGCCAAGAAAGCAACCAAAAAACAAAAACCTAAAAAATGTATCAGAAAACTCTGGTAACAATAGTGATGTTGATCTACGGAGTAATATAGATATATGTTCTCAGGATAGTCCTTTATTTAAATCGTTAACAGTAGAGGTTCATAATTGTGGTATGATGAACGTTGTTTGTCACTTTTGTGGGGCTTATCATTTCCAACTGGAAAGTCAGAGAGATGGGGAGTTCATTAGTTGCTGTCAAAAAGGCAAGGTAAGACTTCCAGAAAGACAACAATTCCCAATATATTTAAAAATCATTATGACTGACCCAACTTTCACAAATTACAAAAATGTCAAATTAAACATAAGATCTTATAATAGTGCCATATGTTTTGCATCTATGGGTGCAACATTAGCTAGTAATGTTCCGGGACATGGCCCTTACTGCTTCAAAGTACAAGGACAAATTTACCACCATACTTCTCATTTACATCCAGAAGGGGAGAAAGGAAAATTTGCTCATCTATATGTCCTAGAAACAATGGAAGCTGTTGAACAATGTATGCAGCTTCAAGAAAATAAAAAATGCTTAGCCATTGTTTTTATAGAGCTTGATAAATTATGGTCAAAAGCCTGTACACTCAAGCTTATAAAAAATTGTCAGAAGTAGAACAAGAACAAATAATTCATGCAGAACTACATCAATTACCAATCCCAAAAGTCAATATGGTTCTTAAAAGAGATCGTCATACTGATAAACGCTGTTATAATTTACCAGCATCAAATGAGGTTGCAATGGTCTTTCAAAATGACGAGGGAGAACCACTATTTCAGAGGGATATTAGAATATATCCCAGAAATGAGTAGCATCCTTTCATTAACATAAGTATTTTAAGTACTAATTTGGATCCAATGACATATCCCATTTTTTCCCCCCAATGTGGAACCAGGATGGTAAACAAAATTAACACGTGACAGTTATCCAAATACTAAAGCATGTGTCACAAATAATATTAAAGTTGCTTAAACTACAATTCGAGACGGATTCAAGCCCATTTTATGTGGTGGAAAACTGACACAACAATGGATCATTGATTCATACCTGCAAGTTGAAACAAATAATTTAAGTTTGTAAAATATCAACAAGATAAACTGTAATGATATAGGAATCACAAGGTTTTGGAGACCAGCAGCCTAGGTCAGCAATAATCCAATTCATCAAGTTGTAGGTGAAACAGGAACAAGCTTTATTGAAGGGAACAGGAACCACAATAATCTGGCAAGGTACATAGACAGGAAGTGCCTTATATAGGCCAAGGACCAGACACCTGACAAGACACAGCTGAAGAGACTAGTCACTGATACTATTGCTAGCAGAGTCAAGGTTTATCAGATCTCAAGAAATTGACAAAGGAAGGCTGGCGCAGTGGTAGGGAAGAGGTTCAGCAGCCTGGGAACCAGGGTTCAAAGCCCAGCCAAGTCAATTCCTCACAGTATACTTATTCCCAGACTGTTTTAAATCTAAATAAATTCTTCACATTAAACCCTTAATAGTGTGAGCTTATACCATTCTAGATTTATTTAAAATCCAGAACAACTATAAAGTGCAGTGCATATAAATTATATATAAAACAATTATTACCCCATCTACTACATCTAAATATATAATTACTTTAATCCTTCAGTGTTATTTACCCAAAATATTATAATTTCCAATAAGGAACAGTTGATCTTAAAGGTCCATATTTTTCTGAATAATAAATATTTAACAATTTGTAACCCAGTACATTATTCAGTGCAAAAATATAAAAAATAAAAATTCTATTAATTCTACATCTATTCTATGCAAACCATCAATTATATTGTCATATAGTGTTATATTCAACCTCCAATTGCTATCCAATACATTTCCCTAGATTTGAATTAGATACAGGGCTTCCAAAACTATTGAATCCTGATTTAATAGGTTCACTAATACAAATAATACACAGAAGAGAAAAAAATCATCATCTATTAAAGAAGCTTATCACCTCCAGCCTTAATTTACGCAATATATGGTACGTTACCTTTATATACCTCACTCATATGCTTTAGAATATAAGTTTGTGAGTTTTCAGTGTTGTTGGATACTTTAGAGAAATCATTTACTTTGCTTGACTTTAAACTCAATAATAGGGCCCTCAATTCTTTGGTAATTAAGTTTGTTTTTGATTAGTATCAACCCTGTTTAGCGCTACGGAATGTGTCGGCGCATTATAAATAAAGGTTAATAATAATAATATGTATCTACTAGTGACTTGCCCGTCAATAAAATTTGAAGCCTGGCAATGCTGTTTGCCACACAATGATGATGTTCTGCCCCCTCTGAGCACATTCGGCGCGCATCGCGAGCCCCACGCTGAGCACCTTTGGAGCCCATCTTGTGGCACGCAATGAGCGCCTTTGGCCCTCATTGTAAGCCTCTCCTCCCATCTAATTCACAGCTCATTACAGGGCTCGGCAACTTGCAACTTTTGTGCTTGGGAATGCCATGTGTCTCTTTCCACCATCTCCCCCCTGTCCCTTCCCTGTGTCTTTCTCCTCTGTGTCTCTGTGGCGCACACCGACTGCCGTTGGTTTTATTTTCAAAGTCCCGTGTGCCTGGCGTTGTTGGTGTCAGTGTTACTGTCTTTGCCGTTGCATATTTTCTAAGTTCTGCGTTCCTGGCCTTGCTGAGCCTCATTTCCATCTTGTTTCAGAATGTTTACATTTTTTCGGCCGACTTTTTTTTACCCGCTTCATCGATTTTCAATAGTTACAAAAATCCAAATTTGCCTCAAATTAACTTGCAACCACACTCACAGGCTCCCTGCCCCCCCCCCCCCCCCCCCCCCCCCGTGATGTGTGTGAGTGTCTAAGTGAATTTGAGGCATATTTGTGTGTTTTCGCCGTCTTTTCCAGTTCGGTGGTTCGGCCGCTAACGTCATATTTTTTGCGAGCCTATGCCTTAACGGCTCACCTCGCTTTGCGAGGCTCACAAAGGTGACGGCAGCTCGCAGTTTGACAACTATTTATATGTGATGTCAAGACACAGGGTTAACTCTCTATCTCTTCCACATCTCACCAGCTGGCGCAGACAGCAACATTTTGGTAGCCGTCCATCAGATCATAGAGCCCCAAACAGAGCATGGAAATCCCATCATCCAGCAAAAGAACATAGTTCTACCACTATGTCTTAACAAGAAGATCTCTTTATTAAAAACGGTACATCATACCTATAGGAAATATACAATGGTAACTAAATCCACTAACAAAAAGTATTAAGGAGGAATTCTGGTGGATACCCGCCTCATTGGGGTAGCAGTTATAAAGGGGAAATCCAAGGGCATACCCAAGCAGACTACGAGCACAAGATAAAGACAGCTTCAAGCAAATACCCAACCCCCCCACCGCACACGTCAGTACATAAAGGTATCAGATATTGAAAGAGATTTGGGAGTACTAGTGGACAACCACCTAGGTAGCAGTGCTCAATGCCAAGCAGCAGCTGCAAAGGCAAGTAACATATTAGCATGTATTAGGAAGGGTATAGAAGCAAGGGAAGCAAATATAATTCTACCACTATACAAATCCTTAGTACGCCCTTATTTGGAATATGGAGTACAATTTTGGGCACCATTTCATAAAATGGACATTGTGGGCTGGAAAAAGTACAGAGAAGGGCTACAAAACTAATAAGGGCAATGGAGGGGCTAAGTTATGAAGAAAGACTAACCAAATTAAACTTATTTTCGCTAGAAAAAAGGCGTCTACGAGGGGATATGATTATGTTATTTAAATACATTCAGGGTCAATATAAGGCCTTTTCAAGTGAACTTTTTGTAGCAAGAGATTTTCAACTGACAAGAGGACATCCTTTGAGGTTAGAGGAAAAAAGATTTCGCCTTAAACAAAGAAAAGGGTTCTTCACAGTTCGGGTGGTTAAACTGTGGAATTCTCTACCAAAGGAGGTGGTGACAGCGAATTCGATAGATAACTTTAAAAAGGGGTTAGATATATTTTTGAATAAAGAGGGCATTCAAGGTTATCCTAGATAACTAGCGAAGGAATATTGATCCAGAGAGAAATTTGATCGACAGTTTCTGGGGTCAGGAAGGAATTTTGCTTTTTTTCCCCTTATGAGACAATTGGCAAAGTTTCAATGGGGTTTTTTTTCTGTTTGCCTTCCTCTGGATCAATTAACAATTTATAACAAATAGTCCACATATTAAAAAGATCAAGAGAGATCTTAAAAGGTTGAACTTGATGGACTAACTCTTTATTCATCCTCAAATACTATAATAATAATAATTAATTAACAATTAATTAATTAATAACTAATCCGCATATTGCAGATCAGAGGAGATCTTAAAAGGTTGAACTTGATGGACTGAAAGTCTTTTTTTTTAACCTCAATTACTATATAACTATGTAACTATTTAACAGATTGTTTATATTTCATTAATAAAGTCTATGCAAGTTTATGTATATATTGTAAATGTGTTCAAGAATATCAGTGCTGATTTATCAATAGACATGTTTAAGCTGTTCGCTGCCCCTTGTCGTGCCCATTTTGATGCAGTCACAATGAATGGCGTCTACTTAAAAATATTTTTTCGGGACCTAACCTGTTATGTGCAGGCACGAGAAGCGTGCCGCCGACGTCCCGATGTAGCTGTCTCTAAGTAGGATAGATCCTGTTAGGAGGTTAGGCCCAGCAAGGGGTGTAGGGGGTTAGGGGCTTAGGGTTAGGGGGTTAGGTTTTTGGCCGGTTAGGGGCTTACCGAGTACATCGGGACGCGAGCACGCCCGGCACCAGGAGGCTTCCCGTGCCGTGCCTGCACATAACAGGATAGATCCTTTTTTTGTTGCTGCATTCATATGCAAATGAGCTGCTCACATATATTAATTAGCTGCTTTGATGTACTAATTAGTACTCGGAGACACACATTAGCGTACAGGAAACTAGGAAAAACTTCTAGTGCCATTTATAGTTAGTTATTAACGGTGTTTAAAATTAAATCAACGTCCTGTTTAATACCTTTAAATTTGTGCATAACAACACACATATTTATATGAGTCTGTGTCATAATCTTCTCTTCAGGCTTAGTGTAACTGCATTATGAACATTGCTCATAATGTATGTGATGTTACCATATTCACCTGCAATACTACAACAATGATGTCAGTAACTTCTTGCTTCAATTCGGGTTTAGATATCACAATATCCTGTACTGTTCCTTGAAGTGATTGGAAATGGTCTAGTTTGCTCATTTAATCACTGCCAGAATTATTCACAATGCCAAGCCACTCACGATCATTTGTGAAGCACCACATTAAGGTATGGCCAGATGCCAGCATAACCATAGCATCCTTAAAGGGCCACTGTAGCACAGTCAACAATAATATTATGTTGAATATTAACACAACATATGTAATTTACCTTATAGTCTTTTATTATGTCTTATTGTATGGCTTAAATAATATCTTCAAATGCACGTATTGGGATATTGTTTTTTTTATATCTATGAATTTTACATTGCATTGCTTTGTTATTTTAAAGATGGTCTTACAAATAATGATATGAATTAGCAATATTAGGAGTTCTATGAAGAAATTATATTGAACAACAAGATTATTTGTCCCTTCCTATAGTTCTTCGTTTTTATCATAATCATTATCTTTAATATTTATAATAACAACATATTGCATAATTTAAACATTAAAGACACACATCACATATTATAATTGTCCTGCTACGAGTCGTCGTCACGCTGTTTGCGTGGTCCGTACGAATAGCGGGCTTAGCGATGAGCGCCGCAGGCGCTCATCGCCCGGCGAGCCTCGCGAAGCGAGGCGAGCCGTTAACCCGTAGAACTTTAGCGGGCTTAGCGATGAGCGCCGCAGGCGCTCATCGTCCGGCGAGGCGAGCCGTTAAACCGTTGCACTTTGGCAATTAACCCGTACAACTTTAGCGGGCTTAGCGATGAGCGCCGTTAAAACGTAGTAAAAAAATACGGCCGCAAACCGCCTATCATAAAATTATTATCATAAAAATTAAAATTAACAATAACTACACACACCACATACATAAAAACCTAACCGATAGCAAGAGGGAGCATCCACGACCTGCAGAAAGCGAGTTACACATTGATTTACCTTAAAATACAAAAATGTAAACACAAAAAAAAAAATAAGCGACAGAAAAAATGGAGGCCGAAAAAAATGAAAACGAGGCTACAGCACTCTGAGCACGAAAAAGACTTGCGTAGACACATTACGGATAATCCGTGACGGCGTATAAGACACATTACGACATCGCAAAAATCGGACGCAACCCGCGGACAAGAAAAAAGATAAAACACACTAAATACACAGAACACATAAATAAAAATGTTACCGACAGCAAGAGGAAGCATCCTGGACCTCAAAACAAAAACTATCGCCTTCATTTAAAGCAAAATAAAAGAGTTTAGACACTTTAAAAAAAATAAGCGAGAGAAAAAATGGCGGCCGAACAAAACGAAAACGAGGCTACAGCACTATAGCCACGGAAAACACTTACGGAAAATCCGATAAGACGCACACCACACATTTCCGGATTAACACGGAGTTCCCGCCTTTGTCTCGCGTAGACTCCGATTTCCCGCCTTTGCCTCGCGCCGACTACGATTTCCCGCCTTTGCCTCGCGCCGACTACGATTTCCCGCCTTTGTCTCGCGCCAACTCCGATTTCCCGCCGAAAACAACACATTGGTCTCGAGCTACAGCGTATTTCCCGCCGAAAACAATGCATTTCGCTCGCGCACCCGTATTTCCCGCCGAAAACAATGCATTTGGCTCGCGCAAAAACCTATATATAGGGCACAATTGACACATTACTGACACCTTTTACTGAGGTGATGACAGTGTGACTGGACATTTTCGGATGCTGGAAAATCGAAAGAGATTGATAGCTCTTCAGGATACTGATTCAGGAACATTGAATTACAAAAGGTACATTTTAAGAAGTATCATTAATTAATTACTATATTATTAGTTACTTAATAAGGACAATTATGTACATTAAATTAATAATTGGTTATGTATTGTGCATTAATTATTAATGTACATTACATTGAATTATTAATTAATAATGTACATTAAATTAATAATTAATTGATTATATATTGTGCTTAAATGTGTGAAACATTGTAAATAATATTTATTATGTATTTTATTTAATTAAGAATTAATCATCAATAAAATATAACCAATTAACTATTAAATTAATGTACATTATTTCATTAACAGAAATATAATATTGAGCTTAACTGTGTGAAACAATTGACAATACTATTGATAATGTACATTAAATAATTAATGAATTAAGCATTAATATAAAAGTGAGTTTGCGTTTAAGAATGTCCAGAAAAAAGAAACACATTTATTCATGAATTAATAAATAATGTACATTAAATTTAATTATTAATTAATAATGTACATTCTATTACAAATTAATTGGTTATATATTGTGCATTAATTAATTGTACATTAGATTACTAATTAATTGGATATTGTAATTACCTGTGTAAAAGAATTGTAAATAACGTTTAGAATGTACTTTCTACAATTAATTAATTATTACTAAACAGTAATATCAAAAATGTTAGCGTTTAAGAATGTGCAGAAAACAAACACATTGATTCATTAATTAAGAATGTACATGATTTTAATAATTTAATTCTCAGATAGACTCATGTTTATGTTTTCAGTTTAAATTTAATTAATAATGTACATTAAATTAATAGTTGCTTATATATTCTGCATTAATTAATAATGTACATTAAATATAATTATTAATTAATAATGTATATTACATTAGTAATTAATTTGTTAGATATTGTGCTTACCTGTGTGAAAGAATTAAAAATAACATTCATAATGCACTTTATTTAATGAATTAATTATTAATAATGAGTAATATCAAAAACAGTTTTGTATTAGATTACTATAGGAACATATTAAAGAATTTGCTTTCAGGTTTTTAAGGAATAAAAATATATGTCTCTTGATTGATGTTTATTTCATGATATGGGTGAAGTGAAATAATACAAAGATTCTAAAATTTAAATTACAGATTATTGATCAAGGAAAGTGAATAAACACACAGTGTGACGTTTGCAGCCTTTGAACAACATCAAGACCGTCTTTGCAGGTAAATATTTAATTTGGTCCTGACACATCAAAACAGCATATGTTAAAAAAATTTATGGAAAGTTGAATAGACAATACGAAGCAATACAAACATTTAACAAAAAGAAGAAGCACTTGCCAAAAAAAAAAAAAAATGTATGCAGTGAAGTGAATCAAGAAGGATTTAAAATGAATTGAAAGATGAATAATTGATATAATAAATATATATGTCCAGTTATTACCAATTTAATATATGTCAATAAAATACTTTGAAAAATGGTTTCATTTATTTCATTGGAAACAAGGATAACGTTTATTCATCAACTTTAATGTAACAGTCCAAAAAGTAAAAAGACATATGTACAAAAAAATAAGAAGAAAGACTAATTAATATTTATATTGACTATTACAGATTAAAAAATGGAAGATAATGGAGAAGACAAAATGGAACGCAAAAGAAGATTGGCAAGGGAAAGGAAGCAAAGGTGGAGAGATGCTCATACACCAGAAACTTCACAACGCTTGAGAGAAGAAGATCAACAGAGACTTTTAAATAAAAGAAAGATTGCTAAGAAAGCCAAAAGTGAGTCTGTTGGGCCTTGCAAAAAAAGGAAAAGTAAAAAAAAACATCTATGTGAACCAGTGTCTAATGATTCTATTGTGCAGAATGACTTAAATGTAGACACACATGACAACAATGTACATATAGAAAGTGGGTTTGATATATATGTGGAAAAAATGCATGACAATGTGTTCAATACTGCAGTACATGTAGATATTTATTATTGTGGGTTACTTAATGTGCTTTGTCAGTTTTGTGGGGCCTATCATTTCATAAAGGAAAGACCTACTGATGGAAATTTCATTAGTTGCTGTCAGAAAGGAAAGGTGAAACTTCCACTAAGACATCCATTTCCATATTATTTAGAATGTATTATGAGTGATCCAACATTTCAAAATTATAATAATTTCAAACAAAACATCAGGTCTTATAACAGTGCAATTTCATTTGCTTCAATGGGTGCAACTTTAGCAGAAAATGTACCAGGACATGGTCCTTATTGTTTCAAAATTCAAGGTCAAATATACCACCGAACTTCACATTTACACCCACAAGAAGGAGAGCCAAGGAAATTTGCACAGTTGTATGTCTTGGATACGATGGAAGCTGTGGAACAAAGAATGACACTACCAGAAAATAGACAGTGTTTGCGCATAGTCTTTGAACAGCTGGATAAAATTATGCAAAACAACCCATATAGTAAAGCATACAAACAATTAGCACAGCTGGAAAAAGAACAACAGGAACATGCTGAAAGACATCTATTGCCTATACCAAGAGTAAATATGGTGTTAAAAAGAGATCGCAACACTGATCAAAGAAGATATAATTTACCGACAGTAAATGAGGTTGCTATGGTGTTTAAAAATGAGGATGGTGAACCACCTTTTCAGCGTGATATTAGAATATATCCACGCAATGAAGAACAACCATTTATCAACATCAATATATTAAGTTGTAATTTAGATCCAATGACATATCCCATTTTCTTTCCAAATGGTGAACCTGGATGGGAACCAAAATTAAAATTGGAAACTTATCCCAATACTAAACTTCGAATTAGATCTAATGTTTCAATGCTGGAATATAAAGTTGCACAAACTGCTATCCGTGACTGCTTTAATCCAATTTTACATGGAGGCAAACTCACTCAACAATGGATTATTGATTCATATCTACAAGTTGAAGCCAATAATTTAAATTTCATTAAATTTCAACAAAAAAAATTACGAGTTGAACAGTATTGTGGATTAATGGATTATGTGGCTGAAATAGCTGCAAACAGAGACATTCCAGCTGGAAGAGCAATTATTTTGCCATCAACTTTCCAAGGATCTCCTCGCAATATGCGAGAAAGGTATAATGATGCCATGGCTATTGTCACAAAATTTGGAAAACCAGATTTATTTATTACATTCACGTGTAATCCCCAATGGCCAGAGATCAAGGAAAATTTGTATTTGGGACAAACTACATCTGACCGACCAGATTTAGTGGCAAGAGTATTTAAAATCAAACTGAATTCATTAATACATGATATCACTAAAGCAAAATTATTTGGACAATGTATGGCATTTGTTTACACTATTGAATTTCAAAAGAGAGGACTGCCACATGCTCACATACTTTTAATACTGCAGGAAAAAGATAAGTTGAAAACTGCAGAGAGAGTGGATTCAGTCATTTCTGCCGAATTGCCAGACCAAGAAAAATATACAAAACTTTGGGAGATTGTTACACATAGAATGATTCATGGCCCATGTGGAGAGATGAATCCTAATTCACCATGTATGGAAAATAAAAAATGTACAAAAGAATTCCCAAAACAATTTCAAATGCAAACTTATGCTAATTGTGATGGATATCCTTTGTATAAAAGAACACAAGGAGAAACAGCTATTATCCGGGGCCAAAAGGTTGATAATAGATTTGTTGTTCCATACAATCCACATTTGCTCATCAAGTACAATGCACACATCAATGTAGAAGCTTGCACTTCGATTAAATCAATTAAGTATGTGTATAAATATATATACAAAGGATATGACGCAGCTACTGTTGTTGTACAAGGTGCTGTAAATGAAAACGAAAATCCAATTGTACACGATGAACTATCAAATTATTTAGATGCTCGCTATGTTAGTGCTCCTGAAGCAATGTGGCGCCTTTTGAAATTTGAAATGCATGATCGGTCACATGCTATCTATCGCTTAGCTGTACATTTGCCTCAAAGTCAGATGGTTTGCTTTACTCAAGGAAATGAAAGACTTGCATTATGTCAAAGTGAAGACAGAGATACCACACTTATAGCATGGTTTAAATTAAACTGTCAGGATACGCAGGCCAGACAATTTTTATACATAGAGATACCATATTACTATGTATTTGTAAATGGTCAATGGAAAGAACGAAGAAGAGATGCACAAAAAATTATACCACGCATTTATACCGTCAGTCCAAGGGATAATGAACGTTTCAGCTTAAGATTACTTCTGCTACATGTTCCCGGTGCACAGAGTTTTGAGCATTTACGTACAGTCAATGACATAGTTTATGATACATTCCTATTAGCTGCAAGACAGCAAAATTTCATAGCTGATGATACAGAATGGGAGAGGTGTCTGGAAGAAGCAGCGCTATGTCAAATGCCAAAGCAAATGAGACAACAATTTGCATTCATATGCATATTTTGCAATGTACCTGATGCTTTCACTTTGTGGGAAACATTTAAATTAAACATGTCAGAAGACTTCTTGAAACGTTACAGAGAACCAATTGCTCTGTTAAAAACATTGTTGGAAATTCAAGAAATATTGTTTGCTCATGGATTAAATTGTTCAAGTTTTAATTTACCGGATCCAGGACTTATAGATGACATTAATTTTGATGATTATGACACTGAGCTACAAAAACAAAAAACACAAGAAAAACTGGCAACATTAAATACTAAACAGTTAGAAGCATTTCAGGCCATCACAAATGCTACAGATGATGAAATGGTCAAAGACCGGTATTTCTATCTAGACGGCCCAGGTGGATCTGGAAAAACTTATCTTTACAATTGTTTGATGAGTTATATTCGATCACACAGTCAGATAGCTATGCCATTTGCAACAACTGGAATTGCTGCACTTTTGTTAGATGGTGGTAGAACTGTTCATAGTGGATTTAAGCTGCCAGTTCCCATTTTGGAAACATCAGTGTCAGATATTCGACTCAATTCTATACAAGCAAAAAAATTTAAACTAACGAAACTAATTATCATAGATGAGGCAACAATGATGTCATGTCACGCACTGCAATGTATTGACAGATTCTTAAAAGAAGTGATGGATAATAAGTTGCCATTTGGTGGAAAGGTGATGCTGTTAGGAGGAGATTTTCGGCAAACATTACCTGTTGTGCCACACGGAAATAGAACAGAGATCATTGAAACATGTATCAAGACCAGTAAACTGTGGCAAATATTTACACATCTCAAATTACAATTAAATATGAGATCTGAAGGCCAAAATGAATTCAATGATTGGCTTATTAAAATCGGAGAAGGAAAACATCCAGAAATACAGCATTTACCAAATGATACTATTGAAATTCCATCAGAAATGGTTTGCAACGAATCACTGATATCAGCCATATTTCTAAACACTCTTAATAACGAGGATTACTCAGACATTGCAAACAAAGTGATATTAACATCAAAAAATATCGATGCCTTGAATGTAAATAATGAAATTTTAAAATACATCAATGCACCACAGAAGAATTATTACAGTGCAGATTCAGTTCTGGCTGATGATAAAGAGAGTGAATCGAATTTTATTATCGAATTTATTAATTCCTTAACACCATCTGGAATGCCACCACATATTTTACAATTGAAAAAAGGTGCAATTGTCATGTTATTGCGAAATATGAATCCAAAAAAAGGACTTTGTAATGGCACCAGATTAATTGTGCATGAGTTAAAAGATCATTTTATACATGCAGAAATTATAACTGGGACCCATAGAGGTGACCGAGTTTTTATACCAAGAATTGATTTAGCTCAAAGTGAGAGTGGTTTGCCTTTTGTCCTTCAAAGGAGACAGTTTCCAGTTATCATGGCATTTGCCATGACCATCAATAAATCACAAGGCCAAACTTTTAAGTCTGTTGGGATTTTTTTAAAGGAACCAGTTTTTGCACATGGACAACTCTATGTTGCTTTTTCAAGGTGCACCAATCCAAACGAAATTAAAGTGACTGTTGACGAAAATGAAAGTCAGGGTCATTTATTAGACGATGGATGCGTTTACACAAAAAACATTGTGTACTATGAGGTGTTGTAAACATAGAGTAGAGTAGTTTCATTTCTATGACAACATTTTAAGGTACTCAATATTATTGCACAAAAACAACATTTCAAGAACAAACTATATACAATGGACAAAAAAATCCATAGAGAACAGTGGTTTGAATTCCAGTACAAAATGTAAGTACTCTGGGACTCTTTAAATAGGGGACCACTATTTCACTTTGGAAACTCTATGTGATATTTGCATAAAAGACAAAAAGAAAATAAAAAAAAAACTTAAACATCCTTAAACATATTGAAATGGGTTACAAGTTTCATGTTCATATGATTGGTCCCACAAAAAAAAAGGTAAAAAACTGTTTGTTAAAGAGATATGTTATAGGCAAACATGTATTGTTACTATATAGTTGAACCATTTCAGAAGATTTGGAAAAGTATTGATTCAGGGAGTAATCCGATCGCCAGTTAATGGGGTCAGGAAGGAATTAATTTTTTTCCCTCTAAGATACAATTGCAAAAGTTTGAATGGGGTTTTTTATTGTTTGCCTTCCTCTGAATTCAATACTAATTTAGTTTAACGAGAGTTTAATAAAAATGTTACAAATAAAACAAAAAATGTTATTTGTAAAAAAATGTACTTACTCTAAGTTAATATAGTCTGCAGTTACTAAGTGATAAATATCTATTTAAAAGTGTTAGTATTGTTAAAAGAAGGTTGAAAGATTGTATAATATACAAGTTGCCTGTTACAAAATTTCATGTTACACTTTACAATATGTATGCATTAAAAAGTACAATATGTATGCATTAAAATTAAGATATTATTATATTGTTTTTTAAAAAAAAAATGATTATGAAATATAAGTTGAAAGTTACAAAAAATAAAAAGTTAAAAAAAGAAATGTGTATTTCTTTTTAGAAACAAAAAAGGGACAAATGTAGTAGACTCATTTTGTGTTGCAAATAAATTTCACAACATTTAAATTTTATTGACCGTCATTTTTTGACGGGCAAGTCGCTAGTTTACATATATACATGTATTCACCCCCCTTGGCATTTTTCGTGTTTTGTTGCCTTGCAACCTGGAATTAACATGGATTGTTTGAGGATTTGCATCATTTAATTTACAGAACATGCCCACAACTTGATATGAATTTAAAAAATCTGATTGATTGTGAGATTTTTTTTTTAATCTGACCATCACTGACTGCTCCTGGCACCCCCTGTATATTAATTATGTAAAAATTGTTTTTCAATGGCAATTAAAAGTCAGGTTTTTCAAAATCATATCATACATTTTTTAATGTAAAACATGCTATTTTTTAAATTGTTATAGACTTTTTAGATTTTAATGTTCTCAATATGAGACAAATTCTGGGACAATTTTTTTTTTTTTTATATATTTTTTTAACAAAGATTTAGTCATTTTATCCTCAATGTATTTGTCTTACAACATTTACAATTCAATTACTTCTAAGCAGCACATAGAGTAACTGTTTCTCAGCTTCTTCCTGTATACTCTCATACATGCTGCCACATTTGACATGTGACATAAGGCCTAAAGCCTCACCCATAGGGAAGAGGATTCACATTGCTAGTGTCATGCTACTTCAAGCAGTCACATACTGTTTAGTAGAAGCTAGAAATAAGAGCTAAGCTGGCAGGATATTCTTGTTTTTCTCTTGAAATTGAACAAAAATGTAACTATAGTAAAACATTTTGATATATGTAAGTGATCCTTTTTTACATGCTATACCTGCAATATATCATTATAAATGATTAAATCTAATGATATAATAAATGGCAGGATTTTATTTTTTCTTTCTAAATTGACCAAAACTTGAACTATACTAAAAAATATTGATATATGTAGGTGCTCCTTTTTTACATTCTATACCTGTAATATATTATAATAAATGAATAAATACAATGATATAATAAATAAATAATTATAGACATATATACATGTATTCACCCCCCTTGGCATTTTCGTGTTTTGTTGCCTTACAACCTGGAATTAACATGGAGTGTTTGAGGATTTGCATCATTTAATTTACAGCACATGCGCACAACTTTGAAAATGTTTTTTTTTTTTTTTATTGTGAACCAAACAACAAATAGGACAAAATAACAGAAAAAGTCAACGTGCAAAACTATTCACCCCCCTATCTCAATACATTGTAGAGCCACCTTTTGCTGCAATCACAGCTCCAAGTCGCTTTGGATAAGTCTCTATTAGCTTGCCACATCTAATGCCCATTCCTCCTTGCAAAACTGTTCCAGCTCCTTCAAGTTGGATGGTTTGCGCTTGTGAACAGCAATCATTAAGTCTGACCACAGATTTTCTATTGGATTGAGGTCTGGGCTTTGACTAGGCCATTCCAACACATTTACATGTTTCTCCTTAAACGACCCAAGTGTTGCTTTAACAGCATGTTTGGGGTCATTGTCCTGCTGGAAGGTGAACCTCCGTCCTAGCCTCAAAATCATTCACAGAGTATTACAGGTTTTGCTCAAGAATATCCCTGTATTTAGCACCATCCATCTTTCCCTCAACTCTGACCAGTTTCCCAGTCCTGGCTGCTCGAAAACATCCCCATATCATGATGCGGCCACCACCATGTTTCACTGTGGGGATGGTGTTTTTTGGGTGATGTGTTGGGTTTGCGCCAAACATAGCGTTTTCTTTGATAGCCGAAAAGTTAAATTTTAGTCTCATCAGACCAGAGAACCTTCCTCCATACATTTTGGGAGTCTCAAAACGTGCCATTTTGTTTTTTGCTGAACGTAACGGCTTCCTTCTGGCCACTCTGCCATAAAGCCCAACTCTATGGAGCGTACGGCTTATTGCCGTCCTATGTACAGATACTCCAGTCTCTGCTGTGGAACTCTGCAGCTCCTCCAGGTTTACCTCAGGCCTCTGTGCTGCCTCTCTGATTAATGCCCTCCTTGCCCGGTCCGTGAGTTTGGAGAACAGGTAGGATGTGAAGGAAACCTCCTTGTCTTGAAGTTTAGGTGGAGTTTACTTCACTGTAAATTACTTGTTTGTTTTTTACTACCCTGATTATTTTAAAGTTGCTTCTGATGCTTCTACAGAGAATTAAGAGGATTACAGACACACATGAATTACGTTTTATAAATCTACTTTAAAAATATATGTGAATTCTGTTTAATAATTATATTGATAACTAAATAAGTGTTTGCACACATGGGGGAGTTCACTAATAGTAGCAGTGATGAACTGCAATGCTCATTGCTACCATGTCCATAGCAGGATTCACTGGGATCTTGATAATATAATGAGCCATGTGATACTGTGATGGCCCAGTAGATCACTGCCTATTAACTCTCACACTTTTCTACATCTCATACTGTAGTTTGTATCACTGACCATGTTCAGCAATCTCAGCAATAGCTTGTGCTATGGGCAATATTATTATTATTATTATTATTATTATCGTTTATTTGTAACACGCCAACATATTCCGTAGCGCTATACATAAGTTAAGTTACAGGCAATGACAAGTTAAAGATTCACACATTGCAAAGAGTGGATGGCCCTGTCTTTGAGCTTTGAATCCTGTGTCCATATCGCTTTCCTTAAAGCACCTTGCAGGATTGAAACTCGCAGACTTACAATCTAAAGGTTAAAGTTTGTATGTGGTACAGTAGGGAGAGAGTAGTGCTGAGCACGTTAGGGAGGAAGGTTATAGGTGCGTTTTTATTGATGTTTTGAAGGATTTAAGGCAGGAGGATAGTCTGGTGAAGCGAGGCAAGGAGTTCCAGAGAATAGGGGCAGCGCGAGAAAAGTCCTGGAGGCGGGAGTGAGAGGAGGTGACAAGAGTGGTAGAAAGAAGAAGGGCGTTAGTAGAATGAAAAGGGCGTGTAGGGAAGTATTTGGAGATGAGAGCAGAGATTTTTGGGGGTGCGCTGTTGTTGAGGGCTTTATAAGTTAGGGTCAAGATTTTAAACTTTATTCTAGAGGCTAAGGGAAGCCAGTGAAGTGATTGACAAAGAGGAGCTGCCGACACTGAACGATGTGTACTGAAGATGAGTCTAGCGGAGGCATTTATTATGGATTGAAGTGGGGAGAGGCGAGTGATGGGCAGGCCAACAAGGAGCGAGTTGCAATAGTCAAGACGAGAAATGATGAGAGAGTGTATTAGAATCTTAGTAGTGTCTTGTGTAAGGTAATGGCGTATTTTGGATATGTTTTTTAGATGGAAAAGACAGGATTTGGTAGAGACTGTATGTGTGGGATGAAAGAGAGGGCAGGGACCAGTAGAACCCCGAGACAACGGGCTTGGGAGGTGCGAGTGATGATAGCATTGTTGACAGAGAGAGAGATGTGAGGAATTGAAGCTGTAGTAGAGGGTGGGAAGATTAAGAGTTCAGTCTTAAACATGTTGAGTTTCAGATGGTGGGCGGACATCCAAGAGGATATACTAGAGAGGCAGTCGGAGACGTGTGCTAGAAGAGAGGGGGATAGATCTGGTGCTGAGAGATAGATTTGGGTGTCATCTGCATAGAGATGGTACTGGAACCCAAAAGAGTTTATTAGGGTGCCGAGTGAGGATGTGTAGATGGAGAAGAGGAGGGGGCCTAGGACTGATCCCTGGGGTACGCCAATAGACAGAGGGTGAGGAGAAGAAGATGTGCCGGAGAAGGAGTCGCTAAATGATCGTTCTTGGAGGTATGATGAGAACCACAAGAGAGCAGTGTCTCGAATGCCGACGGAGGAGAGAATGTGGAGTAGAATTGAATGGTCAACTGTGTCAAAGGCGGCAGAGAGATCCAGAAGAAGCAAAATAGAAGTGTCCAGAAGAGAGTTAGAGGAGATGAAACTGGTAAGGCGGTTATAGACGAGCCGCTCCAGCAGTTTGGAAGCCAGGGGAAGTAGAGAGATAGGGCAATAGTTAGATGCAACGTCAGAACCGGAGGAGGGTTTCTTGAGAGTGGGTGTAATTATGGCATGTTTTAGAGATGATGGAAATGTGCCAGTGTATAGGGAAAGGTTGAAGATATGTGTGAGAGCTGGGCTTAGTGTAGTAGAGAGGGGAGGGATGAGCTGAGATGGAATAGGATCTGAAGGACAGGTGGTGAAGTGAAAGGATGATATTAGGATGGAGACTTCATCTTCTGTTGCAGGGGTAACGTAGTTCAGAGTGGCTGTGGGAATGGAGGGGGGGGTAGATTGGTTGTTGTTGGTTAGTTGAGTTAGTTGAGAGAGTGAAGTGTGTGAGACATGGTGAGAGGAGAGTTCATTGTGGATAGATTGAATTTTATGTGTAAAATGGTTGGCAAAGTCTTCAGTCGTGAGACAGGAAGGGATGAGGGAGGTGGTGGGCGGAGGAGAGTATTGAAAGTGGCAAAAAGACGTTTTGGGTTAGAGGACAGAGTTGATATTAGTGATGTAAAGTACTGCTGTTTGGCCAGGTTGAGGGCAGAGGAGTAGGAACGTAGCATAAACTCGTAGTGAAGGAAATCTGCTGCGGAGCTTGATTTCCTCCATAGTCGTTCAGCAGTGCAGGAGCACTTCTGAATGTAATGTGTGTGTGTAGTGTGCCATGGTTGTGGATAAGATTGAGGGCGTCTGCGTGTAGTTATGGGGGCAAGGGTGTCACGGGTGGAAGAGAGAGTAGAGTTGTAGTGTGAGGTGGCAGTGTCAGGGCAGTTGAGGTTGGTGATAGTGCTGAGAAGAGGTTGGAGCACAGTGGAGAGTTGTGTAGAGTCGAGTTCTAGCAGGTTTCTGTGGGTTATTGTGGCTGGGGTTGAAGAAGAGTGATGGGAGGAAGATGTGGTGAGGTTGCAGGTAAGGAGGTTATGGTCAGATAGAGGAAGAGGGTGGATAACTAGGTTGGAGGTATGGGTAATATTGGTAAAAATAAGGTCAAGAGAGTGTCCAGCATGGTGAGTTGAAGAATCTGTAAGTTGTGAGAGGCCGAGGGAAGAGGTGAGTGCAAGTAGTTTGGCGGCTGCTGAGGAAGTGGGGGTGTCAATAGCAATGTTGAATTCGCCAAGTATCAGTGTGGGAATGTTGGAGGAAAGGAAGTGTGGGAGTCAGGCGGAAAAGTGATCGAGAAATTGAGAGGGAGTACCTGGGGGGCAATAGATTACAGCAACACGTAGAGAGATAGGAGAGAAGAGGCGGATAGTATGAGCTTCAAAAGATGAAAATTGGAGGGATGGGACAGGGGGTATGAGGTGGAACGTACAGCGAGAAGAAAGTAATACACCCACACCACCACCTTGTTTGTTCCCAGGTCTAGGTGTGTGACTGAGGTGAAAACCCCCATGCAAGAGTGCTGCAGGGGAGGCAGTATCAGAAGAGGAGAGCCAGGTTTCAGTAAGAGCCAGTAGATTGAGGGAGTTGGTAGTGAAAAGGTCGTGAGTGAAAGTGAGTTTATTGAAGATAGATTGTGCGTTCCAGAGAGCACAGGAGAAAGGAAGAGTGGAGGGTTTGTGACAAGTGATGGGTATCAAATTCTGTGTTTTTCTGGTGTTTTCTGCCCTTGGAGTAGAGCATGGCTGAAAGTAGGTAGAAATGAGGGAGGGACCTGGGTTAGGGGATATGTCTCCAGCAGCTAGCAGAAGGAGGAGTGAGAGTGAGAGAATATGGGAGTGGGACTTACAGTGATGTTTCTGCTTATGAGTGTTGGGGAGGGGATGAGATTGTGATTGGAGGAGAGAGAATAGCTTGTGGGAGCAGAGAAGAGGAGAGGAAAGGAAGGAAGGTGAGATGGTTATAGTATTGGGGGTGTGATATGGATAGGCTGCAAATGAAAGTCTGAGAGAGAGGCAGTAGAAGATGAGGAGGAGAAAAAAGTGAGAGAGCATTTTGACACAGTGTGTAGGTGTAGGGAGTAGATGAGATAAAGGTGTGAGAGTAAAATAAAAATTGTTAGTGACCAAGATGGGAGAGTAGCTGGTTTGTGAGTAATTATATATATATATATTCTTTTTTTTTGTGTGTGTGTATTAAATTAGTTGAATAATTTGAAGCAGGTGATGCTGAGTGAGCAGGTGTAAGTCAGGTGAGTATCTATAAATTGAGATAATGCAAGGGTGGGTGAGAGTGGGGCAGGGAGGGAGGGCAGAGAAAGCAGTGTGTGCAAAAAGCCAGATGAGAGTTTAAAGTTCGTTGCTGGAGGCTGGAACAGAGAAGAGATAGTGAGATATAGTTTGGGGCTAGCCCAGTATTTATGCATTTAAAATGAGCATTTGTTGCAGTCAGATATGAATTTGTGAAGGGGGTGGGGAGATGGTGGTTGAGAAATACAGTGGGAAAGCTTACAATTTAACAAAGTAGTAATAAAGTTACTATGTGAACAAAAATCATATCAGATATGGATATTCATAATTAATGTTACAGGAGGATACAGTAGAGTCATAGGGGAATCAATGAGATGGCTGTAGATACCTTGTAGCAGTGTGTGCAAAAAGCCAGATGAGAGTTTAAAGATGGTTGCTGGAGGCTTGTAGCAGTGTGTTCAAAAAAACAGATGAGAGTTTAAAGATGGTTGCTGGAGGCTTGTAGCAGTGTGTACAATAAGCCAGATGAGAGTTTAAAGATGGTTGCTGGAGGCTGGAACAGAGAAGAGATAGTGAGAATATTGAGCGTTCACTCCTCCAGAAGACTCCCTATGTTCTTCGAAAGCCCTCATACTCTGTCATTTCCCTTCCATGTTGTGCAGGTAAGGTAGTCCCGGGAGACTGCCTAGGAACAAAGGGCTTTTGACCGGGCTGGAGTGCTGGGTAGCAATTGGCTAGTTGGAGATAGGGGTGTGGTTTGGGAGTCAATATATAGGGGTAGCTTCCCACTCAGGAAGCAACAGTTTAGGGGATTAGGAAGCATTGACACCCCCCGCCCCTCCCCTTTTATTTCTTTTCTATGGGTGTTGGGTAATTTATGTGATGTAATGTGTATGAAGTTGTCACGGCTTGGCGGGGGGTGCGGCATCACCTTAGGTCGGAGCTCATTAGCTGGCAAGGTATCTGATTTGAGGCAATGCCAGATATCACTTGGGCATGGGGTTCTTTGGGGCCTCTTGCTGGGATGGGCTCCGTCCTGGGGAAGGTATGCAGCTACCCATGGTTATCACTATGTTATTTGTGATGGTTAAATAAAGTTGTGGCCTGGATTATACCCATTAATACTTGTGTCTGTCATTATTGGGGTACTTGGGTTTGGTTAGTTCTTGAGTGCAACATGTCCCATGCATAGATCAAGGGTTTCAGCATAATTAACAGGGGAGGGAGAGGGGGAAGAAAGAGACAGAGGGGTAAAGGGGGAGGAAAGAGATAGGGGAGGGAAGAGACACAGGGGAGGGAGAGGGTGGAAAAGATACGCGGGGGATATCTTGCCATTTATGATGGGCAAACGACTAGTTATTTAATGTTTTTTAACATTTGTGCTTTTATGTTAGGCACTATACTTTCCTCTCCTGACTTCATTTAGACTAGCAGTGCTGCTTTTCAGATCATAATGTATGTTACAAAATATATTGTAACGATTCAGAAGGATGAGGCAGCTCCAGCTTAGAGTCCATGTGGCATTTTATTGAAATGCAATTTGCCAAAATAGCACAAGCACTCTGGGCTGCTACTTTGTACAAAGGGTCCATAAGCGAGCTGCGAGGAGCTGCAGCTCTGTGCTTAGGCTGGGGACAGTGAGAGCAGCATCCACAGCTCTCTCTGCAACATCGATGGCTGTGGTCTGTGTGGGGGTAGTCCTACCAGATTTTCAGCCACCACTGATAAGTAAATTATGCCATGTGGTTTAAACCATTTTATTATTTTATAGGAGATTGTGTCACTGCTAACTGTCTGAAAAGAGCTGTCACTCTATTTTCAGGAAATGCGAGATTATGATTTTTTTATTTTTTTTTAAACCCTGGTCAATATTAATCAATCAGAGAAGAACCTTTTCTGGTGGTCTACTATCTACATTGAAAAATTAAAATTCCATTCTTTTGTCCGATTAGCTCCATATTAGCCAATCAGAGAAGGATTTAATTCCCCTTTTGTAGCCAATCAGATTAAAGAATTGAAATTTAAATATTTAATCTGTTTGGCAGCATGTTAACCAAACAGAAAAAGAAGCAGGAGTCTCAAACAATATGAGATTTTTTTTAAATCACTAACTCTGATTAGCTGAGGTTGGAAGCTCTTTTCAGACAATTACAAGTAATGTAAGCCTCTATAAATTACTTATACTATAAGACAACACTATACAGGAGGTGGAGAGCATCATAGGAGGAGCCACATTAGCTTACATAGCTTCTTTTTTTTTTTAAAGCAACAATGCTGTTTGCCACACAACGTGAGTCTTTTGGCCCTCTGAGCACAGTAGGCAGAAGGAAAGGTTTGCAATGATCACCTTCGGCGCTCATCGCAAGCCCCATGATGAGGGCCTATGGCTTCGGCGCTCATTGCGATCCTTTCCTCCTGCCTACTGTACTGACCGCTCATTGCAGATTTCATTAAACTGCAAGTTTTGTGCTTGGGAATGCCATGTGTCTCTTTCTAGCATCTTCCCCTGTCCCTTCCCTGTGTGTTTCTCCTCTGTGTGTCTGCTGAATCTTTCCGTTGTTTTTTTTTTCAAAGTCCCGTGTGTATGGCATTGTTCGTGCAAGTGTTAGTACCTTTGCCGTCGTGTATTTTCTTAGTCCCGTATATATTTCAGAGTTCAGTATTTTTACGAGGTCGGAATGTGCTTAGCTTCGTTTTCATTCCGTATTCAGATTTTTTAACTTTTTTCGTCTGCCATTTTTTTCTCGCTTAGCCAATTTTCGAGTGACGAAACACGGCAAAGTGGGCTTAAATTCGCTTGCATCCTGGCTCTCCCCCTGGGCTGTGTGTGAGTGTGTTTTAATTTATTTATTTATTTTTATTTTTTGTTGCTTTTTGTGTTTTTGAATTTCCGTGGTTCAGTAGTTACATTCTTATTTTT
This sequence comes from Discoglossus pictus, assembly GCA_027410445.1. Classification (NCBI taxonomy): domain Eukaryota; kingdom Metazoa; phylum Chordata; class Amphibia; order Anura; family Alytidae; genus Discoglossus; species Discoglossus pictus. The sequence continues at coordinate 409,313,400 of CM050164.1, read as the reverse complement.
GCAAGGTCGGATTTTGTTTGTGCAAGTGTTACTGTCTTTGGCTTTGTGTATTTTCTAAGTCCCACGTGCCTGGCGTTGTTCATGTAAGTGTTACTGGGTGTGGCGTCGTGCATTTTCCAAGGTCTTCACGCCTGGCATTGCAGAGCCTCGTTTTCTTCCAGTTTCTGATTTTTGGGCGTTTTTTGTCCGTCATTTTTTTTATCGCTTAGCCATTTTTCGAATGACGAAATGCTGGAAATTTGGCTTAAATTCGTTTGCAACCTCACTCCCAGGCATCCTGGCTCTTCCCCTGTGTGTTTTTTATGTTTTTTTGTTGTTTTTCATATTTTTCCATTCCCGCAGTCTGGCCGTTACATTCGGCAGACATTCGGCACTCATTTCAGCCAAAGTGCTGCGTGTTCCCATGCCTCAACAGCTCGTCTTGCTTTGCGAGGTTCGCAGGGCAATGAGCGCCTTTGGCGCTTATTGCCCAAGTCCTCCAAGCTCGGAAGGCTTCTATGCCTCAACAGCTCACCTCGCTTTGCGAGGCTCCCAAGCATGATAATAAATCGCAGTTTGACAACTATTATATGTGATTATTATTATTATTATTATTATTATTATTAACCTTTATTTGTAATGCACCAACAGTGAATTAGGTTTTTAGTTGTGTATTGTGTAAGGAAGTGACGTATTTTGGAGATGTTTTTTAGATTGAAGATTTTAGATGGATAGATTGTATATGACGAATGAAGGAGAGGGCATGGGTAATGATGACATTGTCGACAGTGAGAGATATATGAGGAATGGAGGCTGTAGTAGATGGTGGGAAGATTAAGAGCTCAGTCTTTGTCTCGTTGAGTTTGAGTTGATGGGCAGACATCCAGGAGGATATGCTTGAGAGGTAGTTGAAAACTTGTGCTAGAAGAGAAAGGGATAGATCAGGTGCTGAGAGGTAGATTTGAGTGTCATCTGCATAGAGATGATACTGAAACCCTAATAATGATTGTATTAGGGTACCAAGTGAGGATATAGGTAGTCAAGAGTAGAGGGCCTAAGGCTGAGCCTTGGAGTATGCCAACAGACAGAGGTCAGAGGTCGAGGAGAAGAAGTGGCGTCAGAGAGGGAGACACTAAAAGTTTGGTCTTCTAGGTAAGATGTGAACCAAGAGAGAGCAGTATTACGGATGCCAAGGGAGTGGAGAATGTGGATTAGTAGGGGGTGGTCAACTGTATCAAAGGCAGCAGAGAGATCCATAAGAATTAAAATAGAGAAGTGGCCCTTCGACATGCAGTGACCAGGTCATTAGTGACTTTTTTGAGAGCTGTCTCTGTGGAGTGTTGGGTCGGAAGCCAGATTGAAAGGTGTCAAGGAGGGAGTTGGAGGAAATAAATTGGGTAAGATGATGGTAGATGAGTCGCTCTAGCAGTTTTGAAGCCAGGGGAAGTAGAGATATAGGGAAATAGAAGCAGAAGATGGATAAAAGGGTGTCTTAAGGATAGGTGTAATTGTGGCATGTTTTAAAGTGTTTAGAAACTTGCCAGTCTTTATGGATAGGTTGAATAGATGTGTGAGAGCTGGATTAAGTATATTAGAGAGAGGAGGGATAAGCTGGACAGGTAGTGAGGTGGAAGGTTGAAAGTAGACTGGATACTTCATCCTCTGTTACAGGGTCAATGGAGTGCACAGCGGCTATTGGATTGGGGAGCACTGGAGGCTGGGAGTTGTCAATTAGTGGAGAGGAGGGAGTGTGTGAGTCACTGTGAGTGGAGAATTCTTTGCAAATGTTTTCGATTTTATGTTTGAAATGGCTGACAAAGTCTTCAGCCGTGAGACAGGAAGGGGCAGGAGGTGGTGGTGGGTGGAGGAGAGTGTTGAATGTGGCAAACAAACGTTTGGGATTGGAGGACAGAGATGTTCTTAATGATGTGAAGTAGTGTTGTTTGGCAAGGTTGAGGGCAGAGACATAGCACAGAATAAACTTATAATGTAGGAAGTCTTCAGAAGTGCAAGATTTCTTCCATAGCCTTTCAGCACTGTGGGAGCACCTCTGGATGCATCGTGTTTGTGTAGTGTGGCATGGTTGTGGATGAGAGCAAGGATTGGGGGGACAAGAGTGTTAAGGGTGGAAGAGAGAGTAGAGTTGTACTGTGAGATTGCAGTGTCGTGGCAGGTAAGATCAGTGAGGAGGCTGAGAAGGGGTTGTAATACAGTGGAAAGATATTGTGGATCAAGTCCTTGCAGGTTTCTGCGGGATATGGTCACCAGGGTAGAAGAAGAGCAGTGAGAAGAGTATGTGGTGTGTTTGCAGGTTAGGAGGTGGTGATCCGATAGAGGGAGTGGGCAGATGACAGGGATGGAGATTAGTAAAAAAAACAAGGTCAAGGGAGTGTCCCAGGTCTGGGTGTGTAACTGAAATGGAAGCCACCATATGATAAAGCCACAGGGGAGGCAGTATTAGATGAGGTGAGCCAAGTTTCAGTAATAGCCATGAGATTAAGGGAGTTGGAAGTTAATAGGTTGGGAATGTAAGTGAGTTTATTGCAAACAGACCTTGCATTCCACAGGACGCATGACAAGGGCCGAGTTGAAGGATTTTGGCAGGTGATTGGTATTAAGTTACTGGTGTTACGGGAGTTTGCTGCCTTGGTGGCAGAACATTGCTGATAAAAGGTGAGAACAAATGAGGGGCCTGAATTTGGAGATATATCTCCAGCAGCCAGCAGAAGGAGGAATGAGATTGAGAGGAGATGTGAGTGGGACTTAACCATACAGTGCCTCCCACCAAAACTCACGGACTGGGCAAGGAGGGCATTAATCAGAGAGGCAGTACAGAGACCTAAGGTAACCCTGGAGGAGCTGCAGAGTTTCACAGCAGAGACTGGAGTATCTGTACATAGGATGACAATAAGCCATAATCTCCCTAGAGTTGGGCATTATGGCAGAGTGGCCAGAAGAAAGCCATTACTTTAAGCAAAAATGCAAAATGGCACCTTTTGAGTTTGCGAAAAGGCATGTGGGAAACTCCCAAATGTATGGGGGAAGGTGCTCTGGTCTGATGAGCATCAAAGAAAATGCTAACCCAACACATCACATCACCCAAAGACCATCCGACAGTTAAACATGGATGTTTTTCAGCAGAAACTGGTCAGAGTTGATGGAAAGATGGATGGTGCTAAATACAGGGATATTCTTGAGCAAAACCTTTACCACTCTTTGTGTGATTACAGGCTAGGACGGAGGTTCCCCTCTCCAGCAGGACAATGACCCCAAACACACTGCTAAAGCAACACTCGAGTGGCTTAATGGTAAACATGTAAATGTGTTGGAATGGCCTAGTCAAAGCCCAGGCCTCAATCCAATAGAAAATCTGTGGTCAGACTTAAAGATTGCTGTTCACAAGCTCAAACCACCCAGCTTGAAGGAGCTGGAGCAGTTTTGCAAGAGGAATGAGCACAAATCCTAGTGGTAGGATGTGGCAAGCTCATAGAGACTTTTCCAAAGCTACTTGGAGCTGTGATTGCCGCAAAAGGTGGCTCTACAAAGTATTGACTTTAGGGGGGTGAATAGTTATGCACATTGACTTTTTCTGTTATTTTATTTGACTATTTAACCATACATATATATATACACGTACCATATACATGAATACATTTACATATACGTCTGTACACACCTATATAAATACTTCCATACCTGCCTGATACTGCACTCCACTACCTGTTTACAAGTGGATTTACCTTAAACTGTTTACAAGTGGATTTACCTTAAAAAGTAAAGGCTAATAAACTGCAGAGTGCACTAATTGTGCCCAGGTGAGAGGGGTGTGGCTTGACTGTTAAACTTGTATAAAAGGTTTGTGAGCTGGTTTGGGGCCTTTTTACAAGTGGATTTACCTTAAAAAGTAAAGGCTAATAAACTGCAGAGTGCACTAATTGTGCCCAGGTGAGAGGGGTGTGGCTTGACTGTTAAACTTGTATAAAAGGTTTGTGAGCTGGTTTGGGGTCTGTTTACAAGTGGATTTACCTTAAAAAGTAAAGGCTAATAAACTGCAGAGTGCACTAATTGTGCCCAGGTGAGAGGGGTGTGGCTTGACTGTTAAACTTGTATAAAAGGTTTGTGAGCTGGTTTGGGGTCTGTTTACAAGTGGATTTACCTTAAAAAGTAAAGGCTAATAAACTGCAGAGTGCACTAATTGTGCCCAGGTGAGAGGGGTGTGGCTTGACTGTTAAACTTGTATAAAAGGTTTGTGAGCTGGTTTGGGGTCTGTTTACAAGTGGATTTACCTTAAAAAGTAAAGGCTAATAAACTGCAGAGTGCACTAATTGTGCCCAGGTGAGAGGGGTGTGGCTTGACTGTTAAACTTGTATAAAAGGTTTGTGAGCTGGTTTGGGGTTTGTTTACAAGTGGATTTACCTTAAAAAGTAAAGGCTAATAAACTGCAGAGTGCACTAATTGTGCCCAGGCGAGAAGGCAGAAGTTAATAGAAACCGGAGAAGGGGAACTTGTGAGCTTGCGAACATTTTCAGTATCAAGTGCAATTCTAGTAAAAGCCTAGGAGTTTAAATAAAAGGAGGGCCTTCAAAGAAAAGGGAGGGCAGATTTATAGTGCAAAGGAGGAAAACTTTATATAAATATATTATATTATATTCTTTATTTTTCCCACTGAAATTTCGTAGACAATAATAATAATTATGAGTCAGTCCAGTGGCAACCTTATTCAGTGTACATCCTGTCAAATGTATGCACTACTGGAACATATGATCCAGGGTCCATACCTCTGTGACAGGTGTGAGCATGTTGCCTCTTTGGAAGCTCAAATTGAAGATCTGGAGAGGAGAATTGCAGCACTTAGTGATATTGCTCCACTGGAAAGGGAATTGGTGCTCACGGAGCACAGTTTAGCTGGGCCTAGTATGGAGGGAGGAGCTGGGGCTAGGGAGGATGGCCAGGGAGGTAGCTGGGTTACAGTTACAAGGGGAAGCAGGGGGAACAGGAGGAGGCAGGCCAGTTCTGAGTTGTCAAACACCAACAGATTTGCCAGATTGAGTGAAACTGTTGGCGATGTCCATTCAGGAATGGCAATGCCAGATAGAGCTGTTCCCTCTAACAGCCGGGCGAACAGCTCTACTGGAGAAGAGGGAGGGCAGAATAGGCAGAGCAACAGACATGTTTTGGTGGTAGGGGACTCTATTATTAGGAAGGTAGACAGGGTAATTTGTCACCCAGATCCCAGCAATCGAACAGTTTGCTGTCTCCCGGGTGCTCGGGTTCGGCATGTTGTGGATCGGGTGGATAAATTATTGGGAGGGGCTGGTAATGAACCGGCGGTCTTGGTACACATTGGTACCAATGACAAAGTTAGTGGAAGATGGAGCGTCCTAAAGAATGATTTTAGAGAATTAGGGAATAAGCTTAAAGCAAGGACCTCCAAGGTAGTATTTTCTGAGATACTACCAGTGCCACGTGCTAGCCCAGGGAGGCAGAAGGAGCTTAGGGAGGTTAATGCGTGGCTAAAAAAGTGGTGCAGTGCAGAGGGTTTTGGGTTTTTAGAGCACTGGGCTGACTTCTCACTTGGGTACAATCTCTATAGCAGGGATGGATTGCACCTTAATGATGAGGGCGCTTTTGTGCTAGGGAATAGGATGGTAGAACGGCTGGGGGAGTTTTTAAACTTGTAGGTGGGGGGGAGGGACTATATAGAAGTATTGGGGTAGAGAGGGAAAGGGATGAATTATTTACCCATGGGGGAGGAGAAGGGGGGAGGGTTACAATAGAAAGTAGGGAGATATTAATAGGGGCCTCAAATACAGTGGCAGGCACTTCACATCAGCAGAGCCATAGCAACATAAAGTGTATGATTGCAAACGCAAGAAGTTTGCCTGGGAAAATGGATGAGCTAGAAATATTAGCAGTACAAGAAAAATGGGGCTTAATAGGCATTACGGAAACATGGTGGGATGAATCTCATGACTGGACTGTTAATCTGGATGGTTATAACCTATTTAGGAAAGATAGAGGCAATGGTAAAAGAGGAGGAGGGATCTGTCTTTATGTTAAGCCTGAATTTAAGCCTATAGTTAGAGAAGATATTTATGCTGGCACTAACGGCATCATTGAATCCTTGTGGGTTGAGCTAAATAGTGGAGGAGCTAATTCTAAATGCATATTGGTGGGAGTATGCTATAAACCCCCAAATATAGCTGAAAGTGAGGAAATACAATTATTGTTACAGATTGGAAATGCAGCTAAGCATGGGCAAGTTCTAATAATGGGAGACTTTAATTACCCTGATATAAACTGGATAAACGAGACCAGCAGCTCAGCTAAGGGGAGCAGGTTCTTGAGTACACTCAGGGATCATTATCTAGCCCAGGTAATACAAGAACCTACTAGAAATGGGGCCATCTTGGATTTAGTCATCACAAGTAATATTGATATAATATCAAATGTAAAAATAGGGGAACCCTTGGGGAACAGTGATCACAACACAGTCTCATTTGAGATTGAATACAAAAAACAGAGTTGTAAGGGGCCAACAAAAACTCTAAATTTTAAAAGGGCTAACTTTAATGGGCTACGGGCAGCAATACAACATATAGACTGGGACAAAGAACTTACAGGGAAGAATACTGAAAATAAATGGACAACATTCAAATCCTTACTAAATAAACATACTCATCAGCATGTACCATGTGGAAATAAAATAAATAGGAGTAAATCACATCCCATGTGGCTTAACAATGACTTAAAGATCATGATGAGGAAAAAGAAGTATGCATTTAAATTATACAAGAAGGAGGGAACAGAGGCATCTTTACGTGACTATAAGGAAATCAACAAGGCTTGCAAAAGGGCTATTAGACTGGCTAAAATAGAAAATGAGAAGTCAGTTGCAATGGAAAGTAAGACTAACCCTAAAATATTTTATAAATATATTAATGGGAAGAAGGCCAGGAAGGAATCGATAGGACCATTACAATGTGACACAGGCCATCTGATAATTAGTGACCAGGAAAAGGCAGATGAGCTAAATAGGTTCTTTTCTTCGGTTTACACAAGGGAGGTACCAGTGGTTGGGACACTGCAACATAATGGGGCTACACTACCTTCACTAAATAATTGGTTAACGCAGGAAGAAATACAAAAGAGGTTGGAGAAAATAAATGTTAATAAAGCCCCAGGTCCTGATGGAATACATCCAAGGGTACTGAGGGAGCTGGGTTCTGTAATAGCCAAACCATTATATCTAATCTTTAAAGACTCGCTCACTACAGGGTCTCTACCAGATGACTGGAGAAAAGCAGAGGTGATACCTATATTTAAGAAGGGATCTAGAGCAAATCCGGGGAATTATAGACCAGTGAGCCTCACTTCTGTAGTTGGGAAGCTTTTAGAAGGGTTAATAAGGGACAGAATACAAGAATATGTCTATTTGAACAGGATCATAGGTAGCAGTCAACATGGATTTATGAAGGAAAGGTCGTGTCAGACCAATCTAATTAGTTTTTATGAGGAGGTTAGTAGGAACTTGGATCAGGGCAACTCAGTGGATGTAGTCTTTTTAGATTTTTCAAAGGCATTTGATACAGTGCCACATGGAAGACTAGTGAGCAAACTAAGGGATACAGGAATTGCAGTAAATATCTGCTCATGGATCGAGAGCTGGCTAAAAGACAGGAAGCAAAGGGTTGTTGTAAATGGAACATACTCCGATTGGTCTAATGTGATAAGTGGGGTTCCTCAGGGCTCAGTATTGGGTCCTCTCCTTTTTAACATATTTATTAATGACATTGAAGTAGGACTCGAATGTAGTGTCTCCATTTTTGCTGATGACACTAAGTTGTGCAAGGTAATAAAATCAGATAATGATGTACTTTCCCTACAAAAGGATTTGCATAAATTAGAGAAATGGGCGGCTAAATGGCAGATGAGATTTAATACAAATAAATGTAAGGTTATGCATTTGGGAAGGAAAAATAGCCAAGCAATCTATAATCTTAATGGAGCAAATCTAGGGGTATCAGATATTGAAAGGGATTTGGGAGTACTAGTGGACAACCACCTAGGTAACAGCGCTCAAAGCCAAGCAGCGGCTGCAAAGGCAAATAAAATATTAGCATGTATTAGGAAGGGTATAGAAGCCAGGGAAGAAGATATAATTCTGCCACTATACAAATCTCTAGTACGCCCTCATTTGGAATATGGAGTACAATTTTGGGCACCACCTCACAAAAAAGACATCTTAGAGCTGGAAAAAGTACAGAGAAGGGCTACAAAACTAATAAGGGGAATGGAGGGGCTAAGTTATGAAGAAAGACTAGCAAAATTAAACTTATTTTCGCTAGAAAAAAGGCGTCTAAGAGGAGATATGATTACGTTATTTAAATACATCCAGGGTCCATATAAGGCTTTGTCAAGTGAGCTTTTTGTAGCAAGAGATTTTCAACTGACAAGAGGACATCCGTTGAGGTTAGAGGAAAAAAGATTTCACCTTAAACAAAGAAAAGGGTTCTTCACAGTTAGGGTGGTTAAACTGTGGAATTCTCTACCAAAGGAGGTGGTGACAGCGAATTCGATAGACAACTTCAAAAAGGGGTTAGATATATTTCTGAATAAAGAGGGCATTCAAGGCTATCCTAGATAACTAGCGAAGGAATATTGATCCAGGGAGAAATTTGATCGCCAGTTTCTGGGGTCAGGAAGGAATTTTGCTTTTTTCCCCCTTATGAGACAATTGGCAAAGTTTCAATGGGTTTTTTTTTTATGTTTGCCTTCCTCTGGATCAATTAACAATAATTAACAATTAACAATAATAATAAATAGTCCAAATTAAAAAGATCAATAGAGATCTAAAAAGGTTGAACTTGATGGACTAACTCTTTATTCATTCTCCAATACTATACTATTAATAATTATTTAATCAATAATTTAATTAATAACTAATCCGCATATTGCAGATCAGAGGAGATCTTAACAGGTTGAACTTGATGGACTGAAAGTCTTTTTTCAACCTTAATTACTATGTAACTATGTAACTATGTAACTATGTAACCTGGGGGCAGGCCAGAGGGCAGAGGTGCCACAGAAGTATGAGGGGGCCATAGGGGTCTGAGGGGGCCACAGAGGTCAGTGAGGGGCCACAGGAGGTTGAGGAAGGTTGCAGAGTTCTGCGGGGGCCACAGAGGTCTGTGGAGGTCACAGAGGTCTGCGAGGGGCCTGCAAGGTCTGAGGGGGGCCACAAGGGGCCTAGGGAGGCCACGGGGGGACAGCAGGGAGTCACAGGGGACTAAGGGAAGCCACAAAGGTCCTTGGGGGCCAAAGGGGCTGTAAGGACATAAGGGACACAGGGGGCCTGTGAGGGGCCACAGTAAGCTATGAGGGGTTGCAAGGGCCACAGGGGATCCACGGGAGACTCGTGGGGACCAAAGGAGGGCCTAGGTAGCCCCAGAAAACATATGGGGGCAACAGGAGCCACAAAGGGACTGCAGGGACCACAGGGGACTCACGGAGGCCACAGGGGAACAGCATAAGCCACTGAGGACCTACGGGGCCACCTGTGAACCCACAGGGGATCAGCGGGGGCCACAAGAAACCCACAGGGGGCACAAGGGACTTGCGGGGCCACAGGGGTACTGCGGGGCCCCGAAGGGACTAAGGTCCATTCTATGGTATGCCCATTCTATTTCAGCCTGAGGATAGCCTTATGCCAAGCTGCATTCAATTCCTGAAATGTTTCACCATACCACCCTTGCACCAGAAGGCTGTGCCAGTTATCAGGGTGTTTTTCTGCCTAGGTCCACCAGTCCAGGCCTAGGGCGGCAGATTTTCAGGATGCAGCAGACTTCTTGAGGATGTAGTACCCTTCTAAAAGTAAAAAAGGTTGTCAGTGGTGATGAGTAAATATTTAATTATGTATAAATGTTTGGTGTGAGTTCATGTTATTTTTTTCAAACATTTTTTTTATTTTGAAATGGCAGGAAAATATTATTTAGTAAATATATTAATAAGCTGGTATGCCTGTTCGCTGTGCATTGCATCCCAAGGTATCCCTGACATAACAAATGGTTATCAAATAAATTTGAATTTGTGCGTAATCTATACAGTACTTTACAGACCTTTTAATTGAATCATATATTGATATTGACATATGTACCTTATACATTTACCATAAGTATCAGAAGGCCTCATTTCCCCTTAGGTATGCAAAACATTGCACGCATAGTTGATAAGTAGCCAATGTTTAGACAAACAAAATCCTTCTTTGAGCTGTTATTGTGAAGGTGATAGCTACTAAATACCTACCACCCACAAAACATTTATGACCTAACTTAATAGAGAATTGTGTACACTTTAATTATGCTCTAGCTCAAATCTAAAAGACTATAAGATTTGTTATCAACAATTATTTGTGCAGTCTGCAAAGCTTAGTGAATCTTGGAGTACAGTGGATATAACAAGTCTACACACCCCTGTTAAAATGTCAGGTTTCTGTGCTGTAAAAAAATGAGACAAAGATAAATCATTTCAGAACTTTTTCCACCTTTAATGTGACCTATAAACTGTACAACTCAATTAAAAAACCAAATGAAATCTTTTAGGCGGAGGGAAGAAAAAAAAAAAGAAAAATAAGGTTGTTGCATAAGTTTGCACACCCTCTGGGGATGTAGCTGTGTTCAGAATTAAGCAATCACATTCCAAATCATGTTAAATAGGAGTCAGCATACACCTGCCATCATTTAAAGTGCCTCTGATTAACCCCAAATAAAGTTCAGCTGCTCTAGTTGGTCTTTCCTGAAATGTTCTTAGTCGCATCCCACAGCAAAAGCCATGGTCCACAGAGAGCTTCCAAAGCATCAGAAGGATCTCATTATTAAAAAGTATCAGTCAGGAGAAGGGTACAAAAGAATTTCCAAGGCATTAGATATACCATGGAACACAGTGAAGAGGAGAAAATATGGCACAACAGTGACATTACCAAGAACTGGAGCTCCCTCCAAAATTGCTGAAAAGACGAGAAGAAAACTGGTCTGGGAGGCTACCAAGAGGCCTACAGCAACATTAAAGGAGCTGCAGGAATATCTGGCAAGTACTGGCTGTGTGGTACATGTGACAACAATCTCCCATAATCTTCATATGTCTGGGCTATGGGGTACAGTGGCAAGACCAAAACCTTTTCTTACGAAGAAAAACATCCAAGCCAGGCTACATTTTGCAAAAACACATCTGAAGTCTCCCAAAAGCATGTGGGGAATGTGTTATGGTCTGATGAAACCAAGGGTGAACTTTTTGGCCATAATTCCAAAAGATATGTTTGGCGCAAAAACAACACTGCACATCACCAAAAGAACACCATACCCACAGTGAAGCATGGTGGTTGCAGCATCATGCTTTGGGGCTGTTTTTCTTCAGCTGGAACTGGGGCCTTAGTTAAGATAGAGGGAATTGTGAACAGTTCCAAATACCAGTTAATATTGGCACAAAACCTTCAGGCTTCTGCTAGAAAGCTGAACATGAAGAGGAACTTCATCTTTCAGCATGACAACGACCCAAAGCATCCAAATCAGCAAAGGAATGACTTCACCAGAAGAAGATTAAAGTTTTGGAATGGCCCAGCCAGAGCACAGACCTGAATCCGATTGAAAATCTGTGGGGTGATCTGAAGAGGGCTGTGCACAGGAGATGCCCTCGCAATCTGACAGATTTTGAGTGTTTTTTCAAAGAGGAGTGGGCAAATCTTGCCAAGTCAAAATGTGCCATGCTGATAGACTCATACCCAAAAAGATTGAGTGCTGTAATAAAATCAAAAGGTGCTTCAACAAAGTATTAGTTTAAGGGTGTGCATACTTATGCAACCATATTGTTTTATTTTTTTATTTTTTCTTCTCCACCTAAAAGATTTCAGTTTGTTTTTCAATTGAGTTGTACAGTTTATAGGTCACATTAAAGGTGAAAAAAGTTCTGAATTGATTTATGTTTGTCTCATTTTTTTACAGCACAGAAACCTGACATTTTAACAGGGGTATGTAGACTTTTTATATCCACTGTATGTCTCAAGCAATGATAGGGTTTTCATCTGGGCGCTCACTGCCAGTGTTGGGTTGAACAATTCACACAGTGATCGTCAGCTCTGTTCGTTGCTGTCTGTTAGCACCGGTTCCTTTAGATTTCTGTAATATAAGATTACTGTGTCTCATCCCCCCCCTCCCGTGTCTCTTCCCCCCCCTCTCCCTCCCCTGTGTCTCTTCCCCCCTCTCCCTCCTATTTGTCTCTCCCCCCACATCTCCCTCCCCTGTGTCTCTCCCCCCTCTTCCTCCCCTGTGTCCCCTCCCACCTCTCCCTTTCCTGTACCTCTTTCCCCCCTTTGTCTCCCCCTTTCCCCTGTGTCTCTTTTCCCCCTATCCCCTGTGCCTCTTTCCTCCTCCATCCCCTTTGTCTCTTTCCCCCCCTCCTGTCTCTTTCGCCCTTTCCCCTATGTCTCTAACACGGAAATTAAACATCAAAAAATATTTTTATTGCTGATTTGGGAGCGTGCTATTAATTTTAATACCTTTCATCGCTTTCCCACTAATTTAAATACAGTAGTGTGTTTATATTTGCCTTTACAGTGCTACGGATAGGAGTTTAATCCCCTTGGGATCCTTTCTAGTACCTGTAGGATTTTCTTCTACATTTACTGGTGTGAACATTTACGGGCTTCAAAGATCAAAGGCTTAGATGGGTTGGAGTTCAGGTTTTGACAACCGTAGGGATTTTCAGCCTGTAACCCACAGATTGCGGGTAGCTAAAAGACTCCAATTTAATAGCCATAACTTTTGGTGATCTTTTACAAACTTCTGGAACTACAAATCAGCAAATTTAATAGGGCTCATAGAGTCATAAACTGCTTTGATATTTGGTCTTAAACGTTCGGTTTTTAATTATGTTTATTTGGGATTCAAAAATAAAAGCTCCAAAAAGGTGCTGTGTAGCTTGATCTATTACCCATGTATGCAATATATGTATGCAGCAGCAGTATGCACTATTAATTCAGAGCAATATATAACATATTTAGAATCTAGTAAAACAAAAGATGTAAAGTTCATGTAACTGATAAAGGTTAAAAGAAAACAAACTTGCAAAAAAATATAGGTTTTAACTATTATTTTTTAAAGCAAAAAAAAACATATGTTCTCTCAAAATTTGCAAAGCCTCCACAAAAAAGTACTTTATGGTATAACAAAAATCTTCAAAAAATAAGTAATAGTTTAATTGTAAAAAGAAAAACTAATAAAATGATTTAGCAAAATACCTGATTATTTTAAATATTTTAATTTTGCATAAATTTTTTAACTTTACACTGAATTTTTTTATATTTTTGTGAAATAGGAAGATATAAATTTTTTTGGAAACAGAGTGACATTTTTACACTAAATGTAACTGAACAAACAGTACAGAGGTAACTTCTTATGATTCACATATTCTGATAGAGATAAGGAAAGTTTTGGGTCTCTACAAATTCCAGCCACAAGATGGTACCACATTCAGAGTCTTCAGGATGTGTAAGCACAATATGTGCCAGGTGCTTTTCTTGTCTTTACCAGTGTATATGGGATGAAGTGATGAATTTATATCAAATTAAGGGGCTACCAAGATTAACGAGGAGTAAACTAGACCTTTTTAGGTGCCATGAAATAGTCTGTGTGTATATATACGCATATATGGAGAATAACCAAACAAGTTAGGAGTCAAAACTAAAAATGTAAGCATCGCTGGCTCCATGTCTCCTGGGCTTATTAACCCCTGAATGTGGTGCATTTATATTTTATGCCTACATTTTCCATTTTGTATACTGATTAGGGGCCACATTCAATTCCAGGCCCGTAACTCGATCGCAGACAGCCAATTGTCTGCGAGAGTTGCGTGCTCCTATTCAATTTCTCAAGATCGCAAGTTGCGGCCTTGAAGCCAAAATCATAAACCATGCCATGTTTTGGAGCAGATAAGGGCGGGAACATGTTCAATTAAGCAAGCCTGTAACCTCCTATTTTGAAACAGCCAATAGGAAATTAGACTGTCCGAATTACGGCAGTTAAACATGGATGTTACCTGTCATTCAATTAGATTTGGGGGTCCGATACGCGATCAAACTCGCAAGACATAGAAAATAAAGAATTATAAAAATGAATGCCAATACAGTTCTAGTCCATATGGGTGGCCTGATATGTATTAACTCATTGATACCCGAGATCGTTTTAACCCTGAAATGACACATAAAAATGTAATTTATTTCCTGCCGATTTACGGGCTTGAGACTGTTGTACAATTAATTCTAATGTCTATCATCGCTTTTCTCGTTATTTACAGTGCAGTATTGACCTTTTATAAGCATTTACAGTTTCCCGCAAATTGGTGTTTAACCCCGTTGCGGGTACTCTCTAGCACATGTAGGATTTCCTCCTCCATTTGCGGTTTACGAGTATGGATATGTTTGCGAGCTTGGGGAATTGGAGCAATTGAATAGCGATTTGCGATTTTAGCCTTGCAAAAGTGAAAGATCAAAGGCTTCTGGAGGCTGTAAGTTACGAGTTTGACGGATGCAACTTTTTCAAGCCCATAATTTGTAACCTTGCAACCTCACTTACAGGCTACCAGATCTCTAAATCGCCCAGTTGAATGTGGCTCTTAATGTGTATGTGGAACATGTGTGGTGGTGCCCATGTATATATACCTCCCATTCAAATGGAATGTGTATAAAAAATACCTGGTGCAGGCTCTGTGCAGTAATACCTGTAGTGCTGTGTTAAATCTAGTGTGGCCATGCAGCATGTATATGTCATAAATTTCCCTTATAAAGAGGGTATGTGGATGGTGTGTATCAATATTGAGCAACCATTTACTTACATACATATATGGTTCTTATAGAAGCACTGAGTTTGTATGCATGTTGTTGCTTGTACATTTTTTTAAGTTTTTTGTTACCATCTTAATGATACACTTAAAAGTACACTGTGTTTCAGCTTTGTTTTAACAATTGAGGCTAGTGAAGAAGAAAACATTTTATTTCAGAACTATTTTACATCTCTTTAATGTTTGTTTTCTGAAATGTATATTCCAAACAATTATTTAGCAGAGTTTAACAGATTCTATATAAATGTAATATATATACATTTTGAGTTATCTGTTCCTCTGATCATTATATGGCCATCTATTCAATAAGTGTATTTACCAACTTCTACCCATCTTCCATCTAATCCAGAAAAGGCCAATTAAAGAACACATCTTCCAGTTAGCCTCTCTTCTGATAATACATGGATGTATCTTTATTTGTATGATATGACTGAGCTCATTAAAGAAGTATCTTCCAGAAAAAAAAGAATGTACGAATGAAGAGGTAATGATCTGAAGTTGAAAGGTGGAAGAGTTATGGGTAATATGAGAAAGTACTACTATAAAAAGAAAGGGTAGTACATAAGTAGAACAGCCTTCCAGTGAAAGTGATAAGCTTAAACATACGTAAGGAATGTTAAGCTTTCCTGAGAAAAGTGTAAGGCCATCCTGAGGTTTAATTTAGCCAAACATTTTAGGTTCACAGAATGGGCAGACTAGACAGGACTTTTGGTTGTTATCTGCCATAACATATCTATTTCTACCTATACTCCCATTCCTTCACATTGGTTACAACACAACTCTATAAAATGGGGTATATGTTTATTTTAATTTAAAAAAATAGAAATCTAGTAGCAGCAACAGAGGAAAACTTCATTGTGTTTATTTATAGAGGTTAAATTTAGATATGTCCCAAAGGTGATTAGACTAGGTGCTGGCCTATATTCTAAAGTATTACACTACAAAGGTGAAGGGGCACAAACATTTTAATTGTGATAGAACTCAAGTAACATGATGGAGAAAGAAAGTACTTATAAGTGTAATTCTAAATGTTAAAGGGACACAGAGAAAATTACAACCACTATAGCAACTTAATGTTATTAAAAAATACTTTGAAATTTACAATGTTTACTGGTAATCACCCTTTCTGAGCCACCCACTAAATACAGTCGGTTATCTTTCTAATTGGTGATTATTGTCAATAATTGTGAATTATCCATCTGGTATTGTTTTTATGTCTAAAGCTCTATCAATTTGACAGCACTGATAGTAAAAATAATAATTGTGTGTGATTCATATCACAATACTTAGCAAATATTATACATATGTATTTTTAGTTATATTTGTAGGGAATGGTACTTTGCTATAATCTTATTATAGATGTTTTATCTCTAATAACCACATCACGATGGCTCACAATGTACTGACATAGGAATGGGAACCTTATTGTAGTCAATACTGAGGAGGCTGCACAGAGGTTATGATGCCTGTTTTATGTAATTATAGTCATACAATACTTGGTTGAAAAATGTCTGTGGCCTTTCATAATCTAAACTATTGTAACTGTGTTGAGTGAAAAGAACAGTGGCCCCAGGACAGACCCTTGGTAAACACTGAAAGAGAAATGCATTAGAGCCATATATATTAACTAAGAAGAAATTAGGCATTTTATGGATACATGTGTTGCGAGGATGTGAAGATACACGTTAAAAATGCAGTAGAACATGTCCTGTTGTGTTTTCCCTTTTGTGACGATTTGGTGGTAGGGGCTTTTACTGCCCAGAGCCACCTGCTATAGACTACAGGTTAACTACCCACAAGGACCATTGGGTTCTTGGAAATCTCAGCACCAGCACCCTGATATCTGGCTTCTGTATCAGTCAGAGTCCCTCCATCTGGAATCAGCATTTCCAGGAGTCTCAGTAACCTTCCTGTGTTAGTGACCAGGACAGGTTACTTGTAGGGTGGAGATAGGTTCAGTCACAGCTACCTGTAGCAAAATAAGAGAAACACGATTTATATATGTCTCCAGAAGTGAACTGTTTTATTTTGAAAAGTCAGCATTATTTATAGCAGTTAGATACAGAGGGGGTGTACACAATGTAACAATGAAAGGGTGTAACAGAAAATTACAGGAGATGGCCCCACATGGAGTCTAGCAGTAGCTTCCTGATAGCAACAGGCTTAACCTCCAATACACATCCTGCCATCTCTAACACATATCAGATGTGATTAACTTTATCTGGCAAACAATGGGACAAAACAGATTACAAATACTATGGAGGTGTTTACGTACATAATCCAGTGGCTGGAGCCAGGCTGTTTGTCCTTTAACGGGCTAAGACCCATGAACTGGAAAAGGGGTCAGTGACACCTTTCTATAGATCTCACCATCTTTCACAAATCACATTTTCCTTAAAAGTCTATCCCTGTATTCCCTTCTTCATCCCCTGTCTCCTATTAAATAGCGATTTCTGAATATTTATATAGTGGGGGCCAGTTGGTGTTATATTCAGAGGTGGGATTCATAATGATACACTTTTTTTCAGTTGACCGAATCATAGTATCTATTATTAACAAAAAGACTGTAGTTTTGATCTTAAAGGGATACGGAAGGTTTTTGGATTTTACTAGGTACATAACTTACCTGTGTATTTACTTACATGCATGCACTTTGTTTATTAAGGGGGAATTACAAGCTCTTTTTTACTGTATAAAATAAAATAAATAGTCTCTGTATGGATCTGCCCACTGCAGCGTAAGCAGACACAGACTCTGAAGTGCTTGCTGGGCATACTAATCAATCAATGGCCATCTCTCAGCAACATTCAAAACATGATGCATCCCCTGATAGGCTAGGAAACTGCTCATCCAGCCCTACAGAGCCTGCATATGCTGCAGTGAGAAGACCCAAACAGGGACTATTTGTTTGATCTTAGGCAGTAAAAACAGAGTTTTTAATTGCTTCTTCATAAAATAAAGTACATAAAAGTAATTAAATAAAGCATCACATATATAGTTGTCAGCAGCACGGGCTTGCCAAAATCTGTTGGTAACTCAACGGGAAAACTGCGCAAAAATACAAACGTAACGGCCAAACTGCACACACAGAAAAACACGAAAAACACACAAAATACAAAAAAAAACAAAAAAACATCACACACAGCAAGGGACGTCTGGAAGTGAAGTTACACCTCAATTTAAGTCCAATTTCAGGAGTTTAGGCACTCCAATTTCAGGAGTTTAGGAACAAAACGAAAACGAGGCCACACGACCCCTAAACATGCAAAACACCACCAGGCACATTCAACTTTTACTTACAACCCCGTACGAGCTACAAAATAAACTATTAGGAAGGACGCAAAATCATCCACACCCGCATACCACATACACAATCGCCGCTATTTTACAACATTTATTTACAGAATGCGGAACTACACAAACGGTTTCCCCTCGGGCACGCAGCCTATTTACACTACACACTTCACACATTGCTGACACTTACACCTCAGCTCACCAACACTGAAAATCTACATTGTATGCTGTAGGAACATCAAAATAGATTGTTAGCTCTTCAGCAAATTGGTTGCTGCATATATTCATTACAAATAGGTAAAGTATATTAATTCAGTCCAGTATTTAAATAATTATAATTACAAAAATACATATACAGAAAAAATTACAAAACATCACACAACAGTATCGCAATAAACGGCAAAGCCTCACAAGGAACGCCAAGGGTGCTCTAAGGAGCAAAACTACACCAGGGGAGAGCCTCGCAATGAGCGCCAAAGGGGCTCTGACAACCAAAAATACACCAACCCAGAGGCTGGCAATGAGCGCCAAAGGCGCTCAGCACGAGACTTGCAATGATCGCCGAAGGTACTCACACAACCAAAACACTTACTTTGTGTGCCAAACAGCATTCCCTGACTTACAATTCTATTGCCGTAATTTTTTGACGGGCAGGTCGCTAGTAAGTATATATATACTAGTTGTGGTAATTCCGAGTTTGTTGGTAACTCGCAATTACTACAACTATGTAACTCGCAAGATGCGAGTGACGGGCATGTGCATTGCTGCAGGGGGCGCGCAGGCAGATTGCATCCAGGATGCGCATGCACATTGCGCACCGGGAGCAGGAGAGCTGGCGAGCGGGAGGGAGAGAGGGGGAAAGAGACACAGGGAGGGAGAGGGGGAAAGAGACACAGGGGAGGGAGGGGGGAAGAGACATGGGAGGGAGGGGGAAGAAACACAGGGGGGAGGGGGTAAAGAGACACAGGGGAGGGAGAGTGGGGGAAGAGGTGGAGAGACACAGTGGAGGGAGAGTAACAATTGCAAAGTTATTGGGCATTCGAATGTGCACAGCGCATGCCGCAGCCCGCAATGAGTGCCAAAGACGCTCATCGAGAGGCCTGTAAAGTAGAGGGGGAAGAGAGCAGCCCTCATCGCAAGGCCCGCAAGTAAGAGGGTAAACAACAGGCTTGAGAGGCTTCACATTATTTTGCCATCATTTTTGATGGACAAGTCACTAGTGTGTATATATATATATATATATAGTATATTACATAGCTAGTACAATCAAGAAACCTTCTGTATCCCTTTAATTCTGAACAAACTCCAGAAGGAGGGACTGACACTTAATAATGCTAAGCTATTTGGGCTCTCTTCACATAAGGTGAGAGGTTTTTTGTTCATTAACAAAGACTTTTCCAGTTCCTATGTTATTTTAAGAAGGCTATTCACAATAAGAATGATATTATCACTCCAACTTCAACATTAATCTCTCACTTTGTAAATAATGTCACTTTTACCTCCAGCCAAGAGCAGTGGGCCAAGACAACCAAATACATTATTAAAATCCATGTACCATATATACTTGAGTATAAGCCGAGTTTTTCAGCCCTTTTTTTAATGCGGAAAAAGCCCCCCTCGGCTTATACTCGAGTCACCCAGCTCCCTGCTCCTGCTGCTCTCTCCCTCTTCTGTGTGTCTCTTCCCTCTCCCTCGTTTCTCTTTCCCTCCCCTCCGTTATCATCCTCCTCATCCACACTCTTCTTCATCCCTCCTATTCACTTTCCTCTCCAATTACCCCCCCCCCCCTCCCTTTCCCCTCTCTTACCTTCCATCAGCTGCTCCTCTGAAGGTCTTCCGGCTGTGTCGGGACCCGGCATATGCTAATGAGGTGATGTCACATGCGTGTCACATCATTAGCATATGCCGGGCCGCCGACACAGCTGGAAGAGGCGCATAGGAGCAGCTGATGGAAGGTAAGAGAGGGGAGAGGGGGGTATTTGGAGAGGGGGGAGGATGAGGAAGATCCCGGCATATGCTAATGACGTCACATCATTAGCATATGCCAGGTCCGGACACAGCCGGAAGACATGCAAAGGAGCAGCTGATGAAGGTAAGAGAGGGGAAAGGGAGAGTGAGGGGGGTAATTGGAGAGGGGGAAGGGATGAGGAGGGAGGATGAGGAGGATGAGTCGGGAGCTGGCATATGCTAATGACATGACGCGCATGTGACGTCACGTCAATAGCATATGCCAGGTCCTGACACAGCCTGAAGACAGCAGAGGAGCAGCTGATGAAGGCAAGAGAGGGGGAAAGGGATGAGGAGGGAGGAGGATGATAAGGGAGGAGGAGGGAAAGAGACACGAGGGAGACGGAGGGAAAGAGACACAAGGGAGGGAGAGGGGAGGAAGAAACACAGGGGAGGGAGAGGGGGACACAATAAAGGGGCACAGAGGGCACACAAGAAGGGGACACAGAGAGCACAAGAGGGACACAGGGGAAAGCGCATTTCCCACCCTCAGCTTATACTCGAGTCACTAAGTTTTCCCAGTATTTTGTGGTAAAATAGGTGCCTCGGCTTATACTCGGGTCGGCTTGTACTCGAGTATATATGGTATTTAGAAAGGAAATCAGTATCATATGTGTATCAGTGTGTCATTAGCAGGTACCATGGTCTTACTGAAATTGCGTATGGGATTTTTGACGCAAATATGAATCCAAGACAGCAAAGAACAATGTGGCTCCTTATGTGCCACACAAAATACCAACTATGGAGGGCTAGATGCCGACAAGCACTGGGCTCTAAAGTCAACGTCCAGAGCCTAGTCTCCTCAGTGGTGGCAAGTTACAAACTGTTTGACCCAGGGTAAAGTGCGAGTCAACAAGAGGACTGTTTGGGATATTAAAATGCAACACTTTCTTGTGGACTCTTGATATTATTTTGATGTGCTTATCATCCTGCCTATTGTATTGCTATAAGTGAATGTATTATATGTTATGACTGTTGTTATTACTTGAATTTATTTTAGTGTTGATTGCACATAACGTCTGGATGGCGGGAAGAAAGACAGGTCGGAAATCTTCATCCAAAATCCACTTCTTGGACTTCACGGAGTGAAAACAGAGGAGCAGTATCATGGACTAATGACGAATAGACCTGGACTAAGATGTCACCGTCATGTTAATATTGTGGGAAGTCAAAGTACTGGAGTCTCCCTTACCGTATATGTGGATATATGTTTGTGTTTGGAATTGTTTATTGCTGGTTCATGTGTTTTATTGAACCTTGTATTGTAATTTTGCTAAGTTTTCTAATAAAATAAGATAAAACCATGGTCTTAAGCACAGTCTGATATCTTGCCTTTTATGTGGTTCATTGATGTATTTACATTTTTATAAAGCACTTATTCGAGGAACATACTGAATTATTTCTGTTGGACTCAGGAAAGGACAGTTTGCAAAATATGTTTATAGATAGAATAAAGTGAGGTTTGGATTTGTTGATGAAATAGTATTATTAGAAGATTGGATTCAAGGTCACGACAAAGGATCTGGCAAAATATGATGATATAGATCTATGTAGGTTGATATGGATCAGTGGTGGATTGGGGTAAGTCAGAGAGAGGAGATGGGTGGTTAGCAGGATGTGAAATAAGTGCTGGTTTGTATAATTACAGACTAGTGAACTACACTGCCTCCCTCCCCCTATACTGATATTCTTCTACAATGAGGGTGCAAAGTGCATCCTTGTGAGATTCACAATGATATAAGGATGCCTGACTCATGTCCCAGTCTTGTTCCCCAGAAAAGTAAGCCAAGATTTCCTTGAAATGCACGGTGTGACTTTATTACTGTACAATACTAGGGTGAGGAGATTGGGGGCTCAGATGCAATTATACATCACCCATCACCATCCTATGGTATAATGTGCATTATTGTTAAGATAGACAACAAAACTAACTTTAGCATTAAAAAAAAAAAACATTTTTTTTCTAATGCTGTATGAATACAATGTACAGAGATACATTTTAGAGTATATAATTACAAATAATAATTATAATATCTAATGTAAAGGAACACTGTACAATGAAAAAAGATATATGTCTGAAAACTCAAAATCTAAGAGCATAATTTAGCAGGAAAAAATAAAGCTAGTTTAAATAAATATATATTTATGTCTCTGCTGGAACCTGGATGCATCTATAATACATTAGGGGAAGTTATGTGTATGTGTGTGAGGGGTGTTTACATTTCTGGAGATACGTAGTTGCATTTTCTGTAGCAAGAAGTCTTCTTCTTGTTCAGTGTGGGGGAAGGGATGTGGTGTCAATCTTATCCAGTTATAAAACAAAAGCTCTGAACTTCAGCCTGTTCCCTTCTCCCATACTCCTCATTCAGCTGATCTCCACAAACACACACCCTCATCATTCCCGATGTAATGTAATAAAAACAAAATGAATTCAGGTACTTATAAACAGAGTCTTCAAAAAATCAGATTGTAACAAAAAATGTATTTATTGGCATGGTTTACACAACTGCAAATGTTGTTAGTTTGGTACATGTTTGACAAACACAAGTGTATTATGTTTTAACTGCAGTGGTCTTTAAAATCATTTTAGCTTATAACATACATTGTGTTATCCATTGTATTTAAAGTGAATTGATCCTAGGAAATTCCATGTTGTTATTATTGCATTAATATTCAAATAAGCTGCCTATACATATGAATTAGCTGATTTGATAACTTAATTAGGATTAGTCTGATTGTCTGTCTGTATAGTGGCCAAAATAAACACCTGCAATCTTATCTGAGAGTTATACCCAGGGGCGGCCCGTCCATTGGGGCGTCAGGGCAAACGCCCCCCCAAATATTTTCTTCACCCTGCAATAAAAAAAACACAACAATGTATTAGTATAACCCAAAAACAAATAAATATAAGGTGTACATCATCATTTCAAGTCTTAATAGTATTAAAATGAATTAAAGTTAGAAAAGGGACACTGTCACTTTAAAATAACCCTTGCGCTACATTAACTAATGCTGTGTATCTATCGCCCCCTGCCTGCACCCTGGCCTGGCCCACTGACCGTTAATGCATGCCGCCCACCATCACAGTGACGATATGCATGGGCGGTCATAAATGTATCAATTAATAAATGACAGTCTTCCATCATTGACCAATCAATGATGGAAGGCTGTCCAGTTACTAAGTGATCAATCTAAACCCACCCAGACCGTTAGCCCTGAGCGCCCGCCAGCAAATAGAGCCTCGAGTTTGATTTTGATTGACTGATACAGTCAATAAAACCACCAGTTCCCTGTCCCTTCCCCCTTTCTGTTTCCTGACCCTGGTCACGCTGAGACTGAGAGACCTCCCTGGCTGAATCTACTCATCTGCTCTGCCTGCCTAACACAGTAAGTCTACACCTGCCTCTGCCTGGCACCTGCCCCTGCCCCTGGCCAAACCAAAACCCCTAGTAGCCCCTAATAAAAGTTAGGGGTGACCAGTTACCCCCAGTCCCCCACTATGCCTGCCTAGCCTGCCAGTGCCACCTACCCAGCCACCCACTACCACCGACGACCCCAGCCATCACCCCCATGTGGCCTGTGCCACCCCCGATCAGGCCTGCCCTATGCTAGCCTAGCTATGCCATCATGCCACCATCGGATTACACCGATCACGGGATCGGGGTAGTCGGGTGGTGAGCGGGGTGGCACAGGCCCACATGGGGGTGATCGGATCACCCCCTTGATGAGGCCTGTGCCACCCCTGATGACCTCCATGTATGCCACCCCCGAGGCCCGATCACCACCGGGCCCCCGGCACCACCCCGATGCGGCCTATGCTACCCCGGGTATTCGGGCAGTGAGCGGGGTTGACCAGGCCACATGGGGGTGGATGTTCACCCCCATGAGGCCTGTGCCACCCCTGGTCGTGGCCTATGGGCGACCGATGGGCGCCTGACCGTGACCGACCCCACCCTGGATGAACCATTAACCAACTACCTACCCCCCCCCCCCCCCTATTTTTATTCCATTTTTAGAAGTAACAGGCATGTATATGTGCATGTCACTTCTAAAGATAAAATAAAAATAAGGGAAGGGAAAAAAAAAATACAGTAACAACATTATTACAATTAAACACACAGTAAGCAAACACATTGTTAGTACAGTTAGTAACACAACACATTGTATACAAAAATAAACAGCTTTAAACAAACATTAATAAAAAATAAAATAAACAGCACATACACACATTGTTAGTACAGTTAGTAACACAACACATTGTATACAAAAATAAACAGCTTTAAACAAACATTACTAAAAAATAAAATAAACAACAGCACATACTTACCTGTAAAATTGACCCCTCCAGCGTTGGCCTTCTGTCCTCTCTGGATATAGTCATGATGAAAAATAAATAATCCATGTTGATTGAAGCCAATGATCAAAAATTAAATAATCCATGTTGATTGAAGCCAATGATCAAAAATAAAATAATCCATGTTGATTGAAGCCAATGATCAAAAATAAAATAATCCATGTTGATTGAAGCCAATGATCAAAAATAATCCAATCTTGATTGAAGCCATTGTCCATCCATCCATTCTGGCCCATTGAAAGAGGCCTCCAAAAAAAAAAACCGACGCTCTAAAAAAAAAAAAACAACACACTAAAAAGAGCTCCTCCTACAAGGAGCCCCTCCCGCGATTAATTGTTTTTTTCCCACGGTCTGCTATATATACTAATTTTTGAAGGACTCTGATTGGCTGAAATTTTTGATTGACATCGATTTCAACCAATGAGAGTCTTTAAAAAATTAGCAAATCAGCAAGCAGGTATGGAAGCCTGTAAGGGTAAAAAAGGTTAGTGTGAACTTGTTTGACCCTGTATGTATTATACATATTACAGGGCTATTTTATGTGATATACATGTTACAGGATAATATCCTGTAACATGTATAGCCAAAAAATAGCACTGTAATATGTATAACAAATAAAGTGTAATAGAAATGCATGAACAATATAATATACCATGTAATAAAGAACATCAATTAATCAAATAATAAATATCAATTAATATATATTGTTGTATGTATATGTTTATGTATATTTATGTGTAATTTTTTTTTGTAAATATCAAAATATCACAATAAATAAATATATATATATATATATATATATATATATATATAACAATTTGATATATATATATATATATATTTATTTATTGTGATATATTGATATCAATTTTTATATATATATATATATATATATATATATATATATATATATATATATATATTTATATATATATATATATATATTTTTTTTTGGGGCCTATATGTTATTTAAGGTTTTTAAGGTACGGTTGGGGCCTATATGGTCCCAATTTGTTATTTAGGGTTTTTAAGGTACGGTTGGGGCCTATATGGTCCCAATTTGTTATTTAGGGTTTTTAAGGTACGGTTGGGGCCTATATGGTCCCAATTTGTTATTTAGGGTTTTTAAGGTACGGTTGGGGCCTATATGGTCCCAATTTGTTATTTAGGGTTTTTAAGGTACGGTTGGGGCCTATATGGTCCCAATTTGTTATTTAGGGTTTTTAAGGTACGGTTGGGGCCTATATGGTCCCAATTTGTTATTTAGGGTTTTTAAGGTACGGTTGGGGCCTATATGGTCCCAATTTGTTATTTAGGGTTTTTAAGGTACGGTTGGGGTCTATATGGTCCCAATTTGTTATTTAGGGTTTTTAAGGTACGGTTGGGGCCTATATGGTCCCAATTTGTTATTTAGGGTTTTTAAGGTACGGTTGGGGCCTATATGGTCCCAATTTGTTATTTAGGGTTTTTAAGGTACGGTTGGGGCCTATATGGTCCCAATTTGTTATTTAGGGTTTTTAAGGTACGGTTGGGGCCTATATGGTCCCAATTTGTTATTTAGGGTTTTTAAGGTACGGTTGGGGCCTATATGGTCCCAATTTGTTATTTAGGGTTTTTAAGGTACGGTTGGGGCCTATATGGTCCCAATTTGTTATTTAGGGTTTTTAAGGTACGGTTGGGGCCTATATGGTCCCAATTTGTTATTTAGGGTTTTTAAGGTACGGTTGGGGTCTATATGGTCCCAATTTGTTATTTAGGGTTTTTAAGGTACGGTTGGGGCCTATATGGTCCCAATTTGTTATTTAGGGTTTTTTAAGGTACGGTTGGGGCCTATATGGTCCCAATTTGTTATTTAGGGTTTTTAAGGTACGGTTGGGGCCTATATGGTCCCAATTTGTTATTTAGGGTTTTTAAGGTACGGTTGGGGCCTATATGGTCCCAATTTGTTATTTAGGGTTTTTAAGGTACGGTTGGGGCCTATCAATTTAATCTACATAATTTAACAGAGTGAGTGAAGCTATAAGGAATCCTGCTTACAACAACGAAGACTACTAAAGAACCAGAAAGATGCTTCTCCACATTGAAGAGGATCAAAAAAGTAATTAAAAAGCACCATGGCCCTGTAGCGGTTAAATGCATTGGTTTGAAGGAATTGGAGGCACCTTCAAGGGTACGTAAAGTTCTCAGAAATGGCACCACCTCACTACCAAAAATAACTAGTGGTAAGTAAAGTATGAATGGTGTGTGGGTGTGCATATTGAAGGAGCTATGAAAGGTGTGTGAATGGTCAGTAACAATTGTTGAAGCCTTGGCGTGGCGTTACTGCTCATATGGTTATCCATATGCTAATTCAACGTGTTTGTTTGACATTGATTATTGTGTGGTCTAAACAGAAGTGAAATGTTGTTGTTTTCTTGAATCCCAAGATCCACTGGTTTGGGCCTATGCAGTGCTGATTGGTCTTCTAAGGTATGTTTGAGGCCTATATGGTCCCACTTGGTCTTCTAAGGTATGTTTGGGGCCTATGGTCACACTTGGTCTTCTAAGGTATGTTTGGGGCCTATGGTCACACTTGGTCTTCTAAGGTATGTTTGAGGCCTATATGGTCCCACTTGGTCTTCTAAGGTATGTTTGGGGCCTATATAGTTCCACTTGGTCTTCTAAGGTATGTTTGGGGCCTATGGTCACACTTGGTCTTCTAAGGTATGTTTGGGGCCTATGGTCACACTTGGTCTTCTAAGGTATGTTTGAGGCCTATATAGTCCCACTTGGTCTTCTAAGGTATGCTTGGGGCCTATGGTCACACTTGGTCTTCTAAGGTATGTTTGGGGCTTATATAGTCACACTTGGTCTTCTAAGGTATGTTTGGGGCCTATATAGTCACACTTGGTCTTCTAAGGTATGTTTGGGGCCTATAGTCACACTTGGTCTTCTAAGGTATGTTTGGGGCCTATATAGTCACACTTGGTCTTCTAAGGTATGTTTGGGGCCTATATAGTCACACTTGGTCTTCTAAGGTATGTTTGGGGCCTATATAGTCACACTTGGTCTTCTAAGGTATGTTTGGGGCCTATATGGTTCCCCTTGGTCGTTTAATGTTTTTTAAGTATGGTTTTGTTCTTGAATGGTATGATTGATTTGCTTGTTTTCTTTCAACCCCAGGTGCAAACCCTATGTGGCTGCAGATTTGTTTCTACTCATTGGTCAACTTAATGAACGTGAATACCCTGAGAAGAAGAGCCGACTAAAGGTAGGTGTCACTCCTTTAATTTTTCTGTTAATACGTATAGGTGCAATTATGATATTGCTGTAGTCTTGTCACATGAGTTTTTTCAATCTATATTGTATACCAATGAATTTAACACATTGTTACTTTACTTCTTGACATTTCTGCATTGCAGATCATGTATTTCAATGGGCTTTACAAGCATAAGGTCATTGGGCGGGGCTTATAAAGGTCATTATGACGTCAGGGGGAGGAGTTATAAAAATGGGTGTGGTTTGAAAAAGGGGGAGTGGCTATGTTTCGCCCTGTCGCCCCTCCAACTTGAAAAGTCACCAGCCGCCACTGGTTATACCCCTGTCCCTTCCTTATAAAGCACTAGTGTGATTTACCTAAGACAGATTTTTATTCTTTTAAAATTATATATACAGCGGTACCTCGCTTCTCGCCCTAAATCCATTCTGGATGGCAGGATGCGTTTCATACAAGTTGATTTCCAAAAAAGCATTTCCCATAGGAAATTGAAATAATCCATTTCTGGACCCCTGATTTTTAGTTTGGACCGATGGTCTTGTATTTGGATACAAAATCTTAAAAACTAAACATAAAAAGAGATAACAATAATGACATCATAGGACACAGAATTTAACTTCACTTTAACTGTACTGAGAGGACTCGAGGGCCCAATGGGATGGTGGCCATGTAGAGGTGGAGAAATATTATTGCATGGAACTTTGGTTCTTGTAGGCACAGGCTGCACATTGGCTCTTACAGGCACAGGTTGCACTTAGGATCTTAAAGACACAGGGTGCAGATTAGCTCTTAAAAATACAGGCTGCACATTAGATCTTACAGACACAGTCTGCACATTAGCTCGTACAGGCACAAGCTGCAGATTGGCTCTTACAGACACAGGCTGCACATCAGATCTTACAGACACAGTCTGCACATTAGCTCATACAGGCACAAGCTGCAGATTGGCTCTTACAGACACAGGCTGTACATTAGATCTTACAGACACAGGCTGTACATTAGATCTTTTAGACACAGGCTGCACATTAGCACTTACAGGCAGAGTGTCGTGAGCGCTTCGAGTTCCAAGAAGCGTGATCAGTCCCATGTGTCAAGTTCCATACAAGTATAGCGTTCCAAGCTATTTTTCCCCCTGTGAGACGTGTCGAGTACTGAAAACAACGGGAACCGAGGTACCACTGTATTTGCATGTAAGTCTAAAAAATGTCACTAACTTCCTGTGTTTTTTTTTTCTCTAAGAAAGGGAACCAATAATACCCTAGTGTATACAAAGCATGTAGATGATGCCAGAGTTTCTTACCAGCAAAGAGAATCCTTGTAGGAAGTTGTTGAAATTGCAGGGTGTGACAGCAGCTGCTGGTAGTTTTTTTAGCCAATTAATTAATTTTATAGCATATAAAACCATTTATATGTATTAAATGATAGGATATACTTAGTTTATTAATAGCAGAACGGAAGAGCAACCTAACCTCAGAACTTGGTTCTGTACCCTTTTAATTGAGGATCTGTAATTATATATTTACCTGCTGCAGTGTTTTTATTTTTGTATAAACCTACAGAGTGGGTGCTCTGGCTTAGTATATGACACAGTGTATATAACTGCTACTGTCTCCTTTCAATTGTAATATATTACTGAATCTAAATCATAAAATAGGCCTACAAATATATAAAAATATTAAATTACGATGTGGAAAGAAGTATCTTCTAGAAATAAATAAATAACAAGAGGTCATGGTATGATGTTGAAAGATTTAGCGATACATTTGGGAAATATTACTACTACCGAAAGGGTAAAAGATAAGTGGAACAAGCTTCCAGCTGAAATTGTAGTCAATCACAGGAGACTGAAAGGATTTATCTTTGAAGGAGGGTATTTGATGATGTACCACTGTATGTTTTCCTTGTTTAAATGATGTTCTCAAAGCAGATTTGTTTTCTTCACATATTTAACTTATCTGGGGGCTTGCCCATATCTGCAAATGAGCTGTAATATAGCTGTATGACTCATATTTATCTAACAGTAAAATATACAGGTGTATATATGCTCTGTGCTCTTCCTGTTAGTTTTGATGACATTGAAAAATATTTACTTAATATTTTTCATGTAAAAAACACAACTTTGATAATGTTTAAAGCATGCTCTTTTAAATGCATGAAAAAAATAAAAGAATGGTGCTCTGTGTTCGTTTAAGGAATTTAAGGACAACTGTGATAATTATAAGGCTGTCCTGATATTTGTAAGTGTATAGAATTGATCAACTAGATGGGCTTTTTGGTTCTTTTCCTTCATCAAATATGTTTCTCTATATTTTTGCTTAGAATCCCTTGGACTGCGAGAAGATCCAATAAATCAGTACTTCAGGAAATCAAAACAAACTATTCACTGGAAGCTATGGTCATGAGGCGGAAGCTCAAATATTTTGGCCATATTATGAGACGGCAGGATTCCCTAGAAAAGACTCTAATACTGGGAAATATTGAAGGCACACGAAGAAGGGGGCGGAGATGGATAGATAAGATCATTGAAGCAATGAAGATGAACTTAAATCAATCTCGGAAAGGCAGTGACTGACAGATGTACCTGGCGTGCTGTGGTCAATGGGGTCACGGAGAGTCGGACATGACTGAAGAACTAAACAACAAATATTTTTGTACTCAGAATTTGCACTGACTTCTGATCAAACAAAACCTCCAAACTTAGTTTATATAATATAATATATATATATGCTAAGAAATCAGGGATATTTCCTGTTTTGTCCCCGCTAGCAGTGGCATGCGGAGTCCAGTAGGTGGCATGACTGTGTCTCTGAGATTTTGTTCTTAGGGTGAGTGTTAGATTTATGGGTTAGGGTAGAACAAATGGAAGAAAATCTTGTTGTGTCACCTATGGCCGCTGCATGCCACTGCTGGCAGGGACGAAAAAGGAAAGTTTCTTACTATATATATTAAGTTTGGAGCTTTTGGTTGATAATTATAGACAATTTAAATTGACACCACATCCCTTCCCCCTCAGTGAATGAGATGCAGACTTCTTGCTTCGGGAAATGCAACTACAGCACTCCATAAATGTAAACGCCCCTTTCACAGAGGCAATTTCCCCAAATGTATTACAGATGCATCCAGGTTCCAGCAGAGGCATACAAATAATTAAACAAGTAGCTTTTTGACTTCTTTACTGCTTAATTATGCTCTAACATTCAGCGTTATCAGACATAGATATTTATTTTTATATGTATATACATATGTATCAATAAAAAAATATTGTGAAAAACTTTATTTGCACTCAAAAACGCTGCATTTTAAAATAAGACACCCATTAGAAAAAGGATCAAGTATGCCACAAAATTAATTGGCCACCAAATAAATATATAGAGAAATGAAACAAGTAATCTAAAGGCCACGATAGAAAAGACCATCTGGAAGGTACAACTGAGGTAGGTACCCCAGTTAATTACTAATGTACCCTGCTCATATGTATGGAGCACTTCACTTGAAAGTGCTCCAACTAGTGCACCAAAAAAAATGTATTTGAAAAGCTACAATGTAACTGATTTGAAAAGCTACAATACGTGCAAGTGTATGTATGTATAAATATATATATATATATATATGTGTGTGTGTATTTACAGTGCTTTGCAAAAGTATTCAACCCCTTGACTTTTTAACTATTTTGTTACATTACAGCCTTAAGTTCAATGTTTTGTTAATCTGAATCTTATGTGATGGATCAGAACACAATAGACTAAGTTGGTGAAGTGAAATGAGAAAAATATATCCATAAAATTATTTTTTAGCAATAGAAAACAGAAAATTGGCATGTGCGTATGTATTCACTCCGGTGCAACCAATTACCTTCAGAAGTCACATAATTAGTGAAATGATGTCCACCTGTGTGCAATCTAAGTGTCAAATGATCTGTCATTACATATACACACCTTTTTTGAAAGGCCCCACCGGCTGCAACATCTAAGCAAGAGGCACCACTAACCAAACACTGCCATGAAGACCAAGGAACTCTCCAAACAAGTAAGGGACAATGTTGTTGAGAAGTACAAGTCAGGGTTAGGTTATAAAAAAATATCCAAATCTTTTATGATGCCAGGAGCACCATCAAATCTATCATAACCAAATGGAAAGAACGCGGCACAACAGCAAACCTGCCAAGAGACGGCCGCCCACCAAAACTCACAGACCAGGCAAGGAGGGCATTAATCAGAGAGGCAGCACAGAGGCCTAAGGTAACCCTGGAGGAGCTGCAGAGTTCCACAGCAGAGACTGGAGTATTTGTACATAGGACAACAATAAGTCGTACGCTCCATAGAGTTGGGCTTTATGGCAGAGTGGCCAGAAGAAAACCATTACTTTCAGAAAAAAACAAAATGGCACGTTTTGAGTTTGCGAAAAGGCATGTGGGAGACTCCCAAAATATATGGAGGAAGGTGCTCTGGTCTGATGAGACTAAAATTGAACTTTTCGGGCCATCAAATAAAACGCTATGTCTGGCTCAAACCCAACACATCACATCACCTAAAGAACACCATCCCCACAATGAAACATGGTGGTGGCAGCATCATGCTGTGAGGATGTTTTTCAACAGCCGTGACTGGGAAACTGGTCAGAGTTGAGGGAAAGATGGATGGTGCAAAATACAGGGATATTCTTGAGCAAAACCTGTACCACTCTGTGCGTGATCTAAAGCTAGGACGGAGGTTCACCTTCCAGCAGGACAATGACCCCAAACACACTGCTAAAGTAACACTTGGGTGGTTTAAGAGGAAACATGTAAATGTGTTGGAATGGCCTAGCCAAAGCCCAGACCTTAATCCCATAGAAAATCTGTGGTCAGACTTAAAGATTGCTGTTCACAAGCGCAAACCCCCCAACTTGTGTGTGTGTGTATATATGTGCGTATTTACATACATGTGTGTGTGTGTGTGTGTATATATATATATATATATATATATATATATATATATATATATATATATACATACAGTAAACTCCCTGTTATCCGACACCCACGGGGATAAGTGTAGTTGCCAGTTAATCGGGAGTCCTCGAATTTAAGGGTCTAAACGACCCTGAAACACCCCAAAACCCCTCAAAATGCCCTTCAAAAGACATTAGCACCTAAACTGGGCCATTTAGTCCCAGACAAAATTATTAGAAAACAAGTTAGTATTTTTTTATTTTTTTTTGCAGTCTCAAACTCCAGATAGTGCCAGTTTAGAGGGAGGTTTTGGAAAATGGGAAATTGATGCGGGTGCCGGTCGCTTGAGACTCCCAGTTGGTTAGGTGCCGGATAACCGGGAGTTTACTGTATGTATATGTGTATAATTATATATATGTGTGTGCATCTATATACGTGTGTATAAATATATTTATGATTTCAAAAATGACGGTATCCTTTTTAAATGTTCTCTCCCTCCCTTGTGTCTGTTCCCCCATGTGTCTCTTTCTCTCTCTCCCCTGTGTCTCTTCCCTCTCTCCACTGTGTCTCTTCTCCCCTCTCCTGTGTCTCCCCCTCTCGCCTGTGCCTCTTCCCCCTCTCCTGTGCCTCCCCTGTGCCTCTCACCCCTCTCCCCTGTATTTCGACCCCTCTCCTGTGTCTTCCTCCCCCTCTCCTCTGTGTCTTCCTCCCCTCTTTCCCCCCCCCCCTTCCCTGTGTCTCTTCCCCCACCTCCCTCCCCTGTGTCTCTTACCCTCTCCTGTGTCTACCTCCCCCTCTCCTGTGTCTTCCTCCCCCTCTTTTTCCCCCTTCCCCTCCGTCTTCCTCCCCCTTCCCTGTGTCTCTTCCACCACCTCCCTCCCCTGTGTCTCTTACCCTCTCCTGTGTCTTTCACCTCTCCTGTGTCTACCTCCCCTCTCTCCTGTGTCTTCCTCCCCCCTCTCCTGTGTCTTCCTCCCCCTGTGTCTTATTTGTGTGTGTGTGTATATATATATATATATATATATATATATATCCCCTTGTGCAGTGGTCCTTAGCATTAGATATTGGTATATACGAAGCTATCAGGGTCACACATAATACCACAATGCTCTTAGCTGCATTACCTGAGTATTTTCGGTAAATCGTAATACTACTCCCCATTGTAAATGATCCCCTCATCCCACTTCCTGTCCCCCACACACTGGCTCCCCAGGTCCTCTGTCAGCAGGATCCCCTGGTGTGACCCGGTATAGCCGGGCGACGCTGCCCTGTCTCGGGTTACACTCCTGTGAGTGTCGGCTCTATTTACACTTCCCTGATATAAAATAACTGTGCGCGTGTAAATATGACTGTGCGAGCCGCCTGGCTGCCCCCACCACGCACACAGTGCCAGGCGTATGGCCCCACTAGTGACCGCGTCCTCTCGTGTCCTCCTGGACATTCGCCTCAGCAGGTCACCTCTCCTACAACCTGTTACAGAGCGGCGGGTGACTGCTAGGCACGCCATCCAATGAAACACCTCCACTAGATGTCGTTCAACCAATCAGCAGTGAGAGAGTCCAGGTTGTCCCACCCACAGGCTCCACTGGGACTCAGGGAAATTAAAACAGTCTCTCAGTTAGAGCCGGGTGCAGTGGGAGCTGGAGGGTCTCAGAGCTGCCTGGCTGGGGGTCTGAGAGCTGGCGCTGCTGCAATACTTTATTTATAAGTATGAGTGCTGTCAGGGCGCTGCTGTGGATATGTCTGCTGGTGATCGGGGTGGTCAGGACACAGAGGGGGGTCCTGGACGGTACTCACCTGTACTATGGACCCCCAGAAGACACCATCATACTGGCCAATAATGGGATCAGAGTCCCGTTTGGCAGATCCATGTTCCTAGATCCAGTCCAAGACCTGGTGATCCAAGTCCAGCCTGGGGACAAGTGTCACATCAGTGTCCTGAGCAACGACCCCCTGTCACAGGGCCCTGGACACATCTCCCCTAACAGGTTCCCCTGTGACTTTGGGACCAGAGAGGTGAAGTACTCTCACCTGGGAGCCCGCAGCCCATCCAAGGACAGGGTCAAACTACAGCTCCGATATGACACCCAGACCAGGACTGTCATCATACCATTCATGATCGAGGTGGAGGTGGTCTTCACCCAGCTGGAAGTGGTCACTAAAATCATGCCACTGACAGTGGACAAGCTGCTGGGGACAAGCAACCCCATAGACAAGAAGACCCTTGATTTTACCTTTGACAGGACTTCTGAGAGCTGTAGGATCACCCCCCTGGTGGGGCTAGCTGGGCTGCCCAGGTATGGGAGGATATTGCATAGTCCTAGTCAGATGATGGATTGTAATGACTTCCTTCAGCTGGGGGTCCGCTACCAACACACTGCATCCACCCAATCCCCTAACAGGGACTTTATCCCCATGCTGGTGGAGCTACATGATAATGGGGGCAATCTGCTAAAGCAAGAACATTTCCAGATCCTGGTCCGAATCCGGGAAGGGCTGGAGAACACCCAACCCAAGCCCAGCTTCATAGCCATGATGATGATGGAGGTGGATCAGTTTGTGATGACTGCCATCACCCCGGACATGCTGGCTGCAGAGGATGCAGAGTCTGACCCTGGGGATCTAATATTTAACATCACCTCTCACTTTGGCCCCAGGCAGGGTCAGATAGTCAGCACAGATGACCGCAACCTGCCCATCACATCCTTCTACCAGAGGGACCTCCAGGAGCTCCGGATCGCTTACAAGCCCCCACCAGAGGACTCCAACCAGGAGCGTATCTTTGAAGTGGAGCTGGAGGTGGTGGACACTGAAGGAGCTGTGTCTGAGCCCTTCGCGTTTATGATCGTTGTGAAGCCAATGAATACTCTGGCACCTGTGGTCACTCGCAACACTGGACAGCTCTTATATGAGGGTCAATCCAGACCCCTGTCCAGCGCAGACAACCTGCAGATCAGTGATGAGGACAATCTCGATGAGGTAAGGGTTACTGTGCTAGATGGACTGAGGCATGGTCAGTTGACCCTGCTTAACCCCCCTCCAGAAGGGTCCAAGTTCTTCACAGCTGCTGACCTAGACCAGGGCAGGGTCATATACCAACATGATGGCAGTGACACCTATAGTGACAACATAATTTTTCGTATGACTGATGGGCAACACCAGGTGGAGTTTCTCTTTCCAATCACTGTGGTACCTACAGATGATGAGCCCCCTATAGTAAATGCCAATACTGGGTTGATGCTCTCAGAGAAAGAAGTGCACCCAATAACCCCCTTTGTACTAAGTGCCACAGATATTGACTCAGAAGACTCCACTATACTTTTTATTCTGGAAGCCCCATACTCCTCCTTGGGGGTGATGGTTCTGAGGCAAAGTGAGATACCCCAAGATCCTTCTGAATGGAATTTCATCTTAGAACTGAATGTTTATGAAAAAGAGGTGAGAGAGTGGTTTCAGCAAGACATTATAGATGGGAAACTGTTCTACAAACACATTGGACCCCACAGTACTGTCCCAGTCATGGATCAGATAATATTTAGGGTTCAAGATGACAATGACCCTCCCAACCTATCAGGAGAACACACATTTGTTGTTAAAATAAATCCTATAGATGATCTGCCCCCTGAGCTTTACCCAGGAACCACTCTAAAGATGCTGGTGCAGGAGTACCATCTGACCCCTTTCCGAAGGAAGTTCCTCCGTTACACTGACCTAGATTCTGAGGACAGGGACCTAAAATACACAGTGACTGTACCTCCATCAGACACTGATGAGAACAACCCTGTGCTCATGGGATTCATAGTCCTGACTGAAAACCCTGACCAGGTTGTTACAGAGTTCACCCAAGCACAGGTAAATCACCTTAAGATTGCTTACAAACCCCCAGATCTTGAGCTTGGAATTACACCAAAAGTGGTCCAGTTTAAATACACAGTGGAGGACATGTCAGGGAATGTCGCAGAAGGAGAATTTACCATCTTCCTACAGCCAGTGGACAACAAGCCTCCTAGTATTATTAATACAGGTTTTACTGTATCAGAGAGAGGGAGCCATGTTCTTAGCAAAGCTGAACTGGATGCAACAGATGCAGACACAGACAGAAGTAAAATATCTTTTACACTCACACAGGTGCCAAAGCATGGTCTGTTTCTATATTCCAACAATGTCATGCAAGTTGGAGAGGTGTTTGGCCTGGATGATATCTCTAGAGGCAGGATTTCATATACCCACAATGGTGCTGAATCTGCCACTGACTCGTGCACATTGGATATAAGTGATGGGGTTCATGTTCTTACAATCATCATAAAAATCACTGTGCGTTTGGTAGATGATGAAGTGCCTAGACTAATGTTACCATCTGGGACCATAGGTTCATATTTAGATGTTCTGGAAGGCAGCTCTTCAGAAATCACAGCAAATGTCATCCAAGGTACAGATGCAGATACAGATGACCTCATGCTAACTTTCATAGTAGAAGACCCACCCTTTTTTGGAGAAATTCTGGTTAATGGTGTTCCATCTGAAAGATTTTCTCAGAGAGACATT
The DNA here is from genome assembly GCA_027410445.1 of Discoglossus pictus. NCBI lineage: Eukaryota > Metazoa > Chordata > Amphibia > Anura > Alytidae > Discoglossus > Discoglossus pictus. The sequence goes on along the minus strand of CM050164.1, from coordinate 409,276,146 downwards.
ATAGATGGCACGGTTGTCTATGTCCATACCTCTGGGGAAATTGGTCTTCAAAAAATAGAAGACTCTTTCAATTTAACATTATCTGACATGTCTGAGGAATGGACCATAGGAGGCAACACAGTTAATGGAGTGCGTGTTCAGGTGACTATTTTACCAGTTGACAACCAATCCCCGGTTGTCACTGTAGGTACACAGTTTACGGTTGTTGAAGGTGAAAAAAATGTAGTTACCCCATTCCATTTAAGTGCACTAGATGGTGACACTCCTAATGATGATATACTTTGCACCATAGTGGTTCAGCCAACATCAGGGTATTTAGAAAATATATCACCAGCTCCTGGCTCGGAAAAATCTAGAGCAGGTACTGCCATAAGTGCATTTACCCTAAAGGATATCAGATCTGGGAATATTTACTATGTACAGAGCATCCACAAAGGTGTGGAGCCCGTGGAAGACAGGTTAACTTTCCGTTGTTCAGATGGAATCAACTATTCACAGAAACATTTCTTTCCTGTTGTGATCATCCCAGCCAATGATGAAAAGCCTGAGATGTACATGAGGGAATTTGTGGTCATGGAAGGGATGAGCCTGGTCATTGATACTCCAATCCTCAATGCTGTAGACGGAGACATCCCAGCTGATGAGCTTACTTTCTTTATAACAAAGCCACCCAAACATGGACATATCGTCAACCAGCTTACCAATGGCACTGTATTAATTGACAACTTCTGCCTGGATGACATCAAGGAAAGTTCCAGTATTATTTATGAACATGATGACACAGAGACCAAGGAGGATAGTTTTGAAATAAAGTTGACTGATGGCAAACACCCTGTGGTCAAGACAGTGCTCATCATGATTATCCCAGTTGACGATGAGACACCCAGAATGACTATTAATGATGGACTGGAAATTGAAATAGGGGAAACAAAATTGATTAATAATAAAGTATTGAAAGCCACAGATTTAGACTCTGATGACAAGACCCTAACCTATATAATACGCTATGGGCCTGGACAGGGTCTGCTACAAAGAAGAAGACCACAAGGTGGTCTGGAGAATATTACATTAGGCATGAACTTTACCCAGGATGAAGTGGATAGGGATCTAATACAATATGTACACTTTGGCCAGGAGGGAATCCGTGACCTGTTCAAGTTTGATGTGACAGATGGCATTAACCCTCTCATCGATCGGTATTTCTATGTGACTGTAGGTGGCATTGATATGGTCTTCCCAGATGTGATTAACAAAGGAGTGTCTTTGAAGGAAGGTGGCAAAGTGACCCTTACCACTGACTTGTTAAGTACTAGTGACTTGAACAGCCCGGATGAGCACTTGGTTTTTACCATTACCAGGGCTCCAGTTAGAGGGCACCTTGAATGCACAGACCTGCCAGGGGTACCCATCACCTCATTCACACAGCTCTTGCTAGCAGGCAATAAAATCTATTACACCCATACATCAGATGATGAGATCAAGATGGACAGCTTTGAGTTTGAAGTCACTGATGGCTATAACCCAGTTTTTCGCACATTCAGGATATCCATCAGTGATGTGGACAACAAAAAGCCTGTGCTAACCATCCATGAGCTTGTGGTGAGAGAGAGTGAGAATAAACTGATAACCCCATTTGAGCTGACAGTGGAGGACAGGGATACCCCTGATAAGCGGCTTAAATTCATTGTCACTCAAGTACCAATACATGGCAAGATCTTGTATAACAACAGCAGAGCAGTGTCATCCTTTACTAAGCAGGATCTGAATGACAACCTTATCAGCTACAAACATGATGGGACAGAGTCAGCTGAGGACAGCTTCTCCTTCACTGTCACTGATGGCACCCACACTGATTTCTATGTATTCCCTGACACTGTCTATGAGACAAGGCAGCCCCAAATGATGAGGATTCAGATCATCGCTGTGGATAATGGGATACCACAAATTGTAGTGAACAAAGGGGCCCCAACACTGAGGATCATAAGCACTGGTCATCTGGGATATTTAATCACCAACAAAGTCCTTAAAGTTGAGGACAGGGACAGTGTCCACGTCTCGCTGCGGATCAGAGTGACCGAAAGTCCAAACCATGGATTCCTCATCAATTTGGATAAAGGCAACCACAGTATTAACACTTTCACTCAAGGTAAGCCCTGCATTATAATGCTTGTATGTGAGCACTATGGCCTATTCTGTCTGTCATGTTTTGCATCACTAAACTTGATAATGGGTAAATTCTTCTAGAAGTAAAAAAAGAAAGTCTTTATATTTGCAATTATTCTTTACTGCAAGCTGCCAGTTTCTTTAAAAGGCTGCTTTTGTTTCAGCAGGTAAACAAATGAGCTTTGCATTAGTTCTAATAATAGCACTGGCAGTTTTAGTTGCCACATTCCCATTTGCAGTTAGATGTTTCTTCTCTGCATTGAAGGCCTCCTCAGACATCAAGAAGTAGATCCCTGGAAACTTTTAGATGCCAGTGCAACTTAATTGCATATAAAAGTAATACATTTAACGCTGTAGTGTAGTTCTTCAGAAGAGGATATTTTATATATATTTTATTATTTATTATTCCATTGTACTTTTTTAGTAGCGTATGCTCTTGAAACAAATGAGGTTACAATTTGTCCTGTTAAACATTCTGGCAGACTTAGTTGCTATGCTTCCATTGAGCAGATAGAAGCTTCCTCTGCATTCAGTCTGATCACACCTCAGAAAGTTGAACAGTATAAATCAAAATAGTGGATTGACCTGTTGCATAACTATATATAAAATAATAAACTAGAGGCTGTATTTTTTTTTACACTCTAAGAACATTTTGTCTAAAGTTTTAACGCTGGCTCTTAATTTTTTTTGTTTTGTTGTTTAGTCATTCATTCGTGTCCGACTCTCCGTGACACTATGGGCCACAGCACACCAGGCACATCTTGGGTCTGCTTGTGTTTGTCTGTAAGGTTTTCTTGACAATTAAACTGGATTGGGTTATCCGTTCCTTCTCCAGTGGACCACACTTTATCTGAACTCTCTGTGCTATGATCTATCCATCTTGGGTGACCCTACATGTTATAGCTCATAGTTTCATTGTAGTACACAAGCCACTTCACCAAAATGAGGTAGAGATCCATAACCGGAATATTTAGTTATTATACCTGTATTCCTATATATAATCCATGACCTGGCTCCTAAAATGTTTAGCTGCCTCCTAAATAACTTGACTGGCACCTAAGTTTTAGATAAAGTTGTCAACGACAGGACTAAGTGGTCCTTTAACGTATTCAGCATCTGAATGGCTAACAAATGACCACACTGTACAGTAGGGATTTGCATGTTTTACAGTACAGTACTATGGTAATATATGTGTCTCTCACCCCTCCCCTGTGTCTCTCCCTCTCCCCTGTGTCTCTCCCTCTCCTCTCCCCTGTGTCTCTCCCTCTCCTCTCCCCTGTGTCTCTTTCTCCCTCTCCTCTCCCCCGTGTCTCATAGTACTATGGTGAGATATATGTAAGATTTATTATACTAGTAAATTGCCCGTCAAAAATGACGTTATCATTTATAATTTTTCTCTCCCTCCCTTGTGTCTCTCCCCCTTCCCTCTCCTGTGTCTCCCCCTTCTCTCCCCTGTGTCCCTCACCCTCTTGTCTCTTCCCCTCCTTCCCTCCCCTGTGTCTCCTCCCCCCTCCCCTGTGTCTCCCCGCTTTTCTCCCCTGTGTCTCCCCGCTTCTCTCCCCTGTGTCTCCCCGCTTCTCTCCCCTGTGTCTCCCCGCTTCTCTCCCCTGTGTCTCCCCGCTTCTCTCCCGTGTCTCGCCACTTCTCTCCCCTGTGTCTCCCCACTTCTCTCCCCTGTGTCTCTCCCCCTTCCCTCCCCTGTGTCTCTCCCTCTCCTCTCCCCTGTGTCTCCCTGTGTACTATGGTGAGATATATGTAAGATTTATTATACTAGTAAATTGCCCATGTCCCTCTCCCTCCCTTGTGTCCCTCTCCCTCCTTTGTGTCTCCCCCTTCGCTGTGTCTCCCCCTTCCCTCTCTTGTGTCTCCCCCTTCCCTCCCCTGTGTCTCTCCCTCACCCCTTCCCTGTGTCTCTTTCCCCCTCTCCCCTCCCATGTGCCCCTTGCCCCCTCCCCTGTGTCTCTTCCCCCTCCCAGTGTCAATCCCCCTTCCCTCCCCTGTGTCTCTCCCCCTTCCACCCCCTGTGTCTCTTCCTCCCCCCTCGCCTCCCCTGTGTCTCTCCCCTCCCCTGTGTCTCATAGTACTATGGTGAGATATATGTAAGATTTATTATACGAGGAAATTAGCCATCAAAAATGTCAGTATCATTTTACATTTTTTTCTCCCTCTCCCTCCCTTATGTCTCTCCCCTTCCCTCCCCTGTGTCTCTCCCTCTCCCATCCTCCGTGTGTCTTCCTCCTCCTCCCCGTGTGTCTTCCTCCCCCTCTCTCCTATGTCTTCCTCTTCCCTCTCCCCTCCCCTGTGTCTTCCTTCCCCTCTCGCCTGTGTCTTCATCCCCCCTCTTTCCCTGTGTCTTCCTCCCCCCTCTCCCCTGTATCTTCCTCTATTCCTATATACAGACTTAGGAAGTAGTGGTAAGTGTGTACACTCCCATAGAGCATTACACACTTACCAGAATTACAGTAAACTCTTGATTATCCGGGACCTGCGGGGATTGCCTATTGCCGGATAAGTGTAGTTTCTGGTTAAACGAGAGTCACAAAAAAAAGGCCTAAACCACCCTAAAACCCCTTGAAACCCTTCAAATACATGTTTAATAGCTACTAGCAGGCCACTGAGCCATTTAGAGAAAAACAAAACTAACTTGTTTTTTTTTTGTTTTTTTTTTAAATGTGCCGGATAATGCAGGATCATTGAGAGTTTTTTGCAAACGGGGAATAAAGGCAGGTGCCGGTTGCTTGAGAGTTTTGGTTGGCTGAGTGCCGGATAATCGGAAGTTTACTGTATTATAGTTGATTCTCAGTATTTTAGTGCAGCTGCACTGGGCTCCTCTTTTATCCCTGGATTTAGATGTAGATTAACAGCTGGGCACAGAGTAAAAAGGCACCAACTTTATATAACTGGAATCTGTGACACTGAAGATAAATAGATCCGACGAGTGCCAAATGGATCTAGTTCAATGAACAAATGTCCTGCAGGCGAGATATAGAGGGAACAAACTGCAAAAATAAAGCAATAAAACTGAACTTGTGTATTATTAAAATGTATTTCTATGTAAAGTTTTAGAGTATTCTTAGTGATCAGCGAGTCATTTACTATAATGGTCTGGTTTCAAATAATCCCAAATGTACAATGAAGAGTATGACATTCAGCAAAATGTTTATAAAGGGTTAAAAAACATTAATTATTAATATACAGATATAGGAGCTACCTTTCCTGTGTCTAGGGTTAGGGGTTAGTGTTTAGATGTGGGGTTGGGGTATAGGGTTAGGGTTAATGTTTAGGGGTTAGTGTTTAGATGTAGGGTTGGGGTATAGGGTTAGGGTTGATGTTTAGGGTTTGGGGTTAGTGTTTAGATGTAGGGTTGGGGGATAGGATTAGGATTAGGTTTGATGTTTATGGTTAGGGGTTAGTGTTTAGATGTAGGGATATGGTTAGGGTTAATGTTTAGGGTTGGGGGTTAGTGTTTAGATGTAGAGTATAGGCTTATTTTTAATTTTAAGGGTTTGGGTTAATTCTAGGGTGTAGGGTTAGGGCTTAGAGTTAGATTAGTGCCAGATAAAATATTCTATATACTTAAAGACTGGTGCATCTGGCAGGCAGATAATAGGAAAGACCTCCATATCCTAGTAAGGGTCTCTCTAATTTTTTTTCTCCATGGCATCAACAAAACATCTAACAAAATAAAGGGACCAGTGTATTCAATCAATCAAAAATGCCTTTAAGATATTGTAAGCACGCCCAAGTTGGAATGGCTGGCTCCTAAGTTTCAGTACAATATATTAACCCCTAGTGTGGAGATATACTTGTCTGTCTACCAATGAGATCTACAGACACAGTTACTCTTAGTACACACAGATACATTTCTTGACAGTTTCAAGGAAGTTTAAACCAGTTTTAACTAATTTTTGTTCATGAAAAAGAAACTATTGTAATGGTTAAAACATGTTCCTTTAAATGCATTATGGGTGAAAAATGGTGTCCCATGATCCTATAAGCCAACATGTTTGACACATAATTGTCAGCCTAAATGAGCCTATTTGTTCTCTTCTGCACTCAGATCTACTTTTACCATTTAACATTATTTGTGAATGAAGGAGGGGAAGTAACAGTACATAAAAAGAAAGGGAAAACAAGGGGATGGGAAGAAAGTAGATCAGTAGCAGTTGTTCTTACCCAATTACAGTATTTATTTGATACAGGTTAATTAACACTGTCATTTTACAATAATAAATGGTTAATTGGAAAAAAGGTAAATGGTTAATTATAAAAAAGGTAATGCATAATTCCCGTTCTGGATCACTACATTGTCATGGTGAAGGGGCCTGTGTACCTCAGTGAAGCTGTGAGCTATACCATGTACGATCACCCAAAATGGGCAGGTCAAAGAGGTCTGAGAGGCCACTGGAGAAGGTATTGGCAACCGACTCCAGTATCTTTGCCATGAAAACCTTATGGATAAGCACAACCAGACACAAGATGTCCATAGGGTCAAGGAGAGTTGGACACGACTGAATGACTAATAAAAAACAATGCATAATTAGTACTTTATTAACACTTGGATCTTTCTATTAAATATTTGTTTGCTTTAGTACATTAATTCCACTATTTTTGTAGGTGCTATAACTGACACAGGAGATAAATACTTTACAGCTTTGAGTTCAATAACCTCTGCTGAAAAACACTGTTTATAAAAGATTGTTGTTGTTCAGCCCTCCAGTTGTGTCCGACTCTCCGTGACCATATGGATGCAACATGCCAGGCACATCTGTTTGTGTTTCTGGTTGTGCTTATCCATACAGTTTTCTTAGCGAAGACACTGGAGTGGGTTGCCAGTTCATACTCCAGGTGACAGTCTGCTACGACCTGTCCATCTTGGGCAACCCTCCATGGTATAGCTCACAGCTTAAGGTACACAAACCCCTTCACCACGACAAGGTAGCGACCCAGAAGGGGGTTATAAAAGCTTACATTTAAGAGATACTTTTCTTGTAACATTTGTTATATAGAATAAATGTAACTGTTATTGTTCACACTTCAATACCGATACAGGTTGTGACATATAAACTATTAACACTTCCTTGTAACAATCTGCTCCTTACAAACCATTCCCTAATGGAGCAATTCCTTAAGAAATTTGTTTGAGAAGCAGACGTCTCACGTTTTGAGATCTATAACCTGCTGGCACAGAAAAAACACTCCACTCCCACAGCAAGTCCCAACTGGTATTGCTGTCTTGCAAGGTTATGTTAAACAGTAATAAAGTGTGAAGACGGAAAGCAACTAATAACTAATGGATTGTCTGATGCATTCTGTTTTTGAGAAAAAAAAAGATAATTTAAGTGATCTGTCAAGAAATGTAAATGACAATAATTAATGGGACCTCACAACCCATAGGGATTCCTGGCACTGACAGTGATAATAATGTCATGTTTATTTCAGAACAGGTAACATGATATACAGTCATTATAAGGCCAGCAGATAGTAGCGTGCCATAAAGTATTAGTGATATGTTGTATATACTGTGTGTAAATATTTCCAGTACTGAGTAATACCGAATACTGGGAGGATGGGGCCAAACTGGCAGAGCTGGATTAACCCATTTTCTGCCAAAGCATAACTAAAGTTCCAGATGCGGTATCATTATTAGACTTTATTTGTAATGTGCCAAGATATTCCACAGAGCTAGCTGTAAAACTGTTTTTGTTGTTTAGTCGTGTCCGACTCTCAATTACCCTATGGGCCGCAGCACGCCAAGCACATCTTGTGTCTGATTGTCCCTATCCATAAGGTGTCAAAGATAATGGAATGGGTTGTCAGTTCCTTCTCCAGTGGACCACAATTTATCTAAACTCTGTGCTATGATCTGCCCATCTTGGGTGACCCTATATGTTATAGCTCACAGCTTCATTGAGGTACACAAGCCCCTTTAACACAGCATGGAAGCGATCCATAAGGGGTATAAAACTATTCCTGTGCTAAAATGACATTGACGTTTGTAATTATTGTCTGTCAATCTGCCTGTCTGATCCGCCCTCTGTGTCTTTTTTATTTTTCTGTTAGAGGAATCGATTCAATTATTTTCTGGGGTTTGCACATTATCAGAGTGATTGCAGGAAAGTGACATTAGGACTATAATATACCTATGTATCTATTTAGTTTGATGTACTTTATTTTATAACCTCTTCCTTTTCTGCCTAAAATCATTCAATTTTATTTGTTTGGATCTGGCCTCTGTAGCTCATGCAGCTCATGAATACACACAGTGTGAAGTGCAGTGTTTCAAGTCAGTGACCTCTGTCAAGAAGCATATTGCAAGATGTTGCCGCTTACAGTTTGCTATGAGTCAGTGCAACCCCCATATTTAGAATTACATTGTCTTCATGAGCTGCAGAGTGAAACCAGTTAGGAACTGTTTGCAAAATTTTAGGCAGAAAACAGAGCTTTAAGCCGTTCTTAATAAAATAAATGGACCTTTCCTATTATGCCTTAAACATCTCCAAATTGTTTCACTTTATTTTTGGGGTGTTTTTAGGTTTATGGGGTAGGGCTAGGGTGGTGGCAGATAACACATGGTAAAATAGTAGCCCTTACAGCAGTCAGCAGGAGGTGTGTCAGTGGCAGATAACAAGGCTTAGGTAAACTGTTAGGTTTAGGGTGAGGGTTGGGGTTAGGGTGAGAGTTGGAGGGTTAGTTCAAGGGTTAGCCTAACATTATAAGCTTAGAACTTCTGTCACATATCGGCAGAACTGCAAAATATCAGCAGCGCCATCTAGCGGTTGGAGGCCGCACTGCAGCGGCGGACCTGACCCGACACCATAACAGGATAGATCCGAAAAATCTAATAAAGTACACAGAAACAAAGAGATACATTGGCATATTATATCCCTAGTGAAATCCTAAACCGTCCATGTCCCTTTAACAGGCAAGAGCTGAATAGCTAGATGTGTTTGCAGCCTCCATCCACATGTTTCAATAACTGTGAGCATGTGCAACCTCCAGGTTGTGATGAGCAAATATAAAAAAGAGACCTAGAGGGGATGATCAAAAAGGCTTCTTAACCGGAAAAAAAAAACACATATCTCAATGTTCTTTCATTGGAAGAAAATTCAGTTTTCAATATAAATTGATAAAGAATAAGTTACAACTATAGTTATAAATTATACAATATGTGACGCATTTAGTGGACTACTGTAGAACTATGTTTAAAAATATGCAACTTTGAAGAACTACACTTGCAAATAGGCAACAGATTTTTAAATTATGAAAAAAAATGCAGCTTCTAATTTACATTTTATAAGCGATCACACCGCTGTGGATTCTCCTATTTCTTCTAGTTATAGTTTGTATGAAGCTTTTCTAAGTGTCACACAGACACACAAAACATTCAGTGAATGTCACTTTACTTTCATACTTCGGCAGCTCCACACCCAGTAATGTCCACAGAGAATTTCCCAGCTGTGGAGGTTCCCTCCGTCACACAATGGACTGGGAAGAGGTCGAGGAGATCTGGAATGGAGGAGGCCATTTCCAAACCACCATGGATTTTGTGCAGTAGAAACATAGGCCCATATTCAATTCCAAGCCCGCAACTAGATCGCTGTAGACCGAATGTCTGCAAGTGAGTTGCGGGCTCCTATTAGTCTCCGATTGCGATGCTATTCAATTGCTCAAGGCCGCAAGTTACAGGCCCGAAGCCAAAACCGTAAAACCATGCACTGGTTCGTAGCATTTCAGGGCGGGAACATGATCAATTAAGCAAGCCCGTAACTGCCCATTTCGAATCAGCCAATAGAAAATGAGACGTCATTATTACGGCAGTAAAACATGGAGGTTACATGTCAATCAATTAGGTTCAGTGGTCCGATATGCGATCAGACTCGCAAAACCAAAAAATAAAGAATTATGAAAATTAATGCCAATACTGTTCTAGTCCATGTGGGTGGCCTGATGTGTATTAACTCATTGATACCCGAGATCCATTTAACCCCGAAATGAAACATAAAAATAATTTTAATTTTCTGCCGATTTGCAAGCTTGAGACTGTTGTGCAATTAATTGTAATGTCTGTCATTACTTTCCCTGTCATTTACAGTGCAGTAGTGATTTTTTATTTGCATTTACAGTGCTACGGATAGGTGTTTAACCCCATTGCGGGTCCTCTCTAGCACTCATAGGATTCTCTCCTTCATTTGCCATTTACGGGTATGAAAACATTTGTGGGCTTGGGGAAATTGAGCAATTGAATAGCAATCTGCGATTTTAGCCTTTCAAAAGTGAAAGATCAGAGGCTTTGGAGGCTGTAAGTTACGTGTTTAACCATCGCCTTTTCAAGGCTGTAACTCGGAAGCCGATTAGAGCCCACAAGAAGACGCCAATTGAATAGCAAATTAGCTTGCAATCTCAAGTACGGGCTACCGGATCTCCCGAAACCTCAATTGAATTTGGCCCATACATCTGACGGCATTAAAAAAATTCCTTTACTACATCTACAATCTTCTTTTGGAACAAAGTTAGGACCTCCTTCTTACTAAATCTAATTTGTGTGTCCATGCAACAGTCAAGAGCTCAATGGATAAAGCAGAGAGTCCCTCTACTGGGCAATGGCACTTATTTATATTGCCATAGTGTCATTTATCAACTCTGGCTGGGAGGCAGCCAATGAAGAGGACTGTCAAGGTACCACCTTATGTCTGATCACTTGGCACTGCTTCTCAGCCAAAGTCAGCTTGATAATCTCATTGTGAGGTTAAGCAACAACTTGGCATGAGGCTGGTAAACTGATGGTTGGGAAGTAAGTTTAATACTGAATAATTGTTTAATTAATTGAACAGGAATGTTATTAATGATCATTTACATCCTATTGTCAGGGCAATATGGTGATTATTTAAACTACTTCTTTGTGTGCTCAGGATCTTGGCTACAAGACCAGATGAATCACCAATGGAAAAACATTTTCTTAAATGAAGTACTTAAAACAATTAAGATTTTCTGAGGAATTTCAAGGTCAGGAAACGGGCAAAAATGTTCATTTTTATTGCTGCTATAAATGCAACAGCGTAAAATAATGCATAATAAATGTGTTTTCCCAGTTCTGTACCTTATTTAACCTTCTTACTCTTTTCAAACAGTATAAGTTCATATCAATAAATGTCCATATCAGTTAGTTATTGATTATTTTAGTATGCAGTGTACCCAAGACTTTTCATTAGTCTTTTCTGTTGGAATATATTGTTTCCTGTTCAAATGATAAAAGCAAAATAATTTTAAGATTTATGAGCAATAAAAATACATGATGTTTATTCTAGCATAAATAATACCTGGTTATTTTTAAAATACAAAAAAGTGAAAGTTTCTTAAGGCTTAATTTTAAGTGGCTAGTACTTGTTTGAGTTCCCTAGTGGGCCAGTGGTTAGGATATGGTGCTTTCACCTCTGCGACCTAGGTTCAAATCCAGTCAGGGAACCAAGAGGTCACTCCACCCTCAAGCCTAGCTGGGTTGGGCCTGGTCAGTCTTTGGATGGGAGACCACCTAGGAATCCTGGGGAAGGAACTGGCAACCCACTGCAGTGTCTCTACCATGAATACCAAGTGGATCAGCATGGTGTGTTACAGTCCACGAGGTCACGGAGAGTCGAACGTGACTGAGCGACACAAACACACAGTGCTTGTTTACCTTTCTAAGTCACACATCATATTTCTTGAGCTTCCTTGAGTATAGTGTATAGGACATCTAGGATGTATTACACCTGTATTGACTTAGTCACCAAACACTAGCCATTTGAACTATCTTCATAACAAAACTATTTATACTACTTTTGCCCCCCAAAAAGTTAAAGACTAAAGACTGTGTTACTTTGATGTTTTTTCCAGACCATACTTGGCCATTGTTTACACTAACAGTAAATGTAAAAATCAGTCTTATTTCATCTTGCGAAATCATTTAAATCTAAATAAAATGTACGACAAGAACTGCGCCCTGAAGGTTTCCCCTTAGTATGCAGCATTTAAAAATAATAAAATAAAAAGAAAATTGAATTTTCCAACATGAATAATGTTACCTTTTTGTGCAGTGACTTGTTTAGTTGTTGGCTTAAAGTTTTATTAAGTTTTCTTCAAGCATTAACACATTTTTATTTATTTTATTCAGTGGACATTGACGACATGAAGATTTGCTACGTTTTAAGAGACAGAGAAAATGCAACCAGCGATATTTTCTACTTCACAGTGGAAGACAGTGGTAAGAACATTGCTTAATCATGCTACTTGCACAAGTATTTGCACAACATTTACAGGAATAACTATCTAACTGTCTAATTTAACAAATACAAACTTGTAGATTATATAGTAACATACATAGGATTTAAAAGGATTGTCTGGAATTTAGTGTTTCTAATCTATATGTATTATATTAATATTTAAAATTGTCATTATTTTATTTAAAAGAAGATCTTTACAACTTGATTGGAAGAAGCTGTCAGACTGGTAGGCTGTTGGCTTCAAGCTTCACCCAGTAACTTAGTGGGGGGAGCTTGAAGTCAGCAACTTGTCAGGATGTGGATTTTCCTTTTTTTAATTAAATGTAAATGGATTGGACTATTTAAAATCACATTCATAGCATTTGTTTGCTTAATCCCTTCTGAATCATGAAGTTTACAATATTGTTGACTGAACTGGTTATGTTTATAAAGGAAAGACTGGTTACAAACCACTAATAGGACATCTTAGGTCTTCCAATTGAATGTGATAATTACTTGTAACCAAATATTTAATGACTATTGACAGTTTCTTTCCTGGTATGTTGGTAGCTCCCTGTCTTTGTTTTTCTACAATCCTGGCTGGTGGTTTTGATTCATAAATTATATTTTTAGTAAATTCAGCATTTGTAGTGTATAAATATATAGTTGTTTTGTCTATAGTGCTGCTGTGTATAATGGAATGAATTGTATGTGAACGATAAAAACTGTAGTATCCGCTTACAAATGTGTAGGTTCTGTAGTATACTTGTTTTGTTACAGGGCCACTGTAATGATCAAGCAAGCTTTTATGCAGAAATTCATTTTTGATTTATTGTGATAAAAAAAATTGATGTCTTGTGAGTACATTGAAAAATGCTTATTTTCCCAACACCATTGGGCTGAATTTCCTATCATATTTTCCAAGCAGAGGCATTGTCTGTACTAGACTTCCTTCAGCTGCCTGGTTACTGCCCAGCTTTAGTGGTAGAAACTGAGATGTGCTGCACACAGTAACTATAAAAGGAGGAGTTCCAGCCTAAATTTCGGGAAAATAATAAATATGGCATTTTTTATTTTTAATAATAATAATGATAATAATAATGATGATGATGATGATGATGATGATGATGATGATGACTTTTTGCTCATAGCCGTCCAATTGGCCAACTATCTATCTATCTATCTATCTATCCTTGAGTATTCATGTCACTTTATTGTGCCAATAAATTGTTCTCCTAGAGCAGTGGTCAACTCGGGCCTACGAGGGCTGCCAACAGTCTAGAATTTAATTATCTTTCTACTTGAACTCAGGTTGAGCAATCCGAATGAAACAGAGTAATTCAGGTGTGCTGAAGCAAAGGAACCTGAATACAGATAAATATTTCAGTCCTGGACAGTTAGCCGCCATTGTAGGACGGAGTTGCCCACCACTGTCCTAGAGTGTGGAAGTGAAAAGAAAACTACGGCTACAGATGCATGGGGTAACCACGGTGGTGTAACTATTTGTCCAGTATCTGATCCTATATGAACCAACAATACCAGACATGTTACTAGTACATCTAGATGAGGAATATATCTGTTCAAGCTTATAGGCATAAGGCAGCCATCTTTAGTGTTTCACTTTATCTCCATCACTTCTCCACTACCATTCATTCTTGGACAATTTTCTCGTGTTGCTAAACATCCTCGCTAGACAACCTAATAAGATCTTTTGGGTTTCAGTAGCCAAATCTATCTCTTCTACAGATCTCCCTTGCCACTAACAATCCACACTTTTTGCCTAACCATCAACCCCTCCTGAATTGTTTCTCAGCATCTAAAAATTGTCATGTAAAAATACCAAGCCAACTCCTGCATCTTATATATCCCTTGTCTAATGACATGAGGTTATCCACAACTTAGTTGTCACGTTCAGTCCCCACATCTACTCAATTCCTTCTTTATTACTATGAATACTTAATTAAAACATGAGTACAGAGCCATAAGCTCCTTTTGTATTGGTATGTATACCTATGTATCATATATGTTTTATCTATTCACTACAATATATGAGATTGGCACTACAGAATATGTTCTTTGCATAATTTATATTATTATTATTATTATTGGTATGAATAATGTTAATACTACTACAATCTCTTCAGTAGTCAGCTAACCAAAAAATGTAATTAATTGGAGTCTCTCTTGTACAATCCTTTAGGGGAATGAATAGATATGAATTATGAGAAATGTTAACACAGCCCAGAAAAATGCCTATAAACATCAGATAAAAGGATTATAATACTCACCTGGTTCATATCACATGCTGCATACATACTAAAGAATTTGACATGGCGGCCATAAAACACTGCCGAAAATAAAGGGAATTTCAGGGAAAAAATAGATACATCCGTGGGATAATTATTTTGCTGTCCAGAGAACAATATAACAGCCCTTACAGGTAACATCAGAATACAGAAAAATATAACTACAAATAGTTGCAATTAAAAAATAGTAGTGCCTTAAAACTGACATAAAAGTTAGGCAGATTTATATATTTATTAACTAAAATACATACTCTCTGTGCTAATGGTTTTATCAACAGTAATGAATTAAGATTAACAAGCAAACTGCATTGTCTCTATTAATATTTGTGAAATAGGCATGCTTATTATTTTGACCCCTCACCCTAGAGGAAGGTAGGTATGTTTATTTTTATATATACTTTTCATTTCTTAAATAAACAGGGACCTTTTCTGTGTCACTGTGTCTAATTCTAAGTCAAACTTCTATATATTAATTTGATGGCACTTGCACTTTTTAGTTGCAACCATTTGCAGTTATATATATGTATATTTTTCATATTTTCAATAAATGGGACCTGTCCTGTGTCACTTTAAATAACAGATACTAGGAAAGATTCACTAAGCGTGAAATGGCTAAGGGCCTCATTCTATTAGCGGCCGCAGCCGCTGCGGGGCCGCAAGGACCGGCCGCAAGCTATTCTGCTATTCTATTCCCCTCTGGCCGGGGATTCCGGCAGGCTTGCGGCCGGTGCCTTGCTATCCCTTGCGGCCGCACGCGCCGGAGGAAAGCCTTTGATCTAAAACTGCCGCAAGAGTTTGGCCGCAAGAAAAGCCCGGTTGCTATTCAATTGCTCCGGGAACCCTCTCTGCAAGGCTAAAAACTAACCGTAGCTTACTTGCAGGAAAGAGGTCCCGCTAGCACCAATTAAGCACATTATAAAGCCAAAATAAAGCCATCCTGCACTCTGAGGAGACTATCAAGTGATTGTAGGTGTTAGCAAAAATAACACAACATTCCCCTACACTCAAATCCGTAAATAAATTATTTTTTTATATATGTCAAATATCCATGTAAAAAGTCCAGAGGGCTTGGAGCACCTCAGACCCACCCACGCTGCGGCCGGAAAATAAACAGTTAATGTAAACTCGGATTTGGGCTGATGTGCAAGCTTGAGAGGGGGTTACTTTTAATCCTCATGTCCCCCAATATGATCCCTAGCATTTACAGAGCTTTACAGTGCCGTCTTGAATTTATTTTTGTGTTTAAAGATTTCTGAGCTTACGGCCGGTTGCAAGATTTACGGCCGGCTGTAAGAGGAGATCCTTGCGGGGCCGTATAATTGAATTCCAAGATAACGGAACCCCCGCAAGGAATCGCAGCCTTGCGGCCGTTTTACAGCCGATATTAGAATGAGGCCCTAAGTCTTTTGATAACAATTTTCCTTACAGTGTTCAGAAATCCTACAAAGCTTAGTAAATCTAGAGATCTGTGTTAAAGGTATATAGAAGTATCCCTGCTTTTATTTTTCTATAATCTAACACATTCTGCTTATATTAAAAATTACATTGAGTCTTTACACATACAGATTTATTTTTCCACACCCCCTAATTAGGCTCAGTGTATATACCAATAGAAACACTGAACTTGGTACGTTTTTTTAACCCTAAAATAACTTTCCAGCAAGTAACAGCACGGTGCAGAGATTTATAGCAATTTAATCATTCAAGGGAGGAGAGAGAGGTATGTGATGGAAACAAAAGGACTACAAATCCCATGATGCTTTCCAGTCGACTGAATTCCCATACTGCTACAATGTTGTAGCTGCCTCTGATTTGCTACAACAAAATATGAATTTTATGCTAATTTAGCTTGGATTTTCAGGGGAATTCCTTATCAAAATCAGCTGCCAGAAAACTCTAGGGTATGTTTATTACTGTTTATTTGGGGATTTTTTTTTCATGCAAAAAATGTTTGAATAAACTACTGATTCTCCTCTATCAGTTGCAATCATAATCCACTTCTATATGCCTTTAAATACTGTAAACTGCACTATCAAAGCCAAATAACACCCCAAACCAAGACCCCTGTGTTTGCCCAGGCATGTTACCTCCAAATAAATATTTCTGTCCGAGATCAAATTATTTCTTGTTTTTAGTAAGCTGTGTACATCTGAGCCTTTTGTTATACACATTCCACACCTTAATACCTCGCTTTGTGTGCACTGCCTGATTAGGTACTCACCTACAAACTAGTGTATTATATTTCAAAATATTTAGAGGGAAAATACGTCTGAAACTCACAAAAACACCTGACGTTGAAACTAGAAGACATTTTTACTGAGAATAAGACTCTTCTTGGAATCTGTTTTGTGAGAGGAATAAAAAAAAAACACTTATCTTTCTGCAGTTCATCCCCTCCCCCCGAAATAGACATCAAAGCCCTGTGCGGGGCGGCTCAGGTAGAGCCTGGCAGGATGTCAACATCACAGACATTTGTTTTTATGTTCCTGGGAAAAATCCAAGGGAAGAAAAAATAAACACACTACAGAGACCATTCAAGGACTCTCTTTCAGAGCACTAAACTACTCCAAATCGCTTAGAAATGCCTCACATCTCTATGATTTGGACTTGTTGCATGTGGTACAGAATTATCATATTATATTACATGACTGCACAAAATGTTACCTCACAATACCTTATTGTGCTATGTATTATTGTGTGTTACTCTTAGATAGAGAGGAATATAATTGAGGGATTTGAGCTGTGGTTACGAGGCTACTGTGATAGTCCAGCTTTCATATTTGTAAGAAGCAAAGTAAGCCAAATCAAACATGTCACATATCTTGGCCCACAGAAAAAGTGTACATACCGTCTCAGAAATGTTAGGTATTTATAATATAATCATTATGAAATCATGCTTTGCGTCACATCCATAATATCACCACAAATCACAGGGAACTTGTGAGCTCTATACTAGAGGACATGGTGTGTGTATGTATATATGTATTGTGTGTGTGTATGTATATATGCATTGTTTATATATATGGAAGCAGGTTTTTTAACTTGCTTTAAACATTCAAATGTGAACACAGATGTACTATTTATTTGCTGTACTACTGTATGGTGGAGGGCTTCTATCTGTCTTTTGCCCACCATATTATAAATGATTGTTGTGGTGAACTACCTTCTCATAATTTCCACAACACAGGCTGAGATCCCGCTCCATGCTGATGATAGCCAGTAAGCTTGAAACATGTACATGGATTGGATACTCAGCCTGTGTTTATTCCAACCTTGGCTTTGCATTAAAGCTATGTAATATAGCATGCATAGCTTAAAGGAAGCCATGTTTGATAATGGCTACGGAATGAAGAGCGAGGCATTTGTGGGCATATTTGTGTGTCCCAGCTCAACTTCCCAGAATGCAGTGTAATAACTGTTTTTCTCGGAAGTCTGAGCTGGAAGCAGTTTTTTTAACTTGCGCTAGACATTCAAATGTGAACACTGATGTACTATTTATTTACTATATATATATATATATATATATATATATATACATACATATATTTGTTGTTGTTCATTTGTTTGGCCATATGGATGCAGCACACTAGGTACATTTGTCTGTGTTTCTGGTTGTGCTTATCCATATGGTTTTCTTAGCAAAGTTAATGGAGTCGGTTGCCATTTCCTTCTCCAGTGGATGGCTAAGGGAGCTACTGCAGCACCACATAGTAGGGGCTCACTACTATTGACAACAGATTGGGGTATAGGAGGAAGGAGGAATCTTAATTTAGGGGGGAAGCTAAAAAAATATTTCTGTCTGCTTTTTTATTGACCCCATGGGCACCTTAGATGTGTGTGTGTGTGTATATGTGTATGTATATATATATATATATATATATATATATATATATATATAGTAAATAAATAGTACATCTGTATTCACACTTGAATGTCTACAACAAGTTAAAGAACCTGCTTCCAGCTCAGAATTCCGAGAAAAACAAACAGTTATTACACTGCATTCTGGGAAGCTGAGCTGGGACACACAAATGTGGCCACAAATGCTTCGCTCTTCATTCCGTAGCCATTATCAAACATGGCTTCCTTTAAGCTTATGCATGCTGTATTACACAGCTTTAATGCAAAGCCAAGATTGGATTAAACACAAGCTGAGTATCCTATCCATGTACAGCTGTTTCAAGCTTACTGGCTATCATCAGCATGGAGCAGGATCTCAGCCTATGTTGTGGACTTTTTGAGTAGGTAGTTCACCACAACAATCATTTATAATATGGTGGGCAATAGAGCGATAGAAGCCCTCCGCCATACAGTAGTACAGTAAATAAATAGTACATCTGTTAAAAAAAACTGCTTCCAGTTCAGAATTCCAAAAAAAAACAGTTATTACACTGCATTCTGGGAAGCTGAGCTGGGACATGCAAATGTCATACAGAAACACACATATGCAAATGGGGGGCTCAAATTAATTGCACCCAGTTCCACTTGTCTATGTGTGCCTCCCTCGTCTGTGTTCCCTGATCTTTTTATTGGCTTTCTTGATCCTCTATTATTTATAGGATGAAAGAATCCTAGCCACCTGTCTACCTCATTTTATACAGACACTGTAATATAATCTAATTTATCTATGAGTGCAAATTAGAGTAATTATTGTAAAAAACAAATTCAAATATGCCCTCAAATTTATTGATTATTTGCTTGCTTATAATAGTAATCCACTTCAGTGCGTTTGCCTGTTTTAGCCTAATAGATTGTCATTATCGCCTACTGGGAGTGGATTTTACAGTTTTGCTCCAGCTTTGGGAGCGAGAAATGTTTCACTATTGTAACTGTGCTAGAGCAAAACTGGGATGTCAACTTTGAGCACTTGTGCACTATTTGCACTGTGCTAAGGCAAAGCTGTGATGTCTGGCAACAAGCAAAAATAATGCAGCAGATTATAACATGCTAGGTAGGAGGAAAATTAAATAAGCAGATACCCTGAAATGGATTACTCTTGTATGCGTGCAAAGAGCAATACAATTAAGTAATTTAAAAAAAAACATTATTGTTTTATTTTTACTATTATTACTATGTAAGTTACATTATATTAGTTTATCTATTTCAGTGTATCGTTAAAATGTACTTCTCTATGTACGGGGTCAAGTGCATTACACACAAATGTATTACTGATAACATATATAATTCAGCATTAATTGTCACCATGAATCAAGAAATGAAAAATAGCCAGTACACCCCAGATATAAACAGTGCTCCACCATGCACCACGGTGTAGGCCTCATGCCAACTCAAGTCAGGGCAGCCTCAGAACTGAATGAAGCACAACACGGAGCACAGAAGCACTAAATAAAAGTATTTTTACAATGTAAACATGAAAGTTTCAGATTAGTTTATATAAATACACCCAGATGTGACCTTTCCCTTTGGCAGACATGGAAAATTATGTTTCTTCCTGTTCTGTTTGAACTTGGTATATTGTAATTTGATAAATCATATGGATATTTAAAAGAAATATTCACAAATTTGTTATTTCAATCTTAACGTTTCCTGGATTATGGGTGAATCTGATAGAGAAGAATCAGTAGGGTATGAAAAAAACATTTGCATGAAAAAATACCAAAATAAACATTATTAAATTACCGGAACATATGCTGAATCTCTTGAGTTTGCAAGCATTTGATTTTAAGTTTTAAAACCCCTTGATAGCAATGCTAAAATTTGCATTAAATTCATAATTCATTTTGGCCAATCACAGACAACGAATACATTGTTTCAATCTGTAAAGTCAATTTGTGCTGCAAAGCATCAGGGAATGTGTAGTCCCCTGCACAAGGAAGCAAACAGGAGTCGGACATTACTCTGTGGATCTCTACATTGTGCTTCTGTTGGCTTGAAGGTTTGTATAGGGTTAAAAGACATACCCAAATGCAGTGTTTCTATTGGTTAGTGCACAATTCCAATGTAGGCACTTCTGGAGGTGTGGAAAACAAGTTTTTATTTTAGAATAAAATAAATCTATGTGTATAGAATGACTCAATGTAATGTGTGTTTCTGATATAAACAGCAGGTGTTCGAATGATATACCGTATATCACATAAGTGAGTACACCCCTCACATTTTTGTAAATATTGTATTATATCTTTTCATGCGACAACACTGAAGAAATGACACTCTGCTACAATGTGAAGTAGTAAGTGTACAGCCTGTTTTTCAGTCTTTCAGTTGAACTCAATTGAGATATAATCTTCATCCAAGGCCCCTCCCTGATGAGTAATTAAGTCAAAATTAAATGGTTCAAGGTATTAAAGCTAAATTAAATGCAGTCATTAAAAATATATTGCCTATTACCAAGTAAAGTTATTTAATGCCATTGTATAAACGTGACACTTACTTACTTAGTACTTTAAGGGTGTACATTTAGATTAGGGACCCCAACGCCATTTTGTTAGACAAGTGTAAAAGAGAAACAAAATACACAGCCAATCTATAGTCTGAAAATACATAGGACCTGCCTACATCTTTCATAGAGCCTTTTTGAGGATCTTGAACATTATACATATGTAAATGAGTCTTGCGACAAGCATGAAGAATTGGGTTAAGGGTTAGGAGGTTTGAATGCACAATGTCTAATGTTTCAAGGATCTTACATTTGGATCCTACAATGTCAAGACCAGTGTAAGTGTCCTTAGGCGGTCTTTCTGTAATGCAATCATGAAATATTTTACACTGTATTTCACCTTTGCATTTGTACTGGCAGTGGAAGGAGTTGCTTGTGTACAATTACCACATTCCAGTTCCATATCTCATCGCTCCAAAATGGCTTTCCTGGAAAGTCTGCCTACCCATCTCACAATAGAGTGAGAAGAAAGCCTGTAGTGACATGTGGAGTCCAGAGCGCAAATAGCATTAATTTGCATTGGAAATAGGACATGCTGGTAACTCTGTGTCATCCATTGCAAGGTGGGGAGATTAGGAAAATACTCTACTGGGCACTGCCACAATACCCACTATTATAGGGGTGAACAAATGCTGTGAGCTAGAGAGCCATTTGGCTCCAGCTTTCTGAGTTATATATATATATATATATATATATATATATATATATATATATATATATACAGTCAGGTCCATAAATATTGGGACATCGACACAATTCTAATCTTTTTGGCTCTATACACCACCACAATGGATTTGAAATGAAACGAACAAGATGTGCTTTAACTGCTTTCCGCTTTAATTTGACGGTATTTATATCCAAATCCGGTGAACGGTGTAGGAATTACAACAGTTTGTGTATGTGCCATCATTAGGCTGAAAAAAACAAAACAAACCCATCAGAGAGATAGCAAAAACATTAGGTGTGGCCAAATCAACTGTTTGGAACATCCTTAAAAAGAAAGAACGCACCGGTGAGCTCAGCAACACCAAACGACCCGGAAGACCACGGAAAACAACTGTGGTGGATGACCGAAGAATTATTTCACCTGGTGAAGAAAACACCCTTCACAACAATTGGCCAGATCGAGAACACTCTCCAGGAGGTAGGTGTATGTGTGTCAAAGTCAACAATCAAGAGAAGACTTCACCAGAGTGAATACAGAGGGTTCACCACAAGATGTAAACCATTGGTGAGCCTCAAAAACAGGAAGGACAGATTAGAGTTTGCCAAACAACATCTAAAAAAGCCTTCACAGTTCTGGAACAACATCCTATGGACAGAGGAGACCAAGCTCAACTTGTACCAGAGTGATGGGAAAAGAAGAGTATGGAGAAGGAAAGGAACTGCTCATGATCCAAAGCATACCACCTCATCAGTGAAGCATGGTGGTGGTAGTGTCATGGCGTGGGCATGTATGGCTGCCAATGGAACAGGTTCTCTTGTATTTATTGATGATGTGACTGCTGACAAAAGCAGCAGGATGAATTCTGAAGTGTTTCGGGCAATATTATCTGCTCATATTTAGCCAAATGCTTCAGAACTCATTGGACGGCGCTGCACAGTGCAGATGGACAATGACCCGAAGCATACTGCAAAAGCAACCAAAGAGTTTTTTAAGGGAAAGAAGTGGAATTTTATGCAATGGCCAAGTCAATCACCTGACCTGAATCCGATTGAGCATGCATTTCACTTGCTGAAGTCAAAACTGAAGGGAAAATGCCCCAAGAACAAGCAGGAACTGAAGACAGTTGCAATAGAGGTCTGGCAGAGCGTCACCAGGGATGAAACCCAGCGTCTGGTGATGTCTATGCGTTCCAGACTTCAGGCTGTAATTGACTGCAAAGGATTTGCAACCAAGTATTAAAAAGTGAAAGTTTGTTTTATGACTGTTAATCTGTCCCATTACTTTTGGTCCCTTAAAAAGTGGGAGGCACATATACAAACTGTTGTAATTCCTACACCGTTCACCTGATTTGGATG
Source organism: Discoglossus pictus (assembly GCA_027410445.1). Taxonomy (NCBI): domain Eukaryota; kingdom Metazoa; phylum Chordata; class Amphibia; order Anura; family Alytidae; genus Discoglossus; species Discoglossus pictus. Next base: position 409,253,020 of record CM050164.1, on the reverse strand, counting down.
TAAATACCCTCAAATTAAAGCTGAAAGTCTGCAGTTAAAGCACGTCTTGTTCGTTTAATTTCAAATCCATTGTGGTGGTGTATAGAGCCAAAAAGATTAGAATTGTGTCGATGTCCCAATATTTATGGACCTGACTGTATATCCCAGAAAGCTGGAGCCAAATGGCTCTCTAGCTCACAGCATTTGTTCACCCCTATAATATATAGTAAATAAATCGTACATCTGTGTTCAAATTTTAATGTAAAAAAAAAAAATTAAAAAAACGGTTGCAGGGACATCCAAATGTGCCCACAAATGCCTCACTCTTCAATCCATAAACCTTTTCAAACATGGCTTAATTTAAGCTTTTGCTTACTGCATTACACAGCCTTTATGCAAAGCCAAGGTTGGATTATACACAAGCTGAGAATCCTATCCACGTACAGCTGTTTCAAGCTTACAGGAGCGGGATCTCAGCTTGTGTTGTGGACCTTTATGAGTAGGTAGTTCACCACAACAATCATTTAATATATGGTAGGCAAAAGAGTGTATATATATATATATATATATATATATATATATATATAGTGAATAATTAGTACATCTGTGTTCACATTTGAATGTCTAAAACAAGTTAAAAAACCTGCCTCCAGCTCAGAGTTCAGAGAAAAACAGTTATTACACTGCATTCTGGGAAGCTGAGCTGGGACGTGCAAATGTGCCTCGCTCTTGAATCCGTAGCCATTATCAAACATGGCTTCCTTTAAGCTTATGCATGCTGTATTACACAGCTTTAATGCAAAGCCAAGGTTGGATTATACAGAAGCTGAGTATACTATCCATGTACAGCTGTTTCAAGCTTACTGGCTATCATCAGCATGGAGCGGGATCTCAGCCTGTGTTGTAGAAATTATGAGTAGGTAGTTCACCCCAACAATCATTTAATATATGGTGGGCAAAAGAGCGATATATATATATATATATATATATATATATATATATATATATATATATATATATATACAGTAAATCTTTGGTGGCTGATAAAAATTCTAGTCCTCCCTAGTCTGCATGGCTCCAAAATTTCAATTACATTTTTTAACCCCTGCTCTTTGATCACGTTATTAGGAGTCAATGATGAGGTATTATTATTCTTAGATTATTATTATTAAAATGTGTCAATATTGTGGAAATCCAATTTAGCCAAATAGTATGCATTAACCAATCACTTTTGTCCAACAAATAGTGGCTAAAATATTTGGTTCACAATCTAATTTGAGAAATACTTAACATGTAGAATTTATTTTTTATTTTTTAATCAATACATGTTTCACATTTTGATCATTTATAGGAAATTTGATTTTGAAACTCATCATTACCTGAGAATAGACAATAAATGTAATAATTGTAAATAATAATAATTGAGGACATTTTAATGTAGAGATTGAATTATTCAAATACCTTCTGTTCTACTCCTAATCATATTTTTGATGTATATAATAGAATAATACCAATGTATTTATAAATAAAACATACTTTTCCATAGATTTTTTTTCCATTGAGCATTCATGTATATCAGTATTTCAAAGAGAGGAAAGGGTTATTAACATAACTTTGCATATGTATTGTATGTGCTATAAAATAATTTACTAATGGTATAGACCATACACCATTGCTAGAGATGTACAAAACATATCTTTGCACAGTTCTTGGTTGGCTCCATCAAATTAAACTGTTGTCTGACCAAGGAAGGGTGGTTTTGTGGCAGAATAAATGTTATATATTCTACTTTTGCTGCCACTTATTTTAAAAGATGGAGCTATATATTCTAAAGATATCAGATCTTAAAGCATATTCCCCAAAGATTAACATTTGAGCGGTAAGATTCTCTCAGAGTTCCCCAACATTTTACCACTTAGTAAGTGTGGTCTATTCTCTTTTAAACGTATGGCACAAAATTTAGTAGATTCATGCCCCCTTAATATAAAACCAACCAAAATATAGGACACGGAAATGTCAAATTTCTCCCCATTAGATTATCATTGAAGATAAAGTGTGCATTTATTTGATGACACTGTTACATTGAGTACTGTATCTTTTACTACTTTTATGCTTTGGTTCAGGGCATATAAATTAAATAGAATTGTTTTCTCTTGAATCATTTCCAACATATTATCATGCTCTGCAGAGTCTGTCCTTGGGAACTGGACTTGCATACGTCTTCAGTCTTCAGACATGCAATATGACTGAAGGGCAAAACACTGAAGTATGGCAGGTGTCTCTTGCACCTGGTAGACTAGAAACTGGAAGGGTCAAAGGATACAGAAGAAGCTCTAAGGCAAATCATTCACAATATGATTTAGTAACCAGCACCACTACTTCTAAACTTTTTTTTCTTTGGACAATGAAAACACATGCACGTAACATGTTTGACTATTTTATGAATTTAATGCAGGAATGTCAAAAATACATCACTCTAATGGACCATATAGAAATGTTAGGAATATCTCCAAAAAATATATTAGCTATCACTTTATTGATGAGATAATTTTAGACCCCAATTACATTATTGATGAGGGCACCATATTATGAAATGAAGTGATCTATTAAATAGCATTGCTCATAGAGTAATACAACAAATTCTCATGGATATCTAACCTATCAACAACAGCTCATCTTCATTTTCATTTTCTGATGTCATTAATCTTGACATCAACCTTGATGACCAATGATATCAGCTGTGACATGACTGCATAATCGTATGACATCACTAATCAGTAATAAAGTATCGGTATGGAAACTCTTGCATATCTGTTTCATGTTGTGCTGAAACTGAATGTAAAGAAAATAGGCTAACACTTAATCACACACACCCTACACACACTGTACTACATAATGGGGGGTTAATATGGATTACTCATGGGCATAACATAACCACTTCATTGTGAGTTTTAGACTACCAAAAATGTTCTAATATCATTCTAATGTATCTTCAGTGATACCAAAACCGTGACCTTTTCTGCTTCCTTTTATTATTGCCCTTGTCTTCCATATTTTCCACCTAATCTCTCCCCTACATCACTGATTACTTATTATTATCAATCCTTTCAATCATATCTCAAATAGTGAGACCTAAATACTCCTTTCTATGTGTGATGTCCTGAATGACGATGGAAGAAATTCCTGTAAAGATTTAAGAGGGCTGATAAGGTTATGTGTTGGTTCTAGGTAACTGTATCAGTGTTTTCTTGCATTTGAACAGACTTGAGGTAGCAAAGACATCATACGCTAACAGAATTACTTCCAAGGAGTGGGCTGTGTGAGGTGGGGTCATGTGGACCCAATTATTAGCCTATTTTTTGGAGTTTTGGAAGTATTTTGGAACATAATGGAATCTCTATCCGAGGGCAAGACCTGGAAGGCTCCATAATGGTCTCATTCATTGTGTCCAGACTACAGTTATTGAACCTGATTGAGATATGATGCCATTTGGGGGCTTCATATGTGTACTCCACATGTCTGAGCATGCCCAATCTTTCAAAGTTATATAGTTTGGAAAGTAAAAGTATGGGAAGTATTCTTAGTCTTCTACTATATTGGATGAATATATACAGAGGTGGAAACGTCCCGGTTGATTCAGAGCCTGGGATCCTAGAATTGGTACGGCTGGCTCTTTAATATTTTTCCAAAGTATAATGCATCTCTATAAAGGGCTTTCTTCCAGAAAACAGCCTGTCTGACTCCTAAGAAAATCTCATGGCTCTTAAATTTTAGATACTTTAATTCACCTGCATTCATTTTGTAAGCAGCATTCAAATAAAACATTGGAAAATATATGTCAATTTAAACATGACAGCGTTGAAAGCCAATCTCTATTCGTCATGTCTTTTGTATGGATGATTTATATGAATATAAAAAAATCTATTTCACTCTTAAGTGTCATATATCTAAACTTTACCCAAGTCTATAAAAACCAAATAGTAGCATTATTATAATAATATTTTAACAAACCTATAAAGTTGTATGCCAAGTTTACAAAAATGTAAAAGCAGTTTTTTTTTTGTCTCTTTTTATAAATGTTTAAAGATCGAAACATATCCAAATCTTGAGTTATACTATTAATTTTCATGTTGCATACATGGTAATAAAGTGGGGGATTTACTAAGCAATTTCACACCAGAGTTGAGGTGAGAAGAGCTGAGAATAACCTGAGAAGGGCTGTTTTACCTCATAGGAAATAGTATGTAGTAAATCAGGAGATAACGTGAGATGCTTAGTAAATTCCTACCATTTTATGTGTACTATATAGTAGAGATCACTTAAAGAGATAATTCCTTACATTTAGATGCATGTCCAAGTATTCTTCCGTGACTGGTTCAAAGTAAAATAACTTATGTTTTCTTTTAATTCCCCTGTTGCTTTCACATGGGTGGGGTGCCGCACAATAATCAGGAGCCTTAAGCTTGTCTCCAGAGAACAGACTCCTAATCTTGGCATTGTACCACCTAGATATTATCTGATAATGCAGCTTCATAGAACACGGCATGTTTTTCTTATACACATCAATGACTGCATGTTATTGGCTTTTTCATGGATTGTGGTTTGAATTTGTACAGCAGAAAGATATGTGGTATTAAAGGGCCACTGTAATCCAAAAATGTCTAGCATACATTTAAAGGATCACTTTTTTAAATATTGTAAAAAGCTTTTTTTGTGTGAGAAATAATTCATTTATAGTGTAGAAAAACTACAATAAATATTGACAGTGTGGGATTATTTCCCTTCCTCTATGCTAATAGATTGATGGAAAAAGAGGGGCAGTGGGTCTGAAATGCAACATGTGCTTTTGTTCTTTAAACTAAACTAAATTCTTAGGATCTCTGTGAGAGGCGGATCATTTACATAAAGCATTTTATTTTATTAAAATCTAAAAATCTCTCTAATAATCTCTCTAATGATTATGTTGACGCCTACAAAGGCACCTGATATCCGCCAATCAACATGTAGCATTTGGGAACCAATTTTAACTATTTACTAACCTGCTCTGCCAATAGGAGAGCACTGATGTCAGCCCCAAAGTCACTGCTGGGATGTGACCCGCCTGGCTGCTTCCTGCTGCAATCTGTGTGTGTGTGAGACCTGCAGCATTTAGTAATAAGTAAAGTTGCATCCAAATTGAGACAGTTTGGACCGTAGGAGTCTTTCTCTGAAACAGCAGGAAGATGAAGCAGAGGAAGCTGCCAGAGAATTGCCCTTACAGCCACACTTCTTGTACTGAGCATGCCAGAAGCCACTGAGGTGGAGACTGATACAATGTATTAACCATGCTTCTGATTCGGCACAGCTAATTATGAATTTTATGCTAATTTATCTGGGATTTTCTAGGGTCGTAAATCACAAGAAATTTTGCTAATTGATGTTTATTTTGGGATATTTTCATGCAGAATAAAATGCTTTTATACACTACTAATTCTCCTCTATCAGATGCATTCATAATTCAGGAAACTTAGATATGCCTTTAATATAGTTTTTTCCCAAGGGGGGTATTTTTTGTAATGTATAAAACAAAAAGTGTTGGACTGTAGTGGCCCTTTAACAAAGTAATGGCATATGTGAAAATGTGCTTATGTCTAAGTAGATACATGAGAATGTCACTCATGTATTTTGTACCTTTTATTGATAATGCCATGGTATAAAAGCCTTAACATGTATGGAAACCAAGGTATAGAAAGAAATAATATAGAAACCCCGGAATATGATATCATCAGAAAATCCTTTTTTAAATCAGGATGTAACAAACTAATAACATTAGCAGATATGCAAGACAGGAACATATACAATTTTCTCTAAAAATATTTATGATTGTATCATAGGGGAATCCATATTAGACAGCTAGTCTGTCTGTAACCTGAAGAGGAGGGTTATCCTGTGTGGGTTTATTCTCCAACTGAATTTTATTGTCAAGTGTGCTCTTTGGAGAGGATGTTTAAACAAAATGTTGTACAGGTCTTACCTGAATCCACGCTACTTCCCACTCCTCCCAGGCTTCTAATCCTTTTATAAACAAAGACAAAACGTCCATCATCATTAAAGCAGAACTGAATACAATAGTTAACCATTAAATTCTGTAATTATTTATTTTAAACTATGTAAACTTTTTGCATATTATCAAGTTCTTCTAAAGAGCATACTATGAATATTACACATCAGTGGTCTGTAGGAAGTAGATTTGCAACCTTACAGTGAGCTCAAAACCGGCTGATGGTATAAACTCTGCACATAGTGTTAGGTTTGCTGGGTGTATATATATATATAATTCAGTTTAGTTTAAAAGGTCCACTTTGGTTCCATATTTATATGGTATTTTCAATATCCAATCTGCATAATGGGCAAAACAATTATAGCTAAAATAAATAAATATGTTTTCTAAGAAGTATGTGTCCTTGTAAACTAATGTAATTTTCGTTGGTTCTATTAAAATCCCTGGCGTTTTAGCTTCCACTTTTCCACTGTAGCAGAAAGAAGCTTTCTTTGCATTCAGTATCTCCTCCTTCCTAAACATGTTTATTAGCACAAATCAATATGGTAGACTGGAATTGAACCCAGGTGGCAGTGGTGAAAGCACCGAATCCTAACCACTGGACCACAAGGGAACCCTTATAATCACATATATAGTTGTGAGCATGCGAGCCGTTGCTAACGCTTGCGGGCTCGCAAAGCGAGGGCCGCAGTTGCTGACAAGGAGCACCAAAGGCGCTCCTTGCCAGCAACTGCGGACCTCTCAACATTTACGTACTTACGAAAGGAAAATACGAGACAAGTTACGACCCATTACGACCTCGCAAAAATCGGCCGAAAAAACGCGTAAATCAAAACATGAAAAACACAATAAATACACACAACAAATACATAAAAAGCTTACCTACAGGAAGAGGGGGCACTCAGCACCTCAAAAACTGAAGTTACGCCTCAATTTAACTTTAAATAAAAGAGTTTAGACACTCAAAAATCCTCTAAGCAAGAAAAAAAATGGCCGCCGAAAAAAACGAAAACGAGGCTACAGCAGTCTAAAGACGCAAAACACCACCAAACACCTACGGATTTCCCAAAAAAGACGTACGAGATTCGAAAACAAGGACGCAACCCGTGCGACCCCAATAACATTACAAACACAATAAATACACACAACAAACACATAAAAAGCTTACCCACAGCAAGGTGGTGCACCGAGGACCTCTGCAAGTGAACTTACACCTCCATTTAACTCCAAATTTCAGAGTTTAGACACCCGAAAATCACATAAGCGAGAGAAAACGAAAACGAAGCTAAAGCACCCTTAACACGCAAAACACCACCAAACAGCTTTGAATACTCCAAAACGAAGGACGCTAAATCAGCCACAGCCGCATACCACACATTAGCCACCATTTTAGAACAATAACTTATAGAATGTGAAAGTACACAGATTTGCCTCGCGCGCACGCACACTATTAAACTCCACACATTCATCACGCTTACACAGCAGCTCCACAGCACTAATGCTGCAGCAACATCAAAACAGATCGTCAGCTCTTCAACACAATGCTTCCTGCATATATTACTTCAAAATAAGTATATTCATTTATTAATGTATTATTTATTTGATTACCAAACAGCATTAGCTCACTTACAATTTTATTGCCGTCATTTTTTGACGGGCAATTCGCTAGTTACATATAATAGGTAATGTATTAGTAGCTGTATTATCATTATCAAGTTTAGTTCTTCAAAGGAGTATATTTTTAATATTGTACAATAGTGGTGTAGTACTTTAAGTTGTAATTTAAAACAGTATTAAACGAATAGACCTTAGAGAGTAAAATAAGGAGAGGGAAGGAGGAAGAGGAAGGTCTTGAGAGGGTGCATACAGCAACAACTCTTTCTTAAAGACATATTTAAGTTTCCTGATAGAGGAGAATCAGTAGTGTATGCAAACATTTTTCTGCATGGAAAAAAATATCAAAATAAACATTATAAAACTTACCCTAAAGTTTGCAAAATCTCTTGTGTTTGCTAGCAGTTGATTTTAAGAGCTAATACCCCTGACAATCCCTACTAAAATTAGCATAACATTCATAATTCAATCACAGGGCAGCTTGTACATTGTTTCAATCTGTGAGTTTGTGCAGCAAAGCATCATGGAATGTGTAGTTTTCTTTTTTCCCTGCAGAAGAAAGCAGGAGGAGCTCAGGCATTGCTCTCTGCACTGTGCTACTGCTGGCTTGAAGGTTAGTATCGGGTGAAAAAAATTACCTGAATGCAGTGTTTCTATTGGTAGGTACCAGACCTATGTAAGCAGCTCTGGGGGTGTGGAAACCAATTTTATTTTAAATAAAATAAATCTGTATGTGTATAGAACGTAATGTGTGTGTCTGGTCTAAGCAGCATGTGATGGATTAGATAAAGGTAAAAACAGGGAAACTTAGATATACCTCTAAAATAACACGAAATGTAGCACAAAACATATACAGAGCAAGTACATAAAGAAGGGCTTACACCTGGTTGTCAGTGTGACGTCCCATAAAGGACAGTAAGTAATTACCTTTAACCTGTGTAACACAAGAACTATACGCCTAGAGCTGCACTTTATTATCTGCTAGAAACTCCTTGGCTAATTCCCTCATATTGCTGGAGTGTTTTCTTCCTGGCCATAATACACCCAGCAATATAAATGTATGTGAAAGTCCTGCGGTTTATCCTGTGGATTTAGACCTGACCTCTCTATGTATTTTTACTGGCATTTATTAATGACTCCTGGGAGTTTCAGTTAAAAGCTTTAATGTGTTTGCTTTTGTTTTAAACTTTTCCATTCTACACTTGAATTCTTTGCATGCCTCAACTGGCGTCTTACCTGCCGATAAGCAAATCTTCCTCTTGCAAGGAGGCCCAGCCTTGTGGGTACTCTTCAATTTCTTGAGAATACATTGTACATTAATTCTTCAGAAAGTAGCCATTCAACCTTGTTCTATATCCTTTCGGTATATTGCTTAATATAATATAAATAACATTTGTTACTTAGAAATAAACTGCAAATATTTGCTAATGTAGCAGGTTGTTATATGTATTTGCAATACAGAAACATGATGCCATACAAGTCTGTTAAAGGGACATAGCATTATTTTTCTTTGGTGTATCAGAAAGAGGGTATTGGATAAGGGGTCAACATTGCTTTCTTCAAATAAATGACTTAGAGCACAAAAACCTATTCAGAAATGTTACTGCATTTGGGGGCTTGTCGTCTGCCAGCCAATGAGAATATAATGTAATGTTTAAGCATACTCTTTTAAATGTTTGAGAAACAGTTGTGTTCAGTTTTCCTTTAATGAATTCCATAATATTGTATAGCATTATAGCAATATTATATGTACCATATGCTTTTTTGAAGTCTTGATAATGGTAACATATTTGTAGTTGCACTTCCATTTAAGTCTTTTGTAATTTTCACATAATTGCGTCAGGCCTTTCAGTAAAACTATCTAGATGTCTTATTTGAGTAAAAAAACATGTCTGCTTTCAGTGAAGCATCATTTTTCCAACAATATTTCAGTCATCCTGATTGACTCACCAGTACACAGAAAGGATATCCTCAAACACAGGCCTGTGTGGGGTTAACCAGGACCAAATTTGCCCCCCCCCCCCCCCCCAATAGAGCATATTATAAAAAAGTGATGACTTTGACTGCTAAGATTGTTACATACAGAATTATTCTGCTTGCTGCTATTTAAGTAACCTAAGCATTTAAGCTTGTTTTTATAAAGAAGATGCAAAAGTAGCTTCTCTACAAGTGAGGTCTCCAGGTAAATTGTGAATAATTAGTAGGTTCTCACTGTATTTAGGGAGTTATTCTATGTTTTATGTTTTGATTATGACCAATCATGGTAGAGAAGGTCACTGGAGTCAACCACCTTCCATTCTCCTTTTCTCAATAAGCCACACCACCTTTGGAAAAAATTGTGCCGCAGATACTTTTATTAAGCAACTGTCAACATGGCAGACACATAACTGGTCACATGACCAAGCACAAGGTTCAGGCGCCAGTGTTTGCTTCCAGGTAAGCCTCCCATTGACCATTTTACCTACTAAGTTGACCGCGTTCAACCCACTAAAGGGCAGCTCTTAAGCCAACTCCTACCACATGTCCCAGATCTCCCCAACTTTGGGTCCTGGCAGCAAGGCACCCACTGCTAATGCTGCTAATAGGACACTTTATTTGCCATGACTTTAAAGGGTAAGGAGAGTGGGAATTTACTCCACATTCATGGCTATTATCTTCTATGTTGTTGAGGTTTGGAGCTTCTGAAGGCAAAGAGGAAACTGAGAAAAGTCCTTAATTCACCTCTCTGCTCCTCCCTCTTTCTCCCTGCTCCCCCTCCCAGCTTAGGTCTTGCCCCCTTCAGTCCATTTTCTTTCTGATGCTAGCAGCTAAAAAGCTAAAAAGCCAATGTGGATTTTAAGTTGGTGTGGCCAGTTTAGCTGTAATTGCATGAATATGTGCAATAATACATGTATGTTTATTGTCTACAAGTCTAAAGTAGGCCAGAAAATCTGCTTCTATCTCAGAATTCCAGAAAGTGCAAAGTTTCTACTGCTGTTTAGGAAATCCAGACAGGGACATGAAACACTGTGGGCCTTATTCAATTTTACGCAGTTTACGTTGTACAGGCCATAAGTCTGTGGGCTTGAAATCTGCAACAATTACAGAGCGATTCAATTGAAGAAGCCCACAATGTACGGACCGAAGGCATAAACAGTAAAACCTGCAATCATAAGTCGTATTTCAGAGCATGATCGTGGTCAATTAAGCAAGGCCGTAACTACCGATTTAGAAACGGCCAATAGTAGTAAACGTAGTAAAACATGGAGGTTACACGTCAATCAATTAGCGTTTAGAGGTTCGATATGCAATTGGTCTCGCAATTCGTCAATGTACAAAATCTTAGAAATTAATGGCGATTACTGTTTTAGTCCATGTGGGTGGCCTGATGGATTAACTCATTGATTCCCGAGATTGATATGACACCAAAATGAAACATATATTTTTTTTATTTTTTATTGAAGATTTGCGAGTTTGAGACTGTTGTACAAATAAATCCTAATGTCTTTCATCCCTTTCCCCATCATTTACAGTGCAGTATTGATTTTTTATTTGCATTTACAGTGCTACGATCAGGTGTTTAACCCCCTTGCAAGTCCTGTCTGGTACTCGTAGGTACTCGTAGAAAACAGTTGGAATTAAGGAATTGTAGCATTTGAATAGTGATTTGCGATTTTAGCGATTGTAACTTTTGCGGGCTTGAAAGATCCAAGGCTTAGATGGGTTGTAAATTACGATTTCGACAACCAAAGGGATTTTCAGCCTGTAACCGTAGATCATTTGCAGCTCCCTAAAAGACGCCAATTGAATAGCAAATTAGTTTAAGAGCTACATTGCAGACTCCCTTAAACAGCAATAGCTCAATTGACTAGGGGCCTGTGTCTTCAATCTTAGATCAAAATACATTTTTACAGGCCTCTAAACATATTTATCTGTTATTAGAACACCACTTGTAAGCATAATACATGTTGGATGAGATTGCTAACACACCAACATACAGCACTGTTTCGTCCTTGTGGGACTCATCAGGTAATGATTGTTAGCTCATGTGATCAATCATATTATAAGACTACCTGTCAGAAGTATATATGTAATCCTTTCATAATAGATTCTTTTTTTTTAAAAGAGATGAGGCAAAACAAAAAGTATTTGAATATAATATTGACTTCCCATTATCTCTTGGTAGTTCTTGGTATTGCAATTAAGTTGTTTCCATTTAAAAAAAATAATAATAATTTAAAATATATTTCACTTAGTATAAACACTACAACACCTGAACAAATTGCCCATGTTTCCATTTTGTCGTTCTTATCTTTGTTTTGTGAGAGGCATTTTTTGAAGAAGGCAGGAGGGATTACAGCTAAGCAAATGGTTATAAATCATACATAAGTGGCCTTGACTTGTTATTGCTGGTCTGAGGTTTTAGATAAATTAATTTTTGGGGGCTTTGTTTAATTTTGGTTCAGTAGTGACTGTCGTATTCTGAGATCTTGTTTCAAGTAACTTGCAGTTGTGGAGTCTGTGAAGGGTAAACAGCCTTGTATAGGGTCATAAGTATGATCCAGTAATGTTATTATTCATGGCTTGTAATAACAGAGGTTACCTTGAAAATAAATGTATGGTTGCATGTCTCATATATATATATATATATATATATATATATATATATATATATATATATATATATATATATATATATACATATATATATATATATATATATATATATATATATATATACATATATATAACACACAAACAAATTCTATAGAGCTATACAGGGGTTAAGTACATGTCAAAAACAAAATTAAGCAATTGAAGAAGAATGGAAGGCCCTGTTTTTGAGTTTGAAATCAAATGCACAGTGCTTGTTTCCAAAGTACCTTACACTATTGAAAAATTGCAAAATTACAATTTAATATATATATATATACAGCAGACTCTCAGTTAACCAGAACTCAAGCAACCAGAACTCTCAAGCAACCAGAAAAAATGTAATACTGTACTTTTAAATAAAAAAGTAAATTTACAGGGCTCAACAAATGCCAGGAGCCAGGTTGTCATGCCACAAAATGCTTACAGGCACCTAGATTTCATCCATTGTACATCTCTGCAATCCTGTGTTAACTGAAAGCAGACTGGCATGAGTGACTGAGCCAGGAAAGTGTTGGTGTTACATTCACCCCTGCACCTTCCAGTCGAACGTACCTGTGTGTAAGTGAGGAGTGAAAGCTGCTGCTGCTAGAGCAGCCCTCACTGACAAATATGCTTAGTAGATTATCCTATGTGCAGCTACTATAGACCTCTAGTAATCAAGCAACCAGAAACTACATTTATCCAGCATCTACCAATCCCCATGGTGTCCGATAACTGAGAGTCTACTGTGTGTGTATATATATATATATATATATATATATATATATATATATATATATATATATATAATAGGAAAAATTGAGTCTGAGCATGCACAGTCCTTCATGTGGCTTTACATGATTGAACACAACAGATTCAGTGCCCCATGGGCAATTAGTAATTTTTGGTGTTGATCTACCATTAGTAGATAGATATAATATTGTCCTTACTTGATAAATGATAATTGGCAGGTAAACACACAATTTAAATATAAGATTACTATAGAAAAATGCATTTTTACATTCAGATAAAGCCGACTCTCTGTGAACCTATGAACCTCAGCACTTCAGGCATATGTCTCTGGTTGTGCTTATCTATAAGGTTTTCTTGGCAAATACTGCCAGTTGCTAATCCGGAGGACCACAATTTGTCTGACCACTTTGATATGACCTGCCCATCTTGGGTGACCCTTCACTGAGATAAACAAGCCCCTTCACCACGACAAGGTATCGATCCAGACAAAGTAATTTTATATATATTATATTACATAGTAATTGAGGTTGAAAAAATACTTTTAGTCATTAAGTTCAACCTTTTTAGATCCCCTCTAATGCTTGTAATATGTGGATTAATTGTTAATTGATATATATATTATATTTCAAACTTCTGCTATGTCACTAAATAGAACGAATACAGAGGCCAATTTGTTTTGGCTGATTTTGAAATCACAAGAACACATTAAACATTAAAGACTGACAGAGTAATCCATTTGTTCTGGTGTTAATATAATCCAGCAACAGGCTGTATAATCTGAGACCTTTACACTAACCATTAAACATGCACATGCAGTTCAGGTATCTATTTGGCCTGCAGTGACGCCCCTTCTCACTGTCCAGGATACTTGTGTTTTCTTACATTCCAGGGCCATCTTATTTATGCATTAACTCCTCACAGCTGTCATCATGTAAAGCTCCTGAAGCTGCGAAGAATGTTAAGACAAAAAGAGTGTGTCCTCAAACTTTCCTTATCCTCAGGCACTCTTAAGTCAGTCAAGTATATAATGTCCAAGTTTTACTCTGTTTCTTATCCCATTCTTATTTTTTAATATTATATTGGACGATTATGTTTTCTTTTGCTCAAAAATTTAGTTCAACTTTAAATTACAATATTTTTAAAATATTACTCCTGCATTTTGTTTTATTAAGACTTTTAATACCCTATTTTTATGATTAGTTTCACTGATAATGCAGTGACGGCGCATACTGCCTATCACTGCTTTTGTGGTCCCGCTTCACTGTATTCACTAAAATAATTATAATTTAATGGTGACCTAAGAGCATGCCCACAGAGACGAGGGTAAGTACAATTAGGTATTATTTGTTGGTTTTAGAGAGATATAAGAGGAACATCCCCTTCTGGGTTGTTACCTTGTCATGGTGAATGAGCTTGTGTACCTCAATTAAGCTGTAGGGTTACCCAAGATGGGCAGATCGTAGCAGAGAGGCCAGACAAATTACAGTCCACGGGAGAATGAATTGGCAACCCACTCCATTGTCTGTTGCCAAAAATAAAACATAATGATAAGCACAACAAGAAACACAGACACATGTGTCTTGGTCCTGCGGTCCATATGGTCACAGAGAGTCTGACACTACTGAAGGACTGAACAACAACAGGAACATGCTGTCATACTCAAGAGAACAGGCTGAGGTATTATTCAATGACCTAGGGCAGATATAGGCAGTCTGCTGCCCCTAAAAAGGATCTACTCTAGGCCTGTGCCTTGTGGCCTAAGTAGAAATACACTACAGACATCTAGAGTGCTGCTTGTTGTCCTAGAGCTGGAGGAGGAGGGTGATTTTATTATCAGTTACGGTACCGTTTAAATGCGAATATTAAAGGACCACTTCAGTTCAAGAAAAAATACACTTTTTGTCAAGTAAGTACCAAGCTAACAATGATATCAGCTGTAAGAATTTGTCCTTTCTGTGCAAAGGTGAGTCAGTCAGGATGAGTAAAGAAGTCATAGTCTCCTCTGTAAGCAGCAGGGATATCCTTAAATCCAGGCCTTTGTGTGGCCCTCCAGGACTGAACTTGCCCACCCCTGCGATAAATACATCACTTCAGTGATCGTTTAAGCTTTTCAGTACGTCTTTTTCATGCCATAAATCCTTCAGCAACATTTTAAACCTATTATTTTTAACATTGAGATCTATGTCCACTTACATTGCTAAGTAAATACATATAAATAAAAAAAAAAAATATATATATATATATATATATATATATATATATATATATATATTATATCTGTGTTTATCTAATTATCTAATCCTAATTTGCGGATTACCCAAGTCCTTATGGGTTCCTGGCAGTTCTTTATCAGATGTAACTGCTATAAACATTGCTATAAAATCCAGTATGCAAGAAATGACTCCTTGTCCCTGCTGCTATAACCGGCATACCGAAAATGAATAGCTATGTGAACAGCAATTTAATCGGATCACTTACATAAAAAAAACAGGGGGACACAACCCCTTTATGGCAGTATCAGCTGTAGTAACTCTGGGGTCACCATGGTGATTTTTCCCATAATTATAAAAAATATTACTTCAGCATGATTTGGACCACATTACTGTAATGATCCCCTAAAAGCATGTTTTGAATTTTTGAAATATGTGTATTTTTCACTGAGAAATCAAATCAAATATGTGTTTAAATCTGTAATAGACTGCCCACTTGCTTTTGCATTACTGCTGCCAAACAGGTTGCAGGGTTGTGTGTCCCATTCAAATCAATGGTAAGACTGCTTACATTGCCAGTTTGAAGGGAACAAACCTTATGGCAGAAAATTCAGGTTTCTGCTCTCTTGCTTCTCTGGAATTTGAACAATGCAGAGCTGTGCACTGCTCATTGTGGTGCTGTGCATGTAGAGATCAAAAGAAAAAAATATTAACTCTTAACACACACATCTGGTCAGTGCACTCCTAAATCCAGGATAAAAATTGCTATCAATCACTGTCTTCCCTATAGACAATAGCCACACCCCAGCTGTTTGGCTATGTGTTATAACTCATGCAACAGCCAGTAGGCACTATATCTTTTGTATGTAAACCGAGGCTAACATTTTAGATTTTTTTACCTGCTATTAGTGTAATTAAAAATAGATAATTTTAAAGGTATATAAATAAATTTCCTGTGTCACAAATGTTTGATAAGAAACACACAGTGATTATCAGAAAAATATGTGTTATATAGAAAAGTTCAGCGTGCTTACAACGTTATAGGCAGGAAAGTAAAATCCATCTTTACACACCCACAGAAAGCTTACATAATTAAGTACAGGCAGGCAGATACAGAGTGTGACCTTTCAAAGGAAATACTTGCTGCAGGATGGAATCACATGGTTGGGTGGGGTCTGAGCTCACAGTTGAATCAGAGCACAAGATAGAGAGAGAGAGAGACTACATATCTCAGGCTGCTTTGCAACACAGGATCCCCAGATTTTGATACAAATGTATCAGCTAACCTCTGCTTTCTCCTGATTGGCTAAAACAAATTATGAATTTTCTGCTAATCTTAGCAGGGATTTTCAAGGGTGTCAACTAACAAAAGCCTCAGCTTGCAAACTGAAACGATTTAGCAAACAGCAGGGTGAGTTTGTAAATATTTATTTTGTTATTTTTTCATGCAAAAAATGTTTGCATACACTACTGATTCTCCACTGTCAGATACTTTCATAATCCAGGAAACTTAGATATACATTTAACATATAATTTTGTGCTCTTTCACACTACAAAGTGTTGAATGGCCCTTTAAATTAGTATACATTGGACAACATAGTAATCACAAATGGAGCACAAGAATATTTAAACACATCAACTAAAAGAAATTTCAAAATATTGCTCAGTCTCTTTTGGGTTAAGAAGTCGTAATATATATATATATATATATATATATATATATATATATATATATATATATATATATATATATATATACATGGCCAGTTCCTTCTCCAGTGAACAGCAATTTGTCTGACCTCTCTGCTATGACCTGCCCATCTTGGGTGAGCCTACATGGTATAGCTCACAACTTCATTGAACTACACAAGCCCTTCCAACACGACAAGTAGTGATCCAGAAGGGGGACTTTCAAATAACACCATGTAAATCCCAGTCTTCGTTCAGACCATTTGGTGTTAATCTACGTAAAGGATCACTGTAGTTAAAAATATAAAATAGTCCCTTTTGAAGAACTATACTTGAACATAAGCAAATTGTTTTTAGAATGTAATCATAATAATAATGTTGCAACCTCCAATGTATTACCTTTTTTATATAAAATGATTATGCTGTGGAATCTACCATTTTATTCTTGTGATCAGTTTCCTGAATACACAGAACGATTTTATCTGCACAATGGAAATATGTCACATACGACGTCCAGTGCTCTCGTTAAAGGGAAATACAAAAAATATTTTTAGCTTTTTGCATCAGAAAGTTTCACAGTGTGTTATAATTTTTCACATAATAAAATGGATTTAAAAGTGTATCTATTCTTAGGGGCTTGTCCTCTGCCAGCCAATGAAATCTACAGACTAAAGTATGCTCTCTAAGTTTAAACTTGTGCTCTTTTAAATACTTGCAAAAACAAACAAACAGTTGTATTCCATGTTCCTTTAAAGTATTTTTCTACAGGTATCTTTTGAATCAATATTTACTGTATACAATATAAGTCTAATAATTAATTTATTAAACCTCTGTCTAATAATGTTACAAGTTATAAGGTTTATGGTTTCATATTGCATTGAATTTTTATGAACAAAATCTTTTTAATAAAGCGAGGGGCTTGACACTATCAGCACTAATTTCTGTAACACTTAAAGCTTTATGGAAGGTTCCCTCTTAATAACTTTCTTTATTCTGACACATGCTGCTTTTATCTAAAACACACATTACACTGATTCATTCTATACACACACAGACTTTTTTTTATTTAATTTTTTTATTGCCTTCCACGCCCCCAGAGGAGCCTACTTAGGCACCTGGTACCTACCAATAGAAAAAACTGCATCCAAGTACGTTTTTTAAGTCTCTAATTTCCAGTCAATAGCAGCACACTACAGATATTCCGAGATCCAGAGAAGGAGGTGTGTGGTGGGAACAAAAGGCTACAAATCCCATGATGCTTTGCTGCAGACACTGAATCCCCATACACTGCTACAATATTACAGCTGCCTCTGATTGGCCAGAACAAATTATTTATTTTATGCTGATTTAGCTTGGTTTTTCAGGGAAGTTCAACAGCCAGAAAAACGATGGAATATTGTAATCTTTAGGGTTTATTAATGTTTATTTGGGGATTTTTTCATGCACAAATGTTTTTATACACTACTGATTCTCCCCTATCAGATGCAGTCCTAATCCATTAACTTCAATATACCTTTAAAACCTGTTTGTTTAAATGCATGATAGAAAATATATATCTTTTTAAAGCCTTTTTAAGAACTAGGAATGTAAAAAAGCAAGACAGGAGATAATTGTCTATTTATTTCGAAAAAAAATGTTCTATTGGACAATTCAGTATTGAGAATGGATAGGTTAATGGGGCCAGCTGGGATAGATCCAAGGACAATGAAAGAGCTTAGTGCAATGCTTGCACAGTCATTAGCAGAACTATGTAACAAGGTACTATTGGCACAGTACGACTGGAGAGCTACAAACCTAGTGGCCACTTCTGCGCAAGAAAAGTAATAGAAAAGAGTCAGGTATCCACAGGTCAATGAGCTTGGCGTCACTTGTGGGGATTTAAATGGGAATTCTGCTGTAAGGTAAATGGTTTAATATTGAAATGTTGAAGCTTGCCAGATTGTAGAGTGCATAGAGTTTGATTCATGGTTGGAAAGGGAATGGGTCACTACACTGCTAAGTTGTATAGACATTAGTTCAAGCTCCAGTGTTTTAAAAATGCTTTGAATAACTAAATTGCATAATGCTAAATGTTTTAGAAAGATAAATAATAACAAAGAGCCCTATTCAATTAGAAGCACCCGTAATTTTGGCTGCGGGTGTTTATTTTCTCTAAATGTTTAGATGTATTCTATGGACTCAAGCCCGCAATTTACCTCCTTAAGCCTAAACTCATTAAGTCAGTTGTTTTAAGTTGGCTTTAATGGGACATGATCATATGATCTGACAATATTTAAGCAAGCCTGTAATTTACTTCTTAGACACAGACAATAATAAATGAGACATGAAACATGAAAGTTAGATGTAATCTGCAATCGGAGGCTACAAATTAATTAGTGCCAATAAGTAATATTTGCCAAGCACGCTATCAAGCAATCTAGCACTCTATAAACTGCATTAGATCATCTGTTTTAGTCCATGTGGGTTCCATGATATGTATTAACACCTTTAGC
Organism: Discoglossus pictus; assembly: GCA_027410445.1. Lineage (NCBI taxonomy): Eukaryota > Metazoa > Chordata > Amphibia > Anura > Alytidae > Discoglossus > Discoglossus pictus. The sequence continues at coordinate 409,233,629 of CM050164.1, read as the reverse complement.
CCCGGGCTCGATATGACAAATATTTTTTAATTGCATATTTGTGAGTTTGAGACTGACTGTTGTGCAATTAATTCAAATGGCTTTCCATGCCTGTACATGCTTTTAAATTACAGTAGAGTGTGTTTAATTGCTGTTACAGCTCTAATAAGTGTTTGAAAAATTATTTGCGAGTACTTCTAAACATAAACAGAAAAGTGATACTTTTTTCACTTGCAGGTTAGACTTTATTTGCGGGCTAGAGCTGCGGGTCTAATAGAAGAACTTTAATTAATTAGCGCTAGTAATATTAAAGCTAAGATAAAACCAATATAATAATTGGCCCATAGTAATCAGATTGCAGGTAACTTGGAATAGAATTGCTAGTACCTAATAGAATATGTGGCAATATTAAGAGTGATTTTAAGTATGTATAAATTTACAAATTGGGCAATAAAATAGGGCCAAAAGTATTTACATTTTAACTGTGCAATTATTCTGTACCGTGTGGCTCCATTTTATTTTGTCGGATAATTCTGTCCTTGTAGACAAATAATTTTATCATGTTTTTAAGAGCATGTTTTTAACAATACAAAATTATATTAAATAACTGCCCAGAAGCATGACAAAATATGTATATATTGTTATTGTACAAGCTTTGTAAATGTATCACTTATTTTATTTCCAAATCTCTGGAGATATTGAGATGTGATAAGTGTTTAACAGATAACAGAATAAGAATATATACTGTACTGCACTTCAAATCATTTTTAAGGAAGAATATAGTTATATTTTAGTAGTTCTAAGGAAGAATAAACAGTATTAAATTAAAAATATATTTTGCAGATCACATGAGTTATAAGGAAATAGATGAGGGGATTAAAAAAATATAAAAGATAAATGGGTTGTTTAAGTTGCCCCAGCATCCCTCACCTGCTTTGTTAGTTGGTGGGGATCCCAACAATAGAGTAAATGGGCTAGGAAGAATTAGGATGGCCCTAGATCAGGGGTCACCAAACTCGGTCCTGGAGGGCCGCACCTAGGCCTGGATTTAAGGATTTCCTTTCTGTGCACAGGTGAGTCAATCAGGATGACTGAAGAAGCAATAGTCAAACCTGTTTGCAGCAAGGATATTCACAAATCCAGGCCTGGGTGCGGCCCTCAAGGACCGAGTTTGGTGATCTCTGCCCTAGATCATTAGTGGCATTATTATTAATTATTTCTCCAACCCATCTTGACAAACAATGTGACCCTCCCATTTTATTTATTAGGTGGGCTATGCAGAGGGGTCTGAAACCAATTGCTGCAATGAAGAAGGTATTAATGGTGAACAAATACACACTGATATTCAGTGGGTGTTGGATGGATAATCTTTATACACTTCCCCAATTCCTATTTCTTTTGGGTTGGGGCAATAACTCAAGTAGGGTTCCTCTGGTCCTCTCAGTGTTAAATGGAGGGATCATAGGGCCCCCCTTCCCACCACCACCTGGTTGTTTGGTTTGGAGACCAAAGAATATATGAGCTTCCTCTGATTGGCTAGTATCAACCAATTAGTTTGTTTACATTTTTAGCAGCCCTTACTACTTGGGCTATGGGGTGAGGATTGGGGATCCTATTCTAGTGGAAAATAAACAAGAGAAAACCTTTTGTAGGTTCACTAGAGTGTCCCTTTTAACTAGCAATTGTGTAGGTTAAATGAGATGTGTATCTAATTGTGAAGATCTTAATGCTCGTTCTATTAGTCATTTTTTGTAGAATTACAGTAATGTTCTACAGTGTTATTTAGACTATAGCAGATAATTTACAGATAATTTAGACTTTGTCTTTTCCAGAGGTTTATTCATGGTCATACGGATAAGTTTACTGGTATCTGTTTATTTAATATACCAATCTGGAAAAACCATAAACGTTTGGAAAAAGCACCATATATTTAAGATTTTTAAGCTCAAAGACAGGGCCCTCCATTTGTTGTTATGTGTTAATATTGTATTTTCCTTTGTACTTAACCCCTGTATAATGTTACAGAATATGTTGGCGTATTACAACTAAAGGATAATAAAAAAAATAACATACTTATGAATGCAAATGCATTTATTTATCACTCAATGTGTTAATGCATGGACCACATTAGTTAACTGATATGTAATATTATTACATATAATCATCTTCTGGTACCAGTAAGGGATTGAAGTGGTCTCTTGGCACTGAAAGAAATGCAGACATGAGATGTATAGTGTTTTTCTGGACCTTGCAATACTGATACCCTAAAAAATATGTAGACAATTACGATTTCCAATTACCCCAAATACATTTGTAAAAATGAATTCAAATTCCACAATCCCTATTATTGTATTTGACATGCACAAATAACTTAGAATTCTAATTTACAAAGAGATCAAGCATGGCCCAGGTGGTATTTTAAACCATAATAATTCGACCCAGGCAGCATGTTGGAGGAAAAACAGGTAAACACAATGATGTAATAATCATAATAATAATCAATAAACAATAAATAAACAATGGAGGGGAGGAGACCCTAAGCCAAACCACCGTAGGATTGGGACTCACCCACTTCACCCTCCCTCATTATCTGCCGCTGTGACAATATATAATGGATTTTTGTTAATATATATCATTAAGCAATAAACCTCAAAAGGTATATTGGCAGTTGGAGCAATACTCAGCCCTCTTGCCCTTTAAGATGCACATAGCTATGTGAAAGAAGGGACTTAGCACCTTTAACTCTAGAGAGGAACTTGCAGACCCTTATAAACCGCTGGATAGCAATATATTTTGTTGCTGTATCAATCCATGCCTTCTACTATAACAGTGCCGCCAGATAGCGTGACATAAGGGGCAATAAGTGGGGCAATAGCCGTGCTGTGCTATACAAGGAGAGTCTAACCCACACATTTACTTTGCCAGGAGATTTGTAATTAAAATACACAATATAGGACACATTTCTGTACATTGGGAGTTAATACCGATTACCTTAAGCAGCTTTTTATTGTATATGCCGTACTTTTGATTTTATGATTTGCCAAGATTATGTATATACCTTTTTCCCTTCCTTTTTAATCAATAACAATAAAGGTTAAGTTTTATATTGACAGTCCTAGTTTATTGTCTCTGAATAAAAGTCTACTTTAATCCTTGAGTGGTTCCCCTCCACTAATTCCTTTCCTCACTAAGGGCCTCATTCAATTGCTACATTTTAGAGATCCGGGCTCGCAAATGGAGGTCGCAAGCTATTTTGCTATTTAATTGCCTTCCGCGTGCTCCGATTGAGTTACGTCCTACAAGCTACGATTCCTACTGATTTGTTCAATCGCAGCTTACTTCCCTCAAAGCCTTTGATCTTTCAAGGCCGCAAGAATTGCTATTCAATTGCTCCGATTTAACCTTCCGTCAAGCCCGTAAATGGCTAAACTCGAACCACAGGTTACTTGGCCCGAGGAGGTATTGCAAAGGTCTCACTTACAAATCGTAGCACTTAAGAAGCAAATAAAAAAGCAGTCCTGTACTTTTTCTAAAAGTGAAAGTGATGTTAGGTCTTAGAATTAATAGCACAACATTCTCAAGCTCGCAAATTGGCATAAATAAATACTTTAGTTCATGTTCAATTTTCGTCATGAAGTCCTACAGGCTTAAACCTCCAACCTCCATATTTCATTGAAGTCCTACCGGCTTGAATAACGAGTTACTGGCTTGGAGGATATTCAAGCCCGTAGGTTTGAAATTATCGTGAAGGGGGACTAACTTGCAGGCATGGCCAATTGAATAGCTAAGTAAACGTAGAGCAACGCGAGGACGCAACTCGATCGCAGGAAATTGGGGATTTGCGATCGAGTTACGGCCCCCAATTGAATGTGGCCCTTATTAAGCACCCATGTAGCATTTGGGAAGTGTTATTAGTAGAAACCGGTCTAAACTAAAAGCACCCACTCTGGAAGCTTGCAAACAGATAAAATAAATCATTTCAAATCAGAAGCAATGCTTCTTAAAGATATACTGCAGTTTAAGAAAAATGGCACTTGTTTGTGAAGTATTTAATAAACTAGCAACATTAGCAGTTGCGTAAGACATAGAGCAGGGTCTTCAGACTCTAAAGAATTTAATTTTGTGTCTTGTGTTAATTTCCTGAGAGCTGGAGCATAAGGGTGTGTTTATCTATCAAGTGGAGGCAGGGACAGGGAAGGATGGAACAGGAGGAAGGATGGAAGGAGAGACCAGAAGGCATTTTTAGGCTCACAAGCATATTGCTTACATCAGGAAATGCAAGCATTGCTTTCCAGAAATTTACAGTTTTTCTGAATTTTTCTTGTTTTTTGTGTCTAATTACCAGTTGCCTTGAACAACATTAAGCAACTTTTCTTATGTGAACCAGTGCTCAAATGTTTCCTCACTATTGAATTCAGTCCCACATTTTCTATGTTCCTTTGCACTTTATCACCTCAAACTCTTTTCACTAATCTTTCCCTAGCTCTGGACTGTCTCTTTTTTGTTGTTGAGTGAAACATATCCTCCTCCATGAAGCATACCACAAACACACCAAAGCTGATGACAGATAGGAGCCATATTGCCATGTGGTCTTTCTTCCCTCTTAAACTTTTTATTCCAAATCACAAATCACCTTTGTCATACTTTATACTCAGTGTATTTCTATGTAAGCGGTTCTCACAATCACCATTTTTGTTGGACACAGAGGTGAAAAGGTATAAACCACTATATGTGGAGTAGAATGTATTATGGGAATTAAACTGTCTCCTTTGACCAATAATAGTATGGTTAGCATTAACAAGAGAAATTAACTGAGATTTTTCACTAAAACAATATTTTAACACATTTGCGCCACTATTCCATTGCAAGCCCGCAGTTGCCTTCATACTGGCCGTAAGTCAGTTGGCTTGAAATGTGCAACAGTTACAGAGCGATTCAATTGATCAAGCGCGCAGCTACCTGGCCGAAAGCCCTAAACCGTAAACCATGCACCCGTAAGTAGCATTTCAGAGCGTGATCATGATCAATTTAGCTAGACCGTAACGACCGATTTAGAAAGAACCAATAGTAAATGAGACTGTCATCATGACATCAGTAAAACATGGAGGTTAAACGTCAATCAACTAGCGTTTAGAGGTCCGATATGTGATCAGACTTACAATCCGGCAATGTACAAAATAATAAAAATGAATGACGATACTGTTCTAGTCCATGTGGGTGGCCTGCTATGTATTAACTACTTTATTACCAAGATTGATATAACATGGAAATAAAATGTGATTTTTTTTGTATTGCATATCTGCGAGCTTGAGACTGTTGTGCAATTAATTATAATGTCTTTCATCACTTTCCCCGTCTTTTAAAGTGCAGTAGTGATTTTTTATTTGCATTTAAAGTGCTATGAACAGGTGTTTAACCCCATTGCGAGTCATATCTGGTACTCGTAGCAATTCAATAGCGATTTGCGATTGTAACATTTGCAGGCTTGAAAGATCAAAGGCTTAGATGGCTTGGGATTACTATTTTGACAACTGCAGGGATTTTCAGCCTATAACCCGCAAATAGTTTGCGGGTAGCTAAAAGGCGCCAATTGAATAACAAATTAGTTTACGGGCTACATTACGGGCTCCAGTAACTAAAAATTGCTCAATTGAATAGGGGCCTTGGTGTTTTAAAATTTTACACAATATACATAGTTGGGGATAATTTATCTAAAATCTTTTAAAAAACATTACTAAATAAACACAATATTAAAATGAAATAATCCACAGAATATTTCTGTAATAAATAAAATGGGTATAGAGATAAGACCAGCATCACAGATCTCATTATAATATAATCTTAGCAAATGCTGTGAAGAGCTGTGATGGTTTGTAATCTATCACAGCTCTTCGTGACCATTCATAGTAATAATTAATAATAATGGTTAAATTGCAATGAGATATGTTGAGATTATGAGAAGAAAAAACTTGACGCTCTCAGGTCCTGATCTGAACATAAAATACAAGCTCCTTCAAAAAGATTTCCTTTAGTATGTCTGGAGAAACCAAAATAAAAGCTATTTTGCTTGCAGCAGCAAATTGAATAGACGTTTGCAGGAGGCTTGTGATTTTTTGTCCTTTCAGAAACTGCTAACAGCAGTGCTTGAATCAATAAAGTAGGAATACCTGGGTTATATATAAAACAAAATGTTTATAAAATATTAAATATACATCAATTTAAAAAATTCAGATTTTTTTTTCACTTTGTCTTCAGTGTCCCTTTAATCAATACATTTATACCCTATCTATATCTTTCTTATGTATAATTTCTGATATTTTTTAATATTATAGTGTGTGTCTTTATTAAGGACAGTTATCTAAATTGAATAATGCAGAATTATGTTTTTATTTATATTAAGTTATTTTCCCCATACCAATATATTTTCATATTTTTAAAATCGTCTGTAATTTTCATTTATTGTATTTGTGGTATGTGATCCTTTCCTTTTCATGGTCAATCTTCTACTGCTCCTGACTAAAGAATGTGAAATGGGAGATAATGTTTAAACTAGTTATATATTAGAGGACTGGAAATACAAGTTTGTTATAACTTTCAAGTGGTAAAGATTAGTAGAAACAACTGTTCAATTTAGTGTGGTTGCAAAAGTTGATCTTTTGTGGGAAAACTTACCTTGAAAGTAGTTTATTTAACTTTAGCCTAGATCTCCTACCATATCATACTGATTATCGATCACTGTGGTGCATTTATAAGTATTGCTCATAGGTTTGTTTGATGAACATAGACTATTAAAAACATTAGGCAATTTAAATTGTATAGTTAAAATGTCAGCTTTCCCCTCATGGAGAGCTGTGTATCTCCTACTACCTTTGTCTATCAGGGGCGTAGTCAGCTCTTCCTGTGTTCTGCACTAAACATAAAGTGTGACCAGTGTAGGCTCTGCTTAAGACTGAGCATGCTCAGTCAAGGGGGAGACCATGCACTGTCAGTGGGCTGGGAACTTTGGGGCAATAGTGCTGTTACCTCTGTGTAGGCGGTAGGGGCGGAGCTAATTATTTCTATGAAGTAGGGCCAGTGACATATTAAAAAAACAAAAACAGAAAGGTGATGATGAGGAATCTACAGAAGTGATTGAGCTAGTGAATGGAGGGCCCTGATGCAAAAGAAAAAATGTGGGATCATGCCAATTCACTCAGCGCTACCTTCACCTCCTTAATAAATCAACTTCCTTTCCAGCAAGAACCCCCTCCCATAGCCACTGGCTCCTCTTAATTGTATTACCCCACAAGCCCCTCTCAAGACTCCTCCCCACAACAGATCATTCTTCAAAAAGTTGATCCCCTCCCCAAAGCAGATCCCTCCCCCCAGAGGAAATTTCCATGCCAATACCCATTCCCTGAGCAGATCACGTCCCCAAGACCTCTCCCCAAAAAAGATCTTCCCCCAAGACCTCTTCCCAAAGCAGATCCTTGCCTGACCTTCTTTCCTTAATGCTGCTCCTGTCACCTAGCACCAGCATGGAAATGCACATTCTCTCCCACGTGACCTGTAGCCAAAAAGGAAAATTCACCCAGGCCCTACAATGCAGATAAATATTTAAAAAAGAAGGGGCAACACATAGACCCCCTAGAGAAGGGCCCCGGTGCATTACACTGTCTGCACCGGCAGTAGCTACGCCACTAATCTGCTGAGAAATCGTAGTACACTCTGCCATCAATGCTAAACAATATGTTAAATATGGGACAAGTTCCAGTTTCAAGATGAGGAAAATTGCACGTGTTTTTGAATATAAACACATTTTTCTGAGAAAATCTGATTTTTATTTTTAAAAATAACGAGACATCCCCTATATTTTGGACTTAATAGTTGTCGTACCCTAATGTTTTACAAATCAATCCAAGTGGTGATGAAAATATACATATTTCTTGTAGCCCAACCAAGATCATAGGTGATGACAAGCTCTGCAATATTTTTCCACACAGCTGTGTGGGAAGTGATAAAAATGAATTTTTATTCTTGGCTTTTGCTAAATAATGATATCACAAGTCTGTCATCATATAGGCACTGTGTCTGGAACTTTTTGTGATGCTAGATTTGAAAGCAAGTGATGCTATTAGTGAATTGTTTTTATGCATTAACCCAAAACTTCAAATAAAGGATAAAAAAATTAGTGAACTATTTATTGTTTAGCACTCCTTTTCAGTTCATGATAGCTTGTTAGTCGTATTTGTTATTAGATTTCTCTCTTAATGCCCTACGAAAGTCGCCATACATGTTCTGCACCATCAGTTAGAGGGTGGAAAATCATATGGAAAATGTGTTTACATTTTTAAAATTAATTAAGAATATTGTCATTTTAGTTTAGCCCTTGAAGTCATCCCACAAGAATCTGCATAAATAATAAGGCTTTAGTCAGTAATTACTTATTTATATATATTTGTGTGTATATATACAGTAGATATAATATAAATAGTACATTTGTGTTCACATTTTTTTCTAAATAAGCAGCTTACATAATTATGTAAACATTATTCATATATATATATATATATATATATGTGTATATATATATATATATATATATATATAACAAATAAAAAAACAGTTATCTCATATTGACAGATGCTTTATTATATAAAGTAAACAACACATTTCTGATTTAAACAGTAAAGAAAAAAATACCCAGTTTAGGAATTAAAACCAGGAACTTATTTTCCACAGACAAGAACATTAGCTGTGTGCCATCTGCCATGCTGCTTCAATTGCTAGAATAGTTAAAAGCAGTTATAAATCACTTAGCCACTGACTCATTCAAAGCTTCTATGCCTGATTCTAGTTAATTTTCATTGTTCCAAGCAGTACAGAGCTCATTATTCATTCAGGCCGAGGGAGCTGCCTGGGAAATAGCCCGACTACATGAAGTTAGCATCAATTTTAAAAATTAAAACACTTTTTCTACATGCTTTTTTTCACCCTCTACCTAATGGTGCAAAGCACATATAGGGGCCTTTTGTGGTCCTTTAAGGATCAATATTACTACCCCACTACTTACCCACTTAGCCCACTTATACTGATTGTTTTGACTGCTCAGAAATAGGTTAATCTTTGGCTTGGCATAAATGGTCAATGACTGTATATTTTATTTTCAACTTAATACATGAATAATACATTAAATATTCATGCCAGGTTATCTGGGGAATGCTCTGTAAGAGAAGGGGGCTATGTCTTCAATCCCATAGACCCACCACTCCTAAGTGAGCATGCTCCAATTATTCTGGCATGTATAATTAAAGCAATCTATGAAAAGTGGGGAGGTGGTGAGAGTATGGTAGCAGCCATGATTGAGAGACCTACAGTATGTTTTTTAAATCATATTTTCTTTGAGGCTTACCCCAGGAAATTTTGTGCTATTTATTAAATTATAATAAATCAAACTAAATATTATTTTCTGCCAGGAAACTGTGTCAGATCTTATTGTGAAAGCTCCTTAGAGATTAAAGATAAATGTTTGTCTCTGAGCAATCTAAGGTTAAACATTTACAACAAATCAGTAGCGCATGCTGATAACGATCATAGGGAAGAAGGTAATGGAGAGTCACAATTATAAGTCAGTACTTCTCAAAAACCACAAACAGGCATAACAACATAGACTGGCTAATCACAATGACTGTGTCTGTTATTATCCAACCTGTGCTCAAGAAGGGACATCTTTAATATCTTGCCAGTTAGAGAATTCTAGTTACCAATCACACAAACCATATGTTAAAGACACACTATAGTGGTAAAACATCTCAAACCTTAAAGGGACGTGGAGGGTTCTCTGTTTTAATGTTAAAATAAACCACCAATCTGTTCTAGCAAAATACCAAAACACCAATAATTTATAGGACCAGGGTAGTTTAGGGGAAAAAAATCTTCACATGTTTGTAAAGCATTAGCAGCTGTAAATGCCATGAGCATAAAACCATTTTTACAGAAAATCTTCCATTTTTGTTGACTTTGTTTGTTTTGTGGGAGAATCCTTCTTAGACTGCTAGTCTACGAGGGAAGGGGGGCTGCTAGGGTTTATATTGTTTACTAGCGAATTGCCCGTCAAAAAATGACGGCAATGAAATTGTAAGGTAGCTAATGCTGTTTAGTGTGTAATAATGAAATATATAATACATTAATAAATGAATATACTTTACCTATTTTAAAGCATTGTGTGGAAGAGCTGTGAATGTGTTTTGATGTTGCTGCAGCATTAGTGGTGTGGAGCTGCTGTGTAAGCGTGCTGAATGTGTGCAGTGTAACACTGTGCGTGCGCGAGACCAAACCGTTAGCGTAGTCGTGTACTTCCGCATTGGCGTAATATGGCGAGTAATGTGTGGTATACGTCTGTATCGGAATATCCGTAGGTGTTTTGTGGTGTTTTGCGAGTTTCTTGTGGTGTTTTGCGAGTTTAGAGTGCTGTAGCCTCGTTTTCGTTTTGTTCGGCGGCCATTTTTTCTGTCGCTTCGATTTTTTTTTAGTCTCTAAACTGTTTTATTTCGAGTAAAATCGAGGTGTAAGTTGTATTTTTGAGGTCCTGGGTGCTCCCTCTTGGTGTAGGTAAGTTTTTTATGTATGTGCTGTGTGTATGTATTGTGTTTTACATTTTGTAATGTTCGCGAGTTGCGTCCGAGTGTTGCGAGGCCGTAATGTGTGTGAACGTGTGTCGTATGTTGTTTGCGAGTGTCGTAATGTGTGTGTCGTGCTGTTTGGTTTGCGAGGTAAAGTTTGCGAGGGTCGCAGTTGCTGGCAAGCGGGGGCCTACGGCGCTCCATGCCAGCAACTGAGACCCTCGGCCACTGCCCTCGCTTCGCGAGGGCCGCGACTCGCTACGCAAGCCCGCAGCGTTAGCAACAACTCGTACGCTCACAACTATATATGTGATAGGGTTATATTGTTAATTGGAAGTTTATGAACTGAATAGAAATTTTCTCTGACCCCACATTTCCAATCCTCTCAGTTTTCTAATCCTTTTAGGAATTAACGTAAAAAGTTTTCTACCATTGATGCAAAAACGAAAACAGTCATTAAAAATCAATAGCTGCATTTATTTATTTTATTATTTGCTTTGTAAAGGCATTTTGCCTATAATCAAGTCAAGTTCTTCATAGGAACATATACACCTGTCTCTCTCTCTCTTTATACCCTCTTTCTGCGCTCTGTCAGCTCTCTCCCTTCCTCCCTCTCCCCCTCCCTTTGTCTCTCCCCCTCCCTTTCTCTCCCCCCTCTCTCTCTCTCTCTCCCTTCCTCCTCTCTCTCTGTCCCCCTCCCTCTCCCTTCCTCTTTCTCCCTCTTTCTCTCCCTCCCTCCCTCTTTCTCTCCCTCCCTCCCTCTTTTTCCTTCCCCCTTTTCCTCTTTCTCTCTCCCCCCTCTCTCTTTCTTTCTCCCCCTCTCTCTTTCTTTCTCCCCCTCTCTCTCTCTCTCTCCCCGCCCTATCACAAGACATATATATATTTTTGCACAAAATCCACCAACAAAATGGGCCATGCGTACTTAAAGGCGAGGTGCTGCAGTATACTTGGAAATGTCAAATCTTTGTTTATATGTTCCGTAACATAACATAAGAAGAAAATGTCTACAATGCTTCTCCATTTAGTACATCTGGCACAGCATATTTTTTCTCACGGTCCTATCGCCTCCCTCTCATTTTGTTAATTAGTGTTGCAAGTGTAGAGTAAAAATTAATTAAAGCTCCTCAATAGCCCTGACTCCTTTGCCAAACAAAGTAGCCGTAATAATATTACAGACACAGGAGTGAGCGCCCTTTGTGTTGGCAGCCGGACTCAGCACAAACCACTTATTAAAAATAAAGATCTTGGATCAGGTTGAATCGTTAACAAGTTCTTTTTCCCAACTGACTTTGGTGAAGCTTTTAATAAAATCAACAGGTATTCGAATAATAACGACATTAAAAGACCTGGGGCCTCATTCTATTATCGGCCGTAAATCGGCCGTAAGGCTGCGATTCCTTGCGGGGGTTCAGTTAACTCGCGATTCTATTATACGGCCCCGCAAGGATCTCCCCTTACGGCCGGCCGCATATCTTGGAACCGGCCGTAATCTGTGAAATATAAAAACTGAAAAATAAATTCAAGCCTGCACTGTACAGCTCTGTAAATGCTAGGGATCATATTGGGGGACATGAGGATTAAAAGTAACCCCCTCTCAAGCTTGCACATCAGCCCAAACCCGAGTTCAAATTAACTGTTTATTTTCCGGCTGCGGCGTGGGCGTGTCTGAGGTGCTCCAAGCACTCTGGACTTTTTACATGGATATTTTACGGATATTAAAAATAAAATATTTTACGGATTTGAGTACAGGATAATTATGTGCTATTTTTTCTAACAACTAAAATCCCTTTATAGTCTTCTCAAAGTGCAGGATGGCTTTATTTGAGCTATTTTATGTGCTTAATTGGTGCTAGCGAGACCTTTTTCCTGCAAGTAACTGCGGCTCGTTTTTAGCCTTGCAGAGAGGTTTCCCGGAGCAATTGAATTGCAAATCTCTTGCGGCCGTTTTAGATCAAAGGCTTTCCTCCGGCGCGAGCGGCCGCAAGAGATAGCAAGGCACCGGCCGCAAGCCTGCCGGAATCCCCGGCCGTAAGGGAATAGAATAGCAGAATAGCTTGCGGCCGGTCCTTGCGGCCCCGCAACGGCTGCGGCCGATAATAGAATGAGGCCCTTGGTTATTAAACTGGCCTTAACATTTTGTTGAATGAGTATAAAGTGTCTATGTAGTTATTTAAAGGTCATGATGGTGCAACGTATTACAGAATACACAATGTATTCAGATCAAACTAATAGACAGAGCCATATGTGCTAAATCAGGGGTGTCATATGCCAGTTCCCCTTGACCATGATTTAAAGGAACATGGAAGGTTTCTGTATTTCACCTATGTATCTATTTACTTTCATGCACTTTATTTTGTTAAGAAGGGCTTAAAAGTCTAAAATCATCCCAATAGTATCTATTTGGGTCTGCCCTCTGCAGCTCATGAAGACATGGACTCAAGTGCAGTGTTTCAAATTAGCCAATCAGTGGCCATCTCTCAGCAGCATGCTGCAGAATGTTTAAGCACTTCTTAATAAAATTAAATACTTAGATACAGGTATATACACAGGTATATTATACTAGTGAATATGCCCGTCAAAAATGACGGTATCATGTTTAATTTTTCTCTCCCTCCCCCTTCTCCCTCCCCTTTGTCTCTCCCCCCTCCCCTGTGTCTCTTCCCCCTTCCCTCCCCTGCCCCCCTCTTCCCTCCAATCCCCTGTGTCTCTTTCTCCCTCTCCTCTCCCCTGTGTCTAGTTCTCCCTCTTCCCTCCCCTGTGTCTCTTCTCCCCTCCCCTGTGTCTCTTCCCCCATGACTCTTTCGCCCCTCCACTCCCCTGTGTCTCTTCACCCCCATGTCTCTTCCCCCCTCTCCTGTGTGTCTCCCCCTCCCCTTTCCTGTGTCTATCTCCCCCTTTCCTATGTCTTCCTCCCCCTCTCTCTTGGGTCTTCCTCCCCCCTCACCTGTGTCTTCCTCCCCCTCTCCCCCGTGTCTTCCTCCCCCTCTCCTGTGTCTTCCTCCCCCTCTCCTGTGTCTTCCACCCCCCTTTCCCCTGTTTCTTCCTCCCTCCTCCCTATGTATTCTTATGCAGCTTGGGCTGTTGCCGTGAGCTGTGCATGCGTCCGTACAAAACGTTACACACTTATCAGAATTATTATAGTTGATTCCTAGTGAAATCCAGAAATCATACATATTTTTTTTTTCTAAAAATAGTTATTTGAAAATTATTCACAGTAAACCAGAATACTAAAGGTGAAAGTGGCAGAGAGCAAAGTGATTGGTTAACTGATCTCTGTCGCTGTATTTTTTATTGTATGTTCTAAGATTGTTATAATCTTGTTAAACCTTGAAAGGACTTTACTATAGTAATGTTATATTGGAACCTATACCACTAATGATAACACAACAATATTGGCTATAACCTATTTAAAATCCCTTGAACTAGTATGAATAACACATAGCAAACTGTAGTATGTAGATTTCATTGGCATACAAGTATGACGCATACATCTGTATTACTGCTCATTGGCTGACAGAGACAAGCCCCAGATCAGTGAAGGCATATTTAAGTGTCCTGGATTATGAATGCATCTTATAGAAGAGAATCAGCAGTGTATGAAAACACTTTTTGCATGAAAAAATACCAAAATAAACATTATTAAACTTACCCTAAAGTTTACTCAATCTCTTTAGTTTTCAAGCAGTTGATTTTGAGAGTTAACACCCCTGAAAATACCTGTTAAAATAATAAAATTCATAATTTGTTTTAGCCAATCGCAGGCAGCTAATACATTGTTTGCGTCAGTGAAGTTCACTGCACAAGGAAGCAAGGAGGAGCACAGACATTGCACTGTGCTACTGTTGACTTGAAAGTTAGTAAAGTGTTAAAATCCATACCCAAATGCAGTGTTTCTATTGGTAGGTACACTGTGCCTATGTAAGTAGCTTTGGGGGTGTGGAAAACAAGTTTTCTTTTTAAATAAAATAAATCTGTATGTGTATAGTCAATGTAATGTGTGTATCTGATATAAGCAGCAGGTGTTAGATTAGACAAAGGTAAAAACAGGGAATCTTAGATATACCTTAAAACATTTGAATCCGTTTTCTCTGCTTTCAAAGCATTATTTAAAAAAAAAAAAAAAAATACCCCACAGTGGTACATTATCAAATACCCTCTTTCAGATATTATAAGACAGAAATTATTCTAATGTCCCTTAAAGCCAAAACTTAGCAAGTACAATGGGCAGACTAGATGGCTGTTTTGTTCGTATCTACTGTCAAGTCTATATTTTTATTTAGGAATGTAAATAAAAAAAAAACTATTTTCCAGTCATCACAGTGTGATTGCAGTCTTAAAGTAAAGCACACTTATATCCAAATATTGAGCTAGTGTGGAAACCTCTGCCTGTCAGGGCTAATATAATATGTGATGGAAGTAGTCAGGAAACCCGTGCGTACCTGCATGTATTGCAGGAACATACCACAAACACAATCCATCAGGGCAGGCACAATGGCTTGCGTGCCACGCTGTTTACAGGTATTTCATTTGCTTAAATAAACACACTGCTCATTTCTGGAACACATAGATGCTGCACATATTTCAATCTCAAACTGTATTTATGTTTTACAGATTCCAGTGTGCATACCAGAACCAGTGTACAATTTGCAGCATAGGTACTAGAACCAGTGTTCAAATTGCAGTGTAGGCACCAGAACCAGTGTACAGATTGCAGTTTAGGCACCAGAACCAGTGTACAGATTGCAGTTTAGGTACCAGAACAAGTGTACAATTTGCACTGTAGGTACCAGAACCAGAGTACAAATTACAGTGTTGTCAGTCTCACATGGAAAGCTTAAAGTGATGCTATGGTGCTCATATAACAGGGTTGTTGTTGTTCAGTCGGCTCTCACTCTCCGTGACTCTATGGACCACAGCACACCAGGCACAATAGTTTCTCTGATTGTACTTATCAATATGGTTTTCCTGGCAAAGATTCTGGAGTGGGTTGACAGTTCCTTCTCCAGTGGACCACAATTTGTCTGACCTCTCTGATATGACCTGCCAATCTTGGGAGACCCTACACGGTATAGGTCACACCTTCATTGAAGTTCACAAGGCCCTTCACCACAACAAGGTAGCGATCCAAAAGGGGATAACAGGGTTACATTTGTTATCTTTTATGTTTATGTATTATTAATTGATTATTATCTGTATGTATATTTTGTTTAATAAAATATAAGTTTACAAAAAGAATTTTAAGCATCAAATTCAATATGGCTATTAAAAGCTACATTTGAATTTTATTTAATTTTTTTCAAATACAAGCACAAAATATACAGGGCTTTCTAACGATATGAGACATAAAAAAGTTGCTATGTGCAATGAGATTGTGAACTTATTTACAAAATGCAGTCCAGTAGTGAAGGCACATGCAGAGTCCTTATTCCCTATAATATAATCAAGAACTGGAAAACAATAGGGAAGAGAGAGGGGAAGAACAAAACCTGCTGGTGTAGTATATGCAATGTAACAAGCTACTTACAAAATGGCAAATATATATAGAGGGATTGAACACCAATGCATTTTGTCTGGAGAGGATTTCCTCTGGGATAATATTTCTGAATAATTAGAATAATGTCCCTGATGAAGTCCTATTGGAAGGAAACGTGTATGATTTTTGTAAGCAGCGTTTTAGCTTGTGTGAAATAAAGAGACGTCTTGTTTTGCTCGTCCTCCTTTCCCTATTGTTTTCCAGTATTTGAAAATTTAGTATTTAGTATTTCAGATTTCAGCAGCTATGTTTCTCTCCAGCCCTCAGGCATCCAGAGAGTTGTTGAAGATCTGCCCTTCCATTATAAGAGTTTTTCCGCAACAGCAGACAAACCTAAACCAAGCAGTATAACCTCCTGGGCAGATCCTTCCCCATCCTCTAGACTTATATTATGGGGTGGAAAGAAACAGATCCACTAGACTCTGAAACACTAAACTCCAAATGTACCTTTTAAAAGCTATATTGAATTTGGTTTCTTCAGATTTGATTTCTAACCAGTAAATAAACAAACAAATCCATATTTTATTACTGATACTGTGACCATTTAAAAAAGAACTCACAATTCACAGAATAAATACAATATAAAGGGCCCCAAAAAGCTGCAGGGTAAGTCTCTTGCACCTCCAATGCTACAGTCTTTAAATGCTACAAATAACAGTGAGATTTTTGTCCATCCAGCCATAAAACTAGAAACCATTTTTTGTTACTCCATTTGTGCAAAGTAATTATACTTTGTCACGATCTGCTATTTCAATTGTACTTGGTAAGAACCTGGTTTAAACCTATCCAGCAGAAGATGGATCAAACAAAGGAACCACGGCCAGGAACTTGCTTCAGGAGACCAGAATATCAGGAACACAATATAATCCCTTAGAATTAGGATTAATGCACCAAATTACATTTACACCTTGTTTTATGTAAATTCAGACACAACTCTCATACCTGTATTAATTGTTAAATTTTTACACACTGGATGGCCAATCACAGCAAGCCCCATCCTGAAATAATAGGCTGCCCCCTGCTTACTCTGCTTACTGGGAAACCCTGTACATTTAATGAACTCAGGGCTTTAATCTCATCCTGGTGACTATATTTAGGTGGGGGCTGAGTGAGTTATCACCAGATAACAACACTGTAGCATAATAGGGTGCCCCTGCTTACTGTGAAACCCTGTACATCTGATGAGCTCATCCGGGTGATTATATTAACTTTAAACAATTGTTATAACCACTGAGACTATCTGTTTATCTGCTCCACCAATGTGCCAGAGCAAGACTGTATGGGCCTCATTCAATTGCGATTTGGCCAATTGAATAGGGTTCTAAATAAGCACATAGCATATATTTTTTTAAGAAGTTTTTAGTTAGTAAATATCTATCCAAAAGCAAGATTTTCACTAACTAAAAACTTCTTTAAAAAAAGTATGTTATGTGCTTATTTAGACCCCTATTCAATTGGCCAAGTTGCAATTGAATGAGGGCCTATATGTCTAAATGCACAATATGTTGCTAATTAGCACATTTAATTGTGCCCTTTAACTGCTGTTTGGCTGATTGGTTCTGAGAATTCAAAAATAAGAGAGATCCTCCTCTGTATTTAATGATTTGGCTTCACTTTGAAGCAACATTTCTTTTTTTTAGCAAAACTTTCCTATAAAGTGGACTGCTTCTCAGATGCATGCAGCGTGATTAAATGTCTTAGAGGTGGCTTCCTGCTGTCCTGATTATAACTCTGCACCACAGCCAACTTGCTGACATTTATCACTGAACTGCAAATAAACCCAGCATGAAAGGTTATTTATATTCTTCTCATTGTGGCACCTGAAAACTTGAGTTTTTATGGATAAAATGGCAGACAAAACTAGAGAATTGTTCATATGGGGTTGGTTAAGTGCATTGAATAGAATTTCCATTTTTTTGTTTATTTTTTTATTGGAATGTAGCTATTTATTTATTTTAAATGTTAGTGACTATTGGCCACATTCATAGGCTGACATTGATGGGTTAAAGGAGTACTGTAGCAACCTAACTAGAGGAGCTTTGATAAAGTTCCTATTTAGTGTCTTGAAAACAGTGTTCAGTGTTAACTTATTTTTAGACATATATTTCTAATCCTGCACTTGAGCTGCTTGTCCCACCTCTGTGACTCTGGCTGGGAGACCGCGCTAAACAATCTTGTGCCTAGACCATGCTCCTCACTGTCTGCCTCCTGTCCAGAGCTAATAAGTTGCATGTTGCCATGGGAACTGTTTTAACACAGTCTCCTGCTAACTTGGAGCACTCACTCCTATCCAGACACAAGAGTGTGCCTGCCCACTAAGCACTTCCTTCCATTCTACCACGTTGATAACCTCTGAGAGATGGAGAAGGAGAAAATAAGGTCAATGGAAAACTTTGATGTTTGAAAGTAAGTTTAGTACTGAAGACTGCTTTGTATTAACAACAACAACTTCTACCATGTGTTGTTAGGGCTTAAAAATGGTCCTTTAAAGTTCATTGTGGTCAGGGATAAATCCATAACAGATCTTTAGATACCAGGCTGTGCAGGTATCTACAGCAGGAAACCAACTGGCCCCTTGCTGGGCTGTGTCAGTGCTGTATTCCCATGCACCTAATACTTCCAGAATATACTACTAAAATATTATAAAGCATCAAAGACCACTGTAAGGACAGTCATTTGTTTTTAGAGGGATTACAAGGGGGTGCAGTCTATTGACATGCCTCTTCTGATGAGCTTTCTGATCATCATCAATGATATTATCAGAAGCTCTAGTGAAGTGTACCGCATAATCTCTTTGCAAGTATATATTGATGTATTATATTTTATACATTCAAAACCTCACTAAAAACGCATCTGTTTAAAGAAGCGTATCACCTTCCACCCTAACACGCTCATCACCTCTCTCTCCCTCCTTTACCACACACAATACCTTTAGGTTGTAAGTCTGCGAGTTTCAATCCTGCAGTGTGCTTTGGGGAAAGCACTATGGAGAGAGAGAGACTGCATTTGTTTTCTTTAGTGCTGCAATTTAATGGTTACATAGTTACATAGTAATTAAGGTTGAAAAAAGACTTTCAGTCCATCAAGTTTAACCTGTTAAGATCTCCTCTGATCTGCAATATGCGGATTAGTTATGAATTAATTTGTTGATTAAATAATTATTAATAGTATAGTATTGGAGGATGAATAAAGAGTTAGTCCATCAAGTTCAACCTTTTTAGATCTCTATTGATCTTTTTAATGTGGACTATTTATTGTTAATTGTTAATTGATCCAGAGGAAGGCAAACAGAAAAAAAAAAAACATTGAAACTTTGCCAATTGTCTCATAAGGGGAAAAAAAGCAAAATTCCTTCCTGACCCCAGAAACTGGCGATCAAATTTCTACCTGGATCAATATTCCTTCGCTAGTTATCTAGGATAACCTTGAATACCTTTATTCAAAAATATATCTAAACCCTTTTTGAAGTTGTCTATCGAATTCGCTGTTACCACCTCCTTTGGTAGAGAATTCCACAGTTTAACCACCCTAACTGTGAAGAACCCTTTTCTTTGTTTAAGGTGAAATCTTTTTTCCTCTAACCTCAAGGGATGTCCTCTTGTCAGTTTAAAATCTCTTGCTACAAAAAGCTCCCCTGACAATTCTTTATACTGACCCTGGATATATTTATATAAGGTAATCATATCCCCTCGTAGACGCCTTTTTTCTAGCGGAAATAAGTTTAATTTGGTTAGTCTTTCTTCATAACTTAGGCCCTCCATTCCCCTTATTAGTTTTGTAGCCCTTCTCTGTACTTTTTCCAGCTCTAAAATGTCTTTTTTATGAAGTGGTGCCCAAAATTGTACTCCATATTCCAAATGATGGCGTACTAGAGATTTGTATAGTGGTAGAATTATATTTGCTTCCCTTGCTTCTATGCCATTCTTAATACATGCTAATATTTTACTTGCCTTTGCAGATGCTGCTTGGCTTTGAGCGCTGTTACCTAGGTGGTTGTCCACTAGTACTCCCAAATCCCTTTCAATATCTGATACCCCTAGATTTGCTCCATTAAGATTATAGATTGCATGGCTATTTTTCCTTCCCAAATGCATTACCTTGCAGTTATTTGTATTAAATCTCATCTGCCATTTAGCCGCCCATTTCTCTAATTTATGCAAATCCCTTTGTAGGGAACGTACATCATTATCTGATTTTATTACCTTGCACAACTTAGTGTCATCAGCAAAAGTGGAGACACTACTTTCGAGTCCTACTTCAATGTCATTAATAAATATGTTAAAAAGGAGAGGACCTAATACTGAACCTTGAGGAACCCCATTTATCAAATTAGACCAATCGGAGTATGTTCCACAACAACCCTTTGCTTCCTGTCTTTTAGCCAGCTCTCGATCCATGAGCAGATATTTACTGCAATTCCTGTATACCTTAGTTTTCTCACTAGTCTTCCATGTGGCACTGTATCAAATGCCTTTGAAAAATCTAAAAAGACTACATCCACGGATTTGCCCTGATCCAAGTTCCTACTAACCTCCTCATAAAAACTAATTAGATTGGTCTGACACAACCTATCCTTCATAAATCCGTGTTGACTGCTACCTATAATCTTGTTCAAATAGACATATTCTTGCATTCTGTCCCTTATTAACCCTTCTAAAAGCTTCTCAACTACAGATGTGAGGCTCACTGGTCTATAATTCCCCGGATTTGCTCTAGATCCCTTCTTAAATATAGGTATCACCTCTGCTTTTCTCCAGTCATCCGGTAGAGACCCTGTAGTTAATGAGTCTTGAAAGATTAGATATAATGGTTTGGCTATTACAGAACCCAGCTCCCTCAGTACCCTTGGATGTATTCCATCAGGACCTGGTGATCCTTCCTTGTCATGCTAATAGTGAAAAACATACAATATTGTTTTATTGGTGCATTTCTTGGTCAGTACATACAAATGTAAGTAAATAATGTTTTCATAACTTGTGGCCATCCATGGCTAGAGTATAATCTGCAGATTCAATTATCTGGTCATGGTCTGATGAAAGTTTATCTTTTATTCTGCTTGTATAATACTGATGGGGAATGAAACAATTTAGAGGTAATTTTAATTTCCCCTACAAAACAAAAAAAAAAGTATAATTTCAAGGTGTGGTCAGTGTTTATTGCCTGTGATGGGTAATAAAAGGCATTCTATCACAATTAAAAAAATAATATAATTAAATATATATATATATATATATATATATATATATATATATATATATATATATATATATATATATATATATAACTTTTTGAGAGTTAAAAGAAAGTGAAAAAGATAGTGCATCAATTTATGGCTCCTTTACAATCAAATTAAATGAAAAAAAAAAAAAAAATCATTTTGTCGTAAGGAAATTTGTACATTCTTTTTGTATTAATGCAGATAGTGCAGACTCCTACATGTTTAGTGTTGTGTTTGCGTTTAAAGGGAACACATCACTTAAAGGCCAATTAAAACTTGTTCAAAGATGCTCCCCAAGCAGCACCTTTCATGTGATAGTTTTCCCTTAATTAAAGCAATGATAATCATGAGCTATAGCTATCAGCGTTATAATTACGTAGCCAACAATCATCAAAAGAAACAGAGCAACAATTAAGAGATTGTGTGTCACTTATGTGATCTGCAAATCTCATAATAAAACAAAATAGAAATACATTTTGAAAACAATTTGGTTTTCATGGAAACACTAAGAAGTATATTTGCTAAGTATTTCTAATCCGTACTTAGAGGTACGTCCCGATCCCCATAAGAACCATATTAAGTACAGTTGTGTGGGTGGTAGTTTGGTCTGATTTTACTTTGGAGTGGTCTAGAAACTGTCATCAAGTGTGTCATTCATTACTTGTAACACTTTGTGCTTAATATGCATAGAGCATGTGATGAGCACCCACTTAGGCCTATATTGTTGTATAGCCACCCCAGCTAGACAGGTAAATAAATGCAATAATACTGAGTGGTTACTAAGCAACCATAATTCTGGTTTTCAAGTAAATTTGCCATAGAAAATAGAGATCTTAGGACAGGCAAAAAATCCCTTAAGAAACATAAATTTAATAGCAAATACGATTTAAAAGCCCATTCTATCTGTCTATTCTGTCTACCTAAAAAATATCCTTAATTAAACTTCAGAATAGCCTTATATTACCCCAAGCCATGGTTATATTCTTTAACTGTGCTTGACCCTGAAAGGCCGATCCACTTATATTCTTCTCTCTTTTAAAATAGTACTATCTCATGTTACTTCATATAATGATCTCTTGTTCTAACATTCCTCTTTTTCTAGAAGACATTTCCCTCTTGAACTTTATTAAATCCTCTATTGTATCTCCCGCCTTCCTTCTGTCCTCCGAGCTGTAGATATTCAGTTTATAAAGACTTTCCTAATAAGTTTTGTCTTTTATACCATGCACCACTTTAGTTGCTCTTCTTTGAATTGTTTCCAGTTTGTTAATATCCTTTTGAAGATATGGCCACCAGTACGGAATACATAGTATTAAGGATGATTTGATGCTGATTGGCTGTTTATAGGGCTAATCAGTGAGGATTAATTACTTCCTGAAAATGACGTCCTGGACTTATAAATAGTCAGCTTGACTTCTGCCATGAGCAGGTTGACGAGGAGGTCCCTGGTACTGTTGCCCGGGACACTAGGCACCCAAAAATGAAAAGATGAGGGGAGACATGCAGCCAGAGCTACACCCCTGAAGAGTGACAAGAGTACGCAATCTACAGCCCATTGGGAGGTAAACTCACACATCCTCCCAGTGTACAAAGCCAGATAGAGGCCCCTCAAGAGCGGCAGGAGGGGCTGGAGTCTGGCGTGACTAAAATAAATGTGATACACGGACTCTTCCTTGCCACAGAATGGACAAGTGGCTGGAGAGTCCATGAAATTAGCTAGGTACTCTCTCGTGCTCAGTGCACCATGGAAGACTCTCCAACTAAAGCCCCTGGTGGGTTGTGGAACCAAAGAGGAGAACTGGACACCATGTATTATACCAGGTTCATACTTATTGGCTTTTTATAGGGCCAATCAGCAATTTCTGGTCTGATCCCGCCTGCTGGTAGGGAAAATAATTACAGATTAAAAGCTGGGGGATACCGAGCACAGTACATCATCTACAGCCTAGTGGGAGGTAAACTCACACATCCTCCCAGTGTACAAGCCAGGTGGTACTCTGCCCGGTTACAGTAATATTCCAGTGCCCAGAGCATGGCCTCACATGACAGAGGAAATTCCTCAGCCAAAAACAGCTTCTTGGACTTTTAAATAGCCAGCTTGGCTAGGAGCAGGTTGAGGAGGAGGTCCCTGGCCCTGTTGCCCAAAAATAAAAAGATGAGGGGAGAAAAGCAGTCAGAACTGCAGGAGGAGGCCCCTCAAGAGTGACAAGAGTACACAATCTACAGCCCATTGGGAGGTAAACTCACACATCCTCCCAGTGTACAAAGCCAGATGGAGGCCCCTCAAGAGCGGCAGGAGGGGCTGGAGTCTGGCACAACTAAAATAAATGTGATACACGGACTCTTCCTTGCCACAGAATGGACAAGTGGCTGGAGTGTCCATAAAATTAGTCAGGTACTCTCTCGTGCTTAGTACACCATGGAACACTTATGTCCACAGTGGGTTGTGGAACCAAATAGGGGACCTGGACACAGTGTATTAATTCCAGGTTTGACATGGCCCTCCTTTTAAAGGGCTAGTCATTATATTCTAGTCACATCCCTAACCAATTTAGTCTGCCTTTTTTTTGTTTTATATAATTTTATATAATTCTTATTTATTTTATATTAGTTTTCTTATTGTTTTGCTTTTCTGAACATACCTAAATTTGGCCTAATCTGCAAAGCTAAACCTGTATGTAAGAAATAAACACCCAGGGCCTCATTCTATTATCGGCCGTAAAACGGACGCAAGGCTGCGATTCCTTGCGGGGGTTCCGTTCTCTTGCAATTCAATTATACGGCCCCGCAAGGATATCCCCTTACGGCCGGCCGCATATCTTGCACCCGGCCGTAAGCTCAGAAAACTTAAAACGCAAAAATAAATTCAAGACAGCACTGTACAGCTCTGTAAATGCTAGGGATCATATTGGGGGACATGAGGATTAATAGTAACCCCCTCTCAAGCTTGCACATCAGCCCAAATCCTAGTTTACATTAACTGTTTATTTTCCGGCCACAGCGTGGCCGGGTCTGAGGTGCTCCAAGCCCTCGGGACTTTTTACATGGATTTTTGACATAAATTAAAAAATAATTTATTTACGGATTTGAGTGTAGGGGACTGTTGTGCTATTTTTGCTTACACCTACAATCACTTTATAGTCTCCTCAGAGTGCAGGATGGCTTTATTTCGGCTTTATAATGTGCTTAATTGGTGCTAGCGGGACCTTTTTCCTGCAAGTAAGCAGGATCTAACTTAGACTTACTGTTCTATTTTCAAGTGGCTATTGAAAGTGTCAATCTTTCAACCTAAGTGAACAGAGATCATATCAGAATCCACGGTTCCTAACAGTACAGTACAGGTTTTTAATCATGTGAGCAACAAAGACAAAATGTCAGCTGCCATTAAAGTGAAGTTTAATAAAATTGCTAAAAATAAAATGTGGTTCTTGTTTTTTGTGAAAACATTTTGCCAATATGACACTTCAGTGTTCCTTTAAGTTATAGTTCAATTAATAAATTATTAGACTATTCAATCCAGAAATTAGCAAAATTGTCCTTATTCCATTGGGAATGTCTCAGCTATATCCTAAAGCTGTTTATGAAATAGGACTGTGATGAATAGATGCATTTAATGGGAAAGAGGAAACCAGACCTTAATAACAGTAATTTGTATTATGTTTCAATCAAAACTGCAAATAGAAGATTCACTAGAAATTACTTCATGGCAGTATAAAGAAGACTGCCTGGGGAAAAGTCACTAATTTATTATAGATTACATGCAGCGACAAAGTTTAGCTTGCAGCAAAAGTTCATAGTAGGATCCAAAGCCCATAATTAACCTGTAAGAAGATGGATACCTGGACAATGCCTAAAGCATTAAATATTGTAAGCATCTGGATCTACTGTGTAAATCATAGAAAAAAAACTGATGGTATCATAGCACAGAGGTATTAAAACATGTTATCATTACAAAGTCAAAATACTTCAAAGTTTACAGCAAGATACATTTGCACAATTACAAATATGTAATATAATATTACTGATAAATTGCATTTACTGCTCCAAGTCTGCACTTTAGAGGAGGTGGGATGGAGTAAATTGCAGAGGATACAGAAGAAATAAAAGTACAGGCGGTTCCTGGGTTACACACGACCCCTACTTAAGAACGGGCTACCAAGACTTTTTGTATGCATTTTTTTTATGTTCTGTTTGATTGATTGAATTAAAAGAGAGTACAAAAGTTTCTGTAACTTATTATTATAGTACAGCGGTATTATTATTATTATTACCCTGTATTATTACTACCACATATGAGCCATTATGGTGTTCTTGGTATTATAATCATTACCCTGTATTATTATTACCACATATGAGCCATTATGGTGTTCTTGGTATTATTATTATTACCCTGTATTATTGTTACCACATATGAGCCATTATGGTGTTCTTGGTATTATTATTATTACCCTGTATTATTGTTACCACATATGAGCCATTATGTTGTTCTTGGTGTTCTTCTTCTTCCATTATCAGGAATCCAGCTTACATACAAATCCGACTTAAGAACGTTCTCAGGAACGGATCTCATCCTTAACACCTGTACTTGAAACTGATGAGTTCACAGCTGTTATCTCATTGGCTGCTGGCTCTGATTAGGACATGCCCCTTGTAAACTGCTTTATTGCTAGCAAGGTACATCCCAAATTTGGGTTTGATAAAACCGCAATATCTTGATATTTATAAAGACACATTTGACTGAGGTCCTCTGCTTAGACCTTCTGAGATAGCTTGTTATTTGCCAGTTGCACCAGACTATGCCACTTCTTTTAGTTTATGTAACCTAAATGTCCCATTTTATTTAAAGTTTAAGGGATTGTATATAATTAAAGAAATTATGGTCATTATAAAGTACAAGTTGCATCTAGTATAAAGATAGCACATTTTTCCTTCATTTTATTTCTCCATGTTCACCTCTAAGAGAGAGACACTTTGGCTTCCCTCTATCCCCTCATCCCTCAGAGTATGTTAAGTTTGTGAGTTTTCAATCTTTGGTGCTTGGGAAACAAGCCCTATGTATGTTTGATTTTAAACTCAAAGACCAAGCACACCATTATTTTGCAATGTGTTAATTTAGTTTTTGCCTTGACTCGCGTGTAGCTCTACGGAATATGTTGTCGCATTGAAAATAACGCATCATAATAATGTAACTGTGTGATGTGGACATGGAACAAGCTGCCTGAATGCGTCTCCATATTTTAGCTTGATGTCCTCACAGCAGCAACAATGTCGGTTGCACTATTTGTTGCAATATGGAGTTTCACAGCTTGCTACTTGCCCATCTCCCACAGTGACCTGGATAACAATTCATTACATGTATTTTGGCTAATAAAGCTTTCATATTGCTGGCCATGACTTTTTTACCATTATAGTAGCTCACTTTAGATACAACAAAGGAACTGTGCCTTACGTGACTTTTTACAGTATTTGATATGACTTTTGGTAATGTTTAGCCAAAGGGCATGATATCAAATGTAGCTCCCAGCACATTTCAGCAAACCCAGGCACATGTGTGGTCTTGTTCCCTTCTTACGTGAAATCATATATTTGCTAACAAAACTGATGACATCAGCATAGCCACAAAGTGTGAGTTATGTACTAATTGCGCAGAGCAGTGAAAAGGGTCCAACTAATTCACATATGAGCGGAATTTCACAGTCTACAAAGCAAATGGAAACAGACAGATTTCTGTAAATCTACAATCATAACTAAAAACTGAAACAAAGTGTGTTGCTACAAGTTCTATGAAATTAATTACTTGTTGTATTCTGGAGCTTTCCTGACTAATCCCATCTTTGAACTCTGTAAAGTCGGTGCCCTTTTTGGCAGCAGGAACAACTGAAGCATTGCTGGGCCACAAT
This sequence comes from Discoglossus pictus, assembly GCA_027410445.1. Taxonomy (NCBI): domain Eukaryota; kingdom Metazoa; phylum Chordata; class Amphibia; order Anura; family Alytidae; genus Discoglossus; species Discoglossus pictus. Next base: position 409,206,398 of record CM050164.1, on the reverse strand, counting down.
AGGGTGAAACGCGTCTGCTGTAGCTTATGTAACTTTTGCAGAAATCCTTCAAGGATTTAACGCTACCAGTTTCTGTTTAGAGGGATTGTTGGAAATTGATTTTTTTGACTCAAATGAATTCATATATTAACACTTTAAACTTGATTTAGGCATTTGTCTAATATAAAATGCAAAGCTTTAAAAACTGACTTTCAAGTTCCACTTGCTAACTTCCTGTTTCTATTCATGAGTGGTGCCATAGCATATACCTGATGAAAAAAGAAAAAGAGACTAAATAACCTGTTTAAATACATTTTATTGAAAAATAAACTATAACATGGAAAATACCTATCTCTAGCCTGTTTAAATGTTTTTACTGTACTCCACAAATAGTGAGATTTGTATTCACTCCTCTTGGTAAGAGGAGTGAGACATTCTCCTAACAACTTTAGATATGACTAAAAGCATAATAACACCAGCTTAATTATATTACAGTAAATATGCATGCCTCTGCAGGCCCCTGGAGGCATCCATGATGCTTTGGTGGAAGTTGTGTGTGAGGGAGGAGTGTTTACATTTCTGGAGGACAGGGCTTGTATTTACTCCTGTAAGCATTCTGCTTTTGGGTATGTGAAGGGTTCGAAATCAAATTTTTGATCCAACTATGGAACACATCTCCATCTCCTTTCTATCATCCCCCACCTCTCCCTCTAAATAAGATGGAAATCAACAGCATTGCATTTTTATGCTCAAAATCAGATTTTCTCTAAAATAATGTTTGCTCTGTGCTAGAAAAACATTTTGTTAAAGGTCTATATAAGTTTTCTGGGTTTCAAATGTTTGGTAAGAAACGGGCAGTGATTATCAGAAAGTAAAACCCTGCTTTGCACACCTACAGGTAGCCTACATAACCAAGTACAGTGAAGAGAGGCAGCCAGGTACAGAGTTTGACCTTTCTAGTAGAGACCACAGGAAGAAATGCTGCAGGGTGGAATCACATGGCTGGGTTGTGTCTGAGTTTACAGCTGAATTGGAGCCCAGGGATAGAGAGAGAGAGACTACATATCCCAGGCTGCTTTGCAACACAGGAACCCTGGAGTTTAATACAAATGTTTCAGCTAACCTCTGATTTCCTCCTGATTGGCCAAAATGTATGCTAATCTAAGTAGGGATTTTCAGGGCTGTCAACTAGCAAACTGAAAATAATAAGCAAACATCAGAGTGAGTTTGTAAATGTTTATTTTGTTGTTTTTTTCATGCAAAAAAATGTTTGCATGCATTCCTGATTCAGATGCATTAATAATCAAAGAAAATTAGATATGGCTTTAATGACCGCCATCCTTTAATGTGCGGCTGCAGCATTCTTTTAATACACTTTTAATATTGTTTGTCATAAAAAGTGTCTGAAGATAATGCTGTCCTAATATTTTAAACCCAAACATAATAATCTCTAGTCCGTTGCTTTAAACCCAAACACTTTCTTGTCAAATTCTTATTTACATCCCTTACCTCCACACCCAGTTTATTGTACGCTTGTTATGCTGCAAAATCCTTAAATCAACTTTTGAGAAGAGTAAGGAAAGAGAGTGGAAAATGTGTCATGAAATCACTTGTACCTCATTTTACACTCCCAAAACATTTAATTATTCAGCTAACAGTTTGGATTGAAATGAATAATACCCCGGATTAGGCTGTCAGAGTATGTGAACTGGAAACAATGCGGCTGCCAAGAAATCATATGAGCATGTCTGTACATTTAGAGTATTAGTGATGTATTTGTCAACAGATTGCCCTTCTTATCTCAGCCATTTGCATATTTCCAAGACATTGTTATAAAAGATTGCTTTGTACATATTCCTCAAGAACCTCTTTATTATTTTTGAAGTGTGGTGCTGAAGGGCGGGAGCTTCCTGGGGTTCCCTGTAATAGAGGTCCAAATGTATCTATGATAAATCAAGTCGCCATTTTGTGACCCCCCCAAAAAATGACTGCATTTGTATCTCTATGGCAAATTTTGTCCTAATTAGAGGATTGTGAGTAGTTGCTGTGGGACTTAGGTGGAATTTTTAGACCCTGGACATATGGCTATGGTTTTGGACTAGGATGAGCTATTTTGTGGTATTCGAGATGTTTTGGAGGGTACCACAGGGGCCATTTTGTAGTCTCTGCATTCTGTCAACACTGTTGTAGCCAAAAAAGTTTCATGAGGAAATGCTGTTCTTGCAAGAAAAAGAAAGGAGTGATGGAAATAAAAAAGAAAGAACAACCGAAAGAAAAAGTAATGACAAAAGGAAAATAAGAAAAAGAGATACAGGCAAACCCCGCTTAACACTTAATCATTATAGCTCCCTTTTACGCTCTACCTGCTCAGTGCTAAACCCCATGATAACGCGCTCTTTGCGTGCCAATTTTCAGTTGGCCTTTTAAATCCATGCTTCGTTAAAATGCCCCGTTTAGTGCTCTTTCCCATAGATCTCCTGCATGCCGGGACACTTATAAAGAGCTAAATGGGGATTCCTGTAAATAAAAAAGGGAGAGAAAGTAGAAAAAGAGCAGGAAAAACTAAAACTTGTAACATAAATATCGAAACCAAAATGTGCTTTGTCAGTGACACAGCGAGGGAGATTTACTGAGCCGCACAGGGGCTGCGATGGTCATCAAGATGTTTAATGTGTTATATTTCCTGTGGTAAAGGTTACCGTTGTAGCTCTTTGTAACCAATTGAAGCTCAGTAAATATCCCCCAGTAAATCAATTCTCTATCCATTATTTTGGATGATTTTTACTGTTGGAGAATCTCTTTCATTTTTACAAACGTTCCCTATTATTTCATGGTGTCAGTTTTGATGACCTGCAAAAACTATTTTTGTTGAATTGACATAACCCTGAGGGGATCAAGCGCAGTATCCGTGGAGTTTGCCTATTCAAACGTTATTAAAAGTTAAGCAGTCAAGATTACACGGCACAATTAATCTGAAATAAATTAAAACATATGGCATTTATCCAATAGCCTTCACTGCGGCAGTTTATGTGTTCTAGTGCCAAAACCATGCCATGAAGTGCAAAAAAATAATTCCTATAAGATGCTTATAAAATATTTATTTTCTTAGAATACTGTCTGGTCGATATCAATTATGAATGAAAGGATCACTGTAGATAAGGAAAAATGTCACATGTGAAGTATGGAGAAAAGTAACAACATTAGCAGTGATGTAAACCATGGGGAAAAAAGCATTTTCAAAGAAATCTTAATTTTGGCAAACTCTGCTAGTTCATGAAGCTGCCATGACAGTACTACTGTCTTTTCAGGCATAAGGAAGCAGATGCAGCATAGGGCAAGCAAGGCTAGTAAGTAGACTTGCAAGCTGCTACTACTAAGCCTATGGGAGGGAGAGGGAAGTTATCTAATGCTGATATCTTATCTGAATCCACCAGCAGTTAACAAATCCTTCCCATTCCTCCCTTGTTTTTGTTTCCGCTTTTGAATCGATTTGAAAATCCACCCAGTAGGAAATGTGGAAGGCAAAAGGTGGCATACTTTTAAATACTGAACATATTTTCACACCCATGGTTTACACAGCAGATAATATTGGTAATTTGTTACCGGCTCACGAACACGTTTTTCCATAATCCAGTGGTCCTTTAAATAATATCACCACCACAGAAATGAATGGTGTACATGTTTAAAGAAAAAGATACTGTGATAAATGTGTGGGTTTGCGTCACTCAGTCGTGTCCAACTCTCTGTGACCTTATGGACCGCAATGCACCATGCTGTTTTTGTTTTTGCCTTGATTGTAAACCTTGTATAGCGCTATGGAATATGTTGGCGCTTTACAAACAAATGCTAATAATAATGCTGGTCCAGTGGGTATTCATGGCAGAGATACTAGAGTGGCTTGCCAGTTCCTTCACAGCATACAGCTCCTGGAATTCCTAGGTGATCTCCCATCCAAGTACTGACCAGACCTGCATGGCTTCAGGGTGGTGTGACCTCTTGGTTCCCTGACTTGAATTGAACCCAGGTCTTAGCGGTGAAAGCACTGAATCCTAACCACTGGTTGAAACCTTATGATTAAGACTAGAGTATAATTAAAACAATTATGAAGCTAGTTTTAATTATAAAAAAAAAAAATGTATATGGCTCTGCAGGACCGTGGATGCATCCAAGTTACATCAGTGGAAATTGTGTGTATGAGAGGGGAGTTTACATTTCTAGAGAGCTATGGTTACATCCTTTGATGCAATGTCCTGTTTCTGTGCAAGTGAGAGGGAAGGGGTATGGTGTCAATTTGAATCCAGTTATCAAACAGAGACTCTGGACTTCTGCTTGTTGCCCCCTCCCCCACACTTCCCACTACTGATAACTACAAAAACTCCTCCACCATCCAGCTCTCAGGATGTGATGTAACACAAAATGAATTTCTGTACTTATAAACAGTCTTAAAAAATTCTGATTTTTCCAAAAAATGTGTGTAGTGTACCAGCCTATCAAGGACCATGCATCAGAAACATGCTGCTGCATGCTGCTGAGAGGTGATCCCTGACAGGCTAGGACGCTACACTGTACAGCCAACAACACAGAGTCTGTGTCTGCATACGCTGCAGTGTGCAGACACAGGGACTATTTGTTTGATTTTAGGCAGTAACAACAGAACTTTTAAGCACTTCTTAATAAAAAGAAGCACATAAAAGTAATAAATACATAGGTAAATTACATACCTAGTCAAATCCTGAAAACGTTGTTTTCCCTTTAATTATGTATTTAGTCAGACTCATATATATATATATATATATATATATATATATATATATATATATAGTAAATCCGAAGTGGAGCGGAATGCTGAGAATCTAATCAATTTAATCAATACACATTCCTTAGTTGGACGCCACGTACATCCCTTGTAGATGACGTACAAAGAAAATTGAGCATTAACTTTTATCATCTGCGATCTATCACCATTTACTCTGCTGACCCACTCGTTAATCCTGTTAGCCACACCTGTTTCACTGTCATGGTCAATATTTTGCCAAATCTTACTTGATGACAGACACAGCTCTTGTTTCCACTCCTACAATAATTTAACACTGCGCAGGAAATAGTCTGGCGCCAGTGAGAGACTTGCGCTGCCGTGTGAGCATATACCTGCAGGCTAGAAGGTTTATTTTCAGAATGTAAAGCCACAGTTTCAGCAAAGTGCATGTAGCTGCAGGGTGTGTATTTATATCCTTCCCATCCAGGTGCTTTAAAAAAAAAAAAGAAACATAGGGCGTGAGTGACAAATGACTGTATTACTTAATGCCTTAATGCCCAAACTTGTCTGGTGTGCTCTCCTATGTGGCCATGTCTAACTAAGTGCTGAGGATTTAGGACTAAATATAAACTATTAAAAGCCACTGCAGGATTACAATCCTGTGTACAACAATTAATTAAAAAATAAATGATATATATATATATATATATAGTAAATAAATAGTACATTTGTGTTTACATTTGAACATCTAAAATAAGACAGAAACTTGTTTCCTACACAGAATTCCGAGAAATACAGCTATCGCATTGCATTCTGGGAACCTACTCAGGGACATGCAAATGTGCCCACAAAGGCTTCACTCTTTAATTCAATAACATTTCAAACATGGCTCCTTTAAGGCATATTCCTGCTGTATTACACACCTTTAAGCAAAGCCCAGGATGGATTATGTACAAGCCAGGAAACCTACCCATGGACAGCTGTTTTGAGGTTACTGCCTCTCATCAGCGTGGGGCCAGTTCCTAGCTTGTGTAGTAGATTTTGTGGGGAAGTAGTTTATCACAACAATCATTTAATTTATTAAATTGTTGGGAATAGAGTAATATAAATGTGTGTGTGTGTGTGTATAATATACACCAAAACAAAAATAGAATAGAATATACACATACATATACACATATATATATATATATATATATATATATATATATATACATACCACAACAATCATTTAACTTATGGGGATAAGAAGCTCTACAGTAGTATAGAAATTAATATTACATTAGTGTTCCCATTTGAATGTCTAAAAATAAGTTAAATCAAACATTAGTATGGTGAGCCACACGCTAGAATAAAGGAGCAGCAAAATCTATTCTAAGTAGTTAAGAAATTATTTCACTGTAGAGAAAAACTGCTAGTATAATGTATATGCAGTTTTTAATACTCTTTAAAACTAAATCAACTTCTTCTTACAAAGAGAGTGCCTTTAAAGGTAGTGTCTATTAAAGTAACAACTTTCTCTAAAAATGCTTTTATATTCATGACTGCTAATGTTACATACTTCACAAACATATGAACTTTTCCCAAACTGCGGGGCCCTATGAGTACTTCTCATGACAAAGAGAGCTGCACAGTTGACTAAAGACAGCGGCGCTGGCTTATGTAGCACATATTTCATTCAACTTTGTGCATATTGCTATACATATCACTTTCCATAGTGCACTAAAAATATATAACATCTACTATGTTATGCCTGTTCAGAGCATCGATGTCTATTACTGTTTAGAATGGAAGTATATGGTCATAGTATATATTTAGAATAGAAAAAGACACTCAACACAAGGCACGTGGTATATTAATTTAACCATTCATGAAATACTATGTGATAAAAATAGATAATCTCTGGCTATGCTGCGTTCAGGTCATTTAGGTACTTAAAGTTGTTATATAAATAGAGGTGATATTATAGTTTATTAATAGTGCTAATTATAATTTAATTTCATAGACACTCTTCAGTTAATGAAAGGTCAATTAGTATAAAAAGTACCAGTGACCACATATTTTTCTGGGGCACAGCAAGTTGTTTTTTTTTGGTCATACACTATAATGCATAAGTTGGCAAGCTATAGTGTTAGAGCCATATGTGGCTCCACACAGATCAATATATGGCTCTTTTGGATAGCCAGTAGATGCAGGACCTGAACAAAGAACACATTTGCCCAATGGAACAACAACCACCTGGCTTTTTGGACGATATACAACATGAATTCATACTAGTATCCGTTTTCGTAATTTCATCTAACACATCTGTCTCGTCTTGGAAAACAAAATGTTGGACTATTATTAAATACAGTTTATATATTGTGATGAACATAATAAAGTTGCTAACTAAAATAAATAAGTAAATAAGGTTGTAGTAGGATTCAAACTCATATCTGCCATATGACAGTCTAAACACTTTACCACTATAATATTTGTCTATTTTCTTTGAAATGATGATAAAGAACAATATAAGTAACATAGAGCTAATATTGCAAATACAACAATATTAATGTTTGGCATTACTACATCTATATAGATCTTATATCACCCCCTTTTCAGTTAATATATATTTTCAGTTTTATCTTCTGACCAAAGTAAAAATTACTATTTAAAAAAAGAAAGTTGTGGTAGGATTTGAACCTACAACTATCCCTTTACAGTCCAGTCATTTTACGACTGTTGCAGTGCATTTACAATAAATAAAGTTTGTTTCCTGGGCATAAACTACTAAAAACATTATATATCATGTGTATCCCATCCTATGTGTATCAGGCGTGTGACTAGCCTAACTAAAAATAAAAGCATGACCAGTGTAGGTTCTGCTTCGGACTGAGCATGCTCAGTAAAGGGGCTGCAATAGCTGATGCACTGTCACTGGCTGGGCCTATGGGGTTGCTGCAAGCATGTTACAATAGAGCTGTTATTTCTGTAGAGGTGGAGCTTATGATGTTATGGGGCACGGCTAGTGACATCGGCACAGCAAAGAACTGACCACGCCCCTGATAGACACAAGCAGGGGGGATAAAAAGCTCTGCTTGAGGGTAAAACTAACAGCTTTACACATTAATAAAAATGTTTTAACTTTTATTTATAAAGTGCTGAGCAAACAAACATATGAACTTTACCTGTACACGCACCACAGTAGTCATTTAACCACTGGCCTAAGCATCTACATGATTTGTAATAGGCGAAAAAGTACTATATGTATTCCAGTATGATAACATCAGGGTCCATTTAAGCTGCATATTTTTGGATATGCAAATGGTATGACTAGTGCATAGATAATATAATCATTGTAGATCATGAACTAAGCCTTATATTACTTCTTGTGTTGACTGTATAGACTGTATATAAAATGCAAAGCTTGATTTTGGAACCTATTCTTTGTGAATGGATAGCTGGCTGCAACGTAGTATAGTTTAGTATTTCAAAACATAGCATAAAGTGTTCCCTCATTTTGCAAAGCTTTATTATGCTCTGTTAGGCCAAGGAGGGTAATTCTAGATCTCAGTATGTCCATGCTGAACACATGTAAGGCAAGCAGATAGACTTGGGCAATAACGATTCAGCAGAGAAATACTGAAGTCCAGGACTGTGATTGGCATTTCAGGGCTAGTGTTGCCTATTCATGGTCTAGAACATTTATTGGCTGCTACAAAATACTTAATTGATAACATTACAGATGTGCAGTGGTTTTGTGTGATCCTCAGTCTTATCCATTAGTTGGGGCTTTCTTTTCTGTAAAAGATCTTCATGATTTTGTCTCAGGACTAAACCCTATGCTCTTCTTATTGTTTTCTCCTCATTTTGTCTTTCCCTTGTCTTTTCTTTTCATTGGTTCATTACACACCCTCTAGATGATCCCTTAACTTCTACTCAAGGCCCATCCAGTTTATTTACCCCTGGTCTATATAATTTTGACATTGGGATGATTTTTTTGGTTACTTAATCATAGTTAAATTGCAACAAATATTTGAGAAACTGTTATAGTAATTGTTGTGGTCATACAATAGGGTTACGTTTGTTTTCTGATTAGCCATAAAATCATTATTTAAAAAGATAAAATCAATGTAACTTTTAAGCTTTACATTTGAACTTGTGCTCATGGACATTTTTTCCAGTCCCTCTTAGACGATCTGACTAGGAGGTTGCAATATTTGTTTCTGACCAGTCTACCGGCTGTGCCTGCTGCAAGTAACATGGCAGATAACGGCTCCTGGCCAGATTCACTCCCCCAATTAGAACACCCAATAGGAGACAGAAAGAAGTATATCTGCTCAAGTCTGAAACATTAACGTTCAAATGTAAGTTTTAAAAGCTATTTTTTCCCCTTTAAATACTGATTTTATTTTTAATTAGATACTAATTAAAATGAACCTTATTTTATAAAGTTAGAATAGTTGCAATCATTATTAGTTAGTAGTGTAGTTGTCTCTATTAATACACATTGTTCATTTGAATGGACTAAGAACTCCCACAGACATCCTGGCCTGACATAAGCATGGCGGTGCAGCTGTAGCCCTTTTGCGGCACAAGATAAAGAAATTATTGATGCGTGCCTCACCTCTCTTGAAACACTTGATTGGGATAAAAGAGAGAAATGATATTTTAAGTGTTACTAAGATAGATTTTTCCGATAAGATTATTTTTCGTTATTCATTTATCAAAGAAGCTTTTTCAGTAGAGTGATCAAAGAGATTTTGCTTACATGATGGACTTCCAGAATAAAATAGGCCGTGTCGTTATAATGGCTTATCTTGTAGTCAATTAAAAATGCTCTCAAATAAGAAAAAATACCGACATTGATATTGTCGGCAAAAGGAACCAGATGGTTCGATTTTTTTTAATTAAAGGACCACAGACAACAAAATGTGTCGATTTCAAAAGTAATTAATATTTTTAATATATCCATAAAATTATGGACATCATAAAACTATATAGATTTCTTTAAATAATCATCCTATCAAGTCATATTAAAATGGCTGACCCAGGCTCCATGTGCATATTCCTGGGTAAGTGCTGCAGTGCATCATTGCTTGCAGGCAGTATGCTGGTGAATATAGTTCAAGTTTGACTTCCTCATATACAGGTAACAATCACTGTGCTAGTAACAAACATGGACACCACATCTATGCTACAAATACTGCCAGAATCAAAGATGGCTGCCACTTCCACACTGCACATAAATACCGTAGTTAAGCGGGACCTGCCTGCTTCAGAGAAATAACTAATCACAGGAGACTGAGGGGCTCTGGACTAAGATAAATGTTATTCTTTTTCAAAAATATGTGAAACTTAGGACCCGGCTAGAAGGCAATTATAGAAAAATATATATAATAATTAAAAAGTTAGGAGCCAGCAGTAAAACTAATAGCCGTGGCTCCCTGGCTTCATCATAGATATATGTATATACAGGTACAGAAAATTAATAGTACATTTGTTATCCCATTTGAATGTCTAAAAATAAGTTTAAAACATATTTGCTGCTCGGGTATCCCAGAAAAACAGCCATTGCACTGCAATCTGGGAAACTGGGTGGTGACATGCAAATGATACCACAATGTACTCTTAAATCCAAAACCACTTTATACATGACTCCTTTTAGGCAAATGCTCAACGTATTAAACATCTTTAAGCATAGAATAATGCAATCTTAATGAATCTCATCTGTGTGGGGCTGGTTCCTAGTTTGTACATATATATATATATATATTTTTTTTTTTTTTTATATATATACATATATATATATAATATATATATATATATATAAATATATAATATATATATATATATATATATATCAAATTGTAATTATTTTTTGTTTATATATTTTATTAATATATGTTTCAAATAAAAATATGAGAATCATATATGAGTATATGTTTTCTTAATAATATATAATATTGATAAATTGCACTAGATAATGATGATTTTGGTAAACCATGGTTATCATGGTCATCATACTATCCAATCCAAATCATATAATAATGTGTAGATCAAAAAAGTATAACTAATTACACTTATTGAAGATGAACACAGCAGTACATGAGTTAAAAAAGGAAGCTATTTTCTCAATGGTGTAATGTTACTGAAGCTTTACTGTAGTTTGGTAAAAACTTCACCTGCTTATGAATTATGTAACCTGATAACAACTTTTGTTGAAAATCTTATATTTTGAAGACTCTGGGGGAATTTACTAAGTATTTTCTCACTTTAGATAAGGTGAGAAGAGCTGAGATGTTATGAGAAGGGCTGTTTTTCACCATAGGAGGTGTAGTAAATCAACAGGTAATGTGAGAGGCACTTGTGATGCTTAGTAAATTCTTCATCTGATTGTGTCACAGGAGATTGCATATTTCACTACTTGCTTCAGGGATGGGCTGCCCTGTGTGCTTATATACGGTACATAAACTACGAATAACATTTTGCATAAGTCAAGCTATTCAAAAGTGCATACTAGAAATATGACGCTTCAGTGGACCTTTTACCATTTGCCAGGTTGATATTACATATTGCACACCATAATATATCTAATTGTTCTATGTCAGCAAGATAACATTATAAGGTAACCATTATTATATTTTGTTCTTTACTTTCAGGAGGAAATAAGCTGAAGAACCAACATTTTCGCCTGAACTGGGCCTGGATATCCATTGAGAAGGAGCATTATGTGGTGAATGAAGATGCCAAATATTTAGAAATCACCCTGAAACGTAGAGGATACTTAGGAGAAACGTCATTTGTTAGTAAGTTTCATCTCAACGTGAATATAAAAAGTTATTACTATATGGTGTCAGACAAATACTTCACAAGGTCTTGCGAATGAAATACAGAAAGTTCTGGCTCTATTTCATGTGCATATACTGTATAAGAGGTAACGTGTTAATGGCTGCAAAATACCGAAAAAAGTTTTAATTTCCACAGTATAGAATTACAGCTGTAGTTTTACTGGTTCTTCATCTTTTGAGGCAACAAAATTACAAAACTCAGAATTTAAGGAGTTAATTTCACAATGAAAACAATTTTTTTTTTTTAATGACAGCTTCCTGTCTCCTCAAACATGAAGCAGTCCTTTAAATGGACGTGAAATTAATCAATACAGTTCTATCACGAAACAAAGCACCGAAGTGGAAAAACTTTTAGTTTTTTTTAATGGTTTCATATTTATATAATCCAAATTACCCTCAAACAAGCTTACCTAAGGATGTTGTGAGCTTCCAAGGTTTTGCAGGATCTGAAAGGATCAACAATTACAAGTACACTCAAATTTCAATACACTCTGGTTTCTGCAAACAAAGGCTAATTTCTTTTGGTCCTTCATACATTTTAATCCCAAGGGGAATTGCTTTTGAAATGTATTATTGCAGTGAAGAGAATAAATAAGCATTTGGAGAGAGCTTGTATTTGATAAACTCCTCAGAACCTGGGAGCTATGTAAGCAGCACTGCAGCAGTTACAATAATTCTAAAAGAGTTTCAATAACTTCAAATTAAAATATTTTACACTTTTTATACTTGATTTTAACTGTTGTAGTTGATGAGGCAGAGCAGCATACATGAGTTGAGTTTTAAATATATATAAGTATGTTGTTCTATCATTGTGTCTCTGGTTCTGCTTATCCATATGGTTTTCTTGGCAAATATACTGGAGTGTGTTGCCAGTTCCTTCTCTAGTGGATCACACTTTGGCTGACCTCTCTGCCCACCTTGGGTGACTCTACATGGTATAGCTCACAGCTTCATTGAGGTACAGAAGCCCCTAAACCACAGCAAGGTAGAGATCTAGAAGGGTACCATATATGTATAGTCTTTCTTATTAAAGAAAGTTAAAGGTATATATATGTTTCCTGTGTTTCAAATGTTTGGTAAAGACTCAGGCAGTGATTATCAGAAGAAGATGTGTTATATAGAAAAGTTCAGTGTACTTACAAAGTTATAGGCAGGAGAGTAAATTCCAGCTTTGCACACCCAGAGGAAACTGACATTACCAAGTATGCAGAGGGAATGTATCTAGGTATGCAGTTTGACCTTTCAAAGGAAGTACTTGGTGCTGGATTGCATCACATGGTTGGGTGGGGTCTGAGTTTACAACTGAATCAGATCACAAGGATATATAGTGAAAGAGACTACATATCCCAGGCTTCTTTGAAACACAGCAACCCCAGAGTATGATACAAATGCTTTTTACTGATTGGCCAAAGGGAATTATGCTAATCTTAGCAGGGATTTTCAGGGGAGTCAACTGACAAAAGCATTAGCTTGCAAATTGAAAAGATTTAGCAAACATCAGGGTGAGTTTGTAAATATTTTTTTTTTTCCATGCACAAAAATGTTTGCATACACTACTAATTTTCATCTTTTATTATATAATGATAATTAGAAAAAACCCTGAACAACAATATGCACCACCAATAGAATGTGGTCTAGCTTTCAGTTTTGAGATTTTAATTTTTTATGTATGAATAAGGTGTCAGAATCCACAAAGTATACTATAAATAGTGAGGATCCCATATAGTGTTCGACTCCCTAGTAGGAAAGAGATGCCAGGAAGAAAGCTAAAAGAAAGCACATTTCAACATGAATGGAACACGTGCCAGATATGTTCCTAAGAACTGATTTCATCAAGTAGTGACATATTCCCAATCTCTCCGAGCAGGCTACTGTACTTCTTTTCAGACTTTTCTGGCAGTCAAAGTTGCTGCAAGAGGTGTTGAAAAGTCATCAGTGCTCAATGAGCCAAATGGTAGAAATGAGCACACTATCATGTTCTACCGGCAAACTTTTATTTTTGGCTCCTGCTGTGTGTTTTTGAACACATTTTGTTAACAGGGTGATACATGAGGTTCTGGGCGCTTTGGTTACTCACAAAACATGGAAAGAAATAAACACAGCGTCGACTGACAGATTTTTTCAGTATATAATAATTAAAAAAAACTCTTTCAAGGACAAGTTGAAGATATTATGTGCAATAAGTAAAAATAATAAATTAAATAAATATTAGAAGAATGGCTAAAACAAACAAGAAAAACATTTTCTAGACCAGACCAACATATAAAGGCCAGAATTAGCACAATATGGCAGCTGCATCTAACATATCCAGCGCATTATATTGGAAACTCCCCATATTCACAGAAATTAGTCTTTATGCTACATCTATTTAGATGAACACAAATAGTATTGAATTTAACAATCACCTATAATGATGACATATTGAAAAACATGATATTTTTTTTTTAGGAATCTAAGGTTTTAAATATGGTATAATGTAAAACTAAAGGTAATGACAGTATTTTATCAACTGAATATTTATTTCAAATTCAGGAAATTTACACTGAACTTTGTAATTTTTGCATATCATTAGGATCTACAGTAACAATTGGTTTTCGGGCACATGCAGATGCCTAGGGAGTAAGTATCAATGGTTGTTGTTTAGTCGTTCAGTTGAGACCCACTCTCCGTGACCCTATGGACAGCAGCATGCCAGGTACATCTTGTTTACGGGTGTTCCAATCCATAAGGTTTTCACTGGAGTGAGTTTCCAGTTCCTTGTCCAGTGGACTGCGATTTGTCTGACCTCTAATCTATGACCTGCCCTACATGGTATATCTCACAGCTTCATTGAGGTACACAAGCCCCTTCACCACGACATGGTAGCGATCCAAAAGGGATATCAATGATTAGTGGAACAGAGATAAATAAGGGCTAATGGTGAGAATCAGAAAGGTTAATGTAAGTTTAATGTAAGAAAATGCATTTTAATAAAATTCCAATTATAAAATACTTGTTTTATCCATTATTTTTAATTATACCTTGTTTGGAAACTTAGTAACCTTATTCAGTTCAGTATCAGTTAATCCTTAGAGTTGAATTATTGAATGAACAATTGCATACATTGACTGAAAACATATTTCTAAGAAAAAAGATATACAATTCAGTAACTATTTAAAATATAATCCATGCTACTTAAAGTGGACCTGCCATGTTTGCCTATATTGGGTATACAGTGTGTGTCCAAATTGTTTTTTAATCTATTTATTATTATTATTGTTTATTTGTAATGCACCAAAATATTCCTTATCGCTATAAGTAAGTTCAAGACAAAAAACAATAGCAGTATTAACACATTGCAAATGATGGAGGGCCCCGTCTCTGAGCTTAGGGCTTTCCCAAAGCACCTTACAAGATTGAAAACTCACAAACTTCCAATCTAAGGGAATCTGGTTACTTATTGATGTATGCACTGTTTTCTCTTGGTACAATGTGCTTAATTCGTTAGTGGAGGACACCCACCTGTATGACCTGAACAATTATAAAGCTAGATATTTTTTAGCAATAATAAAAACTAAATAGAATTAGCATAACATTTTACTGTCAGCAATTATTTGGGTTTGAAAAATGGCTTTAACTATAGCCAGTTTCAATGTTATTTAAAATGAATTTAATACATGAAAGGTTCACTTTAATTAGCAATTGCAAGATATATTCTCCTGAACAGTGTTTTTCCAATCATTATATATTCTTTTGGCAACATTATATTTTGATAATCTAGTCTTTGTACAAAAAAGTTTAATATATTGTAAGATTCATCCATGCATAAGAAAATATGTGTAAACCTTGAAGAGTCTTAATGGACACCACGTGTGCTCACCACGTGTGCTCAGCACCATCAGATAGAGGGTAGAAAAGCAGAATCAGGTGTACAAGGTACTGTTACATTTCTAATATATTATTTTACACACATCACATAGCATTAAGGGACAACAGTGGTTAAGTGCCTGAAAAGTAAAATGGCAGCTTTGGGTTCAAGTCCTACCAGGCTTTTAAAATAAGTATTTAAACTAAATCAAAATAGTAATGTAAAAAAAAGAAAATAAATGAATGAGAGATAATTCAAACGCAGTAACATGCTTTTATCCACTGTTCCATCGCTACACAAGAACTAATACACATAGAAACACAAACTAAAATATGTTCAGTATTACAGTAACACTGTGTTTATTTGGGAGGGTTTAAGCAGACATTAAAAGCATTTTTCTGTTACATCTATTAGAGGGTATTTGATAATGTATTACTGTTTTCTTTTTTCAAATGATGCCCTCAAAGCAGAGAAAGCAGCAAGTTATATTTTTCATTCATTAATGCAACTTTGTTAATGAAGCATGCTCTTTTAAATGCATGTAATAAATAATTGTGTTCATTATTCCTTTAAAGGCATATCCAAGTTTCATGGATTAATACATTTCTGCATTTCAGCAAAAAGCGGTCTATATGTATGCAGCACATCTCAGAATTTTTTTTATTTTTATTAATATGTAAAAAATCCCTCTAATGATTTTGTTGACACCTCCATGGGGTCCCCCAATTAGCATGCAGCATCAGGGCAGCAATATTAACCCACTATTTACCTGCTGTTGCTTGCTCAGCCAATCTCCTTGCAGTTTCCTGTCTGTATGTCAGCAGCAATACATAGCACATATCAGTGATGCACTACATATCCCAGGCTGTTTTACAGCACAAACAGGAACCCCAGAGTATATATCAAATCTTTTAGCTAATCTGTTTGGCCAAAACAAATCATTTAAAAATGTATGCTAATTTAGCCTGGGTTTGGAGTGTATTAACCCTAATTCGCAACTGTCAAAAATAACAAGAGATTTTGCTGACTTCAATGTCAGTGTTTAAATGTTTATTTTGGTATTTTTTCATGCAAACAATGTTTGCA
Source organism: Discoglossus pictus (assembly GCA_027410445.1). Lineage (NCBI taxonomy): Eukaryota > Metazoa > Chordata > Amphibia > Anura > Alytidae > Discoglossus > Discoglossus pictus. The sequence goes on along the minus strand of CM050164.1, from coordinate 409,189,900 downwards.
TACACTACGAATTCTCCTCTATCAGATGCATTCATAATCCAGTTCACTTGTATAGCACCTTAAAGGCATATCTAAGAAATACAAGTCAATTCTTCATCAATTTAAAAAATGCAAGCAATGGTTCTACATGCTTTTCCATACTGTATTTGATGGTACAGAGTCCATACAGTGAGTTCAGTGACCCTAAATGCCTAAAGGTGAAAGTTTTTTGTCCATAGCATAACTCTTCACAATTTCTAGTTTTTGGAGACTTTATTCACTAAGATTTCCCCACATTTTATTGAATATGCTTCATAGACAAAATATTAATTGGTTGAAATTTCTTTTACATAAAAACACTAACCATATAATCTTCAGTGTATATTGTGGTATGCTAAATAACTTGCACTAAGTCATAATTACAAGTTGCTTACACTGTCTAATTGTACTTCTTGAAAGGTATTGGCACTACGGATGGCACAGCAGAAAAGGACAAAGACTTTAGGGGAAAGGCCCAGAAACAGGTGCAGTTCAACCCTGGTCAAACCACAGCAACTTGGAGAGTGCGGATCCTGACGGATGGAGAGTACGAACAGTCGGAAACTTTCCAGATTGTCCTTTCAGAGCCCGTCATGGGAGCGCTTGAATTTCCAGAAGTAGCAACTGTGGAAATCATTGACCCTGGAGATGGTAAGATAGATTTCTGTTTCCATTGCCATATGAGAATATTCAGAAAGCATCACCCAATGCAAGACTAGACATACAATTCAATGTTTGGGCCATTATTGCAAAAAACATTACAACTGGCAAAAAAATTGTGGAAAAATATGTAGGTTTTATGTTCAACATTGGTAAAAATTAAAACCATAAAAATACACGTATAACCCTATAACTCTACTTGTATTTTGAGACACAGCAATACCCCTCCAAATAATAAAGAGGGTTCATTATGTCCAGCTGATGCATGATGGGTAATTATTGCACTGCTGATTAATTGTGTTGGAAAAGCCACCCCTTCTGTGAACATCCAGATGTTGGAGTGTTTCTTGTCCAGTTCTGCAAAGACATTCTGTTGTTGCAGGATAGAAAGTAAGATTAATGGACTTGTAATGTTAAAAAAATAATGATTTACGGTAAAGCTTGAGCTTTATTGTTAATCTAATGGACCACGTTTGTTTGGTAAAAACGTCACATGCTTGTGAAGTATGTAACAAATTAACTGCAAGACAGGAACATAAAAACATTTTAGAATAAATCTGGCTGATTACATCACATCCTAGAATGTTGGTCTGCCTGTAGCTAGAGAGGGAGGGTGTTATACAGTCAATACGTTCCACTGTCCAATGATATTTTAAAGATGACTTTTTAAAGAGAAAAAAAAGTAAATACAAATCTTATCTGCATCCACTGATTCTCCCACTCCATCCAGGTTTCTAATATTTTTACAAAAACAAAATATCCATTCTATTAAAGCAAAATTGAATATGATAGTTAAAAATTAAAGATTGTCCTTTATTATAAACTGTGTACTAAGTCAAGTACTTCAAAAGAGCAAACTATAAATACAATAGATCAGTGGTCCTTTAAGGTTATAATCGGTTGAGTTACATTACACAGGAAAATCATGAAATGTGAAATCGCACTGCCTTTATAGCGCTGGTTCACATTACAAAATAGTGTAAAAAATTGAAGTGTCATGTTTAGAAAGATAGAGCAGAACTGGTTTATGTAAGGTGGTTCATTTAAAAGCTTAGGAGTGAAGAGGCGATAAAATGATTGCTAAATGTAACTTAGAGGAGATAACGGATAAGAAAGGCATGTGCTGGCATGGAGCCCACTCACATCTGGTCTGTATTTCTGGACCTGGTTCAAGAGATGAAAGTTAAGTGCCTGGGTCTTCAGGTGGTGTGATTAAAAGTTGGAGGAGAGGTTTATGGCTCTATCAGTTTATTTTTATTATGTTTCTATAATTAATGCCTACTGGGCTTAAGATATATGCTGCAATATATATATCACCCCAAAAAAATTATATCAGAATATTCCCATAATGCATTCATATATACTTGGCAATAAATGCACAAATATATTGAGGAAAGGAAACATCATTCTTAGTACCGTTACATTTCTCAAACAAGCCAAGAGACCTGCTCTTCCCAGACAACTTCCCAGTAAACAGTATTTCCACTGTTGCTAAGTATTCTGGGTGGTGACATGCAAATGAGGTTCAAAACATACTACCTTTTGCCTCAGACCCACTTAACATGGGTATGCATTTAGGGCTATGTGTCCTGCTCTCAGGCAGGCTTAAGAACATTGTCAGACTGCATTTTCTTCCTTATATGGGGCTCATCAGTGTGAGGCTGGTTTTCTGGCTTCTTTAAGAGAAACTAATGTACACACAAGTCTATTATTTTGCTTAGTATCTACACAGTGGGAAATCCATAGACAAGATGGGTCCAAATCAAGACCTCTGACAGTTTCTTCCACCCTCCCTTTGCAATTTAAGTTTAGTATATATCTCAATTGTATCCTCCAATTGGTATCATCCAACTTCTTTCCTGTGCACTTTATCATTCCATTATATTAACATATTTGTATGTGTATGCATTAAAAGAATATTGACGTTGACTTCATTGCCATAAAAACTTTCGGGTTGGTAAATTTTGTGGGGGGGAAAAATGACTACCCATGATCTATACTATATATTGTCTTTTATTGGATCACTTGCTTCATTTCATTGGTTCTGCCATTCAAAATATCTGTAGATCAATTAAAAGAGCCAAAAAAATTATGATTATAGAGTTTGAGTTTGATTATAACTGTAATGGATCACTGTAGTCCTCTATATAAAATATAGTCTTTTAAAGAACTGCACATGAAATAGACTAAATATTTTTAAAATGTAAAAATAAAATGGCTGCTTGAAAATCTGCCATTTTCATGTCTGAAAAACAAAAACACTTTGAAATCACAGGAAACTTGTATCTGCATAATGGGAAGCTGGAATGTGATATTTATAACTGCTAGCACACACATTAGTAGTAATAGTAGTAGTAAGTACAAACCTTCCTGAAAAAAATCGAATCAGCTGAGAAAGTAAAATGGAAGCCTGCAGTAATAAAAAATGATAGCACATAGATAAAAATATATCGACCCATTATCAAGCTTAGTTTTTAAAATACCATATAGAAAAAAATGTACCGCAGTGGTAATTTAATTAATATGATCAATTTTGCATAACTTTTATTTGTATTACTTTATTTATTGAAACCACCCTTTGGGCAATAATTAAATCAGCGTAATACTATTTCTTAAGTAATAATCTTTTTTGGTAGTATTAAATAATTTCCATGCCTTGTCATAAATTAAAGAATAAATAATCAGTAATGTAAACAAGTGAAAGGCTGTTGCTTGGTTTGTATGAACTATTTTTATTAGGTAACCATATACTGACAAATGTGTTTTACTTCTTTAAGCGGAGCACTTAGTTTAAATGAGGCACTGCTAGAATTTCAGCCTCTCAGAGAATGTGGGATTACTTTGGTCATAATAAAATGTAAATAATTTAACATCTCATATCACCATCAGAGGCACATTTGTATATAGCATTTAAAGGGACAGCAATTTACTAGCATTTTTTTCTAAGCCATATCATTCTTGAGCTATATAATCTTGTCTCTCTCTGTGCGGTATCAGATGAGTGATACAATGTGTTGAATTATTTCTTTGTTTCTGAATATTATGTACCCCTGAACATTTCAAATGACCAAAGAGGAACACTTATATTCTTACAAAATATGCCGTTAGGCAATGTTACCACCATTCTTTATAATGTGTAAACAATATTTAAAGATATACAAATTGTAATAAGTGTACAGTGCTCCAAATATTCTGTAAAACTGATATTTATAGGCTTCTGTGTTTCTCTTATACAAAGTGGGTTATGATCAGGGCTGGAAATAGGGGATTTCCCTTAAATGTGGGATATTGCTTCAAAAGAGGGACACATGAGGCTAAGAGGAACAGAGAGATTTCCCCTGAAAATAGCTGCTGTGCTTCCAGAAGAGGACCAGTTGGTTGGTAGACTATATGATCATTGACTTTAGACCCATTTCATACATTAACCATGCTCATGATCATAAATTGGCACAAAATATTAAAAAAATGGTAAATATCAAGTTTATTATCACATTTAGAACAAGGTGATTAAAACATATAACCAGATTTTAATATTCAGCAGAAAGAACCTAAGTTGTTTTGAGGTTATCGAGTGCCATTACTTTACTTAATTCATTCCCAAGGGAAAGATTTACAGTTGCTAAATTCACATTTCACAAATAACTAGTTTTATCTATATCTCCCAGAAAACTCTGACTAAATTTAAGGAAGTTCATTGGTAACACTAAAATTGTATTTTATTCCTTTATCTAGCAGGTGGATTAACAAGTGTATTTACTGCAGCTTCAAATTAAAACTTCACTGTTAAAAACGCATTCATTAGCCATGTATTGTAATGTTATCATTTACAGCTAAAAGTAACCAATAGTGCTAATACAATTAGAAGTCAATTAGAAAAAGTATGCAGATTGCTCCATCTGAATAATATCACCAAGTAGTGCAAAAAAATCTTATTTCATAGTTCAATTGTTTGTTTATTTGTACATTACACATAATGGGATAACATATACTTTGAGCTCCAGATAAATAATAGTTATCAACAGCAGGTAACAAGCACCTGGTTAAGACTTTTAGAAAGTGTGATGGTGGCAGCTGTCAAATTCCTGTGAGTAAATGTAATAGCACAGCACTGTGTACTATGACCCTTTACATTTAAAAATATAGCCCACCCCTTTTTAAACCTATTTTGGTAATAAGTTCTACAATCTGACTGTCCTTACTGTGAAGAACCCTTTTTTTTCATTAAAGTGATTTTTTTAATCTTCTATAGTATATTATCAAATTAATTATTTTCTTTCTCTGGGTGTCCTTCACTTTGTAAGCATTTTGCTTTGCCCTGTTGAATATGATTTAAATAATATATCCTTTGTCATCTAGAAAAAAAATGGGATTCCAGACCTTCAGTTCATTTTTATAAATACATTTGGATCTTGGTGAGATTTGTAAAAAAATGGATGGAATAATCCTGTTACTCAGTGTTGGGTATTTATTGCACAATATACATGTAATATACTTCTTCATGCCACCACCAGCATTTGCCTTTTAATGTATACACATAAAAAAAATACTGTGAGTGTACGGGCTACTGCTATTAAGCAGTCAAAGATATATATTAGCCACATGTATCATTTTTAAGGAATGCACAGTTACACAAATCATATATTGCCATGGTTACCAAACAAACCTGCTAATTTTAGTTTTGTGAAGTGCTTAAAAATTCCATATGGTAGAAGATGCATTGTAAAAAGTTCAAATAGCAGACTAAGCTTTAAAAAAAAACTAAGTAGAATGTTTAACACACAGTTATGTTATCTGCACTCTGTTGTGTGTACATTCAATACTTTTCAAAAAGTTTAAATACAAGAATGTAACAAATCTTACAAGCAGAATTTCACAGCTATTGTGACAGTAGATTGTATACTAGTAATTGTGAGCCTTTAATTAGATTTGAGAATTGATTATATTATTTATCTATCTATCTATCTCTCTATCTGTCTGTTTATCTATCATCCAATCTCTCTCTTTCTTGTCCATATTTTTTTCTTGATTGATCCATATATTCTACATTCTCATATTCAAAGTGAGCTTAACTTACCAATTCATGCCAAGTGTAAACTCCCTCATCCTCTCAGAGGACTATTTGCTTCAATATGACATAATCAAGGACAATATCCGTACAATACTTTAGCTAGGTACAAGATGCTGGCTGTCTAAATAAGACATCCAAGATGCATTCAAACATCTTCCCATCTACCCTGACATCTGGCACCACCATGGCGTTAAATGGGTTACTGCTTACTATTTAGCTTTCAGGCATTTTGGTCTGAGAGCAGATCAAGATTCTTGACCAATTTGAAGAAGCACTATGTTGGATATTGCTCAGTGTACTCAAATGCCCTAACGTGATTCATTATGTAGATGACTCCCCCCCAATGCACCAAGCTCAATATATATATATATATATATATATATATATATATATACATATATCTACACATAGAGCTATCTATCTATCTATCTATCTATCTCTCTGCCTATCTGTCTAAAGATCTATCCACTTATCTCTCTCTCTGTCTTTCTATCTTGTCCCTATTTTCCCTTGATAGATCCAGATATTTTTTCACATTCTCATATTCAAAGTGAGCATACCATATATTAATGTATACCGAATTATAAATAAAATATATTGAATGGTATATGTGTTTTACTCTCTTTAGAATCAACTGTGTTTATACCCCAGTCAATTTATACAATTGAAGAAGACATTGGTGAACTTCTTATTCCAGTCAAGAGAAGCGGTGATGTGAATCAGGAACTAATGGTCATTTGTTATACCCAGCAAGGTAAGCCATCTTTACATATGAGATAAAAGCACCAGGTTAGAGAATTTTTTTCTGTTTGTACCAATATAAATACTGCAAATATAATAAAATGTATGTGATACAGATCTACTTAGATACCAAACAATTAATGTTTATTTTATTTATTTTGTCAATTTCAGCTGTATATTATCTATGCTTGTTTTCTCTGATAAATAATAATACATTTAAATTAAAAAAAATGATTTAAAATTAAATAGTCTCCAAAATGGGATAAATCACTACGTCAAAATATATAGATAAAAGAAATACAGAGGGACTTCAACATAACACAGACATATAGTCATCAATATCGTGTAGTCCTGGGCAGTAAATCATTGAACAAATCTGGACCAAATGGCCCTTTTTTCAACATTTACTACTTTAATAAATGTACTATTTATGCCCTTGTAAATATTCTTATACCAAAATATTATTTTAGTTTAAAAGTGTCATTCGTTTTGATCTTCTTCATTAGACAACCACCTTAATCTTGCAATTTACTCTAAGAAAGATAAATGATATGTAAATATGACTTCATGTATGAAGACATTGATGACTTGATAACAATATATTGAGTAAGCATGATGTTAAATGTTGCATTTACAGATTATAGTTTTTCTTATGTAGCTACATCCTTCTTCAATCTACAATGTTCATGTCTTCTATTTTCTTTATAAACCACAGGTATATACAAATATATCACAAGCTAATAAATGTAATTGTAATATATCATATACTATATAGAGAGATCAACCATTTCCAGCCCATTAGTAATACATACATAGTATGATCCTTGCACAGTTGTTTTGTATGTTCAAGGTCAAGCAGTAATCAGGGTATAGTTATTATGTGTTGTAAATTGAAAAAGCATTTCAAGCAGTAAACATAATTAAGACTCTGGTCATGTAGAATAATTACCTGGAAAATGTGATTACTACCCTAAGTGAAGTTGTATAAAAGCCACCCACCTTACTGGAGTAAGGCTATGTATTATTTTTATAGAATATAGATTATGCTATTGTCATATACTACATGTTACATGTAGCTATGGATACATTATTAAATGAGTCATGTATGAACTTAAGGGATAAAATAAATTCTGAATCTATAAAGCCCTGGGAAAACATTAATGTGATGGAATTTGGAAATTCTGAATAATTATTTCTAGGCAAAGTAAAGTAACAAGGTAGTAACTTGTATTTTCTTTATTCCGTTTGTCATAATGCTGCCTTCAAGACATATCAAAATATGACATATTGCAAGTGTAAAATGCATTCCGATTACCTGTTTTACTGCAGGAACTGCTACTGGAACGGTCCCAACATCCGTTTTATCCTACTCTGATTACATATCAAGGCCTGAGGATCACACTAGTGTTATACGGTTTGATAAAGGAGAGAATGAGAAAATGTGTCGTGTGGTAATCATCGATGACTCCTTGTATGAAGAGGCTGAGTTCTTCAATATTACTTTGAGCATGCCCATGGGTGGAAAACTTGGCTCTCAATTTCCCTCTGCTCAGATTGTGATTGTACCCGACAAAGATGATGGTAAGTACTAATATGTTTTGTCATTTGATTTATTAACAAACTAAAATGTGAATATAAAATATAAGTTTTGTTCAGTCACTTTAAAGGGATATGAAAGTTTCCTGGGTTTCAAATGTTTCCTATAAAACAGCTACTGATTAGTAGAAAATTATGTATTATATTGAAAAGTTGAATGTATTTATATGCTGGATACTGCTATCTGAATTTGCACACCCATAAGAAGCTTACATAAAGTGTACCTGGCTGCACAGTATCTGGGTACAGGTTGTGACCCCCAAAGGAAATGCTGTCAGTCACATGGTTGGTGGGGTCACAGCTGAAATTTCCCACAAAGAGATGGAGAGAAAATAACACCAGCTGCAGTTGATGCAAGAAACAGACAAACTGCAGAGTTATAATCTAGTGTGAATGTGCTGCACAGAGACTCTAACATGTTCCAGACTACATATGCCAGGCTGCTTTGCAGCACAGACAGCAACCCGCGATTGTGATGTTTCAGCCTCTGCTTCCTCTTGATTGGCCAAAACATTTTTTCACACATAGTGAAACATGGTGGTGGCAGCATCATCCTCTGGGGATGTTTTTCAGCAGCCAGGACTGGGAAACTGGTCAGAGTTGAGGGAAAGATAGATGGTGATAAATACAGGGATATTGTTTTTTTTTTAATATATATATTTTGTATTAAGAATACAAGGTTAATTCCATAACACAAGTGTTTTCAAAAATAAAACATTAATAACATAACCAGAACACTTAATAAATGACAACACATACATAAAACCTTTTAAACCTAACTTTAAAATTGTTGTTGTTTTTGTTTTAAGTTAAATTGAAAGCATATGTCAAGTCTATGTACGTGTTAAAGTACAATCGTAAAGGCTGATAGCTTATAAGAGCACACAGAGAATAAAGAAGAAGAAAAAGGGTAAAAGAGATGCAAAAGAGAAGGGGTTCAGTGTTATGTTAGTTCTTAAAGGGGGCATCCTAAACTATTATCCTACTCTTCATATTTACCACCCAATCTTAAGGATCCAAGTGTCCCAACATGAGGTCCATTTCCTATATGATTGGTCCAAGTTTGCTGAGATAACGCTCATGTTATATATAAATTTAAGTTTAATCAAAACTGCACTATATTCTGGTACTGCCGATATCCTTTTTTTGGCTAACGTAATCCCCATTGCTATAAACACTTGGGGCCTAATTCTATTATCGGCCGTAGGAGATGCGGGGCCGCAAGGACCGGCCGCAAGCTATTTGCCTATTCTATTCCCTTCCGGCCGGGGATTCCAGCAGGCTTGCGGCCGGCGCCTTGCTATCCCTTGCGGCCGCACTCCCCGGAGGAAAGCCTTTGATCTTAAACGGCCGCAAGAGATTCGGCCGCAAGAAAATCCTGGTTGCTATTCAATTGCTCCGGGAACCCTCTCTGCAAGGCTAAAACCGAGCCGCAGCTTACTTGCAGCAAAAAGGTCCCGCAGACACACAATTAAGCACATTTTAAAGCCGTAATAAAGCCATCCTGCACTCTGAGGATAATATAAAGTGATTGTAGGTGTTAGCATTAATAGCACAACATTCCCCTACACTCAAATCCGTAAATAATTTTTTTTTAAATTTATGTCACATATCCATGTAAAAAGTCCAGAGGGCTTGGAGCACCTCAGACCCGGCCACGCTGCGGCCGGAAAATAAACAGTTAATGTAATCTCTGATTTGGGCTGATGTGCAAGCTTGAGAGTGGGTTACTATTAATCCTCATGTCCCCCATTATGATCCCTAGCATTTACAGAGCTTTACAGTGCCATCTTGAATTTATTTTTGCTTTTAAAGATTTCTGAGCTTACGGCCGGTTGCAAGATATACGGCCGGCCGTAAGGGGATATCCTTGCGGCGCCGTATAATTGAATTGCAAGGTAACGGGAGCCCCGTAAGGAATCGCAGCTTTGCGGCCGATTTACGGCCGATAATAGAATGAGGGCCTAGGTGTTGAGTCTCTTTATTGAGACCCTCTATAGGGAGGCCGAAGAGAGCTTCTTCTGACCTTTGGGGAATCCTGTGCCCCCATGGTCTCTCCAAAATATCATAGGTCTCCAACCAAATATGGGCGATCTTAGGGCAGTAATACAGGGATATTCTTGAGCAAAACCTGTACCACTCTGTGTGTGATTTGAGGCTAGGACGTAGGTTCACCTTCCAGCAGGACAATGACCCCAAACACACTGCTAAAGTAACACTTGAGTGGTTTAAGGGGAAACATGTAAATGTGTTGGAATGGCCTAGTCAAAGCCCAGACCTCAATCCAACATAAAATATGTGGTCAGACTTAAAGATTGCTGTTCACAAGCGCAAACCATCCAACTTGAAAGAGCTGGAGCAGTTTTGCAAGGAGGAATGGGCAAAAAATTGTTTGCTTCACAATAAAAAAAAAAAAACATCTTCAAAGTTGTGGGCATGTTCTGTAAATGAAATGATGGAAATCCTCAAACAATCCATGTTAATTCCAGGTTGTGAAGCAACAAAACACAAAAAATGCCAAGGGGGTGAATACTTTTGCGAGGCACTGTATATCTCCATTTTATTATAATGACAGATTGGCATATATTTATCAAACAGGGTAATCTCTGATCATAAGTGGTGTCACCACTCCCCTGCCTTGTTTTGTATGGAGCCAATTTATGAAGTTGTGGTAACATTTAATCTTGTATGATAAATAGTCTACATAGAAAACATCAGATTTGGGGATTTATTATTTTTAGCCTTTGAATTTCCCGTCTTAATCTCAAGTTTGATAAATATATCCTGTTGACTCATCAACTTTATTATGGTGCCAGTGATGTAACTTGATATACTGATGCAGTTGTAGTGAGTGAAAATATCCATTTAGCTCTTTTTTGTTATTTTAACTACATAACCCCTTCATTGGCCATGAATTAAGCTGTACTTTCTGCACATATCTAATTTTTCATAGGCATACATAACCATTGAGTAAATTATATTCTGTCAATGTTCTTTAAATATATTCTAAAGAATGGGGCCTGTCAATTATTCTACTATTGTCTTTTTTGTTGCTTTTTATTTTACATTTTTATCTGTTTGTAACTATAACTTTTGGGTTTTTGTAGTATACAGTATACTTAGTCATATTTATTTCTATATTGTTTAATTTAGTCCGAACATGTATTCATCTACCTGATTGTAATTTCACTGACTATCCAGGAGGTTCATACATAGATGAAGAGTTCAGAAAATTACTTATAGAAATGACTTAATTACTTTTTCAGGGCTTTACTTAAACCCAACTCCCACTGAAAGCATCCCACAACATCAGCAAATTGCTAAACCAAGCTAAGGAGGGGAAGATAGTTCTAAGTCTATTTAAGTATGGATGTCATTAATCAAGATGGCACAAGAAATAACCCAACTCATTAGAGCTGAATCACAGGGTGTACAATACAAATAACAGAATTATTTGTAGAACAGAGAGCGCAAAATGCAAAAAAATATGTGGGTGGCTCTTGAAAAACATTCCTTGGTAGCAGACTAAGCAGCATTTAAGTGTTATCAGGTCGAGTAAGTGTTGAATTGCCGAACAAGGACTAAACGATCTGCATATTGTAATTTATAAAGTGCTAACATTTTCCACTAGTTTTCAGTAAACCTAAATGAAACTTATGTGAGAAATCTCTAATTCTCCTCCTTATAATTCTATAAGTTTAATATCTAAAGGCAATAGCTTATTTATTCTTTGGGTGATAACTATTAAAGGACCACTGCAGTTCAAGTATGTACAGTGCCTTGCAAAAGTATTCACTCCCCTTGGCATTTTTCGTGTTTTGTTGCCTCACAACCTGGAATTAACATGGCTTGTTTGAGGATTTGCATAATTTAATTTACAGAACATGCCCATAGCTTTGAAGATGTTTTTTTTTTTTTATTGTGAAGCAAACAACAAATAGGACAAAATAACAGAAAAAGTCAATGTGCATAACTATTCACCCCCCTAAAGTCAATATTTTGTAGAGCCACCTTTTGTGGCAATCACAGCTCCAAGTCGCTTTGGATAAGTTTCTATGAGCTTGCCACATCTTACCACTGGGATTTTTGCCCATTCCTCCTTGTAAAACTGCTCCAGCTCCTTCAAGTTGGATGGTTTGTGCTTGTGAACAGCAATCTTTAAGTCTGACCACAGATTTTCTGTTGTATTGAGGTCTGGGCTTTGACTGGGCCATTCCAACACATTTACATGTTACCCATTAAACCACTCAAGTGTTGCTTTAGCAGTGTGTTTGGGGTCATTATCCTGCTGGAAGGTGAACCTACGTCCTAGCCTCAAATCACGCACAGAGTGGTACAGGTTTTGCTCAAGAATATCTATGTATTTAGCACCATCCATCATTCCCTCAACTCTGACCAGTTTCCCAGTCCCGCTGCTGAAAAACATCCCTACAGCATGATGCTGCCACTACCACTATCACTGTTGGGATGGTGTTCGTTGGGTGATGTGATGTGTTGGGTTTGCGCCAGACATAGCGTTTTCTTTGATGGACGAAAAGTTAAATTTTAGTCTCATCAGACCAGAGCACCTTTCTCCCTACATTTTGGGAGTCTCACACATGCCTTTTCTCAAACTCAAAATGTGCCATTTTGTTTTTTGCTGAAAGTAATGGCTTTCTTCTGGCCACTCTGCCATAAAGTCCAACTCTGTGGAGTGTACGGCTTATTGTCGTCCTATGTACAGATACTCCAGTCTCTGCTGTGGAAGTCTGCAGCTCCTCCAGGGTTACCTTAGGTCTCTGTGCTGCCTCCCTGATTAATGCCCTCCTTGCCCGGTCCGTGAGTTTTGGTGGGCGGCCGTCTCTTTGCAGGTTTGTTGTTTTGCCATGTTCTTTCTATTTGGTTATGATAAATTTGATGGTGCTTCTGGAGATTGTCAAAGATTTGGATATTTTTTATAACCTAACCCTGACTTGTACTTCTTAACAACATTGTCCCGTACTTGTTTGGAGAGTTTCATGGTCTTCATGGCAGTGTTTGGTTAGTGGTGCCTCTTGTTTAGGTGTTGCAGGCTCTGGGGCCTTTCAAAAAAGGTGTGTATATGTAATGACAGATCATGTGACACTTAGATTGCACACAGGTGGACATCATTTCACTAATTATGTGACTTCTTAAGGTAATTGGTTGCACCAGAGCTTTTTATGGCCTTCGTAACAAAGGGGTGAATACATACACACGTGCCAATTTTCTGTTTTCTATTTCAAAAAAATAGTTTTATGTATATATTTTTCTCATTTCACTTCACCAACTTAGACTATTGTGTTCTGATCCATCACATAAAATTCAGATTAACAAAACATTGAACTTAAGGCTGTAATGTAACAAAATAGGTGAAAAGTCAAGGAGGGGGAATACTTTTGCAAGGCACTGTAAGTCATCTTAATTAATCTTATAATGATAAAGAGACACTGCTTAAACTTTAAATCATGGATTTAGTAATTTATCACTTATAACAGGTTCATTACAAATTAATCATTCCATTACTTTAATAAATATTTAATGGAATTAATAAAAGTTATATTTTAAGATATCTTCAGAGACAAATGGAATTATACCCTAAATGGTATAGCTTATATGGATGTTTTATTTTATAATCATTATTATTGTGATCAATTTAATAATTTACACCTTGGTGGATTCTTTCTAAGAACTGGCTATTGTTTTGGTATATTAATAAAGTTGTGCGCTATACAGTACTATACATTAGTAGTTTAAGCTATAACACATTTTTCAATAGGTAGAACTTTGTAAATGGAATACGTTGGCGCGTTACAAATAAAGGATAATTATAATAAGCTACGCAGAGACATTTTGAGAAAGTTTGAAAACAAGTAAACCTTAGGACAGCTTTATAAACACTTAGATATACCTTTGTCATATGAATTATAATGAAAAATAAACTGGTGATTTGGCTACAGGACAGTATAATTGAGGTATATTACTATTACAAATCTACACCTACTATTTCACACCCTTATGACTGTGACTTGCCAGCTTTTCTTTCATAGCTTAGGAAGCACAATAGATACATTCAGCTGTAGAGTGCTCAGTCTACAGAGCTTGTATTTCTTTATATCTGTAGGCAAGCATGCAAGGACATTTAGTTGAGTAAATAGACCTACATATCCTTTCACAGGTGCACTAGCCTTTAATCTTGCATTCTCTGCCAACATGTGGAGTAATAGATATATCACCCAGAATAACACAGTTACAATGTATTTAGTTAAAGTCTAGCAGAAAATCCTTGATCCTTCAGTAGTCTGCTAATTTCTGTATTTTTGTGTTTAAAAACATGTACAAAGTGACTAATATAAAAATATAAAGTGATAACAATTATATACATCAATGTAGCCCTCATATCAAAGGGACATGCTCAGGATTTATTTGTTGCATCAGAACATTGGTAAAGGTAACTGGAGAAATAAGAGAAAGAAAGAGGGACATGATTGGTTTCGGGAGATCCGGAGGTCCGTAAGTGAGGTTGCAAGATCATTTGCTAATCAACTGGCGTCTCGGATCGGCTTCCGGGTTACGGGCTTGAAAAAATGGCGATGGTTAACCTTGCAACTTACAGCCTCCAGAAGCCTTTGATCTTTTACTTTTGCAAGGCTAAAATCGCAAATCGCTATTCAATTGCTCAATTTCCCTAAGCCCGCAAATGTTTTCACATCCGTAAACGGCAAATGAAGGAGAGAATCCTACGAGTGCTAGAGAGGACCCGCAACGGGGTTAAACACCTGTTCGTGGCACTGTAAATGCAAAAAAAAAATTCAATTCTGCACTGTAAATAATGGGGAAAGCGATGACAGATATTAGAATTAATTGTACAACAGTCTCAAGCTCGGCAGGAAATACATTTTATTCTTATGTTTCATTTCGGGGTTAAATCGATCTTTGGTATCAATGAGTTAGTATCAGCTACCCATATGGGCTAGAACAGTATTGGCATTCATTTTCATAATTCTTTATTTTTGGGATTTGCGAGTCTGATCGCGTATCGGACCCCTAATCCTAATTGATTGACGTAACCTCCATGTTTTACTGCCATAATAATGACAGTCTAATTTTCTATTGGCTGATTAAAAATGGGCAGTTACAGGCTTGCTGAATTGGTCATGTTCGCACCCTGAAGTGCTCTGAACCAGTGCGTGGTTTACGGTTTTGGCGTGGGGCCCGTAACTTGCGTCCGTGAGCAATTGAATAGCATCGCAATCAGGGACCAACGGGAGCCCGCACCACACTCGCAGACATTCGGCTGTCTGCAATCGAGTTGCAGACTTCAAATTGAATATGGCCCAAGGATATCAAAAGGGCTAAGGAGGACAGATTTGCTTTTCTCTTAAAATAGGAATTGTCCCACTAATAGAGGAGTTATTTAGGGGTAAGCAATACAATTTGACTTTGTAACATATTATAAAACAGTTTGCCAGATGTACCAAACAGTCAAGTGTTGAAGAATTCTTTAAGGCATGTGTGCTATGGATTGATGTCTCCAAGAGTTCCTGAACATACCATATTTAGTACATATAGATCATTTGGTTGATATTATTGGTTTATTATGAGTGACACATAAATTCCATTGATACACAAATCACTGTGATCCGCAGCAGATTTCAGGGATAAATCTTACATCTCTAAGACAAATGCTGAGACAAACGAGATCTGGCTTTAATTTGTGGTTTTACCCAACAAAGATATTGCAGTTTTTTCTTTGGCTTTATTTATTGGAATGTTTTGTGTAGATAAAATGGAATGAAAAGGTCAATTTTGCTGCTACAATTATCATGAAAGTATAAAACTGGTTATCTCAATGACCTTATCAAGTGAATTTGCAACCACCCATGTCGATTAATTATTTTTCCCTGTTATGTAGCTGGTAAAATGATTCATCAAAATCAAGGTAAATATTTGTAAGACTCAGTTAAAGGAACACTGAAATGTCAAAAAAGGTGTCAGTCTTTAATTTTATAACATATTTTGTTTTATTAATATACTAGTAACTTGCCATATAGTCTGTTTTGTCTCTCTCAGTGCTGTCTCTCTCTGTGCACCCTCTCTCTCTGTGCACCCCTCCCTCTCTTTCCCTCTTCCCCTGCCTCTCTCTCCCTCTCCTCTCTCTTTCCTTTCCCTCTCTCTCTTTATCGCTTCCTTCTCTCTTTCTACCTCTCTTCTCTCTCTCACCTCTCTCTCTCTTCCTTCTCGGTACTCCTCCCTCTCTCCCCCCCCCCCCTCTCTTCTCAACCCAATTTACAGTTAGTAGCTTGTGAGAAATGCCTGCGCAGAACGCACCATGCAGGCATTACTCACAAGCTAATTACTATTATAATGGATTACTATAATGAAGGGATAATGGTACGCCATCATGAATTAGGTTTTCGAATTTCCATTATGAGGACAGAAATTTTCCAAAGCCTACATCTTGGGCCTGAGTTGCATGCTAATTTGCAACTATAAAATAAGCAAGATGGATGTCATGTTATCAAGACAGAACTATTAAAAGCAAAATGGCTGCTCTCATGATGGAAAATCAAAACCCCAAATCAAAATAGTAAGCCTGAATGGTAAGTAAATAGCATTTCACTTTATTTTATTAATATATTCATACAAGAAAATAATTTCTGAAATGGAAGATTGAGGAATTTCTGATGGACTTCATGGACTGAATATGTATATTTTAAGGGCAAATATCAAAGTGAAGAAGTGTCTGTGAAAAAGAGGACTATACTCTACGACCAAATCTATGTCTATGAGTTAGGAAATAAATTATGGGAGACTGTTGAGACCCTTTGGAATAGGGGTTAATTTAGGTGCCATGGGGGTCTATAGGGATCCCTATGATCAGGGGAATCACGGGGCATCCCAGGGCTTATAGCTGGTATTGAGAGAAAACCTCAGGGATTAATGGGCAATGCCGGCACGATGTTGCTCCTAATTTCAGAAGAAAAAACATAACACCCACAGTATGAGGTGATCTCAACAAATATATTTGCCTCAAAATGAAGAAGCAAGGGTAAAGGACATATCCATTTCCATTTATGCAAAATGTATACACAAATAACTATTTTAAACCATTATTCAAATATCTTCCATATATATTGGTGCAGTTTATTTTGGTTACAGACAATGTGTGCAGGATTGAGTGCAATAGGGAAACTAATAGTAACTGTGAAAACATTGTAGTAGTCGCTTTATAGCACTGCAGGCCTAACATACTATGGATTGAGAGGCTGAAAAGAGCAAAAGAGGTGTCTAAGGTTTCAGTGTATTCTTAGAACCGAACAGAAAGTAATATCCTGGGGCTTTGTATACACAAATCTAATGAAGTACCTGAGGCAACCTTCAATTCAGCAATCATGCAAATAGTGCAAGTTTCCTAGCTCCCTTGCACACCATTCATTAACCTGTTCACTACCAAGATTACTGGCCACACAACATACAAAGTAACATTTCCATATATTGACCTACGGTAATTGTTTAAACAGGATTTATTTGGAAATATTTGTAACTATGTATTATTCCCAGTACATTTAGAGAAAAGAGAATAAAAACACAGCAAGTTCTAAGAGAGGTCGGGAAGATGATTCCAGAGTGATATGGTGAAGTAATTTGCAAAAACTATTTTTAAATTATGCATTAGTATTACATAGACCAATGTGTTAAGTCTTATAAAGTCACTGTGAAACCGCACACATCGAAAAACAAGAAAAACACAAAAAATACAAAACAAAAACATATAAAAAACATCACACACAGCACGGGGAGTGAGGTTTCATGCAAATTAAGTAGAATTTGCAGCGTTTTTCCACTCGAAAATCGCCTAAGCGACAAAAAAAAGGGCGGCCCAAAAAAAAGAAAAAAAGGCTACACGACCAATAAACACGCAAAAACCCGCCACACACATAAGACTTTGTTTGACAAGACCGTACGGGGTATAAAATACACTATTAGGGAGGACGCTAAATGCTCCACAACCACCTAACACATAGACAATCGCCTCCATTTAAGAACACTAACTTCCAACTAATAACATTACCAATCCAAAATGCCCAATTACACAGCTAAACAAACGGTTTGCCCTTGCGCAAGCAGCCTATTTACACTGCACACTTCACACATTGCTGACACTTACACCTCTGCTCAGCAAGAGTGCAAATGTACATTGTATGCTGCTGGAACATCAAAAAAGATGGTTAGCTCTTCAGGATATTGTTTGCTGCATATATTAACTACAAATAGGTAAGTATATTAATTTATGATTTTATTAGTTAATTCATTATCATTACAAAATACATATAGAGAAACAAAGAACCAGACAACAGGATCGCAAAAAACACCAAAGGCGTTCAGCACGCGACTCACAATGAGCGCCAAGGGTGCTCAGAGGACCAAAAGTACACCAGGGGAGAGGCTCGCAATGAGCACCTAAAGGCGATCAGCGCGGACCTTGCAATGAGCACCAAAGGGGCTCTGATAATCAAAAATACACCAACCGAGAGCCTCTTAATGAGCGCCGAAGGCACTCATTGCAATCCATGCAATGAGCGCCAAAGGCGCTCAACGCGAGTCTCGCAATGAGCGCCAAAGGTACTCAGATGACCAAAACACTTACTTTGTGCGCCAAACAGCATTACCTGCCTTACAATTTTATTGCCGTCATTTTTTACGGACAAGTCGCTAGTAAATTAATATTCCTCATGTACTGCTCTAGCAGACAGCCCCTACAGTGTTGTGGGATCTAGTGCTTTGCACCTGCTACACCAGCTGTAGTTCTTTCACTGCATTTTATATTGAACAAACAGCCTGATATGGATTACACTGTATTTAGAGAAAATACACTGTATTAAGTTACACATATAGAAACATAGATTTGACATCAGATAAGAACCAAACAGACCTGTTTAGTCTGCCCATTCTATCTACCTAAAAGCTTGGCTTAATTAAGCTTGAATATGGCCCTATGCTTATTAGAGGAATGTTTAAATGTCTTAGCTGTGTTGGCCCTTCCTCTGGAATGTTATCCCTACTACACTTTAGGTAAAGCAGTACTTTTGCTTATTACCTAACCCTAAATTTTCAATCTTACAAATGGGTTATTTGCTGTATTTATATTACTGGTAGTTAAAAAAATGTTTACATATATGGACAATCATTGGATTTTGTAAATGAAGTGCATTCAGATCTGCATTATTGAAATTTCCAAGTGACTTATGCTGTCAACAGGCCAACTGCATCACCAACCACCTGAGAAGATCTGTAAGGAAGGTCCTACAGGTTATGATAAAGCAGACCCCCTCATGCATGACAACAATGCAGTAGGGGGTGATTTACCATGCTTGCCTACCAGGGAGATCCCTGCTCACGGGTCAGAGAGTTTAAGTGAGGAATTAGGGAGGAGAAAACCTCTGACATGTTAACCTCCTTTGGTCATCAATATTCTATTAATTCTTCATCATCTGTCAGCAGGAAAGATCAGGCTCTGGTGTGGAAAGCCAGAGTAGGCTTTATTACCAAATTTATTTATTTTGTTCTAGCAAATAATCTATATAGATGAGCTTGTTTATCCCATGAAGATGATACTGCAAAGGGGATTGGCTCAGAATTTACTGCATCACTAATAATGTAAAAGGTTAGAAAGGACATCTCTTATAAGTAAATTAAGTGAATGAGTAAATATTCTAAACCAACACGTATTAAAAATCAAAATCTAATTGGTAATTTCATAACTAATACATTCAAAATTCTATGCAAATTTCCTGTGTGCTTTTTATTGAGATCTGACTCAGTTTTTAACAATATTGTGCTTAAGCCATAAATTATAATAATAATGCCCCATAAATGACAAAACAATATTCAAATATAACTTCAAATCAACATGGTTATTTGTACAGAGAGACACTTAAGATAAATTAATCACTAAAAGAAGTAATTTAGACAACTAATATTTGCTTGTTTCCATTTACAACTACATTATTGGTTCATTGTGATAACATAAACTTTTAATAATCTTATAATTTACTATTTAACAAAACACGCGTCTAAATTTAAGGATGTTTTGTCAGTTTTGTGATGCTCCAGTCAATATTTTTCCATAGGAACCATGGGAAGTTATATAAATAACTGTAGAAACCCCCCATAAAATTACAAGTGAAAATGTAGGAGCTCTGGCTTTGAGGATATACCCAGGTATTTTTTACCATTATTTAAGCGACTAAAGCGCAGCAGTGCTGATTTTA
The DNA here is from genome assembly GCA_027410445.1 of Discoglossus pictus. Taxonomy (NCBI): domain Eukaryota; kingdom Metazoa; phylum Chordata; class Amphibia; order Anura; family Alytidae; genus Discoglossus; species Discoglossus pictus. The sequence continues at coordinate 409,169,545 of CM050164.1, read as the reverse complement.
GCCTCCATGTTCCCTCAACCATTCTTGACAGTCTTGCGACTTTTGTTAGTAATGTTAGTTATGCGTTATTTATATGTTAAACTAGTTTGGCAGCAGTATTGGCAGCCCTTTTGATTTATGTGGAAGGAGAGTTAAATATGTTTGATTACCAAAGATGTCCAGTGAATTTTGCTTAATATTCGTTAGATTTGCGAAAGGCTTAATGGGTTCAATACTATAAAATAAAAATATGTAGAAAATGCAGCTACCGCAGTGTGTTCATGCCTGTAATATTTCATCACAGCACATAAAGCAGAATTCTATAAATTGCTCACCATAGTCCTGCTGATTGTGGTCAGTAAGGCTCGCTGCTGCTGTGCAGGATTTAGTAGTCTTTTTCTGCTATATTGGAGGTGATGAAACATCATACTGTTAGCAGCAGGGGTAACAATAAATAGATTTGTTCCACATCACTTTCCTTTTAATAATAGAAAGTGCAGTAGAAGCCAAATAGGAATATCCATGGTATTTGCAGCTACACTATACACACATACATATATATACAGTGCCTTGCAAAAGTATTCACCCCCCTTGACTTTTTACCTATTTTTGTACATTACAGCCTTAAGTTCAATGTTTTGTTAATCTGAATTTTATGTGATGGATCAGAACACAATAGTCTAAGTTGGTAAAGTGAAATGAGAAAAATATCTACATAAAACTAGTTTTTAGAAATAGAAAACAGAAAATTGGCATGTGCGTATGTATTCACCTCCTTTGTTATGAAGCCCATAAAAAGCTCTGGTGCAACCAATTACCTTCAGAAGTCACATAATTAGTGAAATGATGTCCACCTAGGTGCAATCTAAGTGTCACATGATCTGTCATTACATATACACACCTTTTTTGAAAGGCCCCAGAGCCTTCAACACTGAAGCAAGAGGCACCACTAACCAAACACTGCCATGAAGACCAAGGAACTCTCCAAACAAGTAAGGGACAATGTTGTTGAGAAGTAGAAGTCAGGGTTAGGTTATAAAAAAATATCCAAATCTTTGATGATCCCCAGGAGCACCATCACATCTATCATAACCAAACGGAAAGAACATGGCACAAAAGCAAACCTGCCCAGAGACGGCCGCCCACCAAAACTCACGGACCTGGCAAGGAGGGCATTAATCAGAGAGGCAGCACAGAGACCTAAGGTAACCCTGAAGGAGCTGCAGAGTTCCACAGCAGAGACTGGAGTATCTGTACATAAGATGACAATAAGCCGTATGCTCCATAGAGTTGGGCTTTATGGCAGAATGGCCAGAAGAAAGCCATTACTTTCAGCAAGAAACAAAATGGCACGTTTTGAGTTTGTGAAAAGGCATGTGGGAGACTCCCAAAATGTATGGAGGAAGGTGATCTGGTCTGATGAGACTAAAATTGAACTTATTGGCTATTAAAGAAAACGCTATGTCTGGCTCAAACCTAACACATCAAATCACTCAAAGAACACCATCTCCACAGTGAAACTTGGTGGTGGCAGCATCATGCTGTGGGGATGTTTTTCAGCATCCGTGACTGGGAAACTGGTCAGAGTTGAGGGAAAGATGGATGGTGCTAAATACAGGAATATTCTTGAGCAAAACCTAAACCACTCTGTGTGTGATTTGAGGCTAGGACGTAGGTTCACCTTCCAGCAGGACAATGACCCCAAACACACTGCTAAAGCAACACTTGAGTGGTTTAAGGGGAAACATGTAAATGTGTTGGAATGGCCTAATCGAAGCCCAGACCTCAATCCAATAGAAAATCTTTGGTCAGGTTTAAAGATTGCTGTTCACAAGCACAAACCATCCAACTTGACGGAGCTGGAGCAGTTTTGCAAGGAGGAATGGGCAAAAATCCCAGTGGTAAGATGTGGCAAGCTCATAGAGACTTATCCAAAGCGACTTGGAGCTGTGATTGCCGCAAAAGGTGACTATACAAAGTATTGACTTTAGTGGGGTGAATAGTTATGCACATTGACTTTTTCTCTTATTTTGTCCTATTTGTTGTTTGCTTCACAATAAAAATAAAAAAAAACATCTTCAAAGTTGTGGGCTTGTTCTGTAAATTAAATGATGCAAATCCTCAAACAATCCATATTAATTCCAGGTTGTGAGGCAACAAAACATGAAAAATGCCAAGGGTGTGAATACTTTTGCAAGGCACTGTGTATATATATATATATATATATATATATAGAAAGAGAGAGATTTACAGTGGGCCCTTGGTACTCATCGTTAATTGGTTCCAGAAGACAGAATCAGTGCAAATTTTACATAGCCACGGCACTGAGGCTTTTTATTCCAACTTGTTTCTTCTGTTAATGTAAAAACGATAAGATAGGATCAGAATAACATGGAAGTTGTCCTCTATTGCAGGATTATTTTATCTACTCTTCAACTCCTGAGCTAGGAACTCTCAATGTTTAATTTTAAGATTAAGAGTTTCAATTTTAGTTTTGGGACTGTACTGCAGATTTTGTCTACACACACACATCCTTACTTGGCTTCTGAGAGTGCATTTATGTCCTGTTGACCATCTGATGATTCACTGCTATAGTATTTATAGGCTGGAAAAGTACAACTCCCAGGCCCTTACTTCTTAAATTTTACTTCTCTCTATATATACCAATCCCCATCTGGATCGCTACCTTGTCTTGGTGAAGGGGCTTGTGTACTTCAATGAACATATGAGCTATACCATGTAAGGTCACCCAAGATGGCCAGGTCATTGCAGAGAGGTCAGTCAAATTTCAGTCCACTGGAGAAGTAACTGGCAACCCACTCCAGTATCTTTGCCAAAACAAAACCTCTATGGACAAGCACGACTAGACACAAGATGCACCTGGTATGCTGCTGTCCATAGGTTGCATTATTTGTCTCATGGTGATTAAGGCTAAAGGGTTACGAGGTATGTGTAATTTGCCTAATTACTCCCTTGATTTAGCACATTTATTCTTCTCACCATCTTATGGCTTTAGACTGAAAGTAGAGAGAACCAAGTGTCAATATACCATAAAAAATATATATTTTTAAAGAATCTGATTTGTATGTGTACTTGTCATTAGCTATTGGTTTAAATCATATTGTATTTGGAACCTGTACTATATACCACTTCATATGAACTGAACAGCATAGAAAAGTGTGTGCAAAAATAACTGAGTAATTATCACTCAATTACTATCCTCGGTTCATCTTCTAAAAATATCCAACTTGTTTGATGTTCAGAAACGATTTTATAACCAAGTCATTATTTCTTTGGGATCCTGCACACTTATTATATTAGACATATAAAATACTGTAACACTCCTTGAGTTAAAATCTAATTTCATGACTCTGAAAATCCCCCTTACAAGAAGCCAAAGATATAAAACAAAGCAGGTTGAATCTGCCAAGCACCTTAAGGTCTCTTGTTTTTGCCAAAACTTCACCTCCGTGATTTTGGATGGAAAATTATACGAGTTGCAATAAGATGAAAGAAAGTAAATGTTTACAGGTAGGCCACAGAGAAACAATATTGCAGTCTTTTGATTAATGGATATAATTGCTAAGTTTGACTTTCGGTATATGTACTTAATACTGGACTTTTATATCTAAACTCTCTTACTAATCCCAACGTAAGTTCCACAAAATTGCGGACGTTCAATAAAACTGCTTGGAGATTTTATCTGCATCAAACGTCACTCTCGGTTGACAAATAGGTTAGGAAAAAACATGTATTTCCCCAGTAAAGCAAAATAATGAATACATTTAAATTGTATATGTAACTCTCTAAAACATGTACCTTAGTATTAGCCAAAAAAATCACTATCCAGCAAGACCTGCTGCAATATTCAAATAGTCCCTCCAATAAATGTAAGCAACTGTTTAAACTAAAAGTTTGGGAACCCCAGTAATACATTCACTAAGCTTCTCAGGGGCAAAAAAAGTAGACCACTGAAGGCTGCCATGTCTATTTCCTATAGACCAGGCTACATCTCAGATGCTTGGAGAATGTTCCCCATTGTATTTAACCATAAATGGACATTGAGGGTTTCTGAAATGTACTAGATATATAATATAACTATGTATGTATTTACTTTCATGTATTTTTTTATTTATTAAAGGCATTTCTAAGTTTCCTGGATTATGAATGCCACTGATAGAGGAGAATTAGTAGTGTCTGAAAACATTTTTTTTCATGAAAGAGATACCAAAATAAAGATTAATAAACTCACCGACTTTTGCTAAATCTCTTGAGTTTGCAAGCATTGCTTTTGTGAGCTGACACCACTGAAAATCCCTGCTAAAATTAGCATAAAATTCATAATAAATTTTGTACTATCATAGGCAGCTAATAAGTTTTAATACAATGTGACAATCAATGATGGCAGTTTGTGCAGGAAGGAATCATGGCATGTGTAGTCCCCCTGTAGAAGGAAGTAGGATGAGTCCGACACAGATCTGTAGATCTCTGCATTGAGATGCTGCTGGCTTGTTGCTGCTCATTAGTAATGGGGTTAAAACCCATATTTGAATGCAGTTTTTCTATTGGTAGGTATCAGGTGTCTATGTAAGCATCTCTGGGGTGTGGGAAACAAGTTTTATTTTTAAATAAAATAAATCTGTAAAAGTATAGAATGACTCCATGTAATGTGTGTGTCTGATACAAGCAGCAGGTGTTAGATTAGAAAAAGGTAAAAACAGGGAAACTTTGATATACATTTAATCAAAGTAAATTATTCAAATCAATAATAAAATAACCAGGCTTGCATTTAATTAAAGAACACACTTAAAATAATATATGACCATATAGAATGCTTTTAGTGTCCATCCAAATGAATTCAAAATTATATTTATTTTATGATAGAAAGTTTGCTTTATTATCTTTCTGCAGATGAAATATCGTTATAAATATAGTAAAATAAAAAGAAATGAGTGCACAGAGCAGTCTTCCCCTTTCGTTTCAGGAAGATGTAACATGTAGATATTTAATTGCATTACCTGGCAGGACTGATAGCAAGATTAATTTACCTTTTGATTGTAAATTATGCCAACAATGAAAAGAAGATGAAAGGTGGTAAGATTACTGCCCAGGACCTCTGCAGCTAATTTAAACCACATCAAACAAAACCATTTTGGCATTGTTACAAAAGGCCTCCACTCGGAAAGTAAAGTCTGAGTCTAGTAATGACCTTCAGATCAGTAATATTTACAGTGCATTCAGAGATCTGGCATCGGGCTGCTAATACATCATACAGATCGCTAACCCAGATCTTATTGTTGACTAAGAATGCAAAATGCTCCATTCAAAGGCTTTTTTCTAAATATATTTCTCCTGAGATGTAAAACAACTTGTACACTTCATCACCTGCTCCATACATAGCCCAGGCTGTTAGCTGAGTAGTTTACAGTATGTTAATCTCTTTAACCCCTTCCTGTTGAGCCACTGTGTGTTCCAGGCCACTACCATGGCAACTAGAGCACCGCTCTTGTATTGCTTTAATTTCTGTGGAATGTGGAAGCTTTATGTGCCAAGATATCTTGACAGCAATAGCAATGTTATGCATGCTTAGTTTAGTAATATCTTGAGATCTTTAATTGGGTTAAAGGAGCCCGGTCTAGTCTGACCTCAGGATTTCTTGCAAAATAATAGCACAGCTAAGAACTCTTTTTAAATCCTGCATGGTACATACTGAGGATATTTTTTGTGATTATTAAAAGTAATTTGAAATAGTATTAAAGATAACTGATACTGCATCCTACCAGAAATAAGGAAATCCTAAAATTAGCACTGATAGTAAAAACTTTTAATTATTAATAATAAATACATGTCTGGCTTAATTAAAGCATGGCTCTATGGAGAAAAGATAATTGATAGACAGCTAGTTCAGAATCTGGACCTCCACTGTATTATTATATTTATCATATCGCCCACCTGAAGCTTTTAGATGCTAAAGCAAATCCATTCTATGGAATTCTCACCTATCAATTTAAATATATTTGGCTCAACTCAGAGGGAACTGTAAATCATATGTGTTCTTTTTTTTAATTGTTGCATTTTATCATTTATTTCTTTTTTTTATATATTTTACAATTTAGGACATCCAGAATCAAAATTCTGAAACCAGTCTCTTGTTTCACCATTGCTCTTCCCCTAAAAGGTGTTTTCTCATATCTTTGTGGAGATCCTATAATTCTCTAAGCACAATTTTATTGTATACATGTGGGTATTGACTATGTATTTCATTCCTAGTATTATAAGCTTGAGGTTTGATTGGGCCATAATTTGAACAAGAGTCTTTGTTGGAGCACATGCTCAGGTCAACATCAACCAATAGTACTCCAGTTTGTAATAGATGCATGATCCTCAAGTATTACCTGACCCCTGAACTACATAATGTACAAAACTGTTCTTATTTCACGCTCCTAAACTACAGTGTGACAGGGATTGAAAGAATATTTTTTTAACTTTGTAGATCTCAATTTTTAAAATGATGTCTTGTATTGGTTTCAAAAGTTCAAATTAATTCTAGCTTACATGCCCTACTGAATAAAATTCAGTCATATTCAGGTTATATAGAAAATAACATACAGAAATGCATCTTCCTAAAAGAGTTAACAACCCTGAAAATCTAATCTAAAATTTGCATAAAATTAATAATTCAGTTTGGCCAATTACAGGCAGCTCATACTTTTAATACATTGTAACAATTAGTGATGGCAGTTTGTGCAGGAAAGAATCATAGGATGTATAGTCCCCATGCAGAAGGATGTAGGAGGTGCTAGCCACTGATCTGTAGATCTCTGCATTGAGCTGCTGCTGGCTTGAATGTTAGTAAAGGGTTAAAATCCGTATTTGAATGCAGCGTTCCTATTGGTAGGTATCAGGAGCCTATGTAAGCAGCTATGGGGTGTGGAAAACAAGTTTTAGTTTTAAATAAAATAAATCTGTGTGTGTATAGAATGACTCAATGTAATGTGAGTTTCTGATATAAGCAGCAGGTGTTAGATTAGAAAAAGGGAAAAACCTGAAACTTAGATATACCTTTAATAATTAAAATGTAATCATATGTCCAATAAGTATTTTTTCAAACATATATATTATTTTTCATTATTTACCAAATAATGTAAATAATGTTTTTAATTAGAAAAGTTTCACTATTTATTACGTTTATAGAAAAAGAAGCAATTATATATTTTCTATATTCAATTTATTAGGAAAATATCCATTTGATGGTGTCATGTCTACCAGAGTTGGACCAGAAGTTCACCAAACCCCCTCCAAATCTTCCTGACATGAGCTGTACTTACTTCCCTATCCTATTGAGTATGATTTCTAGGGGAAATATGAGCTAATCACCTACTATGGCTGCTAGGGTTTCCCCTAGAGCACTCTTTGTCCAAACTAACCAGTGCTATCCTACTCAAGTCTAATTGCTGCCCTTAGTCACGTACATTCTTAATCCTATTATTCCGCTGCATTTTTCCCATTGTAAGTGTATACTGTGTCGGCTCCACAGTAAGTGGCCTAATTGAGTTACCCGGAGTGGTTACTAGGGCCTGGATTGGGATATGAAAAAGGTGAACTGTCTCCCTTCCATTGGTTGGCCCAACCCTGAAAATGGACCAATTATTACACAGGTGACAGAGGTGCCCTCCTGATTGGACAATCTGTACTAGGGAGGGAAGTTTGAAGCTGGGAAATGTTAATTTTGTGTGACTGTGTTTTACCTAGTTCTCCATATAAATATATAATCCAAAATAATATATAATGTATCCTTCGTTGGAAGGAAGCGGAAATGAATGTTGTTTGCAGTGATCACGTCCTTTATTCTGGTCCTGGATCAACCCCTTTGTAGAATCTAGGTGCCGTTTGCACTTCTTCAGATCTGAATACAGGATCTGGCTGGTGAGGACCAGGGTAGCAGGAACCTGTTCAAGTGTCAGATAGCAAGAAAGTGCATATAAACATAGTTGTACCTTTACATTTTGTTTAACAATTCTTACTTCTTTTAAAAAAAAATAAAACAGTAATATATTTTCTATTTCTCCACATTGATTTAGAAAAGCAATTATCAGCCTTATTAAATCGTGATTCAGCCAATTGAATAGGGCTCAATATAAGCACATAGCATACTTTTTTTTACAGAAGTTTTAAGTTAGTGAACTTCTATCCAAAAGCAAGGTGTTAACTAACTAAAAACTTCTGTAAAAATATGCTCTTTGCTTATATAGAGCCCTATTCAATTGGCCGAATCGCAATTTAATAAGGCTGTATGTCTTTGGCGAACATAACGATAGGGTCCAAATGACTTACATAGTTACATAGTAATTTAGGTTGAAAAAAGACTTTAGTCCATCAAGTTCAACCTTTTTAGAGATCCTCTGATCTGCAATATGCAAATTTATTGTTTATTGATCCAGAGGAAGGCAAACAGAAAAAAAAACCCAGTGAAACTTTGCCAATTGTCTCAACAGGGTTTTTATTTTTATTTTATTCCTTCCTGACCCCAGGTACTGGTGATCGGATTCATCCCTGGATCAATACTCCCTCTCTATTTATCCAGGATAGCCCTTCATGCCCTTTTTATTTAAAAATATATCCAATCCATTATTAAAGTTATCTAATGAATCTGATGTCACCACCTCCTTTGGTAGAGAATTCCACAGATTAACCACCCTTACTGTGAAGAACCCTTTTCTTTCTTTAAGGTGAAATCTTTTTACATCTAAAAGGATGTCCCCTTGTCAGTTGAAAACATCGTGGCACAAAAAGTTCCCTTGACAAAGCCTTGTATTGACCCTGGATATATTTATATAAGGTAGTCATATCCCCCTTGACGCCTTTTTTCTAGAGTAAATAAGCTTAATTTTGTTAGTATTTCTTTATAACATAGCCCCTCCATCCCCTTTATTAGCTTTGTTGCCCTTCTCTGTACCTTTTCCAGCTCTAAAATGTCCTTTTTATGTAGTGGTGCCCAAAATTGTACTCCATATTCCAAACTATGGCGTACTAGGGATTTGTATAGTGGGAGAATTATTTTTGATTCCCTTGCTTCTATACTCTTCTTAATACATGATAATATTTTACTTGCATTTAAAAATGCTGCTTGACATTGAGCACTGTTATCTAGGCGGTTGTCCACAAGTACTCCCAAATCCCTTTGAATATCTGATACCCCTAGATTTACTCCATTAAGATGATAAATTGCATGGCTATTTTTCCTTCCCAGATGCATAACTTTACATTTATTCATATTAAATATCATCTGCCACTTAGATGCCCATTCCTCTAATTTATGCAAATCCCTTTTGAGAGAAAGTACATCATTTTCTGATTTAATTACCTTGCACAACTTTGTGTCATCAGCAAAAATGGAGACACCACACTCCAATCCATCTTCCAAGTCATTAATAAATATGTTAAAAACGAGGGGACCTAATACTAAACCCAGAGGAACCCCACTTACCACAGCTCTCAATCCATAAGCAAATATTTATGCTAATTCCTGTATCCCTTAGTTTGCTCAATAGTCTCCCATGTGGCACTGTATCAAAAGCCTTTGCAAAATCCAAATAGACTACATCCACTGAGTTGCCTTGATCCAAATTCCTACTAACCTCCTCATAGAAACTAATTAGGTTTGTTTGACATGACCTATCCTTCATAAATCCATGTTGGCTCCTACTTAAAATCCTGTTTGAATAGACATATTCTTGTATATTATCCCTTATTAACCCTTCTAAAAGCTTTCCCACTACCGAAGTGATACTCACTGGTCTATAATTCCCCGGATTTGCTCTTGCTCCCTTCTTAAATATAGGTATCACCTCTGCCTTTCTCAGTCATCTGGTAGAGACCCTGTGTTGAGTGAATCTTGAAAAAATAGATATAATGTTTTTTTTATTACAGAGCCCAGTTCCCTCGGTACCTCTGGATGTATTCCACCAGGACCCGAGGCTTTATAAACATTTATTTTTTCAAAACCCTTTTGGATTCCTTCCTGCGTTAAACAGTTATTTGGTGAAAGTAGTGTAGTCCCCTGTTAGTTCTCTGTCCCAGTCCATACGTTGTATCGCTGCCCTTAGACCGTTAAAATCCGCCCTTTTAAAATTAGGAGTTTTCGTTAGCGCCGTACAGTTATGTTTTTTAATTAAATCTCAAATGAGATTTTGCATTTTATCATCTAACATACAGTGGGGGGAAAAAGTATTTGATCCCCTGCTGATTTTGAACGTTTGTCCACTGACAAAGAAATGATCAGTCTATAATTTTTATGGTAGGTGTATTTTAACAGTGAGAGACAGAATGACAAAAAAGAAACAAACAAAAAAACGTATGTCAAAAAAGTTATACATTGATTTGCAAGGTCTTAGTACTTGGTGGCAAAACCCTTGTTGGCAATCACAGAGGCCAGATGTTTCTTGTAGTTGGCCACCAGGTTTGCACACATCTCAGGAGGGATTTTGTCCCACTCCTCTTTGCAGATCCTCTCCAAGGGCCTCATTCTATTAGCGGCCGCAGCCGTTGCGGGGCCGCAAGGACCGGCCGCAAGTTATTCGGCTATTCTATTCCCTTCCGGCCGGGGGCTCCGGCAGGCTTGCGGCCGGTGCCTTGCTATCTCTTGCGGCCGCTCGCGCCGGAGGAAAGCCTTTGATCTAAAACGGCCGCAAGAGTTTCGGCCGTAAGAAATTCCTATTTGCAATTCAATTGCTCCGGGAACCCTCTCTGCAAGGCTAAAAACGAGCCGCAGCTTACTTGCAGGAAAGAGGTCCCGCTAGCACCAATTAAGCACATAAAATAGCTCAAATAAAGCCATCCTGCACTTTGAGAAGACTATAAAGGGATTTTAGGTGTTAGGAAAAATAGCACATAATTATCCTATACTCAAATCCGTAAAATATTTTATTTTTAATATCCATAAAATATCCATGTAAAAAGTCCAGAGTGCTTGGAGCACCTCAGACCCGCCCACGCCGCAGCCGGAAAATAAACAGTTAATTTGAACTCGGGTTTGGGCTGATGTGCAAGCTTGAGAGGGGGTTACTTTTAATCCTCATGTCCCCCAATATGATCCCTAGCATTTACAGAGCTGTACAGTGCAGGCTTGAATTTATTTTTGCGTTTTTAGATTTCACAACATAAAATATATTGCAAAATTATATTTATATGTGTAATGTGGAATTTATGAGGAAGACCTAGAGACCATCAGTTCTTGAATTACCGTATTTATCGGCGTATAACACGCACTTTTTCTTTCTGAAAATAGGGGGCAAATGATAGGTGCGTGTTATACGCCGATATTCCCTCCCCCCTCCTCCTCCTCAACCTTCCTTTCTCACTCTAAACCCCCTCCGCATTCTAACCCCCTATCCTCAACCCCCCTCCTCAACCTCAACCCCCCTCCTCAACCTCCCTCCTCAACCTAAACCCCCCTCCTCCTCAACCTAAAGAATGAGGAGGAAGGTTGAGGAGGGGGGTTTAGAATGAGGAGGGAGGTTGAGGAGGGGGGTTGAGGTTGAGGAGGGGGGTTGAGGATAGGGGAGTTGAGGTTGAGGATAGGGGGGTTAAGGAGTGAGGATGAGGATGGGGGGTTGAGGAGGGGGTTTGAGGATGGGGGTTTGAGGATGGGGGTTTGAGGATGGGGGTTTGAGGAGGGGGTTTGAGGAGGGAGGTTGATTAGGGTGTTGAGGAGGGAGGATGAGGAGGGAGGTTGAGGAGGGAGGTTGAGGAGGGAGGTTGAGGAGGGGGGTTTAGAATGAGGAGGGAGGTTGAGGAGGGGCGTTGAGGTTGAGGAGGGGGTTGAGGATAGGGGGGTTGAGGAGGGAGGATGACGATGGGGGTGTTGAAGAGGGGGTTTGAGGATGGGGGGGTTGAGGAGGGAGGATGAGGAGGGAGCTTGAGGAGGGAGGTTGAGGAGAATGTTGAGAATGAGGAGGGGGGTTGAGAATGAGGAGGGGGGTTGAGAATGAGGAGGGGGGTTGAGGATGAGGAGGGGGGTTGAGGAGGAGGAGGGGGGTTGAGGATGAGGAGGGAGGTTGAGGAGGGGGGTCGAGGTTGAGGAGGGGGGTTGAGGAAGGAGGATGGGGGGTGGAGGAGGGGGTTGAGGATGGGGGGTTTGAGGAGGGAGGATGAGGAGGGAGGTTGAGGAGGGGTTTGAGGGTGAGGAGGGAAGTTGAGGTTGAGGATTTTGCTTCAAAGTTCTTTATGTGAATTTTTTTTTCTCCTGAAATTCCCTTCTTAAAATGTTATACGCCGGTGCATGTTATATGCCGATAAATACGGTATATATATGTTCTAAGTGCATAATAGCAAATTTGTGACTTCAGTGTCACTTTAAGCAAACAAACATAGGAATTAGACAAGAAGATAGCATACCTCCCAACATTTCTAATTGCCAACGAGGGACACTTACATTATTGAAAAATTACCTGATGTATGATGTCAAAAGAGTAATTTTCCACAATGAATAACAGAGTTTCAGATTTTTTTTTTAACATGTAAAGTAATACTTTTAAATGTATGATAGAAAATACTGGACTTCACTGCTCATTTAAAATGTAAATACACTGCAATATCACTAATATAAGCTTGGACACTTATTGAGTGTTTCAGGCTACAGAATACAATGCAGCTGCAAGCTCTGCTATGTTATTCATCACATTTTACAACCATCCCACAAGCTGCTGAAATGTGTCCTATTACATGGTGTAATTTATCTTACACACTGACAGATAGAAAGCTATGCAGGAATCTGTGATTATAAGTATAGACTTTGTACCTCGTCCACCAACAGGTGAAACAAATTGCTTTTATGTTATTTTTTTACATGTCCAGAAGTACATTGAGAAGTTGCGTTTATGATATTTATTAGAATGCCGATTTCAAAGGATAAAATGTTATACAATATGAGGCCAATATAAATAAAAAAAGGTTTTGTGGTAAAACAATGATATATAGAGCCCGATTCAATTGTAAGCCCGCATCTCGCGGGATACAGGCCGTATGTCTGCCGGCGTGCTGCATGCTTCTGTTCATCTACGATTCTGGTGCTATTCAATTAAGCAAGCCCGTAACCACCCATTTCAAAACTGCCAATAGAAAATTAGACCACCATCATTATGGCAGTAAAACATAGAGGTTACATGTCAATAAATTAGGTTCGGGTGTCCGATATGTGATCCCTCAAAATACAAAATAATAAAAATGAATGCCAATACAGTTCTAGTCCATATGGGTGGCCTGATATGTATTAACGCATTGATCCCCGAGATCAATATAACCCCGAAATGGCACAAAAAAAAATATGATTTTTGGCCGTGAAAGATCAAAGGGTTCGGGAGGCTGTAAGTTGTGGGTTTAACAACCGCAATTTTTTCAAGGCCATAGACCGTTTAGAGCCTGCAAAAAGACAACAATTGAATAGTAAATTAACTTACGGCCTCACTTACGGGCTTCAGTAACTCATGATTGCTCAATTGAATCAGGCTCATAGTTTATAACTAAAAAAGCTCCAAATGATTTCTGTGTGTTCTTTGTTCAAGCCCAGGTTCAATTTTGCGTGACCATGGTTTCCATTATATGATTACCCCAAGAGGTATCTTTCTATAGAAAATATTATGATATCCTGTTTGTTAATGTTGACGTGCTGGGCCATATTAGAGGCCTTGGTGGGTTTTGGGACATTGGAGAGCCATTTGTACGATATCAGGGATGAGTTATGGGGTACCACAAGATCTATTTCATTGTCTTTTCTGTAGATACTCCTGGAGCTCACGCAAGTTTTGATGACTGAATTTGTTTAGGGAACTGCTCTAAATCATTAGGTTTTTTTGTACATTTTATATATCAAAGGGACAATGATGTGCCTGATTATGATGATATCATGAGACACATGTCTTTAACATTATTATTATCGTTTATTTGTAACTTAGCGCTATACATGGTTACGATAAAGGAAAAACAATTTCAGTATTAACACATTGCAAATGATGGAGGGCCCTGTCTTTGAGCTTAGAATCCAGTGTCCAAAGTGCTTCCCCAAAGCACCGTGCAAGATCAAAAACTCTTAAACTTACAATCTAGAGGGTTTGGATGAGGTACAGTAGAGTGAAAGATAAGTTGTGCATGTTATGGTCCATTTCATATATGATGGTTCTTCCACCCACATCTCATTGTCAAGAAGGAATCTCAAAAGCTGATTGTGTATCTACTCAAATAATAATACAAGTACTTATGTAAGTGAGCCACAAACAAGACCTATTTAGCAATCTGATTGGCTAGAGACAAAAAAGTTACTTGAGATTAATTCCTGGCAAATTGCTGTGCATGGAGAGACCAACTATACTGGAACTGCATGTACAAAGACATTTTTTTATAACCAAAAACATAGGTGTGTGGTAAACATATAATTAGGATATAGCAAGAGGAAAGGAGGAGTAGTAAATCGTTTGTTGGGGTGTGCACAAATCCGAATGGGCCCAAGCAGCAAAAATCCTAAATACTTTCCTACTTATACACTATCTTCACTTGAATAATCCATTTCAGCTTTATTTCCTTAGGCCCTCATTCAATTGCAATTTGGCCAATTGAATAGGGCTCTAAATAAGCACATAGCATATTTTTTTAAAGAAGTTTTTAGTTAGTAAGCATCTATCTAAAAGCAAGGTTTTCACTAAATAGTAAAGGGACGGTGGCTCAGGTATAATTGATAAGTACCAAATTCAAATGGATGATAACAGGGTGCTCCTAAGGATAATAGGGATAAGTAGTACCAAAAGAGAGAGAAAGATCCTTTTTTAGGGCACACCTGGGAAATCCAATTCTCAGAAAAAGAGAATGAACTAAATGTTAAAACTTAACTTTTAATAGTAATAATAAAATCCACTTAAAATACATAAACGTAGGTAGCAGAGAGTAAATTATATGAAGTTTACTGGGAAAAATGCCACTGTTGTGGAAAATGCCACTATGAGGTAGACCATATAAAGTGCAATGTGCTAGTATAGTCACTGATAAAGTGGCTAGTATATAAGAAATAAGGTGCTATAAAGAGCTACTAGTGATAAGGTGCCAAGTGCTATGACACAAATAAGAAATATATGTAAGTGAAGCAAGTGTATCACTTGAATATGGTTGCCTATAAGGTGCAGTATAAAGAAATATTAGCAGCTATTTGCTGAACAGAAACCAGTAAACCAAATGATAAATATGGCAAGGGGTAAAGGATAGGAGTGAAAGATATTGAGAAATAAATGCCCCCAGAGTACTGATATCATGTTAGGTAATGTTCTCAATATCTGTGTATCTCAAATACCCAAGTACCCAAATAACAGCGTTGCCTTCAGGATATACCCATAACCAGTAGCTACTGCCTTCCAAATCCACTATTGCTGAAATAGCCTAACTAATGCAGTGGTGAAGGGGCTTTATGCTATGGGCCTGAAACTGAAAACGCTGACTCTTTGCTAGTCACGCCGTGGTCTAGACGCAAGGTAATGACGTCATAGACTCGCGACGGCGTTCCTACGTGCACCCGACGCACGTTTCTGGAATTTCATCAGGGGCCCTGATGAAATTCCAGAAACGTGCGTCGGGTGCACGTAGGAACGCCGTCGCGAGTCTATGACGTCATTACCTTGCATCTAGACCACGGCGTGACTAGCAAAGAGTCAGCGTTTTCAGTTTCAGGCCCATAGCATAAAGCCCCTTCACCACTGCATTAGTTAGGCTATTTCAGCAATAGTTTAGTGGATTTGGAAGGCAGTAGCTACTGGTTATGGGTATATCCTGAAGGCAACGCTGTTATTTGGGTACTTGGGTATTTGAGATACACAGATATTGAGAACATTACCTAACATGATATCAGTACTCTGGGGGCATTTATTTCTCAATATCTTTCACTCCTATCCTTTACCCATTGCCATATTTATCATTTGGTTTACTGGTTTCTGTTCAGCAAATAGCTGCTAATATTTCTTTATACTGCACCTTATAGGCAACCATATTCAAGTGATACACTTGCTTCACTTACATATATTTCTTATTTGTGTCATAGCACTTGGCACCTTATCACTAGTAGCTCTTTATAGCACCTTATTTCTTATATACTAGCCACTTTATCAGTGACTATACTAGCACATTGCACTTTATATGGTCTACCTCATAGTGGCATTTTCCACAACAGTGGCATTTTTCCCAGTAAACTTCATATAATTTACTCTCTGCTACCTACGTTTATGTATTTTAAGTGGATTTTATTATTACTATTAAAAGTTAAGTTTTAACATTTAGTTCATTCTCTTTTTCTGAGAATTGGATTTCCCAGGTGTGCCCTAAAAAAGGATCTTTCTCTCTCTTTTGGTACTACAAGGTTTTCACTAACTAAAAACTTATTTAAAAAAAAATATGCTATGTGCTTATTTAGATCCCTATTCAATTGGCCAAATTGCAATTGAATGAGGGCCTTAGTGATTAGTGTTTCTGGAGATGACATGCCAATGGAAAAATACAGACATTTTTTTCATTGCAAGAAATAGAGTGTACTGCCATTTGCAGGATGCTTTTGTTTTTTGGTCCTTTCAGCACCTGCAGAGACAACAAACTGAAGTCAGCAGTGAGGGAGATCAGCTGGAGAAAATTTCGATTATTTAAAAATTATTATAAAGAGCAACTAATGCAATTTTAGTGATTACACTATATAGTACTTTGTTTGATGCTGCAGAGGGTAATTGATTATTCCCATGTCCCTTGAAAGCCTCTGCAAAATGTCATTGTCCCTATAATGAACCATGGTCTTTTTTTTTGGGGGGGGGGGGGGGGGATTTTATGATTATATGGTGTACAGGAAAAAAGATTGGTTGCTCTGAAAAAATAAGAACAGGATATGAGTGAACAAAGAAAAGACTTAGACTTCTTTATCTCAGTCAATACAAAGTGCCTAGGTTCTCAGCTTACTAATTGGCTCTAGTCTAAGCCTGTCCTTCCTCTCCCTCTTCCCTGACAAATCTACTTTACATACTTATAAAGCTTTTTTTTATTCTTTATAAAGTAAGGTCATTAATATTTGAACTTTATTCATTTAGACGGCATACTAGATTAAAGATCTGCCGCACCGGACCCCAGATGCATTGAAAGGAAGTCCCATTGTAACCTTGCTGAACAGAGTCACTCTATCCTAATCATGGCTTCTAAACTTCCCTTGTAGATCAGTATAAGGAGCTTTCAGGAAATTAGCTGTGAACTGAATTAAAGGTTAGGTACTGTTAGAGAAAGTCTGTACATCCTATCTGGGATACTCAAACAAGTGGCTCCAATTGAGCAAAAGCTCCTGCCCCAGTTATCTAATTGATAAGACCCTTTTCAATAATATCAATAAAGAATTGAACATTTAACATTTTCTTTGTTTTGCAAAGTAAATAAAAACTGACTGAACTGAGCTAACTTCCCCCCAAAGAAGGATAAATTCAACACATTGATAACAGAACAGGGCTTTAATTGTTTATTTAAACAATCAAATACAGGTGATCCCCCAATTATTCATTCCTGAGAACTTTCTTAAGTCGGATTTGTATGTAAGTTCCTGATGAATAATAATAATATGCCCCTGTACTGTAATAATACGTTGCAGAAACTATTGTGCTCTTTCTATTATTTAAAACAAAAATAACATGGAAGCTGGTTCTTAAGTACAAGTCATCTGTAAGTTGGGTCATCTGTAACCCAAGGAAATGGGTGTAGGAACTGGGGGGGGGGGGGGCAGGAGGGACAAATCCCCCCCAGACTTTTCAATGTGTGTGTTTGTGTAGAGAAGCAGTTGTGTGGTATTTTTATATTATATGCATGATCCCCCCAGATTTTTTTGGCTCCTACACCCATGCCCGAGGACCATCTTTAATGTATACTGTTTTGAAGAATTATACTTAAAAATAACCTATATGTTTTTAGAAATTTAGAAAATATTACAGCAGCTAATTTATTAAATTTTATATACAAGTATCTACCATTTTGGCTTCTGCTGATCCACTTCCTGAGGTGGGAGGAGACTTTGAATTTATAAATGTGAGTGCTTTTTAAGATGGATGATTGAAAGCTCATCCCTTTATAAGGGCACACATTTCTGAGAAAGTAGCAGACATTTCTGTGAGAAAAGTAAATAGAACTGAGCAGTAAAGAATAATTCCAGAGAAAGGTCCAAAATATAAAGGTTGTGTTTATTTACTTACTCTAGGCATGTGAATGTACACACAAATGCACTATATTTCTTGTTATATATATTTTTCCCATTATCATGTTTAGCCATTCCAAAAGACCATAGAGAATAAACTGACCACAGCGGTCCTTTAATACAATATGCAACCTCAATAAAAGACAGTAAATGGGCATATTTGCCTTAGATTTGCAAAGTGACTCACTGGCATTGCAATTTGGAACTGACGTGCAACAACACCTTTGTGTAGCTTAGTGAATTTTCGACAATATTTTGTAATCATAAATAGGTGTTAGTTATGCGTCAAAAAGAGACACTAGTAATAGTGAAGAGCCATATTAGGCTTTTTCTTGTTTGGACATTTATAACAGATCAGTTATTTGAAACCGCAACCAGAAGGGTGAAAGGTAAAAAGGAAGAGAGACAAAAACCAAGTGAAGAAAACAAAGAACTTCCTTCCTGTGAGTACCATCAAGTTTATATTCATATATAAACAGTACTCTAAACTACACGGCGCCATCTACAGCTCAAGAGCAGAGTGTATACATATTATGCAGTACATGCTGTTGTATTTCCCAACAATAGGGACAAAAAAATATGTCTGACTCCATCAAAGGTCTAGCAGATTAATTTGTTTTATATAGTTTTGTCAACTAGTTATAAATAATATACACTATGCCTGGTAAAACTATAATAATGTGTCTGTTTCTTTTAGATTAATTTTAAACTATTAATATAATATTGTAGCATGGAATATTAGCTATTTGGCTCTTAACTGTTACATTGTATCACGACAATAAACGTGCAGTTTACCATGCCCAAAATAAACTGTCTTTGATCTGCAGAGTACCAGTGAGCTGGCCATGCACCCTGGTCAGTGAGGACAGATGCCTCTCATACAGTACAGAATAATTTCCTTCATACGTGCTAGTTTTATTTTTTATCTGTGACATCATTTGATGTCCAGATCATTTGTTTCAAGTCTTGATTTTGTTTCTTGTATAGCAATGCTATTGTACAGTATTTGTATCAGAGCAATTAATAGTCAAGACAAGATCTGACATCCTCCAATGGTCATATAACAAACTCTCACATTATCCTGGCTATGCTTTTCAGTTATAGAATACATAGAAAGGGACTCTGTCACCCCAAAATCAAGTTGTTGGTTTTTAGGTATTCTTAAAGAGCATGAAAAACTATACATTGTGTTATCCATTTTTTAAAGTGAATCAGTTCTGGGGAATTCCTGGGATTGTAGTTGCTCTATTTATTTGCAAATGAGCAGTACACACATATTAATTAGCTGCTTTTTATGTGCTGATTAGCATTACAGTCTGCTTGTCTGTCTGTGTAGTGGCCAAAATAAAGACCTGTAATGTTATCTGACAGATAGACCCCTCTCCTATCCTTGTCAAGCACTCTGAGCAGCACATTAGCATACAGGAGCCGCACAATCAATTCAGAAAAGATTAACTCTAGAGAAAAAATATTAGTACAATGTATAGCCAGTTTCCCTGGTGGTCCAGTGGTTAGGATTTGGTGCTTTCACCTCTGTTGACCTGGGTTTGATACTAGTCACGGAACCAAGAGGTTACACCACCCTGAAGCCATGCAGGGTTGGGCCTGGTCAGTACTTGGTGGAAGACCACTTAGGATTACCAGGAGCTGTATTCTGTGGCCCACTCAAGAATGAACTGAACAACCCACTCCAGTATCTCTGCCATAAATACCAAGAAGATCAGCCTGGTGTGTTGCAGTCCATGAGGTCACAGAAAGTCATAAACGACTGAACGACGCAAGAAACCCTGAATCAACTTCCTGTTGTGGTGACAGAGTCCCTTTAAACTCTAGTAATTTCTAGACAACTTTGTTTCCTGATTTACTTATAGTTTACATAGTTACATAGTTACATAGTAATTTAGGTTGAAAAAAGACTTTAGTCCACCAAGGCAAACAGAAAAAAAACAAACAGTGAAACTTTGTCAGATACTGGCCATCGGATTCATCCCTGGATCAATACTCCCTCTCTATTTATCCAGGTTAGCCCTTAATGCCCTTTTTATTTAAAAATATATCCAATCCCTTTTTAAAGTTATCTATCGAACTGTCACCACCTCCTTTGGTAGAGAATTCCACAGATTAACCACCTAACTTACTGTAAAGAACCCTTTTCTTTCTTTAAGGTGAAATCGTTTTACTTCTTATCTCAAAGGATGTCCTCTTGTCAGTTGAAAACCACTTGGCACAAAAAGTTCCCTTGACAAAGCCATGTATTGAAACTGGATATATTTATATAAGGTAATCATATCCCCTCTTAGATGCCTTTTTTCTAAAATAAATAAGTTACTTTGGTTAGTCTTTCTTCATAACTTAGTCCCTCCATTCCCTTTATTAGCTTTTTTGCCCTTCTCTGTACTTTTTGCAGCTCTACAATGTCCTTCTTAAGTAGTGGTGCCCAAAATTGTACTCCATATTCCAAATAAGGGCGTACTAGGGTTTTGTATAGTGGGAGAATTATATTTGCTTCCCTTGCTTCTATACCCTTTTTAATACATGCTAATATTTTACTTGCCTTTGCAGATGCTGCTTGGCATTGAGCACTGTTACCTAGGCGGTTGTCCACAAGTACTCACAAATCCCTTTCAATATCTGATACCCCTAGATTTGCTACATTAAGATTATACATTGCATGGCTATTTTTCCTTCCCAGATGCATAACTTTACATTTATTCGTATTAAATCTCATCTGCCACTTAGATGCCCATTCCTCTAATTTATGCAAGTCCCCTTGGAGGGAACGTACACAATTTTCGGATTTAACTACCTTGCACAACTTTGTGTCATCACAAAGACACCACACTCCAATCCCACTTCCAAGTCATTAATACATATGTTAAAAAGGAAGAGACCTAATACTGGACCCTGAGGAACCCCACTTAACACATTAGACCAATCTGAGTATGTTCCATTTACCACAACCCTTTGCTTCCTGTCTTTTAGCCAGCTCTCAATCCATGAGCAGATATTTACTGCAATTCCTGTATCTCTTAGTTTGCACAATAGTCTCCCATGAGGCACTGTATCAAAAGCCTTTGCAAAATCCAAATAGACTACATCCACTGAGTTGCCTTGATCCAAGTTCCTTCTAACCTCCTCATAGAAACTAATTAGGTTTGTTTGACATGACCTATCCTTCATAAATCCATGTTGGCACCCACTTATAATCCTGTTTGGTTAGACATTTTCTTGTATATTATCCCTTATTAACCCTTCTAAAAGCTTTCCCACTACAGAGGTGAGACTCACTGGTCTATAATTCCCCGGATTTGCTCTTGCTCCCTTCTTAAATATAGGTATCACCTCTGCCTTTCTCAGTCATCTGGTAGAGACCCCGTGTTGAGTCAATCCTGAATAATTAGATATAATGGTTTGGCTATTACAGAGCCCAGTTCTCTCAGTACCCTTGGATGTATTTCATCAGGACCCGAGGCTTTATTAACATTTATTTTTCCCAACCTCTTTTGGATTTCTTCCTGTGATAACCAGTTATTTGGTGAAGGTAGTGTAGCCCCATTATGTTGTGGTGTACCAACCACTGGTACCTCCCTTGTATATACAGAAGAAAAGAACCTATTTAGCTCATCTGCCTTTTCCTGGTCACTAATTATCAGACGGCCTGTTTCATATTGTAATGTTCCTATAGGTTCCTACCTGGCATCATTTGCCACAAAAAAAATCATACCAAGTTCATCTCCATGTCTCAAGCCAGTCACCACAGAACTGGTTTCTCTACTTCTACTAAGGATTCTGGATAGTCACATGCAAATGAGGCTGAAATGGATTATGTTTGTTGGTCAGGGATATCACTTCACTATGTCACAATATCAAACACGTCTTGCAACTGAATCCACAGTGATTATTACCTGGGTGGGTTATGATGCTGATATAAAAACACCAATACACACAACTTGATATCATTGAAAGAAATGTGACTTTCTAATAAAATTAGATTTACATTTTAATGTATCCCTCTCTAACAAAATACATTATTTTTTGTTAATAATTCCAATGTTGTGACATCACTGTGAGTCACTTAGCTTTACTAACCGTACATTCTCTCTATGAGTGCTGATACATAGCATATATATATATATAAAATATCCTCACTCAGCACAGAGTACAGCTTTATGTATATACGCATTTTATAAATAAACAATTAAGAGCACAATGGAGGCATTGATTAAAACTATTATTTAACAGTGGATTCTGTATCTTATACACACACTCACATTTTTTTTTTTATATGTGGCAAACCTTCTTCAGGATTATTACTTGTAGTGTCACTTTAAATATAGCCATATGTTCATATTTTTAAAATATACTATTTTGAAAATTATAATATGGCCTCTAATGTAGTATTTTTTTATATGCAAACATGCTGCTGTGAAATCTACCATTTTAGCTCCAGTAGATCAACTTCCCGAAGTGGGAGGAGACTTTGGGTACACAGGAAGTGTCTGCATTATGGGTATGTTGCAGTTACATCTGCCAGTGCTCTCAATAGACTAAAGTGAAATTCATTAGATTGCGAGGACACACCCACCAGAGAAAGTAGCATGTAGCAGGGAAGAAAGCAACATGCAGTATAGAATGTGTATTTACGTTACTCCGTTGTGTCCTACTCTCTGTGACCTCATGGACCGCAACCCACCATGCTGAGGGTTGCCATTTCCTACTCCATTGGGCCACAGCATACAGCTCCTGGTATTCCTAGGTGGTCTCCCATCCAAGTGAGCATGTCCAACCCTGCATGGTTTCAGGGTAGTGTGACCTCTTGATTCCGTGACTGGAATCGAATCCAGGTCGCATCAGTGAAGGCACAGAATCCTAACCACTGGACCACCAGGGACTGTGCAAAGTTGCAAAACATAAATGTTTTTTTTTTGCTTTTTGAAAACTTTCGAGCATCATATTTAGTTATTAAAAAAAACTACAATGAAATAAAATTGACAGTGGTCCTTTAATGTAGTAAAAAAATAATAAAAGAATGAAAGAAAACTAGTCCAGATACAAAGAATTAAGGGATGACAGATGGTAGTTAATTATTACATATGGTGAAATGGAAACTCCTTCCAATGATTTTATAATTTAGTAATCTAATAAGACAATATTAAGTCAGTCAATATGAGAGCTCTGAATAAGTGAAAATGAGTGAGATCAAGTACATCAATTGTAAAGGCATAAACAATATAAAAATGGCCAGAATCACACAAAGCCACGCTTTACAAGAAGAAAGTGAAAGAACTTGATGAATATTAAAGGCTCATTGTGTTGGGCTGTGAGCATCGAGTTCACCAATTGTTAGTTCAAGAATGTGAGGTTATAAAGCCATCAATAAATCCATCTGTAATAGTTTAAAAATGGATTTTATCTGGCTGAAGGGTTTGAACTTTCCTCACCTTCCAAGTGTTGTCACTTGTGGAAATATATTTATACTTTTATACATATATTATTTTATATAGGAGCATCTTGTGTTTAGGTGGAATTTTAATAGAAAAAATACATCTTTAGAGTTTTTTTTAGACGTCAAGTGATATAAGACAGTGGATGAATTAGCTACTGGAAGATGAGAAGGAAACCAGACTAGGGGCCCAATTCAATTGCAAGCTAGCAACTCGATCGTTGTAGACCGTATGTCTGTGAGTGTGCTGCGGGCTCCCGTTTGTCTCCGATTACGATGCTATTCAATTGCTCAAGGCTGCAAGTTACTGGCCCAAAGCTGACTCAATAAACCATGCACTGGTTCGTAGTATTTCAGGGCGGGAACATGATCAATTAAGCAAGCCCGTAACCTCCCATTTCGAATCAGCCAAAAGAAAATAAGACTATTATTACAGCAGTAAAACATGGAGGTTACATGTCAATCAATTAGGTTTGGGGGTCCGATAAGCAATCATACTCGAAAACCCACAAAATACAGAATTATGAAAATGAATGCCACTACTGTTCTAGTCCATGTGGGTGACCTGATATGTATTAACTCATTGATACCCGAGATTGATTTAACCCCGAAATTAAACAAAAAAATAAATCTTATATACTGCTTATTAGCGAGCTTGAGACGGTTATGGATCTTCTCTAGTACTCGTAGGATTTTCTCCTTCATTTGTCATTCACCGGTGTGAAAACATTTGCGGGCCTGGGGAAATTGAGCAATTATATAGCGATTTGCGATTTTAGCCATCATAACTCTTGCGAAAGTGAAAGATCAAAGGCTTTGGGAGGCTGTAAGTTATGGATTTAACCATCGCAAAGTTATCAAGTCCGAAATTCGTAACCCCTTTGGAGCCCGCAAAAAGAAAAAACCTGCAATAAGAGCACTACAGTGGTCTTTTAAAGCTGACATATATTAATGCTTTTTAACAATACAAAAGAAAAACATCCATTCTATATATTTTATAATGAACTAGCACCAACTCAAACCTCTGCACTTGTGCTATATATTCTTATTTTTATACTTGCTTGCCAAAAATGGAGGGAATATAATAAAGTATGTTGTGTTGATCCATTTTCATTGAGCAACCAAACTGTTAACAAATTTAAGTAAGTAATGTGCGGAATTTCCCTGACATTTTCAGTTTCTTAAGGAATTGCGATAATATACTTTTATTTATATACACATATTCTTTTAAGTTGGCACCAACAAAATAAGAACAGCCAAAATGTGATAAAGCAGGAATGAGGGAGATATAATACTATAAACTACAAGAAAATATCAATGTTGTTTCAATGCCTAAATGTATCTACCTAATAGTCGTCAGGCTATTATTATTTATTATTCTTTATTTGTAATGCACCAATATATTCTATAGGCTAGATAATTAACATGACCCAGTGCAGGTTCCAAATTGGCTATAGTTTAATCCATAGCCAATAATAAGTACTTTATAAATTGAATATTAGTAAAAAATTGCATATTCATGCGATAAACTCTCTTGCTTTCTCTATTATCCATCGGACATTGGCAATTTGATCTCTTGTGCCTCTTCCTCTGCAGAACCCGGCTTGCACATGTAGTAGTTACTAGTCCATATATTGTTGGAGCCGAGCTTGCAGAATTTTAAGCATTACCTTGCTGGCATGTGAAATGAGTGCAATTGTTCAATAATTAGAGCACTCTTTGTCGCTGCCTTTTTTAGGATTGGCTTTTTTAGGATTGGCTTTCACAGCATCATATTGTACGCAGAGACAGTTTGAGAATTAATGTGAGATAGAATTGCTTGACATGGAAGAGTTTCTCAAATAACAATTTGTTTATATGATTAACTTTAACTAAAATGTTATGCCCAGGACCTGACTGGATTGTTTTACACTATGGCCTGGGCCTGACTGGCCAGAGTGACCGTACCCTGTTTTATTATTATGGTTATGTATTTATAAGTGCTTATGGTTAAAATATGATTACACTGTTATAGTGTATGTATGTTGGTTTATGTATTATGTTTCATGTTATAGGAATTGTTGTAAAGAGACATATTAGCTAGTCTGCAACCTATTGCACCAGCCTTTTATGTTACAATGTTGTTATCTGGAATAACTCACTCAGCCCACCTAAATATAATCAACAGGATGAGATTAAAGATCTGATCTCATCAGAGTTACAGGGATTCCCAGTAAGCAAGGGGCAGCCTATTAGTTAGGGATGAGGCTTACTGATTGGCCAGCCTTTGTGCCAGAAAATTGAAAATATGCCAATTCACAAAGGTATACGGTGGTATCTGTACTTACATAGACAAGGTGTAAGTGTCATTCTGTGTATTAATCCTAATTCTAAGGGATTATATGGGGTTCCTGATATTCTGGTCTGCTGAAGCAAGTTCCTGGGCATGGTTCCTGGGTATGGTCCATCTTCTGCTATCAGATGTGTACAAGGACCGCATAATTCTGCTGGATAGGTTTGAACTAGGTCCTTTTCAAATCCAATTGACGTAGCAGATTGTGACAAAACAGTCGGCAAATTTCTCGTATATTTTAAATGCCTTTCACATGCAATGAAAAGAAGCTTCCAAACTGATGTCTGCAAATGGCCTGTGGTCTGTAAACTTCATTCAGATGATGCAGCTGGAAATCTGAACAAACGATGAAACAAAGATAAAAGATATTATAAAATGCCTACACAAATAGTACAAGTACATAGATAGTAATGGTCAATGAAGATCCTAACATTATTCACGAATATGACTTCAATTTGAATTACTCCTCAAAATCTGTAGAACATCTTCAAAAAACATCCTTATCTGTAATAAGAGACAACCACTTCTCCTGTGGCACTTCATACATATCCATAGAATTAGGATAATGGCTTCACTCTACATTTGTAATACCTAACAGGTTTCTTGCCTATTTAACAGATTTTGGATACTCCACCATATGTTTGGAATATTTTTTGGTATTGTCTTTAAAATGTTGGTAAATGTTGAGAGCATTGAAATTATGAACATGAAATAAATTATGTTCTATGTTATGCATGATATTTACATGTAAGTTTAATTAATGCCTGTTTTTTGCCTTTATCCCAGAACCTGCTTTCTATTTTGGAGACATGGAATATTTTGTTGATGAAAGTGCAGGGTACATTGAAGTACGTGTCTGGAGAACAGGAACTGACCTTTCAAAAACTGCAACAGTGACAGTGAGGTCACAGAAAACTGAACCTATATCGGCTATAGGTGAGCAGACTGATATTTCCTTACTTGCTGTGTTTATTTATTATTATATATTTAATTTTGTATTAATAATACTTAAATTATTCCTTTAATGACAGCTGTTTCCATATTTACAATATGTTTTTTGAGGATCTATACTTGAATTGAGAGTCCAGATATTTGAACATCTTCAAAGAGCAACTTAAGACTTGTCTGTTTATCCAATCCTATATCTATATCTATAGAAGTATTGTAAACCTATTACCAATTTGCATCCAAATAGGAGAAAATCTTAGAGAACCATTTGGCTCTGAAAACACAATCAACTGGAAGTATGTCTTGAAGAGTTACTTGTAAAATTACAATTAAGTAATAAAGTTATATTTTCTTTAGTAATTTAATGCTATGGGCCCTATTAAATTCCAGACATGCAGGCTGCACAACAGCCACTGCGGGCTTGAAAGTTGCTGGATTTACATAGCGATTTAATTAGAAAAGACAGCAAGGAAATGGCTCTAATCCAAATCCATAAATCCTGCTGCAGCACGTAAAAAATTATTCAAACCTATAGTTACGAGTTTAGACAGAGCCAATAGTAAAAGAGACCATCATCATTACGTCACTAAAACATGGAGGTTACATTTCAATCACTTACGGTTTTGAACTCTGAGTTGCGATCGGACCCGCATTCCAGAAATAAATCAATAAATGTAATATTCTAGTCCCTTCGAGTTCTATTATATGTATTAACACATTGATAACCAGGATCAATATAACATGGAAATTGGACATAAATAAAAAAAAAAAAATATTGCGGATTTGCAAGCTTGGGAATGTTGTGCTATTAATTGTAATACCTTTCATCGCTTTACCTGTAATTTAAAATACAGTATTGTGTTTATATTTGCTTGTACAGTGCTACGGACAGGCATTTGGTCCGTAGCACTGTTGGTCCTCTCTAGTACCCGTAGGATTTTTGGCTACATTTACGGGTGTGAAAACAGTTGCGGGCTTGAGGACTTGTAGCAATTTAATAGTGATTTGCGATTGTAACTGGGTCGGAGTTCAGATTTTGAAGGCCCGTAGGGATTTTCCGCCTCTAACCCGCAGATCATTTGGGGGTAGCTAAAAGAAGCCAACTGAATAGCTGTAACTTTTGCGGGCTCCTTTACGGGCTTCTGCCTAATTTAATAGGGCTCTGTCTACCAACTGTATTAATGTAAACTGACTTTCATCTTTACTTTCCTTTACAGCCAGCATTGACTATGTGGGCATAAGCCGTAATTTGGACTTTGCGCCTGGTGTGAACATGCAGACTTTCCGTGTAATCATTCTGGATGACTTGGGACAGCCGGTGCTTGAGGGAATAGAAAAGTTTGAGCTCGTGCTACGAATGCCAATGAATGCCGTCCTTGGGGAGCCCAGTAAAGCTACAGTTTTTATCAATGACACTGTCTCGGACTGTAAGAGCTTTTTCTATTTATACCATCCTTGCATTGCTTTGCCAACTTACAAGTAGTGTTAAATAGCATTGAAAAGCTCAGGGCTTTAAAATAAAGTCTTAAAAAGTATGATCTGGAATAAAGACCAATACTTTAGTAGAATGTAACATTAGAAGCTTTTGAATTCATGTTAGTTTTCTAAACATCATTTGACACAGCTAGTTCAGTTATATCAGAAAACCAAGGTTTTCCAAGAATAATAATGAGTTCCAACGGCATCAATTTTCCAGTTGAAATTGAAGTTAAATATGGCTCTTAAATGTCTGTTTTATTTTACAAATACATTTTCAAGTTTAGTTTAATTTAGCCTGTGACCATGTTTTTAAGGCATGCTTTAATATGATAAAATGTTCCTTTTTTGTTTTCTCAGTGCCAAAGGTGCAGTTCCGAGAGCCAGTATACATAGGCAATGAAAAGGATGGAAAAATTACTGCAATGGTGTATAGAAGTGGTGATATTAATCACAAGTCTTCTGTGCGCTGCTACACACGCCAGGGGTCTGCCCAAGTAATGATGGATTTTGAGGAGCGCCCAAATACAGACGGTTCCACCATAACATTCCTTCCTGGTACAATCTGGTTGTTGTTCATGTTGTTTATATGTGATCTTTATTTATGTTATTCGAAAGGTATAGAACTAATCAAGCCCATTGATCAAATGCGGCCTGAGGGTGTTTAATAGGAAAATCAGTAGACTTAGATGGACAAATAGGTTTTTATCCATACTTGGATTCTATGATTTCTCTATGTTTCAATAGCAATTCTATAATATCAGTGTATAGGGAAGAAAATTATATGATTGACCCATATGCGCAAATTATCTGATTTAAATGCGGGAGCTCAGAAGGACAGTGACTGAGAAATGTGCCTGGCGTGCTACCTCCCTAGGATCATGGAGAGCCAGACAATATTGAACGACTGAACAATAAAAATAGGAAATCTTTCCACTTTATATAATAACAATAATAATACATGTAACACTCCTGTTTATAGAATCTAAAAATATTTTATAAAAGTAAATTGTTCAGGCATATATCAGGGTTTGGTTCCCAATGTAGCTGTCGAACCTGTAATTTTAAAAATATATTTTCGTTTGTATTTGAATCAAATTTGTGTACTATAAATTTATAATAATAATGATAGTAACTTTGAGAAGACATACCAATGATTTATGCATATTTAATGCATTATAATTCATAGGAAATAGATAGTAAAAATGAATTGATGATAACATAGCATAAACAAAGTTGGTTTCAACAAATAAATAAAGCAAATGATTTAATGGGATCTTGTCATTGTGTGGATAATGTCTACAAAATCAGTTTGCATAATGTGTTATAGGTGAGACAGAGCGCCCATGTGTTGTTGTGCTGATGGACGACTCTATCCACGAGGAAGAAGAAGAGCTTCGACTTGTTCTTGGATCCCCAAAAAGCGAGTCTCCATTTGGTGCCTCAATCGGTGAACTAAATGAAACCTTAATCAAGATCAAAGATGATGCAGATAGTAAGATGCTTCTAATCTTATAAATGCAAACAAACATCAGTGTTGTAAGTCCAGTTCTCATAAATAATCGATTTTCTTTTCAGAGGCAATAATTAAGTTTGGAGACACTAAGTTTAGTGTGAGTGAGCCCAAGGAACCAGGACAGATATTGATAGTAAAAATTCCAGTCATTCGTCTGGGAGACACATCAAAGGTTTCT
Source organism: Discoglossus pictus (assembly GCA_027410445.1). Taxonomy (NCBI): domain Eukaryota; kingdom Metazoa; phylum Chordata; class Amphibia; order Anura; family Alytidae; genus Discoglossus; species Discoglossus pictus. The sequence goes on along the minus strand of CM050164.1, from coordinate 409,139,429 downwards.
ATTGTGAGAGTGCACACAAAGGATGGTTCTGCCACCTCCGGAGAAGATTATAACCCTGTGTCAGAAGGTACTCTTCTTTATGTTTACTAGAGTTGGTATTTATCTGTAATAAACCTATTGAATATTTAACTCATATCACCTGTACATTTTATTATGTCTTTCTTTTTTCATATTAATCTTAGATAGATAGATAGATAGATGCAACTGAAAATACATAATTGAAATGCTAAGGCTGAAAATAAAAATAGTAGATACACTTTCATTTTAGAATCAAATAAAACACTAATCAAATATATAATCCATTTAATATACTGCAATGTAATTATGAATTCAGTCAAAATATGTTTATAGTGAGCAAAGGGGGACATGTTGTAGGTCTGGTATACCACTCTTTTTCTGCAGCCTCTTTGAATGGTTTTATGAGGCTAAAACACACACTAGTTTCCTGACAAATGTATGCTAAACCATAGAGATCATAGTTACATTGTTAGGACTTTATGTCACTAAGAGATAAATACCCTTTAGTGTGGGAGCTTCTCCAAATACAATCTTTTGACCTTTTGTAATCAACTTCTCAGGAAGGACCCTGTGCTTTAATCCTAATATTTACATGTAATCTTGTGGATATTGGTTCTACTCCACTGCCTGAGTTCACACAAAGTAAAAGGAAATGCTAGCTCCGAGGAAAGTGAAGAATTTTGTAGCCAGTATAAATTAACAAGACTTTTTTTATTTAAAAAAAATATATAGTCTTAGCTTATTCCAAGAGTTTGCTTAATCTTATTGCTCTTATTGCATGTAAAGGTCACTATTAACTGAATAGTTTTGCAGAACATACATATACAACATAAAAAAGAAGAGTATCCACAGTTAGCACAACTTTGTATGTCTCTCCCTTTTGTACTGAATAGTCATATTATAATATGATTAATATGTTGATCTAGTGATTTTGCCTTGATGTGAGTAGAGAGAAGTAAGAATAGTGTTATACACATATTCCCATACTACTTTATGAGCTAGAGGTATTAAAGGGTGAATTCTTAAAGAACTGTTCCTTTCTTCTCTTTTCCTATATGGCATATGTGCTAACATTTGACATCTCCAAGAGTTCTCCGCCCTTTAGCACATGTGGTCCTATGTCTTGTGAATGGTTCCACAGTGAATTCACAATCCTGACAGGAATCAGTACAATTATTCTCCCATGAGCAAAAAAACACATTCTCAGTCTGGTTTTGTTATGAGTAGATGAATTTCATTTCATATCTAAGGAAAGAATAATTTAAAAGAAAACTAGCTTCACATAAGTGAAAAATATCACAATATTTTTTGTGGTATAATTTTACACTTAAGCCTTGAAGACATCTTTGTGATGGTGACCTATTTGATTGAATATACAATGCATAAGGAATATACCCCAGGTCATCAATAGATGAATTCATAACTCTCCAACAGAAGTATGGCAGTATTCTGAATAACCCATTAATTAAATTGACACACCAAAACTAGCTTCTACTTTGACCTGGCATGTTCTTGTTCTTGCATCTCTCCCATGTTGAGAGCTCTGGGTTGGACAACAATTCAGTTAAAGTGATGCAGACATTCCACAGAAAAAACATGGTGATTGTCTACTGGCCAAGGCTACCCAAACTTAGTTCTTTTGGAGCAGGGAGATGATAACTTGAGTCCCCCATTGCTGTTGCTTCAGTATAAAATATTGCATTTTTAAGATGTCTGAGTTATGTCAATATGTCTCATGTGCTATCAAGTTTGCGTTATATTGTGTAAGGATTAAATTAAAGTAGACGATCCGCGTTTTGCATTTTCTGGTTTAGTACGGCCCATTCATTACTATAATAATCCTTACATATATTTATAAAATAAATTAATAAGATTTCAAAGTCAAGTGTTTAATTTTCTGCAATAAAATCATTTATGGAAAGTATTTGTGTTTACCAAAATACACAATTAATTTTGCAGAACTTGAATTTAAAGAAGGTGAAACACAACATATTGTGGAAATTGAAATTCTTTATGACGGAGTTAGAGAAATGAGGGAAGCCTTTACTGTGCATCTAAAACCTGATGAGAACATGGTTGCAGAAATTCAGGTAATAATATTAAATATGCAGTACTATGGGATTTATGTAATCTTCGTTAACATATCTGCTTCATGCTGAAATTGTTTAAGAACAAATTCCAAAAACGTATTTGAAGACATTGTGATTCAGGATGTATATGAAACTGAGGATAGAGTTTAAGATCAACTAGCATTACTATCTAGAGAATATTTATTAAGTTGAACATAAAAATAAAACATTGCTTCAAAACCTAACAATCCATATAATATGTTCTAAGCAACGTGGTAGAAAGGGTATATAATGAATAATGAGACAGCCGAGTCACAAGCCTGTTGGATTTTGTGCAGAGGTGTTATTTTAGCCTTTTAATACTGGATGAGAGGACTAGTTATGTTTATTTTGGAATCCAGTTCTTAGTACTTTTCTTCATACAGTGTGATGATTGCATGGTAGACAGCTGGTCCACTTTCAGACCATATGCCTCAGTTCATCATAGCAACTAATCTGCTACTGTCAGAAATAACATCTATTTATGGTAGTCCATGAATAGCAAACTGTTCTAAAATGTGATGATGCTTTCGTCATTGTTATTATGAATTGTACTTACCTGATATTCTATTAATATTTTAGATAACCAAGGCCATTGTGTACATTGAGGAGATGAACAGTATGGCTGATGTCACGTTCCCGTCGGTCCCACAGGTGGTCTCTCTTTTAATATATGATGACACATCAAGAGCTAAAGAGAGTCCCAACCCTGCTGCTGGTTATCCAGTTGTCTGTATTACAGTGAGTACTGTACATAAGGTCCAAACAATATACTGCCATTGCCACATGAACAATTACAATTTTGGGTTGCATACCAATTGGAATACTTCTATGTTACTTCAGTAAACCTATTTATCAACAGCTGTAAAGTTTTACCATGTTTTCTAGATAGGCTCTGTAAGATAACATAGGAAGTGATACTAGTACTCTTTCTACTCCAGTCATCAGATAATTATTTGTGTCTTTATTGAGCCATTTCACTTGCCACCCTCACAACAACCCAATCTCCCATACTCAGCCACCACCACCTTCTCTTCCCATACTCAGCCACCACCACCCTCTCTTCCCATACCCTGCCATCACCATCCACTCTCCCAATACTCAGTCACTGTATCTTTCTATTTCCATACACATTTAAATGTATTTCGATATCAATTGCTGCTACCCACTTCCCATACCTAGTTACCGCTATTATTATATAAGTTACTTCTATTATTATATAAGTATAAGTATTTTTAAACGTGTAATAAACATGTTAAGCTTCAGGAGTCTGTAAATCAAAATAAGGATAATGACAGAAGGTTCCCCTATAGGGAGGGGGTCCCATTGCACACAGGTGTTACACCCACTGTTTTATGTCAATTCCTGCTTTCTGGGACCATTAATTAGTACTATTCCAGACAAAAATTTAGTTGAAATATTTATTAATTTTATTTAACATTCTTCACCCGTTTTTCCCTACATTTTACTTTGTTTCAGTTTGTGCCTTCTATTTCATATTTTTGTGTTTTGTTGAAAATTATTCTAATGGCTAATTCATTTTTTTATTTTTTTAGGCTTGTAATCCTAAATATTCTGATTATGACAAAACTGGTTCCATTTGTGCCAGTGAGAATATTAACGACACCTTGACTCGTTACCGCTGGCTAGTTAGCGCACCCACAGGCTTGGATGGAGTGGCCAGTCCCATGAGAGAGGTGGACTTTGACACTTTCTTTACTTCATCCAAAATGATTACATTGGACTCTGTTTATTTCCAAGCTGGTTCTCGTGTACAGTGTGCGGCGCGTGCTGTAAACTCAGATGGAAATGAAGGCTTGGAGCTTATGAGTCCTACCATAACAATAAGTACAGAGGAGGGTAAGTGCCCATTGTAGCATATTGTTGTGTAGATGATTAATTTTCATTGTTGTTCAGAGCCAGTTTTACATTTCTGTTGCTCTACTGGTCACTGGTTTGTCCAATTATTCCATCTATTCCCTTTATCCAGTCTTCTGTTTGAGTATGTGAAATCTCCAATGCACATGCATGCTCCAACCAGACCACAAACATAATCCGTACAGTAAATAGGCTATATAAGCATAGTAAGCTTGAAGCACAAATAATTTAGACATGCTCTCACTTAATTGAAGAAGAAATATTGAGACATAGGATGGTGATAAGCTTTTCATAGACACTTAAATTCCATAGTGCTAACAATGGAACTCTTACTAGTATTTATGGTCCAATTCCTATTTTCAAAGCAAATAATCAAGACAGTATAATGGTGATGCCCTGCAAACCAATTAAATACTGTATATTATTTTTACACTCTTAACACATTTGTCTAGTTAATCAAGTCTAGTTCTTCCAAATAGGATGCTGTAAATGTGTAATTTCAGTACTTGACTTTTTGTAAACACTGTGCTTGTAGCTCACAAATAATAAAGTGTGCCACATGTAGTTTAAGCTACATCGATAATATTAAATTGTTGAGGAATTAACATAAGTAACTAGACCCATGGCCATCTTAGGAGAATTGCTGTAAATGAAGGAATGTTGTGTTTTAGGAAGACCTTAACTTTTTAATTATATGACAAACTAACCACATTAGCAGCTGTGATAGCCTTGAACAGAAAGCCACATTTAGGGAAAAATTTATGAATATTCTATTTGTATATATTTCTCCGCCAGTTTATCTGACTTTAGTCATTTCTGATAGCTTTGAGCCTGAAGATAAATTCTATCTACTTGACAACAAAGAAAAGGGGATTTGTTAACTCATATGCAGTCTGACACCTATTCATTTTTCCCCATATACTCAGAAGCAGGCAGTTCACATCAATAAATACAAGCTCTATCCTGCAAAAATGTAAATGCCCCTCTCACAAGTATAACCTGCCCCGAAGTAGCCTGAATGCTCCATGATCCAATAAAAGATGTATGCCACTTTCCAACCTACTTACAATCTTAGTCAGACTCAATTATTTCAATCATATATATTTTACATCATACAATGGTGTTTAAAGCTGCCTTATTATGTTTCTAAGGTCGTATTCCCATTATGCATGTTTAGTCATCTAACATTCTGTCATTATAACTGATGGCAATTAAACATTTTGCTTCTCTTCTGTAGGTCTTTGCCAACCTCGAATACCTGGTGTAGTAGGTGCAGAACCTTTCTCTGCAAAAATGCGATATACAGGGTCTGAAGATGTAGATCATCCTAATCTCATCAAAGTGACCATCACACTGCCTCATATTGATGGTAAGGGTATCCAGTGGAGAGTCTAAAAGTCCATCTTGTAAACATTACTAAAGGCATGGAGAACAGATTAAGGGACACTGTCGCCCTCAACGACTAGTTTTAGAGCATAGAAATGGCTATATATTGTACTAGACATTTTTATCGACAGTAAATAATTCTTGGGAAATTCAGCATTGTTTGTGCAACTCTTTTATGCTAAAATGTGGCTCAGTATGTTAGTTTGTGGCTCACAGTGCTTGATAAAGATCGAATAGTGGATCTAACTGTATGATGACACTGTGGGGTATTCTTTTGGCCATCACAGAGTCAGATAAGCCGACACTGGGCCATATTAAATTCCAGCTTCGTAAGGCCAACGTATAGGGCTGCGTGCTTCAAATTTGGCTGGTTTACGTTGCTAATAATTTAGAAAGGGCTGCCAAGCTACGAGCGAGAGACTCTATTTCGTAAACCAGTTCTCAGCCGCCGCGGTTGCGTGCTCGAACGCAAACAATTAAGCAATTTCATAGTTAAGGGTTCAGATGGAGCCAATGGAAAAAGAGATCGTTACCGTTATGAAAATGGGAGGGTAGATTTAAAGTTTGCAGTCCAGATCTAATGCAGTATTAATAAAGCAGTAAATATGATATTCTATCACATGCGAATTACAGTATATGTCGTAACACATTGATTGCAGGGATCGATATAACTCAAAATATAAACATGAAATAAAATATTTTTGTGGTACGATTTGTGGTCTACTTTCCCTGTTAATAAAAGAACAGTAGTGTGTTTTTATTTGATTAATAAGTGCTACGTATAGGACTTTAACCCCCTTACGAGTCCTCTCAAGCACACGTAGGCCTTTGGGCTCCATTTGCGTGTTTCGTGCTTGCTCGCGAGTGACCACGTTGCAACTTAATAGCTGAATTGAACAAGTAGCGGTTACGGGCATGACGGATCAAAGGATTTTTGTGCGCAAAGTTCAACGTTGCTCACCACGTAGCCTATTCTCAGCCGTCCTGTGTGTTAACACGCAAGTCCGCTGCAAGCAACATTATGGGGCTAATTTAATACCCGTAACACGTATATCTTGAGTTACGGGCTACGTTGAGGCTGTATGTTACTATTTAGCACAATAAAGCAACTAACTAGTAGTCAGGAGCCACTCATTTGCATAATAAAACATTACACACAGTGCTGAATATCTCAGAGTTGATTCACTTTGCGAAAAATGGCTTATACAATGTATTACCAGCCCTTCATGCTTTTTAACTATAATTAAAAAAAAGTTGATTTTGGGGTGACACAGCCCCTTTAAGGAAAACATGTTTAAACTTGCTTGAACCGTGCAAGACATTAATGCCTTTCATGCAGCAATGTTATCTCAATGATTGAAATCAAGTACAGAATATACAGATCTATTCATTGTCATTGGCTGATAGGGAGAGCCCCCCAAGGCAATTATACATTCAAAAATAGTTTGCAATAGGATTTTTTGTTTTACATAAGAAAACCTGCTGTAAAACATTTTCAAATGCAACGGAACAAAATGTTCATTTCATGGTCGTTGAACATATAATAACACGCAAAGACAATGGGAAGTGAAAACTGTTATTTCTAAGAATGGATTTCACAATGATTTATTTTCAGAAATTACATTTTGAATTATTTAAAAAAAAAAACTGCATTGTACAGAGAACACAAAAAATAGATCACATCCTGGCAGTAATTAGAATTTATAATTGCTGTATGCTTTCTAATAACAGGATTAAGAGATTTAACAAAGAGAAAAGGCTAGAACAAGAGGTCAGGGTCGGAAGTTAGAAGATGCAAAGCTTAGCAGTAGTGTGAGAAAGTATTATTTTATGTAAAAGGTAGCTGATACATCATAGAAAGTTCCAACGGCTCTAGAATTAGTTGAAATGTATATGGGCTAGACTGAACTAGTGATCATTCTAATGGTCTATTGGTTTGAGCAATGGGTGGACTCTATGTGCCAGATTGTTCAAATCTATATTTTTAAATATTAAAGGGACACAGCAGAGGTCAATATTATAAATAAAAATAAAATATTTGCAATTGGAAATGGTTAAGAATTACTTTTAAGTCTGATAAGTCTGAATTTACTGCATTTTGTCTGTCTCTTGGGTCAGACACTTCTACCATATTGGCATTCCTGCCTGTACCTAATTACCTCATAATGAATGTCTTCCTAGTTTAATGGATTCCATTTGCAGTCTGTGAATAGCTAGCCTCACTTGATACCACAGAAGTCATATGAAAATGGAAGTTGTTAATCCAGTATTAAGGCAATTAGACATTGAAAACAAGACCAGTCTGGTGGAAGGATCTCTGTAGCTGAGTGACAGCCAATATGTAGTAAATTCAAAATTAGTTGCATTTAATAATTTCCAATTGCAAATATTTATATTCTTTGATACTTGACTAACCTACTATAATTTGGACATCTGCTGTGGTCCTTTAAATCATATAACATTATCTTTATGTCTTGCTAATTTATATCTCATATACTTATTTAGCTATTTATGTTTCTCTCTTAGGCATGTTGCCTGTTGTGTCCACAAGAGAGCTTTCCAATTTTGAACTTACACTCAGTCCTGATGGCACCCGGGCCGGAAACCACAAATGCTCCAACCTTCTAGATTACAATGAAGTTAGAACTCGACATGGGTTTCTGACTGATGTGACCAAGAATCCAGATATCATTGGAGAGACCTCTCCTTATCAATATAACACACAACTCAGAGGCTCCAATACACTGCGTTTCTACCGAAATCTGAACCTAGAGGCTTGTCTATGGGACTTCACAAGCTACTACGACATGTCTGAGCTCCTAACTGAATGCGGAGGTACTATTGGGACAGATGGACAGGTATTTCTATATTTTATTCATTCTTCTCTAATACTAATTTCATTCATTTACAGCTGCTGAATATATAAATTAAATAAAGGAATGTTTAATCCCTATATAGACTACACTTGCAATAATATTAAGACTTTCTTCTGTAAAACTCTAGTGAGTTATGGAAGTCTGCGGATAAATAATTGATTACTCCTTGACATATGATATTACCAAACCCTTTTAATCTATGGTGCATTCTTTACTTATGCAAAATAGACACCAGTTATGTAAACTGCTTCTTTACTGAAATTTTGGAATAAAATGCAGCAGAAGTTATAGGAGTCATTAAGTAAGGAGTCGAGGCCAGGCAGTATCGACTATACTTCAGATTAACATAGGGCTTTTCTGGACATATCATATGACCATGGACAAAATAAAGATTTGTTAAGTCAAGTCAGTGTGCATCAAATGATAATCATATAGTCACTCCATGACAGTTGTGGTCTTTATTATTTCTCAGGATTTTGACTTTCATTAGTTTAGGCCTAACGCATTGTACAGTAGTAGGGACCAACCATGAAACATGTCCGTAAAAACCTTATATTCCCATAACCTTATGAAGCCATAAAGGTTAGTAAGTGCACTCAGAAAACATATAAACCATAGCTAGTCATAGAATGAGTTGTGATTGTATATAGATATCCATTATAAAAGTACTGGTTGGCATAGTGGATAAACAGACCAAAGTAAGTGGCCCATATTTCATTCATCAACTAATCATTAGACAGTAAATGATGTTGCTTATACAGTATGGCAGACAAGATCAATTAAATAACCATGGACGAAGCAATGCCAAACTTATATTTTTGTGTATTTTTTCACTGCATGTGTCAGTAACTAGTTTAACACACGATACTTGTTTGTTAAATTCTGTGTCTTTAAAGACCTAGAGCCCGATTCAATTCAGCAATCGTAAGTTACTGGGGCCCGTAAGTGAGGCCGTAAGTTAATTTGCTATTCAATTGTTGTCTTTTTGCCGGCTCCAACCGGTTTACAGGTTAAGGGCTCGAAAACTCTGCGATAGTTAAACGATGGCTAAATTAGCAAATCGCTATTCAATTGCTCCAATTCCCCAGGGCCGCAAATGTTGTCACACTCGTAAACGGCAAATGTAGGAGAAAATCCTACGAGTGCTAGAGAGGACCCCCAAGTGGGTTAAACACCAATTCGTAGCGCTGTAAATGCAAATAAAAAATCACTACTGCACTTTAAATAATGGGGAATGTCATGATAGACATTAGAATTAATTACACAACAGTCTCAAGCTCGCAAATCGTCAGTAAAAAAACATTAAAAAAATATTTTTATATTTTGTTTCTGGGTTATATCGATCTCAGGAATCAATGAGTTAATACATATCAGGCCACCCATATGGACTAGAACAGTATGGGCTTTCATTTTTATTATTTATTATTTTGAGGGTTTGCAAGTCCCATCGCATATCGGACCCCCGAACCTAATTGATTCACATGTAACTTCCATGCATACTGCCATAATGATGGAGGTCTCATTTTCTATTGGCTGATTCGACATGGGAGGTTACGGTCTTTCTTAATTGATCATATTCCCACCCTGAACTGCTACGGAGCAGTGCATGGTTTACGGAGTCGGCTTACGGCCCATAACGTGTGACCTCCTTTAATTAAATAGGAGATGAACGGGAGCCCGCAGCACGCCCGCAGACATATGGCCTGTATCCCGCTAGTGAGGGCTTGCGATTGAATCAGGCTCATACTTTTTAATCTATACATATTAAAATAATTTATAGTGCTGATCTTACAGCTCCTTTGTATGTCAAGTTATTTCACTGTAAGTAATATCTCTAACTTTATCCCTAAATATAATTGTAAATCAAATCTCTATTCTTAATAATATTATCTCCATCTCAGACATAATCTTGAATCTTGAAAATAGTGCTAATCTCTTTATAATCCAAGCCTAACTCTAAATTCCAAGCATTTACTTTCTGCAATAAACTTGATTTTCCCTTTGTCACTTTAACTATAACTTGTACAATATCATATGGCTCTACACAACCCTACCACAAACCCAGTCCAGAAGTGGGATCTACCCTGTTATAGTTACTGTAGCAGTGGCAGCAGCAGTAGCAGCAAGGAGCTGCTAGATGGCGCTGCCGATATTTTACAGCGCTGCCGATATTTGAGAGAAGCTCTAACCTTAGAATGTTACCCTAACCCTTCAACTAACCCTCACACTAACCCTAACAGTTTACCTAAGCCTAACGCTATGATATTGACACTGAAATATCCATCTAGCAGTTGGTCACCGCCACTGCTACTGACACTGCTGGCGGACAACTGCCGTACCTATAACAGGATAGGACCCAAAAGTGATCAATCCATTTTATATAAAGCTATTATTATTTCCATTCCCTGTGCATATGTAAGTATTTTTTTAATTTAATTTGCAAGTTAGAATATATAAAAGTGAATATTAGGGGACTCACAACACAAGACTTTCATCTTGGATAGCTAGTCTGCCTGTAGCCTGAGGGGCGCATTATCCTACAAAGGGCTTTCTCTAAAGCACCCCATAAGATTGAAAACTTGCAAACTTACAGTCTAGAGGGTATGGGTGAGGTATAGAAAAGTGATGTACAATATATTGCGTAAATTAAGGCTGAAGGTGGTATGCTTCTTTAAACAGTTTTAATGAGCATTAAAGAATTTGATGATAGTCTAGTGGAGCAAGGCAAGGATTTCCACAGAAAAGGGGCAGCACAAGAAAAGTCTGGAAGGAGCGAGGGAGAGGAGGTGATAAGAGAGGAGGAGAGAAGAAGAAAGTCATTAGCAGAGAGAAAAGTATGGTTGGGAGAGTATTTAGAGACAATAGCAGAGATATAAGGGGGTGCATTATTATTGAGGGCTTTATACATTCGGGTCAAGATTTTACATTTTATTCTGGAGGCTATGGGAAGTCAGTGCAGTGACTGACAGAGAGGAGCTGCGGACATCAATCAATGAGTATGGTAGATGAGTCTAGCGGAGGCATTCATTATGGATTGGAGTGGAGAGAGGTTTGTTGGTGACTTGCTAATTTTAACACATTTCCTCATTTGTGTTACAGTTACATTCTATCTAGTAGCTTCTCATTTTAGCTCTGTAATATGTCTTGCTGGCACTATAAATCTACAATTAGCTGCAGCGCTGTATTAAATATGAATAAAACCCATGTACTATTTTAAAAGTATAGTTTTCTAAAATGTTTCTTGACGAGGTAGAGAAATTATTTCAGAATTAAAGTAATGCTGTTCTTTTCTTTTGTACACGGACCTGAAAAATATCCTTGTTAGCAACAGCAAAATCGCCACTGAAAATAGCAATGACATTATTATCATAAATTATGTTTCATGTGGTAAAGATATGTGTTTTGTATAATAATAGCTTTTTATTCTGTGTATACATCTATCATTTGTAACATATGTCATATTATCTGTGTAAATGTGCCCTTATATTGTAGGGCCCTCATTCAATTGCAATTTTGCCAATTGAATAAGGCTCTAAATAAGCACATAACATATGTTTTTTAAAGATGTTTTTGGTTAGTAAACATCTATCCAAAAGCAAGGTCTTCACTAACTAAAAACTTATTTAAAAAAATATGTTATGTGCTTATTTAGAGCGCTATTCAATTGGCCAAATCGCAATTGAATGAGGCCCTAGGACTGGCCCACCTTGAAACTATTTTTTAAAACCACATTTTACATCATTAATGGCTGTTGCTGTATCATTCCACACCTCTCTCATTGTCCTGAGAACTACTGAAAGGAAGTGGTAGATTTCGACTGTGATAACATTATCCAAGCCTTACCAAGACAGCCTAATCCATGTCATTGCAGTTTAAATCTTTCACTTACTTTCAGAAGCACATAGGTCAACAAGAGAGGTTGGGATAGGAGCAGAAATGGCCATTAATGTTGTAAACTGTGCTTTGACATTATATTTTGTCTATAAAGATTTACTTTACTACCCGCATTCTAATTGCAAGGTACAGACTCAGAAATGTAACTCCATCCTATCTCCTCCGTTGATTTCTCAAGCCCGTAAATGTTACCAGTGCTAAAGACGCAAAATCCTATTAGAAAAATTCAACCAACCGGCAATTACCATTAAACCTGTAAATTGCAAATGTCTAAAAAAAATATACGAGTACTAGATAGGACTCGCAAGTGTGTTAAACACCTGTTCATATAACTGCAGCAGCACATAAACACACACTACTGTACTTTAAAATATTGGGAAAGCAATGAAAGGCATTAGAAGCAATCATACAACAGTCTTAAGCTTGCTAATCTGCAATTAAAATAATTATTTGTAACTTAAATGTCCATGTTATTTTGATGCCAGGAATCAAGGGGTTAATACATATCAGGCCACCCACATGGACTTAAACAGATGCTTTAATGTATTCCAAGATTGCTTGAGTGCAACCTGATCAGCAAACACTACTTAGTTAATTGTAACCTCCATGTTTTACTGACGTCATTATGAGTCTCATTTACTATTGGCTCTGTCTAAAAGATAACTTACAGGCTTGCTTAATTATTGCCAGGTCACATGATCATGCCCCCTGAAATGCTACTTATGAGTTCATGGTTTGCATGTACAGGCTGTGAGTCTGTAATTACAGGTTAGAGACAATTTAATAAATCTAAATGTTTAGAAAAAATGTGACCCACAGCCAACAATTCAGTTTGGAGGTATCACGTGCTTGCAATTGAAGAGCTTGCAATTGAAGGAGGCTCTATGTTTTGTTTCCAAAATGGCGGTCCTTAACTAGAGTAAGGGTTATTCACGTGCGGCAGTCAGTGCTAACCAAAAGCAGCACATTATTGTCTTTACAGTTGCGTTAGGACTTGCTTTCCTGATCTTTAAGCATGTGAGGCCCTAATTACTCTACACTTGTGCCTTGAGGAGTGCTTTCAAGAACCAGTTAATAGATTACTAGCTTGTACTGAGGCCACCAGTTTTTCTCTATCCAGGAATTGGCAGTAATTAAGTACGTATTGTTTCAAATCAGGCAGCCTCACCAAAAGGACTGATGTTGTAAATTCATTATTTCAATATATTTTCCATATTTTTTATGATTTTTTAATTCCTGCTACTTAATTTAACCAACCTAAGACTTTGTGGCCCCTTTTTAATCATTTTTCTCAAGTGACCATATTGTGCACTTGAGTAAGGTGCTAGTATCTGGCAAGCATTACATTTAGTGCTGTGCTTGCCAACCATTTATTATGGCTCTTTGAGTCAGTAATTACAGACTTGGCAGGGACACACAGGAAAATACAGGTTGAGGGAATACATTGATTATTGTTGAAGTGACAAGCTGAGGATCCAAATATGGTGTCATTTAAAATTGTAGTTAATAACAAGTACTTTGTCAACTGAAAATGCACATTAAGTCACATTAAAAAAATGCATTTATCTACATTGGAGTTTACAATATTTAGCTGTCAGTCAGCCTTTCCGATCCACCCACAAACCAAGATCCTATTTTCTTTATTAGCCCCTGAGGCACTGTGTCCATTGTCTTAAGTGCAGTCACCTGCATCAAAAATACCAGCCATACTCAGGTCACCACGCTCAAGGCAATGGACCCAATGCCTGAGGGGCCTTATAATAAAGTAATTAACACAACAATCTCACATTAACAAAAAATTGGGATCTTGGTTTATGGGTGCATAAGAAAGGCTGGCTGACAGCTAAAGTTTGTTAAATATATATATCTTATTAACATATTGACACAAAGTTTCCAAAATATGCCATATTAGGAAATTCAAAAACGTATCACTGTTGGAACACCACCAAAACATGTAGTAAAAAAGCATATGTTCATTATTACATACAGCAGGAAGTATTCAACACTTTTGTTATTATTACACTTTATTTGTAAAAAAAAAAACTGCATTTTCCATATATCTGTTTACAAGGGTACAGCTAAGTAAAGTAGAGTGGGTACAATAAACACATATAAAACATAAAGGTTAGCAAATATGTTTTTTTAATTACTGTGTAATGCTATCATTTATTCTACAGTCAGTAAGTGAATATTATTTAAATAAACTATTGTAGTGCATCAGCACATATGAGCGTCTTAATACCAGGAACAAATCTATTTTTTATTACTGCATAATACCCCTATGTTTCAGTGGCCACACCATCTTTGGGTTGTTTGTTTTCCATATCTTCATAAGGACTTCAAGATTTGCTTATGCATAATAATGTATTATATGCTATGTTTATCGTTATAAGTCATGGCTTCTGTTATAAATGTATTTTTGCATCACATAGCAAATAAGTATAGAAAATATGAATTATAAGTTGCATTAAAATACATGATGAATATATACATCTCCAATTATTTGTCATGGGCACTTCTCCATCTTTCTGTCCGACCAGTTGTGCTTCTGCAAAGCCCTGCCCATTTTGCATAATTAGGGGAAGGCCAGCTGTAGAAGGCTTCCTGCTGAGTGTTCTGGTGTCTGACTATTGTCAGATCTACACCAGAAAGACACCCGGAGACCGATTAAGAAGTCTGCTACATCTTCTCTGCCCCTAATTATGCAAAATGGGTGGAGCTTAACAGCACAGCTTGTCAGACAAAAACCTATAAAAGTAAGAGCTTTAGTGTATAACTTCTAGCATTACAAAGTTTAAACATTACAAATCAAGAATCTTTAAGACAAATTGATGAGTAAAATCCAATCCAATCAGGAATAGTTAACAATCAAACAGTTTATAGTAGTTAGATTAAGATTTTCTAGCTGAGCTCAAACCAAAGGTTAAATGTTTGAGAACTATAATATAATATCTTTCATGTTTCATTTACAATTTACATTCCTTAAAACAAATCTCTCTTCATGGTCACCTCTGACCCTGCGTGCAGCTGGGTATTTGTGTCCTGGGGCAGGCTCTGCAGGTAGATACCTTGCTGATGTGTACATAGTACTCTGATAACGAAGCCTATCTGTCAGAGTGAGTTATGACTGGATTATTTCTGCCTTGTTAGAAAGTAGCTTGGTATAATTGCTGCATATTGTGATAATGCTGTTGGCTTTTTTACCCTTTGTGCTTTACACCTCTGATTTATTAACCAGATTAGAAAGAAATGACTATATTTCTGTACACATATTGCATTTACTGGAATATTTAGACACATAAAATATTTATTTTTATAATAATTATATTAAGCAAATAGCAAAACAGAGATAGTATATACACATAGGTTTAACTTCTATTGGACTGGCAGATATGTTTTCAGCTATAGTCTCACTGGCTAGCTTTGCTAGAGAATACAGACTATGGAATGGAAGAGAGACATGAAAGTGTCATATTTATCATATGCTCAATAAAAAAAAATTAACTTTTTAGGAATTAAAAGAACAGGTATAGGCCCTCATTCAATTGCAATTTGGCCAATTGAATAGGGCTCTAAATAAGTACATAACATATTTTTTTTAAATAAGTTTTCAGTTAGTAAACATCTATCCAAAAGCAAGTCATTCACTAATTAAAAACGTCTTTAAAAATATATGTTATGTGCTTATTTAGAGCCCTATTCAATTGGCCAATTTGCAATTGAATGAGGGCCATAGTGTTTAATAGAATATATTAAATTTTTCTTGAAGCAGACAATTCTTTTCCCCCAAACATGATTAGTCATTAGGGAACGGTTGGCCAGATCCTAATGTTACACATACTTTAGGTTTTCTGTAAAGTTGCCGCATATTCTATAAGCTACTAGCAGTCTGATTGCGAGATACCTGCCCCCTATAACTATTGACCAGCCAAAAACGCAACTTAATGCTTACCTCCCCATTGATTTTTGCACATCTCAAAAATTGCAAGCGCAACATACTTAAAGCTACACAAAATCCATATTCTATTAGAAATTTAAGTCTAGCTCACAAATTAAGTCAGAAAAAAAGTTAATACATTTCTGGCTAAAATATTATGAGTAGAAAATAGGACCCGCAAAGCTTTGTAAGACAAGTCCTGATTGCTGTAGCAGCAATTAAACACATACTACTGTACTGTAAAGCATGGGGACGCACAGAAAGATATTAGAATTGATTGAACGACAGTCTCAAACTCACAAATATGCATTCAAAAATATTATTTGTAACTGTTATTTAAATGTAATATTGACCCCGGTACTCAAGGAGTTAATTCATCATGAAACCCACATGGACTAAACCATATTCTCTAATGCATTGTATAGAGTGCTAGGGTGCTAGCCGATTGGACAAACATTACTTATTGACTCTCATTAATGCTTTGTCTCCAATCACAGGTTATGTCTAACTTCTGTTATTTACTGACATCATGATGGCGTTATCATTTTCTATTAGCTAAGGAAATTGCATGCTTGGTTTAATATTGGGAGCTCATATAATTCCCCCCCGCCCCACATGATTTACGTATGGATGCAGAGAGTATACGTCTAGAAGTTTAGAGAAAAAAAGCATCTGCAGCCTTATTTATGGTTTCTAGTAATTCATGGGTCTCTAATAGAATAGGACTCTGAGGGCCTCATTCAGTTGCGATTTGGCCAATTGAATAGGACTCTAAATAAGCACATAGCATATATTCTTTAAAAGTTTTTAGTTAGTGAAAACCTTGCTTTTGGATGGAGGTTTACTAACTAAAAACTTCTTTAAAAAATATGTTATGTGCTTATTTAGAGCCCTGTTCAATTGGCCAAATTGCAATTGAATGAGGGCCTAAGATGGTACATTTTACTTTTCTACGTAACATTTTAAGATAACAAATTCCACAGTAAATAAAATTTATTGGCACTTAAATTATTTTTCACATTATCAAATGTATTTCTTGGAAATCGCAAATTGTAACAATGTGATTTCAGTGGTCCTTTATGTCAGTGGTTCTCAACAACCAGTTCTAGGAGCGGTGTTGGTCCCTGACACCTTATTTGCCTGTGCAAACAATATAATGTGTCACATGTAGTATCAACGTGTCAAAAATGTTCTGGATCTTAATTGTGGCCTCCAGGATAACTGAAAAGTAACCAGTCAGTTTCAAATTAAGGTCAAGAGGCACTGCTTTAAATTATATTTGAAACCCAGAAACAAAACAAAACCATTGTACAGAGCAGAGGGCCCATAACATGGTAGGGGCCAGCTCTGCATACATGGGCCATGAGTATAGGGGACTCTTAATTTATTATGAGAGAAGGGCAGATCATTATTGTTTATAGAAAAGTGATGTAACTAATTTGGCTTTTTTATTTCTCCCAAGGGAGGGGCAGGATAAAGTTACAAGGGAAAGGCCCCAAATTATTTTGCACTGGGGCCCTCCATTCACTAGCTTCACCACATCATTGAACTTCTTTAATAAAAATCAGCCTTATTAAATTGTGATTCTCCCAAATCAATAGGGCTCTATATAAGCACAGAGCATATTTTTTACAGAAGTTTTTAGTTAGTGAAGACCTTGCTTTTGGATAGAAGTTCACTAACTAAAAACTTCTGTAAAAAAATATGCTCTGTGCTTATATAGAGCCCTATTCAAATGGCTGAATCGCAATTTAATAAAGCTGTATATATTTACACCCCCCTTCTACTCCTCCTGTTCTTTAAAATGTAATATATCACATATATAGTTGTGAGCATACGAGTTGTTGCTAACGCTTGTGGGCTCGCGTAGCGAGCCGCAGCCCTCGCTAAACGAGGGTCGCAGTTGCTGGCATGGAGCGCCACCAAACACCTACGTATTTGCTGAAAAACACCTACGAGATTAGAAAACAAGGATGCAACCCGCGCAACCCCAAAAACATTACAAACACAACAAATACAAACAACAAACACATAAAAAGGTTACTCACAGCAAGGGGGGGCACCGAGGTCCTCTGCAAGTGAAGTTACACCTCCATTTAAGCACAAATTTCGGAGTTTAGAGACCCGAAAATCACCTAAGCAAGAGAAAAAATGGCCGCCGAACAAAACGAAAACGAGGATAAACGTCTCTAAACACGCAAAACACTACCATAAACACGCAAAACACCACCAAACAGATACGGATATTCCGACAAACTCGCACGACATAGAAAACTAATATTACGAAAAACTTGCACGACCTAGAAAACGAACGACGCTACATCAGCCACATTATATACACCAAACACCCTTAGCTCACTTACAATTTCCTTGCCGTCATTTTTTGACGGGCAATTCGCTAGTAAATACTAAAAAGGATTTTTTCCATAAATATTATCAGACAGGCATCAGTTTGTCTGCACTTTGTCCTGTGCATGTCTCAGGGTAAATTAGCTTTGTCTTGACTGGCTGTAGACCGCCCCAGGCCTCCTGGGGTCGGTACGGAGGGCAACGTGACCCATGCAGGAACGGGAGTAGTGTAGAGTAGGAATGTCTAGCTGGGGGGCAGGGTCGTGACCCTGTTAGGAGCGGGAGTAGGGTAGGATAGGAGTGGCTAGCTGGGGGGCAGGGCCACCTAGAGGTTTGGCGCCTGTTTTGTCAGTGTGCCCCCAGCTAGCCAAGAAGGCAGATGTGCTGCACTTTCTCTCCAATGGGGAGAGCTAGAGCGCGATCGTGGCTGTTTCTGGGGGTGATGGTTTCCCTCCCCTCCTGTGTGGTGCAGTGTCGCTGCTTTGGAGGACCGGGCGGAGGGCTCGATGTAGGTGTGCGCCGTCGGCGCGGGCGGTTACAGCAAACGGCCCGAGGGGTTCGGCGGTATGGTACGTAGAATGGCGGTGTTCTGCCCTTGCGCTCCCACGGTGAGTGCGCGGGGCGGCGGTCCTGGGGGCGACGGCTGGTCTGCCTGTTCCTCTGCTCCCTACTGTGATGTGCTGTCTCGGGACGGCCTTGGGCGGGGGGCTTGCCGGAGGGGTGCGCCGTTTGCACGGGCGGCCGGGCGGACGGGTACCGGCGGGTTTCGGCAAAGCCCTAGGGTACTTATGCCAAGTGGCTGGTACAGTAAGCTGTATTTTAGAGGTTACTTCTACATATGAGCCTCATGAGGGTATAGGCTTGTAGGCTGCTAATACGTTTACAAAGTGTGCATAAGTCAACTGTAAGCACAGTGACTTATTTCATTAATAAGGTGACTTATTTCATTAATCAAACTCTTTGCTTGAACACTGGAGATTGGCATTGCTAATGCTGTAATGGCTGGCAGATAATTTGGTGCACTTGAAGGTCAGCACCAGTTCCAAATTGTCAGTTTCAATTTGTTCCTTCCTCTGAGAGGGAAGTGAGCTGTGAATTAATGGTGTCAGTTTTCATGTTAAAAGACGTATTAGTTTACAGCATTGTGCATTGATCTCTATATGAAGATGGACCTCAGGGGGTGCTATAATACCCCTTTTAGATTTTATAGTTGAAAGCGGCATAAAGACATCTGATAATTATTGTGCATATATCACTTCATTAGTTGTTTCTAGTTAGGAAATTTAAGCCGCGAACAAATACATTGTAGCATGAGTGTAAGTAATATCTGGAGAGAAATAGAATAATAGTGGTTGACTAGTACTGATTTCTTGTATTTTACTTGCATCTTGCAATAACATTTCCTTGCAGCTGCTATTAATCATCAGATTTACACGGAAACTTGAAGGTATGTTTCCCAGTATCATAATACACTCAGTAAATAAAGCTCATAGTAGAGCTGCCCGTTATCATGCCCTTGCTGGTTAGACAGTTTAAGGGGAATTGTGTCGGTAGCATTGGTTAGCCAGTGGGGGGTTTATTGTTTCACTTCCCCCTGGATTAATGGGACAGGTTGGGGTTGAGCCTTAAGCTTAGGCGCGCGCCCCTCCCCCTCCCCATTACTATGGCTCACAAGTTCATCATGAACCCATTCCTGCCAGAGCAGCTTACATAATATTCAGATTGGCCCTGGTAGGGTAGCAGGGGAGATCCCGCTCCACGCTTATGATAGCCAGTAAGCTTGAAACAGCGTACATGGATAGGATTCTCAGCTTGAGTAAACCCAAAAAATTAAAGCCGTGTAATACAGCATGCCTAAGCTTAAAGGAAGCCATGTTAAGACAATTTTCTGGTCAAGCTACATAGCCGGTTATACCACTCGTTATATCAACAGGACCGGAGCTTATCCCGGATCTGTAGTTGTGGTTTCAATCCCCGTTTCATATGTAGGCTATATGCCAGAATATACTGTATTTGTTTTGTTTTATCATAAATACATACATAGGTTAGGTATATCTTAGCAATGTAGCGAAAAAGTCTATCATTAGTGGTCGGTGCTTGGGCGGTCCTCTTCCCATAGTTCATCTCCGGGGTATTCCCGCGGTAGCAGCCACAGGTCCTGTAGAATTTGAGCGGTGGTCCGCCTAGGAGATCTGGGCAGGGATATAGATGTCCTTTTCAACCCCGTCTGGGAATCTGCCTCTGTTTATAACTACTTACCCTAGGTTTTCGCCAGTGTCAGGTGGTCCCGGTATCCCGTTGCTTAGCGGGTTTGCGGGGCAGGTACCATTTGTGGGGCACTTAGCTTAATCACATAGGCAGACCCATATCCATTGGATTTCTTCCCTTAGTCACATTAGAGTAGCCGGTTCCACATGGCGTCCTGTTACGAAGCCGGGCTTTAAATTTGCATTGCGGTTGCTCGTGGTTAATTAAAGATTTCTAGGTTAAATATGCAACTTTATTAAATTAAGCATTAATGGCTCCGTATAACCCGGTTCGACGGCAGGCCTGGTAGAGCTAGTGTGCTTTAGGCCGTGGTTTGGTTCAGCCCGAATTTAGGCTTGTACCATGCCATTGGCATGTACAGCTTTAAGCAGCCGTATGAGGTTAGGTTCCCCACAAAGGGGGATCATTCAACTTTGTTTGCAGTAAGACGTGCAACGCAGCAGACATAAGCAAACAGGTGTAATTTAGGTCCCAGTTACAAGGGAATGGAAAGCCAGTAGCTCAAGTGGCTTAGTATTCCAAGTCCATGTGGGTAAGTGCAGGTGACCTGGTTAGAGCTAGTTGGGCCGTTCAGCGGCCTGCGTCGTGTTTGGGGGGGCAATGCCCTTCCAGATACAACGGCGGGGTCGTTGTCAGGTCCGAGGGGGCAAGTTCTGGTCTCCGTCGTGTTCGAGGAGGGTCAATCAAGTATGTGCCGAGCGGGGGCAGAATGGGCTTGCCCGTTTGAGTAGATTGT
Source organism: Discoglossus pictus (assembly GCA_027410445.1). Lineage (NCBI taxonomy): Eukaryota > Metazoa > Chordata > Amphibia > Anura > Alytidae > Discoglossus > Discoglossus pictus. Next base: position 409,117,979 of record CM050164.1, on the reverse strand, counting down.
TCTTCACACCCTAATTTCTGGTGCCAGTAAGGTATAGTACGCCTAGCACAGTAGAAAATGTTTTCGGTTCAGGGTGGTGGTACGCATCTGGTAAAGTCTCGACTCGGGCTCAGCCGGCGATGGTCCTGCAGTAGGTATCCCGTTTTTCGGTGGGGTATCCCACAACGCGTGGCAGGGAAGGGGACCCCATTTCCCCCCACGGGGCGGCGTCTCGCGTAATGGAGGTTCGTAGGCCTGCCCAGGGTGCCAAGTCGCACAAGTTAAAATGATGGCTTAGGGGCCGCAAGTAGAGCTGACAAGATCGAGGTCCCTCGGTTAAGGCTGGGAGGAGGCTCCCTAGAAGGTGGGTTGTCGGGTAGGGCCCGGAGCCTGTTTCAACGGACCGGGCAAAAAAGGGCCTGACGTCAGAGGTACCGGTGGTACAAGTGGAGGAAGGTATCACAGGAGGTATGGCAAAGGGATGTAAGGCAAGTGGTAGCCTTTCCCAAGGGCCAGAGATACCACTGTGGAAAAAAGAGGTCTGTGGAAAGCACGAGGCTTTGGGTGCTGTACAGGTATCTCTTCTTCGGCAGGTAAGCCGGTGAGGAAGAGTTTGGCCTAAAACAGACAAGGCGCTCGTAACCTCAGGTGTTGGTCGTGGGATCCTAAGGTGATCAGGTGGCCGCGTGGGTCCGAGGGGAACCAGAAAAAAAATGGAGGTAGCTACAATGTCCGAGGTGCACTGATAGCTCTCCTTTTTTGTGACAATACGGTTCTTGGACCTCGCGCGTGAGTTGGTTGGTGTTTGTTCCTCACGAAAAAAAAGGTGGTTCTTGATGAAGAGGTTTCTGCAACTGAGTGACACGTGATTCAGAGCTGGGTATATCTCGTGGGGGAACAGGCTACCCATGAGCTTTGTGCATGAGTAGAAACGGTAACAGCCGACAGGCCGGTGTGCCCTGGGGCTTGGAGAAGGGAAAGTCAAAGTAATGGATGGGCATTCGAACATCGGACCAAACAGGCGTTTGCCTCAGGTGCCGATCTAGGGCCCCAGCTAGGGCGCGTGGCCCAGAAAAAATGGAAGTATGTTTTCATTGGTCAGAAGGATGGTAATTTCATCAGTGGGATGAACAGGTGGCGAGTGGCTCTAGTGCCGCCTATCCGGGAAGTGCTCCATGTGATGTTATAATCCCTAGTAATACACCCGGACGACCGCGGGTTTTATCAAGGGTAGGAAAGGAGCAGGCTTGGTAACAGCTGCCAACGGGGCTAGCTTAGAGGGTCTGGGGGCAAAAGCCAGGGAAGACCCGTACGTAAAGTAGTGGACTAGCCTAGAAGCAGTTTTGCTGTAATAAGGATAAGCTAAAGGTTTCTCGTTCTAATTGTCAAGATTTAGCCGGTAGTAGTCAGGACTAGGTGGAATTTTAAGGCTAGGGGCTGGGTAGATAGTATGCTGGCCTAGGCGTTTTGCGGGGGGAGTCGTATTCCGCAAAGGTAGTCTGCGGCCTTCTCCGTGGCGGTGGTGAGGGGAGTCGCCGGGACAGTGGTAAAGTGGGGGTGATCCTACCCTACGGGGGTACGGATGCTCCATCATGGTAGGCCCTGGACGAGGGTCAGGGCGCAGAGTGTACTGTCTTGTCTCCCAGGCTCCTCCCCTCTCTTGTTTACGTATATTTAATTAATGGTTTGTTATTACGTGAACTTGGTTTACCAATAAACGCTGTGGCCAGTATGCACCCCAAGCAAGTTGTTGTGTCTAATTATTTATTGATTAAGGGTTTAGAAAGGATTCTGCATAACAAGATTATCCAGGGAGCAAGGTATACCCAAAATGTCACGCAGACACACTCACTGGGCCTTTCACGGGTCATGACTGGCTGTAGACCGCCCCAGGCCTCCTGGGGTCGGTACGGAGGGCAACGTGACCCGTGCAGGAACGGGAGTAGTGTAGAGTAGGAATGTCTAGCTGGGGGGCAGGGTCGTGACCCTGTTAGGAGCGGGAGTAGGGTAGGATAGGAGTGGCTAGCTGGGGGGCAGGGCCACCTAGAGGTTTGGCGCCTGTTTTGTCAGTGTGCCCCCAGCTAGCCAAGAAGGCAGATCCCACCCACCCATCCCTTATATATTTTGGAACATAGGTGTTAAATTATTGAAAATTGTAAATATGTGTTCAAAAAAAAAAAAAAAAAAAAACAATATATATATATATATTTATGTATGAAAAATGGGAAAATATGTGTTTAAAAAAAAAAAAAAAAAAAAAAAAAAAAAAAACAAGTACCCATACAATAAGTCGAGTATATTACGCTAATCTGTTTACGTTATTAGCAGTTGTATATGTATTCATTTCAGGCCGAGTTATGATGTGCCTGTATTTTGTTGTTGTCACAGCAAGGCGGTGGTGAGGGGAGTCGCCGGGACAGTGGTAAAGTGGGGGTGATCCTACCCTACGGGGGTACGGATGCTCCATCATGGTAGGCCCTGGACGAGGGTCAGGGCGCAGAGTGTACTGTCTTGTCTCCCAGGCTCCTCCCCTCTCTTGTTTACGTATATTTAATTAATGGTTTGTTATTACGTGAACTTGGTTTACCAATAAACGCTGTGGCCAGTATGCACCCCAAGCAAGTTGTTGTGTCTAATTATTTATTGATTAAGGGTTTAGAAAGGATTCTGCATAACAAGATTATCCAGGGAGCAAGGTATACCCAAAATGTCACGCAGACACACTCACTGGGCCTTTCACGGGTCATGTTATTGTAGGTGAGTAAATCTGGGTAGGCCCCTAAATGCCATTTTCTTGTTGTAAACCTCTGGAGTAAAAAAGCTGTCTTGTTTGCATAGTGTCTAATGACAGCTTTTGAAGATGTATTTTGTTCTTGTTAAGTCAGATTTATATCTTGTGTTTTTGTTATCCAAACTCAGACAAAGATCCATCTATAAATACACATCACACCTGCTAATCTCAAATATTTGCAGCCAAATGTCTTTGATATGGTTTTAAAAAGAACAGCCTGGATTATCAACATAAAACTAATCATGCAATAAAAATAAAGCACTTGTTATGTGGACTAAATATATTGCAATGGCTTAATTGTGGAAATAAGGATGTAAATAAACACTAAGTCCAATCACCAGTATCTGGGGTCAGGAAGGAATTGATTTTTATTTCCCTTTAAGATGATTGGCTAAGTTTTACTTGTTTTTTTTTCTGTCTGTCTTCCTCTGGATCAATTCATTATTAATTAAAAATAAATAATTAAATAAATTGTTGATTAAAAATTAATTAACAATTAATTAATTAATAACTAATCCACATATTGCAGATAGGAGGAGATCTTAAAAGGTTGAACTTGATGGACTGAAAGTAAAAATGAAAAAAAAATGTAAAACAATAAAAGGAACGAAAAGGTTAATTAATACATTAGCCTCCTAGAAGACCTTCAAGCAATGATCATCTATGCTCTTGTCTTCAATCTTCACCCTTGAATAAGTGTCCAGGTTGATAGCAGAAATCTTGTTGCTTAAACTAAGCCCACTGAATAATTTCAGTGCTCAAAAGGGTAACATGTAAAAAATTATTATAAAACAGTGAATAGAGCTTATTTTACAGCTTTTCCATTTGATGTTGGCTGTTCTTCATGAGCGTTGTCTATGAGTTCAGTCATTTATTTTGAGTACTTAATGTATTAGTTATTATATTGAATTATATGTAGTCCTCACCATTATTGGTTTGTAAAAAAAAACATTCCCTAGTTTTGGATTAAGTTCATTAAAGGTATATGGAAGTTTCATGGATTATGTATGCATCTGAAAATAATCAGTAGTGTATGCAAACATTATTTCCAATAAACATAAATAAACTTACCCTAAAGTTTGCAAAACTTCTTCAGTTTTCTGGCAGTTGATTTTGAGAAGGAATGCCCCTGAAAATCCAAGCTATATTTGCATAAAATCCATAATTTGTTTTGGACAATCAGAGGCGGCTACAACAACGTAGCAGTGTATGGGCATTCATTCTCTGTAGCAAAGCATCATGGGATTTGTAGTATTTTATTCCCACCACACACCATTTAACTACAGAATAAATTGCATACTTTATAATATAAAGAATAATATCAGCTACTATAGGTAACACATTACAGCTGAATGTTAATGGATAAAGCCAAGTACTTTATAATCTTGCAGCTGTCAATACCTGACTCAAAAATACAGTTGTTACATTTTACTATTACTTAATAACTAATATTAAATTACCTTCTTGAAATAGATGACTTATTGAGACATGCATATAAAATAAACTACTTAAGATATTTAGTTTAGCTTCCTGGTAGAGTTCTTAACATAGCCACCACGGCTTAGTGTTTTAATTAGCTGTTCACCGCCTGATTTTGTATTTAGATGGGTGGTGAGAGCAGCAAAGACTCTATTAACACTGTGGATCCTATCTACTAAAGGGTGACGTGTTGAAGATCACTTGGAGATATAAACTCTTAGAGCATCATTCAATTGTGATTCGGTCAATTGAATAAGGCTCTATATAAGCACATGTAAAGAGCTTACACTAAGAGCACGACTCCGTTGAGCAATTGTAAGTTATTGAAACCCGTAATGGAGCCCGTAAACTAATTTGCTATTTAATCCAAAACGGGCTACGTGTTACAGGCTTGAAATCCTTGCGGTTGTTAAAACCGGAACTTACAGCACATTGAAACCTTTGATCCTTCACGTACGCACGAGTTCCGATCGCTAAAATAGCAAATCATTATTCAATTGCTACAATTTCCCCAAGCCCGCAAATGTTTTCACAGGTGTATCCTACGGGTACCAGATAGGACTCGCAAGGGGGTTTAACCACTGTCCGTAGCACTGTAAATGCAAATAAAAAATCAATACCGCACTGTAAATGACGGGGAAAGCATTGAAAGACATTAGAATTGATTGCACAACAGTCTCAAACTCGCAAATCAGCAATAAAAAAATTATATTTTTATGTTTCATTTCGGGGTTATATCGATCTCGGGAATCCATGAGTTAATACATATCAGGCCACCCACATGGACTAAAACAGTATCGCCATTCTTTTTTATTATTTTGTACATTGCAGGATTGCAAGTCTGATCACATATTGGACTCCTAAACGCTAATTTATTGACATGTAACCTCCATGTTTTACTGACCTAATGATAACAGTCTAATTTTCCATTGGCTGTTTAAATGTGCAGTTACAGCCTTGCTTAATTGGTCATGTTCCTGCCCTGAAATGCTACATACAAGTGCATGGTTTACGGTTTCGGCTTTCGGGCCTCTAACTTGCGGACTTGTTCAATTGAATAGCACCGCAATTGGAACAAACTGCGAACCCGCAGCAAACCCGCAGACATATGGCCTGTATACCTCGAATTAAATGAGGCTCTTAGCTAACAGTGATAATGATAGTAGAGCCTTAGTTTACAATCTCTAGCTTGCAGTAAATATCATACCTGCACTATTATAGAGCTGGATTTATCTACTTAGTAATATATAACATATATAAAATATAGTATCAGTAAGCATGTATGTGTAACTAAGTGAACAGTAAAAATAAATATTATATGTAATTAAAAAAAAAAGTGCAGTGAGCCTTATTCTTATTCTTTTTATTTGTATTGCGCCAACATATTCCGTAGCGATGTACAGGGGATAAGAACAGGAAAAATACAAGTTTAACAAATTGGACCCTGTTTTGATAATCTCCATATCATCTAATTTTGGTGCATTCCTCTGCCGTATAGAAATGGTTCAGCCGTATATATGTTTGCAGGTAAATTAGAGATTAACACATGCAAACAGTGCCCCCCTGCCCATAGGAGCCAGGATGATTTTATAGGAGCCAGCAAGATTGTTTCTATGAACCTGGAAGGAAGCCCTTAATAGAAATACATTATACTTCAAAACATTTTAGAAACCAAAAATGTTAGGAGCCCAGGCTTCCAAGAAACTTCTACTCCTGCCTATGCCCTATAACAGGAATGGAATACTTCTTCAATACTTCATCCTTTAGTACATCTGGCCTAGTGCCTCATCATAATAATAGAGCTCTTGATCACTTCAAATTAATATTTTATTTTAATTTGTGAATATTCAGTGTATTTCAAAAGAAAACAAATAAAACCGATGCCTTTTGCACATTTTCTGTCACCATGTAACAAGAGTCATTATGTACATATACTAGAGCAGAGATGAACAACCACTGTCACCCCCAGGTTTACAACTGCCACAGAATATATCTTATATTATTACTGAGGGCATAGCAAAAAATTGTAAAATACACTGAAAGAAAAAGGAAAGGAAATTTATAGGACCGTGTGATGGTCATTTTTGCCTTTTTAATAACTAATTAGCAATATATTCAGTATTTGAAGAAAATAAATTCAATATAACATAACTTTTAAAACTTACATCTGAACTTTATTGTTTAAGGACTAGCAGATTTATTTCTATACATCCCTATTAAGTATTCCTATAGTGACGCTATAATTTTTAAATAAATCATCAATGAAGTGTAAAAGTTAGCTCTAATCACATCCATTATTGTTCGTGTATCTAGAGCTCACTAGTTTAAAGGGACATGGAATGCAAATGTTTCTGTCATGCATGTAAAATAACATGATTTAACTTTATACAAGTTTATAATATTTATTAAAACATGTTTAAACTTCTTGGAAACTATCAGAAATGCCATAGGGAATACCTCTGTGTGAGCAGAGAGTATACATGGCTCTAGATCGCATTGGCACACCCTTATGACACATATAGCTGTATTGCTTCTCAATGGTTGAAGGGGACAACCCCCAAAGACAGTTATGCATCCAAAGCAGTATATTCTGCTCCAGTAGCTCCATTCTAAAGAATAATAATACACAGTTCAACATTATTAAATTTTAGATTCAACAAAGAAAAAAATGACTTCAATGAAACTTTAAGATGTATAAAATGTAAAAAAAAATTGCTTGCAGACTTAAGAAAATACTTGCCATTGTTAAGGATTCAAATACAGTAGACTCTCAGCTAACCGGCACGCATGGGGATGGCAGATGCCAGATAAACGTTGTTTCTGGTTGCTTAAGAGTTACTATTAAAAGAGGCCTAGATTAGCTGCACATAGGATGCTCTGCTAAGTATATTTGTCAGTGTGGGCTGTTTTAGCAGCAGCAGCTTTCACTCCTCACTTACACACAGGTCTGTTCGGCTGGAGGGTGCGGTGCTGAACCTGGGGAATGTAACACCAACACTTCCCTGGCTTAGTCACTTATGCCTGTCTGCTTCCAGGTAACATTGAATTGCAGAGACATACAGTGGATGAAATCTAGGTGCCAGTAAGCATTTTGTGGGGTGACATCCTGGCTCCTGGCACTTGTTGAGCTTGTTGAGCCCTGTAAATCTTAATTTTTATTTAAAGTACAGTATTCAGATTTTTTTTCTGGTTGCTTGAGTTCTGGTTAACTGAGAGTCTACTGTATTTAGGTGAATGTTAGAGACGTTAAACTGAGCTCATGGATTAATTTTACTTTTTTTCAGTGCAGCTTGGGATTTTAGCCAAATAATAAATTCTGTGCCCACGTACAGAGCAGGAATCCGTGCCCATGAACAGAGTAGAGTTAATCTATTGAAAGCAGCCACAAGGGCACAGTGCACCTGCGCTGTATCTGATTAATAGCAATGAATAAAGTTACAGTCTCCAAAGAGTCTGCACTTCTGACAAGTGTCAACATCCTGTGAGTGTGCCAGAAACGGATCTCTTTCATTTGTCTTTAAAAGATAAATAGTTTTAATGTATATGTAACACTTTCATTCTACCCTCAGTTAACCTTTCAAAAGCCTTGGCAGGGGATGAGAGTTATGTGCCAGAATTAGGCCAGGGTTAAACTGCTGCTGCGGGTATGACCATCTCTAGACAATCTACTAGCGAAGACAAAAAAAATAAAATTGCACTCTGCAGGCCCCTGTTATTATATGTACAGTATCTTAAAGGCATAATATAAGCAATATATGAATTCTGTTGTAAGGAAATATATGTTATGAGGTATAAAAGAATAATCAGATTTATTAGATATTGCACCAATGCAATTTCTATAGACTAGGACCATATTGGCCCAAGATAATTAGGATTCACTCAGCATGACTAGAGTCCCCTTCCTTCCCACCACCCTAGAACACTGTATGGACTTAACAACCTTTCATAGTCATCAACTAGAAACCGGTTTCATACATACAAAAAATTGTAATAATCATCAACAGTAAGCCGACCTGATCATATAAGCCCATGAGTCCTTAAAAGACAATTGTCATCCAAGTGCGTGTAATGCCCCTAATATCTTAGGAAGGGTAAGTATAATTTGCTCCCCTTCAAGCAAATTTGTTTTTGTTTTTCAGTAGTTTCTTTTTTTTCTTCTTTTTTATATGTAATTCTTTTTTCTTTTTAGTAATATTTTTTCTTTTGTAATGTTTTTTTTCAGTACTTTTTAAAAAATGTTATTTTGTTTATTTTTTTTTATTTGGGGGATAGTGTTCGGGACTATGGCGTTATAAGTTCTATGGGTGTCCATAAGGACCCTAATGGTAGTTATAAGGGTGCCATGGGGGTCCATAGGAAACCCCGTTGTAGGGGGCTAGGTTTAGATACCATACATGGTTATTGTATAGTAGCAGAAGAAGTAGGGACAAACCTAGACAAGCATCCAAACAAATTCAAATTCTTCAATCATGTTTGTAAATAAAGTTTGGTCATAAACTCTCACAAAAATAATTCAACTAGGGTGCTGTTAACTTTCTCTTTATCTAGTAATAATATTACTACTGCCAAATATTAATGTTATTACTACATTAATATCACTGCTGCAAAACATTAATGCACCAGGATTAAGTGTTTTATCCATTAAGATATTTTATTGTACACACTGTACATTCAAAAAGATGTAACCTTTTATATAAGCCTAATAGGTATATTACAATAAATGTAAACACCCTTCTGCTCATTTAATATTTTTTTATTTTTTTATTTTAACGATCTTATTCAAAAATGTAAAATTTTAACTGAAATGTGTTTGATGTATAATACATAAAGTGTATATCAATGTCCCTTTCCTTTATATTTCACTTTATACTATGACATATTGATACAACTTTTAAATATTACTAAGTGAGAAGTTTTAAATATATGCTATAAAAATTATAATTTTGTAATAAAAATGTTTTTGTTCTAAGGTGCTGAATCTTGTGCAGTCTTATGTGACTCTGAGGGTTCCACTGTTTGTGTCCTATGTGTTCCACTCACCTGTGGGAGTTGGTGGCTGGCAGCACTTTGACCTTCATTCTGAGCTTCGTCTAACATTTGTGTATGACACCGCCATCTTGTGGAAAGATGGAATTGGAAGTCCCCCAGAAGCTGAACTTCAAGGTAAAACATTCAAAGCAGAATACATGTAGTCCGTCCCTATCATAAAGTTCCTACCCATTAGGCTATGCTTAAACTATATAGTTCAACTATTTCATTTCACATACTGAAGACTCTAAATAAATAGTAAACATTTTTAGCTTGGTCTTGTAAACCGTCAAAACTTTTACCTTTATTTTTATAAGAACTGATTTTACAATTAATCATATTTTCGACTTCTGTTAATGTTCATTTAATTATGTATTCAAAAGTACTTTTTCTAATCGTATAACAGACATTGATTTTTTTTGAGTTTACCATTTTAAAAAATGTAACCATTTTTATAATCCACTGCCACTGCCAAAAAGCAATTTCAGGCATTAGAATTTTGAGAAAAATAGTCAATATTCCACAAACCCTGTTTATTCAAGTGCCACATCTGTAAAAATATAGAGTTGTGTAGAAATCCATTTAAATGTTTCATGAGCTGCATTTGTTCATTTTACAAGCTTTACCAAATAGTTATACATTAGTTATGGTTATTTTTTCTATTCCAGGGTCTCTCTACCCAACCAGTATGCGTATAAATGAAGAAGGACGTTTGGTGGTCAATTTTAAAACAGAAGCTCGATTTAATGGTCTTTTTGTTATGTCACATCCTGGTAAGAATATTGCTGATTTTTTTCAACATCTCAACACTTACATTAAGCACTTTAAATTATTTGATTGTTTTTCCCTGTAGTTAGCCAACAATACAGTAATAATAATGTCTCTGAAATACATATTACAGTGTTTGAGAGCAGGCAGCCTCTGAGATGTGGAATTGGCTACTAATCTTTCTTTTGAACAGGTGACAATGGGTCAGATTTAAATCTAGTGGTCCTCTCCATTTTTATGTTTTCCTATTGTGACTATTTTGATCATTTGCAGTCTTATTAAATTGCAATTCAGCCAACTGAATAGGGCTCTATATAACCACATAGCATACTTTTTTTAAACTAATAACTTCTGTTAAAAAATCTGCTCTGTGCTTAAATAAAGCCCTCTTCAATTGGCCGAATCACAATTTAATAAGGCTGTTGATGTTTCCAACAGTTATCCAAGACTACACCTATTAAGATACTTTGTCTCTCTACCACAACATTTTGACCCCATTTTATCTTGCAAAACATTAATTCTAAAAGACATACAATTTATTTTATAATAACATTGGAAATCAATAAACTTTTGTTCAAATAGAAATGGCTTAATTAGTTAAATTACACAGACTTGGCTTACCTGGGCCCTCATTCAATTGCAATTTGGCCAATTGAATAAGGCTCTAAATAAGCACATAACATACAGTATATATTTTTTAAAGAAGTTTTTAGTTAGTAAACATCTATCCAAAAGCAAGGGTTTCACTAACTAAAAACTTCTTTAAGAAAATATGATATGTGCTTATTTAGAGCCCTATTCAATTGGCCAAATAGTTCCTACATCTAAAAGCATATTTTAGCTTTTCTTTGTTATGGCCTTCACTCTGGTTATAACATTACTATGGGCCTCATTCTATTAACGGCCGTAAATCGGCCGTAAGGCTGCGATTCCTTGCGGGGGTTCTGTTAACTCGCGATTCTATTATACGGCCCCGCAAGGATCTCCCCTTACGGCCGGCCGCATATCTTGAAACCGGCCGTAAGCTGTGAAATCTAAAAACGCAAAAATAAATTCAAGCCTGCACTGTACAGCTCTGTAAATGCTAGGGATCATATTGGGGGACATGAGGATTAAAAGTAACCCACTCTCAAGCTTGCACATCAGCCCAAACCCGAGTTCAAATTAACTGTTTATTTTCCGGCTGCGGCGTGGGCGGGTCTGAGGTGCTCCAAGCACTCTGGACTTTTTACATGGATATTTTACGGATATTAAAAATAAAATATTTTACGGATTTGAGTATAGGATAATTATGTGCTATTTTTTCTAACACCTAAAATCCCTTTATAGTCTTCTCAAAGTGCAGGATGGCTTTATTTGAGCTATTTTATGTGCTTAATTGGTGCTAGCGGGACCTCTTTCCTGCAAGTAAGCTGCGGTTAGTTTTTAGCCTTGCAGAGAGGTTTCCCGGAGGAATTGAATTGCAAATAGGAATTTCTTACGGCCGATTTCCTTGCGGCCGTTTTAGATCAAAGGCTTTCCTCCGGAGCGAGTGGCCGCAAGAGATAGCAAGGCACCGTCCGCAAGCCTGCCGGAGCCCCCGGCCGGAAAAGAATAGAATAGCCGAATAGCTTGCGGCCGGGCCTTGCGGCCCCGCAACGGCCGCTAATAGAATGAGGCCCTATATGTGTATGACATTTTCAGAAGTTTAGCAAAGCAGAAAACAATAATCATCCATGCACTTGAGAACAGATCAATACAAATAATATGTTTGCAAAGTAGAAAATACAAAGCCAGCCATTGAAAATGTGCCATTAAACCGTTGTTTAATTTTAAGCAATCCCACAGTTTTCCTATCACAAGAAAAATGTGATAATGCCCCATAGAAGATTTTTTAGAGAGTCTGTCTTACACTGACTGACAGTTAAAAAAAAATGTAAACTTTGCAGTATTGGTAATGGGATTATCCCTCTTCACATACCAGTATATTAATCATGAGAACATTCTTGCTGTGCTATTTTGTAACTGGAGAGTTCACTGATCACATAGTTAAACTAATGACACCAGGTTTAATAAATTAAAAGTAGAGAAATTATTCTCTAAAATAATAAAATACATATTTGAATGGTTTTTGTGTCCATCATTTTCAGATAAGAGGCCAGATAGGATTTTTTTTATCACATAAATGAAACCATCCAAATTTATTTGTAAAGGGTGTTTCATGGTACCACTAATAAAGAAGATGAAGATTATTTAGATACAGTACTTGCATTTTCTCAGGCACACATCAGGAACAGACTAGAGACTACTAATTGGAGGACATTTTTATAAAGATATATGTGAAAAAATAATTATTTATTGGATGAGTTTGTATAATGGAAACCATAAGACTTAACCTTTATTTACATTTAAAACATATATTAATTTAGTAGCCTCACCCTCTTTATTGACACGCTCTATGCCAAAGGTGTAACACTGCTAGACATTATTTAGTAATTCACTGTAACATCTTCATTGGTATTAAATCTATTTAAGTTTACATAATTTTTTTTAAATTAATAACCCAAATCAGTTTACCAGAACCACTTAGCTCCACTTGAATCAAATCATTTAATTGTAAAAAGTCTTGTCTAAAAATAGTTTTACAGGTTAACACCTCTCTGTAGTTCTTACCTCTGTCCTATTACTTTCCTTTTCTCAAAAACACCTTATAACTGAATGGACAATATATCGGATTACCTGATTTCTTAGGTGGAAAACATAGAGGCCCTGCTGAAGATCAAGCTTAAAAGGAACATTCTCACATTCTTATTTTACTGATCTATTTAAATCAAATAATACATGTATTTGTGTTAGTCGCTTAATTTACAGTCCTAGATTCATAACGAATTTGTACTTGTCACTTCAAGATCCAAAAGGCCAGATATAGAAAAGATTCAAGGATACTTTGCATCAACAGTGTATCTCTGGCCAAGTTTCTGACATAACTTATGTTTGTTAGATTCAGTTCCCGACAATCCCATCTGTGCTTTTTGAGCAGCAAGCTCATCCTAGTTAAATGTACGAAGAGTTTGCTTACCAGCCTCTTGTGCTAGAGCCCTCAGTTATACAGTTCAAGTTCTGTGGTACTATCTCCCCCTAAGGCTGAGATTAATTATTATAGGATATTTTCAAAAATAAGCTCATGACTGATCTATATGTCCAAGACCTTGGGTAACAGAATTTCTGAAGTAGAATTGTAAAGGACTTTGAGTCCAACTAGGAGAAAAAAACTAAAAAGTCGTTATTATAATAATGACTATACAGTAAATTGCTAATAAAATATATATACTGCAGGTACGTCTCCTACGGAGTGTGTTGGGCCAAATGTATATGTGACAAATAATATAATATTTGTGCAAACAATTCTGAAGATTCTAAAATTACCAAATCAATCTTGAATTTGTCTATATGAAACAACAATCGTGTATATATATATATGCTAGAGAATTGCCCGTCAAAAAAAGGACGCAAGGAAATTGTAAGGTAGCTAATGCTGTTTGGTGTATAATAATGAAATATATAATACATTAATAAATTAATATACTTTACCTATTTTGAAGCATTGTGTTGAAGAGCTGGCAATCTGTTTTGATGTTGCTGCAGCATTAGTGGTGTGGAGCTGCTGTGTAAGCGTGCTGAATGTGCGGATTGTAATAGTGTGCATGCGCGAGACCAAACCGTTAGCGTAGTTGTGTACTTCCGCATTGTCGTAAAATGGCGGGTAATGTGTAGTATGCATCTTAGCGGAATATCCGTAGGTCTTTTGTGGTGTTTTGCGAGTTTCTTGTGGTGTTTTGCGTGTTTAGAGTGCTGTAGCCTCGTTTTCGGCCATTTTTTCTCTCGCTTAGAGAATTTTTTAGTGTCTAAACTCTTTTATTTTGAGTTAAATGAAGGTGTAAGTTGCTTTTTTGAGGTCCTGGATGCTCCCTCTTGCTGTAGGTAAGATGTTTATGTCTGTGTTGTGTGTATTTATTGTGTTTTACATTTTTTCATGTTCGCGGGTTGCGGCTGATTTTTGCGAGGTCGTAATGTGTGCTAACGTGTCTCGTATGTTATTTTGCGTTAAGTTTGCGAGTGTCGCAGTTGCTGGCAAGGAGCGCCTTCGCGGGGGCCGCGGCTTGCTGCGCGAGCCTGCAAGCGTTAGCAACAACTTGGACACTCTCAACTATATATGTGATAATATATATATAATACATTGCTTGATTGTATTGTCCTAGGAACTTCACTGAGCTCAATGATCATATCAGCTGATCACCCTGGTCTGACGTTTACTCTCAGCCTTGTGAGGAGTGAACCAACCTATCACCAGCCAGTCCAACAGTGGAGTTTTGTGTCTGACTTTGCCGTAAGTGTCTTTTCCAGCTTTCCTCTATTTTGGCCTTTGGTTACAGAGCTTTCATAGTATGATCTCATCAAAATCTGTCAGATTAATATCAAATAATCCTATAATTTCATGCCTTCTGGGTAACAGACAAAATACCAGTCCTCTAAACTATTGTGGAATGATTACTTCTCCACTTACATTTAGAAATAGTATAGTCCAATATATGGATTTGCTTCTTCGGCTTTTAGTGTAAGTGAGAAAACATTTGTAATTCTTCTTGTAGGATTTTGATCAAATATCAGTACCATTAATACTATGCTTATACTAATCAGGCTGATATTGAAAGCTCTTAGGATATTTAAGAAGTATGTGGGTTACTGTTTGGACATGTTACAGGCACCATTGCCTTCATTGACTCATTTAAAACCTTGCTTATATTTTTTATAATTATATGCTACTCTAGGGCCCCCATTTAATTGGCCAAATTGTAATTACTTTTGTAATTTTAATGTAACCTGTAAAAGTTACTGATATTCAATTGGCTACATTTTGCTAATCGCAATTCATTTGTTTTTAACCCGCAGACATGCGGCCTGTTAGAAGGTAATTACAGGTTTGGAATTGAATGGAGGCCTAGGTCACTTAAATGTTCATCACCTTGAACTTCTGTTTCTCCCTTTGTCTTTTTTTACTTTTTACTCATTTTTGGTTTGTCTCATTTTTTTTACATTCTTCCCTTAGCCCCCCACCTTGCTATGTTGTTCTTTTACTCCTCTCTTACTAAAATATTTCCCTCTCTTTCCCCAGTGCTTCCATTTTTCCTTTGTGTATACTTCTCTACATGTCCACCTGCTCACATTTTATGTTGTCCCCTTTATCCATTGTTGATGATACTGCAACTTCACTAATGATGGACTTGTGGGCACCAAGAACCAACAGATTGCCTCCTATTGTCTAGTACTCACCTATAGTAGGCAATATATTACAATATTCGAGCCAGGAAGGAGATTTTATTACATAACTGATTTCACCCTGTGACTGCACCTCCTTATCAATGAGCAATGTTAAATATGCATAAATTCACTTCTATGTAAAACCAACTACTCTGCATTATTTACATATGTAATATATATATTTAATGGTTATTAATATACATATATAAATATATCTTAACAGGTTCGAGACTACTCTGGGACATACACAGTGAAGCTCATAGCCTGCACTACTGCTCCATATCAGGAATACAGTTTACCGATTATGTGCAACCCTCGAGAACCAATAACGTTTGATGTTGATATCAGATTCCAACAGGTATGACTTATTCTTATACTAATGATACCGTTTTGATGTATCAGCATTTGGGGTAAAAATGGGCACATTTCATTTTTGTTTAAAAAGCTATTCTAAACAAAGTCATTTAAAAGCTTAGTATGAGCAGAATAATATATTTACATACAATATTTGGTACAGGGACATGCAACTTATTGATGTAATTCTTTGAGGAACCCCAGCCTGGTATTTATGTGTATTTACTTTTGATACTGTATTATTTATTTACTACTAGGCAAAACTATTACATTTAGTGCTAACTGGGTCGATAATTGGTCAGTTTGGGCAAGTTTAATCTATTGTACTTTATAATTAAATATATTAAAGGTTAAGTTTTATTGCTCTTTATTTGTCCTCCAAGTCAGGTGTAAAGCACCATTATCCTAGTTTGCCAGTTATCTGATGGCAATAAAACTCTCTTTGTTGCAACAACAAAAAAATAGGCATTTTCCTCTGGGCTATTTAAACATTCTAATCTCAGAAAAATGTATAATCTTGGAAAAATGTATAATTTATTAATGCAGTAAAGACAAATATGAGTATTTAGAGGGAGCTTGTAATTTCTGGTTTCTTGAAGAACTTAAGGAATGTGCATATAAACTCAGTGTATCTTGCGGTGTAGAGCCTATTACTTAGGATATGATTAAATAAACAGTTTGTGGACCAAAAAAAATCATAGCAACATTTTTAAACAACTGTAAAACAGTGAAAAGAACTCCAAACAATAAAGTTTGGTTTTAACCGCTCTACATGATAGTACATGGTTTCAGTGGCCCTTTAAAATAAAAAATACAGAAGTTAACTTTGAGAGAATCAAAAAAATAATCAGATTACCTTTGATAAAACGATTATTTTTTAGTAT
The DNA here is from genome assembly GCA_027410445.1 of Discoglossus pictus. Taxonomy (NCBI): domain Eukaryota; kingdom Metazoa; phylum Chordata; class Amphibia; order Anura; family Alytidae; genus Discoglossus; species Discoglossus pictus. The sequence continues at coordinate 409,101,398 of CM050164.1, read as the reverse complement.
TTGTTCATTTTATTTTTCATTTTATTAGGAAACTCTAATTACAAATATATATTTAGATTTATGATGATGTGCAGGTTTGTAACATAATAATATTGTGCCTCTTGTTATGTACCAGGTGAGTGATCCAGTGGCGGCAGAGTTTAACCTGAATACCCAGCTATTGCTTCTCTCTAAGAAAGCTCTATGGTTGTCAGATGGATCAATGGGATTCGGCCAAGAGAGTGACATCTCATTTTTAGAAGGTACTCTATTAATAATGTAAATTTGGTCGATGTTGCTTTTAACTTTCTGAGCAGATTGATTTAATCAATAGTCTATAAACAGATATTATTGAATATAACCAAACACTTAATTATTGTTTATTGTATGTGTCCAAGAAACCATTCTGAGTGCACCAGCATATTCCAAGGAGGCGAGATCTGTGGGATTTGTTTTTTACAATCTACAGATCTAGCACTATTGCATGATTCATTGCTGTCTAGGAGTAAAACAATTCAGTTTAGATAATGGATCCATACATTTCTACCAATCAAAACATATTTTGTGTTTGGATAATTATAAAACGGATCATTTAGTTATGTTGCCCCTTGTGAAATCTTGTGAAAACAGTAAAAGGCTATTTTGCATATTCCTAGAGAATTTAACCAAAATGTCTGCACATAGTCTCATACACTTATCCCTATAAGTTCTGTGTACTTGGTAATACAGGTGCCTCCCAGGGAATGATTTCTAATGCACACATTAACAGAAAAGGTATACCCTTGATAAGTTGGGGGCACTCAAACCAGGGAAGGTATAATTAAAATATAACTTTTAATTTTTTGCACATAAAATGAACTAGCAGGGGATATTTACACTACACCATAAAATATTTCTCTTGTTGGGGTCAATGTCCTACGGACAATAGTCACACTTATAATGTCATGGATGGAGTGCTAGAGGGACAATAATAAGATTATTATTAAGGGCATAGGGGATACATCTGGTAAATATAAACAGCGGGAGAAAGATAAGGGGAAAAGGATCCCTAATCTATGTGACAATTCCCTGGTCACTGACTCACTGACAACCCCCTCCCCGACTTTCCTGCACTCAACCACAAATATAGTAACATACCCAATTAATCCATAGAATGACCCGCAAAAAAAAGAAAAAATCTTAATAGAGGTCCCAAATAAATCTATGTAAATCTCAAAGAGGTCCTGTGACCTGGTACTCTAAAAATGCATACTATATAATATCAGTAGTATTAAAGGCATTACTTGTCCAGTTCAGCCTATTTTAAGTAAAGCATTAAATCAAATACCATGTGGCTAATAAAACTACAGTAACCAACATGATAAAGTGTTATCAGAGTACCTTATTCCAATTGCCGATCCCAACCTCCATTAGATATAAAAAAACTAAAAAATATCCATCTGAACAGTGAACGCGTTTCGCATAACTGCTTGTTCACCACTGTGAAGATAAAATGTTGATAAAATGCTTTTCCCCTAATCTTTCTTCCGCTGTTAATAATTACCAGATGTATACCCTTTCCCCTTAATAATAATCTTACTACCGTACCTCTAGCACTCAATCCATGACATTATAAGTGTGAATATTGTCCCTAGGGCATTGACCCCCAACAAGAGAAATATTTTATGGTGTGGTGTAAATATCCTCTGCTAGTTCATTTTATGTGCAAAAGTTATATTCCTAAAGTACAATTCATTGATGAAGTAAAATAAGTTAGATCATATACAAATGACCTTGTTTCTTTCAAATATCATGTGAGATACACCATGCACCTTCCCCCTTCATTTATTTCATAGTAACATGTGTAATCAGTTTTTTAGTGTGGCAATCATACAATAGGCACATCATAGTTACCCACACTTTAAAATGTAATAAAAAAGGATTTTTCAATAGCACTTTCAAAAGCTGAGGAGATAAGATGTCCACTGTTCATCATGTGCTTTTAGAGACAACAAAACACAGAGTTATTCAAATATAAATGAGCTTTTGCCATTTGTTTCTCAAAATTAATTATTTGAAGATTTGGTTTTGATTGTGTCTTTAAAGACTTCATTCAAACATAGCCATATGCATAGAATTGAGATGACATCAACTTTGGACAAAAGTTTGACCCATCTTACAACAGACATGTTTTGTGCACATGGCTCAAGACTATTATGACACTGTAGTGTTAAGTCTTTGAGTTTTCTGCTTTGGGAATGCACTTTGAACACTGGATTCTACGCTCAAAGACAGCCCCCCCCCCCCACATTTTTTGCAATGTGTTAATATTGGTTTGCTTTTAATGAAATCCATGTATAGTGGTATGGAACATGTGGGCGCATTACAAATACACAATAATAATAGTGCTAACAAAAGCCATGGATCTTTAAAAGTACACGCTACATTGAGCATAATAAAACACCTTTAAGCCAAATTTGATAAAATTATGACTTATTATTTTGTGTTTAATTTCACTTGGCTTACCTATTGGTAGCTGCCATATTGGCCTCTCTACTTCCTCCCATCCTTCAGAAACGGTGTCACAGATGGTGAACTGTGAGTCTCCTGTGTATCTCCATATTGCATTTTCTAAAGCAAACAACATAGCCAGCAGCTTCATATTGGTCCATGCAGTCATGTGATGCTGGCTCCCTCGGACAAATAGGAAGCTTCACCATTCCCAGTGGACCGGGTTTACAAGATAAAGCTGATTTTCTTATGTCTATATGGAACAAAAAGATTACTTAAATATCTTACTTTTACGTTGTTATCGTCACTGAGATTTTTTAACTGTTTAATGTACAATTATACTTTTTCCTGTAGGTGATATAATTTATGGTCGTGTGATGGTGGATCCTGTGCAGAACCTGGGCAACTCCTTCTACTGCAGCATTGAAAAGGTTTTCCTGTGTACAGGAGCTGATGGATATGTTCCAAAATATAATCCGACCGACAATGAATATGGCTGTCTTGCAGATGCTACATCCCTCCTGCATAGATTTAAGATATTGGTAAGGATACAGATATTTATATTGTATTTATAAAATAGAACATAATAAACTAGTGGTTTGTTTGGAAAGGGTTACTATTAGTGGATGACTGAGATCTTTATTTTGCAAAATAATTATTTTTAGAGAAACGCTTACATGTAGTACACTCTGCTTGTGTCATGTGTGCTTATGTCTTGGACTTCTAGTAGATCCTGAGAGAGAGGGTTATCCTACTGTGACTTGGCTTTACATTTAGTTAATTTGTCAAGAGTCAGTCTTTCCATATAACTGAAGAGAGATCTTTTCTGAATTCAGGTATCCTTCCATTTCTTCCACCTGTCTTAACTTTTTTTAGGAACAAATGCAAATATTTGCTGCCATTAAATAAAATTTAATATGAAGTTAACAATTAAAGGCTGTAAGACAAGTTGTTAATTAGAGCATATTAACATTATAATACTTAACTGGCCGTTTAAAATTTACCATGATCACACATTTGTGTTGTTTAGAAGCATATGTTCTTTTTTCTCCAGATAAGGCAAGATTGATGAACAAGAAAAAATATGTTTATTTGTTAAGCAGAGACTATTAAAACAGTGCACAGTTTAAAATAAATAAAGTTAATATTTTTAAAATATTGTGTTTCCCACCTAAGAAGACCTGTTTTCTTCCACCTCCCTGTACCTTATCAGGGGCGTGGCTGGATCATAATATAGCTTGGAAGCAGACAGGCCAGTTATGTATTTTGTCATGAGCTCCACCCCTGCTGCTCTGAGATATTGAAGGTAAAACCTCCTTGCAGCTGCCCCATTGACCCCACTTAGTGAAATCACACAGGCGAGGCTAATTACTATATACATTGTCATAATTCCATTCCCTTTACTGATATGATCAGTCTAAACCAGAATCTAGACTGGTCAAACATATGTTTAGTCCATGCCCCAGGCGGAGCTGGTTAGCCCTCCGATAAACACCAGTAGGTGGAGTGATGAGGATCTGCTTGAGGACAAAACCAGCAAATTCAAAAGTAAGAAAATAATATTAACTTTCATTTATTTTAAACTGCAAACTGATTTTAATAGTCTCTGGCCAAATGCATTACATTGATTCTTTAACTGATGCTTTAGACCAGTGATTCCCAACCCTCTTCTCCAGGACCCCTAGACAGGTCTCTATTGCCTCACCTGCGATCACAAACCTAAACCATAGATAGTCTGAGGATCCTTGAGCAGAGGTTTGGGAATGAGTGCTTACACCCTAAACCTAAACTTTAATAAGAAATGATTGAGTTTCTGAATAGGAACTTGTTTTTATTACTTTCTCATTTTTTATAGATTGAGAGGAAATAAATAACATTATTAGAAAATATCAATCCAGTTTAATTTGAATCTAATTCTGTTTTTGTTAGAATTGTTCATGACAGTAAAACAAAATGGTTTCTGTATGTAATTAATTCAACTTGATATGTAATGTATATATTTACTGCTAAAAGGATATATTATGAATAGAAAACATTACTTTACAAATATATAATTATTAGCTTTGCTACTTTTATCTTTTTTTAAATGTTTTTATATTTGCTCCTTTAGGACAAAGCTCAGCCAGAGACACAAGCGATCACGTTTGGGAATGTGCTGTTTAATGCCAGATTGGCTGCCGATGATCCTGAAGCCTTACCACTGGCCAGACAACCTGGATCTGATGGATTTAAAGTTGACTCCACCCCCTTATTTCAGGTATGCTGTTATGTGCAAAAGCAGTATTTGTTATAGTGTGAATGATATAGAAATGAACCCAATTCACCAAGGCCCTCATTCAATTGCAATTTGGCCAATTGAATAGTGCTCTAAATAAGCACATAACATATTTTTTTAAAATACGTTTTTAGTTAGTGAAAACCTTGCTTTTGGATAGATGTTTACTAACTAAAAACTTTTTTTTAAAAATATGTTATGTGCTTATTTAGACCCCTATTCAATTGGCCAAATTGCAATTGAATGAGGGCCCAAGACATTTGTAAAACTGCATATACAAGTACTTTCAGTAGATACATTAAATGTCCATTGTGATCATATTTTACCATTTTTTACTGTTTTAAAGAATTACACATTAACATATGCAGCATATTTTTATAATGTAAAAAATAAATAATACAGCCTCTAATTTATTATCTTTTATATGCAATTATGCTGCTGTAGATTCTCATTTTCCTGTGGTAGAAGGAGATTTTGAATACATAGGAAGCGTCTGGCTGCATTATGAGAATGTGGCAGTTGCATATGCCATTGCTCTCCCATAACTAAACAAAAAGTGATTAGTTTGTAAGGACACACCCAACTGGGAAATGAATATGTAGCAGCAGGGAAAAATCAGAATAGATCTCTGTAATATATTTGCATATAAAAGTTTGTGTTTATATTATTTATTTATTTTGCTTTCTAAAACATGTTACTCTTTATAATGTTTCCATATTCAAATGAAAATATTGAAAAAAAATGTCAGTGGTTCTTTAATTCTATGCTACTGTATATCAAACTGTTGCAGGAAATATCAATAGATGCACTGATATTTTATGATAATCTTGTAAGTGTAACTTATTTAAACAGTGTAGTTTTGTTTTCTGTTTTTTCTTATAATTCCCCTTTTATTTGAACTCCCTCCTTTCATTTAAATTCCCACACTTACACACTAACTGCACTTACACTAGAAATGTTTGTAAGCTCCCAAGTTCGCTCCTTCCCCTATTAAAAAAGACCCTGTCCACTCACCTGCATAATGATTACAGAGCACAGGACAGAAAACACCCTTTAGCTTTCTGCACTGATTCATAGATCAGATTAAAAAAGGAGGCAGTTCTTACTAGATAGTGATTCAGTCCTGACTGCTGTCTCTAGACTCTCTCACCAGCTCTCACCAGCGGTGCTGCGGGTTCCCGACATGTGACATCACTAGTCAGCGACGCCACCTAGCAAGTATCCAGCCGCCCACCATGAAAGCTTGAATCACCCACTAGTGGGTGGTAGGGACCAGGTTGCCTACCACTGTATTAATACATATATGTAAATACAACAACACAAATATACTAATTTAAAAATTACCTGCAATTTTGTTTATTCATTTAGCATTACTTTTGGATCTGTTTAATGATATTTATCTGTTTATTAACAGTAAGTTGAAGGGCCAAAACACAACTCTTAAAAAAACACGGTAATAATTCAAATTCCTTTTATGTTTAAAATATTCTATCTTGTTATTTGCAGGTTTCATTGGGTCGTGAATGGTATATACACACAATTTATACAGTAAGGTCGAAGGAAAATGCCAATCGGGGTATAGGTAAAAGAAGTGTAGAGACACAGTATCATTCCCTGGCTAATGCTGCATCTCCAGGGCTGGTGAATAGACGTAAGAAAAGAGATGTCAATGAAGCTTCGGTCATTGCACAAGAAATTGGAGTTGAAAATAATAGAGGAACGAATATGCAGCATATTTCTTTGGAATATAGCAACAAGAAACAAATCCCTCAAAAAGAAGTGACCCTGGATGGAATTATCCCAAGAGAGCTGAACAATAAAGAAAGTGAGGACAACATTGTAACCATTGTGTACATTATTGGAGCAATACTATTGGCCATCTGTTTGATCATTATAATAGTTTTATTATTGCGGCGCAAACAGAAGTCCAAAAAGAAGAAAGAAGGAAGAGAGACTGGGAGCAGTGAGCCTATGATGGCTCCTCCGGGACATAGTCCTGACAGCTCAGAGGTTTGATGTCATGGATTCATGATGATGCAACATAAAAGTGCCTCAAAAACCAATATACAAATATTTGAGTAAAACTATATCATTTCAGTCAAGAGATAGTTCTTCCCGCATACTGTACAACCATATGGTCAATCTGCTGTCTAATACCTCATGTGTATGTGAAGTGCTAGAACCACGGGAAGCACAAATGAGACATGCATGTAAATCCTTGTTCTAAGAAAGTAATCATGACAACCTTAAATCATGCACTGCACATGAAGAGGCGCTACTCAAAATAACTGTAAAAGAAACCATTCACATGTATTTTTCTTTTTTTATTATTTAAAACTGAAAATATGAAAAGGTGCTGATGGCTGTTCTCTGTATTTACAGAGAGAGAGTCTGTTCTGTTTTTAACTTTGGAGGTTCAATGATCACATTATAATCAATAATTATTTTTTTTCTAAGGGAATTATTGTTATGAAAATGAAGAATTTCAAATAACTCTTGTTTTTCTTTTTTTTATTAAGAACACCTAAAAGTTTGATAATAACCGAAAAGTATCATGTGAATATTTTTATTATTCACAATTTATTAATTTCACATGCATTGTTGTTTATTTTCTCTGTGGTATTTTTCAATAAGCCAAAGATTTCTGTTTTGACGTTGTTCTTTTCGGCTCCCGAGCCACCATTTGCCAAAAACCTTGGTTTTGTTTAGTAGTAGTCAACAAGCAAAAATAGTTATAAGTAACAAATAATTCAATCTTGTCTTACTGTTGTATATTATGGAACACATACTAATGCAAGTAATGAGGTGCTAACAAAATATATTGCATTACTGGGTGTACTAATTAGCAAAACAACTTGGATTGAAAAAGAGCCACAAACTATTGTCTCAAATATTTTTTCAAATTTAAAGTCACTGAAACTGTTCTTTTTTTAGAGAATATTGAGCTATAATATTTATTACTATAGCTCATTGTTCGTAATATTTATCTACTGAAAATGCTATTAATAGATAATTTAATTATCCATTTTTTTTTTTCACTTTTATTGTAATCAAAGCTTTTAATATACATTTCAATATGATCCAGTTTTGCTATGGAAAGGAGACAACTTACTTCCATGTTATTATTGATGTTGCACTTGCTAAAAATATTATCCATAGTGGTTGCTGTAACTTTTAAAATGATAAAACTCGGATAACTAATTTGTTTTAGCTGTACTAACGTGTTTTATTCCATAGTACAATGAGTATGGGTCTCACATATTTATTTATAGGCCACATGCAACTATTGAGTTTCAGAATAACCCTTATGTTACATCAAAATGTACAAATCATAGGCTTATGGTTAGTCTTTGTAGTACCACTCTGTTGAGTTTTATTCCTTGTAGTATTTTAAATAACTAAACTTGATAATGGGTAAAATACATTTAGAAAGTACAAAAATAAACACAGTCTTTGCATTTTTATCTTTTATACCAAAATATTCTGTTACTCTCTCAGGGGGTTGTGTCCTTATAAACTAATAAACTTTTTGTTACTGCTTCTGAAAGCTCTGGCAGCCGCAGGTGCCAAAATACGGTAACACTGTGTAGATAGAAACTTCCTGTTCCATTAATGTTTCCTCAAACTTGTTGTTTATCAGAAACCAAATGGTAGATCCCACAGTAGCATAACTGCATATTCTATACAAGGTAATATATTAGAGTCTTTAATATTTTACGTTCAATTCTAAAAACTTTCTTCTTTAAAATAGTTTGTTTTAAATATTTGACCACAGTTCTCCGTTAAGTGCTGCTACTTAAATGTAATAACTACAAATTCTTTAGTATATGGTGGGCAAAATACTAAAATAATCCATCAATCTACCAAGTACAGCAAAAAAAGTAAATTTATGTGCACAGTTGCTGCCTAAAATAAGTTTATAAACTTGTTCCCAGCTCAGAATATCAAGAAATACAGTGCTTGCACTGCAGTCTGGGAAACTGATTTGGGACATCCAAATGAGCTGACTTTTTAATCCAAAACCATTTTAAACATGGCTCCTTTTATATAATAAACCAGGAAAACAAGATTTCACTGCAGTTTAGCAATGCTACTATACTTTACTATATATATGTACTATAAATATCTACAGAACTTCTCTTGATCTCAGAATACAGCTGTAATTCCAATCCTGTTGGATTATGACATTAGACATTTTACTAAACAGTAAAGGAATTTTAAATAAGCTGCTTTTTAAGAAGTCAACAAACTGAAATAAATAATCAATTCCTGATAGATATGATTAATGGGATTCTTCATTCCTCTAAAAAATACAAACCTACTAGTAGACAGTTGGATTTCAATCATTAATACAAAACAAATTTAAAATGAATTATTATGTACATTTTGTCAACAAAACTCAACTGTCATGTAGCTTTCAAGCTTTCACATGGCTTTAAGTCACAGTTTATGCCATTTAAACATTTTTTAATAATTTTCACATTGTATAAATTTTATCATCTACTCAGTGTATATATATATATATATATATATATATATATATATATATATATATATATATATGCACATACATTTAGAGAGGGGAAGAATTCTTTCAAATTGGGGGAGGTGAACAGTAGTTAGTGATAAAAGACAAGGTTCAAAAAACCTAAAGATAGATATGATTGTCGAAACACAATTATAGATAGAAAAATATAGTAATATTAGTATCATTAGGAAATTAAAATAAACTGTTGGGATCAAGTAATTTATTTTTGGTAATCTTTGAGCCTCTTAAAGGACTGTCTGCTATTTAATATCATTGTATTTGTTATAATATGCACATTATATATATAGTTCACATATTACAAATGTTTTGCTTACATGTATTGTTTTGTATAATATGGCATGACAATGAGATGCACAAATCATGTCTGATTCTGGTATATACAAGTTTTATTCTTAAACTTGTCATTATTTAGATTTTAAATGTTAATTACTACTTTTGTCATAGTTTTTTTTGCATGAAAGTTGTGTTTGCAAATTATTATTTCTGCTTCTTTAAAACTATAATTATTCCTTATTTTGCCATTCTGTTTCATATTGTTAAACACCACCTTATATATAAACCATAGGTACTGTTCAGAGTAAATACAATTTGGAGATCTTGTTAGCATTTCCTTTTCAAAAGATTCATGGTAATTATCTTCAGCCTTAAAGAGTCTCTGTGATTAACATTTTTATCATGTATTTTATATTGAGTGTTTTATAAATTCAATAGATACTTTGGCTGAAAAATAAATTATATTTACAAAATTAATATTACAACAACACAGAAATAGATGCAGGGAATTTGGTCTAATCTGGCAGTCTGTTTTGGAAATTGAAACAAACTTGAATTAGAGTGATATGGAGTGAGCTTCTTATCTCTGTGTGCAAAGTTATCTTTACATCTAGAAGCATGGTAACAAAGCATAGTTCAATAGATCCCAGCAACACTGCATCAAGTAATATATAAGGTGAGAGGAGGAGTAAACAAACCCAAAATGTATTTTACTATAATATAATAATGTAATAATTGTTTACACTATATATCAGTTATTTTTCATACAAAAACTTTATTTATCTTTTAAATCATAGAAAATTTGGAGACTACATGTTCCTTAAAGGGCCTTTGTTTATCATTCAACACGTGAACTTTTAAAGCACTTATTCTTAAATCACTTTCTACGTGCTATGAGTAAATCAACAGTAATACAACTATCATACACTCAGTATTAGGCATTTAAATAATGCATTATCTTGACTAGAATTTATATATTTATGGTCTGATAATAAATAGAACAACTTCAGTGTATCAAGGATATTATGACCTTGAATATTGGTTCACTGTTATAGAACTGGTAATGCTCAAAAAGCCTCTGCAACTTCATAAGCAACTGAAGAAAGAGCCTGATTCAATTGCAAGCCCGCATATCGCGGGATCCAGGCCGTATGTCGGTAGGCGTGTTGTGGCGTCCAGTTTGTCTCCGATTACGGTGCTATTCAATTGAAGGAGCCCGCAATTTACGGGCCAAAAGCCGACTCCGTAAACCATGCACTGATTCGTTGCAGTTCAGGGCGGGAATATAATCAATTAAGCAAGACCATAACCTCCCATTTCGTAACAGCCAATAGAAAATGAGACAGCGATCATTAAGGCAGTAAAACATGGAAGTTCCATGTCAATCAATTAGGTTCGGGGGACCGATATGCAATGGGACGCCCAAACCCTCAAAATAAAAATAATAAAAATGAATGCCAGTACTGTTCTAGTCCATATGGGTGTCCTGATATGTATTAACTCCTTGACTCCCGAGATCGATATAACCCCGAAATGTAACATAAAAATATTATATTATTGTATAAGTTGTAAGGCATTGGTTATTATTACAGTGCTTGTGTCCATAGATATGTGTATTCTATATCTTCTTATTGTGCTACACATATATGTAAGTGCACTTTCTGTCATGATTTTCACTGATTTCCATTCCAGCTCAATATCCCTGTGACAACATCACTTATTATTTTGTTAAACCGGAAAAAAATACAATACACAGCGCAAGTGACCTGAACAGCTTGTGTGTGGCATGTAATACACACAGAATGTGCCTCATATTTCATTGTACTTTATTTGTATATCACATGTCCTATTAAAAGGGTTATAGAATACACATGTATATGGACACAACACCACATACATATGCCACTTACAAGCTGTGCATTATATTTTTCCGGTTTATCACAGTAATAAGTGATGTGCTCACAGGGATATTGAGCTGAAATGGAAATCAGTAAAAATCATGACAGAAAATGCACTTAAATATATGTGTAGCACAATAAGAAGTTATATAGAATACACATTTCGATGGACGCAAGCACTGTAATAATAACCAATGCGTTTCCAATATGTGTGATCTTTTCTCCTGCCTTACAACTGCCACAGCGCCATCTTGCAGCTTTGCTGCTGGTGGTGTCTGGCGCTGGACTAACGGGCAAGGTCCGTCAAGTGCTCGGTACAAAATGGCCATGATTGCATATTTATTTATTAATTTTGGGCTCCAAAAATAAAAATACGGTACATTTTCTTTTCCTGCCGAATTGCGATTAATTTTGACGTCTTTTATCGCTTTCCCCATTATTTACAATGCAGTATCGATTTTCTATTTGCAGTAACTTACAATTGCTCAATTGAATGAGTCTCACAGTATGTAGTACATACGAAGGTCCTCATTCAATTGCTACGTTTTAGAGATCCGGGCACACAAATTGAGGTCGCAAGCTACTTTGCTATTTAATTGCCTTCCGTTTGCGTGCTCCGATGGGGTTACGTCCGACGAGCTACGATTCCTAGCGATTTGTTCAATTGCAGATTACTTCCCTCAAAGCCTTTGATCTTTCACATCTGCAAGAGTTTTGGCCACAAAAAATCCTGATTCGCTATTCAATTGCTCCGATTTACCCTTTTGTCAAGCCCGTAAAAGGCTAAAATCGAACCACAGGTTACTTGGCCCAAGGAGGTGTCGCAAAAGGCTTACTTACAAATCATAGCATTTTTAAAGCAAATAAAAAAGCAGTCCTGTACTTTTATTAGAAGTGAAAGTGATGTTAGGTCTTAGAATTAATAGCACAACATTCTAAAGCTCGCAAATCGGCATAAATAAATACTTTATTTCATGTTCAATTTTGATCATAAAGTCCTACAGGCTTCAACCTCCAAGCCCATAGGGCTTTGGAATCGAACCTCCAAATTTCATTAAAGTCCTACGGGCTTGAATAACAAGTTACGGGCTTGGAGGTCATTCAAGCCTGTCGGACTTTGGACGGAAAATAAACATGAAATAAAGTATTATATTTTGGCGATGTGCAAGCTTCAGAATGTTGTGCTTTTAATTCTAATGTCACCTATTGTGTTCCCCATCATTTACAGTGCTTTAATGAATATATATTTGCATTTACAGTGCTCCGAGTTTGCGGGCTTGAAACACAAGTAACGGCCTTGTGGCCGCAATCATGTTCAAGCTTGCAAATGCTTACTGCCGATAGCATGGTTTCCAATTATCGGTAAGGGGGACTAATTTGCGGCCCCGGCCAATTGAATAGCCAAGTTAACATAGAGCATAGTGAGGACGTAACTCACATCACAGGAAATTAGCGATTTGCGATCGAGTTACGGCCCCCAATTAAATGAGGCCCTAAGTATACAGGTTTATAATGTATTAAAATAGAGTATATTTTTTTAGTCTTACAAAGACAATAGATCGTATAGGGGGGTTATTTTATTATAAATTCTAGAACATACATTTATAATTCCAATGTACAACAGAGTTACTGGGCTTACATTATAGATAATACTTTGAGAATAGTACAAAAGGAGTAGGAAATTATAATCTGCTTGGATTATTTTGTGCTATCATCATGTAGAGATGAAAGGTTTATGGATAAATATGAATGGTAATGTTAATAAGGAGTACTGTATGTTAGACAGTTAACAAAATTATCATTATACAGTTTTTGGTTTGCATGATAAATGAGTGCTGTAAAGGTTAAAATGGATTTCCCCTATTTTTGGAACAAAGTCAGGCCCTCCTCATCAGATTTTTTAGGTTGTGCCAGTAGAGGAAGTAGCTGATATTCCCAAAGAGATCTGTAACTCAAGGGGTGCAGTAGAGGACAGAACAATCCAGACTTTGTTCCAAAAACAGTTTGTGCAGGGATTACAATTATAATTTGTAACCATTGCAGCATTTAATTTTCATGCAAACAGATTGAAATATATATTGTTTAAAAGCTGCTCATTTAAATGCTAGATAGCAAATGGATGTCCTTTTTACCAGATATAACCACTGCCATTGTATCTACATTGCCACCATTTTTAGCTCTACTTTCTACTGTGCACCAGAATAACCAAAGATGTAATAGCTCCTCTATTTTCACATTTTTAAGTATAGCATTTTTGACCTCAGAGAACTATTATTTTATATCAATATATAAATGAATTACTTATAGCAGTATAATGGAGGATGAGGGTTTTAGAATCTATATGTATACCTACCTATTGTTTTACCATTATTGTCTACAAAATCAGTATTTTCGCATTACAATCTCCATGACATTCATCTGGAACCGCATTTCAAATCATTTTTAGATTATTTGAATTTTCCATTATTAATTTCAGAAAAAGTCACATAGCACTGAATAGTTTAATAAAGTTTATTAAGGGCAGCTTTACAATGGCATACATTTCAAAAATAAAATGTCAATTAAAACAATGTGTAATTTGGACCCTTCACCACAATGTGGTCTGCAATAAATATTTTCTTCTTTTTTCCATTTGTTTGTCTTTGTTGTGTTTTTTTAATTATTGGAAAATGTTAATTATGATCATGTTGTATTATGTCCTAATATATACAATGGGCTAGATTAGCTAAATCTTGCAATGGAGCCAAGGAGTCTGCAAGGCCAGTTCTCTGTAGAAATTACCTTCTTTGTATCAATCTATTCATAGAAAACAAACATTGCAGCCCCTTCCCCGTCTTCACAAATCTTTGGTGAATTTGGTTTCTTCGCCATTGTTACTTCATTCTGTAGAGTTAAAGTATGATTACAACATTACAACACAACACCTCTAAATATAGTTATAGTTACATTATCAAACTTTTACAAGTGAGGGTTTAATTCATCCATGCATTTTAATTTTAAGTACATTGCAAAATTACTTGGATTGGGAAAATTTATAGTGTGCATGCAAGTCCCATTTCAAAGACCTTAACAGATATTGTAGTTAATATTGGATGAAAAATATACAATGACATTATGTATTGATCAGACAAAATATCTATTTGGAAGGGTCTAGAGCAGTGGTTCTCAACCTTCTATGGACAGGGGAACGAACAGACTGGTAATCTTATAATGCTCATGGGGACCTTCATGTCACCATCCAGTGCTCATGAGGCCCGGCTGTGAGATTCAGAATATGTTTAACTGGGTTATACTTTATGTGACTTACTGAATTTTTCATCTAGCTTTCAACACAGTTGAATAGCGAATAGTTTAACTATCTATCCATTCTTCTACAGTGAGCGAAAAAAGTATTTGATCCCCTGCTGACTTTGAACCTTTTTCCACTGAAAAATAGTCTATAATCAGTCTATAATTTTAATGGTAGGTGTATTTTAACAGTGAGAGACAGAATAACAACCCCCCCCCCCCAAGAAAAACGCATGTCAAAAAAGTTATAAATTGATTTGCAGATCAATGAGGGAAATAAGTATGTGATCCCCTATCAATTAGCAAGATTTCTGGCTCCCAGGTGTCTTTTATACAGGTAACGAGCTGAGATTAGGAGCACTTTCTTAAAGGGAGTGCTCCTAATCTCAGCTTTTTACCTGTATAAAAGGCACCTGTCCACAGAAGCAATCAATCAATCAGATTTCAATCTCTCCGTCATGGCCAAGATCAAAGAGCAGTCCAAGGGTGTCAGGGACAAGATTATAGACCTACACAAGGCTGGAATGGGCTACCAGACCATCGGCAAGCAGCTTGGTGACAACAGTTGGTGCGATTATTGTGGAAGTAACACAAAATAACTGTCAGTCTGGTGATCCATGCAAGATCTCACCTTCTGGTGTTTCAATGTTCATGAGAAAGGTGAGGAATCAACCCAGAACTACACAGGAGGATCTTGTAAATGATCTCAAGGCAGCTGCGATCATGGTCACCAAGAAAACAATTGGTAACACACTACGCAGCGCCTGCAAGGTCCACCTGCTCAAAAAAGCACATGTACAGGTCCGTCTGAAGTTTGCCAATGAACATCTGAATGATTTATAGGAGAATTGGGTGAAAGTGTTGTGGTCAGATGAGACCAAAATCGAGCTCTTAGGCATCAACTCAACTCCCCGTGTTTGGAAGAGGAGGAATGCTGCCTATGACCCCAAGAACACTATCCCCACCGTCAAACATGGAGGTGGAAACATTATGCTTTGGGGGTGTTTTTCTGCCAAGGGGACAGGACAACTGCACCGCATCAAAGGGACGATGGACGGGGCCATGTACCATCAAAATCTTTGGTGTGAAACTCCTTCCCTCAGCCAGGGCATCGAAAATGGGTTGTGGATGGGTTTTCCAGCATGACAATGACCCAAAACACACAGCCAAGGCAACAAAGGAGTGGTTCAAGAAGAAGCACAATAAGGTCCTGGAGTGGCCTAGCCAGTCTCCAGATCTTAATCCCATGGAAAGAGCTGAAGGTTTTGAAGACTCAAAACCTTAATGACTTGGAGAGGATCTGCAAAGAGGAGTGGGACAAAATCCCTCCTGAGATGTGTGCAAACCTGGTGGCCAACTACAAGAAACGTCTGATCTCTGTGGTTGCCAACAAGGGTTTTGCCACCAAGTTCTAAGTAGAAGGGGTCAAATACTTATTTCACTCATTGACCTGCAAATCAATTTATATATTTTGTGGCATGTGTTTTTCTTGTTTTTTTCTTAAATACACCTACCATTACAATTATAGACTGATCATTTCTTTGTCAGTGGACAAACATTCAAAATCAGGGGATCAAATACTTTTTTCCCCTCACTGTATAATCTATATAGATATCTATAAACTATAACTGACTAAAGGTGATGTTTGTTTAATGTGTTAGGCTCTCCTCATTCCTCAGGGCTAGCAGATAAGGTCTGATTGAATTAAGGCAACCGTTATTGCAGAAATTTAAATTAAGTTTATAAATATAATTGGTTGTTATAATTTAGGTGGAAGTTTTAGATAATTAAGTGTGGAAGTTAGGTAATTTAAGTATAAATTATCTATTCAGGATCAGATGCCCATCTCACTCTTGAAGGCCTAGATTCCAACAAAACGTACTAAGTTTTGACATACAAAAATAACAGAGAAATTACATTCTGCCTGTTAAAAAATAATGTTTTTTCCACTAAAAATCTCCTTAATATAAGCAACCATCATAATGAGTCAACCCATCAAATGAAACCCTATAATCTAATGTGAACGCTTGTCAAGATTTGCAACCACTCCTCAAGGCTCAAAAAACAGTTACTCTGAATAAAGCTGTTCAAAGCCTTAGGGTGTGGTCTTAAAGCCTTCACTATTACAAATTTTGAATCCTTCCCTGATGCGATACCAGTAGAGACGAATTCAATGTATACAATAATATATGTGTTGGTCTATCCCACCACCAATAGTCTTATTGGGCCATCTCCACCCCCTCATTTAAACAACATACATTTTCTAGTCCATATGGGCATAATTTACTAGCCCTAACACTTCAATTTTTTTTTTAAAACACCAACTGAAATATAGAGGCCTGCTATATATATACAGTATATATATATATATATATATATATATATATATATATATATATATATACTAATAACTTGCCCATCAAAAATGACGGGATAATTTTTTAAGTGTCTCTATCCCCTTCCTTGTGTCTCTACCTCCTCTCCCCCTCTTCCTCCCCTCTGTCTCTCTTCCCCCTCTCCCTCCCCTGTGTCTTTTCTCCCTCCTCCCGACCCTGTGTGTCTTCCATCCTCTCCCTCCCCTGTGTCTCTTCCCCCTCTCCGTCTCCTGTGTGTCTCTCTTCCTCCCCTGTGTCTCTTTCCCCCCTCCTATGCTCCCCTCTTCTCTTGTGTCTCTCTCCCCCTGTCTCCCACACTCTCCCCTGTCTCTCTCCTCCCCTCACTATGAGTGTGTTGCGCACTATGAGCGATTTGTGCTGCGCTATATGCTGAGTAGTGTGCATGTGTGATTTGCGCCGTGCTATGCACATGCAAGGCCTACTCTGCGCATTGCGCATGAGCCATTATCAAAGTGTGTAGCCTCCCGCCGCCAATGCACTTGCGCGGCGGGAGCGTTACACACTTTGATAACTATTATATGTGATATATATATATATATATATATATATATATATATGTGAGGCTCACTGCTCCACTGCCCTAATACACTGCCCACCAAGTGTTTTTCATAGCTTCACACACTTAGTGAAATGTTGTGTGTTCAAGCAATTAAATCCTGTACACTCTACTCAGACAAACTGAGTCACAATTTTAGGATGCAATCCTGTGGCTTCTTTGAAACACCAGTCGGATCCCCCCATGGGTGTAGGAACTCGGGGGAATAATACCCCCAAGATTTTCCAATGTTTGTATGTGTTTATATATAAGCTATTTTATGGCCGATGTATATAATGAGCTGTATCCCCTCAGAATTATTACACCCCTGGATCCCCCTCACCCTTTTAAGATAACCTCAGGAACAGCTAGACCAGTTACATGGAGTGATGGCTCTGGTACAGTCCAATTCTTGTTTCACAGTTCACAAGTCTCTCCGTACAGCTGCTAGTCTATTACAGCATACAACAGAGCATGCATAGATGTTGGAACCAGCCTAACTGGTGTAACAGTGTGTCAACTAAAGGAGTATGGGAGTTTTCAGTTTTACTAACTTCATAATATGTATCTATTTACTTTTATGTACTTCATTTTATGTAGCTTATAAGGTCTAATATTATTGCCTAAAATCAAACAAATAGTACCGACTGCAGCATATGCATACACAGGCTCTGTAGGTCTACAGTTCAGAGCCTTAGCCAATCAGGGACCACATCTCAGCAGCATGTTGTAGAATGTTCAGGCCCAGATTTACTAAAAGGCAGACTAGGCAAGTGTCTAGCAGAACCTGCCTGCAGCGGCACCATGATTTTGCATTTAAAAATGTACTGAAATAGTCTTAGAAGTTGCATTGTGCATTAAACACAGCTCATTTTGGAAGCGATATACCTTGGGGTGGGAATAACAAAGCAGCTCTCTGATTGGCTTAATTGCACTTTTCCTTACAAAGCATGCTGGGAGGTGAAGTCCCCAACGACCTCCACTACTCTCCTGGTTCTCAGAGCAGTATTCTAAGGAGTTTACAGACCTTAGAGTTTCCATGTGACAGCGACACCTAGTAAGGTAACTTACGAAATATGTATTGTACCAGTACCTCATAACTGTCACTGCAAACAACAGAGCAGTTATTGAAAAGCTGAATTATACAGCAGACTGAAGAATGCCCCTGGAGACTGAATGGGGGAGGGGGCAGTTGACCGGGCTTTGTGAAGGGTAGGGATTGGCTAGATAGTGGTAGTGGATGGAGATAGAGGGGTAGGAAGATTCTGTTAGATCTGACTACTTCCAGTCAACGGTCGAGGAGGAAGAAGAGAAGATTATGGCAACTACTATCGTGGATTACCTAATCGCGCAATTGAGGACCCAGGTGGGGGCGCATGGGCAAGGATGGCTACAGGCCGCGGTTGCGGTGATCCGGGCGGAGGCGTCACAAGAAGATCTGCAAGGGGCTTAGGAGTCTGCCCCAGGATCGGGGGCAGGCTGTCCTGGTGAGAAGATCGCGACCCCTGGAGAGACTTAGCCCTGAAGAGTGGGAGAAGAGTGTAGGTCAAAGGAGCAGTGAAGAGCAAGGGGATGAAGAAGTCGTCCCTTTGGTGGTGAGCTGCAGCAACACGGTAGAGCAGGAAGGTGGCAGAGTGGTTGGAGGACTCAGGAGCTGGTAGCTCAGAAGGGCAGCGAGGAAGAGCAGTAGGTAGCGGTGTATTGGCTGTGGACTGCCCTGTCTCTTTTTCTGGAATCCAGGGGAAGGCACATCCAGCAGAAGTGGAGTTTGGACGGTCATGGGTAAGCAGGGATCTCCGGCGAGTGAGGAGGTCAGAGGAGCAGCGGATGCTTCAGATATCTCGTGCTTCATCACGGGGGTCAAGGACTTCAAGCAGGCGATCACGAGAGGAGTCAGTGAGACTGGAGGTTCCACATGGGGGTGGTAAGAGCCAGAGACACGACTCCTCTTTAAATTACAGGCGCAGGAGATCTCTATTGGTAGCACATCATGCATAAGATCGGCTATTGGCTTCAGCACACAGGAGCATAGCAGCCCCTTTGTCAAGGGGGAGGTCTCGTTCTATAGGAAGGTCACCATCAGATTTTGGGGGACGTTGGTGGCAGAGGAGTGAGTAGAGGAGGGACTCCTGTCATTACAGGTGCGGGAGGGAACAGGAGAGGCAAAGTGAACTGCCTTGCCATGCGGAACGGAGGGTAAAACATCATGAAAGGAGAAGCAGGAGAGACAGGTCGGCCATCAGGATTGCAGAACTTCCCCCCAGTACCCTGGGTAGAAATGTGGAGTAAGTGTCTATGGCAGCAGGCGTTACGGCCCCGTTGGCCTTGGCAGCCTGGAGGCAGAGTGGTCAGTGCGTAGATTCTACACAACATACAGTTAGTAATAGTGTCCAGAGTCTTGTGGGAGGGCAGACAGAATTTGGGCCATGGAGCAGCTTGGGTTAGTAGGGATATGGGATTAGGTACGCTGGTCCCAGCCTTAAACCTTGAGTCTGTTCCTGGGTCAGGTGTGGTGGGTGGCACGCCAGTTATTTGGGCTTTATCGGGGGCAGGAACTGTTAATCTGGGGGGTGAGGTAGAGTCAGCAATTAGGGTTGCGGATACTGCCATGAAAAAATCTGCATTATGTTCCATTGGGCCCATTGGGGAGCCCGTTTCCAAGGAATTCAAACATAAGGGAAAAACTGGACTTTATTGAATTGTTTTCTCTGTTACCCTTGGCTAAGTTTATTGAATGAAGGCCTGAGGATAAGAAGGATGATACTAAGAAGGAGGAGGATGAGCGTAGGAGGAGATATAGAAAAATCCCTAAGACGTTTACCAACTGGCTCCAAGCTTATGTTATTTGTACTAGTATAATGGGCGAAAGATTTCCTGAACAGTGTTCGTCTTTTTTCTGTTACTTAGACGCGATTGAGGGGATTCATCGTACTTATGGGGTGTTAGCTTGATGGGCGTACGATGAGACGTTTAGACAAAAGATGGCTGTCAGACCTGATATGCAGTGTGACGACAGGCATATGGTGAGTTGGCTTAAGTTTGTTACCCCTTTACGGCCATCAGTTAGTTCAGTTCAAAAGTTCATGGGAACAGAGGCAGGGAAAAAGTGGTTTTACTTTGCTTTAAATGAGAGCTCATGCAAATGGGGGTCTTCTTGCAAGTTTAGGCATGAATGCTCTGAGTGCAGCAATGTGCATCTGCTTTTTTGCTGCTTTAAGAGGCTTAAGTCCTAAAAGACAGGAGAGTCAGCTGAAAAAAGGGAATGACCCTAGTAGTACTAGAAAGGATGTGGCGGTGGTTAGAGTTATACGCTAAGCAGGTGGATAGGGCTAAGGATGCTATGTTGTAGTTTTCTGGGTTTTCAGAAGGTTTTATTATTCCATCAGATGCTAAGTATGTGGGGGGGCTGCCCTCATGACCTAAAGTATGCTAGAGAAAATCCGGACTTTGTCCTTTGTAAGATGCTAGCCGAGGTGGATAAGAGTAGAATGGTGGGGCCTTTCGATTCTGTTCCAATTGAAAATCTAAGAATTTCCCCGCTGGGGTTAGTGCCAAAGAAGGAGTTTCGGGAGGTTAGATTAATTCACCATTTATCTTTTCCTAAAGGTTTGTCAGTAAATGATGGGATTAACAAGGACTTGCCAGGCTATGACAGAAGCATTTAGTATTCCATTGGCAGATGAAAAACGGTAGGTCCTTGCCATTTACTGAGTTTTTTGGGCATTGAAATTTACACTATTCCCTTTGAGTGTAGGCTCCCGATCAGTAAAGTGCAGGAGCTTAAGAAAGAAGTGTTAGCAGTTAGGTCAGCTAAGAAGGCTAATCTTAGATCCATGCAATCGTTACTTGGCAAACTTAAATGGCAGGGGTTTGTCAACCACACCATGGCATTAGAATTATGTCAGAACACAAGGCGGATCTCAGCATTTGGTATACGTTTTTAGAGCACTTTAATGGTAGCATGATTATTCTGAAGGAGCTGGTAGTTAATGGTGCCCTTTATCTTTATATGGATTCAGCAAGGGCTAAAGTGTTTGGTGCTTATTTTAGTGGTCAGTGGTGCGCTCAGGCATGGCCTGCTTGGTGGAAGTGTAGTAAGCTGACAAAAAATTGACCTTTTTGGAATTATTTCCTATAGTGGGGGTCATTTGGTTGTGGAGGGATAGCTTGAAGAACCGACATGTAGTGTTTCACTATGACAATTTGAGTGTGGTGCAAGCCATTAATTCCACTACTGCTTCCAGTAGTCATACTATTTAGGCAATTGGTACTGAAGTGTTTACAGTTGAATACGCTGGTTAGGTCATCTCATATTCCAGGGCTAAAGAATGTGATAGCGGATGCTTTATCAAGATTTAGGTCAGTTCAGACAGTTGGCACCGGCTGCGGATCAAGAGCCTACGACATTCCGACAGCACCTTTGGAAGTTAGGAAGCAGATGTAATTTGTTAAGGTTGCCACCGGATATTGGGTACTACCTGGGGGGCAATTTACTGTGCTGCAATGCTTTGATTGTAATAAAACTTGCTGTTTTCCTTGACATGTAGTTATCTTTCTTTCAGGACTGCCATTGCATTTGTGGATAGTGGGCCACTTATTCATATATTGGGCTAGGAGATTGGCTTCAATCACAGAGCAAGGCAGACAGATGGGGTTCCCAGAGGAAGCAGTAGTATTCAAGTGGTTTGGGGTGAGGGGTATGAAATGGGAGCAGGTTCTTCCTCCCTCTGAGCTATTATTGATACATGCCGGGGGGAAATTACTTAGGTTACGTGTCACTAAGGGAGTTGATTAGGGCCATGAAACGGGACGTGTTTAGGTTTATTGAGTTGTTTCCAGGTTTGCTTACAATATGGTCTCAGATAGCACCTAGGTTGAATTGGATGGGGTCCTGTGATCTAAAAAATTTGGATAAGGTTGAATAAGATTATTCCTTCATAAGAAGGCTGGGGGGGGGGGGTTCTCTATTAGACACAGAGATTTTGAAACACCTGTGCATACATTTGGATGAGGTGGGTTTATCATTCAATTATAACTTGGGCATTGTGCAGGCCAGGGAGCTTTTGGACGATGCTGAGCCCATTGGGCTTACGGGTGCGGGGGGGGGGGGGGTGCTGCATCAACTTAGGTTAGAGCTCAATTTACTGTAAGGTATGTGGTATGGTTGGTTCCAGAGGTCTCATGGGCACGAGGTTCCACTGGGCTCCTTAATCCAGCGGGGATGCAGCTACCTCCAGTTATTATATTAATATGTTTATGAATAAAGCTGAGGCCTGTTTATACCCAAGCTGGAGTTGTGCTATCATTATTGAGTGGTGTCATTTGAGTGGTGTCTGAGTCATGAATGCCTGAATGCTGGGTCAAATATTGTACTATATATTTGTAATGTTTTTATCACTGTCCTTTTTCAAACGTTTATGTCTTGTTTGTTAAAGTAAGTTATATTCTGGGGCAGAGCTACCAGTAATGCAGGCGGTGCAATGCACCAGTGCTGAATATTTTTTTTTTATCATGCCTCCACTGGCACACTCCCCTGGCACACTCTGTGCTCCCCTAGGCCTGTTCACCCCAAAACTTCCTGCCTTCCACTACAGGAATTGGGGGGGGGGGGGGGGGGGTCAGGTATGAACTTTCTTGACTACTTAAAGTGACATAACAGAGATTCCAAGTTGTCTGCTATGTAGTTGGTTGCATGAAAAAAGTACACAATGCC
The DNA here is from genome assembly GCA_027410445.1 of Discoglossus pictus. Classification (NCBI taxonomy): domain Eukaryota; kingdom Metazoa; phylum Chordata; class Amphibia; order Anura; family Alytidae; genus Discoglossus; species Discoglossus pictus. The sequence goes on along the minus strand of CM050164.1, from coordinate 409,078,002 downwards.
TCAGGGGCTAATTAAATAATGAAGGCATTGAGGTCACATAATGAAAAGATTACAATCTTGTTATGTAGTTGGATCAGAAAGCCTGACTGACAGATCAATATTGCAAACTTCAATGCTAGTTTTCTGTAGGAAATGCCATTGTTTAAATATCATTCAAATGATAAAGTACTTATTATAGTTTTAAACAATACCATATTTGGAACCTCGGATGTATCACTTCATCACTATTGCATATGTTTGTATTGGGGGCACCTGAGGATGTTGTTGAGATGGTCATTGACTGGTTAGTATGTGGATGCACAGCAAGTACAGCAGTGTCTGTTTTCATGAGATGCAGAGGGCAGACCCAAGCAGATAATATTTGTTTGATTTCAGGCAGTAAAAACAGAACTTATAATCACTTCTTAATAAAACAAAGTATATAAATACACAGGTATATATCACATATTATAGTTGTTGCATGACTTAGGCTGCAATGAGCGCCAAAGGCCTGTAGAGGCATATAGGACCGAGATCACCGCCAAAAAACAAAGCACTTTGCTGCTGATCGCTGGCCGTGATCACCACCGAAAAATGGAGCACTTTGACAATTTTAACGACCAAAAACATTTTACCGCATAACTCGAAAGACCACCATTAAACGCTAAATAATGAAAAATAAAAAATGACACACTCACAAACAGCACAGGGGGAGAGCCAGGGAGCATGTGAGTGAGGTTGAAGTTAATTTCATTGCATACAGTGGACCTGGATGAAGAGAGACTGTCAGCTCTGCAGATTTTAAACAGGGAATTACAGGGAGTGCAGAATTATTAGGCAAGTTGTATTTTTGAGGATTAATTTTATTATTGAACAACAACCATGTTCTCAATGAACCCAAAAAACTCATTAATATGAAAGCTGAATATTTTTGGAAGTAGTTTTTAGTTTGTTTTTAGTTTTAGCTATTTTAGTGGGATATCTGTGTGTGCAGGTGACTATTACTGTGCATAATTATCAGGCAACTTAACAAAAAACAAATACATACCCATTTCAATTATTTATTTTTACCAGTGAAACCAATATAACATCTCAACATTCACAAATATACATTTCTGACATTCAAAAACAAAACAAAAACAAATCAGTGACCAATATAGCCACCTTTCTTTGCAAGGACACTCAAAAGCCTGCCATCCATGGATTCTGTCAGTGTTTTGATCTGTTCACCATCAACAATGCGCGCAGCAGCAACCACAGCCTCCCAGACACTGTTCAGAGAGGTGTACTGTTTTCCCTCCTTGTAAATCTCACATTTGATGATGGACCACAGGTTCTCAATGGGGTTCAGATCAGGTGAACAAGGAGGCCATGTCATTAGATTTTCTTCTTTTATACCCTTTCTTGCCAGCCACGCTGTGGAGTACTTGGACGCGTGTGATGGAGCATTGTCCTGCATGAAAATCATGTTTTTCTTGAAGGATGCAGACTTCTTCCTGTACCACTGCTTGAAGAAGGTGTCTTCCAGGAACTGTCAGTAGGACTGGGAGTTGAGCTTGACTCCATCCTCAATCCGAAAAGGCCCCGCAAGCTCATCTTTGATGATACCAGCCCAAACCAGTACTCCACCTCCACTTTGCTGGCGTCTGAATTGGTCTGGAGCTCTCTGCCCTTTACCAATCCAGCCACGGGCCCATCCATCTGGCCCATCAAGACTCACTCTCATTTCATCAGTCCATAAAACCTTAGAAAAATCAGTCTTGAGATATTTCTTGGCCCAGGCTTGACGTTTCAGCTTGTGTGTCTTGTTCAGTGGTGGTCGTCTTTCAGCCTTTCTTACCTTGGCCATGTCTCTGAGTATTGCACACCTTGTGCTTTTGGGCACTCCAGTGATGTTGCAGCTCTGAAATATGGCCAAACTGGTGGCAAGTGGCATCGTGGCAGCTGCACGCTTGACTTTTCTCAGTTCATGGGCAGTTATGGGCAGTTATTTTGCCTTGGTTTTTCCACACGCTTCTTGCCACCCTGTTGACTATTTTGAATGAAATGCTTGATTGTTCGATGATCACGCTTCAGAAGCTTTGCAATTTTAAGAGTGCTGCATCCCTCTGCAAGATAGCTCACTATTTTTGACTTTTCTGAGCCTGTCAATTCCTTCTTTTGACCCATTTTGCCAAAGGAAAGGAAGTTGCCTAATAATTATGCACACCTGATATAGGGTGTTGATGTCATTAGACCACACCCCTTTTCATTACAGAGATGCACATCACCTAATATGCTTAATTGGTAGTAGGCTTTCGAGCCTATACAGCTTGGAGTAAGACAACATGCATAAAGAGGATGATGTGGTCAAAATACTCATTTGCCTAATAATTCTGCACTCCCTGTATTTACAGCTCAGAGGTATAGTAGATTCATTTATCCAATAGTTATCGAATTGTCCAAAAAATTCTCAAAAAAATAACTTCTTTTACAAACAAACAAAAAATTATTTAAGTACAGAGAAAAAGAGGTGGCAGATGATGACACTTACATTTATTCTACAGATTTGAAAAAAAGGACAGCATTTCAAGACCATCAGAAGTGGAGAAACAATTCATCAATTACTACTTCGTGTAAGCAACGAAAAAATAAAAAAGTGATCTTTGCACGTGTTTGCTGTATAATAAAGGATTGCTGTTTGCCATACAACGCTCTCATCCCTGTGTCTCTTTCCCCCTCTCACTCCCCTTGTCTCTTTCACCCTCTCCCCTCCCCTGTGTCTCTTTGCCTCACTCTCCTTCTCCCATGTCTCTTTACCTTCCCCAGTGTCTATTTCCCACCATTCCCTCAACAGTGTCTACTTCCCACCACTCCCTCCCCAGTGTCTCTTTCCCACAACTCCCTTGCCGTGTCTCTTTCCCCCCTCTCCCTACCATGTGTTTTTGCCACTGCCATTTTTTGTCTCCCCTTATCTTACTACCCTATGTCTTTTGCCCACTCACCCTCTCCAGAAACAATAAAAGACTTCATGAAGGTTAAGAGAGACTTGCCAAGAAAAGAAGAATGGATGCAAAAGGAAAAACTCAACATGAGGGACTGATGGATAAACAGAACAATGACCAAGATAATGCATGTGAAACTATGGGTAATGACAGTAATGTGGATAGATAAAGTAGTACTGATATATGTGCTCAGGATAGTCCCTTATTTACATCCAAAACATTAGAGATTGTGGTTTACTAAATGTGGTTTGTCAGTTGTGTGGGGCCTATCATTTTCAAAAGGAAAGACCAAGAGATGGTGAGTTTATTAGTAGCTGTCAGAAAGGAAAGGTAAGACTTCCAGAAAGACAGCCATTTCAACAATATTTAAAAAGTATATAGAGTGATCCAACTTTTCCAAATTATAGGAATTTCAAACAAAACATCAGGTCTTATAACAGTGCAATTTCATTTGCTTCAATGGGTGCAACATTAGCTGAAAATGTCCCAGGGCATGGCCCTTACTGTTTTAAAGTACAAGCGCTAATTTATCAATTTACTTCATATTTACACCTAGAAGCAGAAGAGCACAGTTATCTATCCTAGATACAATGGAAGCAGTTGAACAACGTATGACACTTCCTGAAAATAAAAAATGCTTAGCAACAGTTTTTACAGAGTTGATAAGATTATGGCCAACAACCCATTTACTCACGCCTATAAAAAATTAGCAGAAGTAGAAAGAGAACAAATGACTCATGCTGAAGCACATCAGTTGCCAATTCCAAGAGTTAATATGGTTATTAAAAGAGATCGTCATTGTGATGAAAGATGTTATAATTTACCAACATCTGATGAGGTTGTCATGGTGTTTCAAAATGACGATGGTGAACCACTATTTCAGAGGGATATTAGAATATATCCCAGAAATACAGAACAACCTTTTATAAACATAAATATATTAAGTTGTAATTTGGATCCAATGACATATCCAATTTTTTCCCCAGGATGGCAACCAAAATTAACAATGCAAAGTTATCCCAAAAAAAATATTTCAATGCTGGAATATAAAGTGGCACAAATTGCTATACATGATTAATTAAATCCACTTTTAGCTGGTGGAAAACTGACACAATAATGGATCACTGATTCATATCTACAAGTTGAAGCCAATAATCGAAATTTTGTAAAATACCAGCAAAATGTCTTGCGTCCAACTAAGCTGGACGTGTTTGGCTGGAGCTCCATATATGCAGTTGCTTTTGTGTTTTATACTAACCCTAGGCGCCCAGAATTTCCCAAACTCCATTCGGGACCACCAGGGGAAGAGATCCTGACCCCGCGCTGGACCCCCTGTACCCCCTATGTGAAAATCCTGGAACGCAGCAACTACTTACGACCGCAGCCAAGACCTGCACTCCCAGCTGGGAAAGGCCCCTCTGGAGGTCTGCACAGAAACACAGAGGACGGTGAGTGCCGGCAGCAGGGGACACAAGGTGATCGGACCCCGGGCCGGAGCGAGAGGAGGTGAGAGAGAGCAGGGGCCTGTGGAGAAGTGGCCACCATTTTGTGGAGCCCGAGACTGGGTCGTGCGGCCTACAACGGGTGCAATAACAGATGGATCTGCACCTGGGGAGACACCTGGAGGCCCTGAGAAGACTGCAGACCCGGAGCGGAGGGGCACAGGAGCACCCGAGACAGAACTGGACCAAGAGGAAGAGGCCGGCGGGAAGGAGTGAAAGCCTGCAAAATGACGGCCGCCATCATGTGACACCCCGAGGTAAGCCTGAAGCCTATGCCAGTGTGGCCACGAGGCAACTCACAGCTGTATGGAAACCCAGGAGGGCCTAAAGAAGCATATTAAGGGGCCAGTCAGGACCAGGGAAGCCCAGAAAAGGTATTAGGCCGCAAACAGCATTGATAGAGGGGGGTAGAGAGTCCCACGAACAATAGGCCACTATTTTAAATGGTCCTATTGGGGCCTGCAATACTATCTTGCACCACAGACCCCCTCACAATACAACCAAGGGGAAGTTGCTTGTGCTAAGGGCTACCCACAGAAATCTGGAATTACACTGCTTGAGACCACGATAAGGTACCCCTCACATAACAATACACGTTAATATGGCCACAAGACTTTACTAGGAGGCCAAACTGAGCTCAAATCTACAGTATTGCGTAAAACAGTGGACACGGGGTGACCCATAAGGCCTATATAAGGGGTTCCTGTATTAAACTTGCCTCTCTATATAGAAAATCCCTTAAGCAAAGAGAGACGGAGTGGACAGCCACCCTTTGCAGTCTGGAGAAAGCCAATCAGCAGAGTCCATGTACTAAACTGCGCACACAAATTGACAATATTAGGTTAGAACTGGATGGGGTACTCTCTCACTAGGCTGAAAAAGCTATGAGGAAGACAAAACATTTATATTATTGGAAGGCGAATAAGCCGGATAAGATTCTAGCGATTAAAGACCATTCAATCTAGAGTTACTCAAATCAGAATACCCAATGGTAAGATTTCTTTTAGCCCAAAATACATTAAAAAAACATTTCAGTCTTTTTATCAGCAGATTTATACATCTCAAACGCAAGCTGAAACGTCAGACCTGGACTCTTTTCTAGGATCACTTAATCTTCCTTCAATAACGGAACAACAAATATCTAATTTTAACTTAGATGTCTCGGCGGAAGAGGTGAAAGCAGCCATCCAGAGCCTTAAAGTGGGTAAATCCCCAGGGCCGGATGGTTTCACAAATCTATATTACAAGAAATTTGAAGCTTTGCTTACACATCATCTCACATCTCTATTTAATGCAATTCTAAGGGGGGAAAGTATGCCTCCGGAGTTAAACCAAGCTGATCTGATAGTGTTTCCTAAAGAGGGTAGGGATAATCTTGATGTTAAGAACTATCGGCCCATCTCATTATTAAATGGCAATGTTAACATTTTAGCTAAAATTATGGCACTCCGGATATCCAAATTTCTACCTGAAATCATACATAAGGACCAGGCAGGATTTATGCCATATAGGCAAGCGGTGGACAATGTCAGGCAAATTCTGAATATTCAACATTTAGCGAGTAGAGTAAAATCCACAATGTGTTTACTGGCCTTGGATATTGAAAAGGCTTTCGACACTGTCGAATGGCCTTTCCTTTATAAGACGCTAGAAAAGTTTGGATTCAAAGGGCGCTTTATTACCTTACTTAAAACCTATTATGACTCCCCGCTAGCCAATCTGAAGCTACCAGGTGAACATAGAGCTCAGATTCAGATCCAAAGAGGCACCCAGCAGGGATGCCCACTCCAGCCCCTGCTGTTTGCCCTTGTTGTAGAACCATTGGCACAGGCAATTTGATCGCATAAAGAGATTCAAGGTCTCCAAGTGGGGTTGCAACATTATAAATGCTCTCTTTTTGCTGATAATATTCTATGCACTCTAACTAATCCCTTATCTTCAATATCAGCACTTATGTCTGTTATTGATACATTTAGCAGAGTGTTGGGACTTAAACTCAATCTAGAGAAAACTGAGGCCCTAAGTCTAGACATGACCCAACCTGACTTAGAATATCTGAAATCTAAATATGTATTTACCTGGCCTGGTCAGTATATAAAATACTTAGGAGTCAACATTACATCCAAATTTTTAGATCTGTATAAGGCAAATTATCCCACCATGTACAAAAAACTAGGCGAGGGCATGCTGAAATGGATGAAGTACACACTCTCATGGACTGGCTGTATAGCAGCTACCAAAATAAATATATTACCCAAGATTTTATATCTTTTTAGAACTCTTCCTATTCCGATACTATGTTCCAATTTATTTGTAAAAATAGAAACCCCTGTATCTCTAGAAGAATAATGTATAGACATAAAAGTAGGTGGGGTCTCTCGTGCCCAAACTTAAGGAACTATTTTAAAGCGGCACGACTAGCTCAGTTGCCCCTGGCGCACTCTCTTAAATATCAGCCAAGCTGGATATTCTTATAAAATCAACAAATGCTTCCTCACAGTTGGGAGACGATACTCTGGGTTCCAGAAAGATTATGCCCTATTAAATCACATTGAATAATACACCTAATCCTAACCTCCTGGAAATGGGCTAGAACTAAAAATAGACTGGACATAGATATATCTGCTTTGCTATCGGTTCTTTCTTTTCCCAAAACATTAGCAGATTCTAGCGCAATATCCAAGCATTGGAGGACCTCTAGAGGCATAGATAGGTTGGGTTCATGGTTTACTGAAGGTCGCCTAATAACTTATGATCAATTTTGTAAGAAACATAACCTACCCCAAGAGGAATTTTATAATTATTTAAAAATAAAAAGCTGGGTTAGCGACATGCTCAAAAACTTTGGGCCCCCTAAATCTTCATGGATCTCACTAATTTGTAAAAATCTCCCACTCTCTAGAGGAATGGTAGGGTCATTGTATGAATTTTTTATAAATGCCACCATGGAAGAGAAGCCTAAATTTATATGTAGATGGGAGGAAGATTTGGGAGTAGAATGGGAGTGGAAGAAATGCATGGAATCATGTTCAAACTTAAGCAGAGGATCATTTAACTATGGCAACTTAGAAACGTCTATCAAGGTCCTCCAGAGGGTATACTGTACACCTGATAAACTTCAGAAGATTAACCCCTGAGAGAGTATCAAATGCTTTAGGGGGTGCTAACAGATAGGGGATCATATCCACACTTGGTGGTTTTGTCGGGCGGCTCACTATTTAAGAAGGCAATTCCGGTCAGTATGGAATCCTGTCTTTTTGGAATTGGGTTACAAAATTTGTCATCAAATCAAAACAAGTTGTTTCAATTAATGGCAGTCGCTGTTAAACTACATATTGCTAGCAATTGCAAGTCTAAGATCCTAAGCTTTCAAGAGGTAATTAGAAAAATGAACTACATATTAATAAATGAGAGACTAACTTGCATTATACTAGATAAGATGTCTCAATTTTATAAGATTTGGAAACCTTGGTTAGAATCGCCCCTTAGCACTCGACTGACGTGACTTGAAACCAGAATTTCAACACAATTCAATGAGAGGAGGACTCGGGGCGAAGGAGGCTTGGGACTTGACTCTGGATATACCCTACAACATCGGTCGCTGGACAGGCGGTAAATATTTAAATAGTTGGTGTCACAACCTACTATGATGATGGGATCTAGAGTATCCTAGTACTCTTATTCCCAGTAGGTTTAGACCTAAGTTTGGGTGACTCTAGACCTATGGACAGTCTTTGTCGGTACAAAGGCATAAGTCCCAGCTTGCTTTGGTAGTGTACCTGGGAGCACCTTGGTAGGGAGTCAGAACGAGCTCCTCTACAAGCATATGCCTCTGGGTCAATAATACATGCTTAGTCAAAGTATGAAAATTAAGAACAACTTCTTTATTTTTACACAAGTATTTAAACAACTCACAAAACCAGTACAGGGAGTGGCTACCCCCTTCTCCAACCCTTATCTTCCTCTTGGCCAATGGGGTAATCTCCAGAGTAACTTGATTACCTCTGGCCAATGGACTAGAGGTAAGCTCTGGGAACTTCCAGACCCCTCCCATGGGCCGTCCACTAGGTGTGGCTACCTAATTCCCTTGGTCTCTGGCTCTCAAGCGAGAAACAGCTATTTGCTCCTATACCATGACCCTGATATTGGGCTGAAGACCACATGGGGTTAAGGTGCCTCAATGTCTGTACAGACCCTTTTGTTCTGCTATCACTTCAAGTGTTTACTTCAGGTGATAGCTTGAAGGCAGATGGGTAATCTACTCAGGTTACTATCTGCATCAGACCCAATATGGATGACTGCACACAACATGGCTCCCACATTACAATACAATATATTTACAGATAATACCACTACAACATTTTATAACCCACATGTTATGAGTTGAGGCAGTACTTCCCACGTCAGTCCATTTAATGCGTTATGACGACTTTATTAGTGGTGACGTGGTAAACTGCCTCTTCTCTGAATGCGTAACAATAACAGTGGGACTCTGCCCTGAATATATAACATTATAACAGTGGCTCTGGGAGCCCAAAACCTTCTGTTCAATAACATGTGGCAGATAACAGTTCCAATCCAAGATGGCCCCTGGCTGATTCATGACAGTTGGTTATAAACCTACAGTGATTTCTTAATGTTTCAACTCAGGCTTTAATAGATGAGCTAAAGACGTCATATACAAAATGTATACAGGAGCTTTGTTAGAAATAACTAAATATAGATTAGATTTCTCTTTCTTGAAATTAGCAGCGTTTGCTTGTCGAGTTTATAAGACAGTCTGTTATTTATATATACACAGTTTTATATGTTTATTTATTATTTTTTTCAATTATAATCGAAAATATAAAATGGAAAGGCTTTACCAGCTTAGTAAGTGAAATACTTTTCTGTTAAAGAAAAATAAGAATGTTTGATGTAAATATTGTTTAATATGTTGGAATATTGCATATGCCTGTCAATAAAATTATTATAAAAAAAAAATACCAGCAAAATAAGCTTTGGGTAGAACAATATTGTGGAGTCATGTATTATTTTGCTGAATTAGCTACAAGAGCTGGAAGAGACATTATTTTGCCATCATCTTTCCAAGGATCTCCTCACAATATGCGAGAAAGATACAATGTTGCAATGGCTATTGCGACTAAATTTGGAAAATCCAGATTTATTAATTACATTTACATTTAATCCACAATGGCCAGAGATAGTTGAATATTCAAAAGATGGACAAAATGCTTCAAACTAACAGCACTATTACATGACATAACCATAGCACATTTATTTGGAAAATGTTTGGCTTTTGTTGATACCATTGAATTTCAAAAAAGAGGACTTCCACATGCACACATACTATTAATACTCCAAGAAAATTATAAATTGAATACAGCTGAGAGAGTGGATTCAGTGATTATTGCTGAGCTACCAGATCCAGAAAAATATTTCAAACTTTATAAAATTGTAACAAGAAACGCACCAAAGAATTCCCAAAAGAATTTAGAGGGCAAACTTATGCAAATTGTGATGGATACCCTTTGTATAAAAGAAGAGAAGAACAAACTACATTTGTTTGTGGTAAAATTGTAGATACCGTAAAAAAAAAGATTCTCAACCATATACTGTAGTAAAATATTTTATATCAACTGTATAAAGTTAACAGCAGTTTAAGAACAATTTTATGTCAACTATGTAACTATGTATTAAGAACTATCTTTACTCTCATTAACAATCAGTTAAGTCAGTAAACAGTGAAAGTAACAAAATAAGGCTGTAATGTTTTTATTCGAACCCCAAGAATTCTTCTTCTTCGCTGCTATCAGAAATGAGGAAGGACAGATCCACGCAGTCATTGTCATTACTTTCTTCCTCACTTGTGTCAAATAAGACGTCGTCTTCTGTTCCATTCAAAGCATTACTAATGCAACACTTCTTGAAGGATTTTAAAACAATGTCCTCCTTCACGGCTCCTTTGTTATCTACGGTTCTGTTAGATGGCACATCAAACGTTAGCGGGACTTCATCCATGTTCCCAATCTGGCTAATTGCAAAGTTTTCTTCTTCCTCGCATCAATAACAAACTTATGAAAAGACAGCATCTTTGATTCGTATTCCTTTGGCATTTTTTGTGCAATTCTGGTTTTGGTGCGCATAGAAAGGCCAGATCTCTTCATAAATCTATAGCACCACGATGGTGATCCGGTGAAATCCTGAATGCCTTTCTCCACAGCAATGCGTTTGGCCTCATAGATTATCATTTTTGTTGAGACAGAAAGTCCATTTTGATGGTGACGTGTGATCCACTCCTTCACTTTTACCTCTAACTCTGGCCACTTTGCAGTTGGTCCACGTAAGGTGTGCTTGCTTTTATCCAACTTTTGGAACTAATCCTCCTGTTTCCTCCACTCTCTTATCATTTTCTCAGTTTGAGGTGGCCCGAAGTGTCTCTCCGCTGCTCTGTTTGCATGTTTCTTAGCAAATTTGATTACTTCCAGGTTGAAAGCAACTTTATATGCCAGTCTCTTCTGCTTAGACATTTTTAAAAGGAGGTAACGGTAATTTTCTGCAAGAAATCCAGAAATGAAAGAACTGTCAATATTACCAATATGTTCTTCATTTCCCCTCCCCCCTCATATTTCTTCTAGTGCTCTCTAACACCCCGTATTGCATCTGGTGGTCTCATACCCCCTCATATCTCATCTGATGCTCTCTTATCCAGCCATATTTCATCTAGTGGTCTCGTACCCCCTCATATTTAATCTGGTGGTCTCATAGCCCCTCATATCTCATCTGGTGCTCTCTAACCCCCTCATATTTTATCTGGTGGTCTTGTACCCCTTCATATTTTATCTGGTTCTCTCTAACCCCCATATTTCATCTGGAGGTCTCGTAACCCCCTCATATGCCATCTGGTTTGAGTGAATGCTGCTGGAGAGAATGTTGTGGGATAGTCTGCAGCCTTGTTACACTGACCACAAAGGGTAACATGCAGGTGTCATGGGAACAGCTATTCATCAGCATAGATTGATACAGTTCCCGGGAGATATGCACAGAATCTGCGCAATTGTCCCCACACTGCCAAGCAAGGAGTGAGACTGCCAGGGGAGACATGAGGAGGCACAGCCCGCACTAATGGAGGGAAAGGTACTGGTAAGCTCAGCAGAGCGTTGACATGGTGCCCTGGCAGCATGTGGTTAGACTGTCGGGAGGGGGGGACAAGGCGCGCTATAGGAGGGAGAGGGAAGCCTGAACACACACAGCCTGGCCATGCAGGGAGGGTCAGAGAAGTCTCCACAGCCCGAAGTACATGCCACAAATCCAGCCTGCAGCTCACACAGCATAAAAAGAGGACTGCGAGCAAGCACCACACAAAGTTAGGGGTAGTTTTAATGCAGGCAAAATGTCTATTTGTCGTATAAGACGCACCAACTTCCCCCCTCCAGTTTTGGGGACGAAAAAGTGCGTCTTATACGGCGAAAAATACGGTAATGGATATGGGGTTCCATATAATCCACATTTGCTGATGAAGTACAATGTCCACATAAATGTGGAAGCTTGCACTTTCATCAAATCCATTAAATATGTCTATAAATATATTTACAAGGGATATGATGCAGCAATGTGCACAAAATGAAGACAATCCAATTTTACATGATGAACTTTCATCTTATATAGATGCTTGGTATGTGGCGTCTTCTTAAATTTGAAATGCATGATCGATCATATGCCATCTATCGATTAGCTGTACATTTGCCACAAAGACAATTCGTTTACTTTAATGCTGGGAATGAAAGAAATGCTCTAGCCCAAAATGAAAATATGCAAACAACACTTACTGCATGGTTTCAATTGAATTGTAATGACAGTGAAGCAATAGAATTGTTATACATTGAAATTCCATATAAGTATGTTTTCATAAATGGCGCATGGTGCCAAAGAAAAAAAAGTGGCAATAAAATTATACCAAGAATTTATACTGTCAATCCAAGAGACATAGAGCGGTTTAGTTTGAGCTTACTTCTTTCACATGTTTCTAGTGCACAAAGGTATGAACAGTTACGCACAGTTAAGATTTATGATAGTTATGATACCTTTCAATTAGCTGCGCGACATCAAAACTTCCTTGCAGATGATACTGAATGGGAGAGATGTCTAGAAGAAGCAGCACTATGTCAAATGCCAAGGCAGATGGGAGAATAGTTCTCATTCATTTGCATCTTTTCAAATATACCTGATGCATAAGCTTTGTGGAACAAATTCAAAACAAACATGTGTGAAGACTTCATGAAAAAATACAATGAGGCTATTGCAGAATTAAAAGCCTTAATGGAAATTCAAAAAGTTTTACTTTGTCACTGATTAAATTTTCAAACTTTAATCTACCAGATCCAGGAATTATATGTGATATTAACTATAAAGAATGTGACTGTGACATTGAAAAAGAAAAAGCAGAAGAGACAATAGCCACTACAATTGAAAGCATTTAATGCCATACAACAAGCACTAGATGACTATCAAGATGGACCCGGTGGATCTGGCAAAACCTATCTATATAATTTATTGATGAATTTAATTTGAAGTGAAGGTGAAATAGTATTTCCCTTTGCAACTACTGGAATTGCTGCCCTTGTGTTTGAAGGTGTTAGAACTATGAATAGTGGTTTTAAATTGCCAGTCCCACTTTTGGAAACATCCGTTTCAGATCTTAGAATGACATTATTTCAAGCAAAAAAGCTTAAAAAAAGCAAGCGTCACATAATTGATGTGGCAACAATAATGTCTTGCCATGCTCTCAAATGTATTGATCAATTGCTATGTGAAGTCATGGCTAATGATTTGCCTTTTGGAAGCAAGGTAATGTTGTTAGGTGGGGATTTCAGACAAACATTACCAGTTGTTGTCCATGGAAATCGCACAGACATTGTGGAAACATGTATCAAGTCAAGTCCACTATGGAATTAGAAAAAAAAAAAAAATGAAAAAAATATGTGATCCAAAGAACAAAATGAATTCAATGATTGGTTAATTAAAATTGGCAAAGGAAAAACAGAGCTCATAAATAATTTGCCCCGAGGATACTTATGAAATACCACAAGATATGCTTTGCACAGATTCACTAATGGCAGCTATATTCAAAGATGAAATCATTAACAATGAAAACTCAGACCTTGCACAAAAAGTCATATTAACATTTAAAAATAAAGATGCATTGCATCTGAATAATGACATTTTAAAATGAATAGCTGGTACCCAAAACAAATTATTACAGTGCAGATTCTGTTCTGGCTGATGACAAAGACAGTGAGGCCAACTTTATAACTGAATTTATCAATTCATTTACACCATCTGAAATGCCCCACATATTTTACAGCTAAAAAAAGGGGCATTCGTGATGTTACTGAGAAATATGAACCCCAAAAAGGCCTTTGTGATGGGACCATTTTAATTGTTCAGGAGTTAAGAGAGCATTTCACACATGCTGAAAGGTGAATGAGTTTTCATACAAAGAATAGATTTGTCTCCAAGTGACAGTATCTTGCCCTTCAAAGGAGACAATTTCCCATCATAATGGCATTTGCAATGACCATTAACAAAGCCCAAGGACAAACTTTAAAATCTGTGGTGCTCTTTTTAGAGGAACCAGTATTTGCATATCGACAACTACATGTGGCATTTTCACAATGCAAAAATCCCAAAGAAATAAAAGTTTTCATAAAAAAACTATAGTCAGGGCAACTTATTACAGAATGGGAGAATATTTACAAAAAACAATGTCTACTATGAGGTGTTGTAACTTCAAACTTCCTAATAACTACACATACAGACCAGTGATTAAATCCCAAAGACAAACTTTACAGTTTGTTGGGCTTTTTTTAGAGGAGCCACTATATCAACAAAAACAATAATGAAGAAGTATATTATCGTACAGTATTTAATCAAAATTATATTAATTAATATCTATATTATGAAATGTGCTAACTTCAACAAAAAAAGGGTAACACTAAAACAGGCTCTCACAAAACTTGACAAAACACTCCACAAAAACAACAGTGTTTAAATACCAAGGACGAACTTTAAACACTGTTGGGCTCATATTATTATTTTATTACTTACAGATTTTATTGTATGTAATTAAGGGCTTCATTGTATGTAGTTAGGTGTTTTATTTTATGTAATTAGGGGTTTTAGTGTACGTACTTAGGGGTTTCATTGTATGTATTTAAGGGTTTTATTTGATGTATATTATGTACTGTTGTAAGTTAAATAAAAAAAAAGGCAACAATTAAGCAGTGGCTAACAAAACGTTCATCAAGACTACACATACAATTCAAGACTAACCAATACAATACAATGTATTGAAATATACTAAGTCAAATAGACAACATTAATGACAAGGCATTTATTTTACATATGTCTGTAATACATTGTAAACTCATGGACATTTACACATGAGTAAAATAACATGAAATGATTAAGTATATAAACATTTTATCGTATTATTGTTTAAAAAAACATAGCGCATAGGATATGTACAAAGAAAGTTTACATATTATTACAATACCAGGAAATTGCTGGGATTAAAATTGTAAGGCTGGCAATGCTGTTTGCCACACTATGTGAGGCTTTTGGTTCTCTGAGCACCTTCGGCGCTCATTGCGAGCCTTTGGTGCTCTCCACCTGTGTACTTCAAGTTTCCTGCTTTGCACTGATCACCTTTGGTGCTCATCGCGAGCCCCCCGCTGAGTGCCTTTTCTCTCGCCTACTGTACGGGCCGCTCATTGCAGGGTTCCTTAACCTGCAAGTTTAGTGATTGGAAATGCCATGTGTCTCTTTCCAGAATCTCCCTCCTGTCCCTTCCCTGTGTCTTTCTCCTCTGTGTGTGTGCTGAATATTTTCGTTGCGCGCTGTGACTGCTATTGGTTTTATTTTCAAAGCCCTGCGTGCCTGATGTTGTTGTAAAAAGTGTTAGTGTGTTAGATGTGTATTTTCTAAGTCCTGCGTGCCTGGCGTTGTTCGTGTAAGTGTTACTGTCATAAGCGTTGTGTATTTTGTACGTTTTGCAAGCATGGCGTTGCTAAGCCTCGTTTTCATGCTGTTTCTGAAATTTTGAGTTTTTCGCCATTTATTTCCTCACTTGGCCATTTTTCGAGTGACGAAATATGCCAAATATGGGTGTAATACGCTTGCAACCTCACTCCCAGGCTGACATATACTACATGATTGTTGGTTAAACAACTCACTAAGGCCCTTATTCAATTGCGATTTGGCCAATTGAATAGGGCCCTAAATAAGCACATAGCATATTTTTTTAAAGAAGTTTTTAGTTACTGAAAACCTTGCTTTTGGATAGATGCTTGCTAACTAAAAACTTCTTTAAAGAAAATATGTTATGTGCTTATTTAGGGCCCTATTCAATTGGCTAAAGTGCAATTGAATGAGGGCCTAAGAGTGCTAAGTGTGTTATGGTAAAATAAGAAAATGTCTCATGAAATTGTGATAATGTGTTAGAAAACCCAAGTTTTATTTTACCATAACAGACTAACCTCTCTTAGTGAGATGTTTGTCCAACAGGAAGGATATCACTTTGGACTGCAGTGCTCTGTTTTTTCAATTATATATTACATAGTTACATAGGGTCTCATTCAATTGCAATTCGGCCAATTCAACAGGGCTCTATATAAGCACACAGCATATTTTTTTACAGAAATTTTTAGTTAGTGAACTTCTAACAAAAAGTAAGGTCTTCACTAGCTAAAAACTTCTGTAAAAAATATATGCTCTGTGCTTATATAGAGCCTTATTCAATTGGCAAATTTGCAATTGAATGAGGCCCATAGTAATTAAGGTTGAAAAAAAACTTTCAGTCCATCAAGTTCAACCTGTTAAGATCTCCTCTGATCTGCAATATGCCGAATAGTTATTAATTAAATTATTGATTAAATAATTATTAATAGTATATTGTTAGGATGAATAAAGAGTTAGTCCATCAAGTTCAACCTTTTTTGATCTCTATTGATCTTTTTAATGTGGACTATTTATTATTATTTGTTAATTGTTATTTGATCCAGAGGAAGGCAAACAGAAAAAAAAACCATTGAAACTTTGCCAATTGTCTCATAAGGGGAAAAAAGCAAAATTCCTTCCTGACCCTAGAAACTGGCGATCAAATTTCTCCCTGGATCAATATTCCTTTGCTAGTTATCTAGGATAGCCTTGAATGTCCTCTTTATTCAAAAATATATCTAACCCCTTTTTGAAGTTGTCTATCGAATACGCTGTTACCACCTCCTTTAGTAGAGAATTCCACAGTTTAACCACCCTAACTGTGAAGAACCCTTTTCTTTGTTTAAGGTGAAATCTTTTTTCCTCTAACCTCAAAGGATGTCCTCTTGTCAGTTGAAATTCTCTTGCTACAAAAAGTTCACATGACAAAGCCTTATATTGACCCTGGATGTATTTATATAACGTAATCATATCTCCTCTTAGACGCCTTTTTTCTAGCGAAAATAAGTTTAATTATGTTAGTCTTTCTTCATAACTTAGCCCCTCCATTCCCCTTATTAGTTTTGTAGCCCTTCTCTGTACTTTTTCCAAGTCTAAAATGTACTCCATATTCCAAATGAGGATGTACTAGAGATTTGTATAGTGGCAAAATTATATCTTCTTCCCTGGCTTCTATACCCTTCCTAATACATGCTAATATTTTATTTGCCTTTGCAGCCGCTGCTTGGCTTTGAGCGCTGTTACCTAGGTGGTTGTCCACTAGTACTCCCAAATCCCTTTCAAAATCTGATACCCCTAGATTTGCTCCATTAAGATTATTGATTGCTTGGCTATTGTTCCTACCCAAATTCATAACCTTACATTTATTTGTATTAAATCTCATCTGCCATTTAGCCGCCCATTTCTCTAATTTGTGCAAATCCTTTTGTAGGGAAAGTACATCATTATCTGATTTTATTTCCTTGCACAACTTAGTGTCATCAGCAAAAATGGAGACACTACATTCAAGTCCTACTTCAATGTCATTAATAAATATGTTAAAAAGGAGAGGACCTAATACTGAACCTTGAGGAACCCCACTTAACACATTAGACCAATCGGAGTATGTTCCATTCACAACAACCCTTTACTTCCTGTCTTTTAGCCAGCTCTCGATCCATGAGCAGATATTTACTGCAATTCCTGTATCCCTTAGTTTGCTCACTAGTCTTCCATGTGGTACTGTATCAAATGCCTTTGAAAAATCTAAAAAGACTACATCCACTGAGTTGCCCTGATCCAAGTTCCTACTAACCTCCTCGTAAAAACGAATTAGATTGGTCTGACACGACCTATCCTTCATAAATCCGTGTTGACTGCCACCTATGATCCTGTTCAAATAGACATATTCTTGTATTCTGTCCCTTATTAACCCTTCTAAAAGCTTCCCAACTACAGAAGTGAGGCTCACTGGTCTATAATTCCCCGGATTTGCTCTAGATCCCTTCTTAAATATAGGTATCACCTCTGCTTTTCTCCAGTCATCTGGTAGAGACCCTGTAGTGAGTGAGTCTTGAAAGATTAGATATAATGGTTTGGCTATTAGAGAACCCAGCTCCCTCAGTACTGTGATCGTTTGCTCCTCGGAAGTGATGACAAGCAAGTGGAGTGTGAGTTCTTGTCAGAAGTGAAGGAGTTAACACTTCTGAAGAACTCCTAATTGGAGCAACTCCCCTTTAAAAGACTGGAAAGCAGACATGGAAAGGTGGAGGAGGGGCTGACTAGGCCCTAGGCAGCTGTGCTGCTGAGAGGAACAAGCACAGAGTGGAAGGTGATCTGCTGTGGAAATACAGTGAAGTTGTGAACTACCCTGTCAAGGATCACCAAGTGACTGTTACTGGGAGAACGGGGACTACAGCAAGTTGTATGAGCTGGAAGATTGACTTCGGACTCAGGAGGAGAAGTCACAAGGAAGCCAAGTAAGTGAAGGGAATAAGTGAGGATTCCCAGGCAGAGTTTTGCCTTAAAGGCCTAGGCACGGTTGTTGCTGAAATATTATGCCCCAGGGAAGAGGTGAAGTTAAAGAGAAGTGAATACAAGTGAGTTTGTGTATGCAAGGGTCCCTGGGGTGAAGCATACGGGAGAGACGGGCGGGCCCTATGCTTCACCCGCAACCGTGTCCCAGAGAGGAGCGCTGTGTCCCAGAGAGGAGCGCCGTTTCCCAGAGAAGAGCGCTGTGTCCCAGAGAGGAGCGCTGTGTCCCAGAGAGGAGCGCTGTGTCCCAGAGAGGAG
Source organism: Discoglossus pictus (assembly GCA_027410445.1). Classification (NCBI taxonomy): domain Eukaryota; kingdom Metazoa; phylum Chordata; class Amphibia; order Anura; family Alytidae; genus Discoglossus; species Discoglossus pictus. The sequence continues at coordinate 409,059,269 of CM050164.1, read as the reverse complement.
CGCTGTGTCCGAGAGAGGAGCGCTGTGTCCGAGAGAGGAGCGCTGTGTCCGAGAGAGGAGCGCTGTGTCCGAGAGAGGGGCGCTGTGTCCGAGAGAGGAGCGCTGTGTCCGAGAGAGGAGCGCTGTGTCCGAGAGAGGAGCGATGTGTCCGAGAGAGGAGCGCTGTGTCCGAGAGTGGAGGGCTGTGTCCGAGAGTGGAGGGCTGTGTCCGAGAGTGGAGCGCTGTGTCCGAGAGTGGAGCGCTGTGTCCGAGAGTGGAGCGCTGTGTCCGAGAGAGGAGCGCTGTGTCCGAGAGAGGAGCGCTGTGTCCGAGAGAGGAGCGCTGTGTCCCAGAGAGGAGAGCTGTGTCCCACAGAGCGAGGAGCTAGAGAGGAGAGCTGTGTCCCACAGAGCGGAGCTGTGACCCAGAGTGGAGCGGGGTCCCAGAGGTTGCTGAAGAGGGCGACCTAATCTCGCTGGGACCCTCACCTGTAAAGAGACTGTTTATTTCCTGGCCACAAGGTGGCACTACCCAAGTTAAAGGACTGTTTTCAAGCTGACCACCAGGTGGCAGACTACCCAAGATAAAGGACTGTCTACAACCTGGCCACAAGGTGGCATTCTCCCACCTCGCGGAGAAGTTATTGTTTTTTTTAAGCAGAGCTACGGCTACCGCTGTTATTTCTTTCCTGTAAATAAACCAATTTGCTGCACTTCCAAGCCGTATCAGCCCTCATTTCCAGAAACCACCGCTATACGCGGCCATCCTGATCACAGTACCCTTGGATGTATTCCATCAGGACCTGGGGCTTTATTAACATTTATTTTCTCCAACCTCTTTTGTATTACTTCCTGCGTTAACCAATTATTTAGTAAAGGTAGTGTAGCCCCAAATATGTTGCGGTGTCCCAACCACTGGTACCTCTTTTGTGTATACCAACGAAAAGAACGTATTTAGCTCATCTGCCTTTTCCTGATCACTAATTATCAGATTGCCTGTGTCACATTGTAATGGTCCGATCGATTCCTTCCTGGCCTTCTTCCCGTTAATATATTTAAAAAATATTTTAGGGTTAGTCTTTCTTTCCATTGCAACTGACTTCTCATTTTCTATTTTAACCAGTCTAATAGCCCTTTTGCAAGACTTGTTGATTTCCTTATAGTCACATAAAGCTGCCTCTGTTCCCTCCTTCTTGTATAATTTAAATGCATGTTTCTTTTTCCTCATCATGATCTTTAAGTCATTGTTAAGCCACATGGGATGGGATTTACTCCTATTCATTTTATTTCCACATGGTACATGCTGATGAGTATGTTTATTTAGTAAGGATTTTAATGTTGTCCATTTATTTTCAGTATTCTTCCCTTTGTCCCAGTCTATATGTTGTATTGCTGCCCGTAGCCCATTAAAGTTAGCCCTTTTAAAATTTAGAGTTTTTGTTGGCCCCTTACAACTCTGTTTTTTGTATTCAATCTCAAATGAGACTGTGTTGTGATCACTGTTCCCCAAGGGTTCCCCTATTTTTACATTTGATATTATATCAATATTACTTGTGATGACTAAATCCAAGATGGCCTCATTTCTAGTAGGTTCTTGTATTACCTGGGCCAGATAATGATCCCTGAGTCCTCCCCTTAGCTGAGCTGCTGGTCTCATTTATCCAGTTTATTTCAGGGTAATTAAAGTCTCCCATTATTAGAACTTGCCCATGCTTAGCTGCATTTCCAATCTGTAACAATAATTGTATTTCCTCACTTTCAGCTATATTTGGGGGTTTATAGCATACTCCCACCAATATGCGTTTAGAATTAGCTCCTCCACTATTTAGCTCAACCCACAAAGATTCAATGATGCTGTTAGTGCCAGCATAAATATCTTCTCTGACTATAGACTTAAATTCAGGCTTAACATAAAGACAGATCCCTCCTCCTCTTTTACCATTTCCCCTATCTTTCCTAAATAGGTTATAACCATCCAGATTAACAGTCCAGTCATGAGATTCATTCCACCATGTTTCCGTAATGCCTATTAAGCCCCATTTTTCTTGTACTGCTAATATTTCTAGCTCATCCATTTTCCCAGGCAAACTTCTTGCGTTAGCAATCATACACTTTATGTTGCTATGGCTCTGCTGTTGTGAAGTGCATGCCACTGTATTTGAGGCCCCTATTAATACCTCCCTACTTTCTATTGTAACCCTCCCCCTTCTCCTCCCCCATGGGTAACTAATTCATCCCTTTCCCTCTCTACCCTATTTACCCCAATACTTCTATATAGTCCCTCCCCCCCACCTACAAGTTTAAAAACTACCCCAGCCTTTCTACCATCCTATCCCCCAGCACAAAAGCGCCCTCATCATTAAGGTGCAATCCATAATTGCTATAGAGATTGTACCCAAGTGAGAAGTCAGCACAGTGCTCTAAAAACCCAAAACCCTCTGCACTGCACCACTTTTTTAGCCACTCATTAACCTCCCTAAGCTCCTTCTGCCTCCCTGGGCTAGCACGTGGCACTGGTAGTATCTCAGAAAATACTACCTTGCTTTAAGCTTATTCCCTAATTCTCTAAAATCATTCTTTAGAACGCTCTATCTTCTACTAACTTTGTCATTGGTACCAATGTCATTACCAGCCCCTCCCAATAATTTATCCACCCGATCCACAAATGCTCCTGATCAAAAGTTTGCATACCCTTAGTTCTTAATAATATGTATTGCCCCTTTTAGCATCAATGACAACTTGCAGGCTTTTGTACTAGTTGTCTATGGGGCCCCTAATTCTTGCAGGTGGTATAGCTGCCCATTCGTCTTGGCAAAATGCCTCCAGGTCCTGCAAAGTCTTTGGTCATCTTGCATGAACCGCACGTTTGAGATCTCCCCAGAGTGGCTCCATGATATTAAGGTCAGGAGGCTGTGATGGTCACTCCACAACTTTTTCTGCTGTAACCAATGCAGGGTCAACTTGGCCTTGTGCTTAGGATCATTGTCATGCTGAAAAGTCTATGGGTGTCCCATGAGCAGCTTTCGTGCAGAAGAATGCAAATTATCTGCCAGTATTTTCTGATAACATGCTGCATTCATCTTGCCATCAATGATGCCCCATGCCTTTAGAGTTCACCCACCAACAAAACATCAGTGAGCCACCACCATGCTTCACAGTGGGGATGGTATTATTTTCACTATAGGCCTTATTGACCCTCTCCAAACATAGCACTTATGGTTGTGACCATAAAGCGCTATTTTGGTTTTGTCACTCCAAATTACAATGTGCCAGAAGCTGTGAGGCGTATCAAAGTGTTGTCTGGTATATTGTGGCATTGGTTCAGTAATTGCTTCTTTCTGGTAACTCGACCATGCAGCTAATTTTTGTTCAAGTATCGTCATATTGTGCACCTTGAAACAACTATACCGTCTTTTTCCAGAGCAGCCTGTATTTCCCCATAGGTTACCTGTGGGTATTCCGAACAATTATTCTGGCAGTTGTAGCTTAAATCGTTCTTGGTCTACCTGACCTTAGCACCTTAGGTATCAAGAGATCCCCACATTTTCCCCTTCTTAATAAGTGATTGAACAGTACTGACTGGTATTTTCAAGGCCTTTGATATTTGTTTATATCCTTTTCTATCTTTGTGAAGTTCCATTACCTTGTTACTCAGGTCTTTCTTTTGACAGTTCTTTTCTGCTCCCCATGGCTTAGTATCTAGCCTGCTCAGTGCATCCACATGAGAGCTAAAAAACTCATTGACTATTTATACACAAACACTAATTGCAATTTAAAAAGCCAAAGGTGTGGGAAATTAACCTTTAATTGCCATTTTAACCTGTGTGTGTCACCTTGTGTGTCTGTAACAAGGCCAAACATTCAAGGGTATAAAAAGTTTTGATCAGAGCCATTTGGGTGATTTCTGTTATCATCATGATTAAAAAAGTAGCCAAACAACTATGTGATAATAAAAGGCTTCATATGATCACTATCCTTCAATAAAATCATTTTTTTGCATGACCAGTCATATTTTCAAAATAAATGCCAACATTTTACAATTTCTGCCAGGGTATGCCAACTTTTGAGCACAACTATATAGATTAATAATTACTTAATTATTAGATTACTGGACATTAACAGCTAATAATATAATGTAAAAATATTATGTGATAGAATATAAATATGATATAATATCTACCTATATCTCTATCTATCTATCTATCTATCTATCTATCTATCTATCTATGTATGTATGTATATATATATATATATATATATATATATATATATGTGTATATATATATATATTTATTTATATATATGTGTATATATATATATATATATATATATATATGTGTATATACATATATATATATATATATATATATGTGTATATACATATATATATATATATATATATATATGTATATATATATATATATATATATATATATATATACATATATATATTAATTCATCATTCCTGTACATGGATGACAAGTCAGAGATTTATTAATGCAATAAATACAGTGCTGTAAAAAAAAGTTTGAAATTATTCAGTGTCTTCAGTGTGTTTAATTAAGAAAATGTATTACATATTTAATCAAAAAAGTCATGAAAATAATTATTTAATGAAAATTTTATTTTTTTCCAACACCTTTTGTTAGAGAGAATGAAAAGAAATCTAAAAAATATCTGATAATTATTCTAGTAACTTGCCCGTCATAAATTATGGTATATGTTATGTTCAATTGTCTGTGCTGTCTCTCTCTCTGTGTGCCCTCCTCCTCTGTGCCCTTCTGTCTTTCTGAGTTCCGTCTCTTGCTCTCTCTCTCTGTGCCCTTTGTCTCTCTCTCCTTTTATCTCTCCCTCACTGGATCCCTCCCTCCCTCTCTCTCTCTCTCTCTCTCTCTCTCCCTCCCCCCTTGTTGCCTTCCTCCTCACTCTCCCTCCTCTCTTTGCCTCCCTCCCTCTCTGCCTCTCACTCTCCCCCCTCTCTGTCCCTCACTCTCTCTCCATATCTCTCTGCCTACCTCCTCCTCTCTCTATCTTGCTCACTCTCTGCCTCTCTCCGTCACTCTCTGTCCCTCTTGACAATGGTGCAAGTGCAGTTGTTACTTTGTTATAATGCAAACTGCGCTTGCGTGACTTGGAAACAAATGTGCAGTTGCGCAATTTCCCTATCTTTAGGGAAAGTAGCCTGTGAGTAACGCCTGCGCAGGACACATCTTGCAGGCATTACTAAAAATATAAAAACTATTATAGTGGATGATACTTTGCTTTACACTAAATTTCATAAAGCATGTTGTTGATCTCCAGGCAATACGGTCCAGGGCTGTGGGAACTTGAGTTGTGATATCCTGGATGGTTCACATCACTTGAGGACATGAGTTTAAAACCCTTATAAAATAATAAGTAACAATCATTTAGCAAATGTACCTTCTTACCTGAAATAAGTTCCATTGTATATTAGATACACAAATGGACCAGTGTGGTCACATTTTTTCTATATGGTCTACTGAAAAACTAAAGCTGATAATGGGCAAAAGGTTTTTCGATAGTGAAATAAATAAATACAGAATTATGTTTTTATATTTATTTAACTTTCTAACAAACTGTAGTTCTTCAGGAAAGTATACGATAAGTGCAGGAATTTAGTGGTCCTTTAATAGGACTAAATCCACATTCAAAGAGAAACTCTAAGAGGGAAGAAGAGAAGGCGTGATGTGGGTAGACTGTCAACTGCTGCCAACCCCCAAATGTCTTGTGAAATCAGTTCCACTTCAGAGTCTCTGGGTCATACTTATCGCTAAAACAAAGGTGAAAAAGCATTAAAACAGCACATATCTCTTAAAAGATGTGCTCTGTTTAATACATGATATGTTGCAATTAAAAAAAATATATAACAAAATATTGGAAAGCTGAAAACTGAAAAATGGAAATTTAAAAAACCTAAATCAGGTAAAGAAAGATTTTCATAAACTTTTATTTTATTAAAGTGTAATTTTGACATTTAAATTTTTACATATATTTTTGTCTGTATAGAAAATGATTTCCTCGCTATTTCTTCAAGGTACAATTTCAAGTGTAAGCAAATTCCCTAATAGCTGCTTCTACTGTCCCAAAGCTGCTCACTTTTTTTGTAAGAAGCTGTAGAGCATATCGATGGGCAGAGGGAATATAATTGTAGAGTTGTTCTCTGCTGCTACCGTGGTCAATGTCTGCAGGTAACGGAGCTGAAGAGCTGCTGGAGATTCAGAGATCACAATTGCGGCTTCTTTAAGGGCACGGGAAGCGTTCATCTCACCTTCTGCAGCTACAATCTGTAATGGTGAAAATAACAAGATAAATCCGATTCATAAAAACAAGAACTATGTTTAATGAACCACTGTACAATGAAAAAATATAGATGTTTGAATATTAGTTACATAGTTACATAGTAATTTAGGTTGAAAAAAGACTTTTAGCCCATCAAGTTCAACCTTTTAAGATCTCTTCTGATCTGCAATATGCAGATTAGTTGTTAATTGATCCAGAGGAAGGCAAACAAAAAAAACACAATTGTCTCAAAAGGGAAAAAATGTAATTCCTTCCTGACCCCAGATACTGGTGATCAAGTTTCTCCCTGGATCAATACTCCCTCTCTAATTAACCAGGATAAACCTCAATGCCCTTTTTAATTAAAATATATATCCAATCCCCTATGTTTAATGAACCACTGTACAATGAAAAAATATAGATGTTTGAATATTAGTTACATAGTTACATAGTAATTTAGGTTGAAAAAAGACTTTTAGCCCATCAAGTTCAACCTTTTAAGATCTCTTCTGATCTGCAATATGCAGATTAGTTGTTAATTGATCCAGAGGAAGGCAAACAAAAAAAACACAATTGTCTCAAAAGGGAAAAAATTTAATTCCTTCCTGACCCCAGATACTGGCGATCAAATTTCTCCCTGGATCAATACTCCCTCTCTAATTAACCAGGATAAACCTCAATGCCCTTTTTAATTAAAATATATATCCAATCCCATTTTTAAAGTTATCTATTGAATCCGCTGTCACCACCTCCCTTGGTAGAGAATTCCACAGATTAACCACCCTTACTGTGAAGAAACCTTTTCTTTCTTTAAGGTGGAATCTTTTTAGTTCTAACATCAAAGGATGTCGTCTTGTCAGCTGAAAACCTCTTGGCACAAAAAGCTCCCTTGACAAAATTTTTATACTGACCCTGGATGTTTCTATGTAGGGTAATCATATCCCCTCTTAGACGCCTTTTTTCTAGAGAAAATAAGTTTAATTTGGATAGTCTTTCTTCATAGCTTAGCCCCTCCATTCCCCTTATTAGTTTTGTAGCCCTTCTCTGTACTTTTTCCCAGTTCTAAAATGTCCTTTTTATGAATTGGTGGCAAAACTGTACTCCATATTCCAAATGAGGGTGTACTAGGGATTTGTATAGTGGCAGAATTATCTCTGCTTTCCTTGCTTCTATACCCTTCTTAATACATGCTAATAGTTTATTTGCCTTTGCAGCTGCTGCTTGGCATTGAGAACTGTTATGTAGGTGGTTGTCCACAAGCACTCCCAAATCCCTTTCAATATCAGATACCCCTAGACTTGCTTCATTAAATTTATAGATTGCATGGTTATTTTTTTCTTCCCAGATGCATAACCTTACATTTATTCGTATTAAATCTCATCTGCCATTTAATTGCCCATTTCTCTAATTTATGCAAATCCCTTTGGAGGGAAAGTACGTAATTTTCTGATTTCATTATCTTGCACAACTTCGTGTCATCAGCAAAAATGGAGACACTACTTTCCAATCCTTCTAAGTCGTTAATAAATATGTTAAAAAGGAGAGGACCTAATACTGAGCCCTGAGGAACCCCACTTACCACATTAGTCCAACCCTTTGTTTCCTGTCTTTTAGCCAACTCACAATCCATGTGCATATATTTACTGCAGTTTCTGTATCCCTTAGTTTGCACAATAGTCTCCCATGTGGCACTGTATCAAAAGCCTTTGCAAAATCTAAAAAGGGTACATCCACTGAGTTGTCCTGATCCAGGTTCCTACTAACCTCCTCATAGAAACTAATTAGGTTTGTTTGACACAACCTATCCCTCATAAGTCCATGTTGGCTCCTACTTATAATGCTGTTTGAATAGACATACTCTTGTATATTATCCCTTATTAATCCTTCTAAAAGCTTTCCCACTACAGAAGTGAGGCTTACAGGTCTATAATTCCCCAGGTTTGCTCTTGCCCCCTTCTTAAATATAGGTATCACCTTCGCTTTTCTTCAGTCATCTGGTAGTGACCCATTGTTGAGTGAATCTTGAAATATTAGATATAATGAACCCAATTCCCTCATATTTGATTATTGAGATTATATTTGAGAAATTAGGCAGAAAATGCCATAACATTAGTCTTTAATAAAAAAAAAAAAAAAAAATGTATGCCCCTGTCCTACTCTGGAGGCATCCATCCAGTTATAAATGCAAGATGAGTGCTGCTAAGTATAAGCAGGGGAAAAAGATGTCAAATACCAGAAGATCCAACTGTATAACATCTCATCTATCCACCATTTGGATATGCCTTAACGAGTTAAACAAAAAATTACAAAATAGCCTTGTATTGAACTGTTAATAGCCCCCATGTACTCTCTTGGTTCTCTATGCTATCTCTCTGGTATAACAAATTTAGACAGGAGGCAACTTGAAATGGCTAGACAACATGATCAAATTACCTGTGCAGAGCCATTTTTTATTTATATTAAACTTTATTTAATTTCCACAATACTTAATAATTAAACATAAGTTGTTTAACAGCTGAATAGCTGATAACTCTGTGTCCTTTGTTACTTTGTTCAAGTTTTTTCTCTGTTTGTTAAAGGGATATGTAAGTTAGCTGGGTTTCAAATGTTTCCTGACAAACAGCTAATGATTAGTAGAAAAATATTTATTATATTGAAAAGTTGAATGTACTTACATATTTATATGCTAGATACTGATATCTGAATGTGCACACCCCTAGGAAGCTTACATAAATTGTAGTATTACAGTGTGTGACCTCTAAAGGAAATTATGGTTGCTGGGGTCACAGCTGAAAACGCTCTTAAGGAGACAGGCAAAGAAAAAAAATGTCAGCAACTGCCAGATTGTGATACAAATGTTTCAGTCTTACTTCCTCCTGATTGGCCAAAACAAATTTTCAAATTGTATACCAGTTTAGCCTGGGTTTGGAGGGTGTTAACCATAAGTTTCAACTGACAGAAATTAAAAGATATTTTGCTAACTTCAAGGTTTAAATGCTTATTTTGGTATTTTGTTCATGCAAAAAAAATGTTTTCATACACTACCAATTCTCCTCTATCAGATGCACTCATTATCCAGCCCACTTACATATCCCTTTAAATATGCTCCATGAAATGAAAAAGAAAGAGGAGATATCACTTTCACTGTTTACTCAGTTTAATAAATATACTGTATTTCATTGTGAAATTATTCATTCGGTTTACCTTTTAACATAAATACTATATAATTACACACACACACAACATAATATGGTTTACATTGCATATTTTGAGTCTACAAATTATGACAAATTATAATTTTCTACTATATCAATATAAAAAGCTTGTTTGTCATGATGATGCTACATTACCTTTGCTCTGGCCTCTCTACCAGCTTCTGCTTCAGCGGCCATAGCTCTCTGCATCTTGACAGGGAGACGCACATCTCTCATCTCAACGCGTTCCACATTTACTCCCCAAGAATGTGTGGCATCATCTAGAATAAACTGAAAGTATTGTTACAGATTATGTTATGGATCATATAAGACCTTGTTAATAGGTTGAAACCACACAACGCCCTGGATGGCAATAAAAGGAATTTAGCAGTGATAAACTTACAGATGTCTTCTGATATTTAAAAGACCACTGAAGTATCATATATTGATATTTAATATGCTCTTTTCAAGAATGGGACTTGATAATTGACAATATGTCTTTAGAGATTAAAATGGATAGAGAAATACAGCCTCTATTTTTAAACTATGTTACATTTTGCTTTAATAGGAAGACCTAATTATATTATATTGCTAAAAAATAAATTAAATACAGTGAAAACCCAAACTGGGAGAATCATTTTCTTTTGTGCTAACATAATTTGACACCTGGGAGGTAACTTGGAAGCAGATAAGATCTCCATTTAGCAGCACTTTGTTATGGCTCCTGGCAATAGTATTTAATGCAAACTACCCTCTCCTCAAGCTGCAGGCCAACATATATTGCTTTAGAGATACGATATGGAAATCTCAAGCACAAGTACAGCCTATTACAATTTTCTGCAGAAATGTTTTTATGCTCATGGTTTACATAGCTGCCATTGTTCCTTTAATGCACTTTAATGACAAGCAATACTGATCCCCCCAAAAAAACTAATGTGATTCCTGTATCAACCATTTGTGATCTGAAGCAATTCTCTTCCTGTGTCCCAAACATCATAGAATTAGTTATTGACTATCAAATGTACTGGAATTATTTTGGACAGTGCTTAAGTTATTGTCAGTCAAACGTAAGAAGGTAATAATAATAATAATAATAATATTGTGTGATACCTGTGCCAGTGTGCCTGCAGTACCATCAGCACACTTGTGTTTGTGCTACCATCCTGTGCCTGTGACTTTTTTTGCAGTCAGTGACCTGGATTACTGTGCAGTATATCAATTGTGTTTATGGTTTTTTCACTTTATCAAATGTCGTTTTGTGCTTTAATCTTGATATAAGGAGGTAAAGCTAAATAGAATACCCAGATAATACATAGTTCTGTCTATTCTGTGAAGCAGCAGTTTGAGTAAAAGATAGTATAAAAGAGGTCTGTGTAATTTATAATGCATGAATGGAGGCCCTGACAAAATTTCCATTACGTCAAAGATATCTAGCAGTGGTTCCCTGGAATTACTAGTATACAGTAGTATGTTGTCTTCCAATGCAGATAACTTTACATTTTCAGCTCCTATCATAATCCATAGAAAAAAAGATAATAAGAAATGTTTCAAATTTAATGTTCTATGGCTACATCAGATAGAAAGGGTGATGGTGGGCATTCTTGCTGTGTAACTTTGCATTTTGTTGAAAAGGGTAAAATTAAAATGATTTCTCATTATCATGACTTTAGGGGATGCATGAATAGTATCAATGTAATTTATAAACTGTGGGACATTTTTTTTAGTATGTTGAAGAGGTCTGGCCATGACACCCTGACAAATGTTTTATCAAAATGTATAATCATATTGAAATTGTTTGGGAAATTGTTAAGGGAAAGAGCAAACGCGACCACCACCACGAACCATACAGTCCAGTATCCTACATCTGGAGAAATCACAGGGGTTAGCACACCCAGAGTGCAGTAGATGAACCTCACCTTGGGAGATTCACCTTCATTGACTGCAATACACAAGACATTGACCACAGTACACAAGTTTATTACTTGCCTGTCTTTGTAACACTAGTAACTTCCTGATTTCCTTACACAAACTGCACCTGTTCTTTAGAAATAATTTAAGGGATAGCCTGTTTGCTAAAATCTTTTTAAACATATTGAAATCAGTATTTAACAATGTTATGGGGTTTTAGGAGGAGGGAAGTGTGGGATCCTTACCTTCCTTAGATAATACAATAATATCTACCATGTTAAAATGTTGTGACAATGTGTGTGTGGTTAGTATGGTTGTACAGTCTGGATAAATCTTAGAGGATTTTATCTTTCAAGTATTTATAGAGTTCAGAAGTGAAACCATCGGTTCCCAGGGCCTTCCCAACACCTTCTAATTAATACCCTATTCTTGATTGTCAGCAACCCACGCACTGTGCTAATTCTAGCTAACCTTCCACCCTGAAAAAGCATGTTGAAAGTGTGTTCTCCTCTTTTAAAATAATGTTACATTCATGGAATTATGATCAATAGATGTCAGGGCTTTCAGTTTGTTGCATCTCCTCTGAATCACTTTTGAACCTGCACAACATTACTATGTAATAATACTATGTATATTAAATTATTTAATTATTATTAAGTAGTTCAATTATATGTATGTACCAAGCACTTTAGTTTTACCTGAATATTGTGAGCAATCTCCTCCCGGTTGGCCAGGATACTGGACAGAGTCTGTGTTCCAAGGATATTTCTCAGAGTTGTTTGAGCTAATTGGTGGGTTGCTAGATGTACATTGCTAACATTTGCCACAGACCTGATAGCATTATCAATCTTGTAATATACGACTCCATCAACAGTGGTGGTGACAGAATCTTTTGTAAGAATCTATAAAGCAAGAACAGTGCAGGGGGGTAAATATCGGAAAGAAACACAATAAAAAAATCAGAAAGAAACAGAAATATAAAACATAGTGTTAATAAGGATAATTTTGAGTGAATAGATGACATGTTTAGTTACGAGAATAAGTGACATATTGAGGAGGTGCAATGAGTATGTGGAATGGTCAAGAGACAGAGGAAGCGGGTAGCATAATGGTGGAATGGAAGAAAGATTGACGGAATGTGTGACATTTTGGCAGGTGTTGGATTAACCATAAAGCAAAATAAGCACGTGCTTAGTGAAGGGGGACACCACAGAAATGTTCCATTGAAGAATTCAATATGGACCATATGGTGCAAAACTGTAAATGGTGCAGCTGAACCAGGTTCTACAAAAAGGGGCCCCCACAGTAAATTAAAAAACACACAAACACACACATCACATATAATAGTTGTCAAACTACAAATCATCGTCACGCAAAGTGAGGGATGCAGTTTGGTCTGCAAATGCGGACCCTCGCAAATCGATGGGTTGAATTTGTGGAAGGTGGAGGCTACAACGTCGGCTGCAATGAGCCGAAGGCTCATTGGAGGCCTGAAATGCGGCCCCTCGCAAAGTGAGGGGCCGCATTTGCGGAGGTGGAGGCTCTATGCCGCCTCACACGGGGTTACAAACACCCACACAAGCCTCACTTTACCAAAATAAATCTAACACGCAATCACTATATATGGACTTACACAAAAAAATATGAACTGCGGGACTTAGAATGGAAAATTTACGGACATAGCATAAAAAAATACGAGACGCAGGACTTACGACCTCGCAAAAATACGACCTTAACGGAAGAACCGCTCGCACCTGAAAACATTAAAAACACAATAAATACACACAGAAAGGGGGGGGCACCGAGGACCTCTGCAAGTGAAGTTACACCTCAATTTAAGTCCAGATTCCTGAGTTTAGACACACCAAGGACGCAACATCATCCACAGCCGCGCACCACATACACATTCGCCGCCATTTTAAATACACACAAAAAAATACATAAAAACCTTACCCACAGCAAGGGGGGGGGGAGGCACCCAGGACCTGTGCAAGTGAAGTTGCACCTCAATTATAGTCCAAATTCCCGAGTTTAGACACACCAAAATCCCCTAAGCGAGAGAAAAAAATGGCTGCTGAAAAAAACGAAAAAGAGGCTACAGGACCCTAAACACGCAAAACACCACCAAGCACATACAGCTTTTCAAAAAAGCCATACGAGGTACAAGATACACTCTTACCAAGGACACTACATCATACACAGCCACATACCACATACACATTCACCGCCATTTTACAACACTAACTTTTACAATGCGGAAGTACACAGCTACCCTAACGGCTTTCCCTCGTGCACGCAGCCTATTTACACTACACACTGAACACATTGCTGACACTTACACCTCAGCTCCACAACAGTGCAAACCTACAATGTATGCTGCAGGAACATCAAAACAGATTGTCAGCTCTTCAGCACAATGCTTTCTGCATATATTACTTCCAAATAGGTAAAGTATATTAATTTATAAATGTATTAATTATTTCATTACCATACAAAAACAAATATATACCAAAACAAAAAAAACACTCTCACAATAAACACAAAACCCATTCACTGCGCGACAACGAGCGCCAACGCTGCTCATAGCACACAAAGCCTTGCAATAAGCGCAAAAAGTAGATCACCGCCAACAAAGCAATAACAGCAAAAGCGCCCATCAGAAAAAAAAAATACAACAACCAACTGTCTCTCAATGAGCACCGAAGGATCTTGGACCACCAAAAAAATTAATGTCTGGCCCAAACAGCATTACCTGCCTTACAATTTTATTGTCCCGTCATTTTTGACGGGCAAGCCGCTAGTATATATATAGTTGTGCTCAAAAGTTTGCATACCCTTTGCCGAATTGGTAATATATGTACCATTTTTAAAGAAAACATGAGCGAGCAGGGAAAACGCATTTCTTTTATTTCTTATGGGATTTCTATTCAACTGTAGGTTATAACAGAATGGCACAATTATAAAACAAAACATGGCAACAAAGAAAAAAATGAAATGACCATGTTCAAAAGTTTGCATACCCTTAGTTATTAGTACTGTGTATTGCCCTCTTTAGCATCAATCACAGTGTGCAGTCTTTAGTAATAGTTGTCTATGAGGCCCCTAATTCTTGCAGGTGGTATAGCTGCCCATTCGTCTTGGCAAAATGCCTCCAGGTCATGCAAAGTCTTTGGTTGTCTTGCATGAACCACACGTTGGAGATCACCTCAGAGTGGCTCAATGATATTAGGAGACTGTGATGGCCACTCTACAACCTTCACCTTTTTCTGCTGTAACCATTGGAGAGTCAACGTGGCCTTGTGATTAGGGTCATTGTCATGCTGGAAAGTCAAAGAGCGTCCCATGCTCAGCCTTCATGCAGAAGAATGCAAATTGTCTGCCAATATTTTCTGATAACATGCTGCATTCATTTTGCCATCAATTTTCACAAGATTCCCTGGGCCTTTAGGGCTCACACCCTCCCAAAACCTCAGTGAGCCACCACGATGCTTCACAGTGGGGATGGTATTCTTTTCACTATAGACTTTGTTGACCCCTCTTCAAACATAACACTTACGGTTGTGACCATAAAGCTCTTTTTGGTCTCTTCACTCCAAATTACAGTGTGCCAGAAGCTGTGAGGTGTGTCAAGGTGTTGTCGGGCATATTGTAACTGGGCTTCATTGTGGCATTGGCGCAGTAAAGGCTTCGTTCTGGTAACTCGACCATGCAGCTCATTTTTGTTCAAGTATCGTCGTATTGTGCTCCTTGAAACAACCACACCGTTGAGCAGCCTGTATTTCTCCTGAGATTACCTGTGGGTTTTTCTTTGTATTCCGAACAATTCTTCTGGCAGTTGTGGCTGAAATCTTTCTTGGTCTACCTGACCTTGGCTACGTATCAAGAGATCCCCAAATGTTCTACTTCTTAATAAGGGATTGAATGGTACTGACTGGCATTTTCAAGGCTTTGGATATTTTTTTATATCCTTTTCCATCTTTATGAAGTTCCATTACCTTGTTACGCAAGTCTTTTGACAGTTCTTTTCTGCTCCCCATGGCTTAGTATCTAGCGTGCTCAGTGCAACCACATGAGAGCTAACAAACTCGTTGACTATTTATACACAGACACTAACTGCAATTTAAAAAGCCACATGTGTGGGAAATGAACCTTTAATTGCCATTTTAACCTGTGCGTGTCACCTTGTATGTCTGTAACAAGGCCAAACATTCAAGGGTATGTAAAGTTTTGATCAGGGCCATTGGGGGATTTCTGTTATCACTATTGATTTAAAAAAAGAGCCAAACAACTATGTGATAATAAATGGCTTCATAGGATCACTATCCTTCAATAAAATACTTTTTGTTTGCATGATCCGTCATATTTTCAAAATAAATGCCAACATTTCACAATTTCTGCCAGGGTATGCAAACTTTTGAGCACAACTGTATATATATATATATATATATATATATATATCACATATATAGTTGTGAGCATGCAAGCTGTTGCTAATGCTTGCGGGCTCGCATAGCGAGCCCGCGCCACTCGCAAAGCGAGCCTGCGGCCCTCGTGAAGCGAGGGCTGCAGTTGCTGGCAAGGAGCACCAAAGGTGCTCCTTGCCAGCAACAGCGGCCCTCGCAAAAAATACGGGAAGCGTTACGACCCATCACAACCGCGCTAAAAACGCCCGAAACCAGTGCACATGAAAACATGACAAACATAATACATACACACTACAAATACATAAAAAGTTTACCTACAGCAAGGGGGGGCATCCAGGGCCTCAAAAACTGAAGTTACACCTCAATTTAACTCCAAATAAAAGAACCCCGAAAATGGCCGCCGAAAAAAACGAAAACGAGGCTACAGCACTCTAAAGACGTAAAACACCAGCAAACACCTGCGGATTGGCCGCAAAAGAAGTACGAGATATGAAAACAAGGACGCAACCCGCGCAACCCCAAAACCATTGCAAACAAAATAAATACACACAACAAACACAGCTTACCCACAGCAAGGGGGGGCACCCAGGACCTCTGCAAGTGAAGTTACACCTCGATTTAAGTAAAATAATCGCAGTTTAGACAGCCGAAAATCACCTAAGCAAGAGAAAAAAT
The DNA here is from genome assembly GCA_027410445.1 of Discoglossus pictus. Lineage (NCBI taxonomy): Eukaryota > Metazoa > Chordata > Amphibia > Anura > Alytidae > Discoglossus > Discoglossus pictus. Next base: position 409,042,789 of record CM050164.1, on the reverse strand, counting down.
GGCCGCCAAACAAAACGAAAACAAGGCTAAAAATACTACAGTGCCCAAAAATACTACAGTGACTCGCAAAACGGAAACAATGCTCCAGTCAACTTCATGAGGCACGTAACACACCCTATGCGGCACGTACCACACTGATATTAACCACCATTTTACACGAAAATGACAACTATTACGCCTAAAATGGCAGCTGGAACGCAAATTGTACGCTGGAACGCAAATAGCGCATGCGTATTGCGTTCTAGCGGTCTGAGGCACCTCAAAGTTTATAAATACTGCCTACTTTCCAGAAAATTCTACATTTCTCCTCAGGTGATGAACAGAGTGACTGAATAGTTAACTGCTGCTGTTACTTGAGAAGAGAATTATTTCCTAATTTCCAACTTTACAATCTGCAAATTGAAACTGAGAGGTAAGCTATAATATATTACATTTTCTTACAAAGACAGCAAAAAAAAAGAATGCAAACTTTAACAATGAAAATGGGATTCATGTATAGTGACATGTGACATGCACATATATGTGTATAGACCCTACAACAACCTAATCTTAACTCAAACTAATGAAAGAAGTATATTCAACTGACATTAATTTACAGCATCTCATAGCAAAAAAAATTATGACACTAATACATATGCAACCTGCAGCTCAATCTTTCCCCTTTTTTCACTATTCAAACAGACACTGCATCAACAGCGTCACTCAAGAATTTGCACCGTGGACTGGGAAAGAGAATCACTTTTAAAGAACAGAAAGAAAGAAGAAGAGGTAAGATAGAAAAATACATTACATGCAGAAAAAGACCATGCTTTGCAAAATGCTAAATAATAAATATACAATTAACCATTTAACTTTATTTTTCAAACAGACACTACAAGAAGACTGGCGGATTAAGATTGGCAGGAGGTGACCCTCTGTCATTCGGACAAGAACAAGACTTCAATCAAAGTATAGTATAACAAGTAAAAAAAATATATATATATATATGTTTAATGGCCGCAAATATGAGAATTGAAAGTAAAAAAAAAAAAAAAAATTACAAATTCAATCAAGACCAAAACAACACAGTTCAACAAACTTCACAAAGACCTATACAATTTCCAAAGAAAGACATTTGCACACACAAAAAAAAAAGGGGTGGCCACAAAACAGGATAGCATCCCAAACATTAGCAGTATACATAAAACAAAAGTATTCCTCCTCTTTACTGTAGAATAACCTCCAGTAAAAAGGAATGTTAATTGCCTTTTCTATATGTTGTTGTGTTTTTTTGTTCTATCTTGTTTTGTGTTCAGCACTTCTCGGTTGCTGCATTTGGCCAATATTTTGCATATTTTGCAGCTAAAGAAAGGTGCAATTGTCATGTTACTGCAAAATATGAACCCCAAAAAAGGCCTATGTAATGGGTCGAGATTAATTGTTCAACAATTAAAGGACCATTTCATAGATGGTGAAATTTTAACTGGTACCCATAAAGTAGAGAGAGTTTTTATACCAAGGATAGATTTAGCACCAAGTGAAAGTAGTCTCCCTTTTATACTTCAAAGAAGACAATTTCCCATCATTATGGCATTTGCCATGACCATTAATAAATCACAAGGACAAACTTTCAAATCTGTGGGGATTTTCTTAGAACAACCAGTATTTGCACATGGCCAATTATACGTTCACGGTGCAAAAATCCACAGGCTATTAAAGTTTACATTGAAAACAATGAAAGTCAAGGTGATTTATTAGAGGATGGACGCATTTTTACTAAAAACATTGTCTACTATGAAGTACTCTAACTTTCCATCAAACAAACAAAAGCCATGCAAAACCAATTTAAAAGCAAACGCAAAAACCTAAAAAACCACAATATAACCACAACATTTTTACAAAAAGTACACAGAACTGTCCTTTTCCTTCAAAAGGTCATTATTACACCACAGAAATTAGGTTTACAACAACAATATTTTCCTATTAAACTACATAAAGTTGTAAAACACATAGAGAACAGTGGTTACACATCGCAGAACAACTTTAAGTTCTCGCGTTCTCTTTTTAGAGAACCACTTTTCCACAGACAAAACTCTGCCATTTAAAACAATTACTACAGCAACAAACAAACGCGAAACATTGAAAACTACAAATCAATAAAGAATTCAGTCATAATTTATGGAAGTACTGTTTATGCATGATTAGCCCCACAAAACACTTGCCTTGCATTATTTTGACAAATTCTGTTCAAATGTTAATTAACTATGTTACTGTTTCTAATGTTACAAGTTTGAAAAAATATTTTCAAGTTCCTTACTTAGACATATTACAAAGTTCATTTTAAGACCACAAGCACGTTTTGAGGCACAATGTAAATGTTGTCTTTTATGTTAAAAATTAATCCAGGGAGTGATCCGATCGGCAGTTAATGGGGACAAGAAGGAATAAAAAGTTTTCCCGCTTTGATACAATTGGCTATGTTTCAAAGAGGGTTTTTACTGTTTGCCTTCCTCTGGATTCAATGTATATTTAAGTTAACAATTCTTCAGATAGAACTTGCATGTTAAAAAACCATTACCTCAAGTTTACAATACTGATTAATTTAAAGTTCAACTGTTCTTAAATTCAAATGTTATTACTTTTACTACAAAACGCTTTAACAGTTACTCTTGAACAAAAGAAAAGGTTACAGAAATAAACAGGTTTAATATCACAATAGTACTTATTTCATCATAACTAAAACCTTACAAGTGTCAAATACGTATATTAATAACTAAACAACTTTACAAACATACACATCTCATTGCCGTCATTTTTTGACGGGCAACTCGCTAGTATATATTAATGTATGTATATATATATATATATATATATATATATATATATATATATACACAATAATAAAATAGTAATAATAGAAGTTAATGATTTACATTGTAATGGTTTATTATTGTTAATATATTGAATTAGATATATATGGAGGCACCAAAAGCTTTTAAGTGCTTGGGGCCTCTAAAGGTGTTATTCCTGCCCTGCATATTGGAGAGTAAGGATAACATGGGTGTAGATAAAAAAAAAGATGCCATTAAAAAAGATCCTAACTCACATCACTATTCCCAGTATGCCAGATACAAAACTCTTTACTACCCAGAATCCTTAACTGCAATGATAGTACATAAAGTTCTTCCAGTTTAGGTATTTTGTCAAGCATGTGAGTTCTACAACAAGAATAGGCTCAATAAAACAGTACAGGAATGGGAGATATTTCTCTCATCTTAGTACAGTGTACATCTCTTCCAAAAGTACTTAATACCATGGCAAAAAAAAAAAATTATGCTTAAGATATGTGGTTCAGGGTTTGTGTTTTTCTAAACTCAGATAAGTAACATGGTGCATTCCTGAAGGTTGTGTGTATATGTATAAAACAAATAAACTTACCTCTTGTGGAGGAATTGCAAATGAAATAACTCTAAGATCCACCTTAATAAAGGTATCCGTACATGGTAAAATAAACATCAGCCCTGTTTAGAAAGAGAAACCCATTAATGTAATAAATATAGCAATGTTTATAAAAATGTACTTTCCTATGTGATTGTATGTATCATAAAACCCAGTGGAAATATAGTAACATAACTCATCAAAAATGGACCAAAGTCCACCTCATGTATTTTATATCTAATTAACATTTGTATGAGATGTGTGTTGTTGTATCTAGAAAATAAACTACATTTTCACAATAATTTGTATACTAGTACATTATTGAAACAAATTTAATGAACATACTACTACTTCTACTACTGCCACTACTTCTGAATGATATTGATATACAGTACATGATAACTATGTCCAGCGGTGATCAATATAATGCTTGACAGGTAAGATTACAAACTTCAATTGAACTAAAATACATTCTCATAACATTCAATTATTTCAAATACCTACTTACATATAATTGAAATTATACAATATTTGAAACCTCTGCTGCGCAAAGATTTTTTACAGAAATAATTGTATTTGTCACTTCAGCACAAATAAATATCATTACTTTAAATATAATATAATTTTCATGTTGATTAAAAGAAAGGTGCACCCTGGGGGTTAAAACAACTCTGAATGTGGTGGGCAACGAGCTGGGAATTTCTGTATTGAAGTTTCTAGAGCACATAGCACAGCCAGTACCTTCCTATTGGTCCACAAGGTCATGTGGTGCCGAGTCCTGCACTCTAGGTTGTAAATGTGGATTTTCACAGTGCCATTTGTAGAGGGATGGAAGGAAAGTGGGAGGTCAGTTTGATAACCTCTTAAGACAAGCAAAAGTAAACTAACAAATAGTAATATTTCATAACCCTACATCAATGTATACTTTTAAAGGGTCACAACTTGTTTAACCACTATAGCACCCCTGTAATATGGAAATAGAACAGCATATTTACCTGAACATAACAAGGGGGTCTTTTAAAAAGTTGTTATTAATTAAGACAAAATCAATATATCATTTTCTAACAAATACAATTAATGATGTTTTTAATTTAATATACATTGTCTCTTTTTTTATTTTTAAGCATTCGTGTATTGCACAATATTAAAGTGACACTATTAAAAGTATGAAGTTTTAACTTATCCAAACACACTTGTTATGGCAATCTAAGAATATCATCCAAAAAAGGTGCCTTAGTCTAACCTGATTCTTTATCCAGCTATTCCCTAATAGTTAAATACAAGATTTACCTGGTCCTTTTGCTTTTCCTGATATAATGCGGCCCAGCCGGAACACCACAGCACGCTCATATTCCTTAATGATCTAGAAAATAGATACATCAGAAGGTCATCATCTTAAGGTTAGGATCATCCATCTTGTTATATGCCTGCTTATCTTGTGATTACCTTAACACAGAACCATATAGAGAAGGGGAATGTAACCGCAGCTAATAGCGCCGACAAAATCAGTAGGATCCAGCCACAAACACCAATATCACCGTTCACAGCATCTAATAAAAATCACAAAAAGCAAAAGATGCAATTATTAATTCTGATTGCTTTGTTTCATTATGTAGACCAGCAATGCCCCAACCTCTCTGCAAGACCCATCAAACAGGTCAGGATTTCAGTGTAACACTGAATACAGATGAGGCACTTAGAGTCTGCTGAATGCTAATTGTTCCTCCTGTGTTCACACAGTGTTAAACTGAAATCACGGCCTGTCTGGTGGGTCTTGAGGAGAGGTTTTGGAACCGCTGATGTAGACTGTTTAGTGGTCATATCATATGTTCTTTAAATGATTACTGGCTCACACCTGTATTGGAAGTGTATAGAAAGTCTGCTTTTCCAACAAATGTTTCACAACATGTGCATCCAGCATTTCAATATCTATCCTTGACATAATCAGTGCCACTCATATGAGTAACATTTAAGTTGATTGATTTAAAATGAGCTACAATGATTAGAGCAAGGGATAGAATTTAGCAGTATCTAATTATACCACATGGGGGCAGCAGATAACTTGTTAGACAATAAAACAAAGCAAATAAATACTAGCACTGGATAGTGAAATTTATGCTACAATACCAGAACAAGTGATGGTATGGTATTGTATATAAATGCTGTTTAGTTCAAATAGACTAGTTTTGCAAGTTCCCTGTCATTGTCTACTTATGAAGATATATCTAGGCAATAACAATAAAAAGCTAATAAAGGGTCACCATAATTGTAAACAGTGAATATCAGTTTGAGCAACTATTCATTATATGGTGATTATAAAAGTTCATCTTTCGTGAGAAAACATATATAGGATCTTTTCTGTTATCTGGCTGTCAATATTGGCCACTAGGTGACGCGGATACTTTTTCAGAGAATTTCTTGTCAGTGTAAAATGTATAATCTGCAAGTACCCTAACCCCTAACAGCTGATCCTAACCACAACCCTAACTACCAACCAATAACCCTAGTCCCTTTAATTACATTCTTGCCTAAACTAGGATTTTTGTATTCGAGGGAAGTGCTAAATGGCATTGAAGTATTGGATAAAGGTTATTATTATTATGCTGTGTGAACAAGATGGAAGTGCTGTGATTTGTTGCAAAAATGCTTTAGTTACAGATTCTCCATGGTATGTCACTAACAATAATATATAGAGATAAATTAGGGAACTGGAGTGTATCATAAACAAGTAAACGGACAGTAAAGGTTGGAAATTGAATAGTGATCTAAGGGAAGGGGACTATAATATAACTTTTATATTATATATATTATATATTGTTAAATATTGATTCTGATAATGTACTCTGTGCTAACCAAAGAAGATGAGAACTAAAGTACTTAAGTCTGTTTGTGTTTAAACCTCATCCTCACAAGAAGTATCTTTGTACAAGAGAGTGTGCTTTAAATAGCCACCTTGCCACACTGGTGTAAGAAATGGGATCCTGGTCGTGGATTTGAAGACATCCCAAATTAGTGAAGGCTTTAATGCAGGCTAAAGCAGCTCGGCAGGGGACCAACAAACATGAGTTTAATAATTTGTTTGCTACACCGATGTCTTAAAATCAAACTGCCTTAAAAAAGAAGATGATGTAGAGATGTGCTTACTAGCCTTTCCTGAAAACCAATGGGTGGATATACTGGCACAATATCTGAGTGGAGCAGCACAGAGTATTGGCCAATGATTACTTTGCTAAAGACTGAAATTTGTCCTAGATCAGTGGTGAATCAACAGTTTACGCTCACAGGTTCCATCAAATGACATACCATGGGTGTAGAAGACACGCCCAGAAAGCGAGTAGTTTCGCGCCAGTCTGGCTAATGTCAGACGCAAGCTGAGCAGAGTCAGAGAGACTGGTATACCCAGCAAGTGAGCCCTGATGTTCAAACTATCAAGAAGCTTGCTTCAACTGGAGTAGAGTTAAACGCAGAGGAGAACTCGTATGCCTGTGATTGCGATGAGAGGGTAAGAACTTGGAAACAAGTACCCTGAAGAAACTTCCCTGTATTAAAACAGAATCATGGGGAAATAACATCACGCAGTGGTCAAGAAACAGCGACCCGCGATTCCCCTTAAAGTGACTGCAATCCAGGTGGAATTGCCTTTAAATGCACTTTGAGTTGGACATTGCAAGATAAGGTAAGGGGTGAGGGAGAGGAAACATATGAAGGCTAACATTATAGAGACCCAGAAAGATTCAAATATGTGTAACTCCCCCTTACTTATAGAGTATTGTCAAACTTCATTTTTATAGACCCCTGCTTCCCAGTTGAACGAATTTCTTATGCCTGTGAAAGGGATTTCGAAGAGGTTGATAAGAAGAAACTGGTTTACAATATAATAAGCACAAGGAGGAACTGGCACTTTGAGAAAAGGAAAGGGATGAGGGAGAGGAATAAGAAGAAACACAGAGACTCATAAAGTGGAAAATAACTTTGTCTCCCCCCTCCACATCCTTCCTTTAATGTGGTACATAAGCCTTTAAACTTGAAAACTTTCCCTTAAAGGGTAAACTTTGTTATAAGACTGTAAGAGTACAAATTCAGCAACCTTCAACAGAGATGATGGAACAAGTGACTTGCTCTATAAATCTTTTTTCCAAAACATCACAAGGGTAAAGGTTTAAAAAGAAGAATAAAACTGTGTTTTTTCTCTCTAATATTGACTTTGATTTGATATTAATAACCAAATATAAAGCTGAAGACTGTCTAACTATCACGAGTCCCCGTTTTAAAGGTGGAGGGAAGAAAACGTTAAACAAGATCATAAAAAGAGGAAAAGAAGAGCTATCCTCTTTTACAGCCATGGGAAAGACATTTTATATAAGCGATTGTTAGTTTGATAATTATTCCTAGAATTTTCTAACAATGTATTAATCATAACAAATTGCATATCTCATATCTCTCTATTTTACCTCAATGAGTTTAGATTATTGTGTGGTTTACTGGTATAAGTAACTATAAAAAATATAAGAATAATAATCGAGTTGGAAGACATTTTATAACTGTACTTTCCTGTTTTGCTTACCCTGGCTATCTGTGTAAGAATCATAATGAGAAATAAGGATAACCATCCCTCTAAGGCTAAAAACAGAGATAAAAGCAATTCAGCTAAGGCTGAACATTATTTTTGACCTACTACTAAAACTTTAGGAGGGGAAAGGAAATAAGCAGATACCTCTCTAGTTTCACAACCAGATTTATCAATATTACAAGCAGGGGGAGATTTAGAACCCCAATTGGATAGAAGGAGATTGAAAAATAGTGAGGGAGAAGAAAAGGTCACTATTGCCTTTATGAAAATACTTTTCGGGAATTTCAAGAAATAATAAAAGGAGATTTATTGAAAAAAATCTCAATAAATACAGGGGCTATTAATGCCCAAGCAAAAGCTCTGCAAGATTAATGAGTCAGAACCAAATATTAAATGAACATCAAAGAATAATTAAAGGATTTGCAGAACTAAAAGTCCATGTTGAAATACTAAAAAATAAATGTTCTAAACTTGAAGACCTAGCAAGAAAAAATAATATCAGGATAAGGGGGATTCCAGAAACTATTTTATCTAATGAACTTCCCGTTTTGGTTACGAAATGTATTAATGATTTGTTGGTAGACGAAGTCAACAAAGAAAATCTAATTGATAAGATTTACCGTATGCCCTTACCTAAAAATCTTAATGGAGATATGCCTAGGGATACAAAAGTGAAAATACATAATTTGGCAGTGAAAGACAAGATTCTCAAAATTGCATTTGATAAAAGATCATTTCAAAATCCCTATGAGAAAATTCAGGTATTCCCAGACATCTATGGTGAAATTTTGTTAGAACGTAAAGAATTTAGAGAAATTACCAACATTTTAAGAGATAACTCCATTAGTTATCGATGGAATTTTTCCAACAAAACTTATTATCACTCATTATAAAAACAAATTCTTTGACTCCTCTTATGAGGGAATAAAGTCTCTCTTGACAAAATGGCAGCTGTGAACGATTTGATACAAGGCCTTTTTTCCTCTTCTGTGTATTATTTTTGTTAGTGAACCTATTAAATCAGGATACAATGGTTTTTGAAGACCCGTATCTAATTCAAATCTAGGGGAAATGTACTGGATAGCAATTTGAGTTTGAATATAATGCTATATGAAAATATCATTGATGGTTTGCATAGAATAACTGTTTTTTTGCACTGAATAATGTACTGGGTATAAAAGTTAAAAATATTTATTATTCACAAAAATATGGACCTTTAAGATCAACTGTTCCTTATTGGAAATTATAATATTTTGGGTAAACAGCACTGAAGGATTCAATGGAATTATATAATTAGATGGAGTAGAGATTGGGGTAATTATTGTTTTATATATATATATATATATATATATATATATATATATATTATATATATATATATATATATAAATATATATATATATATATATATATATATATGTATATAATTTATATGCACTGCACTTTGTAGTTCTTCTTTTTATAGTTTAATTGCATTGCACTTTATAAGTCTGTGGACTTGTGATAATTAAAAAAAAAAAAATTGGGGGATTTTAATGGGGTTGCGAGAATTAAGGCACTAGAAATAGAAATAATCTTTTCACTTATACATTTATCACAGGCTTCTGCCAAAGAGGGATAAATCAAAACACTTTAAATAATCGAAAGGGGATATAATTAAATACGTTTAAGCACTTTAGGGAGTTTTTGAAGGTTTAGAAAGATGGTTAAATAGTGAATATAATTTAGCCGTGCATAAAATTTTCATGATTTAAAAAAATGTTATAGTTAACCACGATTTAGAAAGGGTTTATATTCATGGGTTAAAGAAGTGGGTAAATTGCTCAATCATTATTAATTGGTTCACATGTATGGAATATGAAATAGTAAATGCTCAGTATTAGTCTGCCTCAACATCCAAACGTTTAAGTTTGTCAAAAGAAATTATATTGCCAGTGTGTTTAAAAATGAAAAGGGCGAATATTTTATTTATTCAGAAAACACACTGGCAACATGATAAAATTCCCAAATTTTCATGAAATTTATTTGATTTAGCCCATAATTCTACGTTTAAAAAAAAGGCAAGAGGAGTGGCTATTTTATTCAATAAGTTAACATTAGTGGTTTGTTAAAATTGAACCAAACGGTCGCTATATCATTTGGGTTGGCAATATACAAAATTAAGATTTTCTAAATCTATATGCACCAAAAGAGAAATAAAATAGTTTTCTGAACCGCATATTAGCTATGTGGAAGAAATACGTGAGAGTAAAGACCATAATTTGTTTTAATATGTTAATGAATTCAGAAACATCCAACATGCGATCCAAGAAGCATTAAAAAATACAAATTCTTTTTTGCAAGTATTTTAAAATATAATCTATATGGGCTGCGTGCGGGGGGCGTGGCTTGCCAAGATAGAGAGCAGTTGCATGATAGCAAAGCTCCAAGCTGCAGCGACTTTATAGTGCATTTATTAGTGCAAAAAACAAAATATTGAAGGATTGGGCACCTGACTGATCTTATTTAGACCCTAAGGAACAGTTTGGTCCCAGCCGAGGGAAGCTAGCTACAGTAATAGCTACTATACTATGGAGGCCTGGGCCTAGCACCCACGCTGCCTGCTGGCTGCTTGCTGTTGCCTGATCTACCCCCAATCAGGTTACCAGAGCGTGACTTCACATTGGACTTCATATTGGAGCGGAGACCCCGTTACAGCCATCCGAAGCCAGAGCCCATCCTGTCTAATCGGGAAGCAGTAGAGGTGAGACACCACATCACAACCTCAGTCCAGCAAGGAGGGGGCCCCAGAGAGAACAGGGGAGCAGCCTGGGGTTTACACAACCAGACATATAACTGGCATTGAGAAGGGAGTGGAAGCCCCTAAGTCAAGGCCCTGAATAGAAGGTGACCCCCATGGGATGTGCTTTACTAGAGATATCCTAATAAGCAACACAATTTCTCCATACCCTATTACATAAGCAAGAGCATTGCTGCTATAAAGAGAACTGACATTTTCACTCTGCAAGAAAACTAGTACAATGCTGCCATCTTGTGGCCAAAATATTTGATGAACAGTAACAGATTGAAAGACCTCAACCTGCAGATATAGGATTCATATTTATATCCAAACTGGGTTTCATTTCTGGAGATCAATGATTTCCATATTCAGAAAAGCCTCTTCCATTATCTGACTGGGCCTGGGTTGGAACTGCATCTAACATCATACAACACTGCCACCTGGGGGACAAGAGGATATACCTTGAAACATTGCTATATGCAGCATCAGTTGAGAAATAAAGCTGTGCTATAAATACCTATATCATTGCAATACAATTACAATATATTGCTATCCAAGGGGTCTGGTGTCCCCTACTTCAAAGACTCTCAACCTTTAACAACATATTGGCAGCACACAAACGACCGTATTTTATGATGCAAGGTACTAATACTATGCTCATTATGTAAACTAACCCCATCCCCCAAGTATGGTGGCACAACCTACAGTAAAGTGACGTAACAAAAACAGACAAAAACAGTGAATATTTATGTCTATAAGCCACAATAAAGGAATGGCTGGGACCTCAACGAGAAGGGCGACTAAATCAATACAGGACTTTTGTACAGCAAGGACCCCAACTCAATTTGCTCAACAGCCACCCTCATCTCCCGAGCGCATGCAGGCGTCTAATATGGAACCGACTGCACACAGTACGAAAGCAGATATCCAGGATCTAAAAGACTTAATCTCCTCTTTTAGAACAGAGGTCACTGGAGAAATCAAAAAAGTAGCGGCAGAACTCAAAGGTGAGATAAAAGCAGTAGACTCAAAGGTGACTGACCTGGAAACGAAATACAATGAGCTATTGGACGCACACATCCAATTAGAAGGTGAAATGTCGGCCCTAAGAGACGAACAGAACGAACTCCAATACGCACAGGAAGATTTGGAGAACCGGTCCCGCCGTCAAAACATCAGAATCAAAAATCCCCCAGAATCGATCACAGATCTGCCAAACTACATGTTAGATCTCTGCAAATACCTGCTGCCAAACTTAATGGAGGATGCCTTTAAATTAGACCGCGTCCATAGGGCATTGACAGGACGCCCGATGGCGGGAGAGAGGCCAAGAGACGTTATCGCTAAATTCCACTTCTATACCACGAAAGATCTTTTTATGAAGGCAGCGAGACCAGGTATACCAGAATGCGCAGGGGGTCAACCGAGTGTGTATGCTGACCTTTCCCCGACCACCCTGTATAAAAGAAGAACCTTCAAACCCCTTCTAGAGGCCATACTTGCACAAGGGTGGAGATATTCCTGGGGCTTTCCCTTCAAATTGAACATTGTAAAGGATGGAAAGACCCATGCTGTTCTTGATGTGGAGGAGGGAATGACGCTGCTAACGTCCTGGAATATTCAGGTGCACGAACCTGGAGGAACAACTCAACGCCCGGATGCCAGACCCTACAGGCGCTCTAGAGCGCGACAGCAGAGACATTGAGGTTGCTTTAACCTAATACTTTTTTCCTTTTCCTGGACGTGGGAGACAAAATAGCAGGAAAGACATTCTTAAATGAGGACAATGCCCTATAACTTTGAAGTAAAGTAATGTAGGGGTTATTTAATCACAAATGCTAAGGATGCAGTCTCAAGGTTAATATTAGATATGCAGTTAAGACAGTATAGCTTTAACCCTGCATCAGCATACATACCCATGCAACTATACTAACTCTCCCAAGGTACCAGAATCAGGACTAGTTAAGGGTCTGTTAAAGAAATAATTCCCTATTCAGTTTTCAATTACATGGTTATAGTCACTTAATAATTAATGGTTCTTTAAAGATGTGCCCCAGAGGGGGTCAATTGAGTAAATTTGTTCTATTACTATTTGTTCCTTTTTTGCTTGTTTTTGTTGTCTATTTGTTTTTTTTGTTTTTTTATTTATTTGTCCTTTTTTTTTTTTTTTTTGATCTGGCGAGTCGCCTGGATATCTTATTGAAAAGATACCGGGGGCCTCACCATTGGTTTTTAGGAGGACAGCTAGGAGCTCTCCTCAACCAAGTTTAAATTGTGTATAGATTTATATACATATTTAGTAAATTTCAACAAAAGCTTTGTGTATATATATTTGTTTACAGGTATATTTTTTATAACTACTTACGTGTAGATAGTACTGTTGAAGTATTGAATTGCAGAGGGTAAGAGGAAAGAGAGGGGAGAGGGGAAGGGGAGAAAGAAAGCAAGACAAACTTATTTTTATACAGTTTGTTAATATCTGTTTCCTTTTTTGTTTTTGTTTTTTTACAACCGCTTTGTGCCTTTTTCTGACTTTTTCTCTTCCTCTTCCTACCCTCTTTATCTACCTGATCTAATCCTTTTTAGCCGGGTGAGGTACCTTGAGTACCACACGCTCCAAAAAGAAGAATCTACAGGTCAGAAACCATAAGGGGAAAATCAACACATCAGTACTTGGGCCTCACATCGGACGCTTGGTGCAGGTAGTGAATCATGGCCTTACATATTGCATCCCACAATGTTCAGGGGTTGAATGAGCCGGTGAAGCGGGGGATTGCCCTAGGGGAATACGGTCGTATGGGACTGGATATTGTTATGGTACAGGAAACCCATTTAAAAAAAAACTCTATTCCAAAATATTGGGGAAAAAATTTCACGCAAACATTTCACTCTACAGCCCCCGAAAAGAAAAAGGGAGTTTCCATCTTAATACATAAGAGGTTAAATTTTCAACACACGCTAACACGTAGAGATCCGGAAGGGAGATTCATTTTAATACAAGGCACGGTCAATGAACGCAAAATATCACTATTAAACGTATACGCTCCGAACACGGGACAGTCCGCATTTTTTCATAAGATATCAGACATGATGTCTGAATGGCAACAATCAACATGGATCCTAGGGGGGGACATGAATTCAGTTTTAGATCAAACAAAAGACAGGTCGAGCTTCGCCAACCCGTTGGTAATCCCTACCGCTACAAAATCCCTCAAATTGTTGCTCAACAACCATGGCATGCTTGATGCCTGGAGAGCGCTCCACCCTTCTGATAGAGAATACACTCATTATTCGGCTAGACATAACACATACTCTCGCATAGATTACATCCTAATCCAGCAACACCTAACCCCAAACCTACAGGAGGCAAAAATTCGACCCATTGCGTGGTCTGACCACGACGCGATATGCATCTCCCTAGATGATTTGCTGCCCAAAGGACGCTCCCCTTCGTGGGCGCTTAACCCAGCCCTGTTAAATGATGGGAACACAAAAGATAAAATATATGCCACCATAGTAGAATACTTTGAACTAAATGGAGGAGGTGAGGTACCCAATGGGGGGGTGTGGGCCGCACATAAAGCAGTAATAAGAGGGAAATGTATCCAACTTGGTTCCCTGGCGAAGAAAGCAGAGTTAACCCAAATCAACTCTATAAACAACAAAATTTCAGCCCTGCAAGCTATTCCGCTCTCCAGGAGACCCCCAGGGACACAAGTTGAAATACATAAACTTAAACAACAACTACAGGGTATTCTGCGTAAAAAGGTTGTGACCATATTACAAAAGACCCAATCTCAATACTTTACGTTCTCGAACAAACCAGATAAAATGCTAGCCAGAAAGCTCAACCAACAAAGGGCAGACTCCTTTATCCCCAAACTAAGGGTAGATAATGAAAAGACGGTTTATAAGCCAAATGACATTACAGAAGCATTCGAAAAGTTTTACGCTGACCTATACTCAGCTCCTGCTCGCTCAGGTTCGACTGGCCATATATCCCAAATTGATAAATTCCTTTCCTCCATTAGTCTCCCACAACTTGATGATGAACAATCGGGTTTATTAGACAACCCCATAGATTTGAGTGAAGTCAAGAGAGCTATAAAAGAAACAAAATCACATAAAGCACCAGGCCCAGATGGCTTTACAAATTTTTACTATAAGCAATTCATAGATGTGTTGGCTCCACATCTCCAACTACTGTTTAACGACTTATTGTCAGGTGAACCCATGAGGGCAGAATTTCTGGAAGCTAAAGTAATAGTAATACCCAAGGAAGGGAAAGACCCGTCCCAATGTAAAAGTTACAGGCCTATATCACTGATCAATTGTGACATTAAACTTTATTCCAAAATCTTAGCGAATAGGTTGTCCAAGATTCTACCAAGCTTGATACACCCCGACCAGGTTGGGTTCATTCAAGGTCGGGAAGCGCCGGATAACACCAGACGCATATTAAATTTGCTTGATGTAGCATCTCTCCAAAATAAGCCTTTGATGCTGCTCTCTTTGGATGCAGAAAAGGCCTTTGATAGGATAGATTGGGCATATATGACTAGGGTTTTACATAAGTTTGGATTAAGCGATAAGTTAGTGAGGGGCATACTGACACTGTACTCAGACCCGATAGCATATGTGGCTTACCAGGGGTTTAAATCCCGAACATTTAAAATCACAAGAGGAACAAGGCAAGGTTGTCCCTTATCCCCTCTCCTTTTTGCGATGTGTATTGAACCCCTAGCCACTTCAATAAGGGAAGATACAAATATTAAGGGGGTAAGAGTGAAAAAGACAGAACACAAATTGAGTCTATTTGCGGATGATGTCCTGCTTACGATCACTGAGCCTTTAATTAGTCTCCCTAACCTCTTCCATGTTCTTGAACTCTTTGGCAGCATTTCTGGCTTCAAAATTAATTCAAGTAAAAGTGAAGCATTAAAAGTCTCTCTACCGAAACAATTGGAAACCCAAATTGCAGGGAATTTTTCCTTTAGATGGGCACAAGGCCATATTAGATACTTGGGGGTTCTCGTTCCCCGGCAATCTAAATTGACCTACTTAGCTAACTATCCGGCACTTATAAAGAAACTTCTCAATGATATTACAACATGGTCCACATACAAAATTTCGTGGTTAGGGAGGATCCATGCCATTAAAATGAGTATATTGCCCAAACTGCTATATTTATTCCGTACCATCCCAACGGCCGTGTGCTCTAAAGACATCCTGGCTGTACAGGGGGCAATCTCTCGCTTCATCTGGAATCGTAAAAAACCTAGAATAAACAAGACAACCATGAGGGCACCCAGATCTAGGGGGGGTTGGCCCTACCAGATCTACTACATTACTGCAGAGCTGCCAGACTGGCCCAAATTACCAAGTGGTATGGCAAAGAACAGCTGCCAATATGGGTAGAGATAGAAAAAAATATTTTTGAGGACAGAGGCTTACACATCCATCAGGTAGGTTGGCTTAGTATGCACTCTAAATTGGGTAATATCTATTTGACCAATTGTATGATCCAATCCATTGCAGTTCTGACTCAGACGAATAAGAGAACACAGCTGATAGAAAAAGGATCATGGCTTACCCCATTGTGGATACACCAAAATACAGTATTAACGGATAGGCTATTGCAGTTTGAGTGGTGGATAAAAAATAAATTTACATTGGTTGCCGATATGTTGAGAAAGACCCAGCAATGGTCAGTAGATACTTTCAGAGAAGTGCATAATCTACCAATAAGAGAATGGTTTAATCTGGCTCAGGTGCACGCCAATGTATCCAAAGTAGCTAAATTGAATG
Source organism: Discoglossus pictus (assembly GCA_027410445.1). Taxonomy (NCBI): domain Eukaryota; kingdom Metazoa; phylum Chordata; class Amphibia; order Anura; family Alytidae; genus Discoglossus; species Discoglossus pictus. Next base: position 409,026,215 of record CM050164.1, on the reverse strand, counting down.
CCAATGCTAAGATCACTCCGTTTGAGAAATGCTGTCTAGACAATGCGAATGGTAAACGGAACATTTCTATAATCTACAATTACCTAATTGAACAGTCAACGCCACTCAGATTGCATCACCAACATTCGTGGGAGTCAGAACTTGACATGGAACTAACTGATATACAATGGAGTAGGATACACAAACAAGCCACAAGTTCCTCATTGAACATAATTCTAAGGGAAAATAGTTATAAGACTACTATGAGATGGTATTTAACACCAATAAGGCTAAAAATCTCCAATCCCTCGCTAGATGGAAAGTGTTTTAGGGGATGTCCGGACATGGGCACCCTTAAGCATGTTCTATGGGAATGTCCCAAAATTGCCCATATTTGGCTGAAATCTTATGAAATCTTAGAGAAACTATGGGGATGCCAGATTCCCCAAAAACCGATGGAGGCCCTATTAGGCCTGCCCATAGAAGGCCTTAGTAAACAGGCTCAACTCCTATCACATCAAATATTTTTAGCAACTCGAATTACGATAGCTAAGGCCTGGAAATCAGAGGTACCTACATATAGCGTAGTTCTAAACAGACTTAAATTCATATATGACATGAGCGTTATCTCGGCTGAATTGGATCGGTCATACAAGAAATGGGCCTCATGTTGGGACCCATGGATCCTCAAGATTGGGTGGTAAATATGCAGGGACATAATCATACAATTTGGGCTGATCTTATGAGGAACAACTCTTAAACAAATTCTACCTCTCCTTAGCACCTTCTCTTCCATACCTCCCTTTTTGTTTTTTCTTTTCTCTATTCTCTTCTTCCCCTCTTCAAAAGGATCTCTATAAGATTATAGGTATATTAGATCGTGCTCTAATACGTAAGTAGTTTGAATAGAGGGAAAAATAATTAGATAGATAAAAAAAACTGCAATAATTACAGTTAAAATGTTATTTACTTGTATACATCTTACTTTTGTTAAAAAACAGTACCTATCTTATGGATATATTATTGATGAACGATCTGTGTTAATATATTAACCGGTTATTCGCAATAAAAGTTGTTTGGAACAGGAAAAAAAAAAAAAAAAAAAAAAAAAGAAGACAAGAAAAAAAAGGTCACAAACTTTTATTTATGTATAGTTTAGCGTTATTTGACAGTTTATTGATACACTATGGGAATTAATAACCTTTGTTTTAGACCGGCAAAATACATATTGTATGTGTCCTTGATGACCTGCTATCCTATATTGTACTGTTGCAACCTTGTCTTTAATAAAAAATATTTATAAAAAAAATATAATCTATATGATTCCTGGAGGGTATTACACTCGGAACATAGGTACGAAACTTATTCGCGGATAGACTATGTATTGGTTGACCCAAGAACAATTAATCTGATTTCTGAGGTTAAAAATGGATCAATTGTTATGTCAGACCATGCTTGTATTAAAAATAAAAATAAGATTGGGTACTGAGATTAAAGCACAACCTTATTTGAAAATGGTAGACTTCCTTATTATGGAAGAGGGTAAAAAAGAAAAACTGAAAGAAGAGATAAAAAGTTTTCTGGAAATTAATATGGGTTTGGTTCCTTCTAATTTAACAGTGTGGAATTCATTAAAAGCCAATATTAGAGGGATTCTTATTGGTTGGAAAAGTTTTGATAAAAAACAGAGAGGGGTCCCCTTAAGACAGCTATATTTATAAATTGAATAACCTGCAGATGGTAAATAAGATTAAACCTGATACGAAGATTATGACAGAAATATAGGAATACCAACTACAAATTAGGAAAATCTAAATATATCTTTAATGATAGTAAACCAAGGATTAATAAGAACATTTTGATTATGAGTTTAATAAAGGGGGGTTAGCTTACCCTGATTTGAAACTTTATCAAGATGCTACTATGTAGTCATATATTAAATGGATGTATTCTCTCAATGTACATTCTTGGGCATAAATAGAAAACACAATGTTGAAGGCAAACTCCTTGAATCAACTGGTAATTTTGGAAGATTCAGCTAAAATTAGTACATATACGAACTCAGTAATTATTAAAAAAGGTATTACTTTTTGACACAAACTTAATGGAAATGTAAAATTAGCGCCTTATCATAGCCCTGGTACTCCAATTAGGGTTTTGTCTATTAATTTAAATTTAACATTCTTATTGAACTGGGTACGTAAGGGGAACTGCATTCTAAAAGATCTGTATACAGATAAAAATCTATCCTATTTTGAACAACTGATAAAAAATTATGGAATTTACAAAAGTGAATGGTTGAATGATCTTAAATTAAAAGGAGCGTTGAAAAGAATGGAATTACTGGAATTAAAAAGGGTTCAATTATAAACATTTTAAAAGTTAATAGGTTCGGAGAATAAAAACTATTTAATTTCTAAATGTTTCAATATTATCTCACCCCACTTTTTCCCTCATGCATATAGTGGCTGGAAATGTTGGTTCCCCCTTCCCTCTGTTTTCTTTTTTTTTTGTATTTTTGTAATGGCATTGTTGTTTTTTGGCTCCTTTTGAGAGACTGCTTAATAAATCAGATTGCCCTTCTTAGAATGTGTAATTATAAATTTGACACAAAGAGGGCTTTGCGTAATGTAAAATGAGAGAAACTACTTCATTGTATTGGTTATAATGGAGACATTGGAGACATTTGTGTTATATAAAGTATATTCCTATGTGACTCTGAATACTTATACATTTTCAGAGTCAAATCATAGAATGAAATGCTTTTTCATTGTAAAAAAGTTTTCTGTTTTGATGAAGATTGCTATTTTTGTGTTTATGGTTTTGTTCTTTCATTGTTTATTTTTTGTTTTATTAAAAACAATAAAAAATATTTTAAACAAAAATAAATAAGGACATACCATGCAAATCAGATAGCTTGGCTGTAAGTGTTCGCCCTTCTAAAAATCATTTCACAGCCCAAGAGTAAAGCAAAACACCTTTTGAAATAGGATTGAATGCTTTCAATGTGGAGAAATATTTCCAAACCAAGCTACTCAATTTGTTTCTAGGTTTATGAAAGATATGTGCATATTATTAAGAGAACACGGGTATCTCATCCCCAAACAGATGGAAAGATTCAACTGAACCTTAAAAACAATGATTTGGAAAGTGGGGGAAAGAGATGGAAAAATAGAGAATTGTTACTACCTTCTCTATTATTTGCAATACGAGAGGTACCTCAGGCCTCTACCGAATTCTCCAAATTTCAACTTGTATATGGAAGTCATCAGAGGGGTATACTTTATATCCTAAGAGAAACATGGGAGGATCAATGGGTGCGCCATGAGAAAAAGACCATATGAAACCAGCCCAGAAGAAACAGAAAATGTACTATAACCATAAGATTCATGATAGGAGACAAAGAAATGCTATTAGCACATACTGTAGAAAGTAAACTTCTGGCAAGATGGCAGGAACCATATGAAGTCTAAGAAACAATTGCAAAAAGTTTCACAAAAGTAAAAAAAACCTGACTGTTGCAAACAGTAGCAAGTATACCATATAAATTTGTTGAAAGCGTGGCGTGGAAAAGGTGACACTTGTTTCTTCTACTGCCCAGTTGGAAGTACTGTCTCCAGAAGTAACAATATGTCTGGAGTTCTTCCCACAGCAAAGAGAAGAAGTTCTACAACAGAGATGTATTTTCAGTCTATCTAAGCCTGACCAAAGAGATCTACCATGCAATCATTACTGTTGCTGGAGTGACAATAAGAATCAAACCACTATGAATGCCTGAAGCAATAAGAGAAGTAAGAGCTGAAGATAAACCCTGATGCTAAGAAGGCTTTTGACGAGTTGGAGGAGGTTCTATGCCAAATACCTATATTGGTGGACCAAATTTAAAAAAAAAGTTTCCTTCTTCAAACTAACCGAATGGCTGTCAGATTAGGAACACTTTTATCACAGGCGATAGAGGTAGAAGAACACCCCTTTTTGTACCTGAGCAGGAAACTTCATCCTAGAGAACAAAAGTACTCAGTTGCAGGAAGAGTGCCTTAGAGAAGGAAGGGCAGGAATATGGGAAACACATACATCCTTATCAACATGCTCTAACTTTAAATAACAATCATATAAGACCCTCACCAAATCCAGGATGTAAAAATTTGGCTCCATTGTTAGATCCTCTATTTGGAGGGGATGTGGACAGAGAGGTATATAGGTCCTGATGTGGTGAAATTGCCATAAGATTTCAACTCTTTGGCAACAAGTCCATCAACTAATTAATTATTGTATCCAAACTCATATCCCTCCTGATCCTCTGTTCTTTTTGCTATCGCGCTCTCAGCCTCAGTTATCTAGAAGAGATAAAAAATGTGTTGACATTCCAAATTACCATACCTGAGTAGAGCCATAGCTCACCTATGGAAACAACCATTCATTCTTTCTCATACTCAAATCATTACCTCATTCTCTTAAAAAAGGGTCCGTGACACATGTGTTTTCCACATTGAGCTGCATCCTACTCTTATTCAAAAGCATACTAGGCGATAATGTGTACTGATTCTATGATAGATTCATAACGTGATGGAAGCATCAGTAGCCTATCTTTACCTTTCCCTCCAACGCTTTTCTTCACTTATTTCTGTTTACTTTACCTTATTATGTAGCGTATGTCTGAAAATTGTTTCTACTGGCGCCATATATCTTGATTATATAAATAAATAAATGTGTGTATATATCTATATATATATATATTTATATAAATAATCAGAGTAATGCAATATATAGTGATACCTTTTTTATTGGACAGACATATTTATAGTTTTCATGACGAGCTTTTGAGAGATGACCCTCTCTTTATCAAGTCAAAAGCAATACTGATACAAATATGAGAGAAGTAAACAAAGTAGACAGAAAAGAAGAGGGGAAAAAATTGGGGAAACAAATTAATTGGGCAGAGATTAGAGAGAAACACACCAGCATTCTCACTAATCTCTGACTAATTTGTTTCCATTTTTTCCCCTCTTCTATTCTGTCCACTTTGTTTACTTCTCTCATATTTTTATCAGTATTGCTTTTGACTTGATAAAGAGAGGATCATCTCTTGAAAGCTTGTCATGAAAACTATGAATATGTCTGTCCAATAAAAAAGGTATCACTATATACTGCAATACTCATTAATCTAGATTACTGGACATTCACGGCTACCTCTCTCTCACTATATATATATATATATATATATATATATATATATATATATGTGTGTGTGTGCTCAATTCCCTCTCTCGCCCCGCCTCTTCCATGGGTGGGGCCCTCAGCTGCTTCATACATGGTCAGTCCCTCTCTACCCCTACCTCTTCCTTAGGTGGGGCTCTCTGCAGCTTTATAAGCGCTTCCTGTTTGCACCTCAGCTCATTTGGCTGTGTCATACAGGGTACTGCAGCTCCTGTCTGCTGCTCCGTTCGTTTTTTGGCCTTTTCAGATCTCTCACTTGAGTTGTTTGCACCTCTGCTCATTCTGACTACGTTCTGCAGTATGCTTCTCAGCCCTGTCATCTAACTATGCCTATTCATTGCTTATTTCCACCATTTTCAGCCCTCTCTTTTCAGCATCTGTACATATCTCCTCGTAACAGTTTTGCCTTTCAGCTTCTATATTTCCTGACTTCAGCATCTGTGCATATCTCCTCGTAACTACTTTGCTTGCCCGAAAGGGCACTTTCATTGCTGGAGAGCGATGGTTCCTCTCGAAGTAAGTTATCTAGACTTCCTTACGCTTTCCTACTATAGATCTGAGCCGGAATCTACTTGTCTATGCCCTTGTCCACGTCCAAGGTAGCACTTCGGCTTCCATACTCCTCATTCACGTGGTTTCTGGCCCAGATCTACTACACTTCTATCTTTCTTACACTCTACTCGGCCATCTCTGTGCACCACTTGCATTACCTCCATAAATCTTATACTCGGCTTTGCTAGGCACCGCCTTGATCACGCTTCCTTAGTCCCAATCGCTGGACTAAACCACATTGGCAAGCCACATCAGCCTTCGCTAGGCTCCACCTCAATCACGCTTTCACAGTCGCACTTGCCTTGGCTAGGCATCATCATACTCGCAATCCTCACATCAGCCCTCGCTAGGCACCATCGCACCCCTCCTTCTCCTAGGTCCTACACTAGCCCTTTTGTCTATTGCCGATAATGTCTTAATGTCGCATAATACGCTTTACCTCCAGTAGCCTCCTCTGCAGTCGCTACTGATCCTGGGGTTACCAGCAGTTCATCACTCCTCTCTGAGACCCACCTTCAGCTCACTAGCAACCTCATCCGCTATCACTGCTGATCCCGGGCGTATCTGCAGTCCTTGCTTCGCAAAAGGACTCATCTGGCCCTCTGAGCAGGCCAGGTGTCCGGTAGCACCCAGCACTTCTCGGCTACCCCTCACCACGTTATTCCTCTTGTACGACAGGGCATTCCATAGCCGGATGAGCATAGTTCTTATCACTACCCCAGTCGTTTGACCGTTGGGAGAGGGCCCCTCCCACAAATACCTGCCCATATATATATATATATATATATATATATATATATTGCAATTTTGCAATTACTTTTGTAATATATGTAAATGATATGATGCTATTGTTAACATGTGTGGTATACCCATCAACTTACAAAAAAAGTATAATTTAAATATAAACAGAGATTGCCTGACAATTAAATGGGCCATGGAGGCCCTCAAGTACTACCTGCTGGGAAGACATTTCATGCTTGTCTCAGATCATGCCAGTGCTGAACTGTATGCAGAACAACAAAGAGTCAAATGCCAGGGTGATGAGGTAGTTTCGCTCTCACTGCAGGTTTGACCTGGAATATAGGGCAGGAAAGGCCCACACAAATGCAAATCTATTACCTCTTGGCTACGGTCTCTCAAGCCCCTGGTATTGAGCTGAGGGGGGTGTATGATAAAGCTGCAAAGGGATGGAGGTATGGAGAAGGCGTATATATGAGCCTGAGGCTGAATAACACTGGCTAGGTAGGAGTTAAGCCTCTGACATCACAATGAGGCTGCCGTCTCTAGCATCATAATGAGTCAGCACCTGAAAAGGGGTTGGGCAGTCCTACTGATGTCAGGTGTAGCTGACTTGAGGAGGGACTGTGAGAGACAGAGGGACCGACTCTGTCAAAATAAGTGTTTTGAAATAAAAATATAAATGTAAATGTGGCATGAAGGTCCCTGGGACACCCACAATACTTTCATGTAGGTAGCATGTGTGAGAGGAGTGTTTACATATCTGCATAAGCAGGTCTTGTGGTTATCCTTGTAAGCTTCCTGCTGCTGAGCAAGAGGTTTGTGTCAAATAACTAAAAGCTCCAATTATTTAACAATCTCCCTCTCCTTTTTGTACTCCTCCCCCCTCCCTCTACTGTTAAACAGATAAGAACATGCCCTCAGGCCCTAAGCTATCAGGAAGTGCTCATGACAGTGACAGAAGCTTTCTATCCACAGTTGGCAAAATTAATTATTTCTCTAAAAATGTTATTATGTTCATGGCTTACACAGCTGATAAAGTCATTTTATGACATACTCACAAACCTGAGATTTTTTCAAAAAATGTTCCTTTAAAGGGACATGGAATGTGCATATTTGTCTAGCATGCATTTAAAATAGGAGACTTCAAACTGTTCTAAAGGCTTATTGCCTGAAAAAAAAAATCCTCAAATTTAAAAACATACTGTAATATTAGCACTATCAGCACCTCCCTCTGGTAAATTCTGGAATGGGAGTGTCAGCTTCAACCAGTCTAACCATATTAGAGGGCATAATGCATTTCTCCACAGAGCTCATGATAATGAGGTTCACAATTTTAGCAGACTGCCCCAGTATTTCACTAAAGAGATAGCTATCCCTCTAATGAAAACTAATATTTTACATAATAATATATATCTTGGGTTAAATGCATATTTCCTAAGTTTATACAAAATGATTACCTTGGTTTATATTATTTGCACTTGTTAAAGTGGCTGTGCTTTGTGTACAAATTGTGTGTGAGGGCAGTTAGACCTTGTTCTCTTCAGGTGCTTTGCCACAAAGTGCAGAAAGTATTTAAACATGGCCTACTTCAACTTCCCTGTGGGATGATCCTTTTTTTCCATTGTTTTATGGTTGGAGCCCTCAGACACTGGAACATGTTCTCTCCCTCTCTGGCTCATCACCCAGACAAATCTTTCACACAAGTCTACAAAGGGGTCCCTGTCCAAAATCTTGTCCCGAAGGACCGCGAGTAACCATAATTTTGAAGAAGGAAAAATAACCAAATATACAATATGAACCAACAACCACAATTAAAAAGGATATAGTGTAATAGGTATATAATTATTAAAACATATGATTTTTATTAAGGATTTTTATTTAAAACCAAAATACGGTGACATTTTTAAAAATTATCATTAAAAAATTAACCAAATCAGAAGGTTATTTTTGAAGATATTTTTGAAATATTTTTGAAGATTATTCTTATACAGATATGCCATGCTAAAACAGATCTAATCCATCAGGTAAGTGGTTTCATATCATAACAAATGTGTTCAAAATGTTCATAAATGTTTCTAAGTGTCTTTCTGTTCATGGCTTACACAGCTGCTAATGTTTTTTGTAACTTTTTTCAGAAACATGAAATTTAAAAAAAATATATTGTTCTTTTAAAGGGTCACTATAAATACCTTAAACCCCATGGCTTAGGCTAAATGACTATTTTATCAACCGATTTGGTATCATCCTGTACATGTTTAAAAAAATGTTATTCAAATTCTGTTAGCCGGACTGTTAGTTAGTACTAAACTAGTAACTTGCCCGTCAAAAAATGACGGCAATTAAATGTGTATGCTTTGAATTCTGTTTTGCACATAATATGAGTGTTTGACACTTTTAACCTTTTTTATTATCTATAAAGAAGTACAACAATTATATTAAACGTGTTTATTTTTGCAACTTGTAGGTGACCAACTAGTAAACCATCTTTTTTATCAATAATAACATTTTAATGTAACAATAGGTCAACGTTGTATGAATGAGTATTGTAAACATTACATAATGGTTTGTAACATGCAACTTGTAGATCAACAACTGGTAAAGTACATAGGTATTGAATCCAGAGGAAGGCAAACAGTAAAAACCCCCATTGAAATGTAGCCAATTGTATCAAAGGTGGGGGAAAAGTAATTCCTTCCTGACCCCATTAACTGGTGATTGGATTACTCCCTGGATTAATATTCTCCATTTAATTATACATTTAAATTGTACAACAAAAGCTCCTCCTCCTCTTAACTTGAAACTTTAAATATATAAAATGAAACAACTTAGCACACTTTGTTTCAAAAACAGTAACATTATAAACAGTATGTAACTCTAAGTAACATTGAAAGTTGAATTTTCTAAAATGCAAACAAAGTGTTTTGTGGGGCTAATCATGCCAAAAGGCCACTTCCAAGACTTTGTCTTTGTTGAAAAAAAATGTGTTTACTTTTTTTTTATTGTTCTAATTCTTGAAAATGGCACATAAATGTGAAATAGTGGTCCTCTAAAAAGAGACCGCCAGACATAAAAGTTCGTCCGCAGGGTATAACCACTGTTCTCTATGGTGTTTGCCATTTTATAGAGTTTCTTGTTGATATAGTGGTCCTCTAAAAAGAGTCAGACTGACATAAAATTTTGTGCTCGAAATAAAACCATGGTTCTCTATATTTGTTTGTTTTTTTGTTGTGAATTTATTCTTGAGATGAAAGCATTGTTGGAAAATGGCACATAGAGTTTCCTATGTGAAATAGTGATCCTCTTAAAAAGTCCCAGACACATCTAAGTTCATCCTGGAAGTAAAACCACTGTTCTCTTAGTTTTTTGCCATTTTATAGAGTTTCTTAGTGAAATAGTGGTCCTCTAAAAAGAGTGTGAGTGACATAAAAGTTCATCCTGGAAATAAAACCACTGTTCTCTATATTTGTTTTTTTGTTCTTGTGAATTTTGTTCTTGTGAAAGTATTTTTCTTGTTTTTTTTACATGTCTTGTATTGTTATCATTTTTTTAATTTAATCAGCACTGTGATCATTTTTTTGTGGTGCATTTTTTTTAAAATATTTCATTACTGAGGAGTAACGCATCCTTATTTTTGCATTTTAGTATTACTTTGTTGGCAAGCTCTGCATAGTCCTCGTTATTTATTGTATTTTGGAATATAGCTGATATGAGATCCTGTTTGCAAATCATATGAGCTGGGATGTGCACGGTAACATCAGGTACATTTTGTTTTCACTCTGTTTTTCCTTCTCCAATTTTAATGAGCCAATCATTGAATTAATTTTCTCCTTCTGATCTCATATTTTTTGTAATTGAAGATGAGTAAATAATTTCCATAGTGTACTTGACTTTATACATGTTTCTACAATGTTTGTGCGATTTCCATGTACAACAACAGGTAATGTTTGTCTAAAATCTCCACCTAACATTACCTTTCCACCAAAAGGCAAATCATTATCCATGACTTCACGTAGCAAATGGTCAATACATTGTAGGACATGGCATGACATCATTGTAGCTTCATCTATTATAATTAATTTTCTTTTTAACATTTTTTTTTTGCTTGTAATGATCTCATTCGAATATTTGACACTGATGTTTCCAGAATGGGAACTGGCAGTTTAAATCTATTATGCACAGTTCTTCCAGCTTCTAACAAAGTTGCGGGAATTCTAGTGGTTGCAAATGGCAGTTCTATTTGACCTTGTGCTCGAACAAAACTCATCAATATATTATACAGGTATGTTTTTCTTGATCTGCCAGGTAAATCTAGATAGAAATAACTGTCTTTGAGCATGTCATCATCCAAGCCATTTTTATGGCATTAAATGCTTGCAATTGTAATGTATTTAAAGTTGCAAGTCTTTCTTCTGTTCTTTGTTTTTGAAGCTGAGCGGAATAGTCTTCAAAATGTATGTTGTCTCTGAGTCCTGGATCTGGCAGATCAAAACTTGCACAACTTAATCCATGAGAGAGAAAGACCTCTTGAATGCTTTTAATTCTGCAATATGGGATAGGTCCTTCTATTTTACTTGTAATACTGTACCTCTTGTGTTGAATTTGTTCTGTATAAATTCCTGTAGAGATGCTCCAAGTCTTCAGGCAGTGTCTGTTGAAAATTAGAAAGAGAGATGCAAATGTTAAATTAAGTTTTATTTTTTTTCTTTTACTAAGAGCTTGCGAAACATGATAGCTCCTTCCATTTTGTATATGTTTTCACCATTTCTTGTCCTATCCTGTTTGGAGCATGCCACTGTTGCCATTAGGTGTTTAGGTTATAGGGTTAGGCTTAGAGGGTTAGTTACATTGCAGTGCGTTTACATATTAATAAACACCAAACAGGATAGGTCCTCCCATTTTGTATGAGTAAGCATTTCTCGTCTTATCCTGTTTGTTGCACACTACTGTTGTCATTATTGGATTAGGGCTTATGTTTATGGGTTTAGGCTTAGAGTATTAGTTAGATAGCAGTGCATTTTGACATTGGCACACCAAACAGGATTGATGCTTTGGTATGTGTTAACAGCATTTCTTGTCCTATCCTGTTTGGTGTGTGGCACTGTTTGCATTATGGGGCTATTCTTATAGGTTTATTTATATTGCAGTGCTTTTCCACATTGGCGCACACCAAACAGGATAAATCCTTCCATTTTGTCTATGTTACCAATATTTGCTGTGCTATCCTGTTTTGTGAGCACCACTATTGGCATTAGGGGTTTAGGTTATAGGGTTAGGCTTAGAGGGTTAGTTACATTGCAGTGCTTCCATTTTGTATGAGTAAGCATTTCTTGTCTTATCCTGTTTGTTGCGCGCCAGTGTTATTATGGGCTTCTATTTATGGGTTTAGGCTTAGAGTATTAGTTAGATTCCAGTGCATTTTGACATTAGCGCACACCAAACAGGATTGATGCTTTCATTTTGTATGTGTTAACATCATTGCTTGTCCTATCCTATGGCACTCATCTCCACCAGCGCAAGTTGCGCCTTTGGCGCTCCTTGCCTAGCCGCAACCGCGGCCCTTGCTTCGTGAGCCCGTAGTTTTAACGTTGCGTTACCAAACATTTTTTGGCAAGCCCACGCTGCTGAGAACTATATATCTGATTCACTGTTACATCTTCATTGGTTTTTATTCAATCTATATATGTTTACATAAGTTTATTTCAATTAATAACACAAATCAGTTTACCAAAACCAACTAGCCCCACTTGAATCAAATCATCTCATTTTAGAAAGTCTTGTCTAACAATAGTTTTACAGGTTAACAGCTTTCTGTAATTCTTACCTCTGTCCTATTACTTTCTTTTTCTCATAAACACCTCATAACTGAATGGACAATATATTAGACTAGCGACTTGCCCGTCAAAAATGACGGGGCAATAAAATTGTAGGGTAGGTAATGCTGTTTGCCATAGACATTCATTTTTTTTTGTGGTCGAGAGATCCTTTGGCGCTCATTGCGAGCCTCACGCTGAACGCCTTCAGCACTCATTGCGAATCTGTTGGTTGTTGTATTTTTTTTCTGATAGGCGCTTTTGGTGCTATTGTTTGGTTGGCGCTGATCTTCTTTTTGCGCTTATTGCAAGGCTTTGTGTGCTATGAGCAGCGTTGGCGCTCGTTGTGACGCGCGCGGTGAATGGCTTTTGTGTTTATTGCAAGAGTGTTTGTTTATTTTTTTGTGTATATGTATTTTTGTATGCTAATTAAATAATTAATAAATGAATAAATGAATAAGTAATATATGCAGGAAGCATTGTGCTGAAGAGCTGACAATCTGTTTTGATGTTCCTGCAGCATACAATGTCGGTTTGCACTGTTGTGGAGCTGAGGTGTAAGTGTCAGCAATGTGTGCAGTGTGTAGTGTAAATAGGCTGCATGCGCAAGGGAAAGCCGTTAGGGAAGCTATGTACTTCTGCATTGTGTAAGTTAGTGTTGTAAAATGGCGGCTAATGTGTATGAGGTACGCGGCTGTGGATGACTTAGTGACGTTGCTAAAAGTGTATCTTGTACCTCGTATGGCTTTTTTGAAAAGCTGTATGTGCTTGGTGTTGTTTTGCGTCTTTACGGTCCTGTAGCCTTATTTTTCGTTTTTTTCGTCGGCCATTTTTTCTCTCGTTTAGGGGATTTTTGTGTGTCTAAACTCTGGAATTTGGAGTTAAATTTAGGTGTAACTTAACTTTCAGAGGTCCTGGGTGCCCCCCCCCCCCCGGTCCTGGGTGCCCCTCCCCCCCATGCTGTGGGTAAGCTTTTTATTTATTTTTTGTGTGTATTTATTGCATTTTTTATGTTTTCGTGTGCGCGCAGTTCGGACGTGAAGGTCGTATTTTTGCAAGGTTGTAATGTTTTTTTTTTCTAAGTCACGAGGCTCATATTTTTTTAGGCTAAGTCTGTAAATTTAGCGTTCTAAGTCCCGCGGTTCGTATTTTTGTGTGTAAGTCCGTATTTAGTGATTTAGTGTTAGATCTAGTCCCGCTTCTGTGGGTGTTTGTAACCGCGTGTGAGGCGCCGTAGAGCCTCTACCTCCGCAAATGCAGCCCCGAGGGTCCACATTTGCGGCCTGCAATGAGCCTACGGCTCATTGCAGCCGTCATTGGAGCCTCGCAAAGTGTAAAGACAATTCGTAGTTTGACAACTATTATATGTGATTATCTGATTTCTTAGGTGGAGAACACAGAGGCCCTGCTGAAGATCAAGCTTAAAAGTAACATTCTCACATTCTTGTTTTACTGATCTATTTAAATCAACTAATACATTTATTTATGTTATTCGCTTAATTTACAGTCCTAGATTCATAACTAAATTGCACTTGTCAGTTCAAGATCTTGGCTATCAAAAAAAGGCAGATATAGCAAACATTCAAGGATAACACTATGGAATATCTTGGCGCATTACAAATAAAGGATAATAATAATAATAATAATAACAATAATAATAATAATACTTTACATGAATGTATCTCTGGCCAAGTTTCTGACATAACGTATGTTTGTTAGATTCAGTTCCCGACACTCCCATCTGTGTTTTTTGAGCAGCAAGCTCATCCTAGTAAATGTAAGAAGAGTTTGTTTACCAACCTTTGGTGCTAGAGCCTTTAATTATGCAGTTCAAGTGCATTAGTACTATCTCCCCCTTGGATATCTTCAAATATAAGCTCATGACTTATCTATATGTCCAAGACTTTGGGTATCACAATCATGGGTGTAGGAGCCAAAGAAAATCTGGAGGGGGGGGGATACTGCATATAGTATAAAAATCCCACACAACTGCTTCTCTACACATAAACACACACATTAAAAAACCTGGGAGGGATTTGTCCTCCTCGTCCACCCCCAGTTCCTACACCCATGATCACAATATCTGAATTGTAAAAGACTTTAAGTCCAACTAGGAGAAAATAGCTGTAACGTCGTTATTATTATAATGACTGATAAAGTAAATTGCTAAAAAAATATATATACTGCAGTTAAGTCTCCTACAGAGCGTGTTTGACCAAATGTATATGTAACAAATAATATAATATCTGTGCAAACAATTCTGAAGATTCTAAAATTACCAAATCAACCTTGAATTTGTCTATATGAAGCCTAATGATAATTTAACAATCATATACAGTATATATAACTAGCGACTTGCGCGTCAAAAATAACAGGGCAATAAAATTTGAAACCATGGGAATGCTGTTTGCCACACAATTTAAGGCTTTTGCTCCTCTGAGAACATTCGGCGCTCATTGCAAGCCCCTACCCTTGTGTATTTCAAGTTTACTGCTTTGCAATAATCACCTTCGCCTCTCATCGAGAAGACAGATATATAAGTACAGGGTAAAATACACATTTTATTTAGTACAGTGAATTAATAAATGAATATGAATTAATAAATGAATATACTATACCTATTTATATTTAATAATATGCAGCAATCAATATCCTGCAGAGTTAAGAATCTCTTTGAATATTCCTGCATTTGAAAATTTACAGTTGGACTGTTGATCACCTGAGGGGAAAGTGTCAGCAATGTGGCAAGTGTGCAGTGTATATAGGCTGCGTGCGTGAGGCCAAACCGTTTGGTTAGGCGTGTAAATCGCCATTTTAGAATCGTAATGTTATTATTTGCAAGTTAGTGTTGTAAAATGGCGTCTTTTTTTGTCTTACTTGGCTAGCAAGCATTTTCCGTCCGTTGCAATGGTCTATTTTGTATCTCCTACTTTCCTGGCTATCTCATACGTACCTGGCGGTGATTTGCGCGGCCCTGTCTCCTTTAGCCTCGTTTTCATTTTTTTCGGCTGCCATTTTTTTTTCTCGCTTAGCCGATTTTCTAGGTGTGTAAATATTTTCCACAGTTTACTCGTCTTTATACATGTTTCGACGACCTCAGTCCTATTTCCATGTGGCACAACGGGTAATGTTTGCCTAAAATCTCCTCCTAACAACATCACCTTTCCACCAAATGGCAAAACATTATCCATGACTTCTTTTAATAATCTATCAATACATTGCAGGTCATAACATGACATAATTGTAGCCTCATCTATTATAATCAATTTAGTTTTTTGATCTTTTTGGCTTGTAATGAATTAATTCGAATATCCAACACTGATGTTTCTAAAATGGGAACCTGCGGCTTAAATCCACTATGCACAGTTCTGCCACCGTCTAACAAAAGTGCAGCAATTCCAGTTGCTGCAAATGGCATTGCTATTTGACTCTGTTATGTTTTTCCTGATCCACCAGGGCCATCTAGATTCACTGTGCATAAATGTTCATAACTTTGTGCACTGGGAACATGTAAAAGAAGTAATCTTAAACTGAAACATTCAATGTCTCTTGGACTGATGGTATAAATTCTTGGGATCATTTTATGAGTGTTTTTTTTCACTGTCGCCATTGGCCATTTACGAATACATAGTGATATGGAATATCAATATATAAAAATTGTCTAGCCTCAGTGTCCTGACAATTTAACTGAAACCAAGCAGTAAGTGTTGTTGCTCTATGTTCATTTTGTGCTAGAGCATTTCTTTCATTCCCTGCAGTAAAACAAACGAATTGACCTTGTGGCAAATGTACAGCTAACCAATACACAGCATGTGACTGATCATCCATCTCAAATTTGAGAAGACGCCACATTGCTTCTGGAGCACTGACCTTAGATTGTAAGTCTGCGGGTTTCTGTCCTAAGTACCTTGGGAATTCACCATGGACATTGGATTCCTAGCTCAAAGTCAGGGCCCTCCTTCCTTTGTTATATGTTAATCTTTATTTATATTTGTCTGAACTTAACTTAAGTACTGTGCTACGGAATATTAATATAATAATATATATAATAATATAATAATAATAATAATAGCGAGCATCTAAATAATTAGAAAGTTTGTCATGTAAAATTGGATTGTCTTGTTCATTTTGTGCACCTTGCACAACAACAGTTGCTGCATCATATCCTTTGTATATATATATATTTATACACATATTTTATGGATTTGGTTGAAGTGTAAGCTTCCACATTTATGTGTGCATTGTACTTCATCAGCAAATGTGCATTGTATGGAACCACATATCTATTATCGACCTTCTGGCCACAAATAATAGCAGTTTGTCCTCTTCTTTTATATAAAGGGTATCACAATTTGCATAAGTCTGCATTTGAAATTGTTTTGGGAACTCTTTTGTGCGTTTTTTATTTTACATACATGGTGAATTTGGATTGATATCTCCACATGGACCATGAATCATTCTGTGTGTTACAATGTAATAACGTTTTTAATATTTTTCAGGATGTGGCAGTTCAGCAGTAATTACTGAATCCACTCTCTCTGCAGTATTCAATTTATATTTTTCTTGCAGGATTAAAAGTATATAAGCTTGTGGCAGGCCTCTTTTTTAAAATTCAATGGTATAAACAAAAGCCACACATTTTCCAAATAACTCTGCTTTAATTATACCATGTATTCATTAATTGAGTTTTATTTTGAATACTACTAAATCTGAGTCAGAAGTATTTTTGGAAAGTATTACATTTTCCTTGATCTCTGGTTATTGTAGATTATATGTGAATGTAATGAATAAATCAGTTTTTCCAAATTTTGTCACAATAGCCATGGCATCATTGTATCTTTATCGCCTATTGGGAGGAGAGCCTTAGAAAGTGGATGGCAAAATGATTGCCAAACCATATAACACCTGTCCGCCTTCTGGAGCCCCCATTTGTAGTTCACATATCTGATCCCAATTAAATCATTGTTTTTGTTCACCATTTGCATTGCCTCAGGAGTAATCTCCTTTAAATCTCTGTAAGTTTGCTTGTCCTTTTGTTGAGTCTTGTCTCCTGATGGCCACAAGCGCCAGCAGTCATTATCAATGACATCAGCAAGCACAATTTCTTTTTTGGTCACATCAACTCCAAACTCAATCTTCATGTCCACCAGTAATAGCCAAACCATTATATCTAATCTTTCAAGACTCACTCACTACAGGGTCTCTACCAGATGACTGGAGAAAAGCAGAGGTGATACCTATATTTAAGAAGGGATCTAGAGCAAATCCGGGGAATTATAGACCAGTGAGCCTCACTTCTGTAGTTGGGAAGCTTTTAGAAGGGTTAATAAGGGACAGAATACAAGAATATGTCTATTTGAACAGGATCATAGGTAGCAGTCAACATGGATTTATGAAGGAAAGGTCGTGTCAGACCAATCTAATTAGTTTTTATGAGGAGGTTAGTAGGAACTTGGATCAGGGCAACTCAGTGGATGTAGTCTTTTTAGATTTTTCAAAGGCATTTGATACAGTGCCACATGGAAGACTAGTGAGCAAACTAAGGGATACAGGAATTGCAGTAAATATCTGCTCATGGATCGAGAGCTGGCTAAAAGACAGGAAGCAAAGGGTTGTTGTAAATGGAACATACTCCGATTGGTCTAATGTGATAAGTGGGGTTCCTCAAGGTTCAGTATTAGGTCCTCTCCTTTTTAACATATTTATTAATGACGTTGAGGTAGGACTCGAATGTAGTGTCTCCATTTTTGCTGATGACACTAAGTTGTGCAAGGTAATAAAATCAGATAATGATGTACTTTCCCTACATAAGGATTTGCATAAATTAGAGAAATGGGCGGCTAAATGGCAGATGAGATTTAATACAAATAAATGTAAGGTTATGCATTTGGGAAGGAACAATAGCCAAGCAATTTATAATCTTAATGGAGCAAATCTAGGGGTATCAGGTATTGAAAGGGATTTGGGAGTACTAGTGGACAACCACCTAGGTAACAGCGCTCAAAGCCAAGCAGCGGCTGCAAAGGCAAATAAAATATTAGCATGTATTAGGAAGGGTATAGAAGCCAGGGAAGAAGATATAATTCTGCCACTATACAAATCTCTAGTACGCCCTCATTTGGAATATGGAGTACAATTTTGGGCACCACCACATAAAAAAGACATTTTAGAGCTGGAAAAAGTACAGAGAAGGGCTACAAAACTAATAAGGGGAATGGAGGGGCTAAGTTATGAAGAAAGACTAACAAAATTAAACTTATTTTCGCTAGAAAAAAGGCGTCTAAGAGGAGATATGATTACGTTATATAAATACATCCAGGGTCAATATAAGGCTTTGTCAAGTGAACTTTTTGTAGCAAGAAATTATCAACTGACAAGAGGACATCATTTGAGGTTAGAGGAAAAAAGATTTCACCTTAAACAAAGAAAAGGGTTCTTCACTGATAGGGTGGTTATACTGTGGAATTCTCTACCAAAGGAGGTGGTGACAGCGAATTCGATAGACAACTTCAAAAAGGGGTTAGATATATTTTTGAATAAAAAGGGCATTCAAGGCTATCCTAGATAACTAGCAAGGAATATTGATCCAGGGAGAAATTTGATCGCCAGTTTCTGGGGTCAGGTAGGAATTTTGCTTTTTTTCCCCTTATGAGACAATTGGCAAAGTTTCAATGGGTTATTTTTTTCTGTTTGCCTTACTCTGGATCAATTAACAATTAACAATAATAATAAATAGTCCACATTAAAAAGATCAATAGAGATCTAAAAAGGTTGAACTTGATGGACTAACTCTTTATTCATCCTCCAATACTATACTATTAATAATTATTTAATCAATAATTTAATTAATAACTAATCCGCATATTGCAGATCAGAGGAGATCTTAACAGGTTGAACTTGATGGACTGAAAGTCTTTTTTCAACCTTAATTACTATGTAACTATGTAACTATGTAACTATGATTGCTCTTCCAGCTGGAAGGTCTCTGTTGGTAGCCAATTCAGCGACATAATGCATCAATCCACAATATTGCTCTTTGCAACGCTTGTTTTGATTATTTGCTTCGACTTGTACGTATGAATCAATAATCCATTGTTGTGTGAGTTTTCTGTATAAGCCAATGTATACAATGAGCTGTATCCCCCCCAGAATTTTCTGTCTCGTACTCCCCTGGGCCCCCCTCCCCATTTAAGATAACCTCAGGAACAGCTAGACCAGTTACATGGAGTGATGGCTCTGGTACAGTCCAATTCTTGTTTCACAGTTCCCAAGTCTCTCCCACAGCTGCTAAACTATTACAGCATACAACAGAGCATGCATAGATGTTGGAACCAGCCTAACTGGTGTAGAAGTGTGTCACCTAAAGGAGTATGGGAGTTTTCTGTTTTACTAAGTATATGATATGTATCTATTTACTTTTATCTACTTAATTTTATGTTGCTTATAAGGTCTAATATTACTGCCTAAAATCAAACAAATAGTACCTGTTGGGTATGCCGACTGCAGCATATGCATACACAGGCTCTGTAGGTCTACAGTGCAGTGTCGTAGCCAATCAGGGACCACATCTCAGCAGCATGTTGTAGAATGTTCAGGCCCAGATTCACTAAAAGGCAGAATAGGCAAGTGTCTAGCAGAACCTGCGTGCAGAGGCACCATGATTGTGCTTTTAAAAATGTACTGAAACAGTCTTAGAATTGACATTCTGCATTACACACAGCTCAGTTTGGAAGTGATATACCGTGGGGTGGGAATAACAAAGCAGCTCTGATTGGCTTAATTGCATTTTTCCTTATAAAGCATGCTGGGAGGTGTAGTCCCCAACCACATCCACTATTATCCTTAAATGGTTCTCAGGGCAGTATTCTATATGTCCCTGTACCTCATAACTGTCACTGCAAACAACAGAGCCTTTATTGAAAAGCTGAACTATACAGCAGACTCTGTGAATGGTGAACAATGCCCCTGGAGACTGAATAGGGGGAGGGGGCAGTTGACCAGACTTAGTGCAGGGTAGGGATTGGTTAGATAGTGGTAGTGGGTGGATTTAGGGGGGGGTAGGAAGATTCTGTTAGATCTGCCTACTTCCAGTAAACGGTCGAGGAGCAAGAAGAGAAGATTATGGCGCCTACTATCGTGGATCACCTGATCGCGCCAAGGGTCAAGGTGGCGGCGCATGGGCAAGGATGGCTACAGGCGGCCGTTTCAGCGATCCGGTCGGCGGAGCCACAAGAAGATCTGCAAGGGGCTCAGGAGTCTGCCCCAGGATTCAATGTTAGTTTTCTGAGGAAAAAAATTCTGTTTATTATAGTTTTAAACAATACCATATTTGGAACCTCGGATGTGTCACCTCATCACTATTGGGGGCACCTGAGGAGCCTTTGCTTAGGTGCACCTTTAATGTAAATCTGGCCCTGAGGTTGTTGAGATGGTCATTAACTGGTTAGTATGAGGCAGCACAGCAAGTACAGCAGTGTCTGTTTTCATGAGATGCAGAGGGCAGACCCAAGCAGGTAATATTTGTTTAATTTCAGGCAGTAAAAACAGAGCTTATGATCACTTCTTAATAAAACAAGGTACATAGAGGTATATAAATACACAGGTGTATATCAAATATTATAATTGTCAAACTGCGATTCGTCGTCACGCTTTGCGACGAATCGCAGTTTGACAATGATCCGACCGCAAAGGCGTGGGAGAGACACAGAGGGAGGGGGGGGGGGACACAGAGGGAGAGGAGGGAAAGAGACACAGAGGGAGAGGGGGGAAGAGACACAGAGGGAGAGGGAGGAAGAGGCACAGAGGGAGAGGGGGGAAAAAGATACAGAGGGGGAAAGAAACACGGGGGAAGAGACACAGAAGGAGAGGGGGAGGGGGAAGAGACACGGAGGGGGGGGGAGAGACATAGGGGTGGGAGAGGGGGGAAAGAGACATGGGGGGAGAGGGGGGACGAGACACAGGGGAAAAGAGATACAGGGGAGGGGGCAAGAGACAAGTGCGGGAGAGCGGGGAAAGAGACACAGAGGGAGAGGGGGAAATAGACACAGAGGGAGAGGGTGAGAGACACAGCAGGCGAAAGAGACACATAGGGTGATCGGGGAAGAGACACAGAAGGAGGGGGAAAGAGACACAGAGGGAGGTGGGAAAGAGATACACAGGGGGAAGAGACATGGGAGGGAAGGGACACAGATGGAGAGGGGGAAAGATACAAAGAGGGGGGAAATAGACACAGGGGGAACAACATAGGGGGAGAGGGGGGCAAGAGACACAAGGGGGATGAGACACAGGGGTGGGAGAGGGGGGAGAGACACAGAGGGGGTAGAGTGGGTAAGAGACACAGGGGGAAAGAGACACGGGGGGGAAAGATCGGAAGAGACAAAGGGGGAAGAGGTGGGAAAGAGACACAGGGTGAAAAGAGACACAGTAGGGAGAGGGGGGAAAGAAACACAGAGGGAGAGGGAGGAGAAAAAGACACAGAGGGAGGGGGGAAGAGACACAGAGGGAGAGAGGGAAGAGGCACAGAGAGTGAGGGGGGGAAGAGACACAGAGGGAGAGGGGGGAAAGATACACAGAGGTGGAGGGGGAAGAGACACAGAGGGAGAAGGGGGAAAGAGACACAGATGGAGAAGGGGGGAAAGACATAGAGGGAGAGGGGGAAAGAGACACAGAGGGATGTGGGAAAGAGACAAAGAGGGGGAAGAGACATGGGAGGGAAGAGACACAGAAGAATGGGGGGAAAGAGACACAGAGGGGGGAAAGAGACACACACGGGAGAGACACAGGGGGAGAGGGGGATAAGAGGCACAAGGGGGAAGAGACACAGAGGAGCAAGAGGGGGTAAGAGACAAAGGGGGAAAGAGACACGGGGGAGAAGGGGGAGATACAAAGTGGAAGAGGGGGGAAAGAGACACAGGGTGGAAAGAGACATGGGAGGGAGAGGGGGGAAGAGACACAGAGAGAGGGTGGAGAGAAAAACATAGGGAGAGGTAGGAGAAAAAGACACAGAGGGAGGGGAAAGAGACAGAGGGAGAGAGGGAAGAAACACAGAGGGAGAGAGGGGGAAGAGACACAGAGGGAAGAAAGATACACAGTTGTAGAGGGGGAAGAGACACAGAGGGAGAAGGGGGAAAAGACACAGAGGGAGAAGGGGGAAAGACACAGAGGTAGAGGGGGAGAAGAGACACAGAGGGAGAGGGGGAAAGAAACACAGAGGGAGAGGGAGGAGAAAAAGACACAGAGGGATGGGGAAGAGACAGAGAGGGAGAGAGGGAAGAGACACAGACAGAGAGGGGGAAGAAAGATACACAGTGCTAGAGGGGGAAGAGACACAGAGGGAGAAGGGGGGAAATACACAGAGGGAGAGGGGGGAAGAGACACAGAGGGAGAGGGGAGAAGAGACACAGAGGGAGAGGGGGGAAAGAGACAGAGGAATAGGATAGAAGAGACACGAGGGGAGAGAGACAGGGGGAGAGCGGGGAAGAAACACGGGGAAGAGACCCAGGGGTGGGAGAGGGGCTAAGAGACACAGGGGAGAGACACAGTGGGGGAGAGGGGGGAGACACAGAGGGAGAGGGGGAAGAGACACAGAGGGAGAGGGGAAAAGAGACACAGAGAGAGAGGGTGGAAGAGACAGAGAGAGAGAGAGGGGGGAATAGACAAAGAGGGAGAGGGGGGAAAGAGACACAGAAGGAGAGGGGGGAGAGACATAGAGGGAGAAGGGGGAAAGAGACACAGAGGGAGAGGGTGGAAGAGACACAAAGGAAGATGGGGGAAAGAGACACAGAGGGAGAGGGGGGAAGAGACACAGAGGGAGATGAGGGAAGAGACACAGAGGGAGAGGAGGAAAAAGACACAGAGGGATAAGGGGGAAAGAGACACAGTGGGAGAAGAGAGAAAGAGACACAGAGGGAGAAGGGGGAAGAGAAAAAGAGGGAGAGGGGGGAAGAGACAAAGATGGAGAGGGGAAAGAGACACAGGGGGAGAGACACTGGGCGGGAGGGAGGAAAGAGACATGGGGAGAGACACAGGGGTGGGAGAGGGGGGAAGAGACACCGGGAAGAGACAGTGGGGGAGAGAGGGGAGAGACATCAAGGGAGAGGGGGAAAGAGACACAGAGGGAGAGGGGGGAAGAGACACAAAGGGAGAAGGGAGAAAGAGATATAGAGGAAGAGGGGGAAGAGACACAGAGGGAGAAGGGGGAAAGAGACACAGAGGGGGAAGAGACACAGAGGGAGAATCGAGGGAAGAGACACAGATGGAGTGGGAGAAGCAAAACAGGGGTGGAAGAGGGAGGAAGGCACACAGGGAGAGACACAGTGGGGGAGAGGGGGGAGAGACACAGATGGAGAGGCGGGATGAGACACAGAGGGAGTAAGGAGAAAGAGACAAAGAGGGAGAGGGGGAAAGAGACACAGAGGGGAAGGGGGGAAGAGACACAGAGAGAGAATCGAGGGAAGAGACACAGACGGAGAGGGAGAAGAGACACAGGGGTGGGAGAGGGGGGGGAAGGCACACAGGGGGAGAGACACAGTGGGGGAGAGGGTGGAAAGTGACACAGAGGGAGAAGGGGGAAGAGACACAGAGGGAGAGGGGAAAAGAAACACAGAGGGAGAAGGGGGAAGAGACACAGAGGGAGAAGGGGGAAAGAGACACAGAGGGAGAAGGGGGAAAGAGACACAGTGGGAGAGGGAGGGGAAAGATAATCAGAAGGAGGGGGAGGAAGAGGCACAGAGGGAAAAGGGGGAAGAGACACAGAGAGAGAGGGGGAAGAGACACAGGGGGAGAGGTGGGAAAGAGACACAGAGGGAAAGGGGGGAGAGACACAGAGGGAGAAGGGGGAAAGAGACACAGTGGGAGAGGGAGGGGAAAGAGACACAGAAGGAGAGGGAGTAAGAGGCACAGAGGGAAAAGGGGGAAGAGACACAGAAGGAGAGGGGAAAAGAGACACAGAGGAAGAGGGGGAAGAGACACAGAGGGAGAAGTGGGAAAGAGACACAGAGGGGGAAGGGGGAAAAGACAATGAGGGAGAATCAAGGGAAGAGACACAGACGTAGAGGGAGAAGAGACACAGGGGTGGGAGAGGGGGGGAAGGCACATGGGGGAGAGAGGGGAGAGACACAGTTGGAGAGGCGGGATGAGACACAGAGGGAGGGGGGAAAGAGACAAAGAGGGAGTGGGGAGAAAGAGACACAGAGGAAGAGGGGGAAAGAGACACAGAGGGGGAATGGGGAAGAGACACAGAGGGAGAATCGAGGGAAGAGACACAGACAGAGAGGGAGAAGAGACACAGGGGTGGGAGAGGGGAGAAAGGCACATGGGGGGAGAGACACAGTGGGGGAGAGGGGGAGAGACAAAGATGGAGAGGCGGGAAGAGACACAGTGGGAGGGGGGAAGAGACACAAAGGGAGAAGGAGGGGAAAGAGACACAGAGGGAGAAGGGGGGGAAGAGACACAGTGGGAGAAGGGGGAAAGAGACACAGAGGGAGAGGGGGGAAGAGACACAAAGGGAGAAGGGGGGAAAGAGATATAGAGGAAGAGGGGGAAGAGACACAGAGGGAGAAGGGGGAAAGAGACACAGAGGGGGAAGGGGGAAAGAGACACAGAGGGAGAATCGAGGGAAGAGACACAGACGGAGTGGGAGAAGAGACACAGGGGTGGGAGAGGGGAGAAAGGCACATGGGGGGAGAGACACAGTGGGGGAGAGGGGGGAGAGACACAGATGGAGAGGCGGGATGAGACACAGAGGGAGTAAGGAGAAAGAGACAAAGAGGGACAGGGGGAAAGAGACACAGAGGGGAAGGGCGGAAGAGACACAGAGGGAGAATCGAGGGAAGAAACACAGACGGAGAGGGAGAAGAGACACAGGGGTGGGAGAGGGGGGGAAGGCACACAGGGGGAGAGACACAGTGGGGGAGAGGGTGGAAAGTGACACAGAGGGAGAAGGGGGAAGAGACACAGAGGGAGAGGGGAAAAGAAACACAGAGGGAGAATGGGGAAGAGACACAGAGGGAGAAGGGGGAAAGAGACACAGAGGGAGAAGGGGGAAAGAGACACAGTGGGAGAGGGAGGGGAAAGATACTCAGAAGGAGGGGGAGGAAGAGGCACAGAGGGAAAAGGGGGAAGAGACACAGAGAGAGAGGGGGAAGAGACACAGAGGGAGAGGGGGAAAGAGACACAGAGGGAAAGGGGGGAGAGACACAGAGGGAGAAGGGGGAAAGAGACACAGTGGGAGAGGGAGGGGAAAGAGACACAGAAGGAGAGGGAGTAAGAGGCACAGAGGGAGAAGGGGGAAGAGACACAGAAGGAGAGGGGAAAAGAGACACAGAGGAAGAGGGGGAAAAGACACAGAGGGAGAAGGGGGAAAGTGACACAGAGGGGGAAGGGGGAAAAGACACAGAGGGAGAATCGAGGGAAGAGACACAGACGTAGAGGGAGAAGAGACACAGGGGTGGGAGAGGGGGGGAAGGCACATGGGGGAGAGAGGGGAGAGACACAGTTGGAGAGGCGGGATGATACACAGAGGGAGGGGGGAAAGAGACAAAGAGGGAGTGGGGAGAAAGAGACACAAAGGAAGAGGGGGAAAGAGACACAGAGGGGGAAGGGGAAAGAGACACAGAGAGAGAATCGAGGGAAGAGACACAGACAGAGAGGGAGAAGAGACACAGGGGTGGGAGAGCGGAGAAAGGCACATGGGGGAGAGACACAGTGGGGGAGAGGGGGAGAGACACAGATGGAGAGACGGGAAGAGACACAGTGGGAGGGGGGAAGAGACACAAAGGGAGAGGGAGGGGAAAGAGACACAGAGGGAGAAGGGGGGGAAGAGACACAGAGGGAGAAGGGGGAAAGAGACACAGAGGGAGAAGGGGGAAAGATACACAGTGGGAGATGGGGGGGAAAGAGACTCAGAAGGAGAGGGAGGAAGAGGCACAGAGGGAGAAGGGGGAAGAGACACAAAGAGAGAGGGGGGAAGAGACACAGAGGGAGAGGGGGGAAAGAGACACAGAGGGAAAGGGGGGGAGAGACACAGAGGGAGAAGGGGGAAAGAGAAACAGAAGGAGAGGGAGTAAGAGGCACAGAGGGAGAAGGGGGAAGAGACACAGAGGGAGAGGGGAAAAGAGACACAGAGGAAGAGGGGGGAAGAGACACAGGGGGAGAAGGGGGAAAGAGACACAGAGGGGGAAGGGGGAAAAGACACAGAGGGAGAATCGAGGGAAGAGACACAGATGGAGAGGGAGAAGAGACACAGGGGTGGGAGAGGGGGGAAGGCACACGGGGGGAGAGATGGGAGAGACACAGATGGAGAGGCGGGATGAGACACAGAGGGAGGGGGAAAGAGACAAAGAGGGAGTGGGGAGAAAGAGACACAGAGGGAGAGGGCAAAAGAGACACAGAGGGGGAAGGGGGGAAGATACACAGAGGGAGAATCGAGGGAAGAGTCACAGACGGAGAGGGAGAAGACACAGTGGGGGAGAGGGGGAGAGACACAGATGGAGAGGCGGGAAGAGACACAGTGGGAGGGGGAAGAGGCACAAAGGGAGAGGGAGGGGTAAGAGACACAGAGGGAGAAGGGGGGGAAGAGACACAGTGGGAGAGGGGGGAAAGAGACACAGAGGGAGAAGGGGGAAAGAGACACAGTGGGAGATGGAGGGGAAAGAGACTCAGAAGGAGAGGGAGGAAGAGGCACAGAGGGAGAAGGGGGAAGAGACACAGAGAGAGAGGGGGAAGAGACACAGAGGGAGAGGGGGGAAAGAGACACAGAGGGAAAGGGGGGAGAGACACAGAGGGAGAAGGGGGAAAGATACACAGTGGGAGAGGGAGGGTAAAGAGACACAGAAGGAGAGGGAGTAAGAGGCACAGAGGGAGAAGGGGGAAGAGACACAGAGGGAGAGGGCAAAAGAGACACAGAGGAAGAGGGGGAAAGAGACACAGGGGGAGAAGGGGGAAAGAGACACAGAGGGAGAGGGCAAAAGAGACACAGAGGAAGAGGGGGGAAGAGACACAGGGGGAGAAGGGGGAAAGAGACACAGAGGAGGAAGAGACACAGAGGGAGAATCGAGGGAAGAGATACAGATGGAAAGGGAGAAGAGACACAGGGGTGGGAGAGGGGGTGAAGGCACACGGGGGGAGAGACACAGTGGGGGAGAGGGGGGAGAGACACAGAGGGAGAGGGGGGAAGAGACACAGAGGGAGAGGGGGAAGAGGCACAATGGGAGAAGGGGGAAAGAGACACAGAGGGAGAAGGGGGAAAGAGACACAGAGGAAAGAGACACAGTGGGAGAGTGAGGGGAAAGAGACACAGAAGGAGAGGGAGGAAGAGGCACAGAGGGAGAAGAGGGAAGAGACACAGAGGGAGAGGGGAAAAGAGACACAGAGGGAGAAGGGGGAAAGAGACACAGTGGGAGAGGGAGGTGAAAGAGACTCAGAAGGAGAGGGAGGAAGAGGCACAGAGGGAGAAGGGGAAGAGACACAGAGAGAGAGAGGGGAAGAGACACAGAGGGAGAGGGGAGAAAAGGACACAGAGGGAAAGGGGGGGAGAGACTCAGAGGGAGAAGGGGGAAAGAGAAACAGAGGGAGAGGGGAGAAGAGACACGGGGAGAGACACAGGGGTGGGAGAGGGGTGGAAGAGAGACACAGTGGGGGAGAGGGGGAAGAGACACAAAGGGAGAGGGGGAAAGAGACACAGAGGGAGGGGGGAAGAGACACAGAGGGAGAGGGAGGGGAAAGGGACACAGAGGGAGAGGGAGGAAGAGACACAGAGGGAGAGGGAGGGGAAAGAGACACAGAGGGAGAGGGGGAAGGGACACAGAGGGAGAGGGGGGAAGAGACACAGAGGGAGAGGGGGAAGAGACACAGAGGAAGAAGGGGGAAAGAGACACAGAGGGAGAAATGGGAAAAGAGACACAGAGGGAGAGGGGGAAGAGACACAGAGGGAGAGGGGGAAGAGACACAGAGGCAGAGGGGGGGAAAGAAACATAGAGGGAGAGGGGGAAAGAGACATAGATGGAGAGGGGAGGAGGAGACACAGAGGGAGAGGGGGAAGAGACACAGAGGGAGAAGGGGGAAAGAGACACAGAGGGAGAAGGGGGAAAAGACACAGAGGAAGAGGGGGGGAGAGACTCAGAGGGAGAAGGGGGAAAGAGAAACAGAGGGAGAGGGGAGAAGAGACACGGTGGGAGACACAGGGGTGGGAGAGGGGTGGAAGAGAGACACAGTGGGGGAGAGGGGGAAGAGACACAAAGGGAGAGGGGGAAAGAGACACAGAGGGAGAGGGGGGAAGAGACACAGAGGGAGAGGGAGGGGAAAGGGACACAGAGGGAGAGGGAGGAAGAGACACAGAGGGAGAGGGAGGGGAAAGAGACACAGAGGGAGAGGGGGAAGGGACACAGAGGGAGAGGGGGGAAGAGACACAGAGGGAGAGGGGGAAGAGACACAGAGGAAGAAGGGGGAAAGAGACACAGAGGGAGAAATGGGAAAAGAGACACAGAGGGAGAGGGGGAAGAGACACAGAGGGAGAGGGGGAAGAGACACAGAGGCAGAGGGGGGGAAAGAAACATAGAGGGAGAGGGGGAAAGAGACATAGATGGAGAGGGGAGGAGGAGACACAGAGGGAGAGGGGGAAGAGACACAGAGGGAGAAGGGGGAAAGAGACACAGAGGGAGAAGGGGGAAAAGACACAGAGGAAGAGGGGGGAAGAGACACAGAGGGAGAAGGGGGAAGAGACACAGAGGGAGAGGGGGAAAGAGACACAGAGGGAGTGGGGAGAAAGAGACACAGAGGGAGAGGGGGAAAAGAGACACAGAGGGAGAGGGGGGGAAAGAGACACAGAGGGAGATGAGGGAAGAGACACAGAGGGAGAGGGGGAAAGAGACACAGAGGGATAAGGGGGAAAGAGACACAGAGGGAGAAGGGTGGAAAGAGACACAGAGGGAGAAGGGGGAAAAGAAACAGAGGGAGAGGGGGGAAGAGACAAAGATGGAGAGGGGAAAGAGACACAGGGAGAGAGACACAGGGGAGGGGGGAAAGAGGCAAGGGGGAGAGACACAGGGGTGGGAGAGGGGCAGAAGAGACATGGGGGAGAGACACAGTGGGGGAGAGGGGGGAGAGACACCAAGGCAGAGGGGGAAAGAGACACAGAGCGAGAGGGGGGAAGAGACACAGAGGGAGAGGGGAAAGGGACACAGAAGGAGAGGGGGGGAAGAGACACAGAGAAAGAGGGGGGAAGAGACACAGAGGGAGAAGGGGGAAAGAGACACAGAGGGGGAAGGGGGAAGAGACACAGAGGGAGAATCGAGGGAAGAGACACAGACAGAGAGGGAGAAGAGACACAGGGGTGGGAGGGGGGGGGCACACGGGGGGGGAGAGAGGGGAGAGACACAGATGGAGAGGCGGGAAGAGACACAGAGGGAGGGGGGAAAGAGACAAAGAGGGAGTGGGGAGAAAGAGACACAGAGGGAGAGGGGGAAAGAGACACAGAGGGGGAAGGGGGGAAGAGACACAGAGTGAGAATGGAGGGAAGAGAACAGACGGAGAGGGAGAAGAGACACAGGGGTGGGAGAGGGGAGAAAGGCACACGGGGGGAGAGACACAGTGGGTGAGAGGGGGAGAGACACAGATGGAGAAGCGGGAAGAGACACAGAGGGAGAGGGGAAAGGGACACAGAAGGAGAGGGGGGGAAGAGACACAGAGGGAGAGGGGAGGAAGAGACACAGAGGGAGAGGGGGAAGAGACACAGAGGTAGAAGGGGGAAAGAGACACAGAGGGAGAAGGGGGAAAAGAGACACAGAGGGAGAAGGGGGGAACACAGAGGGAGAAGGGAGGAGGAGACACAGAGGGAGAGGGGGGAAGAGACACAGAGGGAGAAGGGGGAAAGAGACACAGAGGGAGAAGGGGGGAAAGAGACACATGGGAAGAGGGGGAAGAGACACAGAGGAAGAAGGGGGAAGAGACACAGAGGGAGAGGGGAAAAGAGACACAGAGGGAGAAGGGGGAAAGAGACACAGTGGGAGAGGGAGGTGAAAGAGACTCAGAAGGAGAGGGAGGAAGAGGCACAGAGGGAGAAGGGGGAAGAGACACAGAGAGAGAGAGGGGAAGAGACACAGAGGGAGAGGGGGGATGAGGACACAGAGGGAAGGGGGAAAGAGACAAAGAGGGAGTGGGGAGAAAGAGACACAGAGGGAGAGGGCAAAAGAGACACAGAGGGGGAAGGGGGGGAAGAGACACAGAGGGAGAATCGAGGGAAG